>JAKCOX010000024.1:11007462-12207462 GCA_022605575.1 Laterallus jamaicensis coturniculus | reverse complement strand
CTGTGTATTCCTGGTAATTTTGAAATATCTTACAGAATCACACTGGCCTTTGTTCTGAATTCACTTGTATTAATTATAATACAGAAGAAATCCCCATGGGGCTGGCAGTTATAATCTGGTAACCACGGCCTTCTGGTTCCTCAGCTTTTGCTGCCAAGGGAAACTTCAACCACCGCAGGATCCTTGAGGACCCCTCATCACAGCCCCAGTGTATGAACAACCACATCTGAGCCACACTGTATCTCTCCAATCTCTGCTGATTTTCTTAGAGTTTTATATAGCCAAGTTATAGAAACCCAGCCAGCTGGGTTGGATTTCTGTTAGCATAGAGCAAAAGGCTTATTGCCCTTTTTTGTTGTTTTATGATAAAAAAGAAAGGTGGATGACAAATAAATATAAATACATATATATATTTATATACACACACACACATATATATACATATATATACATGCATATATATATATATACATATATATATGTATATATGTATATATATTTTTGTCCTCAACTTTTGGGAGAGGCTCAAAGAACTGATGAAGTGTGTCTCTTCTGCTTGCAACATAAAATGGTAATAGCCAGCTTGAGAAATAAAGGTTATCTGGGATTGTGAGCTACAGTTTTGGGGTTTTTTTGCTTGAATACTTGCTTTTTGTCCATTTATTTCATTCAAAAGTGCAGTGAACAGTATAACAAAACAGCCCCTAAACGATACTCTTTCTGTTACTCGAGGCTTTTGTGGAGAAGACTTCCAGTGGATCCTCTGTCTTTGGTATTCTTTCAAAACCCTCACTCTCAGACCTGCCACCAGGGATGCAAGGGGAAGGTCAGCAACACACACATATCCGTAATAAAGAGTTATGGTCCATAAAAATGACAGTTTTCAGGCTGTAATGCTACATCTTCTGCAACTTCACCTGCAGCTTGCTGCTATTAAGGAAACCATGCCCCACAGCTGTATTGTACACACAAGTAAGTAAAATGTGAAGAGTCTTTAAATTTTGTTTTTGTTCTTTAAAAAAAAAAGAGGTTTTTTTTTTTGGGGGGGGGAATACAATCTGGATTGTGAGATGCTTTCTAATTATTAGTGATTGCTTGTGTTTCAATGCCATGATCGTCAGCAGCAGGGTGCTAGACATTGTGTGGGCATTTAATGAAGTGGATAATATCATATTTTTGCATTTTAAATAATTGTGAAAAATTATTTTTCTATATCCTTTGGAAGAAGGGACAAAAAGGGGAGTCAAAACTTGGACTAGAGAGACTCCTGTGCGGTTCAGGGAGGGCAGAGTTGTGAAATGCTTTCTGCACAGCCCTCTGAGGAGGCTGGTGGCATACAAGTGTTCACAACAGGGCTTTTATTCTGCTATCACAGCTCTTGATGTGTGTGCCTGGGGGAGTGCCAGCCTGCCTGCCTCCTGCTACCCCCTGTTCCCCACCTAGCAGGAAGGCACCGCACGCACCATGGGTACACACGCATGCTGGGTGGAATCGGGCACCTGTAGAAGAGCTTAGCTGGGAGGTTCAACAGCCTGTTCTCATAGGAAGTGTCAATCACTTGGCCCCTTTTAGAGGGCTGGTGGCTCCGCTCAACTGTAGGAGCTTTGCCTTTCCCTACAGTGTACTGTATTCCTCTAGAAAGCTATTTTACAAGAGCAACTCTGAGAAAACCCATGCTGCTCACAGAGTTAAACACCCTTCTGTATTCTTCATTGGCCTTACTGAGGTGTTTTCTGGTTTTGGGCAGCATCCCTCTTTCTTCCCCTGCTTCTCTGAGATAACAGGCACCCTCTGATATGAAATAACTCCAGGGAAGAAAATCTGGCCTGTATCATAACACGATTTCCCATATGCCTGTGACGCTTTCTGCTGGCAGGTGACGTGACTGTGTGGGCTTTCAGCATGGCCTTGGGATGGTGAAACAGGCTGAAGAGTTCTTTGAGGTCTCCTGATGCTTCTTCCTCAGGCTCCAGTGCTTCATCCATGTTCACCAACAGGTTTTCCCCTTACTTTGACACACAGCCTCTCTTTTATCTCTGACAAATATTGCTCTTCGATGAATAAAAACTACAAAAGGAAGAGGAAAGCTATTCCCTCAGGCTCCTCTATTGAAGAATAACCTTCTGCACTCCTCAAATGTCTGTTAATGTGAACAGAACAAAAACTGAAGTCACAGCTGTGAGGCAGGAAAAAAGCCTGGCTGGGGTGAGGGGTTTTGCACCTTGCCAAGTTAAAACTGACTCATCTTGGAAAGGCAAAATACAGGATTTCTTTAAAAGAAAATAATTATTCACTCTCTTCATAACAGGGAAGCCATAGCTCAATTTAAATATGAATCCAACCAAAGTGTAGTGTGGAATAACAGAATGGGTGTCACCTGTTCCTGTTGCATTAGAAGGTGGTCATCTCACAGGACTGCATAGGTCTGTGTAGCTAACCTGAGGCATCGACCCCAGGAAATACTGGGCTGGTTCTGATGTGTCCTACTGTGCACAGCATGTGCCATCCACACCTGAGAAGTGTTAAGCAGAAGGAGCTACAAAACAGAAATTGTACAGTCAGAGCTGGTGATCTCTGGATTTTTCAGGACTACCTGGAAAAGATGCCTTCCTTAATCCCAGGAAAGCAAAATTAGAAGGGGAATGGGGTTGCTGTTTATGGTTACGTCTCCTGGGTAAATATTAGGAAGACAGAAATGTTACCTAAGCTGAAAAGATGAAGTTGGCAGGAGGATGAAAAACGTGAATGTACTTGAAGTGGTGGCTGCTGAGTGGTTCCTGTAAAGTACTGCAGCAACCCCCTAACCTACCTGTGACAGGGACAGGGCTGGGGAAAGGGGGCATCACAACTGTAGGGACTGGGAGAGACCCAGAGGTCTCCGCAGTCCTGTGTCCCCATGTCCCTAGCTCCTGATTGCCCGATGGCAGGTGGGTGGTGAGGGGGAGATAGTTAAGGATAAAACGTAGCCAGGAATAGATACTGCTTAAAAGGCAGCGCTTCTGCTGTTCAGAAAGATCGCTTCGGTCTAAGGCAGAGGCTTCCAGGGCACATGAGCATCCTTCATCACATGGGTACCTTACTGCCTCTGCTTTCCTGGGAGCACAAACAGTGGCAGTGCCCACGCTGGCCGAGTGAGGGATCACTAACGGGGAGCACCAGTGCCAGTACCCAGCAAGATCCAAGATAGTAAGATCCCAGGGAAATACACCCTGTGCAGGGTCTGTGTTTGATCTGTCACAGGCACAGCGCTGCGGGCTGTGCTGCTTGCTGCTCGGATAGACACAGACCCCACGCTGCAGCCCTGGGTGTAGCCCGCAGTGCAGTCCCACTGCCGCTCAAGGACAAAGCACCCCAATATGAACAAGAAGTGCTGTGTTTAGGGGGCTTGGGATAATTGCCTGAGAAATGGGTCCAGTTCTATCAACTCCAGCACGAGCGGTTGAAAGACTTTTCTGCAGAGCAGCTGTAATTGAAAGCTCAGTTCCCATGGAAGCTGCCCTCTTATGCAGGGTTGGTTTTTTTTTTCCCCCCTGAGATGAAAGGATGGTGCTCGCCTCTCCAGCCTTTTGAACACGGATTTGTAATCTAAAAGCTGGCAGATCTCTTTGTGCTACCTGTCTCAAAGGGTCTTGTGGTGACAGTGCCCGAGCATCTCATCACTGCTAACATATTTAGAATCAGGGCAACCCTTGCCTTTCAGATCTCCTTCCTTAAATAATGATCACAACCTCCATTTTGTGGATGGAGAACTGACAAAGACTCAACACCACCCAAGTGCCCATGCTATGCAGGGGGAAAAGCTAAATGGCTGCACAGAGACCCTGAGCGTGGCAAAGGGGAAAGGCTCAGTACAAGGACTTTGGTGATAAGAGTGCAGGTTGTTCAGGACGGGTGGAGCATCTCTGATTCCAGAGGGAATTAAAATGAAGCCACTAGTCAACGCCTTGAATTTCCAGACCACCACCACTTCCAGACGTCACCAAGCTTTAGGAAAAGACAAGATGGAGATGAGAAAGAAGGTGACACAAGTTGTAGCCCAAAGTTTGGCTGGCTGTTCACCTTGCTGTCCTGTGAGAAGTGATGTCCATTCAATGGATAGGTCCTATCCATTCCTTCAAAATTTCACAAGTACCATCCTGTTTGAGCATTTTTGAGTGTTAAAGCTAACACCCTGGGTTACATATAACTTTAAGGGGTGCAGGCTATGTCCCTGTAAGTTCCACTGCATGCATACAGTGTTCTTCCACTGCTGCAGTGATTCCCTCCTGTGATCTGCTCCAGAGAAAGCCACATTTCAGGATGCTGTTCAAATGGCTCCGGCACATGGGTAAGGCACTGGGCAGTGCTGTGAAAAAGATCCAGAGATCCTCAAGCTGTTCCCCAGTTGTTAGATTTTATTAGTAAGCAAAGAGAGCAGGAAGGCCAGTGAAAGCCAGTTCAGTAGCCTGCTACCTTTACAGTTGACTCTGAGGGCTGCTTCCCAGTACCAGAATATCCATCAAATGCCTGGTCTGTATTCATCACACAATTCCTGCCAAATGTCATAGGGTAAATTAAAAGCTTTTTTTTCCTTATCTTTAGAGCTTAGCCCCAAAAACCAGGTCTGAGATGATTTTTTTGTCAGTTGCATAACAGAAAAAAAAAAAAAGTGGTTTAACAGATCTAAACCCTTTGATTTAAAATAAAGCCCACGTGAGTTTCAGCTTGAGCCATTCTCCAGTGGCAGAAAGACTGAATTTAAAAAAGGCAGAAGAGCAAGAGGAGAACGCACAGTTTGCTTGGACTGCCAATATATCTACAGTATTGCTCTCTGAACAGGGAAACCATAGCAAATAGGCAGGTCTAAAGCAGCTGGCAAGCTGGAGTGAGCAGAGGATCACCCGTTTATTGCTTTCCTACCCAACAGCAGGTGAGCCTGAGACCAATGGCTGGGGTCTGAGTAGCCAGAGGAAATTAACTCTTGCTCTGCAGGGAGTGAAAATTGGGTATCGCTTTGGAGCTGGCAGAAATGCCTCCTTCCTGAGCTTGGGCAGGACCTCAGTCTTTGCTCAGAAAGGTGTGCAGTTTTGCTGTGTGTGAGGGTTACTGTAGTGTCCTCGGTGCAGTGCATTTCCCCCTCTTTAATTCAGTAAAATTCTCCATTAAAAAAGGAATGCGCCGCTGACAGAGTGTACTGCCTGTGCTACCAGAGAACGCTGTCAGCTGTGGAATCTAGATCCAATCTGCTACAACAGGATTTGGGGCTTTGCTGCAGTTAAGTGTTTGTGGACCTGGCATATTCCCCTTTTGTGGGTTTATGGAAACAGACCTGGAAAAATCATTCATGTTTAAGAGGTTGAGGACAGCACAGAAGGTTCTTCCCGTTGCAGTGTTTTTATCATTAAACTTGCTTTTTGGTTTTTTTCCATTCATGATAACATCCAGGGGAAGAACTAGAAAAAATAGCTGAGAAAGATGCATCTGGGGAGCGTCCCTTCAGCTGGGCAAACACAAGAGGTTGATTTGAAGGAGCAAGTGTAATTTAGGAGGGGGTAATTCTACCTTTCAAAAGTTTCACAGGAGTGGCTCAGTCCTTCTTCCAGCCTATTTGAAGTGGAAAGCAGAGAGGCGGTGGACAGACACACAAGTCACCCCTGTGCTTGAGAACTGGGAGTTATACATCTCTTTTGATTAGATAAAGACTGGTAAAAGACTTGCATATAATTAGACCTCAGAATTGCAGGGGGTTTGTAACATCTATGATAATCCCAGCCTTCACAGTTACATTCTAGCTACAAGATGCTTACTTGATTGCCGTGCTTGCTAATAACACATGACTACGCTTTTAAAATGTGTATGACATCATCTGGCCCTGATGAGATAATTTCTGTATTATGGCAGCATTTACAAGCTGTGGGCAAGATAGAGACTTAGTGTAGCAGGTGCTGTGTGACAGGGCAGGTGACAATCACGGCATCAAAGGCTTTAATTTTAAAATTAGGACAGGCAGAGCAATGGGGCCTGGCAAAGGGAGGAGAGTGGTGGTGGCAGACAGGATTGTGTGGTTATGGCAGAGATTAGCTCACGCACAGTTCAAGAGTATTTGTTTGCAGAGAGGCTGCAAAAGAAGACGGGAAAGGAAAGGCATTGGAACAGCTCAGGGCCCCCATGGCAGGTCTTTTGCTGAAGAAAAGCTTCAAGGCTGGTGGAGATCTGAAAAGGCTGGGGATCGGGCATTCTATCCTAAAACATGAGAGGTAAATAGCAAAGGACACTTTGGAGCAAAGCACTAATGTTCCCTGGAGTTAGCTGAAAAGCCAGCATTGTGCCCAGCTCACAGGTGGTGCAGGCTTTGACAATATACAGCCAGAATTCAGAGGCCAGCGTCCAGGAGCCCTCAAAACCTGACACTGCTGCACGTGAGTAACACATTAATAAGCAAAACAGAGCTTTTGAGTTTAACAGCGTCTCAGCAGCACTGAAGCCACTTCAGAAGCAAGAAGAAAAGATTCCTTCCCCACTTGCTGCTCCCTGCCCCAACAGTCCACATTCAGACTGCTAAGCAGAAGTGTTGCCAGTCCCCTGGGACTGCCTCTGGTAACACCTTCAGCACAGTCTTCTTGTGTGTTTGCAGGAACCTGGTGGTTTGTCCTTTCGATGGTTGTCCTCCCTGGTATCTCAGAGAAGCTTTACGTATTTTTTTTGGACACATTTCTTTGACTGGTACACTTCTGTGCAGCAAACACAGGGGC
The DNA here is from genome assembly GCA_022605575.1 of Laterallus jamaicensis coturniculus. Taxonomy (NCBI): domain Eukaryota; kingdom Metazoa; phylum Chordata; class Aves; order Gruiformes; family Rallidae; genus Laterallus; species Laterallus jamaicensis. The sequence continues at coordinate 12,200,731 of JAKCOX010000024.1, read as the reverse complement.
AGAACCACACTGTGCTGGATGGAGCAGAAATCAAATGTCTCCTGAATTTTGGAAAGGTTGGTTGTGTCTTTGAAACATGCAGCTACAAGTCTTGCCCTCTACCCTCTGTACAGACTTTTGAGTTATTTTAGACATTGATGCAGTAGCAATCACATTACATGACACTTTGCTGTTGAGTTTCAAAACCAGAAATCATTTGTTCCTCCTTGGATCCTCTGTTTGGAACTGGAAGTACCTTCTGCAGTGTTACGGTTATTTATAGGTTGGGATGAAGCAGCACTAAAAGCATTAGAGGCCATCAGAGGAAATTATTAGAACCAGGCTCCAGGGAGACCGTGGAGCGGTTCTTCCTGCAACAGGCAGCATACCTGTGAAACACTTTGTTGGGAGATGGGGATGCAAGGACTTTGCGGTGGCCTGAGAAAGCCTAGGCATGCGGAAAGATGGGTTGGGGGTTACTAACCACTCAGACACGTCAGGCTCAGGAAACCCTCAGAGCTGGGTGTATCGTGGAGCTGAAAGGGCGAACTTGAGGCACTGTCATCGCACCTGCTTGTCCTGCTCTTCCCAAAGCGTTTGCTTACGGCTTTTGATACATGAGGGGATATGGATTGCTGCACATCTGATAAACTGGAGGGTGATAATGGTGGTAAACTGGAGCCCAGCCCAGTGAAATGGTAGGAATGGCTCCTGCAGGACACAGGCAGGCTGCTGCGTGCCCAGGAAGTAATCTTGCCCTGCACGACCAAAAGAGAGGAAGAAGGTGATGCACAGAAAAACCCAGCTCAAACCCAAGAAGGCACTACGGCCCTGTCTTTCCTCAGGCACGGACACCTCACACAGAGTCACAGAGCTGTAGGGGCCGGAAGGGACCTCCGGAGACCATGGAGTCCAACCCCCCTGCCACAGCAGGTTCCCCAGGACAGGTCGCACAGGGAGGGGTCCAGATGGGTCTGGAATCTCTCCTGAGAAGGAGACTCCACACCCCCTGGGCAGCCTGTCCCAGGGCTCTGGCACCCTCACTGTGAAGAAGTTCTGCTGCATCTTGGTGCGGAACTTCCTGTGCTCCAATTTGCAGCCATTGCCCCTTGTCCTGTCCCCACAGAGCACTGAGAAGAGGCTGCCCATTTCCCCCTGTGTCCCACCCTTCAGATATTCATACACATCGATCGGATCCCCTCTCAGCCTCTTGTCTCAAGGCTTCGGGGGGACCTTCCCCAGGCCGGGCCGTTGCCACGGCGACGGGGCGGGGGCGGGGGGGGGGGGGGGGAGAGGGGTGTGGCGGCGGCGTCGCCCCCTGTCGGCCGCCGCGGGGTGGCGATGGCGGCGCGGCAGGAGTGCCCCACCCTGCCCCGCCCCGCCCCGGCCGGTGGCGCCCCGCCCCCTCCCCTCAGCGGGGCTGCTCCGCCCCCGCTCACGGCGCCACCGCCTCGCCCGCCCGCCCTGTGGCAGCGGGGCGGCATGAGGAGGGTCGGGGGCGGCTGGCGGGGTCGCAGCTGAGACAAGGGCGGCTGTCGCCATGTCGCTGCTGTGCGTGCGAGGTGAGCGGGGCGGTGGCGGCGGGAAGGCGGCCGGTCGGGTTCCCGCGGGAGCGGCGGGGGGCGACGGCTCGGCTGGGCGGAGCCGCTGCTGGCCAGCGCCGGTGGTGGCCGGTGCCGGGAGCGCCTGGGGCCGGGCTGGGGCGGCCACAGCGTCCTGTCCCGTCCCGTCGCGTCCCGTCCCGCGGCTCCCCTGTCTCACCTGCGGGGGACAAGCGCGGTGCGAGGCCGCCGGGGAAAGGCGGAGCCCGCTCGGAGCACCTGCCGCTAACACGACCTGTCCGCCCGGCGCCCCGCTCCCGGGTGGGCGCGCAGCTGGCGGCCCTCACGCGTGGGAGGGGGTGTGTGTGGGGGGTGTGTGTGGGGGGTGTGTGTGGGGGGTGTGTGTGGGGGGTGTGTGTCTTCTTTCAAACCGCCGACTTCTGCCTCAGGGCAGCGGGGCCGCCCGGCCCGGGGACCTCCCCGGCCGAACCCGCGCCCCGCCGAGGGCAGGCGTGAGGAGGGACCGTCCGCCGGGACCCCCAGTGCGGGGAGTGAGGGGAGGGACCGTCCGCCGGGACCCCCAGTGCGGGGCGTGAGGCGATGGGGTGGGTTGGGAGAGGCGGGGGAGCGGGTGCGGTGTGGAGGAGCCGCCGTCCCGCTCGGAGCAGCGCACAGCCCCCGAGCAGCCCTGCCTGCCTGTCCCAGTGGGCTTGGACGCGGGTTCAGCGGTGCCGGCGGGTCGGGGGTCGCCGCCCCTGGCGCCCCGGGCGCTGCGGGTCTCGCTCGCCGTCTGCTGCTCTTTCGGATCCGTCGCTCATGACCTTCCCCTCCTCCTGCAATCAGCTCTCGCTCCCCGTGCCCGACACCTCACTGGCGAGGCGGCACTCCCTGGTGCGGGCTGGGGCGTAGCGCTAGCAGCTTGCTCCCCTTATCCCCAGTCCTCAATTCCTTCCTGTCTTCGGCCAAACCCCCCCTCTGCTGTCCCCTCCCCCCCCCCCCCCCCCCCAAATCCCTGGGGAAAACCATCTGCCAGGACTCAGGCTCCTGCGACGTGTCTCCCGTCCGCGGTCTGCGGTCACAGGGTGTCCCCGGTACCGGCCGTGCCCGCGGCGTACGAGGGTAGTTTTAATGGTCTCAACATTACAACTCAGCATACAAACAGGAGGGGAACCAACTTTTTAAAGGGGCAGACACTGGCAGGACAAGGGGGAATGGTTTAAAGCTGAAGGAGGGAAGGTTTAGATTGGATATTAGGGGGAAGTTTTTTACAGAGAGAGTGGTGAGGGGCTGGAACAGGCTGCCCAGAGAGGTGGTGGGTGCCCCATCCCTGGAAGTGTTCAAGGCCAGGTTGGATGGGGCCCTGGGCATCCTTGTGTAGATCCAGGCCTGAGGTTGGTGTCCCTGGCTGTGGCAGGGGGGTTGGAGCTTTATGATCCTTGGGGTCCCTTCCAACCCTTGCCACTCTATGAACTCCTTTGCCAGGTATGGTTAAAGAAGAAAAAAAAAAAAAAAAGAAAAAGGGGTGGGGAACTGGTACGCTGCTGCTCGTTTAGCCCTTCTTTGGCTCACACCAGTTGATTTGGTAACAGCTCTTCACCCAGCTGCTCATCCCCAAATCCTTTTTTTTTTTTTTTTTCTAATGATGGTGTTAGTAAAAAGATGCCAGCGGCCTCCCTTGGGCGTGGGTTATTTTGGGGACAGCCCTGTTGTCGTAGAAAAGAGTTGTAAAAATTAAGTTTCAGCCATTTTTTTAAAGCGTATGTTATGTTTGATGAATTAAAGAGGGGTTTTTTTGTTTGTTTTTTTTTTTTTAACCTTAATGTTATTGATGCGGTTCTGCACAAACTGTGAAGCACAGGCAGCATCTCTGCTGGACTCATCCACTTTGAAGGCTGTGGCAAAGCATCTTCCTCAGCAAAGCATCTTCATTGAAGCTGATTCTTATTAGCTCAAGGGTGATTATGTGCTATGGGTGTTTCTTCGTTCTTTCTGGTGGCTCATCCTCAAAATGTTCTTGGGCTGTCCTTCAGAGAAATGTGTTTTTTATGCCCCTTGGAGCTGACTGACTGGGCTAACTGTGTATTTATGCCCTGTAAATATGAACTGAATGGTCGAGCTGCTGAAACTGTCTTGCCTTTTCTAGGGTGTTAATTCTTGGTCTGTGGAGTCTTTGGGGCAAAAGCATTTCAGCAGCCTGCAATGATGCGCTCTCGTGCTTGGCTCATCCTTTGGTTACGTGTAAAGAGCTAAAGAAGAAACTTGGGGTGGCTGGTTGACTGTGTGTGATGGAGGTGCTGAGGTAGAGCAGTCTCAGGAACAGATACTGGGAGCTGAGATAAAAGACAAACTTTTGGGATCAAGGCAAAGAAAACTTTGATGTTTCCTGCGTTTGTTTCTTGCGTTTTCCCTTTTCACTGAAGTGATACAGTCTTGCTGAGAAAGCAATGCAGCTGTTAGTAGGAAAGTTGGGAAAAACTGCTTTTGTTTTCTTTTTCCATTAAAAATGGTGCAGATGTAAGACTGCCCAGTAATGTGGGGCTGGATCACGTAGACCTGAGATTAAATAAGACAGACAATGAACACCTCCCCCTATGAAATAAATGTAGGCAATTTGGACACTGTTAATAGCCTCTGAATTGCAGTTTAACAGGTAAAGGGAAACGTGGAAAAACCCCTAAGTGGCAGCGTAACAAGAAGCCTGGCAGCCAGAAATAGAGTGTTGTAATTCATTGATTTATTCCCCCCCCCCTCCTTGAATTACGCACATTAATAGTATTTTAATGAATGGTTAATCTAAAACAGTGCACACCAAACACGTCTGAGCAGCCTTTGTTCCTGGAAGAGCAGCCAGCATACATGGTTTCTTGATCTCATGTTAGTGGCACCTTTCTTTTACGTTCTGTTCTTGGAGAACAAATTGGGCTGGGGGTGGTTTTTCCCGTGGTGGTTTTTGGGGTTTAGTGGTGGGTTTCCCCCCTCCCAGAATCGTTGAGCTGTATCAGCCACTGAAGTACCTGACAGACTATCTAAGCTCAGAGGAACGTGAGTCTGGGCTCACCTCTGAGTGCTCAGAGGATGTGTGAAGCGAGCCAGTAGTAACAGGCTGTTGTAGGAGCAAATTAAGAGAATGTTCTGCAGGAGTAAAATATGCAGAGGGTGTAAATGAAGTGAAGGAGAAAAGAAGTCCTGAATATTACATGACTGAGGCTTTCAGAGGAAACTTCTTTGTATTTTGATTCTACTGCTTAAGTGCAAAAGAGATTGCATATACTCCTGTTCAGAGCAGCTGTGTCTGGATTATGTCTGATAATCTTCTCTTGGCATAGTTTGCTTTATTAGTTTGCATTTAGTGTTGTATTTGTGAAAATAGCACATATTAAATAAAACTAATCCCAGAGAAGCAATCTAGTTTTTCACATTGGTTTTGCATTGTTAACTTTCTTGGCGTTCTCTTGGAAGTCTTGATTTTTACTTCAGACCTCAGCTCATTTGCTGCTTCTGATCTTGCCTGTCTTCTGATTTACAGCTAGAAGTAAGTGCTATCTCAGCACAGCTTGCAAGGGTCACAGCAAAGGGAGACCCTGCTGAGGGTGGATCACCCGGTCACAGGGGCCCTGTCATCAGTTCCTCTGCTCTGTTTTCTACCATCATCCTGAGTCAGAAAGACTCTTTCCCTTGCCCACTTCTACTGCATCTTACTTTGTCCCCAGCTTTGGCTGTCTCAACACAGTGACAGTTCTCTTCTAGTTTTTCCCCTCTCTGCTTTATCACAGCTTATGTTGTGTCTCCAATGCTGCTGTATTCCTCACTTACTGACCTACCTTAGCTGTCTGGTAAATGCAGTAATACCTGTGTCTCTGTCTCATACCCTGCCTGCCCAGTTCACTGTACCAATGTCTGAAATGCTTTGGTGTTGCATGGGTATTGGCAACAGGGATCTTCCAGCATCCCTGTGCGTGGTACCTGCCTTAGCCCCATAGTGCTTTTTGTCTAACATGCTTTTTGTCTTGGGGCCTGATTAACAGTATCTGTGTGAGATGTGGCTGCCTGAGGTACGCAGGAGATTGAGTAGGATCATCGCTTCTGGTCTTGCCCTCTGAAATTTTAAAGTTGACTACTGTGTGGAGATTAGGAGTGTTATTTCTTTCTTTCCCTGTCTGCTTTAACCCCAGCCAGCAGCTAAGCCCCACGCAGCCGCTTGCTTGCTCCCTAACTGGTGGGATGGTGGGGGGAGAATCAGAATTCGAAGAGTGAAAGCAAGAAAACTCATGGGTTGGGATACAGACAGTTCAACAGGGAAGGCAAAAGCTGCACGCACAAGCAAATGAAACAAGGGATTTGTTCCCCACTTCCCATGAGCAGGCAGGTGTTCAGCCATCTCCAGGAAAGCAGGGCTCCATCGCACCTAACAATGACTTGGGAAGACAAACACCATCACTCTGGACAGCACCCTCCTCCTCCTCCTTCCCCAAGCACTTGATGAGCTAAGCATGACGCCATATGATGTGGAATATCCCTTGGGTCAGCTGGGGTCAGCTGTCCTGGCTGTGTCCCCTCCCAACTCCTTGTGCCCCCCAGCCCACTCGCTGGTGGGGTGATGTGAGGAGCAGAAAAGGTCTTGGCTCTGCCTGAGCCCTGCTCAACAGGAATGAAAACATCCCTGTGTTAGCAACACTGTTTTCAGCACAAATGCAAAACAGCCACATACTGTGAAGAAAATAAACTCAACCCTGTGGGAAACCAGGACCACTAACACTTACCTTGCTGCTGCTGTGAGGGGTTAGAAGAGCTTGCTTACCTGGTGCCATTTTTGGTTTGTCAGAATGGCTGGGGTGTTGGGATACTGCTCAGTAAACTTGGCATTCCTGTATCACCAGCAAGATTTGGGTTCTAGTGCCTGTCCAGAAAATTACAGTCTGTTTACATCCACATGAAAAAACCAAAACAGGACAAATTGAAATGGATCTTAATGATAACAGAAAGGAAAGCATTTTTGTGTTTAGGAATACTTAGAAAGGCCCCTAATAAGTCAAATATCAGGGCTTCCTCTTTGTGTTGAAAGGACTTATTTCTCCTGATGCAATAGCTTCAACTTAACCTTGGTGTTCTCTGCAGGCCTGAATGCAGTCCCTCCAGCTCCCTCTGTCTCCAGGGTGGAGGTCTCTGGCTGGAGCTCCATACATTGTGCACTTATAAGTAGCACTCTTAGCAGGAGGGTAATGGCATTGCTGTGTTGAGCAGTGTTCTGTAATGGTTGCAGGATTGAAAGGAACCCTGCCTGTCTATGCACATCAGAACAGAAAGAACAGCATTGGACATTAGAAGTGGGAGCTAATTTATAACCAGGTTGTAAAGGTAGGGGATTAATAAAAGCATAATGCTTCATGAAGAGTTTGCTATGTAAGTGTTATAAACTCCTTTATCTGCAATTAGCCAGGAAGCTATTGGTGTATGTAGAACAACATAAAATGCATTAGACATTTGAATAATAACACTAAGTTTAAAAAGTCTTTGCTGCTAAAGGAGACTCTTTGCTCTGAGACCGAAGTTTGGGGTTTGTAAAGCTGTAATTGGTAGCTTAGTTGCAGAGAAAACTTTTGGGCTACTTCTGTTAAATAATGTTTAGAACCTATAAGCCACATTTGGCTTGGGATGCACGTTGGTCATTCGTTTCCCTGTTTCAAACCCTCCTTTGGCTTTGGGCACCAGTACTGCAAAAGTTTTAGCAAACACTGTGGAGTCTTTGCTTTAAGTATGCAGGAAATAGGAGCTACTTGAAACCCTGCTGTAATTTTCAGTAGGATGAAGGAATTGTAGAGAGATCCTTCCTGAATTTTAATTTCTTCTTGCTTGCTTGGTGTCCTCTCAGTTGACTCCTTCAGATTTGGGATCTGCTTGGTTGAGTTTCTTAAAATCAATGTTAACATACTGGTTTAATATGCAACAAAGTGCTGGATTTAATCCTGACATTGAGAGATCCTAATTTGGAACTGCAATAGTCTTGAGTGCCCGCTGTAACTTACACAGTGGCACGTGAAGTCCAAGCAAATGAAACTGTTTTGTTTTCATAGAATCGTAGAATGGCAAGGGTTGGAAGGGACCCCAAGGATCATAAAGCTCCAACCCCCCTGCCACAGGCAGGGCCACCAACCTCAGGCCTGGATCTACACAAGGTTGCCCAGGGCCCCATCCAACCTGGCCTTGAACACCCCCAGGGATGGGGCACCCACCACCTCTCTGGGCAGCCTGTTCCAGCCCCTCACCACTCTTTCTGTAAAAAACTTCTCCCTAATATCCAATCTAAACCTTCCCTCCTTCAGCTTCAATCCATCCCCCTTGTCCTGCCATTATCTGCCCTTTTAAAAAGTTGATTCCCCTCCTGTTTCTCTGCTCCCTTCATGTACTGGCAGGCTGCAATGAGGTCCCCCCGCAGCCTTCTCTTCTCCAGGCTGAACAAGCCCAGCTCCCTCAGCCTCTCTCTGTAGGGCAGGTGCTCCAGCCCTCTGAGCATCTTCGTGGCTCCTCTGACCCCTCTCCAACAGTTCCACATCTTTCTTGTATTGGGGGCCCCAGATCTGGACACAGGACTCCAGGTGGGGCCTCACGAGGGCAGAGTAGAGAGGGACAATCCCCTCCCTGTCCCTGCTGCCACCCCTCTGCTGATGGAGCCCAGGATCCCATTGGCCTTGCGAGCTGCAAGAGCACACTGCTGGCTCATGTTAAGTTTCTCATCCACCAGAATCCCCAGGTCCTTCTCAGCAGGGCTACTCTCAAGGAGCTCTTCTCCCAGTCTGTATCTATGTCTGGGATTCTTCTGGCCCAAGTGCAAGACCTGACACTTGGCAGGGTTGAACCTCATTAGGTTCACGTGGGCCCATCTTTCCAGCCTGTCAAGATCCCTCTGGATGGCTTCCTTTCCTTCTAGGGTGTTGACCACACCACTCAGCTTGGTGTCATCCACAAACTTGCTGAGGGTAGTTTTGTGTTTGGGTTGTTTTTTTTTTTAATCCAGGAGCTTATTTCAAATATTTGACTTGGAGGCATATGAAATGCATAGTGTCTAACAGCAAATGATGCTCTTGAAAGTTTCCTTTGAATTATCCTCCTGTGTGTAAGGGGTTTTTTTTATTCCTTGTGATCAAATTTTGCTCAGCATTTTGGAAAGTAATCACTCGGTGAAAGCTGTTTTCAGTGCTTTTCTAAGGGGGCTTAAACCAGAACAATGTGCCTAGTGTAACTCTTGGTCTCTGACTTTTTCATTCAGATAATTCACTGTGTGGTCTTGCAAACAGATTGGGAGCTGCTGTGAGGGGGTGCAGGGTCTTTCCTTGCTCTGCCTCTTCGGTAGGTTGAAGCTTATTAGTACCTGGCATTTTCTTGGTGTGGAAGTAACTTTCTGTTCTTGCCTCCTTTGGATGGAAACACTTGTGGAGCCTGAGAGGTTTCCCCTTCAGCATTTGAATCTGCTCCTCTTTGCAGTCTTTTATTTTCTGACCATGCTTCTGAAGTTTGTATGGAAATGAAAATTGGATTTAATATTCTTGTGTTGATCTCATCATCATTAAATGGAGAACTGAAATCTGCTTTATTCCTATTGCCAGCCTGTGCTCATCTGTTCATGCATTAGCTGCCTTTGCCAAGGACTTTGCTGAAATAAGGTTTTGCTTGTCTACCACGACTTGTAATATCTGCTAGATGTTTTTTCTGTGATATGGATACCTGTTCTGTATGTTTGGATCAGATCTCCCTGAGTCTGGCAGGATTTCAGGTTGACTTTCTTCTCTCTCAGGCCCTCCTTATACCTAACTCTGCTGCTGTGCATAATGCTTCTTTTATTATCTGCCTTGTGGCTGGCTTCTGTGTCCTGCTTGGTTTTGTACGAATGGCAAGTGCCAGATCCAGCAGTGAAAATGGGGTTACATGGCAGGCACTAACACTGGTGTTTAGGACACCCTGCTAATGACTGGTCTTTTGAGTGGCCAGTCATCACTCTGTCCTGCTGGCTTCCCTTCACAGTCTGTCACCTTACAGTTCTTCTGGTGTGGGATATTCTCAGCTGCACATCTTGATCCTGTGTGTTGTACCTGGGTAGTTCAGAGTAGGCTTTCCAAAACACTGTTGGTGGCACAATTTATTTTTTTTTTTTCCCCCAGAACTTCCACAATCCATGTGTAAGGAGTTGCATTATTTTTTCAGACGTTCTCCTGATGTGCTCAGTGATCTGCAGGTACCTGTCCTCCTACAAGCACGCCCTGAGTGTCCCCTCAGGTGTCATGCTCTGCTCTCCGTGGAGCCTGCTCTCTAATCCCTCAGGATGTATTTAAAGCACATGCCACTGGGCTGCAGACTTTTTCACTGACATCTGAGTGCCAGTTATCTCGACCTCATTCTTATTATTTGCATTTTTGATGTTTAAGGTGATCCTCGCTTACTGATGGGCTGGAAACGTGGTCACACAAGTGCTTGCCTCTACCTGAGCACGGGGCAAATGTTTATTGGATGCCTTTTGCTTCTTCACCATTAGCAGTTAAGTCAATTAATGGGATGGGAGGACAATATCCTTGTTGGTGGGTTTTTTTCTCTAATATAATTAAGATTTTCTCTTATTTCCCCCTGCATCTAACTTCTTAGACCTAGGGCCACCCAACCTGTGCTTAGAGTGTTTGTTTCTTGTACATTTTACCAGGGCTTATAACATTTTGGGGTGGAATGGACTTCAGCTGCCCTTGCTTGAGTAGTGTCTATTTGGCCCCTCAGAAAATTCCTAATAAATGATTCCCCCATCATAGTGTCATTTAAAATTTATTCTTCTCAATCAGTCTTCTAATAACTATCCTCAGCTTTGTGAAATTAATCTGCCTCTGGATTGTCCCTCATGTTGGAAGGGTTTGGCTTTGGGCAATCCACGTTGTATGTGATTAGATCAAAACTACTGCAGGTAATTGACCAATTACTGTTTTGTAGAAGTAAATCATAGTGGGGATTTCTCTTGTTTAAAACTCATCAAGTTGAAATGCTATTTATAAATTTTTAAAAGAACTGACAAAGTGCTGGTAGGCATATGAACTCTTGAGCATTTTTTTGTTTAACTGTTTTTATATGAATTATACTGTCTTCTGTGATGAGTTTGTGTATTTCATAATGTATTATGAATGTAATACATAATGTATTTGAGTTAAATACATTATGAAATACACTACAAGCATCCATATTTCTAGTTTTGCTAGGAAGAAAGCTTCAAGTTTAATCCAGATTTTTAAAAAAAAAGTAAAATTTGGAAACCTCTGCTTGATATGCTAATGAAAAGAAGCAAAAGATGTTTACTTGGTGTATCACAACAAGCCACCTCATTCAGGAGGCTTTCAAAATAGATTCCTTAATAATGAGGAATATCACTTAAAAGGACATTAACTTTAATTGAAGAATTGCACTTCTAAGTAACAAAAACCACACTGAGCCTCTACAGATACTGGTGACCATTTCCTTGTGATTTGTGAAGGTCTCAACACTGCTGGGCAGGGTGCAGGGGTTAGAAACTGTTAAAGGAGTTAAAAACACGACTTTGTTCCCTTTTAGCTTGCCTGTGTTTGGGGAGTTGGGACATCAGGGAGGCTAAAGAAGGTATGATCTTTTGACAGCTTTGTGCTGAGCTCAGGCTGTGGATGCTGTTCCTTCTGGTTGAACATCCCATATGGATGGGAAGTGAACTGGACTGGAGTGGCATGCCTGGTGAGGGATAAACGGAGGCGTCTGGTTTCAGATAATCTCCAGCCTAGAACTGTCGGTGGGTTTTACAGGAAGTTTGGCTTTCAGCCTTGACCGTGTCCCTTTAAGGAATACTGGTTTTAACCTTATTACTTAAAGCTCCTGTGACTTAACTCTCTTAATTCTTCACAGCTAAATGCTCTGCTGAACAGGCTCCAGCGTTTCCACCACAGAGACTTAATTACTAGGTATAAAATAACTCCAGAGTTGCGCTTCTGAACGCTGGTACGCTTAATGCTTATTTTCTCAGCTCAGGCCAGTGTAGTAATACTCAGTTTAAAATACAGAATTAAACAAAAAAATAAATAATCACACGTTAAAGAACTTTGGTCATCACCCACCCCTCTGTTCCAGATGAAGTCTGCAACATAAATCCAACCTGCTACTGTTTTTGTCGGTCTCCCCTGAGGGAAAGACTTTGGGTCTGGAGCTCAGGAGGATGGTGGCCCATTAAAGGTTTCATCCTTACAGGGTTTGATGGCAGCACAGTGGTGCAGGCCCCGTGGCAGGGATGCCAGCATGCTTGACTAAGGCAGGGTGGACTGAAGAAAAGACTGCCTCACCTGAAACCTTTTCTGTAGGAGGGTCCAGGGCTGTTGTCCAAGGTCTGGGCTGGGAAAAAGGGTTGGTTGGCTTGGGAACAGATGAGGGTTGTTGCTTGAACTTATTATATGATGTAGCAAATGTGGCCTGCTGCGTGGGGTTATTGTGAGTTTTTGTGATTGATACGGCCTCTGCTTGGCTGTGCCAGGGCAGCACTTGAGCTGGGGAGCAGAGTGTAGTGGTGCCATGCAGGAAGAGCAGACTCCCAGAGTCAGGCGCTGATTTGGAGCCTTGGGTGCTTAGGAGGGTACACTGCGCTTCTGAACCTTCACACGACACTTCCCTGGCCACCTCTCCTGGCTTACCATAAGTTTTGGAGTTCCCATAGTGTTCTGGTTTTTTTTTTTTAATGCCACTGGATACCTCATAGAGGGCAGAGAGCTTTATAAACTCCAAGCATGGGGAGCTGTGTGCTTTATTCTGCTCTGTACAGGTTATTGACATCCTGAGTATCACAAGAAGGCTACTTATTGTGGTGCCTCCCTGCCCCCAGCAAATCCTTGACCAGATTGCTCAAAGACTGCTGTACAAACTGAGTTCTTTCAGATTTTTGTGGGGTTTTTTGGTTGGTTTTTTTTTTACATTTTTCTAAAATATGTTTTAAGGATACTTCAAAAGAGTTCCATGCAGTTAGGTAGGTAGTGATGGGAAGTCTGGTCATGAAGAAACTCGGTCAGATTTCACTTCAGCAATGTTGTAAACTGAAAACTTCTGCTTAGCAAACAGCAGTTTCCAAGGAAGGAAAAAAAGTTGTATATGAATATGTATATATTTAAATTTTCTAGAGAGAAGCTCTTTAGAGACACTTCCCTGAGGGCTTGCATAAACCTCAGAATGTGTTTTCAGGAAATGTCTGGGGACTTCAGACTTTCACTACCTGGGAAGATGCACATTAAGTCATCACAGAGTCTTCTGTTGCAGCAGCCACAGTCCCTGTGGAGCGTTAGGGCTGCAGTCACACACTGGAGATCTATGAACTGTTATTCTGGAAATCTTTAATAACTCTTTTTGTGAATAGGACCATGAGTACCAGATACTAGTGGAGATGATGCCAAGGTAGCTTAGCAGCTTTGGGTGAGGAAGGAATTTGACTGCTGAGTGAACTACTACACACATTTCAGAGAATTCTGTGTCATTCCTACTTTCACAATTCACAATTTCATGAATTATTCTTCATCAGGAGATGACTTCAAAGGCAGGCAGGTGGTGGCATTCAAGATCGTTTGACCTCAGTGAAAGTCCCTCTTTGAGAGACTGAGGGGCCATAAATTACTAGCAAGTTGAGATTGACTTTGGGTTTGGATTTGGGAGCTCTAACGCTACCAAAATCATAATGCCATTTCATGGATTAATAAAAATCTTGTGTTTTAATGAAATAATTTATTGTTGTTTTCTGGTTCAAACATCCCTCAACCTTGAATTCCCAATCTGAGCCTAAACTTCTAGTCTGTGACTTGGAATTTGGTCTGCAGTATGGATTTGGTGGGGGGAGACAAAAGGATGTGAAGCAGTAATTTTATTTAATCCTTTCATACCTGGTATAACTTGCTGCATGTGCAAAATTTTATTAGATTTTGATATATCTAATTGAGTAAGTGAAGTCTGTGTATGCTCCATTTTAGAAGGAGAATTTTGAGGAGATTAACTGCTTAGAAACCCTATAGTTATAGGACTGGAATGGATTGTTGTAATTATCTAATACGACCCTTTGTAGGACATAGTATTTTTTGGTATAACAGCTTAGAGTCTTCTAGAAAAAGATCAGATTCTGAATGATGAAGAATTTTTTTCAGTTCTTGGCAGCTTTATGTTGATTATCATCATACGTGACAAATTTATGCTTTTTAGACTGAACTGGTTTCCTAGCTTCAGCTTCACAGCAGCAGAAGTTGGTGTGCCTTTCCTTAGACTGGAGAAGCTGTTATGGAAGGTGTACTCCTCACCCTTCTAGGACTTAAGGCTCAGAAAAAGTGGAGTTTACTCCATTCCTTGAGTAGAGGTATGTAGCTGTTGCGTTATGACTAATCTGACTATAATGTGATGTGCTTACATATTTTTCGTTGCTGAGCTCCAGGCACGCTGTGACCTATGGGATTGCTGGGTTAAATCAGTATTGTTCCACACTTGGGCTGAGTGGGTGGAGTGTGAAGTACCAGAGTTCTACTTCTCCTGTAAACTTGAGCTTGAAGTTCCCATTCTGTGTATATCAGAGACACAAAGATTTAGAATTGCCTGCAGGCTTCATTGGAGCAGGGCAGCACGTGAGAGCAGCCTGAGTATGCATGAGTGAGCTCTGTGCATGCCTACTGGGGGGCTGCATTGTAATTTTACTTCTTTTTCTTCATAGAGCATCGGGAAAGAGCTGGTGTTAGAGGTGAAATAAAGATGACCTGACCCTGAAGTGACAAGGGGTACAGCTATATAAAATAAACAGCGAAAATATTTTTAACTAACAACTTTGTGTTTGTTTCCAAGAGGGTGCAAACATACCTTAGTGTTACAGAGCAAAGGGGGGGAAGCTTGTGACTAAAGTGGTGGGAGGGGGGCTCTTGGTGTAGGACTTGGAACTAGTACTCCTACAGCTAGCAGGAGTGAGGGTTATGATGGGTGTTGGAGAGGATGCCTTGGTCTGGAAAGAGAGGAATAAAGGTGACTGGGAAAATTCCACTGTGTGTTACTGATGCAAAATTGTAAAGCAGCATTAGTGTGGATAAAAGAGAACCAGCTGGGCTGAAATTGCTTCGGGAAGAGCTGATAAGAGATTTTGCTGTGATAGCACCAGAGGTCTACCGCACGTAGTCCAGGATTTAAATGTGGGCAGAAATTTCATAATATGGTTAGAGGGAAGTATTTCTGGGTATCGTCTCTGTGAGAGACTAACTCCCCACACCAGAGAATGAGTGCTGTTGGTCATGTCTGGGCACAGAGACCTGTGATAAATTGGTGGTTTCATCCTCAGATAGTGACTGAAGCCATAAAATCAATGGAGTTATCTGTAGATGTGGCTTTAAGAAGCATGGAAGATGCTTGAGGGAAGCTGGATGTAGAACTGAACCTGGTTTGAGTTGAACAGATAAGCATGTAGACCAGCAACCATTGAGCCTCTGCAGAAACTGAAGAAGATTTATTTTTTTTTGTGAAGCAAGGAGCTTGGATACAGAGGAGGGCATGATATTCAGTGAAGCTACAGGGGTAAATATTAGCATCTCAAATAACAGAAAAGGCTCCACCTAGGAAATGACCCCAGAGCTGATGATTCACCTGATCGTTGCGTCAGGATATGGTGAGCAAACACAGAACCTCTGAGAGGTGTGGGCAAAAAATCAGCTTGTAAAGGAAGGTGTATTTTGAGGATCAGAAAGTCCAGCGTTGAGGGAGGGGCTTCTACTTGTAGAAGACAAGGTGCCTTGCAAAGGGTGTTAAAACACCTAACAAGAGGTGCTTTGGTCACATGAAAGGGAGAAGCAGCCAGTCTCACAAAGGAAGGAATTGGACTGCTGTGCATAGGGAGTTGAGTAATGACAATCTGGGTTAGCAGAATTTTTGACTATTGCTGTAAGCAAGCAGGGGGATGACCTAACCTGGAGAACATGACAGGTGGTTTCTGTGGGTTGGCAGGATGGCAAGGAGATGGGTGATAAATGTGGGTAAGTATGGGTCTTGACTTCAAAATCAGATAAAACTGATTATATGCAAGGTTTGAAATAAACTTTAAAGAGTGAATAATAAAAACTTTATAGATGGGTGGAAGTCGTGTGGAAAGTCATCAGGTATAAAATGAGGTGTAGGTTTGCAAGAGGAAGACTGCACTGGGCTAATCTTTTGTATCTAGATGAAAGCATGCATCTATTTGGACTTTTGTAATATCTCACAAATCACCATAGCAGTCAGTTCTTCTTGAAGATGTTTGGATTGGCAAAAGACATGCCAAGTGTATGACTGTGGCAGAAGCAGTTGCAGAGACTGGTGGGAGAAGCAAATAGACATCACGTCCTTGTGGTGTGGCAAGCAAAGCAGGAATGTGTATGTCAAGGTTGTCTTTAAGACAAGTCATAGAATCACAGAATGGTCTGGGCTGGGAGGGACCTCAGAGGTCATCCTGACATCCACTGGACCAGGGTGCCCAGAGCCCCATCCAGCCTGGCCTTGAGCACTGCCAGGGAGGGGGCAGCCACAGCTTCGCTGGACAGCCTGTGCCAGGGCCTCACCACTCTCACAGGGAAGAGTTTCTTCCTAATCTAAATCTAGTGTCTCTTATTTTAAATCCACTACCCCATGTCCTATCACTACACTCCCTTATAAGGAGTCCCATCTCCTTTCCTGTAGGTCCTTTCAGGTGCTGGAAGGCTGCAGCAAGATTTCCCTGGAGCCTTCTCTTCTCCAGGCTGAACAAGCCCAGCTCTCTCACCCTGTCTTCATAGCAGAGGTGCTCCAGCCCACTGAGCATTTTCATGGCCCTAATGGAATAATCAATTTGGAAGTAGGTAAATATAATGCATGAAGGATTCAATGACCCTGAGGATAATGAAAATGAGTTGATATTATGTAGAGGAGCTATGGCCTTAAAGGCAAATTACAAGAATTTCTGGGAAATGCGAAGCTTGTTGAAAGGAGAGGTTTTGGGGAGTTCTTGTGACCCAGCAGCATGTAAGTTTGCAGGCAATGCTAAGTTAGGTGAGAGTGTTGATCTGCCTGAGGGTGGGAAGGCCCGACAGAGAGATCTGAGCAGACTGGATGGATGGGCTGAGGCCAATGGCATGAGGTTCAACAGAGCCAAGTGCCAGCTCTTGCATTTGTGTCATAACCCTGTCCAGTGCTACAGGCTTGGGGGAGAGTGGCTGGAGAGCTGTCAGGCAGAGAAGGACCTGGGGGTGTTGGGTGGCAGCTGGCTGAATATGAGCCAGCAGTGTGCCCAGGAAGGCCAGTGGCATCATCCTTGACTGTTTTGAGAACAGAGTGGTGAGTAGGACTAGGGAAGTAATTGTCCCCCTGTACTCAGTGCTGGTGAGGCCCCACCTGGAGTACTGCATTCAGCTTTGGGCCCCTCACTGCAGAAAAGGCACAGGGGTGCTGGATGGAGTGTGTCCAGAGAAGGGCGACAAGGCTGCTGAGGGGACTGGAGAATAAATACTAAGAGGAGCAGCTGAGGGAACTGGGGTTGTTCAGCCTGGAGAAGAGGAGAGTGAGGGGAGGTCTAATTGCTCTCTACAAGTACCTGAAAGGAGGTTGTGGAGAGTTGGGGGCTGACCTTTTCTACTTAGTGACAAGTATATAGGACAAGAGGAAAGGGCATCAGGTTACGGCAGAGGAGGTTTAGATCCAATATTAGGAAAAACTTCTTCATGGAGAGGGTTGCTAGGCATTGGAAGGGGCTTCCCAGGGAAGTGGTGGAGTCTTCATGCCTGGAGGTATTTAAAAGACAGTTAGATGTGGTGCTGCGTGACATAGTTTAGAAATGGTTGACAGGCTAGGATGATGGTTGGATATGATGACCTAAAGGGTCCATTTCAACCAAGAAAGTTGGTCCATTCCAACCAAGTGGTTCTGTCAACCACTACAGAATAATTGTGATATCAGTGAAGGTGATATCAGTATATGATGGAGAAAGAATGTCTGGCAGAGAGAGAAGGACAAAGTCATGGGTAGGTTGCTCATTGCATACTGCAGCCTGGGCTGGCAAACTTTGTTCAGGAGAGATGGACTTGGGTTTAAATGGAGTGTGTGAAAGAGAACTTTGTCTCTCGTCCTCTCAGGCCTTTTGGTGAGAATTCTAGGAGGCTTTGACTTCTTCTACCTGATAAACAGAAACTGATCACATCTGTAACTTCTGTCCATTAAAAACATCAGGAAATTAAACATGGGGTGAGCAAAAACATTAAGGTGGAGGATAGTGTTGACATTAGATATGGAAGGTAGAAGTGTGCTAATAATTAAAGTGTAGGCTGGAAGTCAGGAATGATTTTGAGCGGCTTAAGTGGTACAGGTGATGGGAGAACCAGTGTGAGAGTTGTTGACCCCAAAAGACCCTTCCAGTCTCATGATCCTCACAGCACTAAAATGTCTTGCACCTGGGGAGGAGCAACTGCATGTATCAGTACAGGCTGGGGGATGACCTGCTGGAGAAGAGCTCTGTGGAGAAGGACCTGGGGGTCCTGGTTGATGACAGGTTGGCTATGAGCCAGCAGTGTGCACTGGGGGCTGAGAGAGAAAATGGGATCCTGGGGGGCATCAGGAGGAGTGTGGCCAGCAGGTCCAAAGAGGTGATCCTCCCCCTCTACTCTGCCCTGGTCAGGCCCCACCTGGAGTATTGTGTCCAGTTCTGGGCTCCCTGGGATAAAAAGGACAGGAATCTCCTGGAGAGAGTCCAGAGAAGGGCTACGAAGATGATGAAGGGCCTGGAGCATCTCCCCTATGAGGAAAGGCTGAGAGAGCTGGGGCTGTTCAGCCTGGAGAAAAGAAGACTGAGGGGGGACCTAATCAATGTTTATAAATATCTTAATATGGGGTGCAGGGGGAATCAGCCAGCCCCTTTTCTGTGGTCTGTGGGGACAGGACAAGGGGCAATGGCTGCAAGTTGGAGCACAGGAAGTTCCACACCAACATGTGGAAAAGCTTTTTCCCAGTGAGGGTGAGGGAGCCCTGGGACAGGCTGCCCAGGGAGGTGGTGGAGTCTCCTTCTCTGGAGATATTCCAGACCCATCTGGACCCCTGTCTGTGCAGTATGAGCTGGGGAGCTGCTTTGGCAGGGGGGTTGGACCCCATGATCTCTCGAGGTCCCTTCCAACCCCTACAACTCTGTGATTCTGTGACTCTGTGAAATGTGATATGAATTACTGCTCAGACAACTACGTGATATAGACAAATTGTATATCAAGGTGAAATGTTTATGTAGCATCTTGCCAAGTTTCAAATTTTAATAAATAAAAAACTTGTCCTACATATGAGGGAACTTTCTTATACTCAATTGTTACCTAAGGCTGTTTATTTTAGTTAATGATTTTGATTCTAATGATGATGATTAGCCTGCTGGAATTTCACTTTAATTTTATGGATGCCCAAATGGAAGCAAACAGCAAGGGTTTCAGGAGAACAGTCTTGGGCTTACTAATGACCAGGATTAAGACCTGGTTGTAGTTTAGCTCTTTGTGCACTTGCTGCGTCAAAGCAAAAGCACTGGCCGGTGAATGCTGACATGTTTGGGAGATGCCAGTCCTTCAGGTAGCATGAAGCTCCTGTAGGGAGAAGTCATTCATGTGCTTGCTGGGGTGTCAGTCTCCAGGCTGAATTTTATAAAGGACATTCTGTCTTTACAAGCTTAATAAACAAACACACCCCAAACCATCTCTTTCAGTGTTGTTCTGGGAGAATATTGTAAGGGACTAATGTCTGAAGACCTTCAGCAGAAAAAAACCAAACAAAAGGGGCAAAAAAGTTGTTTGGGCTAGCTGTCCTCTGTTTCTGAAGGGGGTGTGTGTCTTCCAGGGACCAGTGATGTCTCTGCAGCTTGTGAATGCTCAGGTTGAAGTCAGGCTGCCTCAGAACTCCTCTGCAAGCAGTGTTCTGTTAGGTCTCCCTGTCCTGTCTGGGACTCTCCTTCAGGTACACCCTAACTTGTATCCTGAATGGTTCTTCCTAACACAGTCAGCTTGTTTCTGTCTCCTAGATACTCCAAGCTTTTCTCTGGTTCATGACCCCAGCAAATAAATATTTAAGTAACACCATATGCATATTTTCATTAAAACTGTTTTTCAAACTAGACTAATCCTGCTTTGTTATTTGGTGCAGGAAAACACAGGTGCTGTTTTTCCTGGGAGCTTGTAATTTGCTGTAAGATGGTGGGTCTGGTTTTGCTTTTAAAAAGCAAAGAGGCTACAGAATCCACCACGAATGTGCCGTTGCTTTATTTTTGGGTTTCTCCTTTGGTTGAATGTGTTAGACTTCTGAAGTTGGACAGTGGTATTTGTTAGCATCTGTTTTTAGCTCAGTGTCTTTAAAGGCAAGCTTGTGCTCAGTCCTGCTTGGCAAGTAGCTGTTGTTCCACTTGGTTGGTTGCTTGCAATGCTGGAACTTAAATCGAAGCTACCAGAAAATACACTGGGGCTGTGATTAGGTGGTGATTTGCTCCTGGTGTGGTTAGTCAGCGTTTCTTGTTGCAGGGTGCATCTCTTAAAGCCTGAACAGGCAGTGTAGAAACCCAAGTCACTGGGGAGATTATGCAGATGACTTCAGTGCTGTTGTTGACTGAGGAGAGAAGCACTCCCCAGCCAAAGGGGAAGCAAACAAGTTTTATTTACTCTATCTGTGATTCTTGCTTTCTCCTCTTTGTTTGCTACCAGAGTACTTGTGTCTTCAAGCAGCTGTTACCAAACTGTGACTAGGCTGTGTGATTTGACCCTAATAACTTAGTCAAGTTTCTAATCATTTAAGTGACCTTTGCCTGTATGTACAATGCCTAAGCAGCAGCTGCATGTCCTTTGTGTTGTGGAAGAAATACTCTTGTCAAGAAGTGTATCTTATTTTCAAAACAGAATGACCCAAGCAAACCAATTTGTCCACTCACCTGGTTTCTGAATTAGTTCCAAGTTTGGTGGTGTGGGGTTTTTTATGTGGGTGGTTTTTTGTGTGCATGTGTGTTGTATTTTTTTGATTTTATTTTTTAAACGTTTTGCTCCCTGGCTTGATTTCTTGCACTGAAGCTTTTCTTATGAACTAGTTGAGCTATTGGTTTGTCAGCAAAGTCAGTCTACCAACTCAGACTGGCTCCTAGCAGACCTTAATACTTATCAGTCTGTCTCTTTTCCTGCCTTCTGGTGCAAGGTTATGGCTTTCATTATGCATATTTCCTTAGTCTTTGACAGCTGGTAGCATATATGAGTTGAAGTCTGGTTTGTGTAAAATTAAGTGGTGTGGGTTTTGTTCCTTTATTCAATTAAGGCATTTCCACTAATTTAAAATAATGTATTTCAGAACCTTACAGAACTTGGAAGAAGTAATTTATGCCACTGAAAATTGAAAGCCTCCTTTATTCTCTGCCTATAGTATTTATCTTCTGTATTTAAAAATACTGAAAGTTTTGATGGATTTGTTTTGTTTTTGCTAATGAGGCACAGGTTCAGGAGTAGGGATTCTGTTAGTGAAAAGTTCAGGAGAAATCTGTAACCTGCAGGAAACTCCTTGAAGTGACTAAAGCACAGTCTGACGGAATACATCTGGCAGTGTCATACACACAGTAACTTGCTATAGTATGTTACGTCCAAAGCTGCTTTTTTTTAACCAATAAAATGAAGTAAAGACTGAAACAGAGTATTGGAGAGAGGAGGCATCTTTGGATTACTGTTTAGCTCACCTCTTGGTTGGGGAACCAGGTCGCCTGACAGAGTTGTCTGTGTTGCCAGCGTCAGGAGGATTAACCTCTCATAATCTCTGTGATTTGAATAAGAGATTTTGTTCCTGTCCTCACTGCTCAGTTCAAAGCAGTTGCTGAGCAGAAACTTCAGTGAATCTTCAGCAACGTGTCTGTGTTGATCAGCCAAGAAAGGAAGAACCAAACGTTAGAGGAGTCCTCCTAGTTGTGCTTTCTAGCAACTGGTTTTAGTGTTTGGTTGTTAAGTGTGTACAGGTGGAGATGTTCAAGGAAGTGGACTACATCTTCAGTTTTCTTTTGGTTTGAAAAGAATTCTATTACACCAATAGTAACAAATCAATTTCTCCATCACCACAGTCTGCTTCCCCACCTTCCCTGGGAAAGCAAACTTTGGACAAAACCTCTTGGTTTGAAAGCACAGCATAATGAAACTTCAGTGTGTGTTTGTTTTCTCACTTACCAAAAAATTATTGCTGATCCAGACCAAACAGTTGGAGGTGATGCTCACCTGCCTGTGCCAGCTCAGGCCAAAGCTAGGAGGGGTTACCCAGTCAGCTAACATATGTGTATCTACCCTTGAGGAGTAGTGGTGATAATAAAAGACTTAATTCTGCTTATAGCCCCACAAAATTTGAAGAAGGCTTTTCTTTTGTGTATTGTGGTTGTGGGGAGGCTATTTATTTGATTTTTTTTTTTTTAAAGCCAAACCAAACAAACCCAGAAGATTCTATTTGTTGTGTCAAACAAGTAACAAAGCATTTGGTCTCTCTTCTCAGTGGGGAGTGATTTGGGTTTGCTTGTGTGGCCTGCCTACAATAAAATATCTGATACTGCTGTCAAATGACAGCAAAGATACATAGCAAAGAGGCTAAATGCTGAAGCGAGGTCTCTGAGATGTGTGTCTTCCCCTTGCTATTGTGTCAGGGAAGACAGCAGGCCTGCCGGCGGCCTAGCTCTCTTCTCCCAAGATTTAGGCCCTGACAATATTCTTCTGTTCCCATGAGACAGGAGAAGTTCCTCATGCTGAGGAGATCCTAATAATCACATTCTCAAAACACAGCGGCCTTGCTGATAGGGGTACAGGCCACCCTAAACCAAGAAGCAGTTATGGGAAGGTATTTGGGAGTAACAGAACATGTTAGGAGCCAACCATAACAAGATGGTCAGAACAGCAGGTGTGGGGATGCTTTTAGGTATTAAAGGTAAACTACGGATGTTTAGCTATAAGATAGGTTTATCAGAACTTGTTATAGTCACTAACCAATCAATATGGTGTGAACAGAGTGTGTAACCAATTAGCAGTTTTTTAGCTTGCCATGTTTGCAGTAAGAAAGGTATAGAATCTGTGTGATTTCACCTAATAAATGGCTTCACCTAAAATTCATATCAAATTGTGTGTTGAGCTCTGCCAGTCGTCCTACTATTGAGGGTGTACCAAACTGGAATTCATCTGAAATTTCTTTACCAAGAAGGTGGTCACACACTGGAACAGGCTTCCCAGGGAGGTGGTCAATGCCCCCAGCCTATCAGTGTTGAGCTATTTGGGCAATACCCTTAAAAACAAGCTTTAACTTTTGGTTGACCCCACAGTCATCAGGCAGTTGGACTAGATGATCATTGTAGGTCCCTTCCAGCTGAAACAGTGCTGTTCTAGTCTTGGTTATACTGAGAATGGAGGAGGTTTGGTGGTAGAACGGGCTGTATGAAGCTAATTTCCAAAATGTCACCTCTGGTTTCTAAGCCTGGAGCCCAGGAGTATATTAATATGTAGAGCAGGTGCTGCTTTTATCCTGTCATGCTCTTTCTTAGGAATCTCCTCAGTGTTAATATGGACAAGACACCAGGCTAAAGGGGCTCATTCTGCAGCCCTTTCTGTCATGGTATGACTTCTCTTTCTGCAAACTCCTGAAGTTGTGTGAAGAGCTCCTTGGTCTGCAGGGCAGGAGACATCTGGTCTGAGACCCAAGTGTGAGATGATGCTGATACCAAAGTGGCTGTTACTAAATTCCAGCAGCCAGTGTGAGTAGTGGGACTCTCAGAGTCATTCAAACAGCTGACATTTTAAGAACAGTAAATTACAAATCTGCCTGGGTTCATCATGATGCTGATGGGGCACAGGCAGTAATGACAAGGCAAATGTCTGTGGGATGGCAAAAAGGTCTGTGTGGAGTTTCATTTATGGATAGTCTTGTGTGTTTTGGTTGAAGTTCTCAGTGGAGAAACAGGGCAGCAGAACTGACACTTAAGGGTCTTTATTTGATGAACACAACCATCTCAAGACAGCTTGAGTGCTCTGCTAACTGGAGGCCCAGGCCTTTGCGTTTTAATAGCAAATGGATGTTGAGGTAGCAGCTAGGTGTAAGGTTAAATTTCAGGTGTATATTAGCATGTCATTGGGAAGGTTACAAAGGCACAAAGCATCTGAGTAGGCTGGCTTTTGCCTTGCTAAAATTAACTGGTTGGTTTATGTTGAGATGTGATTACTGTCAGGTAAGTTGAGGAGGCAAGTAAGGAGGTAAAGGGCTCTCTGGAGAGCGGCACGCAGGCTTTGTGTGTCTTTGGGACACCCTGTGTTCTAGCTGAAGCTGTGAGGCTCTTGGAAGTTAATGCTTTCTGCATAGCCTTTAAGGATGGTAACTATATCCATTGCTAGGGGGAAGATTTTTTGTCCGGTCACCAGGAAGCTGCCATTCCAGCAAGTCCCAAAACTGGCAGAAGATGGCTTATAATTCCCAACTTGTTCTAGTTACCTGTAAGGTCATTTGAGGTCGGTGGGTTGCTAAGCTTTGTGCTGGCTGGGGATGTCTCCTGGGACTGCCTGCCTGCTAGCTGAACTGTGGGACCAGGCAGGCAGGAGAAAGGGGGATAGATAGTCCCATAGCCTGGAAGAGTGACCTGGTGTTGGGAATTTCAACGTGACGTGTTCTGCTCCTCAGACTCCCATCCCCTCCTCTCTCCTGCACAGTGTTTAGCCATACAAGCTGCCTAGAAGCTTCTGCACTCTTCCCAAGTGTATTTCATGGTAAAACTGGAAAATATTTTATGGGCTGTTGGCATTCTGGACTCAGTGGAAGTGCTCATCTGTTTCTGGAGGTAGTGAAGTTCAAGACTTCCATGTTCCTACTTTCTTTACTGCTTCCCAGCGTGTTTCCAGCTTTTTATGCTCTATGGATTATGAGTTATTTTTTATTTTTTCTCAGACCAAAGAAACAATATTGTCAAACATTTCAGCTGCTGCTTACCTGAAACCAATTGAATGCTTGCTACTGCCTTTCAGGAAGCATTTTCTGGGATCACCTGTAAGTAAACTTCTTGCAGCTTCCTTACTGCAAAGCAGAAGTTTCACTAAGTGCTAATGCTCTATTGTAACAATTATTTCAACTGTAGTTTACTTAAGTAACTTGTCAATGTTTTAATCATGTTATTGGTAAGATCTCCTGAGGCTTTTCAGATAAAGCAATCTCCATATTTTAAAATACTGTAATCCTTTTGCAGTACCTACTGGTCATGGATATTGATTGTATTTTGCCAATGTGGATCCTGTTCTCTGCTAGCTTTTTAGTAAAATCACTGATCCATTTACAAGCTCAGAGATGAGGGGAGTTCTAGGTGTTGGGACATGCTGGTTTGGGAGTCCTCTCCCCCTCTTTTTTCTTGTGAACCTATTCTGTCCTAGTTACTCTGCTTCAGATTTTGTTTTCAGACCAACAAATAACAGCATGACCTTGCTGCTTGATAGTAGTGTGTGCTGGTGAAAGTATCCTGGAAGAACAATATGATGTCTCCCCTAACTGCAGGGAAGAGAGCCAGTTGCAGATCTCTTTAGTTTTCCTCTTGCATTTTGTTCTCTTTAATGGTTGCTTTCTACAAGTTGCATACTTTCAGTCCCATTTTCCCCATCCTATATTTTCCTAGTAAGATACTTTGGTTTTGGTTTGTCTTTCTATGCGATACATACCTGTTTTTTCTTTCCAGAACTCTGCTCACAGCTGCTATCCCCTGCAGCACTATTTATATATATATATATATTTAAAATTGCTGTAGCTTTCTCTTCACCTGTAAACTTCTGTTGCTGAAATAGTTCAAGGAATACTTTAGGTTGGTGAGTTCTTGAGCTAAGCAACAAAGAAGACAGAGGAAACTGCTCAGTTCAGGAGGTCAGAAACCTGTGTGATGGTAAGTCAGTGTGTCAAATCAAATCTGGTAACAGATTAACCTGCAAAGGAGACCCAGATGCCTCTCCACCTGTCCAAATCTATTTTGTCATTGAAAGTGTTTAGAAGCCTGCTTATATTAGCTGCCCACTACATGACACCACTGTATAAAGTAAATGGAATTGGCAGTTCTGTCACGTGAAGGCAGCTTTTGCTGATGAGGACTTTTATTTAAAAAAAACCAAACAATAAAACAACCCTTGCCAAAGGTTCTGCAAAGCTACCCCTCTGCTCCAGGTATACTTTGAGAATGTGGTTTTGTTTGGAGTATTTGCAACTGCCATAAAGGGTTTCCTACCAAGTTGTTTTTTTTTAAATGTGTTCTGTTTAAGCTAATTAGTAAATTTGTTGAGGATGGAAGAAGTGGATGGAGCACTATGAAGCTGTGGTGCAAGCTGAGCTGTGCTGGATACACTTACAAGCTCAATGCAAAAACGGAGCTGAGCAGTGACAGTATCTGCAGTGATGATTGAGCAAATAGGTGTATCTTTCATTTGATAACTGGTTTAGCATAGTATATGAACTGCAGACTTGCTCAGCTTTGTGTAGATTGGTCATTGCATCGTGCTCCAAGTTCTCACAAATCTGCGTGAATGAAACAGTGCTCCAGGCAACCTGCCACTCTGCTGTGCCACTGAGATGTCCATGAGCTATGGCAGAAATACAGATTTAGACAAGGAGATACATGGCTTTCATATAAAAAACTAGGCTTTTTCTGGGAAGATTTCAGTACGTTGCTCACCCAAGTTCAGCCTGTACAGGTGGTGGGATGCTGAGCCTGGGGCTCTGAAAATTCTGACCAGAAACAAGTGTTGTGGTGAAGGCTTGGTTCTACTTACCAAGCTTCATCTGCAGTGTCCCATCAGGACTGGAAATGTCTGTCAGCCCCAAGGTATGTGGTGTCTGGGATGTGGAGGTAAACAAAGGGGTGCTGTCTACCTGTGTGTTGTGACACTTGTGAGTGTGCCCTGGATCTTGACTGACCAAAGAACTTGCAGATGGGGGAGCATCGTGTGAGGCTTGGCAGTGTGGAGGGTTTTTGGGAGGTGTTCTTTTTGTAATGCTTTCCTGGATTTGTTATATGGAATGGTGCTGAAGTTAAATGGGGTTAGTGCTGAGTGTGTCTCCTTTTAAAAAAGCACAGCCATCTGGAAAACCCTTCCAAGAAGCGACACGTATCCCAGCTGCTATCGGTCACTGTCCAGTGGGCAGAAAGGGTAGAGTAACTGTTAGAAAGCTGTTTGTTGAAAATTATATTGTAAATCAAATAAAATTAGTGCCTTTGTGTGTCTCTGGACAGGGTAATGAATTTGCAGATCATCTGAACAGGAAGATGTGAATTAGGAAGGATTCTAATTCATTCATAAGACATCTGGCAAAATCAAAATCTCTTGGGCTGATCAATTTGCGACCATAGGCAACAGAATATCTCTTAAAATTTTTTTCCCCATTCTTCCC
Organism: Laterallus jamaicensis coturniculus; assembly: GCA_022605575.1. Lineage (NCBI taxonomy): Eukaryota > Metazoa > Chordata > Aves > Gruiformes > Rallidae > Laterallus > Laterallus jamaicensis. The sequence continues at coordinate 12,173,807 of JAKCOX010000024.1, read as the reverse complement.
ATGAGTGACAGCAGTTGCTTTTTAAATGTGGTTGGTGGAAATGAGCACGCCTTCTCTTTGACATGGTTCCCAAGGCTGAAAGAGAGTCAAGTCCTGTGGACCTTTAGAGTGGCCAAACTGAAGAAAGCTCTTTGCTACCTGAACAGGAACTGCAATGTAAAAGTGGGGTTTGGTGTGGGTTTTTTTTCTTGTTTCTTTTATTTTGATGCACTATTAAAAAATGAATGAACTCATATTGTGTCTGCTCAATTTATTCTGGACTGTGTATTAAAGCAGATAAGTCTTTGTTCATTTGAGGTCAATTTGGTGGTAGTGGTGACTGATTCCTCCACAGTTGTCTCAGTCAAACAGGTGATGGATTTATTTTTTTTTTAAGGACTATTTTGGGTATTAAGGCAGAAAAGATCAGTCCCTAAATGCATGCTTAATTCTTTGGGTACTGATGGAAAGCTATGCTATGTTCCTGTGGTCTGCCACTTACCAAGGAAAGTGGCATTTTGCAGTGACTCCTCTTCCTTCTGGCAGCTGAGCAGTTCTCTGATCAGCCCAGCCCTCCATTCACATCAGGCAATAACAAAATGTTATCTTATCCTCTGTTTACTGTGAATGAGGTCTCAGCTTTTACGTTGGTTGGTACACGAAGGTACCCGCTGTGTTTCCATCACGTAATTCTCCAAGTGAGTATGCTGGGGCATGAAGTGCTCTCTTCCCTGCTCGACTGGAACAGTGTTTGTATGTAAAGCAGTGGTTTGTTTTCCCTGGCAGAAAAACAAAGTACTACAAAAGTAATAGATGTGACTTAAGTTCTTTGTCTCTCCATGGCTCCCGAGGTGGAAGGAATCTCTCTGCTGCTGTAACCACACCGGCTCAGGGGGGCAGCTGTGGGGAGATGGAGCCCAAGCAGACCCTGCTCTTGGCTCTCTGCAGTTACAGCAGAGGCTGTCGAGGTGCTGCTGAGTGTCGGTGGGTCCCTGGGGCCTCCTATGCAGTTCTCTCTCCTCTGAGCTAGTCCAGGGAAACCTTCAGAACATAATTTACCTCTCAATGTGTGAGAACGCAGTGCAGCTGTGTTCTTAAACCCGAGTCAGGCTGGGAATACCAAGGTGGCTCTTGACACCTCCAATCTTTGTCACAGGCTCAGAAAACTCTCAAACGGGTATTTTTTTCCCCATCTCTCTCTCTCTCTGAGAATTATGAAGGGTTGAGAAGAGTTTCATGTTGCAGACTGTGCTGCTGTTCTGCTACGGCATGTGCAATTGCATTCAGTAGCATACCTCTGATCCTGCTGGGCTTTTACAGGGATCATGTGAAACAAAACAGCGACTCAGAATCAGAGGCAAGGTCATTGCATGGCCTTATTCCAGGCTGAAGCATTTGGCTTCAGGAAGTTGGAGACACAAGGCTTTCTCTCCTTCAGGTAGGAAGTGACAATGTGCAAGGGGTGCACATAAAATGTTTTGGTTTCCAGGGGAGGCAAAGGTACCTGTGTCAGAGTGTGGGATCCTCAGGGGCAGAACAGTCCTTGTTAGATGTGCCAGTCTTGTGCCACTTGCCAGCCTCGCACAGATCTTATGAGTAGCTTTCAAGAAGTGAGTAGGAGGTGTTGAGTTTCTGGCTCTGCAATGAGTACATGTGTTATAGCTGTTGATGCAGGATTCAGGCAGTAAAATTATTACCAATGTCTGAGAGAAGATGTAATAGACCTGAAGGGCTAAAGCACTGCCTAGCTGGGATTCCCTCCTTTCTTCCCTCCTGTGTGCGTGCTTGCAGGGTGCACAGGCTGTGAGTTTGGAGTGTGGACCTAGTCTTGGTTAGCAGGAGCATTTTCCTGTGGTCTCAGAGCATTTCTGTTGCTTAAGTAACCTTTGCACCTAGTGCTGTGTATCAGGGTGCTCTGAAGTCTGAGCACCTGGAAGAGGTGAGAAAAGCTCTGTGTGAAATACCTATCGATCACCTGCTCAGCTGGGGAGTTACTGTACAAGTTAGAGTGCTCTCAAACACATTAACATTGCTTTCATGTCTCACAGGGAAGAAGAGGAAGCTATCTGTCAAATTGCTGATTGTGAAAATGTATTCTGAATGCTCTGCTTTCAGCACTGCATTTCTTTTTAAGAGCGCTAATTAAACCACATCCTTTCATTCTTCTAATTTCTCCCACAGCCCCTCCATGGCACTTTATTGGCCTCTGTGTAAGGATGTAGATTTTGTTGTAGTGTGGTGAGTGACCAGCTTGTAAGTCATGTGCTGGATTTAGTTAGGATGTAATCTTTTGGCCATCTGCTCCAGCACTCCCCGTGTCTGCAGCCCTGGGATCTGCAGGCGAGTGATAAAGGTGATCTCCAGTCTGTTCAGAACAACCAGGTTCCCTTTGAATGTGAGCATGTTCCTGCTTAGGGGATTGAAGTGATGTATTGTCAGAATCCTGCAGTGATTTGACATCTCCAGTTTAATTCTCTGGCTGATGTATGGGGCACCTAGTCAGGAAAAAGATATCCTTGATACTGAAAAATAAGTAGATAGCAAGAATTTCTCTTTAGAATGGAGTTTAAGAATACTCTGATACATGTACCACTGTTGTTTTTCCACCCTCTTGCAACGGTTCTGGACTTTTTTGGTGATCTCTGTCTTGCTTGTATTTTTCTTTCCTAGTCTTTAGGAGTGAGTCTGACTCCCCAGCCCTTTGTAACTGGCAGATGTAAAGCACCTGGAATCCTGTTGTGGTATTGTTTGTAAGTTGCAGACAAGACTTCGACTTAATGTTCTTCCTGTAACATCAAAATAGTGAAAGATTCCTAGAGGAAGAATATAAAAATCTCTGGATGGGTTGAATGTTTACGTCAATTTTCATTGCTTTTGTATGTGCCTGTCTAATTTGCATCTGGTTACATCAGCACAGCCCATCTGCTTTCTTCTAGCTCCTTGAACTGAGGTGTGATAGCTGTGTCTCTGATAGGCACATCTTTTTTTAGTCCCTAAATGAATCTCTGCTTGTGCAGTGAGAGGAGGTGCATCTCTTCCACCCGCCTCACACACTGCTCACCCTTGGCCGTGCAAAGCTCTTGGTCTTGCTTTCCTTTCTGATTTTCTATCGGGTTTTTTCCCTCCCTCCTGCCCTTCCCATCCAGCACTGCAATAGCTAGGGGGGGATTAAGCTTCAGCACAGCCCAGTGTTTGCCTCTGTGGTGCCCAGCTTGCTGCAAGAAGCCATTTGAAACGGAATGGAATTTAACATTTCCAGATAGTTTAAAAAAGTGGAGCCCAGAAGTGCCTGTAGGAGCAGTGGGAGCGAGTCAGGACACTTCTGGGCCAGCTCTTCAGCTTCCTGCGTCTTCAGGTTTTTACTGTGTGACAATGCAGAAGCAGCTTTATCTGTAAAAACTGGTGTGGCTGAGTGTTAGGCAGAACTGTTCCCTTTTGTGATACAGATTTTCCTGTATAAAATACTGTCTTGCATGACTTGATTTACGCTGGCTTGTCCTCTTGCTCCTGGAGCAGCACCGAGTTTTCAGCCTTTGTTGCAACACTGAGTAATTAACTGTTAAATGTGTCAGGCTTTCTTCCTTGCTACCTTTGTGTCCTTCCTTGAGCACCTAGAGGAGCTCCAGTGAGACAAATGAGCAGGTGTGGGTTCCAAAGTCTCCCCTGGGAAACTACGCTTATTGTGCCTTTCCAAAGCTGTGGTCCTTCTGCAGTGGCAGGGTGCATGCTGCTCTGTGCCTGGCACCCGGCCCAACACCGGTGGGACATGGCACTGTCCAGCAGCTCTTCCCAGCTCTGCACTCTGGGACACCCACCCTGCGACCTCACGGCCAGTCCTGATCCTGAGGCGTTGTGGGAGCTGCACCTTTGCCATGACTTTTATCATGCCTAGGAAGTGCTTTCCAGTCAGCTAGCAAAATAAGTATGTGCAAGTCACTTCTCTGGGACTTTCTGGCTTCTGGTGGTACAAGACTTCTCTTGTGTGATGTGGATGTGTAGCAGGCTTGTGAACTTTGGGCTGGTTGCTGCCTCAGAGTATCCCTGTTGCTCCAAGTGCTGGGACAGCTCTTGGAAGCCCCACCGACACTCTTCTCTGCATGCTGAGGCAGTGCAGGGTTTATTGCCTTTCATCACGTAAACCTCGATATTTAGAGGTGAAAACCATGATGTACAGACAGCATCTGTGTATTTGCATCTTGCTGCAGCACAGGTGTCTTGTCCCTGTGTCTATGAGCCTTTGTCCCACCCTGGCTGCTGTTTTGACAAATAACACCAAGTTTCCACCCCAGAGTTTCCATTGCTTCCCTTCTAATACCAGTGGAGCTTGTCAGGGAGAGAGATCAGCTGAAGCTTCCTGTGCATCCCCAGCCCCCTCCCTCTCTTTTGCCTTTCCTCAAGCACATGCACTTGTTCCTTTTGTCTCCAGCCCCTTGCAAAGGCAGGGGTGGGGTGAAGGGAGGATCAGAGATGAGCTGGTGTCTGCCCATTCCAGGGCAGTATTTCGGGACATGCCTGCTTTTGTGTGGTATCTAAAGGCGCCTAGAAAGGCGGTAGATTGCCATGCCTGTTCCTCAGTAGTTTAATGGACTGATTGATTTGGAGATTAAAAAGGAATCTGCCTCTTCAGTCACCAGAAACAACACCTCCCCCCCTTGTAAGCTTTGCTTGCACTATTAGGTTTAGCACCAGGAATGCTTCAGGCCCTTAACCTGGGAGAAATTGAACCTGTTTGTTTTGGGCCTAAAGGCTCATGGGCCTTGGCAGCCTGGGTAGAAGCTAACTTCTGCTTGAGACAGTTCTGCCTCGCACCCTGCCCGTTACGGCATTTCTTCTCCCATACCTGTGCCTGGGCTGTAAATGTCTGCAAAGGAGAATTTCTCAAATAGCAAGGGTGTTCTCCAGCACCACACTGTATCCCAACTCTGTACATGGAGCTGTGTGGGGGTTATGTTGTAATGTTTCCTTCAAGAACACTTAGACTGTGAGCTTTTAGTAAGTGTTGGGGACTGTTTTCTGGAGGAAACTTCACTACATCCGTTTTTAATCTTTTAGCTCTCAGGTGTATCTTGCTTCCTAGCTTGTTGAATGTTTGTTTTCTTTTTATTCTTAGTGTTAGTTTTCCACTGGGAAAACTAGCAGGGGCCTGGAGATGTCTTCTCTTCGTGCTTACATGTAGTGATACCGGTGAGGATATGAGCTTGCAAATGATAAACGTAAACAAGTCTCCCCTAGGTAGACAGGGACCTTCTCCATCCAGTGAGATAAGAGCCACTGCTGTTTAATGTTCTAGCCATGGGTTTTGATAAATACTGTCCTGGAATTAAATTAACAGAGGAGGGCTTGGAAAAGGGACATGTGAGTTTAGACTGCTGCTTCTTTGGCGTAGTGTATTAATTTGATTTACAGATGTCATACTATAGAGCTACTATTCAAGCTTGATTATTTTCAAGTTGTGTTTGAGGGTCTGCTCTGCACTGTTGAGAAGAGATTGTTTATAAAGCAATGTCTTTCTTCTAGAGCACCTGTCACACTGTAAGTCAGGAGGTCTGAAATGACACCTTGCTAAGCAGCAGCAACTTTGGCTGCAAAGAACTGGTTTTGAAATTTCTTTGCATTAGCTCTATTAGATTGCTTTCCAAACAGTAATCCTATGATTATTTTAAATGCATGATTTAGAGAGCTGAGATGGGGTACAGAAGGTGCTTTGCTTCCAGATCTGTTGAACTGTTAAAACAAGCATGGATTTCCCTCCACCAGGCCTCTACTGGGGGGTGTTGTCCATTAATGTAATGCTATGAATCAAACTAAACTGTTGCAGGACAAAATCACTAATGGTCTCTCTCCCCCCTCCCTTTTTTTTTCTTTGCAGTAAAAAAAGCTAAACTCCAAGGACCACCAGGTAAGCTGTCCTCAACTAATTTGCAGCAGTGGTGACACCAGCTCTCTCCTACCTGTGCTGCTGCCTCCACTTCTCATTTACCTTCTAGAGTGTCACTCCTAGGAGTGACAGAAGTTACCATGAGAGTCCAGGCAGCCTGAGTTAGTGTAAAGCCTCAGGATGTGACCCGGTGTCACAGGCCTGAGAAACCTCTACCTGCTCACCTCAGCTGAATAGGTGATGGGTGATACAAGATGTTCCTTTGCTGTCACCCATTCCCACCCTGCCCTTTCCTCTCATGCTTCCTCTGTCCCTGTTAAAGACAGGATCTGAAAACATGCACCAAGCAGAATGGGTGTGTGCCTGTCTGGATTCAGTGCCTCTGCAATCCTGATCTGGGCTGCTGAATGGTATTGCAGAAGTGGTTAATTCTCTTACGTGCCAATCCATAATAGCTGTGCTTGGGACTGAAATCCCATCCACTGGGTTTTGTCTGCATAATAAACTAAAAACAAAGAGCTGGTGGCACCCAGAATTTACAGTCTAGACAACTGTTTCATTGTGGTTCAGTAGCTAGCAAGGAATCCCATAGCAGATAAATAAGTTTATAGAATGGAATCTGAGGTGTGGTTTGCTTCTGGAATAACAGCTATTCAGGTCTTTAGATCCAGAGCAGTTGCACAGCTGTATTTATGACTGACTTGTTCAGCTTTCTTCTCTTGATATAGACATCCTCAGGTAATAGCTGAAAGCTTCCAAAGTCTCCTTGTCAATGTCAGATCAAGATCTGTGTGTGCATCAGCCTTCACTTTCTGGAGAGGGAAAGCTCAGTGCCCTGACTGGAAGGGACACTATGTGTGTTTTATTTCTCTAATCAAGAAGCCTGATCACAGCTGCAAGATACTTGTTCTGTGGTCTAGATTTAACTCCACTGAATTCTGTGACTTCACAGTCAGGCTGTGTCCCAAGAGGATGTGAGTGGTATATCTAGATATGAGGGAATCTGACTTTCAGTGGCTCCCACTTTTTCCTGAGCTTTTGGATCATGTAGTTTCCCTTTTCTTCCTGTCTGTTATCATACTTGAAGCTAGATGCTGGGAGATGCTATAGTAGCCCTCAGCAATGATGCATGCAAATTTTGGCAGTATTAAAATTGAGTTCTAACTAACTCTGGGAAAAGATGCAGCAGAACATTGAAGTATTAAGGTATGTACAGTGTTTTCTAGATGCTTAACATAAAGATAGCAGCAAATAGGAAAATAGTTGTTCCAGCTTTTTCTTCATATTTAAAATAAAAAGCAAATAATGTAAACAAAGTCTATCTGTCAAAATACAGGTGTAATGTGATTCTTCTAGGTTACATAGCAGTACAGATCAGCTCTAGCACACTTTGCATGAATCACTAGATTTTCCTCCTCCCCTGGCTGATCAGTAAAGCTCTTTGAGGATTTGTGAGTGGGAAACCAGGTTGAAACTAGGAGAACAGTTGGGTCAGAAGGGAAGAGGTAATATGATCAGCCCAACTGCTTCTTACTTGTATGTTTTGCAATTTTGTTTTTCACTCTACATGGTCTGCATGATGAACCCTCTTCCTTCAGACTGTCTTTTCCTCTTGTCTGCATTTCAGTGAGCAGCACTTTACAACAAACTCTGTTCTTCAGGATTTTACACTCTGTCCCTGACTTACTGTGCTTAGTTGCCTGGTTTTGTTTGTGCATGAATCTCTTAAAAAAAAAAAAAGTGATTGAAAATTTGATGGTGGGTGATAAATATCTTGAATATTTGTCTCCTTAACCCAGTGGTGTTTTTCCATATGGCCTTTTTGTTTTGGGTCCCCCTGGGATGCAGCATATGGACTGAAAACCTTGAAATGTTGTGCTTATGTGATGAAAGGGTGCACTGAAGGAGATAACCTTCTGCCTCTCCTTTCCTAGATAAATTCAATACGTATGTCACCCTGAAAGTGCAAAATGTGAAGAGCACGACGGTCGCCGTGCGAGGTGACCAGCCCTGCTGGGAACAGGACTTCATGTTGTGAGTATGACGTTGCACAGCGATGAGGTGCTCGTGGTCAAGTCCTTCCAGGGCACTGGCTTTTGTGTGGAGCTGCTGCTGTGTTGTATAAACTGGAGTACTTCAGTAGGTAAAATGCACAAGCCTGGTGACAACCTGAGTAATTGCTTGTCTGTTGTATGTACGGACCCGTGCTGAGGGTGATGTGTAATGGGGAATTGTCTCTACCTGTGCCACGGGCTGGCTGGAGTATCACAGAGTTGTAGGGGTTGGAAGGGACCTTGAGAGATCATGGGGTCCACCCCCCCTGCCAAAGCAGCTCCCCAGCTCATACTGCACAGACAGGCATCCAGACAGGTCTTGAATCTCTCCAGAGAAGGAGACTCCACCACCTCCCTGGGCAGCCTGTCCCAGGGCTCTGTCACCCTCACTGGGAAAAGTTCCTCTGCATGTTGGTGTGGAACTTCCTGTGTTCCAATTTGCAGCCATTGCCCCTTGTCCTGTCTCCACAGACCACAGAAAAGGGGCTGGCCAATTCCCCCTGCACCCCATACTTAAGATATTTATAAACATTGATTAGGTCCCCCCTCAGTCGTCTTTTCTCCAGGCTGAACAGCCCCAGCTCTCTCAGCCTTTCCTCAGATGGGAGATGCTCCAGGCCCTTAATCGCCTTTGTAGCCCTTCTCTGGACTCTCTCCAGGAGATCCCTGTCCTTTTTATCCCAGGGAGCCCAGCACTGGACACAATACTCCAGGTGGGGTCTGACCAGGGCAGATTAGAGGGGGAGGATCACCTCCTTCGACCTGCTGGCCACACTCCTCCTGATGCACCCATTGGATCCCATTGTCTCTCTCAGCCCCCAGGGCACACTGCTGGCTCATGGCCAACCTGTCATCCACCAGGATCCCCAGGTCCTTCTCCACAGAGCTCTTCTCCAGGCTGTCTGTATTCCTGTTCTTAGACCTGTGTGTCAGGGTGCAGTGAAGGTCAGCTCCTCCCACAGTGACAGGGAGCCAGAAGGAGAATGTGGTAGGCTGGCTGGTAGGGCAGGGTCCTCACCAGCCACGACCCAGACCCACAGCCCCTGGGCTGCAGCAGCGAGGCAGGCCTGAGGATCAGGGCCATGTCTGCTGAGCGGTCACATCACCATGCAAGTTGGTAGTAATGAGGCAGGTCTGAGGTGAAGCTGGGAGTGCAAATTAGGCTCAGTTGTGTTTGTCAATAATAATCATGGTCAGACATAGTCCAGGAATTGCCAATCAGGTCTATAGTAATGAGGCAAGTCTCAGTGAGGTTGAGCTGGGAAGTCAGTGGGTTGGGCCCATAACCAGGCATGGGTACAGCTGCTGCTAAGCTGGAGACAAGGACACCAACAACTTAGTTTAGTCAAGGGCCTGAGGGTGAGCTTAAAGGGAGCTCCTGGGGCATAGGAAGAGGTGTAGGTGGAGGCCATGGGTGAGGCTGGTCAGGGCAATTAAGGGCTGTTGTTTGTGCACTCAGGGCCTTCACATGGTGATCTGGGACACCACTGGTGTTGATCTTTTCTGCCATTGGCCTGGTGCCCATTTCCAGCTCTCCCGCTGCAGCCTGAGGGGCTGCCAGTCCCTGCCATGAGCAGCAGAACCAGTTCCAGCTCTCCTAGGGTTTCTGGTGGTGGAATTGACACTTCTGATTTGCTCTGGTCCTCATAGTCCTGACACGTAGCCAAGGATTTCCCAGTATCTTTTAGAGTGGTAGGCTTGTGGGGTGGCTTTCTTGTTTGGGGTTTTTTTGCCAGTGGATGAATGACTCTGATTTATTGCATCTGCTTCTGTTTCTGTTACTTTGTAAGACAAAGTAAACTACACTGACTAAACCTTGGACTCCAAATGCTCTTCTGTGAATTTAACATGGATGCTGTTGCTGCAGGGCGAATGGTGTTGTGTGCATCTTGTGGAGTCAAAGTTAGCAATGCTTCTTTTGAGTAGGTCTGAGGTGTTTATATAGCACCTGGAGCAAGACACATCCACGTGAGGTTTTATGTATGTGTTTCACAAGCCAGCAGCTGTTGGTTCTTTTCTGCTGAAAGTGGAAAGCTGAGGTAAAGACTGGGTCAGTACAGTCTTGCCATCATAACTGTGCTTCCATCTCCCTTGTTTGGTGGCATGCTGCTTTTGGAGCAGCTCAGGAAGTGCGTGCTTCTCCATGGAGAGCCTGGAGCATATCCTTTGGCATCTGGCAAAATACATGTGCCCCTGAACACCACCATCTTCTCAGCTCTACAGTTCCTGCTCAGCCAGAGGCTGTGGCTAGCACTGGTTTAATAAACCTTGCAGGACTGAGGTGAGGTTAGGCATTGTACCTGCCAAATCACGTACCTAAATTACAAACTCATTCTTCCTATGGCTTGTTCTCATCCTGTGGACAGAAACTGGCTTTAAACATGGCTAGCTACAGAGGAGGCTGCTCACCAGTGGTTTAAGAATGGCTGTGATGATGCCTCTCACAGAGGCTCCTCCTCCTCCTTCCCCTCCAACAGCTCCTGGAACTGCTTTCCCATATCAGCTGGGAGCTTAGCTAGCATGCTGTAAGGTCACTGTGCAGCTCCATAATTAGTTGCTAGGGGATATGAAAGCAGAATATTAGCTGAACTACCTCACTATTATCATACCTGCTTTAGCCAGGCAACAGTAAAGTTGTTCTGATGTTTCTTTATAATAGAAGTATTACACGTGGCAGGGAACGTGTTTTGCATGATCCCGTGTACATTAAGTTGTCCCAGGAGAATAATACTGATATTCCAGTATTACTATTCACTACTTTGCTCTTTTTCTTTCTTGAGTTGGAAAAGGCTTTTGAACACAGTCGTTTTTCCCTGAGGGAAGGATGCTTTTACTGTGTCTGTGTTTGTGTTTATCTTTTTTTATGAGACATAGTAGAAGAATAGACTACAACCAAGGAGATGCTTTCTATCAGTATTTGTTGTTTCTGCTTCCAAACTCCTCAAGAGACATAACACTTCAGAATCTGGGGCTCTGGGGTTGTTTGAGATTTGTTTATTTACCAGACCAGTAAGAGTTTTAATGTATTATTTGGGGGCATCTTCTGATTTTTTTGGAAGCAGTTTTAAAAGGACTGCATGTTTGCAGTAAGCACCTCTTGAATCAAAGTGCAAACTGGTGTTCGGAGCATAATTAAATCAGTATTAGAATTGTCTTTCCTTTAAATTCTTTGTGCGTGTGAAAGGGGAGGGACATGGGATTCCAGCCTCGACTCTTTTGTTCTTTGAAGCTATTCTGCATCTAACCAGAAGGTGGAGGAAAGGACACACAAAGGCGATCAAACCACTGTACTGAAAACCTTTTTATTTTTTATTCTTAACTGGAGACCTGTCCTGTGGAATTCTGTATGGAAGCCTGTTGGGTGTCTTATGATCTGATTTGCTTGATGTGATCAATGTGCTCGATGTCTTGCTCTGTCAGTGTATGTTAAAGCAAAGAATGTGGAAGCAAAGAACGTGGTTTTACAGTGTGCCTGAAAATTTCTGACTAGTTCTTCCTTCAGTTCCTTTTCTGGCCTCACTCTAGTTCAGCCAGCAGGACACGAGTAATTTCTGTTGTTACAAGTTTCTGCACTCAGATAAATACCATCTTCCATAGGGGAAGCAGTGGGAAGGCAGAGCAGTGATGGTGCAGGTGTCTAGTTCTTAGTTTGGCCATGCTGAACAGCGATAAACAGAAGCAGCTGGAGACTCAGTTTCAGGATGCTAGCAGCAAACTCAGAACAGGCTTGTGAAACAGCTTGATTTTGAACTATGTAGACTATCACCTGAGTCCTGGACATTCCTGACCTCAATTCCTGCTTCCAAGAAGCACTTGGATTTGAAACAGATAATAATGTGCTTTCTTGTAGCTTTAGGGTTAGTCTTCAACATTGTAGACACAACAGTCTCTCTTAAGGTAGTAAGAAGTCTCTGTGACAAAGCTCAAATAGGTACTGGGATTTGCAGAAATCTCCTTTTGGCCATGATGGCAGTCTGTAGAAATTAGTGACTAATGTCCTTTTAATTTCCGTTGATAACATGGTTACATTTGGACAGAAGGATAGCAGGCAGCAGAACTGTGTGTCCAGTATACCCACTTTTGGAGATTAGCAGTTACACTAAAGGGAAGGCTGAAGCTCAGAGGAGTCGGAGCAATAGCCTTTGTTAGTGCTAAGTGTAATACAGTTGCATATCAACTGCCAAATCAAGATTCTTCTCTACCTTGATGTATTTACCAGCATTCAGGCTGTCCATGTGTTAGGCTGTTCCTAAGTAGGCATGTTACAAGCCAGCATGGAAGAAGGAGGTGTAAATTGTATAAAGTATTGAGAAGAAGCTAATTTGAGGTGCATCCTTTCCATAATGACAGCAGAAGTGTTCATGAGAACCTTCAGATAGGTGTTTCCAAGGACTTGGCACTCGGTGGTCCTGTGACTGTATGGCTGCCAGAGGGTCCCATGGCTCAAAGCCCTGCAGCATCACTCAGGGGAAGGAGCTAGTGCTGGAGCAGAAGCTGTGCAATACAGCCCTGAGCAATAGGTAGTGCTGCTGATGCAGCTGTCTGGGGTTTGGGACTGCTGCTTTTGGTGTGTGACTGCTCCACGCATGGGTAAGTATTGGTATGTTTGGACCTGCTGTGGTATGCTTGTGTTGCTGCGCTGCCAAGGGAAGGGGATGCACCTGCTTTGTTAGAAATGGGGTTCCTGATGACAAAGAACAGCTCACCTCTAGGTCTTAGCCCAAGATATGCTTCCTCCTCCTGTGCACGTAGCTGCCGAGACGAGTTCCCAATTGTTAGTCCCTGCATGACATATTTCAGGGTTTCAGTTTGCCATCTTTGGGCAGTTAGTGTTTATCTGTGAGAAATCAGTCATTAGAAACTAGTGTTCCCTGTCAGGGTGAGCTGCCTCAACCAGAAGCTCTCTTGTAGCTATGTGGAAAGAGTTTATTGGTAATCCAGTCATGGTCATAACGCAGAACCTAGAGCAGAATTAGATTGTATCCTGGTTTTTTCCCCCTCACCTGTGCTGCCTTTTCTTGCAGTGAGATCAGTCGTCTGGACCTGGGCCTAATTGTTGAAGTGTGGAACAAAGGACTGATCTGGGACACCCTGGTTGGGACGGTGTGGATTGCTCTGAAGGCCATTCACCAGTCTGATGAGGTTAAGCTGACACAGAAGCTTTGTTTTGACAGCCCCAGTGTTGATAGTTAATGTGTTACAGATCTAGTGTGGTGCAGCTCAGGACTGTGCACCTCAGCAAAATTTCCACTTTCAAAGCCAAGAAGGCTGGGTGTGGGGAGAGGGCTATATTGTGTTTGGGGGTGTGTGTGTTGCTTTTTGTTTGGCATGCTCCCAACAGTGAGACCAAAGGGGTTTATAGGGGTCTTTGGTCTCATTTCACTCACACAGACTCAGAAAACAGGACCAAGTCCTTAGTCTGATCCTCAAATTTCTCTAACTTCCTGCTAAAGACAGAGGATCATCTGCCCTGATTACAGACAAGCTGACCTTTAATGCAGGCCAAGAGCATGTGTACACCATCTTGCAAAGTTTCTGGTTGCAGTGTTAAGAGAGTGTTTAGTGGCACTAATATGAACTGTAGGAAATGGGATGTGCCATAACTGCCCTAACTACTGACTTTTGGCAGTTCTTGCAGCTAAGGAGGACCTTAGCATCAAATTTCAGGGCAATTCTGTAGAAGTTTGATGACTCTGAGCACAGAGAGAGAGCTTATGTTGTCCATAAAAGCAAAAGACTGGGGATGCCCAGCAGTGTGGCTCTAAGGTCTGTGTGGTGCTCAGTTCCACCTCAGTGCCTGCCTTTGAGGACCTACCTTTGCAGTGCCACTGACAAGGTAGTGGTTTTGCTAGGAGGTGTTTGTTGCCTGCCTTGTTAAAGGCCTCTGAGAGCTGGAAGACAAGCTGCCAGCATGTGCTGACTGGAGATCACCTGATGTTAAAATCAGGTACTAGGTCCTGATAATAACTGTAAGGCTCTTCCTGGAGTCTTTTATCTTAGCAAATATGTGAGAGTCCCTGCATAAAGACCTGCCAGACTTGAAACTCACCTGTTGGTTGTGATTCACAGGAAGGCCCTGGGGAATGGTCTACGCTGGAGGCAGAAGTTGTGATGAAACATGATGAGATCTGTGGAACGAAAAACCCAACTCCTCATAAAATTTTGCTGGACACAAGATTCGAGTTACCTTTTGGTGAGTGCATTTAAACCACAGACTGAGGGTACTGACAGTGGAGAGGAAGGGTTTGGGAACAACTTGAATTTTACAGTCAAGTTACGCTCATTCACAGATCTGCCAAAATAGTTCAGTGCAAATGAGGTCCCTGGTGTTCACTTCTTGTTTGTCTTCTTTCTAACAAGACTGGAATAAATAAGGAGGACTTGATGGTGTCAGAGTGCTGGAACATTTAAACTAGCAGTAGTTTAAGAAACCATTAATACAATTTCAGTATTGTGCAGCCAGACATTTTGTTCCTCAGCAGGGAACATTCACTTCTTTGTATCTAGACAAATTTGGTGCTAGGAGAAGTCAAGTGTCTTGTTAGAACTGTTCTGAGGTAGGTGCACTTAAACCTTGTGAGAAGTGTGCAGTTCTGTTGGTGAAGCAGCAGTGCTCAGTGCTCCTGAGCATGATCCTTAGCAGAGTATATAAATAACTTGGTGTTACCAGAACTGCCTTTCTCACAGCTACACGTGGCTGAATGTGGAGAAGTACCTAACTGAAGTGAACCCATCTCAAGTAAAGTTGTTTCAGAATTTTATTTTACTTAAATCCAAACAAAAATACCCAAACCAACCCCCCAAAGGAAGGGTTTAACCAGAATGCATCCAAGGCTTACATAGCTTCTCTTTCCAGCTCATAGCTGACTCTCCAGACTAAGAATAAAGGTGATGTTTTTGGGACTTGTGGGTGTTTTTTTTTCCCCTGGGCACTGAAGTGTTTCAGAGTTGTCTGTCAGTGCACACTCCTCTCTACCCCTCTGCCTGTTGCTTGCTTATTGCTGCCAGGCTCCTGGTGGGGTGAGCAATTTGTACCATTCTCTAAGTGCTGGTGGAGCATTTGTGCACCCTCTGGCATTTGGCCAGGAACTGTCAGGGTTGGCCATCTGTTGTGGGAAAAAGTTAGGTCATCTATTAGTCTGGTACCCCCTTCCTGGTGCAAGGGAGGATACAGGCGTCGGCCCTGCATCACTGAAATCAATATAAATTTTATCTTGTGCCCTGGGAGCTAAGCTGACGTGCTGTTTTGAATGCTCAACTGGCTGGATGGTGCAATTCAGGGTGAGCACAGTGCTTTATAGATGTCACAGGCACTGCTCTTTAACTGCAGCCCAGTATGTAAAGGGGAAAAGGTATCTGACATCTCTGCTGTCTTGGCAACTGAGCTGTCTAACATTGGTCTGGAGCCATCCCTCTTCCTCATGGAAATGTCCTGGTGATTCACTGCTGTCAGTGGGAAGTTTGTTGCTGAAATTGTTTGTTATGTAAGAAGAGGAACAACTCACTTGTTTTCCTTGTGTGAGGTTACATGTTGAAGGCATGGGGCAAGTCTTCAGGCTTCTGGGAGGGAGAGAACATGGCACACATAGCTGAAGGCAAGGTTTGTAGCTGCTGCCTTCTCCCTGAAGTTAATTCTCACATAGTTGCTTGTAAACTGTCTCTGCTTTAAAAAAAAAATTCTTAAAGCTCAGATCTCTTCCTGAAAGAGAATTTGCTTGCTTTCTTCTGCAATTTGTGTTTTGGATGGCATTGTGATTTCCCTTTCCCCTCCTAAGTACAGGAAAACAGACTCCTTGTAAACCATTATGTGTTAGGGCATCTGAATTTAAAAAATAAAAATATTTCAGGTAAGAGTGTGTTCTCCCTAGTAGTGTATTCAAAATATGGGAATACTTGGTTTTGTGGGTTTTTAAACTACTGTTTTAAAATGTATTATGTTCTATAGAACATAGACTTCTGAGTAGGATTTTGTACTGAAAATAATAACTCTTTGTGACTCTTCTGTTTTTAACACAATTGATAATTGAAAGCACATCTCTCACTCCTTCACATACTGTGCCAAATACACAGTAACAGGAATTCCACACTGCTGTATCAAAAGAGATTTTGTGTTGAGAGTGTGAGAAGGTGTCTGCCTGGCCAGTTTCATGATGTCCAGGAAGAATGTGTGCATCAGTTAGCTCTCCTGAGGACTCCACTGCTCTTAGGTGGAGAGTGCTGCATTTTTATTCCTTGGATCTCCTTGGTTGTCAGTCTGTGCTGCCATGGCAAGGTCAGAAGCAGGTTTAAAAATGGTGAGCACCAAGAAAGGAGGGTATTCCCCCAGAAGGTGTCACCTCCAGCAGTGCATCCCTTCACACTGTCACCGAGTGTCTCCTGCCATTGCCTTTAGGGTAGAGAAGGACCCTGTGGGGTGGATTAGGCTCTGTCTCCCAGCCCTTGCAGGACTGTGAGACTTGGAGGCATGCTTGGAGGCAGCTCAGCTTGCAGCACTGCCTCTGCCTCTCTCTCTCTGTGGATTTGCAGGTCAGTTTCCCTTTAAGTGGAGGTAGCAGTGTGGACTTCTAGTGCCCCACTTGTCCTGTGAGCTGGGAACTGCTGCTTTAAACCTCCACAGAGAACTAAACGCACTGCTGGTCTGCTGTGGAAGTTCTTAGCTCACCAGCTCTGTTGCTGTAGGGTAACATTTTAATGAAGTATTGTTTGGGGTGGCACTTAGGAACATTGTGTATCATGTTTTGTTTCCCAGGTGAAGATCTTCTGGCTATTGTAGATACATGAGAACCGGAGCAGTGTGTGTGCATATGTACAGCTTGTGCTGCTTTCCAGGCTGGTAAAATACAGCTGTGTGGGATAGAGACTCCAAAAAAAAAATAAGTGTGGTGTTCTGTTTGGCTGTGACTTTTTCTATCACTTCTGGCTGCTCTGTCTCTTTTAGGTTAGATGCTGTGCATGGATGCAGCACTCCAGGCCATTCAGTCTATTTAAAATGTTTCATTGTATTTGGGTGGAGCTTGAGAAGTTTTTAAGGGATTGTAAAAGGGAATAAAATAAATTGAAAACCAGAAAAGCTGAAGTCCTTGGTGTAAAACATGTTTGTATATGCAAAGAGGTTTAGAAACTGGTTTGTTTGCACTATATTTATCCTGGATTAGTTCGCTGCTTCTGCCTCCACCTGATATATTCAGGATTATTCCTCTCTAGTAGGTCTTCTCCTGGTACTCTGGAGACTGGCAACAGCTCAAGCTGAAGTAAATGTAGAAATGTGCTGATGCTGCTGGTGGTAGTACATGATGAAGGCAACTTAGATTCTTCTATGTTTTAAGAAATTGTTTTAAAATGCTTACTAGGCGTGGAGTTTGGAAGCAGTTGTTTCATAACAGAGGCTGTTACCAGTTGTAGTCTATAAAATAACCCTTCCTGATGTTATTCAAGAGTGAAGCTTTGTTAATGCCCAGATTTCTAATGGGACAAGGAACATGTTCCAGGTGCAGCTCTTGCTTTATGCTCAGTAGTATTGTCAGTGTGCGTGGGGCACAGGAGAGAGAGAGCAAATCTGTGGGCCCTTCTGCAGTGAGTATCTGTGTTGGATGGACTGCAGTGCTGGGACCAGACTGTCATCTAATGTTCTCAGACTGTCTGATGTTCTCTGCCAGCCCTGTGTTCTTAAATGTGCCATCTCACAGAAACACAATGACTGAAAATCCTCCTCTGTGTAAGTGCAGCAAAGCATGAGCATTTGAAACTTACAGTGTTAGTAAGAGTTGATATTAACCCCCAGGGTGCAAAGCATTTTTATGCTTGGTAGTCTTTTAAGAATGGCAATAAGCTGCCTTGTTGGTGGGAGGAGGAGCTGTTAGTAAAGACAGGTTGGAGCAGCTTCCTCCATTGATCCTCTCTGTTTCTTCCAAGGAGTAAGATAGACCAAGGAAGTGAGACAGCTTTTCTTCCTGGATGGTTCAGAAAATTGTAGAGAGAAGACAGTCTTGCTGTTAATTTTCTTGGTGTAGGGAATATGTGCTGGCACAGACCTTCCCAAAGTGTTTCTGAAGTGTAAAATTGTGCTGTTTAAAAGCACCCCCCTTTTCAGAAGTGCAGTGGCTATGTGTAAGTCCCTCACAGGATGGAGTACTCAAAAGGGCTTTTGGCTCCCAAACTATAGAACTTTGGGGCTGTGCCAGTCTGTTTCTAGTAGATAACTGGAGTGAAAATGCTTTTAGTGTTCTCAACACTCCCAGGCTGGGAGTGTGCTGATCTGAATCCAACCATCAGGTGGAGGAGATGTGCCTTGTTTTATTGTCTTGGGAGCTGTTCAGCAGGACAAACAGCCAGATTTGTGAAGTTATTTCAGTGAGAACTTGTGAAGATTCCCATATCACTGGAAAAGGGAAGAAATTAGGGCTGAGAAGAGAGAAAGCCAGCTGAATGAAAGGGGAGAGAGAGGGAGCATCATCCTTACGTCCAGCACTTGTTCTCACTCATGACCACCTGGGGTGTCCCAGCCCAGGACTTTCCTGGGAAAACTCAGGTGGCACATGGTGATGTCTAAGGAGGATAGAATAGAATCTCAGAACATCCTGAGCTGGAAGGGACCCATAAGGATCCCCAAGCCCAACTCCTGGCTCCACACAGGACCAGCCAGGTCAGAGCATGGGACTGAGTGCATCGTCCAGATGCTTCTTGAACTCAGCCAAGCTCAGTGCTGTGACCACTTCCCTGGGGAGCCTGTGCCAGTGCCTGACCACCTCTCAGTACAGAGTTTCTTCCCAATATCCAGTCTAAACCTCCCCTGTCACAGCTTCATGCTGCTCCCTGGGGTTCTATCTCTGGTCACCAAAGAGAGGAGATTGGCACCTGCCCCTTTGCTCCCCCTGGTCAGGAAGCCACAGACCATGATGAGGTCTCCCCTCAATCTCCTCTTCTCCAGGCTGAACAAACCAAGGGACTTCAGCCTCTCCTCATAAGACCCTTCCCCATCCTCATTACCCTCCTCTGGACACTCTCCAGTAGCTTCATGTCCCTCTTGTGCTGTGGCACCCAGAACTGCACACACAGCACTCGAGGGGAGGCCGCCCCAGCGCAGTGTAAAGTGGGATCATGAAGCTTGAGGTGAAGAAAAACTTCAGGGATTAAAAGCTTGGTTATTGCCAAGCTAGAGATCTCCAAGTAGGAATACTGCCCTGCTAGGTACCTGAGGGAAGGACTAACCATGAGTAATCTGTATAGATGCAGTAAATTCTTCTCTACTTGATTCCTCCGTCTCTGTACTGCAGAGTGGTGGTGCAGTACACCCAGGTGTCAGGGCACTGGATGTGCTGATAAGTCCAATTTGCTCTGAGCAGCCTCATATGGAGCTTCCACCCACAACTTGCTCACATACTCAGGGTCCCACTTTATCTCAGCTCTGAGCCTTCACTCCTGAGTGATGTTGTGGGAATTACTGATCCCCTGCCTCAGCCATAGCTGTGTCTGTGCCTGCTTATGGAACACACAGGTCCAGGCACAGGTACAGACTGACTTCTTGGCCTGACCTCAGACCTGCCATGTCACTATGGGACCTGTCTGTTGCTCTGGGCTCCTGATGGAACCTGGCTATGATCTCTGAGTCTGCCCTGATCACCTTGCTCAGGTGCTGTAGGATGGGACTCTGGCAGGTTCTCTGCCCCACTGGCCATGGGATCTCCATTGCCTCCCCCATTACCTTCAGGAGCAACCAGACTTCACTGCACCCTGGTGCCAGGATCCCAGAAAAGACAAGGGAGTTCAGCTTTCACGTGTCAGTAGGAGCAGTGGCAGTAAAGCTTGCAACATTTCTGTGTTGGTAACAAATTAAGAAACCCCAAAAGCTAGTGAACATATCTGCTCATCTCTTCCCTGTTCTTGTTCAGCAGTCTTGTTTCACTGACATATGGCCTTGCTCGTCTTATTTACCAAGCATGATGTCAGGGGAGTCCTGAGTTGGCATGAGATGGCCTCTGTTTGGAATAGTTCAGCTTTTTATCTTGCAAGCAAAAGTTAATGTAGTGGAGTAACTTGCATTTGTAATCAGAGCTGAGCAGTGATGTAGGAGCTGGCCAGTGCACGTGGCCTTACAAGCAGCCTGTGATCTCCATACAAGGAACTTTGATTCTTTGTATTCCAAAAATCCTAACTTCAACAAAAGAGCTGACTGAGGTGAGACACAAATGGGTGGTGAAACTAAAAAATAGTTACAAACTCCTACTTTAAAAAAATAGATAATTTTGTCTCCAGGGCACTTCTTCTGGGCAGGCAGCTGGACTCAAGCCAGTTGCTTCATGTTTATGATTTGCTCTGCAGGAACTGTACTGCAGTTAGTACTGATGACAAGAGTTTCTCTAAGATCAAGAAGATGTCCTTAAGGCAGCCAGACAGTATTTAGACAGTAGCAGATTTTTATCTCCAGCTTGCATAAGAGTCTGTTTCAGTAGAATAGCAGCAATCCTGCACTAAAAATCTGATAGCTCTATTTATGAAATGGGCACCTTGGATACAAGGTAAGAACAATGAATCCAAGATGAAACATGGTGCTCCCTCCATGCCTGGGCATGGCACTAAACCATGTTGCATGGGAAAGGACTGAAGCCTGCCTTGAGGGATACCTGCAGTTTCTCAGGTCTTGATTACAGAGTTGAGTTGTTTTGACTCTGACTTGCAGTCCTCAGTTCACGAATTTTTCTTCATCTTTCAGAGAACTGATGGCTTTCAGAGACAAATTCCCACAGGCTTGGCTTTGATGTTTGGATTTCTTCAGGTTTTGTTGGAGTTTGTCCTCCTAAACCTCATCAGGTTGTGTGCTGATAGCCCTTCAGTTAACTGATGTCGTCTTTCTGCATCAGTTCTGTTCAGGTTTCCTTTGAATGCCATCCCTAATTTATGTGGATCTGTGCAGCTGTGATCCACAGCCCTGATCACGTATGTTTTCATACAGCTCCTGTAATTGTGGAAGACTCTGATGTTTCTTCTACCTTGTTTTCTAACAGCATCTAGCAGTAAAGCAACGTACTGTACCTCAGAGAGAGCAACTTGCTCTGTCTATTATGGTCAACATAAATTAATTTGGTCTCTCTTCAGGCAAGGAGAAACTGGTTGTCTGTCTTTTTCTAGTTAATGCAGGTTTCCTGAAGTCAGGTACCAAGGTTTTTAGTTCCCTAAAACTCTCTCTCAAGTGGGGCCTGTTTTATCCCCCTGATCTGGGTGAGTCTAGTTGCATAAAAGCACAGGGGTGTTTCTGTTACAGAGGTGTAGATGTTATTTTGTGGCCCAAGGAAATGCCCACTTCTGAAGCCTCAAATTTCACCAAATCTGGCATGTTCCTTGTTCTTCTTGAAAGCTGTTTGGTATTCTGGGATACTGATTGCTATTATTTTTGGTGTTTTGAGGTCACTCCATTCATAAGATGATGGTTTGGGT
Source organism: Laterallus jamaicensis coturniculus (assembly GCA_022605575.1). NCBI lineage: Eukaryota > Metazoa > Chordata > Aves > Gruiformes > Rallidae > Laterallus > Laterallus jamaicensis. The sequence goes on along the minus strand of JAKCOX010000024.1, from coordinate 12,152,465 downwards.
GGCTATGAGGGGACACTCGTAGGACAGATATCCCCTTGAAGTAAGAGAAGAAAGAAATACTTTCTGAAAGCATTTCAGGTCCCAGTGGAATGCTCACTTGCCTATAAATCTTGTTTCTTTCAGGAGTGAGAGTGGATGCAACTTTTACAGCCACTTTTTCATCAGGAGACCATCCCAGCCTCCTTTTCCCACTCTTGCCAAGGCATGGCTTAGCACATCAGTGTGTCTGTGTCCGTGGGGCAGTTTATTGCAGGGAAACAACTTAGGTGTAGACTTCTTGGCTCCTAATGAGGTACCTGAGAGTGTGAAAGTGACAGGAGATGGGAACACTAGCTGAACTGGTATTGCATTCTTCATCAGCTTGCAGGATTGGCGGTGTCCAACTGGAGCAGTCCCTCCACTTCCTTCCTGTGTGAGTTCTCAAGTTCCTGCCTTGGTCCGTTTTTGGGCCATGAGTAGGCAGATTTCATAAGTCATTACAGTCAGGGTGATGTGGAGTAGCTAAAAAAATGATGCCAACAAAAATACCCCTACCCAAACAAACAAGAAAACCTCCCGCAGCATCAAAAGCCACCAAAAAACCCCCCAAACAACCCCCCCAACCCCCTTTTTTTCCCCCTCTTTCCAATGATTTTAAGCCACAACATACTCAAATAATTGACCTAATCTTCCTGGATCGATGCTTTTATTTTCAGCATTCCATTTGGTGCTGTGCACCCTTGCTCTGTTCCTTAAGCAGAGCTTGTACCTAGCTTCCCTTGTGTTGAACTGCTGTGGGTAGTTTATCTGCACCTCCATGGGTGTACTTTGAGACATGAAATTCAGAGGGGCAGAAGCCTGTGTTCCCCTCAGACCATTAGGACGCTGCATTACTTTGAAATGTGGAATAGAAAACAGTTAACTGAAATAAAGGTGGTAATGCTTGCTCCTTGCTGTCAGCCATCAACTTGGTCAATCTTCCAGGAGGGAAAAGGGTTGCTGTAGTTCATATCACAGTGAAGTTGTGGTGTGGTGTAAAAATGGGAGTGTGCTTTCCTGTGAATATGACTGCTTCTAACACTACTCATTGCCTCAAAAGATTTGGCTCGTTGCCTGTGGAGGAAAACAAGAGACTATTTCTTTTTTGGTACTTGTATTACATGAGCTACCTAAGTCAGATATGCTAATCAAAAGGAGCTCTTGTTCTACTGAGGTTATAAAAGCCTCCAGAAGAGGCTCTTGACCTTCCTATGTGTTATCAAGCATATAGCAGGTATATTAATATCATTGTGATACAGCTCTTCATAAAACTAATACCTGAATTAAATCCAAACCAATCTGCCTTACTCCTTCCTACCTTTGTGTGGTGTGCGTTTCGTTAATCAGCTTTCAGGGAGAAAGCAGTGTAACTCCTTGAACTCTACCTACAGTGTTTAATTTCCATCTGAGGGCTAATGTAACACGGTTCTATTACTTCAGAATTACCTGTGTGCTTTTTGTGGTGTGATCTTGGAGTGCCCTCCCTGTTTTAATGGTAGTAAATGGAAATTTGACTGGTTAATAAGATGCTGTGACTTATTTTTTTGGTACAGATATCCCTGAAGAAGAGGCCAGATACTGGACCAGAAAATTAGAACAAATAAATTCACTGGGAGATGAGGTAAATACCTTAAATTAAAAGATTAACGTAGCCCTGAATGCCTTACTAGCTTGCTTTTATTCTTTGTATTGGGTCCCTGTGATTAAGGTAACTACTAAATGTTCATCACTTGCAAGCCTTCCATGAGTTGTTTACAGAACTGTTTTCTCCAGTGTACAGTTAGTGCAAAGGAGACACTTTCCACATGCTGGAAGAGCTTGAATTGTGAGAACCATTTTGCTTATGTCATATGCTCAGAGGAAAGCTAACACTATGCTTTATCTCAGAGGAGAGTGAAACTGCCTTTGACAGCCTGTGGTAGGTTCTCTTCGTTCATGAAATCAAGTCAAAAAGGATGTTTTTGCAGTGGGCTGTTTCTGGGAAGAAGGCAAAGCAAGATGCTGAATACTTCTGGGGACTGTTGAAGCTGTTAGCTTTTATCCTAATCCAGCTGTTAATGGCTCAGTCTATATGAATTTAATACTTGCTAGCTGTGTCTTTGGTTTTCTGGTTTTTTCTAGCTATAAACTAGAAGTTACTTTTTTTTTTTTAAAAAAAAAAAGTTACATGATTAAAACTTTTCTTTACAGTTTGTATGTTTGCAAAATAAGATTAATGCCTGTACCCAAAATTCAACACTTAAAAAAAAAAAGACCACCACAAAGCTGCTCATGTGTTGATGCCAACATAACTGAGCAGGAACATGGTGCTACTTCAACTCCTGCTGTCTCTTTCTGCAGCAAGATAATTTGCAAAATGTTCTGCCAGTGCCCTTAGGAGATTTTTTGATCTGGGATCCTTCACTCTTTTCTGCTCCTTATGGTGTAAAGCATTTGGTTTACTTGAAGGTGAAGAAAACTAAGGCTGCTTTTCTTTTTGACCGAGGGTGAACCAATATTTAAGGGTGGGTAGAAACGTAATTCCTGGAGGGCAATCTCTCCTGCCTTCCTAGAAGCTTGAGAACCTCTTGGGGTTGATGAAAAAGGCTTGACCTGTGATTTAGCTTGTCAGTGGTACTTGCTGTGATGCCTCCCTGCTCCTGTGCGGTCTGTGCCAAGTATTTCAGCGAAGCTTAAGTGCCCTCTAGTGCTTCCCTGAGCTGGTACTTGCTGCAAGGTATCCTGAGATACCTTTGTGAGACGCCCCTTTCCCCAGAGTGCCGCCCCCCCCCCCCCCCTTCTGCGTGCCTAGGGCAACAAAATCCTATCTCTGCCACCTAATGGTCTCAAATTTATTATGGATGTTTCCAGTCACCAGTGAGAAAATGAAATAAATGTGACAACACCTGTGCAAGGCCTGACCTAAGGTTCATCTTACCCCGTATCTGACAGGGACCAGAGTGGGGAGACCTTCAGTGGGAGGGGGAGAGAACCTAAAAGAAAAAAGATAGAACTCAGGGGTTGAGATGAAGACAGTTTAATAGGACAGAAAAGTAAGACAACAATAATGATGAAGGAACATCTAAAACAAGTGATGCACAACGCAATTGCTCACCAGCAGAAGCTGATACTCAGCTAGTTCTCAAGTCAAACTGCCTCCCAGCCCTCTCCCCAGTTATATATGGGTCATGATGTCATATGGTCTGGAATATCCCTTTGGCAGTCTAGGTCAGTGTCCTGGCTGTGTCCCCTCCCTGTTTTTTTGGGTGCCCCCCCTCCTCCTTGTTGTTGGGGCAGTATGAAAAGCCAAGAAGTCTGTGACTGCTTGGCATCAACTGAAATGCCAGTGTGTTATAAACATTGCTCTCATCCTAAATTTAAAGCACAGCTCTATACCAGCTTCTAGGAAGACAATTCTCTCAATCAAAGCCAGGACAGGATGATACCTTCCTTGCATGTTCCCCTAATTTGCAGCAACTCGTAGCTCAGGAACTTCCAGAGGCAGTGTCCTTGTGTTTAACAGCACCTGATGGATGTTTTTGGTCTGTGGATGTTGGTTTCCTTTTGAATGCAGCCAGGTCAGTTATGTTGTAGCAAGGGTATTCAGCACCTTCACTGTGCACTTGAAATACCTTATTTGCTGTGAGCAAACAAACCCTGTGTTGTGAAACCAACTGGAGGCAAACTGAATGACTGATCCTCATTCCACCACTCTGCCACTTGGCTTTACAGACCTTGTCATCTTGCATGGCTCTTGGGCTGCAGGGCCCTAGTCTGCATAGTGGTGTGTAGCACAGGATGACTTTTGTGCCTTTATCTTCCTTTCTGTGCCTTAAGTTCAGCTATCTGCTTTTGAAATAGTGGATGAACTGACTAAAGCTGCACAGCAGCATTCCAGAAGCAGGTTCGTTTGGAGCATACGCAGTGGGTTAAAAATGCATTCCTGTCTGTACTCCTACAAATGCTCAATATTCAAGTTTCTTTTTGGGAATGCTAATAGCCTTTGGGCTGATGTGTTAAGAAGAATGAAGTACTGCCATTTTTGGATCTCTTGAGTGTAATAGTTCAGAACCCACTGCTGTGCTCCTGCAAGTTGCTCATCAGCAGACTTTGTCAACAGGAAGTTTTTCTTTTCACAATCCTGATGAACTCACAGAGTTGTCAGTTCTCTGATGATAAGACTATAACCACCTTTTGGAATCACTTGTGCATTTTAAGTAGCAGGGATTGGAAGACCAGCCACAGAGGAAATCTGGGGGGTTTCACCTTCTATGTACCAAACTGGTCATTAGCCCTTACCAAATCCAAGTAGAAGCCCTGTTTTGCACAGATGGCAGCACCAGGCTGCTAAGGCTGCAACTTCCTTTGTCATCAGACCTTTTTCTCCTAGCAAAGACTGTTCTTGTTATTTAGCTCAATTGTCCTGATTTTCTCATATCTCTATGTAATATGAGACAGAGGAGAATAACAAAACCACTGGTGTTCCCCTAGGGAATACTTTGATGCTGTAACAAACAGCTTTGCAAGAAGTCAAAGCTGGCTAATTGAAATATCTTTATGTTCTCTAATTTCCTATCAAATGAGATGAAAAATTCTTCAGTCTGGACGTAGAGCTGATCACAGGACAGTTTATAAGTGTTGGTTGGACAAACACTGCATTACTGCCCTGCCAGGCACACTAATTAGCTAATGACTTCAATCTCTTACGGCAGTGTTGCTGTGAGCCCACATGAGTTTTGAAGTGTTGAAGCTGTGCTTGAGTGTCTGAATGCACATGGGCTTATATTCAGGCAGGTCTGAGCTCCCCATCCCAGCAACACTGAATTAGATCTTTTAGACATCTAATTTGAGGTCTGACAGCTGAGAGGAGGGCCTGTGCTTGCAGTAGGGCAGAGTTCACCTTAACCAGATGTCCACTTTTCAACACCTGTTTTGGGCATGAAACAAAGAGACTACTGGGAGTGTCTAAATATATACATTAAGGATAATATAGAATGCTTAGGTACCACCAGAGGTATTTTCTCTTATAGGTGGCATGCTATGCTCTGAAAGCTGGTTCATGAAGCTGCCATTTGATTTCTGATCGGTCTGTGGTTTGTTGTTTTTTTTTCCCCTCCTTTAGTATTCCTTTCAGGAGGAAGTCCAGAAGAAACCATTGCCCAGTGCTGCCTCCCAGTGTTGTAAGTTAGAATTTACTTGTCTTCAATATTTTTTCCTCCAGTATACTCTGGTTAACGATCAAATGATGGTACCTCTGAATAATTTCTTGTTAGAAGTCCTTATGACTCTGTGAAGCCAATAACTTTTGTCACTTATGAAAAACTTTTCCCCTCAAAACATTGGTCTAAAGCTTCTGATGCTAGAAAGGGTAATCAGGCATTGAGTCTTTGTGAAAGGAACACAAAATATGTTAGTCACCTGGACTGTCAGACACTTGTAATAGCCATGCAAGCAAGAAAATGCTGAGGTTTTTCTCATATAACTAAGTCAGGCTATATTCTCTTTAAACATCACGTGTTGAATGTTATTTTTAGGACTTTTTAATGAAACTTTAGGGGGAGAATAGATGGAGGCAAGTACTGCTGGTAGCCTTCTGAAATGCACTGAAGATTTGTGTACTTGATGCCTAATTTCTTTGATATTATTTTGCAGTGCTGTGTTGATGGCTGGAAAATATCTTGCATTTTTTTAATGCTTCTGAAAACATGGGTGGAAGAATAACCTAGGACATCCTGTCTCTGATGGCCTGAAAAGTTAGATCTCTGAAATACTGCTTTTGTGTGCAAGAGATGAAAGCTCAGTGGTATCTCCTATGAATGCCTTTTGGCAGCAATATTAAAAAAATTCAAGTCTCAGAATTTAAACAAATCTTTCATCCTCTATCTCAAATCCTGCAAGGTGTGCACACTGCACTTTGCAGGCTGTTTATCCATTAGGCTGATTATAGGATCTCTACAAAACTGTTCACATTCAGAAATATTAATTACTGTTTACCTTGGAGTAGAATTAATTTATACTGCTATTATGTTATCTTAAAACTCTTCAACTAAGCATGGACATTAACTAATTGCCTAGGAAATCTGAATGTGCTGTGTAGCTGGGACACGTACAAAGCTGCATGAGAAGTATTCTGCCAGAGGTACCCTAACCTAACACCAAATGTGTAAAGAATAAAGCACGTTGTTGTTCTAAAATAGTTGGAAGTGCACAACTGAGTTTTAAGGCATGCAAGTAAGAAATGTCTTTGGAGAAATGAAGGTGTTTGAAGGTGTTTGCTGAAGTCACCTTCCTGGTTATGTGAGCTGGGGTTGGCTTTTGTTCCAGACAGCCTGGTTTGATTTGGTCTTCTCTGTACTGGGATATATGGGTGAACTAGGAGGAATGCTTCTGTGTAGGGAGAGTATCCACACCTGTTGCCACAGCACGGTGCCTTTACATCCTCAGGCTCCTGTTCTGGATTCTTCCCCAGAGGACCAGCTCCACTCTTGCAAATAGACATAGTAAAGAGTAGAACTGCAGCTGCCCTTCTTGTGTTGCATGTTAACAGCCTGCACCTTGCTGGAAAGTGACCTTTTGCAAAAGCTAATGGAAGGCCTCTGGTTTGAACAATTAATATTGCATAAGATTTAATCATTCATGGGATTAAAACATTCACTAGAATCGATGTTAAATATTTCATAGAGGTATTTTGTTAATGAATTTAAGAGTTTTCTAGTAATTCAGTAAAGCTTGTGGCACTGCATGTACTTTTGCTTATCAACTGCCTGCAAGTTTCCAGCATCTATGATTATCTAATTATTTACCTGGACAAATATAAAATAAGACCTTTAATGTAGAAGCACTTTTGAACTCTGCCTGCATCAATCTGTGCGTAAGAATTGTAAGCTTGCCTGAATTATAGCATAGCCTCTTGGAACCCAAGAATTAAACCCAAAAGATGCAGTGATTGTGTCTCTATTGAAAGCTGACCTAACTTTTGCATGTGACACACAAGCTCCAACCCCCTTTTACATAGGAGCAGGGTGGGTGTCTTTCTCTAACCTAAAACATATCGAGTACTGAGTGTTCTTACTTACCATGTGGGTAAATAATTGATAGATATATTTTTAGATATAATAAAAATATCCTCCAGAACATTTGTAACACTCATCCAATTTCCCATCATGATGTGCTAGATGAGATGTGGTCGATGCTGGGAGCAGGGCACAATCAGCTGCACAACAGACTAAGTATCTAGAAGGAGAAAACCCTCCTTTTAAATGTGAGTAGTTTTTGCCATGTAAGAATGTATTCCCAAGTCCTAACAAATATGAAGTTACCTTGAAACCTGATGTGCACTATAGAGCAAGGGTGCAGCAGATCACTTCGTATAGCTTCTGTTTCCAGAAGTAACAGTGTGACTGCGCATACCATTCGTGTCCTGTTTAGTCCTCCTGCAGCTCTCAGAAGACTCTTACGGCTTCTTTGTTCTAGCTAGAGAACATCCTACTCCAGCTGGCAGGGCCAGATTCATTGAATAGGTAAATGCATGTCCTTACATGTTCTGCTCCTGTCTTTTTCACATGTATCTGTTCCCTTGCCTAAACCACCTTTTCTCATGGTTATTTCCCCATCTGCCCTATGGATGCAACTTGCTCTGTTATCTCCCCTGAGTAGGGATGGGGGTAAGGATGGAGCATGATGTGAGAGAAGCAAGCTGGGCTGTGTCTGAAAGCCAACACTGGATATGTGAGGGTGGGTTTTGTCTCTGTTCACATGTGGGTTGCTGCCTGGGCATGAAGACGTGGCAAGTATCTGCCAAGACTAGGTGCTCTGCTTTTTCCAGAGATTAGGGGGCTTTCAGACCCCACTTTCTCAGTCTCAAATGCTCCTTTCTTCTTAGAAGAGTCTGACCCATGATTTCTAAGGTAATGTGGGATTCAAACTTCCTACTGATTCCATAATGAAGCAGGTGGGTCTGTTCTTGTACACTGCAGTCTCTTCTAAAACCCACTGATTTTTGGCACTTCCTACCTACTCCTTCATCATACCTAATCACTTTTTTACCTCTCAACTTCTGTGCTTCCCTGTATATTTCTTGTGCCCCAGAAAGATCACATGGTTCCAACTGATTAAGTGACCCCGAGCAATAAGCAAATCACTATAGTGCCTGTGGCTCCAGTTGTGTTTGTGTTTCTATTAAATGTAGTTGTAATTCTTAATTTCCTGAAAACTCATTGTTAAATAACTGCAGCATCCTTGTCAGTGTTTTTTACCTGCAACCTGAAATTGAACATAGATTAAAAAGAAAGCAAGCTTTTATCATCTGGAAATTCACTTCAAATGAAGCAGATTGAAAAAAAAAAAAAGTTATTTGATTACTTTAGCATTCATTGAGTCAATAAGCTCTAAGTTATTTATTATGGTAGGTATAGATTTATTTTCCTTGTATGTTCAAGATCATTTCTGGCAACATAAAAGTCCATTATAATCTGTGAGTCACTCTGTCAGAATTTCAAACGCAGCTCTGAGCTGGAGCAGACACCATACAAACTGGGATGAGAAAGGTATTTTGTCTCTTTGTGGAAAAAATTTGGCAGTCTCAGTTAATACCAGCTACTGTAAACACTGCCCTGTTTCTTTAGTCAGGGAGTTTACGAATCTGAAAGGGAGCAGGTTTGATCAGTGTGATTCCCAGAAAAGATAACCAAAGTGCCACTGAATCAACCAGTTATGTCTGTTTTCTTTATCTTTTACTGATAATCTTTGAGAATGCTTCATTCCCCCTTCTCTGTGCATATTTTTTTTCTTCCACTTAAGTCTGCAGCGTTGCTCTTTTCACGGTAAGACCCTGGTAGGTCACAGCACAGCATAGTTCTGTCTGGCATTCCTCTGCTTTGTAAAATCCCTGTCTAGCAGGGCTGTGGCTTTTTTTTTTTTTTTTTAATTGTGGGTTTTGTTGGGTTTCTTCTTTTTTTTTTAATAAGAAAGTAAATTTGTTGCTTGACTTTGGATTTGAAATTGGTGCAACAAGGAAAGAAGTTTTCTGGGCCACTATTATACCAGCTAAAAAGAACCAAAGCTACCCTGTGCTTGGTCTGCCAGCAGATAAGAGAGGAAGGAGCAAGGCAACATCTCTTCCAGGAGAATAAGAAGGAACCCTAATTGCCATCTGCAGTGTGTGTTTGACCACACATGCACACAGTAAAAAATATGCTACAGCTTTGTTGTAGATACATAAAGAGCCTTTTAACCACCTAAAAGCTGGCAAGATGTTTTATAAACATAGGAATGGATGTCATTCGATGCCAGATCAATGTTGTTGTGTTGACCCTTCTTTCCCACTAGTATTTGAAGAAACCTATTTCTGCATAATGTCTAAGGCAAAGTTCTGTTAACTTCTACACATTCACGTTGGTCATCAGGAGTGAAACCTCTCATTAGTTCTCTTTTTAGGAGCTCAGATTCTACTGCTGCCTCAGAAAGGCTTGTATGTTCCTCTGCAAAGACTGAATCTAACGCTGAGATGAGTGCTCTCCATGGCACTGATGAGCTGTGTCTGCTAAAAAGCCAAATGGCTGCCTTCCTTGCCCCTGACTCACCAACAAGCCCCCATAACATACACCCCCAGTTGATATTTTTGGTGCTTTTTTTTAAGAGTGCTGTACTGTGGACACCAGCATCTTTGTGCTGCCACTGGTGTGCCTTTGGGTTGGGGCTATCAAACCCTAGTGCCAGGATTTCCACCACACAGGTGGTGTGGTTCTAGCAGAAGCTGTGGCAGTGAGGGCACAGATCTGGGCAGGTTGTGGGCCCAAAGCAGCTGGGTAAAGCTCTTTTGTCAAGACAAGGGTTGGCAGGCTGTGTGTTGCAGCCTGTTTCCATGGAATGAAGGCATGGCTGTCCAAGGCTACATGTGCACTCATCTGAGCATACCATCTTAGGCTGTGGTGGAATACTGTGGTTTATTCTAGTCACAGACAATGTTGACTGCCATCTGTCAGTGTTCATCTCAGTGAACTGACACTGTGGCAGCAAATGTGCTGAAAGACATCCTATTAGATTTCCCCCCTCCTTCTTTTTGGTTACATATATATATATATATATATATAAAATTTGGGCGTTTTATATATATATATATATATATATATATATATATAAAATTTGGTTATATATATAAAATCTGCTATACCAGTTTTTAAGTCTAGGCACATCAAAATGCTTTTAAGCAGGCCCAAGCTTGACCATTTTCATTGTTCATAGGACCATACGATCTGCAACACAGCAGTGGCAGGACGTGCCATCAGCTGTGATTGCTGGGAGGTAAAACTGCCCTTCTTGGAGAGATGTATCATGTATGTCTAGATTCTTGCTGGGATTTTTTTTTCCTAGTTGCCAGCCTGCTTCTGCACTTACAAACAGAGGTCAGCAGCTACCTACATCATCTCTAGGCCAGGCCAGTTTGGGAAGAGTGAGGAAGGGGTGAGTGATTATTTGAATTGTTATCAAGAGTGAGTGACACTAAAGATCCTGCTGCAGTTATTTAAGAGCAGTGTTCCAGTAAGAGTACAACTACTAGTGACAGTGCAAACAGAAAGCCTTACAACAGTCCCCAAAAAACATTCAGTGTAATTCAAATGGGATGCATGACTGGCTTTCTAATTTTTTTTTAATCTAGGCAGAGAAAAAAAACAACTCTTGTCTGTACAAGTAGAACCGTTGTATAAGCTGCTCTGTGGAAGTTTGCCGATGGGCTGGGAAAGTGATTTCTGTGACCTCTCTGATTCTGGGTGACTGGCAGCTCCTGTTCCTCTCTGTTCAGGATAATTCCCATCTGGAGACTTGTTTCCTTTTGCCTTTGTGGTACTCGCTGCCAGGACTAGCTGAAGGCATGATAGGTTTGCTTGAAGGAAAGGATATTCAAGGACTTGCTCTAAAATGTCTGCCTACATTTTTAGGATAAAGTGGCTATTTCAGGACTGGATATGTCTAAGGAAAAGCACTCAGCAAATGGAAGTTAAAAATAAAAAGACTGGCTATATTGGGACGTTACGCAGTGACAAGTTTGACTTTCTGCTGAACTCCACCTAGAGGAATGCAGATCTGTGGCTTTGCTGCTGATCCTCTAAATGTTCTTATTCCTAGAGTACATGCTGTATTCTGTTGGGTGTTAAAAAAGAAGTAGAACTTTGACTATTAAATAAGCCCCAAAGCTAAAGCTCTTCCAGACATGCCGCAGACATGCTGAACATTGCTAATACTGACATGTTTCTCTATAAGCAGTGATCAAAACCAGTAAATGCTTGGTTAATCATTCAAGGTTTCATAATTTGTTTATTACTCTTCATTAATGCTGGGGTTTTTTTCCTTTTTTAAATTTTTTTCCCCTGAGACTTTTATTTAAGGCCTCTTAATCTTTCTTAATCACCCTTTAATGTCACAGCAATAATAGAAAATTAATTTGAATTTTGTTGCCACGGTGGTATATAACCCTTTTAGAATTGAGATTAAAGATTTTTTCAGCTCACAGAAAAAATATCGCTCAATTTCATACACAAGCCGTAAATACATGTCGTTGAGCAGTGAGGCTTGTACTGAAAGTCAAAGGTTGAAAATCAGAAGGAAAAAAAAAAGAGGCAACAAATCTTTTATCTCTGCTGCTGTACAATGTTGTATTCCTCTTTGCTGTTACATGTGTTGGTAATGCTAGGTGCTTCACTGTGTTCCAAATCAGAATTTCATGAGGAGCATGTAAAATTTTTGTAAGTTCTTGTGTTTACATCTCTTAGCCAGTCTGTGTGACTTGGTAGCCCAGAAATTTAAGGCAAGACAGCTGTGTTAGGTATGAGTGCAATGATAGAAATGCTACAGTTTTTCCCTTGAAGATAAAATTAAGTGGCATCCTGCCTGATTTCTTTTTACTGAAGTTTATATTAATGAGTCACACAATCTTTTAATAACTTGGTGGATACTCCATGATTTGATGGTGATCCAAGCCCTGCCTTAAATCCTCAGCTCTCCATCTGATTTTGTTTAGCTCCAGTAAAGGTGACCAAAAGGGCCGTTTCATTTAGTGAAATAAAATACCTCAGAATTTCAGCACAAGCTGTTTACTAAGCTAGAGTAAATGTCACGAAAAAGAGGGAGTAGTGAGCAAGGAGAAGGCACTGGTGTCATACTTGAGTCCTGTCCTTGTCTCTGTCAGCTCCTTCCAGCTCGATCGCCTCCTCTGCTTTCTCACCTCCTGTAGTGCAGAGGTCTCAGCCCGCATCCAAAACTGAACTGGAAACAGTGGCCCTTGACAGGAAAACCTCTTGGTTATCCTGCTTGCTGAAAACCTGACTTTGTTCTAGAAGGCTGTGAAATGTTTGCTTTGTACTTCAGAATCTTATTCCACTAAAATGCCACATTTATTTTTGGGAATTGCATCGAATACTAGAGCATTAGCATGCATTAGCATGTTTTTAGGAATGTGAGATGTGTGCACCGTGGCAAGGAACTTAGCCAAGAGGAAAAATAGGGGTTTATTAAACCTGGAAGACAGAACTGACCAGGACCTTCCCAGCTCTGCTTGTAGTTTATAAGCAGTTCTTTATCAGCACCAGATTAAGTGTAAATTCCTGAGCTCAGTTTACTTGTATAAACTTTAGATCCTCTGTCTTTGCTCAGCATGGGATGTAACAAGAGGATTAAATAATTTATCAGCAGGACTGTAAGCAGTGGACAGTAGTAAAAGACAAAGTTCTAGTGGGAGTAGTATGTCCCAGAAGCTCTCAGAGACTTGTAAACAGAAATGAAACAAAATGGCATGCTGGCAATCAAATTAGACTGCATTATAAACTTGGAATATTCTGCTTTTCTACAGTGTCCCTGCTGATCCAGGCTTGACAGTGTGAGGTGGGAAGGAGGAGTTCCTCCTCAAATAGTTGCATAATTGAGGCACAGAACCAGCATATGTTATGTTCGGCTAACTGTGGGAACTTAGATGTGCTTTATAAAATGTGTTAACGACAGGAATGTTGTAGCTTCCAAGGCACCAGGCTGCTGGCATCGCTTAGTCCTTAATTGGAGGTTTATATGAAACCTCATTTTTTGAGTACTGAAACTTAGGAACACAAAATAATGTGATAACCAAGACACACTGTTGGTATTTAAGAGCGCAGAGAGTAACTAGTCTGACTTGTCTGAATCATCCCTTCCAGTGTTAATATATGTTGTTGTTGTTGTATGTTTTTAGAATTACAACTTTCCATTCCCTATCCTTGTGGACTTCTTGGTGTCTTCAGTTCAAGTTTCTATAGGCTTAAATTTCTTCCCAAAGGTGATCCAGAAAGGGGTTTGTTGGTTTGGTTTTTTTTTTCCCCTTAACAAATTGAGGTTATGCATATTATTTCTATGAAGCAGAAAAACAACTTGAAAAGGCTAAAAAGAAATTCTGTTTTCATTAACCTTCAAAATATCAAGACTGTCAGCCCAGGTCTTCTGTGATTGTGCTGAAGGACCGAGATATATACTGTTAGCTCCTGAATCTTAAATGAAGCAGCATATGTGTTGAATCTTTAATAAATTCATCTTTTATCCAAAATGTTAGACGCTGAAGTGGGTGTTAGTAAAAACAAACAAAAGCGGAGTTCTGAGATTCTGGCTGAAAATCCTTTACTCTCTGTTCCTGCATCTCTCTCTCTTTGCTCCTGCAGTGTGGAGCCTTCCCAGTCAGTCTCTAGTGGTAGCACGCCCTGGTTAGCCATGACCCAGACTGTGAGAAGACTTGGTGAGTCGGGAGCTGGTGTCTAACGGGAGCTGTTCATGTCTCCACCATGCCCTGCTTGGCACCAGCTGCTATTTGTCTCAGGCGTGGAAATTACTGTCTCTACTCTGCTTTTGAAAGTTTGTGGGGTTTTAAAGCTGTTCATAAGGAGTTTGGTGGCAGTAAGATAGCGGCACAATGTTGTGCCACTGCAGAGTTTTTATGGGCCATTAATAGTAATCCAGGCTGCAATGCTGCCTTCCTTTGCTTCTTGTTGTTTACCTATGACAGAAACCTTTTGATGGAAGGAGGTGCTGAGGTTGCTATCTCATGCCTCGGTGGCTTGGGATTTTCAGGAATGAGATGCACATAAACTATTGACTCATATGTTAGTAGGAAATTGGCTTGTCTTTAGCATGTGCTATTTGTTGAAGCAAATAAAAGCTCAGTGCAGGCTTCTGTCAACTTCATGCTCTTTTTCCTCAGCCCTCTCCCCATGTCCCCTCTCTGATGCTCCTGATTTCCTTGGCTCTTATTTCCTCATTCTGGTTGTGTCCCCTTCCCATCTCTCGTTGCTGCATGTGTTTTACTTCTCTTTTCTTTGCCAGCCTGGTTGTGTCTTCCTCCTTCTCCTCCCCTTTTCCTCTGGTAAAGCTGATCATTAGGCGATATGTGGATTTTTGTAGTCATGAAAAAACAGGCCTGAAATGATAGCTCAGTGGTCAGACAGACCAGTCAAACACTGGCAGGCTTCTGATGCATCTGGGTACAGCTTTGCCTTGCCAGCATGGTTGGCTCAGATGCACAGTCCAAGAAGTGGCTTGTCACACTTGCTGCTGTGGACCAGAGAAGCTGCATTTGTGATGTCTCAGACTCTAGTGTGCTGTTGCTTGACATTATGGACTTCAGTATTTCCTCTCCTGTAGACGTGAGAGGAACAACCAACAACCCTTTTGTACTCCGTAGGAATTGCCTGCATTCAGCATTACACCAGTTTCACCTTTGCTTTGTTCTAAATTGACCTGATAAAAATGTAATTGAATTTGTTCCATGCAGATGCCTGATCAGAGCTGCTTTGCTTAATGACCAAAGCTAATATACATGTATTAGTCTCTTTTTCTTTTCCCTCTAACTGCTCCTGTAGGAGCTGGAAGGGAATGACCTACCTCTGGAGCTCTACTAGGATATGGAAGTGCCCTTAAACCTGAGCTATGTCTGTGCCTGTGCAAAGCACCATGTATGTGTGAGTTCCTAGAGGAACCCTACAAGTACTGTGATGTACCTGAGGAATCACATTGCTGAGTAAACCTCATGCCTAAGAAGGAAGGAACTACCTTTGATGCACTGTTAGTTCCCAGATAAAGGAGAGAGAGGAATAATCTCTGGTTTTCATTTTAAAAACTTTTTCCCCTCTCCTTTTCATGGGGTAGTCAAAATCTGTGCTTTTTTTTTTTTTTTCCTGCTCAGTTGTGTTTGATTTATTTTTTTTCCCCCAAGGAATTGAAATGGCACCAGAACCCCTCTGTAGTACATGTGCATAGGGACTAAAGTCTTGGCTTCCCTTGTTACTCACCAGAACTAGTTACTGCTTTGCTAGGCTCGTGGTAACCTTTTAGGACACAAAGATTATTTTCTTTTTTTTTTCCAGAACTATTTTTTACAATTTTAGCTAAGACCAGTCTCGAGCCCATTTTAACTTTATAAGAGAGGGCAGGAGAAGGGATTTGTTCCATACTTTGAGTTATCCCCTTCTTGGAAATCACAGAATCACAGAGTTGTAGGGGTTGGAAGGGAGTGATCATCGGGTCCAACCCCCCTGCCAAAGCAGCTCGCCAGCTCATACTGCACAGATAGGCATCCAGATGGGTCTTGAATATCTCCAGAGAAGGAGACTCCACCACCCCCCTGGGCAGCCTGTCCCAGGGCTCCCTCACCCTCACTGGGGAAAAGCTTTTCCACATGTTGGTGTGGAACTTCCTGTGCTCCAGTTTACAGCCATTGCCCCTTGTCCTGTCTCCACTGACCACAGAAAAGGGGCTGGTCAATTCCCCCTGCACCCCATGCTTAAGATATTTATAAACATTGATTAGGTCCCCCCTCAGTCTTCTTTTCTCCAGGCTGAACAGCCCCAGCTCTCTCAGCCTTTCCTCACAGGATAGATGTTCCAGGCCCTTCATCATCTTCGTAGCCCTTCTCTGGACTCTCTCCAGGAGATCCCTGTCCTTTTTATCCCAGGGAGCCCAGCACTGGACACAATACTCCAGGTGGGGCCTGACCAGGGCAGAGTAGAGGGGGAGGATCATCTCCTTCGACCTGCTGGCCACACTCCTCCTGATGCATCCCAGGATCCCATTGTCTCTCTCAGCCCCCAGGGCACACTGCTGGCTCATGGCCAACCTGTCATCCACCAGGACCCCCAGGTCCTTCTCCACAGAGCTCTTCTCCAGCAGGTCACCCCCAGCCTGTACTGGTACATGTGGTTGTTCCTCCCCAGGTGCAAGACTTCACACTTGCTTTTGCTGAGTTTCACCTGGTTTCTCCCTACCCAGCTCTCCAGCCTGTCCAGGTCTCTGGATGGCAGCGCAGTGTTCCCAGCTTTGTGTCACCTTTGTATCATGAAATATCAGCCTGGCTGGTAGCTAGAGATGAGGTTGGTGCCAGGACAGAAAACTCCTGCTTGTTCTCTTCCTGTGTCGGAAAGATTTGTTTATTGCCTGCTGCACTTGCACATCAATGCTCCTGCAAACTTCACTTTTTACTGTGTTTTTACACACCATCTCCTAATAATGCTGGCTCTGAAGTTTCTTTGGGAGCTGCAGGTGTGTACGTGCTTCCGCGTTGCTTTGAGGGCTGCATGTAGTGTTTTGTTGCTTCCATCATACGGAGTATGACTTTGGGGTGGTAACATGGGTGCTAATTAGTCTTCCCAACATGCAGCATAGCTTTAGTGTGAATTCATTGTCACCTCTAATTTAACATGGAGAGATTTGCTTGCACTTACAGAATTAACTTGATGGTTTGTGTTCTTTGGGTACCATGAGAGCTCTTAAGCTTCGCATCGGTGTTTGTTTAGTGAAGGAAGCACTCTTACCTTTGTGCATGTAAAACAGTGTTAGTTTTTCATGCTATTGTTACTGGTTTAGTGCTTGCATGTATTTACCAGTGTTCTGGAAAGGGGCAGAAGTGGAGGCATGAAGCAACTTTTGCCACTCAACTTGCATAATTTAGCCTAGAATCAGATGCTGCTCTTAACTGGGCTCTGGTTTCTGGGACATTCTGTCTGGTAACATTCCTTCTAGGAAATAGTGTGTTTAACTGCTCTTGCTAAGTAGTGATAAATATTTTGTCTACTTGTGTTCAGAAGTGCACAATTGCCTAATTATCCCTAGAATTTACAGTGATCTTGATCTTCAGCATGTCTTGCAAACAAACTCGACAGCGGAAAGTGAACTCCAAAATAAGTTTAATGTTGTATTTGTAATGAAAAAGTCTCTTACGTTTTCAACCTCGCAATCTAGAAGGCATTTAAAATACATTAAAATTATGCTTGTGGTTTTTTTTCTAAGCTTTCTTTTTCCATTCCTATTCTTTGCTGCCATTTGTGTTACATGCAGGCAACTGGAGTTATTTCGGATGGGGAGAGCAGCTGAGTACGTAACAGTTTGATTTCTTGCAAGTTTCCTGATCCTGTAGCGATGCAGCATGCTTCAGTACAAGGAAAGTGGAAATATTCATGCATATAGAAAATCTATTCCGTTGTATTTTCTTTTACTTTCACTCAATCTTTGCATTTGCATGGATGGCTGTCCACTCATCTTCTCCACTGTTTTGTTTTGGCCATGTTTTAAATGAGTTGCTTGTGCCTTTTTACTGGAATTAGAGGATAAGAAGGCAAAGTTGGACTGTCTGTCTTTTCCTGTAGAGATGATTCTGCTTTTCTGCTTGTACCCTGCTTTTGTGTTGGTCTTCATGCCCACGTAACCTCAAGTCAGTGTTTGGAGTAACTGAAAAATGCCAGGGAACCTGCGGGGGGATCATTTTACTAACATCCAAAGATATGCTGGGGGTGAGCACAGAAATTCCAGTTGGGAGCAAATCTGAAAGCAGAAATGGCTGGTGGACACCAGTGTGACAGGAGGGTTGTAGGTATTGTTGCATATTCAAGCTCAGTGAGGTGGTATCACAACAGAGGTGGTAGAGCTTTGCTTTAACCAGTGCCTACCAGCCTTGAAAAGTAAAACTGCAGCTGTCTCTTGACATGGAGAGCTGTGCTGCCCTCACCTGAAGAGTGGTGTGTAAACTCTAGCAGAGGTCACACAGCTCAATGGTTTTGTTAGTTTTTCCAGAAAATGTGAATGAAGCATCTTCATTTTCTCTATGTCCCAGAAGTTCCAGCAGGCAAGGCTTCTGCTTAAGCTGCAGTGCATGGCTTCTGCTGCCTGTAGGACCTGCAGAGATGGATCCGTTGGTCTTAAAATGAATGTGTCTTAAGTCTGATGTCCAGGTAATGTTGCAATGCATTTCACAGATCGTCCTGCTCTGCATTTTGGAAACATTCCGCTTGTGAATTCCCAGTTTCTCCTTCCACAACATGTTCTGTCCTCCTTGTTCTCCTGTCTTTGACCAGACCATAAGTTCTTTTGGCATCAGCTGTATTGTCCACATCCCTCACATTGTCACTGTTCGATGTCTCAGTTGTTTGGGCTTATTATCAGAAGTGTGCTAGGATAACTGAGAATTAACTGTACTTTTGTACACTACTAAGAGATTAGCATCCTAAAAAGCTTTCTTTTATTCCCCAATTTTTTGTGTTTGGGAGGGAAATGGGGTGCTTAGGCATTGGTCAGTCATAGATTTAGGAGGGTTGTGCAGTGGGTGTTTCTCCTGTTTATCTGTAGTGTTGGTGTGTGGTGGTTTTGTTTTAAAAGGTGCTTCTATTCATGGTGCTTCCTCCCCCCACTTCATCCTACTTCGTCCTTCCTGTGCTGTCCTCTTTGAAATCATGTTACATTCCTTCTTGGCAGTCTTGGCCCAGTGTTGATGATGTTTCCAAGTGAACCTCATGAGCATGATGATGCAATGAAAAATCTAATTGTAAACTTACAACAGCAACTGAGAAAGAAGCAACAGAAACAGTGTGTTGGTAGCTGGAAGACTTTTTCCTGGTGAGAGCTTCTTGGGAGAAGAGTGACACAGCCCAGAGCCTGGCTAGCAGGGCAGAGGGTGCTTTAGAAAGAGACATCTTGTACTGCTGACCTGCTTTCATCTTAGGAAAGGGTAAAACTTACAGAACTAGGGCAGTTGTTCAAGGCAGTCTTTGCACTTCAGACTGTCAGTCCAGTTCTTGACTGTTGAGTGTTCTAGCAGCAGAAAGGTTTTTTAGGTGGGGAGAAGAAAGGTTATGAAAGCTCTCAAACTGAAGTCTGAATATTGCTTACTTGCTGACTTTAAAATGTGTTAGAAATTTACATAATTTTAAGTGGAAAGGGCAATAAGATAAAATAATGGCCTACAGAGTTGCACTTGAATAATTTCTCAAAAGGTTTTGAATTTTTGGCATGGAGGGCTACAGAGGAGCCTCAAAAATGCTCTTGTGTCCCTTTGAGATTCCTCCCCCTCCCACCCATTAGTTCAATAGTCCTCTTCTATGCATTTTAATTATAAGATTTCACAAAGTGTGCATGACTGTCAGGAGTGACTCTGGTTGGTAGACAATGAAGTACTGGGGTCCGAGCAACTTAAATGGATGAAGGATGGGACAGGTGTGATGCAAAGGGCCTGGTGTGGTGCTGTCAGAGGTCTCTTCTGGATTCGGACTGAAAGTCATTCCTCCAGGTAGTACACTCACACTGTTTTAAAAACAGTCAAAAGCTGTGAGAAGTTTGGTGGCTTATTTTTGAGAAATACTGGGGGATTTAGAATACAAAACTTTACATTAACCTCCTTCTTCCCAAGTGCCACTGCTTTTGTCCACATTTATGCTCGAGTTTCTGTAGGATAACTAAACTTAGGGACTGGAGCTCAGCTCTTGGTAGTTGATGACATGTCCCTGCTAGGAAAGCAGGCAGCAGTTTTAACTGAATGCAGCCTTTTGAGAGGAGCTGCTACTGTGCATTGGGAACTTGTAACATCAAAGCCACTTATGAAAGCGTGTTCATCCAGCCACTGTAACAGTTTTGCTGTTAGCTTTCTTTCCTGTCCTGAAGCTTGATGCAAAGGAAGTTGCCAGAATTTAATGCAACTAGTAGAGCTGGTGTGGCAGGACAGTGCAAAAGTGGTTTTGAGGTCAATATATTAAAATCTGTACGTGTTCTGCACTGTAATAGTGGTGTAGTAACTCCTGGATGCAGGAGTGGAGAGGACTAACAGGGTTTCCAGGAGGTAGTATGCTTCAGAGAAGCTGTCTTCTTTCTTGATTTTTTTCCCCCCACTCTTTGTAAAATCTTGCTGTGTGATGTGACTGTCCAATAGGCTTTCTTCTTATGCTGCTTATATGCATGAATATTCATTTATTAAACACAAAAGAGCATGCTTCTGCCTTTCCCCCCACTCCACATGGTGGGCCCAGTGATGAAGAAGCAGTTTTCATCCCTTGAGAGCTCTTGTGAAAAGAGAATGTGAAATTTCTCAAACTGGGGTAAACCAATTACTGTATTTTTATGTTTATTGTTATGTATCTTGTTAATAATTAACCGATCTTCAGAGACTGAGGCTAAGCTATAACTTTCCTTATGGACGACTTGGTGTATCATCTGTTTGAAGAAGATAGTGCTTGAATTGATCACGCCACGTGTGTGTGCTGAGGGGTATTTTGCTGAAACATGGGCTGTAATGCCTGACCCCTCCTTTTGAAGGGATGTTGCATCCCCAAAGCTGCTTCTGTAAGTTCTTGTCAGTGTCTTGCATACATAAAATTTGAGTGCCAAGTGTGTGAATGAAAAGGTATCATCACCACATGCAGGCATTTCACAGTGTGCTTTCTTGCAAAGGTTATGTGTGCTGTAAGCCACATACAGGCCAGTTTTTGGTGCTTTTAATCAGGCTGAGCAATGTCATAATTTATGAACATAAATGTATGAACATAATTTATTTAATTTAAATAAAGTGAGATTGCTCATAGGGTAGGTGCAATTCGATATCAATGAAAGCTTCTGGAACTGGCCTTTATCAGTCAGTTAAGGATTTCTGCTTGGTATTAGCATCTATGGATGCTGTAGATGTATGGCAGGTACATCAGAGAAACAGGGTGTTCCTGCCTCATCGACATTTGTGGTACCTGGAGCCTTGCATCCTTTAAACATGTAATTGGGGAGGCGTTTTATGCCATGACCTCTAAGAGACTTCATGTTAATCGTCAGTTAGAACTGGGAGAAATTCTGGTGCTGGCTTTTATAGATATAAAAGCTGAAAACGTTTGGTTAACATTTAAGATAATCAGCTATTTTTAGATTTTGCTTAAAGATACCATGGTTCATAAAGGAAGTCTTTGTTTGATAGTGCAGAGGTGAGGTGTGATGGCTGGTAATCCAGGTAGTGCTTCTGCAACAGTCTGGTCAGGAATTCGGAAATCTCTGAGCTCATGAGCTGTGCAAAGCCACTTGACCCAGAGAAGCTCTGTCCTGCTGCCTGATAACCATAAATCTCTGCATGCCCTGATATTAAGTTCAGGCCTGTATTAGTGAGTTACTGGATATATTATTGTTTTGACCCAGATAATTGTACTGATGATTGGTATTTGTCGTTATACTGTTGTGGTGAGATAAACTGTTTATCCCTGAAGCTGTTCTTCTGGTGTCTTTTACCACATTCCAAACCAGTAACTCAGCTGGGCTGCCTGAAGCCCTTATGGGTGCTTATAGTGATTATAAAGCTGGAAGAACTTTGCATCATACCAGTATTACTTAGGCCTTACCTTAAATGAAAGGTACACCGGATAGGAAGAAGAAACAGTCGAACAGCAAAGCGAGACATTAGAAAGCTCTTTGAAACAGTGTTTCTGTCCCAAAAACTGGCTCAAGTGTTCAACAGTGACATTGCTCAGCTGAGTAAATATTTTTTTTGTCCTTCTGAGGGTGGTGTGTGCCTTGTGATTTACAAATACATTGGCCCTGGCCCCACAGACTGGAGGCTTGGTGCTTCTCAGAGAGGTTTGGCAATTGGGCGTATAGAGTAATTTTTGTCTGTCATAGCTTGAGTGTTTCTCCCAAGCACTGAAATGTAATAAAATTTTGATTGACATCGTGCTTTTAATAAAGCTGAATAAAACAGTATGCGATTCTATTCATTTCTATTCAGTTGACTAGAGACTGACAAGAACTATGCAGCATTTAAACTAAGAAGCAGGAGACTTAACTCCATTTTCGGTCTGGGCAATCAAATTGAATTGATTGTGCTTAAGAGAGTAGAGACAGGCTTTTTCAAGTGGTTAGCATTTTGCAGACATATTTTCTGCTGTGGTTGTTTTCTACTTTTCCATTCACTTCAGGGAACTGATATAATCTTACTCAGTTGGGAAGGAACTGAAAAGATCACTAAGAAAATACTTTACCTTGGATTAAAAAGCATGGAAACTGAATTGGAGGTGTGTGAAGCACCAGTGGAAGAAAAAGGTGTTCCCTGATGCTGTATTCCAACTCCTTATGATTTCTTTTTGTTATTTGGTGGTTTTTTAAAGGATCTGGCATGAAAACAGCACTTCCACTTTATTGTTCAGCCTCAGAGACAGCGCCTGTGTAGGGCACGTACCACTGAAAAACTAACCAGAGGAGACTTTGATTTGATTGTCCGTTTTAAACAGGCTTTTGGTGGCAGAGAGAATGAATAACAGCTGATCCTTATTTTCCTTTGTTTCAAGCATGTTACTGGTGCACTCCACTGCCATGTGGTGTGTGCGTTTCACTTCAAGCTTGCAAAGATAACGTTGCATCCTGCACAGCCAAATGCTGCCGTGCACCAATATTGTGTTTTTGATACCTTTCCTAACTGTAACTCTGTGTTCTCTTTCTTGGAATGGCTTGTGAGTAGAAGTATTTCAGGAGGGAGAGGGGCTGGTTGGAAAGGAGCTTCTTCCTTTGTGCAGGAAAAATCATTAGTGTTCCTTACTAAACTTAAGCTAATATACCTGTGTGTTCAATGTACCAATTTCCCCCCTATAAGAAGTAGTATAATTGTTCGTGAGTGGAGCTGCTCTCCCAGTTCTGCTGATTTTCCTACTAAGTGCTTTTCATTAGCTTCTCTTAACTTAAACTGATACTGAAAATAAAAAAAGGCACTACAAAAAAATTCAAATCCCTAAAGTAATAGTTAAGCATGTTGAAAAGAGGAGATGGTATTACAGCTTAAAGGTTCCCAGGAAAGAGCTCCTTTCCATAATGGAATATTTATGGTTGGTTTTATTCCCCTTCCCTCAACACCTAAATGTTCACCTGGCAGCATCAAAGAACCTGGAGTTTTAGGTGTTGGGGCTTTTTGTTTGGTTGTTTGTATTTGGTTTTGGTTCTTTTATGAAAATGTCTTAATCTGTTTATTAGGAGTGACTAAAGAGACATAAATTCCTATAATAGGAAATGGGAAAGGAGGGTATGGAGGTGACCACAGGAGTGCACTGGTACACGCTTGTGAGAACTGGAGGTTGTAACCAGCTGCCAGTGAGATCCATCCATATCAGAAAGAGCCTTTTTTTTGCCATTCTTTAAAAACTAAACAGGCTTCACTGTCCCAGCAAGGCAACTTGAGAGAGCTGTGCCTTTAACTGCTTTTGTTTCTTAGCCTTTGAAGATGCTGACAGCGCTGTGGATGATCGTGACAGTGACTATCGCAGCGAGACAAGTAACAGCATTCCTCCTCCGTACCACACGACCGCGCAGCCCAATGCCTCTGTGCACCAGTTCACCGTGCCATCACGCCTGCAGCAGCAAGGGGTCTTGAGGGAACCCTGCACTGACTCCCTACATAACTATGAGCTGGATAATCAGGAGCATGTGGCCATCAGGTGGGTGCTGTCTTCTGGGCACCTCTTCTTTTCCTGTTGTTTTTCCATTGCAGACCCTGAAGGTGCCCTGTTAGTGGAGCAGGGTGGCTTGAGAGCTCTGAAATGCTTCTGATCGGAAGGTGTTACCTGTTTTATTAACACTAGGACTCAGCTGTGAACCAGGAAGAACCCATATGGCTATGTGTTAGACTAAATCTGGCAGTTGATTGAATTACCATTTAAAGACAGGCTCAACTATGAGTTCATTTATTCTTTGTTATACTTCGACCTTACCTTCTGAAGGCCACAGCACTGGGTAATTGGTCTTTCTGGTGCCATTTCATGGGTGTGCCTCCCAAGCCAGCTAAACATGGTCTAGCAGAATTACCCTTTTAGGAGTCTGTTTCTTGGGGCAGATTTATTTCCTGTTTCAGATTAGCTCATTGTCTTCTATTACCTCTGCCAAGACATCACAATCAAGAAGAAAGTCTGTAACCACTTAGGTTTGTGGTGGGTTTTTTTGTTATCATGTAGCACTGTTGAAGAATGTGTTTTCTCTTTTGCTTTCCTTTGAGTTGTATGAAAGATAGTTTACTTGCATTTAATTTACTTTTTACCATAAATTTGTAGTTTCACAGCTGCCTTTTTTTTTTTTTTTAAAGCATTAAGCATTACAGTATTAATTTACCAGGATCAGTAGCTGTGAACTAGAGCTGGTTGTACTGGGAACTGCAGAAACTTTACAAAACTGCAGTTTACAAATGAAGGATGTTAAGTGTAAGGGGAAAAAAGAGGAACTTGGACAGTGCTTGGTAAAGAGGAGTGTGTAGAGCAGGCCACACTGCTGCTTCTCACCTTGGTATGGAAGGAAGAGGCAGCTGCTTGGACTCTGTCACAGTTAAAGGTGCTGAGTTTTATATGTGTTATAACTGATTTTTTTGTACCTCAGCTCCCTTGTCAAGAATGTCCCTGTTTCCTGATGCCTGAACCTGAATTCAGTTGCCCTACAGGTGTATGGCTGAGGCTAAATTTTACTCTTTTTGCCTTATGGTCTTTAATGGTACAAGTGGAAGTTTAATGACAACATTTACTGTTGTTATTGTTACTGAGAAGTCAAGCATCAGAGACAAATGTCCCAACAAAATGCATTTACTGCAGTATGACATGTCATTCTTGGTGCTCTTTCGACAGTCCATTAACTGTCTCATATGAGGAAGTTGTTCCCTCTCCTGTGGTATTCTGTACTGCTGGTTTGGAGTGATAAAATTACTGAGAGCCTGGGAAGATGAACTGCGGCTTGTTTGGCATCTAAGAGCCAAGCTGAGCAGTGGCACTGGGTCCCCAGGCTGCAGAAGCCAGTGGTGGCTGGATGTCTCTGCAGTTACATGACTTCTCTGGGTAGTGAAGACAATACAAGGATGCACAGCTCACCTTGCTTGGAGGCAGGGGATGTGTGAACTTTTAACTGTGTCTAATAGATAAATGTGTTTATAAGACCTTCCAAAGAATCCCTTCTAGTTTGAATTGTTAAAAGAATACCAGATTGGAATATATGTGGGGGTTTTTCTGGTTTACTGAAGGTATCAGTATGAAATGATCTGGACTGATAAAGCTTACTTTAAAAACTAAGACCTTTGTAGTCTGCTCTGGTCTAAAATGACTTTCACTTCAGGAAGCAAGTCCTAGATGGTGGTCAACTCTGAGCATTCCTGTCCCCCTGTTTATTTTCCACATACCTAGGAAGATATTATTTTTTTGCTATGTATTTAATCTTAAAGCCTAGAAAATGCAAATAAACTTTCCAAAGAATTTACATGGGATTCTTTTTCTCACTGGAAAGGTATTTCTAATGAGAGCTGCTTGAAAAGAAGAATGTAGGTAGATAGTAAATGTTTTCAAAATGTAGTTGTAGCTGAGTATTGCAAAACCAAATTGTGTTTGACTTTTGCTCCTAGTAGTTCAAAGTGTCATGGACCAGGCAGCCACCTGATGAAATCAGTTGCTGATTGCTGAGGAAACAACAGCTTGTAGGTACCTCTCCTGGACAAACCCAGAACCACCAGGCAGGGTTCTCCTGGAACCTGTCTCGAATTGGACAAAAAGTTGTCTACACCAAAATGTTTTGATTGGAAGTGGCTGTACTAACACCTAGGTTTTTCCTCTAACAACATTTAAATTTGATTGGAAGACTTCTGACCCTCTCAGCTGTGGCGTGTGGTTGTGTACCTTTGATAGAAGTATGTGCATTTTGTTCCCCCCCTCTCCTGAGGATAACAAGGAACACTCTTTGTCCTTGGAATGTGTTCTGCTGCGAAAAGCCAGCAAATGCTGCACACACCTTCCCCTCAATGTTTGTGTGTTTTGGGTTGGGTTTTTTTTCCTTTTTAAAGCACTAACTTTTCTTTGCAGTGTTTATTTTGTGTAACCATATGTCCTCCATGTCTCCCTGCTCTTGCTCTGTTCACTTCCAAGGCGATTTGATAGCATAGATTCCACTGTGGGTGGCCGAACTGACCTAGAGTCCACATCTGAGTCTAGTCAAATGACAAGCCGCCAGTGCTCGATAGAGAGCAGGCGCTCTCTAGATCTGTCTGATAGGTGGGTTAACCTCTCTGCAGCCCGTGTGCCTGTCTCCTTGCTGCTGCTGCTGCTGTGAAGTGGTCTTGTGATACGTTTTGGGCAATACTCGCTGTTCACCTTGGCTCTGTTTCAGAACTGTGGCAGTTTAATGCTGGGCTGGTTTCTGTTGGCTTGTTTTTCCTTCTTGGGTGTTGGACTTTTTGTCATTGCTTTATTTCTAGTAAAAGGAATGCTTTGTAGAATGGCAGGGGAAACACTTATGGTAGGTGGAGCTCAATTAGAAAGGAAAGTAATTTCCCTTTATGCCTAAATTAGTCAATCGTTGGTTCAGCATTTACAGCTAATGGCTCTTCAGGCATTTGTGTAGCTCCCATTGCTTTCAGCTGAGATTTGGAAGAGCTCGATGTAGTAACTATGGTGGCCTTGGGAGTCTTTTAAATTTCATTAGCTCTATAAAGAAAATTATTTCAATTACCAGCTTAAAATTGAGAGCAAGAAGTGTAGGAGGTGTTCTAAACTGTGTACAACAGGGCTCATTTGGAGTAATGACTACCTTTCCAGTTGGTTTAAGTTAGCTAATACTGGTGGAAATGGAGCTCTAAACCAACAGTAGTGAAAATGCAATGACCTGTTTGTTTTCCAGGGCTCTCACATCACTATCCTACACAGGGGTGCCCCAGGCAGTGCTCAAGTGAAGACTGTTGTATTAGCAGTATTCATATGACTCTCATGTACTCTTTGTCCTTTCCTGTCTCTTGCCTTGCTCTTATGGGGTCAGGTCATACGTGCCCTTAAGAGGTCAGGGCATGTGTGCCCTCATGCTTCTTAGTTCTCAGCAGTGAATGAATGTGAGACACAGCTGCTATGTGTCTTTCAGTTGAGTGTTTTTAATTTTTTTTACATCCATTTGCTACCTGTTTATTTTTATGTAGGCCTTCAAGGGCTGTGTGAGATTTGGATAAAGAGGAAGCTTTCTTGCTACTGGCCTTTGGGCTGCTGAACAGTTGAGATAATTCTTTTGATCAAGGGCTAGGAATTAATTGCAAAATCCCAAGGGTCATTTATGTGGGTTTTTAGGAAGCTTCAAATTGGCAGCAACTGCTGTAATCCATTCTCCCACAATGGACATATGTGGATTGCTGGAGCTGTTCAGCTGCATTATAAATGGGAAATACAGATTCTGAAAAGGATCTGAGGCATGTTATGGGCTAATACCTGTTGCCCATGTTTTGTTTTGCCTTCTGATCCAGTAACAGCTCTGAGGATCTTTATTTTGTGTGTGTAGAAGCCCCCTGATGGCACTACCTGTAGTGAGAGCACTCCCAGGAAAGGGGAGTGGTGGAGGAGCTGGAGCTCCTCATGTTACTGATGGGCACAGTTTGCATTTTGTCCCTTCTCCTCACTTCCTCTGGAGTCCAGTGACTTCTGAGTCTTGCCTTGCAGTCTCTGCTCAGCAGCCACCCTTGGGATAAACAGAGTGCCTGTGTGCTTTATGAGTACTGCTAAAACAAAGTCTGTAGCCTAGAGTGACCGAAACACATGCACAGCATGTATAGCATAGTGGAATGGTGTGCGTGGGCTCTGTATCTCAAAGTAGTCTTGGTACTGCAATAAATGACTTTTTTCAGCATGCCTTAAAAAAAGTAACAGCAGAGTACTGGTACAGCCAAGGCTGTGTGCCCTCATTTGATCACAAAAAGCTGTTCTCCTTCAAGCAGGCATTTCTAAATTTTGTGCAACTGTAACCGGTGGAATATCATAACCCATGCTGCTTTTTTTGACTACTTGATTGAAATGTAGTGGTGATAGATTGGCAGGTTTTCAGTTTTGTTATCTCTGGATGTGTCTGTTTTTAATTTTCCTTTATCTAATGCATGTTTTTTCATTACTATTTTTTCTGTCCTTTCTAGAGCTTTTAAAAAAAAATCTGTTATTTTCCCCTTCCTATTTTTTTTCTGCCTCTCTTCCTTTCCCTCCCATCCCCTTTATTTCTCATCTTAGACAAGGATCACTAGCTAGAAAAGAAAGAGTCAGGATCATTCCATTTAACTCTGAAGATGGAGAAGAAGAGCAGGAGAATAACTATGAAGAGCTAGGAAAATTGCTAATAGAGGAATTCTTAGAAAAGAGTCATAAAAATAGAAGTTGGCAGGAAACAAAAATAAAAAAGATGCAAACTCTCTCAAAAAGAGAAAATTTCAATCACTGTGAAAGATCAAGGTGCTGCCAAAGTGTGTGTTTGGAATCAGGGTCTGTAGATGTCCCCAGGTATCCTCAGGAATATGACACGATAGATAGGAGAAGAAAAAAAAAGCTGCGATACAACTTTGAAGAGAGTGGACAAATAAACCGGCCAAGTAATGAAGCTCTGCAGTTCCCTGGGGAGAAAACAGTTTATTTCAATGGTTTGGCAACTAGTTCTGAACCTAATGATGATTTCCCAGTATATGACAGAGCTGGAAAATATGCCAGTAGCTCTGAAAGTAAGGAACGGTTGCCTGCTTATCCCATCCTACGTCCGTACAAAAACGGTTTAATGGTTAAAAGTGGCAAGTTGCCCCACAAGCAGGGAGTGAAGTATGAGGGCCCTCTTCACCTCGACAACAGTGAAGATGTGAAACTCATACCAGAGAACACTTTTGTGCCTGTGGATGTCCTTGAGGAATTTGACAGCAGTGCTTCTGACGAGTTCCAGTACTCACCTGGTTCAGACGATGAAATGGAGGAACTGGGCATGCTGTCACAGATGTGGTGTGATTCTGAGATCAGCCATTTGAGAAACTTCACTATTGGTTACCCTGCAAATCTGGGCTCCCAGTTAAAGGCTAGTTGTGATAAAACCCACAAGACTAAAGGGACTAAGCATAGTCATCCTATGCAAGACTTAACACTGTCTCCTGTTGAAGAACCCACCGAAGAGTACATAGACACGATGGATGAACTTCAGTGCCTGGTAGAATCGGTTTCAGAGTACTTGGCTGAAAAGGAGGAAGAAATCAGCAAATTTGGTACGTTGCCAGAGACCAGAAAAAATGTTGAGAGTGTATCACTGAAGCAGGATAATGCTGATCATTCAGTAGAAAGCAAAAAGACTGAACAGACCAAACATCCTGTGGCAGAGGAGAGTACCAAGGGCAGATCTGAATCTCTCCCAGACTTGTCAGGTGTGAAGAATACAGTGAATTCCCTATTCAGCTCTTTTACTGAAAAGGTGGGGTCAAGTACAAAGCAGCTCACAGCTTCTGTTGAAAAGCTTGTTTCTTCCACTCCAGAAAAGACAGATACCAGAAATTCATCAGAAAGTGGAATCTTGAATGTGTTTTCTAGCAAGTCCAAAAGTGAGAGTTCATCATCTGGAGTGATGGCAGATAACAAAGCAGACACCAAGTTCTCCATTCACTCTTTGCTACCATCCCAAGTAAGTGGTGATAAAAGAGCCCAGAACATAAACTCCAAAAATCCAGAAACCACTGAGGTTGACAGTAAGGCTTCTGCACCACATAATCTCCATCAGTCACAAGAAACTACAGCTGGCAGCCAGCAGAACCAAAATTCGGTCGTGAACGCTGTTCTAGGCATGTTTAATCCTTTAAAGATCTTCTCTGAGAAGGAAGTGCCAAAACAAGAAGTCATAAAAGAGGAGCACACCAAAGAGGACGACCATGTGGTGAAGGTTGATGAGGCCAACAAAAGTGAGAGACCATCTGGACAGACAGCAGCCAGGACCAGCAGCTACAATCCAGAGATGCGGACGAGTGGGACTAGAAGCGAGGCAGAGGTAAACGCAAATAGCACTTCCGTGTCTTCAATCTTTGGCAAGCTCACCAACTCAGTCAGTTCTTTCAGCCTGAAAGCCAATTTTGATGGTCTCTTGGCTCCCAAGCAGCAGGATGTGCCACAGAAGCAGTCAGATTTGCATCATGTTACAAATCAGCCAGATGCCACTGTGAAAGAAGGTGTTCCCCCTGCCAGAGAGCAGCCTCCTGCAACTCGCTTAGGGGATCAGCGCGCTGCAGGTCATGGACTGGGAAACAAGAAAAGCCACGGGGAAAGTAATTCACGGCCTCAAGACCAAGGCACAGCATCTGAAGGCTTTTTCAGTCCGCTCAAAAAGTCTTTTAGTCAATTTTTGCTTCCTTCTACTGAGGAAGGGCAGAAAGAAAGAACGTCCGGGCATTTTAAAGGCCATAAGTCTGAGGAGGATATAAGACAAAACAGTTCGGCAAGTGAGGAGCGCTCATTTCCTTTCACTGGGAAACTGCCTTTTTTCAGTGGGTTGGGTTTTTCAGAAAAGCAGGAGCATACGAACGAGAAAGGAGGCTTTATTCCTTCGTTATTTAAATTTTCTTCTGCAGAAAATCTGTCCCCTTCACAGGACCTACGGAGTCGACAGAGTTCTAAGCCGTTTCATTGCCAGGAATCAGAAAATGCCATCTCCTTAAAATCTAGCTCCGTTCCAAATTTGTCAGACCATAAGGAGGAACCTGTACAGACAAAGAGTAAAGAAAAACTATTTAGTGCCCAAGTAAATAGAAAAAAACACCAGGAGAGTTCCTCTGCTGCCTTTAAGGCTGCAGGAGAGCAGCAGAAAACTAAGAGTACTCAGGAAGAACCTAGAAATGCAAAAGTAGGATTGATCAGACAAGGATTAAATGCAGCAGACTTAAATGACAGCTCGCTTGAATCCACTCCTTCAGCCAGAGGCCCAGAAGCTGCAGGTGCAGATGATGTGGAGAAGAAGCACACACCAGGTTTTCTTTCTGGATTTCTTCACATTTCTTCCAGTGAAAACACAGCCGATAATCAAGACTTGACTGCTAAAAGCGAGAGTGATGGCCAGAAAAGCACGTCTGGATTATTTTCTGGCTTATTTAAATTTGCTTCAAGTGAAAACTTGTCTGAATGTAAGCAAGAGAAGGTAAAAACAAGCCCTCTGGGCTTCATGAAGCTTTTTGATAGAGGTGAGGATTCTAACCTGGAGGCAAAACCCAGCAACTCCTCGGGAACGGCTTCCGATGCTCAAAGCAGCATTGGAGAAAAGCAGGAAGCTTCCAGCTTCTTAAAAAATCTCCTGCCCAAACCAAAGGAGAAATTGGATAATGTGAAAACTATGGGATCATCTGAAACTACTGACCACCTGTCCAGTGCGGGAGTAAATAAAACAGCTGAACACCACGTTCCTCACAGTGGGCATCCTGTGTTACCTGATGCTCTGAATCTTCAAGACAAGGTACAGGACTTATCTGGAAAGCCTGTGAACAGTAGGCATATCCCTTCTCAGAATGCAGATTCTAGAGCTTTCCCCACTCTTTTAAACAAAGGATCAAACGAATTTCTCAATTTGACTAACAAAAGCTATAACTTTATGGAAAAGTGCTCAGCCTATCAGGAAACAAGAAGCCATTCCAGCTTTGAATGGGAATATGAAGTGGGTGAACTGGCTGACGCTCATGAAATAGAAGTACCAGTTTACTACGTGTTAAACCAGAACGCGGTTCTGCCCCCTCAGTTTCTGGACTGGCCTGAAAATGATACGGTAGTGAATCTCTGTAAAAAGGATGGAAATGCAAATGTGATGGATTGGCAGACTAATGCCAATATTGATGGGCAGAGTTTAGATTTAAGTGTGATGTCATATGAGTCATTTGACCAGTTAATGTTTCAAGATGTTTGTTCAGAAGAAAATGACACATGGGCTGCTAATTCTCTCAATGAAAGCTATAGTAACTTTCCACCATTTGAAAGAGACGGCAGTTACTCATTAGAAGAGTTGCCCATGGATTTAAGCTACTCCTCTGGCTGTGATGGAACTATGTGGACTCTAATTGATCAAGAGACTTTAAGTATGGATGAGACAATCATGTACTCATCCTATAGCCAGGAGTATCAGGAGTGGCTAATGATGCTTGAGCAGGGTATATGGTGGCCATCAGAAGATGGTGATTGTGGATACTACATGTACAGTGACAGCCAGTATGTGTATTCACTGCTCACTGATCCCACTGGACAGTACGTTTACGTGTGTGCTCCTGAAACATATTCCTACCCAGACTGCTGGAATTACAATTTCCAGATGGATTCCATTCCAAGAGCTGCACTAGAAGACAACACAATTGCTGTTTGTGGCTTTAAAGTCCCTCTTGGTAGTGAAGATGAGCTGTTTTGGTTTGCTGAAGAAGAGCCTTTCGATGATTTTACAACAAATAAACCCCTAGATTTGTCAGTAGCTTTGCAGAGGAGCGATCAGCTGATGAACATGAATTTGGAGACTTTTTCACAAATGTTTGAGGAGTCTATCTATTATCAGAGAGAGCAGCCTTTAGACTTCTCAGGCTATAAACTTCAAAAGCTCAAAGTAGATTTTAGACCTGAGAAAGAAACACTGACTCATTCAGAGGAGTCTTCCCTAACCCTTGATCTCAGAACACATTCCAGAGTGCCGTTCAGTAAATCCTTCAGTAAGGAAGTCCACACCAAAGAAGTGGATAAGGCTGTCCCTGTGACAACTGTTGGGAGTGGATCATCAGGATTCTTTAGTTTCCACCTGTTCCAGTCTGCTCCTAAAGCTGAAGAAACTGTGGCATCTACTGAGAGAGTAACAGAAGCAAAGAAGTCTGAGGAAGATAAGAAAACACCGATGAACAAAGTTAGCTCTCTGTTCTCTGCTTTGGGTGGACTAATTGGAAAGCCATCAGGTCATGACCCTGAGACCTCAGAAGATGCTGCCTTGAAGAGAACAGATGCACAATCAAAATCATCTGAGAGTAAAACTGATGCTTTATCACTTGCACCAAATAGAAAAGTAGATGAGACACGAGCAGGGCAAAAGTTTCCTGTTACATCAGAACTGAGAAGAAATACTTCATCAGAACTTATTTTGGAAGCTGCTAGAAATGAAAAGCCAGAATTAAACCAGAATGAAAACATTCGTGCTAAAAAACCAGGATTAACGAAATCTCCTTCTCAACTGAGCCAAACTGCTCCAGATGGCAGGCCCCTACCAGAAGAGAAACCCATTAAAGCAACAGCAGCTTCCAGGCGTCTTGAAGGGCATGCAAGTATTAATGAACCTACTCAGTCACAGCCCAATCAGAGCCACCCAGCCACTGAGCCTGAGGACACGCTATTTAAAAGTGCCCTGAAATTGTTCAGTCTTGGAGAAGATTCTCCTGCCAGCTCAACCGCCAACAAAACCCAAGGTTCTGGGTTTTTTGATTTCTTTAAAACGCAAGTAAGCAAAGCAACACAGCCATCACCTGATTTGGAGAAAAGTCAAAGGGATAAACCAGAAAAGGTGATACAGCCAGAACAGAAGGAAACCTCCAGCATCTCATCATTGTTTGGATCCCTTGGTGATCTTTTCAAAGTGGAGGCTGCGTCTCCTCCAACAACCTCAACTGCTGTGACTCTGCCAAAAACCAATAGCAAAACTGTGGCTGAGTCAAGACAGCAAACTGAAAAGTCTGGAGGTCTTCAGAGTGCCAGTATGCCATGCCTGTCCTCCACCCCTCAGGAAGGGCTGGGAACAGGGCGTGTGGACAGGCAGGTTTCTCCCAGCCCTGGGGTGCAAATGGAACAACAGACCAGAAAAGCTGTGGAGGAGTCTCATGAGAGCAAAAAAGCGCCTCGTGGAAATGCTTCACGGAAGCCAATGGGTGCAGGTCCCAAAATAAGTCAACCGAGTCAGTCAGCTGTGCAGCAAAGCCATGTACCCTCAGTAGCACCAAAGCAACAAGGAGGAAGTCTCCTAGGAGGCACAGTTAATCCAGCAAAACCAAAGCCAGATCAAACACCTAAAGAGTCGGGTTTCAGTTTGCCGTTCAGCTTGTCTGATATCACTGCTCCGAAGTCGCAGCCAGCGCAGCCAGCCAGTAGGAGCATATTCTCCTTCTTCTCTGGATCAGATGAGCCAAAGCCTTCAGCGCCTGCTACTGCTTCTGCTAGTGGGAAGCAGCAAGAAGCAGAGGGGCTGTTTCATCTGCCCTCCTTCTTCTCCAGCGGTCCAACTGCTGAGAAGAGCACACCTCAAAGGAGTACTAGCTTTAGTTTTTTCAATTTGACATCCTTTTTGGATGAAAAGCCTCAAACTGCTCCAGGACAGGACAATAATGCAAAACCAGCTAAACCAGTGAACTCTAAGCCATACATGAAGCAAAATACCTCCACTGACTCTGTTGTGAAAATTAGCAGTTCTGCCAGGCAACAAGGTGCAGACAGTACAAAAGAAGTGGATGATATTATTGCAGCAGTGACTGGCAAACAAATGTCTAATAACCTCTTGGTCCCAGAAAATAAATCAGAAAAGCTGGCAGTGGAAAATGTAGCAAGTGTTGCTGAGGTTGCTGAGGAGACTGACTTGAAGCTTCCGCAGACCAACGATGCTGCAGTAACTGATGCAGAGGCTCCTGGTCCTTGCCTTCAGACTCCCACTGTGCAGGAGGGTTCTCAGGGCCTACAGGCTATTTCCTTAGGGGGAGAGGAAGAAGATGCCCTGGGTAGCACAGGGAAAACAGACAGTGTTGCATTTCCTACTGAGAAAGAGGAGCCCTCTTCTTCAAAAGAACAAGCTTCTGAACAGCAAGGTTACAGCACAGCCTTAGGTGATAAAATGGATTCCCAGAGTCAACATTACTTAAATATTACGAGTGACATAAAAAATGAAATGGTCTCTGAAGAAGTGTGTGTACAACAAGAGTTGCCAGAACATAAATTACCTGAACAAACTCCTGGTGACAGGTTACAACAGGCACAAGAGCTACACTCTTCTTCTAAAATGCCTGGGGCATCTAATTTGCAAAACAAACCTAAGGAAACTGAAAGTGATAAATCAGTACTGGATTCTTCAGTTGAAATGTTTTCAAGTTTCATGACAAAAATGAAACCACCCAAAACATTATCTGGTTTCTTTTCCCAACCTCAAGCTAGTGCACCTCCTCCTGCACAGAAGAAAAGCTCCTCTTTCTTTGGTTTCTCATCCCTTCCGAGTGGCCCAGCACCAGCTTTTACAAATGATCTCTTTGGCATCTTCAAAGGGCCAAAAGAATCTCCAAAAGAGATGCCTCCAAAGCCCACACCTAAACCTCAAAGCAGTATTGTGAAAGATGTCACTGGACCTGTTCCAGCAAAAGACCCTAGGGAGGCAGCAAATACAGCTGCAGACAGGGAATCTAAAAAGGACGTAATGAGTTCTCTGAAGGGGGGTATTTTACCTGTTTCAGCAGAAGAGAACTCTGCAAAAGAGTCTCCTGTGAAAACAGGAACTGAAGAAAACAAGAGCTTGGAAACCTGTGAAGAGGAACCTGTGAAGTTCACTCCAGAAACAGTAGTCTCTAGTGAAAATCAAGCCCCTGAGGCTCAGCAGTTTGGTAATGACACACAACCCTCTGAAGTGGTAGATGATAAACCATCCCAGTCTGATTTCAGTAACACAGTTGATAGAGTGCAGGCTGAGGTCTCTAACCAAACTGATCTAAATACATTCCAACTAGATGTGGGCTCTTCAGGTGTAACAGAGGAACAAGCTGCTTCTACCAACAAGGCAGCCATTGACATCCTTCACACTGGCTCTTCTGACGGGCTTGAAATGGAAATAGAAGCCCCAGCTAACAGGGCAGACACAAACCTTTCCCAGTTGGATGAAAGTGCTGCACTTGAATCAGAGAATGCTGTTACAGGGGATGAGGCCAATGATGGTGTTGATCAGCAGGATGTGATGAGTGGTAAGGGTTCAGAGCCCACAGCTCCAGCTGATAAGCCCAGTGATCATCTGCTACAGATGAGCGAAGAGAAGGTGAGTGAGGTAGAACAGCAAACTGCTGAGCAGGAGAAACATTTAGCAATTGATGAGGTGCCTGCAGAAGGGATTGCTTCCAAATGTGACTTGAAGAAGCAGGGTAAACCAAATAATGTTCCTCCAGATGCAAACACTAGTAAACCAGTCTTTGAAATACCAAGCATGCCCAGTTTGCCAAAATTCAGCTTCATGGCATCTGCTGATAGTGGAAAGCCATTTGGGTCATTCTTTTCTCAGCAGCCAGCTCCTGTTAATAAAGCAGGGGCAGATCAGGGCCTCATGTCCAGCTTTAAGAAACTTTCTTCAACTCTGTTTGAAGGAGGTGGGGAAGAAAAGGTGAGTAAGCCAGAGAGTGCCCAAGGAGCAGTATTTGGGAAAAAGCTAGATTTCTCTTTTCCCTGGCAAAAAGACAACAAGGAGACCTCTGCCAAAAGCGAACCACATGTACCACCACAGGCTTTGTCAAAACCAGATGACAAGGTGTTAGGAACAGTCAGTTCAGATGAAAACTCAAAATCTGCAGTCTCAGATCAACTGACTGATGCAAATATAGAAGTAAACTTGTCTTCAAAGCAGCCTAACACTGTAGACAATGAACTTTCTGAAGAGCCATCTGGTGCAGGCACTGTTGACAATGCATCCAACAAAGAGCTGGGAGAGAAGTTTGAAAAAGAGTCAGAAGATCCACAGAACGTGATCTCAGGTGAACGGCAGAAGGAAGATCAAGCAGAAGAGCATGCACCAGATGAGCCTGAAGTGAAGGAAACTGAGCTCAGTTCTGTTCCCAACGGAGCAGTGCCTCATCCTAGCACGCAGGCTGCAGATCTGAATAGCGTGGAACCACTGAATGAGAAAAGGCTAGTTGCAAATGAGGCATAATAAATGGTTTAAAGTTTCTGACCATTTATAATGCAGTACTGCAGCAGTAGATACAGGCCTTGGTGTCTGATGTTTATAGCTCAGTCCCATCCCCTATTTGTTGTCAAGTGTTTGTAGTGTTACTAATGGCTGTCGTAGAGGATGTGGCAAACTGCAGTCACTAGTTATGTACAAGTCCTTAAACTGTTTTCTCACTTTTTCCACTCTTTCTGTAAGTGTAATTGGATTTCCCATGTTCTTGTACTGTGTCCAACTGAATGAGCTGCTTTTAGTGCTAATTTCGTTAACCTTTCAGAAGTTACATTCTTTGTGTGCTAATTCTGCTGCATACAATTCACCTTGCTTACTCGTTTAGTGATGATTGTGTTGTACTTGCTAAGAAAACCGTAACAGTAGGTAGAATGTATCAGAAGGAATGAGCCTTTTGCAAGGCAAAAGCTTGTATTTTAGAGAGAAGTTTAACTTACTGTTGATGTATTCACATGAACTCTTCACATTATTGAAAATGTAAAAAACATTTACAGAGGTATCAGTGAAGGTATTCTAATGCTTGCTCTTCCTAAAATCTGTGCAAAGGTTATTTCATGCAGTTTGGAAGGCAACTAAAGGAAGATAGCAGTACTTTATGAGTCTGTATTTGGTCCTGTGCATGTGTTAAGTTATAACTGTCCTCAAAAGTGAAAACTGAGGCTTGTTAAACTTACATCTCTGTGTGATGTACGTGAAATCTGTGCCTCTGGTCATACAGCTTCAATGCTGTGCACCCTGAACTCCCTATCTGGCTTCAAATTCTCCTAGGTGTACAAGTGAGAGAAACATTGGTGCTGCTTAATTCTTGCCAGTAGTTTTCCTGACTACATGAAAAATTTCCAGCCACTATATTTTGTGTGAGGATTATAGGAATTCAGTCCTGGAAGTGGTGTCTGGAATCACAGCAATCATGCCCCTCTAGCATTGTTTTTTTTAATCTAATTTAAATTCTTGAAAAAGCTCTGTTGGACTGAGACATGTGCCTTTCCTGTGAACAATTGCTCTACTCAAGGAAAAGACTTCCAAGTTGGTAGTCTTGACATTGACTGCAATATATTTTACCATAAACATATGCAGTGAAACACTTCCACTCTGAATTGCTATGTTTCCCATTCTTATTCTTGTCTGGTTGTTAGAATATCTTCACTGACAGTTTCTAGCTGATGTAAGGTGAAGCAGTGGCCAGTCAGTGTAAGAAAGGCCATTAGCATTTATGGTCTATATACTGGTAGCCTGTGTATGAAGTGTTTCTACTGCCTACAAAAGTTTTGAGGTTCAGAAGTCTA
Source organism: Laterallus jamaicensis coturniculus (assembly GCA_022605575.1). Classification (NCBI taxonomy): domain Eukaryota; kingdom Metazoa; phylum Chordata; class Aves; order Gruiformes; family Rallidae; genus Laterallus; species Laterallus jamaicensis. The sequence continues at coordinate 12,114,204 of JAKCOX010000024.1, read as the reverse complement.
GTTCTAGTTTAGAGACTGGTATAGTTAAATATGATTCAGGTTGCTCAAAGTCACTGTTGGTTTTTTTTTTCTGATTGACTTTCTTGTTCTCTCATAGTCCTGCTGGCAGTAGTAGATATGGCTCCTCTTGTAATGTCAGCCAGGGAAGCTCTCACCTCAGTGAGCTGGACCATTCCCATGAAAGTGCCCATGGCTCTGAGCAAGAAGATGATCACCAAGAAAGAGAGTCAAATCACTCCTACCACAGTTTGGGCAGCCACCAGAAGGATGGTCAGGCATGGCTCAGGGAGCAAGAAGAGCCTCACAGCAAAAGAGAAGAGGAGAAGGTCTGTGAGACAGAGGAGAAACGGGTAGAACATTCTGCAGCTAAGTTACTTCTGGAACCTGAGAAGCCCAAGGATGTTGATGGAGGAGCCCAAGTGAGGTAGGTGAAACTATTAATGAGTTATTTTCCACTAATTCAAAAGGGATTCCTCTCTTTGCTGTTGCCTGGGGCAAGTTCTGTACCTTGTTTTTACAGCCTTCTCTAACAGCTAACTTGATGCTGCTGATCTGTGAAACATCTTGGTGTGCAAGACCTACTGCATTGGCCAAGCTGGAATTAGGTTTGATGTGTGTGTAATGAGGAACACCTCCTAGTGCCTCAAGGCTCACTTGTGGTACTTCCTGGGTTGGTGAATGTAGTCTGGCCCAAAGATAGCTGCTTCTGTTGCTCCTGTGTGATCAAGCTTAAGTGTGAGCAACCAAGAACCACATGTAGTCACGGTTGGAGCGGTACTAGTTCCTTTCCTGTGTAGTAGGCTACCGCAATTAGCGTTAGTGTTTATGTAGTTGTAGGTTGTGGAATTACAATATGAATAGGCATGTTGCTCTGACTCACTGTGGTAGCTTTTCTTGTCCTTGCCTTTGGGCTTTCCAAGCTGTCAGCAGTATTGAAAACAGTCTTCAAAAGTTATTTCAGCTAAGTTTGGGGGAGTAGCTCACTGGGGTTTGTACAGGTTTTACAGGAATTTCAAATTTCACTACTGACCTTTGGGAGTGACTTGTTCTTTTGAGGTAATCAAGTCATTGCAGGCCCCAGTGTGGATACAGTTATACTTTCCTAAGTATGAGGGATTGTTTCCACCTGGTTCAATTAGTTCTATGGGAAGATGTCTGTGTGTCTGTACCCTTTGGAGGGTATAGCTGCAGTCACTGTGCTTTTGTGTGAGATTGAACCACAGCAGTTCATGTGTAGGCAACCCTTACACTAAAGATGTAAGAAAAGGAAAAGAAGACTAGAAAAAGTGTTAAAACTGTTTTTAAACTCTGACTCACTTTCCTCTTCTCCTTACAGAGAGCAGCAGGAGTCTTGTCCCAGAATGGCTGGCCTATATTTGTTCTCGGGGAAGGTTATTCACATAGTCTATTTCAGACTAATTTAGGCATCTAACTTGGATACTTCTGCATCACTGGCTCACTTTCTCTCCACTCTCTGACAGTGCTTTCCTGTCTCCATGGAGTATGCATGGGACTGAGCTCTAAGCGTTGGTCTTTAGAGTTACACCTGAGCTAGATGTGTAGCATGATACATGTTCCTCTCAGCTGTGTTTTCATACTGTCAGCAGTGTGGGGTGCTTTGCAGGCAGGGAAAGATGTTTGTTTCAGTCACTTACACGTCAGTAACTTATAAAAAGAAGGAATGCAATCAAAATGCCAAATGCATTCTGAGGTTAGGGAGTGTGAAATGTGCTGTGGGGCACTGAGATGGAGCATTGCTGTATTGTTTGAAAAGGCTGTAGGGAAGGCTGGAGTGAGAAATGTGTGATGAATGGGGGGGGGGGAAGAAATGCAGTTGAGCCCTGTTGTCACTGTTTCCATTGAAGAAGGGCTGTACATTTACAGCAGTAGGGGTGAGCAGGAAGGAAGGGCCGGTGGTTAGAAGGGAATGGAAAATGTTCCATCTGCCTCTTTGCTAATGCAGTTATGATACCAGCATGTTGAACTGGCTTGGTTGGGTATCTTGCGCTGCTTTCCTGATGTTCCTGTCAACATCACCTGACTCCTGGGGAGAGATTGTATCCTAGCTTGTATTTTTCATCTCATCAGTTTCCCAGATGGTTCCTGTGCATCAGGGAACCTCTGCTTTAGCCCCTTGCTTCCCAGAGCCTGCGCAGGGCTGTGTTGACTGGAGCCTGTTGGTTAGTTACTTCAGCTTCCAGAGCTCAAACTGTGATTGCACTCTGTAATGCTGAGTCTTTAATGCAATGATAAGTGTTTTTCATGTGGTGATTTTCTGTTTCTTGCCTTCAAGCTACCATGGTGACAACGAGCCACCACCATTTCCTCCAGCAAGAGCCCATTGGATTAGAGCCATTAGCAAAGTCCGACTGCAGCTTCAAGAGGTAGGATGGAGTATCGCTTCACTCCTTCTCTGTGCCACCTGGGTTTTAGATCCCTGGCTGAAGGTTTCGTTTCCTCTTCCTTGTCAGACACCATTTGGAGTTTTGAAGTTTTGCAAACAAAGATTTAGTCAAATGTGTTGTATAGGACCATAGTATGTTCTGACCACCTTACAGCTTTTTAACCCAACATTTTGAACATCCTTGTGTGGAACCAGAGATGAATGCCAGGAAAAATGCAGAAGCAGATAAATCAGCTCTGAATTTGTAAATAGTAATAATAATAATAATGTCCATGACTAAATGGTTTGGTTAATCTCTATGAAGTGAGGATTTTTTATCAAGTTAACTTCAGGATAGCTTGTTAGCTTAGTAGGAGTTATCTGTATTATTTGTCGTGTTAAAGTGTTCCTTGGGAATCTTTACATCAAATATTTTTATATGTACTAATTGAAAGTGGGTGTATAATAAGTCTTGGTATTTCCATCCCATGAAAGTAAGACTTAAAAAAAAAAAATTAATCTTGATTTGGGAAGTCAAAAGGAAAAGGTTGTGACATTTTCTTCAACAGTATAAACACTCTTGTTTTAGAAAACAGTGATTAAGACCCAAAAAGTTGTGGGTTTTTTTTTTTTTTTAAAGTCTTATGCTTTCATCTCTCTGTATGCCCACAGAAAGATAACATATGGTGTTCATATTCTATAGATAATAAACTATTGCCTACTACCCAAAGTGCATTTAGAAATACTACTTTCTTCTGTAGCTTTCTTGTTTTGTTTTTATGAGAAATTATTTAACATTATCTATCTATCAGTAGCAGGACTTTAATTTCCCTTCTGGATTTGTAGAAAATTTTTAGGAAAACAAATTATTTTTATTCCCCCTGCCCCCCACATCTGAAGTGCCACAGCACAAACAGTTCCTCCCTTGGCTTCTCTGGATTGTAAATTCTTTTCCATCTAACAGCTACTGTGTTGCTTTACTTCTGAGCAGAAGGGATTTGGGTCAAAACTGTCACTGTGACATGGAAATTGAAGAGCACCATTAGTATCTAAGAGGAAAAGAAACTTCTGTTGTGGCTTTTGTCAGGCTTGCAAGCAAAAAAAAAATAGTATTCTGTGCCTTATGGAAGAAGAAGTGCACAAAACATACCAGAAAGGACAAGGGATGCAGTGCCTCTCCCTGCATTCCCTTTCTGAGAGAATACAAGGCCCATGAGGTGGTTCAGCATCAATCTTTGTGTGTTTCTGCTGAATTGGAAAGCAAGACATGCCTGGGGACGGTTCTAACACTGGTTTAGTTGTAATACCAACATGTCATGATTTGCCTTGACCACTCCTAACATCTGTTGATACAAAATTCCCTTAAACAACTGAAGAGATGGAGCTTTCCAGCAGTCTGCTCCAGGGCTTAGCTGTCTTCTCTGGCTAAAGGCCTTTCCTAACATCTGCTCCAGATATCTCTTGTGCCATATAAATCTGTTCCTCATGATTAGGATAGGGAGTAAAGGAACAGAACTGATTCCCTTCCTCTCTGGAATACTGAGGGGTGTTGCAAAGAGCGGATGATGCCTAACTTGCTCTTCTCATGTTCACTAAATGACCCATTTTTCTTTTGATGTTTTGTTTTAAGAACTCTTAAATCAGCCTGGGTTTGTGCAGGCGTTTTTTTGAGGGTTTTTTTTTGTTTGTTTGGATTGGGTTTTAGTTGGGTTTTTTTTTTGTTTTGTGTTGTGGTGGTGTTAGCTCTTTTTTTTCTTCTTTGCTTTTCCTGAAGTACAGTGTCCAAAGCTGAATGCAGAAACCCAGCTGAGAGCCTGCTCATCTGCACTACAGAGCAACGGAGACTTTGTTCTCCGAGCTGTGATCCTGATATCCCAGGATATCAGGTATCCTGCTGTGATCCTGCCTTTTCATCGCAGCCTAACGCTGATGCATAGTTAGCCTCTTATCCTTTCCAGAGCTGAGGTTCCTTCTGAAGTTCCTTTGTCGGTTTTTCCCTAGCCTAATTTGTGTTGGATTACAGCTGAGTATGGCTTTGCACTTGTTCTTACAGAATTGTGGGGTTTTTTTCACTGCTTAAGCGCACTGCTGTCTGTCTCTTCCTAATCTGCTGTGCCTACAAATCCTTCAAGTGCTGTGTGAAAGAGTTGTGTGGAACACAGGCTGTGGGGCCATGTGCTGCCAGAGCTGCCTGTGGGACCCTGCTCAATAGCTTCTTGAGTTTGGCTACCCTGAGTATGTATTTTTTTTCCACTGTGTTTGCATTTATTTTATCTGTTTCATCCAGACTTCAGGATATGAAACTTCTACAGTTTTTCTCTTGCCCCTAAGACTAGTTTGCCTTGTCACAGAAAGAAGTTAAATGCATTTGGTACAGTTGTACTCTGGATGAAACCATGCTCACTGTTACTTTTCTCCTTTTTGTGTTAGGACATTTGCAAATAATTTGATTATTTGTTCCACTTTTCAGTTCCCAGGAGGTTTGGAAGCCAAGTTAGTGCTTTCATTATTATCCATGTCTTCCTCTTCCTATTTTTTAAGCATAAATGCTTGCTTTGCCCTTTTCAAATCTCCAAGCACACTGCCTGTTTTTCAGGTTCTTAGTGCTTTGTGAATGGCAGTGTTGCAACCTGAGGATCAAGATTTATCAGGGGCAGCTGACTTAGAAATAACTACCTTACCTGTTTGCTTTCAAATTTGTTTTCTGTTTTACTGCAGCCTGGCTTGGTTTTGTTTTTTTTTTTTTTATAACATGCTAAACTTTTTTCCTTTTTAAAAAAACACAGGATTGATTCTGTCAGCTTGCCTGACTGCAGTTGTCCCTGTCAGTGAAGACCTAAAGCAATTAAGGCATCAAATGTTCCATCAGCCTTAATGCCACCTGATGATAGCTTTGTCTTCCTCCAAATAGCAGCCATGGTTGGGTGGGTTTTTTTGTCATATTGTGTGTTCACTGCTTGGTATTTAATTTTGTGCTTTGATTTTTATATTTCTTTCCTATGGAATCATTCTTGGCTTTAGAAACTTCCCCTAGAGTAGGGTTCAAACCCTCTGACGAGGGGGACCTCTCTCTCATTGTCTTTTCTTCCTCTTCTACTGGGAAAGCTTGTGATAGTTGTCTCTTAATGAAGTTAATTAACTGTTAATTTTATTAATCTTATTAACTGTTAACAGCTTCCTGAGCTCCATGGTCTCTTAAGCCTGTCTCTCATGAACTGTAGCTCCTGATTTTCTAAGTTTCTATTAGTTTCTGTTCTGGAATTTCATAGATTTTTTTCCTAGCTTGTCTAATTCCTTTCCTTCTAAGGCATCAGGAAGACTGTCAGAGTTTTCTCTGGTGCATTTGCATTCTCATTTCTCTCACTACTTTTCCTAGAAGAGCATCTATGCTAGTTGCTTTCTGCACCTTGTGCGTCATCAGCTTGTTCCTAGATCCTGTTTGAAAGTCAGTGAATAGAGACTATCCAGACAAGTACCAGGATTTTAAAGGTCCCTGTGATGAAAGGACCAGGTGATTCTGTGGGTAGAGAGAGAAGGTGATGTCTCATTTCTCTGATCACCTTATTAACATCTTCCCATCTTCTGTCATTACCTAGAAGTTTTTCAGGGGACTATCCCTCTCTTTTTGTTACAGTGCTTAGAGCAACTGTTTATGTCCTTGGTGTTCAAAGTGATGCCTCCAGCTCTTTTCATGTTCTCCTTCCTCAATGTGCAGTATCATTTCATTAATACCCATGGAGCTTCAGCTCGTGGATACAAACAGCTGGATTCTTCTCACATAAACTACTGAAATGCTCCTTATGATTCTTAATTGTTAATGATCTGGCTGAAATTTGAGAGAAAGAAATTTTCTGTTTAAAAAAAAAAAGGACACACGATAAGTTTCCATATGTGATGTGATTATAAACCCCCTGAGCAATTCAGCCTCCTACCTGGGAAGAGATTAATATTCATGTGAATAATGTACATGCATCCTACAGCACCATGAGTCAGAGAAATGTAGTATTTTAATTAAGGCTTGACAGTTATAAAATGGCACAGAAATTTGTAACTGTGCATGTTAAAAAAGCTTTGTGGTAACATGCACAGGGTTTTTTGGTTTTTTTTCCCCTACTTCTGCTGTTTTCCTTGTTCTCTTTCTGTATTTGTGAAGAGGAAACTTAATTATGCCAAAATCAAACTAGGGTTTTCATCCCTAAGAGGAATGACTCAATAATTCTCACCTTCACACTTAGAACTTTGTCTACAAAGAGGGATTAATTGATATCTTGTCTGCTGTAGTCCTTCTGTGGGAGCTGCTTCTCCAGAAGAAGAACAAACACATAGCTATTGCATTTTCAACTCGTGGCCTTACTTCACTAAAGAAGCCTTTAGCTAGGGACAGGACTGCGTGACTTTCAAAGTTTAACAAATTTGAATCTGAGGTCTGTATAACACAAAAGAATTAACAGACTGGAGAAGACCAAAAAGGCAGTCAAATCATCAAATTGCCTCTCTTACCAATTTTTTCAAGTATATTCAAGTATTACAACAGGACATGGGGTCTGGGATTTTGCCTGCTTGTACTGAATTTTTTGTGGGGCTGGAGGGGGAGAGGTCTGTCTTCTTTTCTCAGGAGATCAAATAGATCAATATACTTGTTTTCGTTGCAACTGGAGCAGTGTTTCCTCTTTGGTTTTTCTTCTTCTAGATGCCATTTTATACCAATTATATTGATTTTAATCTTTGTCTTCCCCTGTTAAATGTCAATTGTCTGTTCTTTTTGACTGCTGTGTAACTAGATCACATACTGAGATGGCAGATGTAGTTAATGACATTGTTTTTCTGGAAAATGATAAGCACCCAGAGCAAGGGACTAAATGACTGTTCTCTGCTAGTCTTACAGGTACCCTCAATCAAATCCTCAGTCTTTTTTTTTGCCCATGTCTCACAGTTTCACAGTCAGCATTTCTGATCAAGCACCTGCAAATATTTGATAACCATCAGGAAGGAGGTGATCCTCCCCCTCTACTCTGCCCTGGTCAGGCCCCACCTGGAGTATTGTGTCCAGTTCTGGGCTCCCTGGTGTAAAAAGGACAGGGATCTCCTGGAGAGAGTCCAGAGAAGGGCTACGAAGATGATTAAGGGTCTGGAGCATCTATCCTATGAGGAAAGGCTGAGAGAGCTGGGGCTGTTCAGCCTGGAGAAAAGGAGACTGAGGGGGGACCTAATAAATGTTTATAAATATCTTAAGTATGGGGTGCAGGGGGAATTGGCCAGCACCTTTTCAGTGTCTGTGGGGACAGGACAAGGGGCAATGGCTGCAAATTAGAGCACAGGAAGTTCCGCACCAACATAGAATCATCGAATCATAGAATGGCATGGGTTGGAAGGGACCCCAAGGATCATAAAGCTCCAACCCCCCTGCCACAGGCAGGGCCACCAACCTCAGGCCTGGATCTACACAAGGTTGCCCAGGGCCCCATCCAACCTGGCCTTGAACACTTCCAGGGATGGGGCATCCACCACCTCTCTGGACAGCCTGTTCCAGCACCTCACCACTCTTTCCGTAAAAAACTTCCCCCTAATATTCAATCTAAACCTTCCCTCCTTCAGCTTTAAACCATTCCCCCTTGTCCTGCCATTATCTGCCCTTTAAAAAAGCTGATTCCCCTCCTGTTTCTCTGCTCCCTTCAGGTACTGGCAGGCTGCAATGAGGTCCCCCCACAGCCTTCTCTTCTCCAGGCTGAACAAGCCCAGCTCCCCCAGCCTCTCTTCGTAGGGGAGGTACTCCAGCCCTCTAATCATCCTTGTGGCCCTCCTCTGAACTCTCTCTAACAGTTCTACATCCTTCTTGTATGTGGAGGAACTTTTCCCCAGTGAGGGTGCCAGAGCCCTGGGACAGGCTGCCCAGGGGGGTGGTGGAGTCTCCTTCTCTGGAGATATTCAAGACCCATCTGGACGCCTGTCTGTGCAGTATGAGCTGGGGAGCTGCTTTGGCAGGGGGGTTGGACCCGATGATCACTCCCTTCCAACCCCTACAACTCTGTGATTCTGTGATCAGGGACTCACTTTTGAAAGCCCTGGTCCAGGGATTGTTGGATTGGTGATTTTGGAGCTTGAAGCCATATTTTTGTTTTGAGAGAGAAAACTCTAGGTGCCCTGAAAAAATAAGTGGACTTCTGCTATGAGGAGACCAGCAAGCTCCTAACTAGTGCCAGTTCTGGTTGCTGGTTTGTTTGTAGGGTATCTGTGTGCCCGCAGTCCCCAGCTGTGAATGCAGGCCCTCTCATCAGTAAAACCATGGACTGTATGGACTGTATGCCAGCCCAGATGGCTAGTGGAGGACATGCCTGCCTTGAGCCAGTCAGCAGAAGATTAGAAACTGTCCCTTTCCACCTCTCATGAACTGTGCTGTGCACGCAGTAGTTTACTTTCGGTGTTTTATTTCCCTCAAGCTTTGTTGCCTAGGTGTCTTTTCATCAGTCCCGTGAAGATGAGTAAGCTCTGCATTTTCAAAGCCTCCCACACAGTGGCAAAGAAGCAAATTGAAGCACTGTGACTCCTAACAGAGTTACTAGAAACTTCTCATCATACAGGAACACTACATCCCCAGTTAAATGTCTTCTTTCCTACCTACTGTATTTATGAAGGTTATCTCTAACCTCCACCAAAATGCCAGCACTGCTGATCAAATGTCCCAGTCATAAGGGTTGGTGGGGATCTGCAGAACACCCTTGTGCACATGAAACTGCTGTTCCTACTTCAGAGAGGAGATCAGGATTGTGTAGGCAAGGTGTAATCTGAGGGTCACTGCCAGCTGTAGCCCAGGCTGGCTGTTGTCAGGTGGTGGTACTCGCGATGGCAGCCTTCCTGCATACTGATGAATAAAATGCATGGGCAGCTTTCAGCTCCCTTAGGGGCTGCACAATGGCAATTATTTAGAAAGCATTGAAAGACAGTAATAGTGGAGATCATCTACTATCTCCCCATGTCACAATCTTATTTCCCTGTGTTGCATCTGAGTTTGCAGACTGGGGCTGCCAAAATTCCTTCACGCTTTCCCAAGGCAGCTTTTAGTGAGGGGTCATTCCCAGGAGCTTGAACAACCTGGGTCTCTTGTCTCTTCTGGTTGCCTTTCAGTGAGGGGAAGGGTGATTCCCTGGAGCTTGAAAAACCTGGGTCTGTTGTCTTTTCTGGTTGCCTTTCAGTGAGGGAAGGTTCAGCAGACATGCTCTACTTGGAAGAAAAGCTTCTTTCATCTCCAAGTGTCTTATAAAGATATCTGCATATTCACATCTGTCTGGAGCAAAATGCATGTTTGTTTATCCTTACTGAGATTCTCTGAGACCTACAACCATTTTTAACCCGCTCTGCAGTAAAGTAAGTTATGTTACAGCAAAGCAGTAATTATTTGTCTGTACACTCCAGAACATAGCATTGTGCCTTCATTGGCTGCTGTTGTGATTTTTTGAGTAGCTTTTTGATAAACTTCTCTCCACTGCTTCCCCTTTTCAGAGTAGTTTTGCTAAAATTAAGTGAAATGCTCTCCTGTGGAACAGCATGTTGGTCAGCAGTGCTTTCCACTGTGACCACAGGAACCTGTTCAGTGCCTAACAGGAGTTTCTGCAAGATTCTCTGAACATACCCATGTACTCAAACTTCTATTCACCTCTGCTAAAAGACAGTTTCGGTGTTGATGGCCTGATTACCCTGGCACACAGGACGTCTGTCCCCTTCAGTGACAATAAAGTTCCTCTACACCTTCTGGTTGCTGGTTAGAGAAAACCCAAAGTAAGTTTGGAAGCTTTCTTAGTTGTAACAGGGATTGGGAGAATTGCTTTTTTTTTCCACTGCAAGCCTCCTGTGGGCTTGTGGGATAGCCTCCACAAGAAGGCAAATAATTCTGACATTTTATTTCTTTTCCTGACCTATGGTAGTATTCAGGACTATAGCTTTGCTTTTCTAGCTTTACACTGTAAACCCTACACATCTTTAAGTCAAAATAGATACCTTTCATTGGGAATCCAAGTGTAATTTACTTTTCTTCCAAGGGTTATTCCACTGATTTCCTTAAAAAGGAAGGGAAGGTGTTTGTGTAACATCTGGTTTTTAAAACATGGGATATTCCACATTCAGGTGCATCTTTTACTTTGTGCTGGCTCTGTAGCTTAAGTTCAAGCAATCTAATTTGACTGAGCTCCATACCTCTCTGACTTGTAAAGTCGTAATGCCAGTGCTGGGGTTCCTCTGAATACTCTGTCATTATATGTCTTATTTTCCTCTTTTTTTTTTTTTTTAATTACTTGAAATACTTAATGTGTGAGTGTTTGAATTCTGGAGTAAGGCTGGGTAGAAAGTGGGTACTGGTTTTGTGAAGTGTGGGGCTTATTTTGGGTGGGTAGGGGTTAGACTTCCTGGTTTTGATATTTTGACTTTGACTTGAGATGTAAAAAGATGGGTGACTGAAGAACCAGCACTTTTAGCTATAATGTGCCTAGAAAAATGGGGTAACAGGACTGCAGCTCCTTATCTAAACTGGGAATTACTGAGAATTTAACCTAGATTTCCCACATTTTAGAAAAGTGGATTGGCTGCTAAACTATAATGCTCTTCTAGGAATGGTGCTTCCTTGTGCAGACATCTTAGACCAGAGAAATATTCCTGTTCAAATTCATAATGATCCTGTAAAATAGATTTTTGACTCAGACAAAGTTGGTGTTTTCTGAGGAAAAAGTTGTCTCACCTTCCTCCTTTTCCATGGGAATTGTACCTGTGCTCATCAGAGAGCAAGACGTGGGTGGCAGCAGTGGGCTGGCAGTGTGGATGAGTGACCTGATGTCTTGTACATCTCCTAGGTTCTCAATTAAACTACATACTCAGAATTGATGCCTTTTTTTTTTTTTTTTTTGTCTCTGGCATCGTTTCTCTTCAGCAATCTGGTCACAGTGATTTCTGTGTGTGTTATCTCCAGAAGTGACTTGCATGTTGTGGGCTGAAGGAACTATCTGTGTGCACAGAGCACCCGAGCTGGGGTGAACTACAGTCAGCTCTTTTCCCTTGCCTGGTGTTGCCCAGCCTGCATTTGTATCAAGACTTCAAATACTTCTGTCAAGCAAGCATGGGTTTTTTTCACCCCAGAGAGTTCCATCTAGCACTGGTTTAAGTCAGTTCGTCCTGCTCAGAATAGGGGTGCAATGGGAAAGGTGGGTGGGGGGGACTCCTACCTGCCACATACGCAGGCCTTAAAAATAGCATTGGCTGTTGGGAGAGCCAGACTTCACACTATTTTTAAGGCTCTGTGTGGGAGGAGGGGATATTTCCCAGTGTTGTGTATTACTGAAGCAATCTGTACAAGAAATGCTGCACCAGAGAGATAGCAGTGGGCTTTGGCTTACAAAGCACAAGACTTGGAGGAAAGATGAACTAACCAGCACTGTCTGAGAGCATGAAGCATTAACTATTTGTGCAGTGTTAGCAAGCACTTTGAATAATATCATAGCTTCATAGATGAAGGCACTAGGTCAGTAAAAGAGGTTTGTTACATGATAATTTCATCTTTCATCATCGTTCTTTCATTTGTTTCTTGTTTTCCAAGCTGCATGGTTACACAACTTGTTTAGATGTAGGGCAGTGTTGCCTTGCATACTGCTGAGCTAATTTTTGAAGTTGTGTAAGTGCTGTTGTACTTGGATTCTTCTAGCACTGGGCATCTGGATTTAAGGAAGATGATTGCTTTTGCTTTCCCCCCCCTCCCTCCCATTGTAAAAATGCCATTTGGAAGTGCAGTTAATAATGCTTAAGGTAATGCCTGAAGACAGCGGGACTGGAGTTGGCTAGGTAGTATGTAAAATAAGAGTTAACACTTCTATTTTCTGCACATGATTTATTGAACTCAGGCCACTTGAGTGGTTTTGGTGTACAGTGAATGAATGCTGCCCATTAAAACTTAATTTTTGCCAGGTGATAAAAGAAGTTTCTTTGCATCAGGAGTTCTTCCTGGGCGTCCAAAGAGGACTTACCATGAGCCAGCAGTGTGCTCTTGCAGCTCGCAAGGCCAATGGGATCCTGGGCTCCATCAGCAGAGGGGTGGCAGCAGGGACAGGGAGGGGATTGTCCCTCTCTACTCTGCCCTCGTGAGGCCCCAACTGGAGTCCTGTGTCCAGATCTGCGGCCCCCAGTACAAGAAAGATGGGGAACTGTTGGAGAGGGGTCAGAGGAGCCACGAAGATGATTAGAGGGCTGGAGCACCTGCCCTACAGAGAGAGGCTGAGGGAGCTGGGCTTGTTCAGCCTGGAGAAGAGAAGGCTGTGGGGGGACCTCATTGCAGCCTTCCAGTTCCTGAAGGGAATATACAAACAGGAGGGGAACCAGCTTTTTAGAAGGGTAGACAATGGTAGGGTAAGTGGGATGGATTGAAGCTAAAGGAAGGAAGGTTTAGATTGGGTATGAGGGGAAAGTTTTTTACGGAGAGAGTGGTGAGGTGCTGGAACAGGCTGCCTAGAGAGGGGGTGGTTGCCCTGTCCTTGGAAGTGTTCAAGGCCGGGTTGGATGGGGCCCTGGGCAACCTTGTGTAGATCCAGGCCTGAGGTTGGTGGCCCTGCCTGTGGCAGGGGGGTTGGAGCTCTGTGATTCTTGGGGTCCCTTCCAACCCTTGCCATTCTATGACTTTTAAGCCATATAAAAGCCACCACATAGTTTTCTGCTGTGTGCTTGTATTTAGAGCCTGAACAGTTTTGTGGCATTGTGGAGGACTGGTCAGATGACACTGATTTGGCTCGATCTGTGTGTTCATTTGCCACTGCTGTGATGGTTAATCCCAGGCATTTTTGCTTTTGGTGGTTCCCCATTGGTTTCATTTGAAACCTATATGTGGTAAAGGTGGGAACAGTTCTTTTTCTCCTTGGCTTTTGAGTCTTGAAGGAAATGCTTGCAGCCTTTCCTGGCAGTCTGTGAGCTGGGCTTGTAACATGCATTCGCTGCTGAAAGGTGCTTGAGCACATCGAGATATCGAGTATCTGTTCTGCAGGTAGAATTTCCTGAGGACACCGACAGCTTCAAGCTGTGTGTGCTATAAAACTAAAGATAATTGAGGCATAAAGCCGGGGTGAAATCCCAAGTGCAGCTTGTGGTGTTCATCTGCTTGATCAAGCGTGCAGGTGGCGGATGCTGGAAGCGCTGCGGTAAGTCCTAGTGCTGTTGTACCAGGGTACTGTAGGCAGCAAGTCTCTCTTGCACAGGGTGGCTTGTGCCTTTAGGTGTGCAGGGTGCTGTGGTACCACCTGAGCAGCCATGCTACCTGCTGCATCCTGCTAAAAACAGGAAGATCCTCTTTTAAGCCAACCTATGAGTTGGATCAGAAAGAGGGAACACAGGGCTATTTTGGGTAACTATAGGCTGATTTAGTCTGCCCTCGCTGGCGGGTGAGGCTAGGAAGCATTACTACCTGGCAAATGGGAAATCAGTGAAAACACTAACTAAATGCTGCCTTACGCTCTGTGCTGCACCATGACAGACCAGGTGGGGTCTAGGTCTCGTCTGCCTGCATTTCTGTAATATTTCTAACATGACTTGTAGGAAACCATCAAATGTTTTGGAGAAAATGGGGGGCTATTGCAAAAGTCAGAGAACGGGTTATGGAAGTGGGAGAGGTGACACTGGGGCAGTCCCTGGAAGAGAGGTGCTAAGGATGTGAGAGATGAGACCAAACAAGTATGGCTCAGCTTAGCAGACTGGAAGCTGAGAGCGGATGTTGCTGCCATGTACTAATAGAGCAGGGGAGTAAATATTGGCAAGTTTACAGCTATTTAAGCTAAAGGTTAATGTTAGCACAGGAACAGAAGGGTCTAAGCTGGTTATGAACAAACCCAGGCTAGAAACCCGAAGTGATTTTTTCTAATTGTTAGTGAACAGCTTCCAAATGGGTTTCTTTGCCCTTTCTGTTTCTAATTAATCTAAAAATGGGTCTGTTTATGAAAGCTATTATATGACAGTCGTCTGTGGGAGCAAAGAATGGGACTTCATCATCCAGGAAGCTTCTAAGTAGGCTGTGAGAAACGTCCATGGAACCGCAGCCTCCGTAGCGTGGCCTCCCCGTGCTCATGCTGCCCACCTGCCTGCCTTCACTGCCAAGCTGTGCTGCTTTGCAGGACCCTGTGGGTTTCAGACCACAACCAGAGGTGCGTGGGATGGGTATTTGCTACTTGGATGCTGTCACTGAAGTAATATTGTGAAAATCATATTGCAGCCCCTCTTGGATGGTGGCTTTTCCATGTAGCTGCACAGTAGATGTTAAGGATGCTAGACTGTGTGAGGGGTTTCTTGAAGAACAGTAGTTATTAGTGACTCATACCTGGTAATGAACCCGTCATAGATACAATTTTATTTTCTGACAAATGTTCAAGTGGTAACAGTTAAGGAAAATATGCTATAGTTTGTAAACAGGTTTGTTCTTAAATGAGATTATTTTTTTTTAAATTGCCCATGGAATTTGAGTTGCTTATTTAGACAGTGAATTGCAATTGAACCTATACTCATTAGAAGTTCTTAAAAGCCAACACTGGAGAATTATCTTCTAGGAGAGCTTGAAAAGCAATAGAGAATATCCAGACATAATTAGTGATACCTACTAAAAAGGAGATAATATAGAGCCACCCAGCCAGAGGGGAATTTAAATTTAACCTTAAACTGATTTACTTATTTACCACACCACCTTTGGCTAATACTTTTAAGTTGTTACTTACAAGAATATATGAAATACAAATAAAGATTCCTTTCTGTGAAAGATCAGCATATTTTAATCATATTTCCACCTTTTGTTAATGAGACACTATTCACCTTGTATTTGAAGATCACACACATCATTGAGCAACTTACTGAGAAGCAGAGAGTGCTGAATTTTATTGCAATTTATTTAAACTTCTTAATTTTTATTCAGTGCATGCTAGTGCAGCAGATTGAAATGCATGAAAGTGTTTTTGTGATACCTCATATGATGGGTACTTGAAGGATCCAGTTTTGTCTACACAAATATCTATAGATTGGCTGGTATATTCACTCTGAATTTTGTTATGTCTAATTTAAGTAACTTAATTTTAAGGCAAGTGCAACTCTCCATATTTGTGTGACATAGATAGATGTTACTCATCCTAATTAAGTCGCTCTATTTTTAGCTCTCAGTAGTAATAGCTAGTTAGTATACAACTGTGTACCGCTGCTAGAATCATCCTTGTCATCCTGACTTTACATACACTTCTCTCCAGTTTGGGTGAAGCTGGAGTGGCTTCTGTGTCCTGAGAGTGCAGAGCAGAGATAGCAGCTACCGGAATGATCCATCCCACTGCCATCCCTGATCAGTATTTGGGTGTGTTTTGGTCAAACCATGCTTGTGTCTCCAGTCACAGACTTGACAGAGGGGTGAATTGGTCTCTCAATCACTTCGCTTAGGTCAGCTATGTAATCAGAAGCTGGTTTGTAGTGTAGTTTTCATCTCCTTGCAGAGGCTTTCTAAATCCAGTATTTTTTAATTTTTGCATTAAACTTCCTCCCCATCCCTCCCAGTCAGGGGAGCAAGAATCACTGGGTTTCTAGACCCAGTTCATTCAGCCTTTCTTGAGCTTGTCAAGTGCCTTTACTGGAGGCATGAAAGCTGTGCCTGGGTTCATTAATATGGGTGTGATTGCTGGAGTTGGCTTTATCAGAGCTACAGCGTGCCAGTGCCCCTTTTTTCTTGTTCAGTGCCTGCAGTGACAGTGTCCTCAGAGACTGACAGAGACATGTATGTCGTTCATAACAAGTATTTATGGGGTGTTTTAGTTCATTAATCAGCTGCTGCCTTCTGCAGGGTATATAAATGCAGGAAATTATTCCTACCTGCAGAAAGAAGCATATTTTTTAAGCCAGGAGTCATAAAGACAAAGGTAGGGTAGTAAAACAGATTATTTTCCTGCCTTTTGAAGGTTGGTGTGTGTGTGTGGTAAATGGAGAAGGAAGTGCTGGTAGAGGATGCGATCTGTCAGTGGAGGTAAGTGGGCATTGCTCTGTAAGGTTAACTGTTACCTCTCTGCCACTTTGTTATGTGATGTTAGACAAGCCATGCTGTCCTTTGGAAGTGGTTTTTCAAATGCTTCTTCCTCTGACTGTTAATTGATTTCTGGTTACTCTGGACTTGTGTAGAGCATTTGACAGTGTCTTGCATGACACCCTTGTCTCTGAATTGGAGAAACATGGATTTGGTGGAAGGAACCATTCAGTGATTAAGGAGCTGGCTGGATGGGCACACTCAAAAGAGTTGTGGTCAATGGCTCAGTGTCCAAATTGAGACCAGTGATGAGTGGCATGCCTCAAGAGTCGCTATTGGGACCAGCACTTTAACAGCTTCGTTGGTGACACAGGCAGTGGGATCGTTTTCACCTTCAGCAAGTGTGCTGATGACACCAAGCTGTGTGGTGCAGGTCACATGCTGGAGGGAAGAGGTGCCACCCAGAGGGGTCTTGACAGGCTGGAGAGGTGGGCTTGTGAGAACCACATGGAGTTCAACAAGGCAAACCACAAGGTCCTGCATATGGGTCGGAGCAATCCCAAGCACGGCTACAGGCTGGGTGGGGAATGGATTAAGAGCAGCCTTGAGGAGAAGGACTTTGGGGTGTGTGTGGATAACAAGCACAACATGAGCTGGCAATGTGTGCCTGCAGCCCAGAAAGCCAACCATATCCTGGGCTGCATCAAAAGAAGCGTGACCAGCAGGAGGTCAAGGGAGGTGATTTTCCCCTCTACTCTACTCTTGTGAGTCCCCAGTTACTGCTGGAGCACTGCACCCAGCTGTAGGGTCCCTTGTACAAGAAGAACATTGAACTGTTGGGGAAGCCTTGAAGAGGGCCACAAAAATGGACTGGAGCACCTCTGCTATGAAGATAGGCAGAGAGAGTTGGGCTTATTCAGCCTGGAGTAGAGAAGGCTCTGGGTAGACCTTATTGCAGCCTTTCCAGAACCTAAAGGGACTACAGGAAAGCTGGACGGGGATTGATCACAAAGGTATGGAGTGACAGGACAAGGGGTAATGGCTTTAAACTAAGCCAGGCTAGATTTAGATTAGATATAAGGAAGAAATTTGTTCTTCCTTAACATGGTGTTGAGATACTGGAGCAGGTTGCCCAGAGAAGCTGTGGCTGCCCCCTCCCTGGCAGTATTCAAGGCCAGGTTGGATGGGGCTTTGGGCAACCCGGCCTCATGGAGGGTGTCCCTGTCCATGGCAGGGAGGGTTGGTTCTAGATGGCTGCCATGCAAAAAATACTGTGTTTGGTCATGCTTTGAATAACACACAGGAAACAATTTTAAATAGTTTTGTGTTCAGTGAGTAGTAGGACACCCTCTCTTCTTGCTGAGAAGGAGGCTTACCTCCAGCTGGAGAAGGAATCGTCTTTAAGTTCACACTGGGTGCTGTCCTGTAGGATCAAGATGCTGAATTCCTGTAGCCAAACCCCTCCTTGTTGGACCTGCCTTCTGCAGGATGCCCAAACCGCTTTGTCAGAGACCATCTCCCTGTCCTCACTATCAAGCTCAGGCAGGAAAACACACTCTACAGTGTTTGAATGAAGCCCTTGAGCTGTCTTGCAGACCACCCATGAGGAGTAATGCACCTAACGTGCTTGTTAGCAGGTCTGTGTGTTATCAAGTACTTTCTTAATGAGATCAAGTTCTGTAATGATACTTGTAGGGAGCAATAAACTGAGGCCTGGGAAGTGTGTGAAGAGATTAACTAGAACATCTGTCTTCCTCAAAAGCATCCCAGAAAAATGCATGTACATCCTTTGTTTAAGCCTTCTGGGATAGAGATTTTTATAGCTTCCCTAGGCAATCCATGCTCACTTGTGACTAAAAGCTTTTCCAGATACCTAACCTAGGTTTCCACTGCTGCAAGTTAAGCCTGTTATTTATCTGCGTTTAGACAGGCTGAATAGTTTGCTTCCTTTGTGCTTGCTAGTTCATGTTTGAAGGCTGTTATGTCTACCTGAGGTCTTCAGATCACAGCATCTGCAACTTTTCCTTCACAGGTTTCTTGATCAAAAAAGCAATTACAGGTCTGAGAGTGTAATTTCAGGTTTTTCCACCCACAGCATCTATCTCTGCTCAGATGCCTTCGTATTTCACTGATGCTGATTATTTAATTAGATGTGCAATTAAGACATTGATTGTAATTTTCCAATTTCATGAAATACTAAGTCCTTACGTTTTAGATGCCATTAGTAGGGAGACAGATGTAATTTGAAGGAGGAAGCAGCAGAGGGAGAGTTTTCTCTGCTGTAAATGCTTTCTCGCTGCCTGTTGACCAGAGGTATTCAAGCTGCCTCTAGCTGAAAGCTCAGTATAGCAGTTGCTTCTGGAATGCAGGCACTCAGCTGGTAAAATTTTTGAGTTAGATGAGTTGCAGAGGGCAGCATAGGTTTGCTAAAAGTCTATCTGCTACTTTTTGATTAAAATAGAGAATGACATTTCAGGTAGAGAAAGGCTTCCATATTTTTGGATGGATGGCCAAAAAACAGGATATAAGTTCTGGGGACGTTTAGTTGTTTTCAGGAGCAAGGAAGGTTTTCTGTGTGTAATTGCTGGGGCACAAAGAGACAACATGCTACCCTAGAGCTTGTGGCCTGAGACAACTTTGCTTTTAAAATCTGATTTTGAAGGCAGGTGCGGGCTGTGACAAGTGACGTTGGAGGGGAAAGTCTTATGAGGAGAGGCTGAAGCCCCTTGGTTTGTTCAGCCTGGAGAAGAGGAGGCTGAGGGGACACCTCATCATGGTCTGTGGCTTCCTGACCAGGGGGAGTGAAGCGGCAGGTGCTGATCTCTTCTCTTTGGTGACCAGGGATGGAAGCTCAGGGAATGGCATGAAGCTGTGACGGGGAGATTTAGGCTGGATATTAGGAAGAGGTTCTGTACTGAGAGGGGGGTCAGGCACTGGCACAGGCTCCCCAGGGAAGGGGTCACAGCACTGAGCTTGGCTGAGTTCAAGAAGCATCTGAACCATGCCCTCAGTCCCATGCTCTGACCTGGCTGGTCCTGTGTGGAGCCAGGAGCTGGGCTTGGGGAACCTTATGGGTCCCTTCCAACTCAGGATACTCTGAATGTTGGTAGTGCCTCAGCTGCTGTGTCTGGGAAGGCATCTTTCTGTCCCATAGTGTCTGGAACTTCCTGGATGAGGAATAAAATATTGCCCCTTTTGTGATGCAGTGGGGTGCTGACCTGATAGTATTTGGGTTTATCTTGCAAAAGTAAGGAGTGCAAACTGCAGTGGGGCAAGCAGGTTTAGCCTGTGCACTTCAAGGGCTGCCTCACACCTCCTAGGAAAGGCTTTGTCACTGTGACAGGGATGACTGTGAACAAATCAAATGGAGGATGATTTTAATCCAAGCTTTTCTAACTTTATGACCAACACTCTCTTAAGGATTTTGTACCTTAAAAAATCCCAGGTCAGACTAGATCTGTTCAAGCCCCAGGAGGAGTTTTTGACTATTGTGGCAGCAGCAGTCTCTGAGGGAAGGAGATGGGAGGGCTCACTGCAGGCAATTCTAAGGTCTCCTATCAGTCCATGCCTGATAAGGATTGCACTAAACACTCATCTATAAAGATTCATAGCTCTGCAAGAACATTAATGCTATGATAACTCCTTTTTTCATTAACTTTATTAAAAAAAAAAATCACTTCTTGAGTCTTACTATATTCTTGATCTTGGATATATCCTTTATCCCCAGGGTATGTGAAAGTCTTTCCTTCTGTTAGTTTAGAAATGTTCATGTCTTGGGGTTCAGCAGACAATCTTAGTCACATGGAGTGAAAGCATCAGCCAGTGGTTTGGTCTCACCTATTCACAACAAATGGACTTATGTTGTATGAGGTTGGAAAGGATACAGTCCCCATACCTCCAGAGGTTTTTTAGCAACGTGCCAGTGCTATTCTTGCTGCCTTTCTATAAATCAAATAATTCAGCTTTTATGGAGGAAAACACCTGTTTTTCAGGAAGGAGAACTTTTGGGAAAGATTGTTTCCTTCCTTTTCTTCAACTGCTTCAAGGCCAATGTCTGGCCATTACCAGTTTCCAAGGTTCTTGGGGTGCTGTAGGAAGCACATGTGCCTTTGTTGCCTTCTGAGCTTGCTGGTTGCTCTTACACCTTGCCTTCTCCTTTCCTAAGGGGAGAAGAAAGAATCGGTGCTTTGAGTGACACCTTGTTTAAAGAAACTTGTTCTTTCATCTGAAGGCAACATTTTAAGTATATGTTTCATAAGTGTGTTCTGGAGCTATTGTAATGACAGAAATGGCATTGACAGGGTGGTTTTGAATGCCTCAGTATATACAGTCTCCTCTCTTCCAGGCTTCTGTCTCAGCAGTGCTGCTTAGGTTCTGGTGATGCACTGCTCCTCATTGAGGACAGCTGTCAAACAGTAAGAGGTCACTGCTTTTTCATTAACACTTCGTCTTTAGACTGCTGATTGATTTGATCTTCTGGTGGCTTTGAAGAAGATAATGCATAGCATGTTTTTACTGCTGAATCAATTGATAAACTTTACACGGTGTATTTGAACTTCGAAGGTCTCTTGCTGCACTGAACTCCATCTTACTGAGAGCTCTGTCTCTAAGGAGATGGAGCAGGCAGTTTCATTTGGGACAGATGGCTCTTATTTTTCTTCAAGTGAAACAAGTAAAAGAAAAAAAAATCTGGTTTAGAGAGCTCTTGGGTTGGAGACATCTGAGGCCATTTGTGAAATGAATTAAACCTGAGTGCGAGTTGGACAGAATTTACCCCTGCTGTTCCAGAAAAACTTTCTCCACTGACTTTCCCCTCTTCCCTCTTGACTTTTTTCCCCTCTCATCCCTTTGTTTCATCTCTCTGTGTAATGTTCTTACCCTCTAATTTACTTAGCCACCCAATTTTGTACTTCCTCAAGAGCCAGGACACTGGAAGTGTTCTTGTCTTCCTGCAGGGAGAAGGGGTGGGCGAGGGAGGAGCAGAACCTGTGCTCCAAGCGTGCTCATTTTCCTTTGGTTAATCCACTCATGCTCATGAAGGAATTGCTTGCTTTTACAATTTTATCAGTAACTCAGTACTTTACAGGAAGTTGGAATGAAACAGATAATGAGGATTAAAAAAGAAGAAAGGGTAACGTACACCTCGCAGACATCAAAGCATTTGGCCTATATAGCTGAGCCTGGCTTTATCAGTTTTAATAATTCCCTGCTGGCTCAACCTAAAATTAAAATCTGTTGGTGAATTAAAAAAATCACAGTAAGAAGTATTTAAATTTTTAAGTGGAAGTTTATTTCTCTAGTAGAAGGCAAATATCTTTGTGCTCTAAGCCTTGAGGTGAAGCACACTCTTCCTCACGGGCTTTTTTTAAATGCAAGTCACGCCTGTTTTTCCCAATTCTGAGTTATCTCCATTATTTCAGTAAACCAAACATCCCTGAAATACAGAGCCTGTCTCAATCTCCTGTGCCTTGGGTAAAGGTTTTACATGTTGGAAAGGTGCAGTCTTTCTGGCTTTTGAGGGCACTTGTGGTTTTGTCTTTTTGTAGCCACGTTTTCCTCTCCAGCTCCTCGTGAGCTGAGGTGAGAGCTGTGACATTTTCCAGCACATCACTGCTCATGACCTCCATTAGCAACGTCTCCTGTCTCTTTGTCTAATGAGACTTGCTTGCTTTTCCCTTGTTTTTTCTGCTCCTGTTCTTATAAAGGCAACCATTTGGATTTCTTTGCGGCAGTGCTTAGAACTATCTGCACAGGCTTTTTGGGTCTCAAGACCTGTGGCTGGGGGATTGTGTTTGGCCCCGCTGCTTTTTTGACTTGCATCTGGTAAATGTCTGGTGGTGATGGCTGCAGGGATGGGCAAAGACAGTAGAAGGAAGAGACATGAAGGACAAGAGGCAGCCATGGCAAGATGACTGGCTCCACTTGTAGCAGGATCTGTGGAAAAAAAGTAGGGCAGCCTGGGAGGCTCTCTGACGGATGCTTCAGGTGCTCTAGGGAGTTCATGCAAATAAGAGTTATCTGATGGATGTTTAATTTTAGGTTTTTTTAACTATTGCTGTGAAAGAGACCCCTGGCAAGGTCTTTTGTGTCTTATTCGTATATACAGAGCTTTGAAGATACAAGTGTGGTGCAAATCCTGGATTGCTTCCCCCCCTGCCACTCAGTGGGGGTAGTCTTCACCCTAGGTGGATTAATTTGATAGAGAACTTTGGCTCTGACCTCCAGCACTATTGTGGTGTGTTCAGTAGCAATGATTTCTATTGCAGTGGATCTCAGTGCCCTCAGTTGGGCAGGAGCTCTGTTTCTCTGGTGGGGTACAAATATATAATGAGAAACTCAAGGTCAGACTCTTTAAATCACTTAAAGCTAAAGCACTTCTGAAAATCTGACCTATGGTCCCTGCTCCTGCAGCAAGGGAAATAGGGAGGGTTTTCTGGAGGATGGAGGATGTGAGTGAGCACAGAGGGACACCAGCCATACAGGGGGTCTGGAAGAAAGTTGGTGGTCTGGTTTCTGTCCTGTGGCTACACATGGAAAGGGGCAGGTGGGGGGCTGTTTAGCACTTGTATTGCTGAAAAAAGGTATTGTGAACCATGACATTAGTCTGCCTGTATGCAAAACTTGTGCTTAAGTCCATCTAACAAATGAGCTGATGGGGGTACCAGCCTGACTGCTGTCAGCTGATGCTTCAGCACGGTGCTGGGATGGAGCTGTGGGATCAGAGAGTGGCAGGAGTCAGGAGAATATCCTGTGCCGTGAGGGCAGGGCTGGGAGCACAGCGATGCTTGTGGAGGAAGTAGTGAATAAAAGTTGATACTGGTGTAGGTAAGAGATTGGAGGGGGGGGGTAGTATCATTCACAGCAAGGCTGGCTCACAAGGAGGTGGGAGTTATTTGAGCAGATGGGAGGATAGTGGCATTTCCACAGCGAAGTCATATAGGCCTTTCTAAAATCCCACTCCACATGTGAAAAGACTTTGTTTTGAAAGATGTAGTGAGCTGTCCCTGAGCAAACCCAGGAAATGTGCACAGCTCC
Organism: Laterallus jamaicensis coturniculus; assembly: GCA_022605575.1. Lineage (NCBI taxonomy): Eukaryota > Metazoa > Chordata > Aves > Gruiformes > Rallidae > Laterallus > Laterallus jamaicensis. The sequence goes on along the minus strand of JAKCOX010000024.1, from coordinate 12,090,787 downwards.
TCTACGGTGCCTTTGCTGCTAAAGGCAGAGAAACAGCATTTGGGAAGGAGGTGGGTGCTTGTGTTGGGTGCATGAAGAAGGGAGGCAGGATGAAGGTGGCATTTGTGAAGAGGAGGATGGGAACGTGGACCCACCGGCCAGGAGGATTTTCTTAGCAGCAGCGTGTTGGGTGGCCCTGGGGCAGCTTATGGGGCAGCTAAGTGGTGCTGTTAATTCGGGCGCTTCTTGCAGGATGAGTGCCTGCTGCTGCTCCCTCCCAGGGAAGAAGTGTCAGTACAACGTGAGTGGATCTGATTCTGTGCACAGCACTTCTGCAGTCATTCTTTTATGTAACAATGTGACTTATTTTTGGGAAGAGCGAGATCAACGGGTGTTCAATCCCCCACACTCAAGGCAGAACTGGCAGTAGTCTTCCTTGGAAACTGGATACGATTCGTTTCAGCAAGGGCATCGCTGAATCTTGCGGGTTAGTCTGGGGGTGAACCGGAGGTACAAAAATAAACCTCTGCATCTGAGTTGGGTGAAGAATCTTCTTGGAGCTGGTTTATTATGTCGAGTCCCAGGCTTTTCTCCCCAGTTCCCCTGCTCCGCAGTCCTGCAGGATGCCATGAAGCAGGCAGAGCGCTTTTCCAGCACGGATCGGCTCGCTGCGCTGTACTGCCTGCTCTCCTAATGCCAAAGGAGTGCGTTCTGTCTTTAGTCAGATTGGCTCCATCAGTTCGTATTTCCTTCTGAATGGATAATAAAGTGGAGGATCATTTCGAGGCGAGGAGTGTTGGTGCGCGAGCGAAGAGGGGAGGCTGCGTGTGTGAGGAGCTAGGCAGTAAGCAGCTGACGAGGAGGAGTAAAGTAGCAATAGCTGCACAGCTTTCTCTCTGCCTCTGAAGTACAATATTTTCTGTTGAGTCACAACTGAAGAGAAGGATGAAGTTTTAACTGTACTTGGTACTGCCTGAGAAAGGGAAAAGATGCACTGTGGCAGTGAACTAAAGAATTTCTGTTGAGGGGATGCTCCTGGAAGCTGACAGGATTTCTGCATTTTTGGCTTTTACTTTCATTGGCTTCTGCTGCTTTCTTTGCTTTTTGGATTTTTTAGTAGCTGTTTGCAGGGTTGTTTTTTTTCCCCTTTCAAAACATGCCTTCAACTTTATGTGATTTCTCATCCTAGTGCTGCTGTGGAATGGGATACTCTCGGTGCCTTTAACGTTGCTTTCCCTAATACCTGAGATGGGACACCAACAATATCTTGATAATCTCTGTAGTGAAAGTTCATTATCCGGTGAACCTTTAACAGGATTAGGAATCCTTCAGGACTTGTCTTTTCTATGAGAACAAGCTATTGTATTCTGTAGTTTTCTATTAATTCTATACCTTTCCTTTTCATTTTAACCTTTTATTTTCTTTTGAAGCAGCAAGGTAAGTGAATGATTAAAACACATTAAGTGGCTGGGTATAAACTGCAAGTAGGCAGCACTCAAAGAGAAATGCTCTTAATTTTTAGTCAGCTCTGTGTGTGTGTGTGTGTGTGTGTGTTTACTTTAGCAATACAATAGCTCCATTGGAAGCTGTCTGGATTTAAACACATGCTTTGTGAAAAACAGTTTACTTAGTGTGTTCATTTGTATGCTCCGTTTCTTAGTTTTTGTGTTCACCCATTAGACACTAATTGTAGATGTCTTACTGCTGGTATAATTGAGGTTTTATCTGTTTACTTCTCATAGTTTTCTGTTAGGAGGGCTTGTGTCTCAGTTGGAATTTGACATCAAAATCACTATGTGAAGAAGAGTTAAAGAGAAAAGGATTTGGGGATAATTTAAATTTGATCACTTGAAAAGCAAATAGCGTGAGAGTAATTAAATAACTGGTTTGATTCTTCCTTAAATGTCACTTAATACAGGCATGCTTTTAACCCAGAGTATTTGCCATTGGCCTGATTTCCTATGCTGAGAAAAGCTTGCAGGCTGATGAGATGAAATGACTGGCATGCAGGAACGATGAGGATGCTGTACAAGCTCGTGAATCAGAGCAGATGGTGTGACTGTTTCAGATATCTTTTCAGTTTCCATTCCTTTTATATGGGCAGCTTTCTTTTGCTAATGGAGCGAGCCTTTGGGGGATAAACATCAAGACCTAATGCAGAGTGCTAAGGTCTCCTCTCCTCAAAGATGAAACGGAGGAAGCTTATAGAAGTCAAGCTGCAGTTTTAGCCCAGGAGGATTTCAGTTGCTGAGTGCTGCAGTTTAGCAACATGAGCTGGAAAACCCTAATTATTCCATCTGCTGCCTACATTACCTTCACCCAGCCTGGCTGAATGCTGACAAGGGTGTGCTATAAGGAGCGTGGGACAGGTCAGATCGTGTAGCACCAGTCTGTACTGCAGCCCTGCCAGCACTGCCTGGACAGCAGAAGTTGGATCTCCCAATTCGTCAGTCACCCTGGGTTGGTGAGTGCTGCCTGTCCCTCCCCTACCTGAGTGTCCTTGTGAGCTCAGGCACTGTTACCTGGAAAGCCAGCTCTGGGCCTCCTCAGTGAGTATCCAGAGTTTTGGGAAAATTCTTAGGGATGAGGGGTTTCCTGGCAGTTCTGCTCAGAAATGCCACGCTCGGGGAGATCACACGATTGCTTCAGCACTGGGCTGTCAGTTGGATTACAGGTGTGGGAGAGGTACAACCCTTTCTGGTTCTGTTAGTCAAGGCAGAGCTCTTAGCATCCTGCAGCACTTCCACAGAGGTGCACGTCAAACACAAGTACTGGGTTTCCTCTGGCAGTGCTGTCAGTCACTCTCTGTTAGAGGTAGGGGAATAGTCAGAAACCTTCCCCCAGAGCCTAGGTGACATTTCTACAGCCCTCATCCCAAGGCCCTCTCACTTGTCAGCAGGCTCCAGTGCTTGTGCTTCAGTTCTTCATGTATTTATCTTTAAGAACAGAAAGTTGGCTCTTGCTCTTAGCTCATCTGTTCAAGAGGATACTTGGTCCTTAGAATGCTGATTTGGGAAAAATGTGTTTTAAGGAACAGGTAGTGCTCTAGATTGTCATGGGTAAACCATGTTCTGCTTGGTTCAGCTGCGTACAAAACCTCCATGCTCTGGAAATAAGGGGGCTGCTGAACCTCATTGCTCTTCAGTTTGCTTTTAAATTGCTGATAGCTGCTCCTCAGGTTTGGTATTTGTTGCTGAGGAGTGAAATAACTTTACATAAGAACGACAGGAGCTGCTGAGAGTTTTCTTTTTTTAGCAGTCAATTATCTTTTTTGCCTTTTCCTCAGCACAGGCTGGTCTCAAAACTAGGTAGGTGCCTCAGACTTAGCTTGCTGCTGGTTAGGCATGAACCTCGCACTTCCATGGTCAGCAGCTTCCAGCCTGTGCTTCCCCCTGCACAGAAACCCCTGTTTCCGTCTCTGGACGTTGCCTTTCCTTGGCCACCTTGTAATGACAGACCTCATTTGTTCCTGCAGCCCGTGCACTGCTGTGCCAGCCGCTGCTGCTTTTAGCTTACAGAAGAAGCTGTGATAAAAAAATGTGGCTGCAGAGGGAATAAGCATATCTTGGAAGAATGGCAGGGCTGCCTGCTGCCGAGGTGCGCTCTGGGGGCTCCCAAGACAGCTGGCCTGAAAGGCCTGAACATCTCAATCCATCTCCATCTGGGCTCACAGAAGTGATGCTGGGTGGATGACCAATATCAGTCCCATATTACTGAAAGCTAAGAGGTGCTAAGCAACCTCTGTGGTGTCCCCTATGTTTGTATGGGGTGTTAAGGAGAGGTGTGCTATCTGCTTGCTGCATTATGTAGTGACTCTCTTTAATTACATTAATTTAATTTCATTCTCTTTTACTACATAGTTTTTCACATTGGTGAATGTACTTGGAACCCTTTGGGTGTTTTATCCTCATTCTTAGTGTTTTTCACTGTTACTTCACTTTGTAGCAGCACTGATAACTTGCTGGTACAGCAAAGTACTGTTCAGAGCTGGTTGGTTTTGCTCCAGTTGAATGTCCTTGTGTAAAAGGTAAGAAATAACTGTGATACGTCAAGTAATTAATTCAGACAACATGCAATATTCCCTGGACAGGTTTTCCACTGTGAGGGTGACTGACTGGTCAGACCTGACCCTCTGTCACATCTTACCAGACTGCTTTGGAAAGGTTTTAAGTGTGTTTATTCTAATATGTGGCGGGCAGGATTGCTGATTTTCGTTGATGTCAGCATCGAAGTGTTCTGGCACCAATTTTTGCTCAGCTTCATTGAAACAAATCTGTAGGTATGGATGAAAACTGGAAAATGTCATTGGAAGTGCTTAGACATTTCTGAAAGTTCTACAGTCCAGGCTGGGAGGCAGTTTTGCAGTATTTCCTGAACAAGAACCTAGGCTGAGGCTTGGCTGCGAAGTGACTGTGAAAGGGTTATCAAGGGACTGTACAATAGTTTCTTTGCTCATGTTGTTGGTTTTTTAAAGTAATTTTCATCCCTTTGTAACTACCATCTTTTCAATAGCAGGGATGTGCTTCCTCTTTACGCCACTGTGAACTGCCATGTGTCTTTCCTGCACCTTACTTTTTTAGCGGACGCGTCCCGAGGTGAAACGAGATTTTTTCAAGAGAATGTTTTGTACTCCAGTTCTGCTGCTCTTCACCCAGGATTGCTCAGCACAGCCCCTTACTGCTCCAATAATTCATGGCAGGACTCAAAAGTTAGAGTTTTTGTTAATTATCAGGAGAAGGTTTGTAAAGAGGCACGTTCTCAGGAGCAGGCAATAATGCCATGTTTAGCTATGATCCAACCCAAAATTAAACCTAATCATGTTAATTAGAAAATTGCATGTTCACCTCCAGAAGTCATACAGCAGCAAAGCTGGCAGTAACCCCTCGTATCTCTGTCAAGCCTTGTTGTTAGGATTCTTTCAGCAATTAATGTGCTTAAAAATGCTATAATATTCCCAGGAAGAGTTGATGTTTCAGCGTGCGGAGTGCTGGGGCGATGTTGCTATGGCAGCCTTAGCCACGATTTCTTTCTCCTGCTAATGCCAAAACCTTCCCCCCCCCCCCCCCCCCGCCCCAGAATGTCTTGTGTTTCAGTTATTGGTATTCTTCATGTTTAAATGGTTCTTCATAAAGTAGAAAGACATTTTGTCAGCTATTCTATTGCTTTTCCTAATATAACTGCTACTACAGGTAATGTGATACCACTTTGTGTGGAAGATACTGCACATACCATCTAAAAGACTTCAGTCAGTGGCATGACTTGATAGCTAAGAGAGGCTGCTGTGAAATGTTTTCTGATCATAGTAAATTGGTTTATTGTAACTCTTTGCTGGTGACTCTGAACATCATGTCTACCTTGAGGTACCAGCACCACCTGCCATGACAGTGCAGGGTGAAAGTGTCCTTAGCGGGATGAAAACCAGACAGCTGGTAAAAAGATCAACCCAGCCTCATTTTAGCAGAGGTTTAAAGGACACAGGGGTTGTGTTCTCACCCCCCTGTTCTTCCAGTCAACTGCAGGCAGCTCACTGATGTGTGGGGCAGGGCTGGATGCACTGTAAAGCTGCCTTTGTTTTCAACCACCTTTGTCCACTGGCTCACAGAAATGACAATGCTGTACGGAGGGGGTTGCAGCCAGCTCACCTCAATCTGGTGGGAGCCTGATCATCTCCAGAGTGCTGTAAGTGTCAAGTACAGCTGATCCCCAGCTGATGAGCAGAGATCTTGTAACCGAAGTTTATCCCTTTGTGGAATTTCTCACATTCTTGTCTCTCACACATTGGTGCTGGCATGCCACATTTGTGCTCCTGTTGTCTTTGCAAATCCACATGCCAAGGACCAAACGTAACTGCTGTTCATCAGGATATGTCAGAAATGTGGACAGTGATAAAGTCATAAACTCTGCAGTGTTTCTGGTAGTTCACCGTTTTCCCCCATTTAAAACCTTTAATATGTCAGTCTTTTCCGCTTGGGAATTGAAAAACAACCCAGACGTTCACAGGTACAGCCAGAGATGCCTGGCTTCCTTTTGGGAAGTTGGGGAACATGGAAATGCAGGTGCCTGTGCACACTGCTCTTCAGTTTGCACACGCAGAGACAGCTGTGCTGAACTGAGCAGTTCTCCTGGAGAGACATACCCGTTAAGAAGGCAATCAGGACAAAGCCTGTGTTGTCAGTGAGGGCTTGTAGGATACCAGAAGGCAAATACTCTTTTTTTTAAAGACTTGATTTCTTGTTAATATGTAACTGTGACTCCTGGAGTGACTCTAGAGGAGAAAAAGACTTCAGCAAGGATTTGCGTCCGGATCAGATGTGGTGTTCTTTTCCCTGCCTGGACATGTGTTAACTTTCATTGTCTCTGGCCCATCTGTACTGCAAAGCAGCATGAATCCAGCACAGGCAACATTAGAGGCATAAGGGATCTTTACAGGGGACAAGTGACTGCACAGCACCTAGTCTGGAGCAGTGGATGGGAGTGGGAGCACAGACACAGCTCTGAGCAGGGGGGAGAGACTGCAGGAGCTGCAGAGGCACTTTGGGGCCAGCCAGCCTGAGGTTTTGGTGGAAACGGAGATCTCTGTTCACTTCCACACACTGTAGGCAGAGGGGCTTCCCTCTGGGCCAGAGCTGCCAGTCGTCCTGTTTGGCTCTGGGAGGAGGCAGTTTCTTGTCCCTCTTGGGGCAAGGAAAGGAGTTTCTGATATATGCAATCAAGCCTCTCTTTTGGAAAATCTCTAACAAAATAAGTATTTCTGTAGATCTCTGTATACAAGTGCATACATATATACATACACACACCCCACAGGCACTGTATATAGAAATAAAAATGACAGCACTGTAGTGTTTGCACTGTGATGCCTGCTTTGGAACCGCTGCAGTCCTGCAAGCAAGTGTTCAGCAGGGAAAAGCATTCTGTGCAACCAACTGCTGCTGTTGCAGCGGGTGAAGGAAATGAGAGCAAGCTCTGGCTTGAACTGATTTCTTTTTTTAAACTAAATCGATCATTAAGCCCCTCCGGTGCCTTGAAAGCTGCGTGCGGAAGGAAGCGTGACGAACACCGAGCTTTCTGGGGGAATCCTTGCACAAGCATGTGTAGGCTTTCCTCCTAGCACTAGGGGTTCGATCTGCTGGAAAATACTTGGAATTAACATCTCTCTGTGCTATTACCCTCAAGCAACACGTGTAGCGAGCGACAAGTGTTAGAGCTTTTCTTTTTGGCTGCCATTGAATTCAAGTGCTTGCTCTCTGAGTGTTCACTGCTTAATATTGATAAAAAAGTGGTTTTTTCCTGGTGCTAAACACCAGTTAGCCACTCAAGGGAAAGGTAAACTGTGTAAGTGGTGGAAGAAAAGAGCCTGAGCAAATATTTTGCAGGCCAGCCCTGTTCTATGAGGGATTAGCTAGATAAGAAAGACATTAAAAAGAAAACCTGATCTTTATGGACCAATGGTCTGAAAATTCTGTGAAATGTTTTCTTTAAGAAAAGACTGACAGCCAGTCTAAGAGGGAGTTTGTTCAGCCTACGCAAAGGCAGGTATTACCTTTGCTGTGGAAGTTCAACTGAGATGCAGGATGATGGGTCTTAAACCTGAAACTCAGGTGCAGCCTGTGTTACAGAATATTAATTAGCTCTGATTATAGAGATTGGCATTTGCAAATGCTGCTTTCGCTAGATCAAAACCTACTCTCTCCTCCCCTGCCCCCTGTGTGAAACAACAAAAATGAAAGGAAAATATTCACCAGGATGAAAAGGCTCACAAAGAGACAAATGCTGGCAGTGGTGTAAACGCCTGTCAGGGGGAGCTGGAGGATGTGTTGGGGAGGGCTTCTGTACTGCAGCAGCTTGGCTTCAGTGCAGGCTAGAGACATTGGGTTAATGCTTTGGAAATGGGAATCATTTGGCTTCCGAAAGAGATGCCAGGTGGAAGCTTCTGGAGCTCTGGAGGTGGCCCTTGGGCGGTGAAAATGCTCTGTATGAGTTTGTTGGGCCTTAGCTCCAGGCCTCAATACAGTGCTAACAGACCTACTGAAGCAGTAAGTCCTCGGCTTGGGGTGAGAGCATGAACTAGTTGGGCCAGTGTTCTCCAGTGGGTGCTGCTGTGACAACGTTTGACCCTCCCTGCAGAAGGCTTAAGTGTTGCAAAGACTGTATTAGGAGAACAGAGGTTACCAAACCTCAGAGAAGGTGCACGTGGAGCAGCAAAATCATCTTGGTACACCCTGTAACACGTTAGCCTTCAAACAGCTAAACCAAGGCCAAGGTTAGAAACCCAGTTCCTGTTGCTCTCAACATGAACCTTCCCGTGCAAAACTGGATGCACTTGGCAAAAGTTAAATTAGGCTGAAAGTTGTGTGTGGTGATTGTGTTTGTGCCTTGTGGAGCTTAATTTTTATTTTTATTTTTAGAACTAGGTAATTGTAAAATTGAAAGGCAGTTACTATTGGTCTTAAATCAAACAAGAATGTGAGAATATGTGCTTCGGGAGTCAGTCCAAATTGAATTGCTAAAGACACTGGCACCACCTTGGCTCCAGGAGAACCTCTAATGGTCTCTGCCTTACTCTCTGGAGGAGAAAGCTCACTGTATATTGCTTAGTAGGAACAGCAGTGAAGACACATGAAAGTTTTAAGTGGCTGACATAGTTTTATTATTTTCATTTTGCTCTTCACAGAGAGGATTTAAATCAGGAAAGTGATCCACTGCAAAATCTTGAGGGTTGGAGTAGAAGTGACATGCAGAATCTTCCTGCTGTCAGCTCAGCCTGTTTGTGCATATGCTGAGTGTGGCATATTTAACTGCAGGTTAGCTGGGGAGCCTGTAAGCTTTGAGGTTTTGGGTCTGGCTTTTTTTTATAGTGTTTGGTAGCAAAATATTAAGATAAAAGTATTAAAATAGCAAAAAGGTTTTACACTTAAAATCTGTCACTCAGTCTTCCTGCCGCTTTACATCACTTTGTGCAATTCTTCTGGGATAGCTGGCACTCTGCCAGGTTAAACTTGATTTCTGCTTTGGTTTCAGGCAAGAGAGGATGAAGGTTTTGGGACTTGAAAGGAAATGTGTGGAAGCAGAATCCCTAATATTTGTCAGAATTCTTTATTCAGAGGGGTAATTAAATCTCACAGCACACCATGGCCAGGAGCTAGCTTGGCTTAGAGCAATGTGCAAACCTGGTAGAAAAAGGGAATTGTCACACAATTGCTTTCTTTTTTTTTTTTCTTTTAATGTTACTTTATTGGGTAGAAGAGGGAGCAAGGAACACTGGTTTTGATAAAGAAGGACCTAACCTGGGGAGTTGGCCAATACCAAGACAATGTCTGTACACTTGAAGTAGCACATCCTCTTTCTGCCTGCTTTTATGTGGATACTGGGCCTTTTTTTAATTCTGCTGCTTAAGTTACTTTGGCTGTTTCTATCTGAACCAAACTGTAATGTCTTTTCCCCCCTCTTTTGGTAGCTGCTTCGTGACAGAATAAAAGCTGGATGTGAGTTGTGCGTTGGGAAGTGATTGATGTGTGCTTGTGCAGCTTGTAGCACTATGAGAAACGCAGGTGCCGCTGCTGATGATGTTTGCTAGAAGTAGATTGAAAAAGCAAGAAAATGAAATTGGGCTTCTGCACAGACAACCTGTTGTAAAGCTGTGGGGCAGGAAGCAATTCCGGAAGCAAAAATTCCATTTGTTTTTGCGGGACAAAATGAAGAGGCTTCTTCAAGGCCAGGTAGATGAGAATCCAAACCATGCTCATCACTGCCAGCTCTCCCCAGTGGAGATTGAAACGGACATGTTTGTTTGTGGAATAAAGAGGAGCTCTGCGAGCACTGAATTCTCCACTGCTGGAGGGGACTTCCATCAGGACAATGGACGTGACTCCAAGGGAGTGAGTGAAGTGTGTGTCGGTGAGGTGGAGCTGAACTGGGATGGTTATGTAAAAATACCGTGCTCAGTTCAACAGAACAGGAAGGATTTGCAAGGAAATTCTTCTGATGGTACAACACAGACCTCTTCTGAAAGAAAGGGCAGAGTGTCAGAGGGGCAGGACCTTTCTTCCCTGAGCATTACCATGAGCTGGAGGGAGGTAGCTGAAAGGCAAGGGTGCTTTCCACAGGAAAAGCCCACTGCATACAAGAGTCATAGACGGCAGTCAAGAGATCGTTCAGCTGATGTGGTTGATTACATTGTTAAAGAGCTCCAGGGAATAAGTCGCATCCAGACGGAGATTGCAGAGCTCCGTCAGCACCTCACCTTGATAAAAGGCTCTGTGGATGAAGTCTCCAGCTGTGTGGATACAGTCTTGAGTGAGATAGAAGGCCTGCAAGGTGGTTCCACTGGTAAAACCCAGGGTACACATGCTCGAGAGTCAAGTAGAGAGGTACACAAAGAAGAACCAGTATTGTATTTCTATGGCATCCCAGAAAAAGATGGTGAAAACACAGTAGAGCTTATCTGCAGCTTCTTGTCTGAATATCACTGTTTCAATGGCATCCAGTGCAGTAAGTATATAAAAGATGCTTATAGATCAGATACCGGTACAGGCAAGCCATTGACGCCAAGACCAGCGGTTGTGAAGCTTGTCAGTTGTGAACAGAGGGACTTTATTTTACAGAAGTCTATCCTTTTGCAAAGCTCAGGGGTCCGGATTGCTACCAGTGAAGAGCAGAAGTGGCAGAATGGCCAGCGGGGCCGCAAAGCAGATTCAGCCTCTTCGCAGCCTGGCTTCAAGAAGAACCATCGCAGCTCGGTGAATCCCCCTGAAGCAGCTCAGAGAGCTGATGCGGTCGGGCCCCTTCGAACGGACTCCTGCCAGGTGAAGTGTAAAAGCACAAGTAGGAAAACACAGTGTGTAGCAGAGAAACTTGATTCTGAGCAGAAGTCAACCTTGACCAACAAAAGCAACCTGATACCTGAATCCGGGAAGGAAGCACAAACATTAAGCTACAGTGAGCAGCCTTCAGATAACAGCGATGTTCACCAGGCCCTTCATGAACCTCTGCAAAATCCACAGCTGACCAATTTGGCCAAAACAAGTGATGGAAATTACTGCTGCTCCTCTGACTCTTTGGGCCACGCAAGCCAGATGTGTGCGTCAAGCAATAGTAGTGAGCATAGGCTCAACACTGAATGTGTCACTGAGAATTGTTCTGCCCTTCTAGATAAAGATGAGGGGATAACTGCAGAAGAAATTGAAACAGACTGTGATACCCCATGCAAATTTAACAGTGTGGAGAAAGTTGATACTCAAAGAGAAGATGTTTCTAGTGGGGTGACAACTGTTAGCTATGATCATACAACGGATGAAATGGCTGATAGTAGTGACAGCTTAAAAGATATGATCCAGATGGACCTGAACGATCAAGATCCGACTGATCAGGTCTTTAGGGATGTTCTGGAAAATTCCCAGTATTTCCTTGACCATTCCCGGGATAACATTGATCTTGTAGACATGAAGTTCTACACTAATAAGCTTGGCAAAGCTATTCATCACTTCAGGTCTGCTCTGCAGGTGGTTTTTCACAAACTGGATACTAGTGATTCTGACATGATGTTGGAAAACGATAGTGGCTTACAGATGGATGATGACAACACACTGATGCTGACCAGCTCAGGTATGTGTGGCAGCTCTGACAACTTTGCAGAAACCCCTCCTAGTCAGTCCTCAGAGAGCCAGGCAAACACAACTGTCACCAGCGAAGCATCTGCTCAGGTGCAATTTGTTCCTTCCAGTCTTTCCTCTGTTCCACATGAGCCTCCTGTTTCCAGTTTGATGCTATCATCTGACTGTGAAATCCCCCCCAGCCAGCGCTCGCCTCCTGAGGAGCCTGCAGGAGGTGTGAACTCTCTACCTGAACAAGCAAAGGAGTGCAGACCCATGAGCCTTGACAAGGTGTGCGCAGAGACAATCTACCTGAACAAATGCATCAACAACTTCAAAAACGTGCTACGGGAAAAGAGGCAAATGCGTAGGAGACTCTTGAAAGAATTAGCACAGGAAGGAAACTGGATTTCTGCTGAGGAGACAAATTCAGGTAAACAAAAAAACCCTCAACTTTTTAAGGAGATGTCACAATCTGGTATTTGTGCAGCCAGTAGCCAACGCCTCACTCTGTGGGTGAGCAGTTTATTAGAAGTTGTGAGTAAATAGTTACAAGTGCAAGGACAAATGCTGTGCAACAGTGCTGAACCAAAAATCCCTAAAAATCATTGTGTAACACACTGAGATGTAAGTTAGCAAGCTTTACCTTTTTTCTTGGGTTTGTTTTTTGGTTTTGTTTTTTTTTTTGAGAGGGAGATTTGCAGTGCATCTTCAAAATAGCAGGTGTTAGGGTTTTTCATCATAATTCGTGACTTGGTTTCTTGTTAAATATAATAGTTAAGACATGTGATAACAAAGTGTGCATTTGAGCTATAAGTAGCCAGATTTCCAGTTTGGGGAGTTGAGTGGATCCAGACTCTTCAAGTGGCTGCATCACAAAGTGGGAGTTCTCAGTGTTTAATCACTGCTAGATGTTATCCTGGTAGAGACCTTTAAAAATAAAAATAAGGTGAGACCTGTGTTTTGGTACTGTTTCCATAACTTGTCCATGAGATGAGAAATTTTCAGATAATGAAGTGTTTGACCACAGTAGGTGGGAGCTGATACAGCGGTGGAGCAGAGCTGGTTAACTTATTCCTAAAATGTGTGAGATTGTTGTGTCCAACATGTTTTGATAGGCCTTGATTTGGTAAAATCAAGCCTATGCTGGTACATCTGCCCCTTTCTTCTCCAGGCAGAGGGAGAACTTTTTATTTCTAGCATTTTATTTCTAATTGATTTGTAATTGTCCTTATGAGTACATTGTCATTTGTTATTTTGAAGTATAATGTTGATCAAACTGAAACTCCAAACCTGTAATTTCTAAGTTGTCCTGTCGGAGCAAGGTATTTCCATCAGTTTCAAAAAACTTTTTTTTAAAGTTGGACATTTAAAAATAAAGATTTTTTCATAGACTCAGAGAATGGTTAGGGTGGGAAGGGACCTTGAAGATCATTCAGGTTCCAACACCCATTCTTCGCTAAGAATAGTTAGATGAGTTAACATTTTTTTCAGTGAAAGTTTTGTTTATTAAAAAAAACCAACTTCCTTCAGTGCTTTTTCACAATTCTCTCTGACTGGAAGAATTTATGGGATGTACAACACCTTTGATTCAAGCAAAAGCAAACATGAAGCTCATGTAGCATAGTAGTAGAATAGTACTATTGTTTTATTTACAAATTTTAAAATAATAAAATTTTAAAAATAAATTTAAATATAAAACTGAGAAAAGTGCTGTCTTTGTCCAAAGCATTGTGTGGTTAAGGGAAGAGGTTTGACTCTTGCAGGAGTGACAGATAGTGGAACTACACATTGAAATTACTGCCTCCTTTTTGGAAGCCTCTCTGCATCAAATATCTTGTTCATTTTTCTCCATGCAATCAGGAAAGGTAGTCAGAATAATCAGAGTGCTCTTTTTCCCATCTAAAGAGTTGGCTTGCTCCAAGTGTCTTCTCCAGTGACAGTGCTTTCCCTGTGAGGACACAAGCTGTCAATCTGTATCTGACTTCTATACCAGTGACCTTCCCAATTACAGAAACCATAAGACTTGTAATCCACTCTTCACTTGCTTTTGTCTGAGGCCCTCAGCGTAGGGTTGACTCAAACAGTAGGTCTTGGTGAGTGAAACGCTGGGATTTATTAGCAGGCTTGGCACAGATATTCATGGGTTTTTGTTTCAAGGGAATGTTTAGATTACCAATGTATAGATAGTATAGATTAAATGGATTTTACTTTTTTAATTCAGAAATCTGTTGGCGGGGGGGGAGGGTTATTGTCTTTTTGGGGGGTGGATGGGACAGAGCAGGTAGTGATTGAATAGGGTTCAAGCCCTGGATGTATGTCTTAAATGTTAGGACCCAAGGAAACAGACAGTGGTTTGGGTTGTCGTTTGCCAGAGTTCAATAAAAGTGTAGAAATAACCTATTTCTGAACATGAGCCCAGGCTGCTCATCTCAGCAGAGTTTGAGCAGTACAGGTGTGTTCACAAGGCCCAGAAGAAGCCAAAACAGTAAGGAGGAGGAGGGTGACAGCGGGACTGCAGTGCCTGAGGTCTGGTCCCAGTTTGGACTGGCATACCTGAGCTTCCCTGATTCAGTTCTGCTGAACATCATCATTGAGCAATGTGGCAAGAGTTGATGCTTGGCCTAACTCTTGTGTAAAGTTGTATCTACAGGGTACAAGTTACAACAGTAAGTATAGGGTGAAGTCACCATGTAGGAAATACAGGAATGTAGACAGGAGGAGTCTAAAGGAGTCAAGTGCAGTGGAAAACACTGCGTAAGGGGTGAGGAATGGAAGAGAACTTGGAAGACACCCTGGAAGAGATGTTAGGAATCAAAGCAGGTGAGGCAGGGAAGCTGGGAAGGGAAGAGCAGGCCTGTCTGGAGCGGAGATCGAGGGACATAATGGAAGCAGCAGTGCTCGCCAAGGAAGCAGCGGGTGAATAACCACTTGGCAGTAGTCAGAGTGAGAGAAGGGGGTGATAGTATTGCCAAGGGCAGGGCCAAATTAATCATATACCCATTCCGTTTGAAACAGGGTTGTTTTGGCATGCATTTTCTGAGAAAGTGAAGCAACAGTTTTATGTGCTCCTTCACTCTACTCAAAATAAATTCGAGCCAAGCTCCTTTGGAAAAAGCATCACGTTCAGAATCCAGTGATTCTGAAGAGATTGTTGGTGTGCTTTCTTTTTTCCCCCAGCTGCAGATGAGTGTTTATGTCTTACTTTAAAAAATAACAATTTCTTCTTATTAGGCTTTTAAGTCAGGTCCATTGAAAACCAGTTCTGCCTGCTGGCTTTCTGATTCTGAGCCTGGACCTCTGTATTAATGCCTGCTCCAAAGTTCAGTCCAAGGTACTTTATTAAATGTGTTTGGCAGCAGTTTGCAGCAAAGGAATGGATAATAACTTTGAAAGTGTTGGTAAATCTGTGTGTTTTGGTGAATCAGAGATAACTCGCTTTAAATTATTTATAGTTGTATGCAGATGTAAATTACTGGAACAATTTGGAGCTTGGTAGGTGCATGCACTTAATTGTTGTGTTTAATTTGAAGTTAAAAGATAAAAAATAAAACATCCCCTGCAAATCTGAGCAGGCTTTTAAAGTTTTATTTTGAGAGAGGGGGGAAAAAAAAAAGTGTAAGTGAAGATGGAAGATAGTTTGACACTGTCTGAGTTTAAAAAAAGCCCTGAAATGGTTGAGATTTTTGTAGATTCAAACCAAATGCTCAAAAGTGGAATGGGGAATGAATTCTGTGATTGGGGTTTAACCAAGTTAGTCACCATTGATGATGCTGTGAGCACACCTGCTGTAATGACCAAAAATTTTTCAGCCTTTGTCTGCAGTTGGTCAGAGATGTGCCAACCTATTTGAGCTACAACTGTCCCCAACAGCTATAAACCAAAGGGGCTCAGAAATCAAGGATATGCTTGGAATTTAAGCCAAAATAATCCTTCCCCCCCCCCCCCCCCCCCGTTCAATGAGACTAATGCAAGACTTGTTGCGCTGTCTTTTTATAAAAATAAGTTTGACCTATATTTGAGAAGCTCTAGTGCCCTCAGGACTTGGAATTTGGCACTGCTAGTCTGTGTCAAGGATTTATCTGTGGAAAATCAACCTGAAATGAGCGAAGAGAATAAGCCTTTGGAAAAAAAAAAAAAAAAAGTACTTTGCATATGCTTGCTGGTAGCTTGCTACAGTTGAGCTGTTGTACTGCCAGAGACTCCATCTGTCCTCAAGTGTTTTCCAGCCGGGGGCTAGAGCAGGGCTTTCCCTGCTCAGCATGACTGGGAGCCAGGGCAGACTGGAGAGGGAACCTGAGTCCGGGTTGTCTGCATCTTCTGCACTCAGAGAGCTCACGGGACACATCGGGAAGGCATCTGGTTCAAATATAGTATAAACCCAAGAGTTAAGGAGGCCTGGATCTGCCTGGGACACACTGAAATGTCACCAGACACCAAGTCTGGAGAGATGGGGGCTTGGTCTTGAAGGGTCTGGGGTGACTGCAGAAAGGACAGGACCAGGGAACTTGAAATGGAATCAGGGCTGCCTAGGTGAGGTTGTTTTTCTAGTAGAAAGAAACAGGCAGGTGGATTTTATAGAAAACCACTTCACATGGGTTTCAAACCACTTCCAGGTGGGTTTCTGACTGCAGTCAGAAATGGCTGTGCCCAAAAAAGCATATTCCCATCTGAGTTGGGGATGGACCTTGAGTTTCCTCAGCTTCTCCAGGTCAGCAGGCCTGTGCAGAGCTGACTGTCAAAGCACGGCTGTTGGGCAGAAGGCAGCACCACACTGCCACTTCCCTTTTCTCCTCCATTAGCTCACCCAGGAGAGGTCAGCAGGGCAGTCTGGAGCCTTTCCTCCCTGCTCAGGATCCATGTGGGCATCTCTTAAGATGGAAAGTAAGGTTTTAATTTTAGCTACAATTCAGCAATTAATTTGCTAAAGTAATTCGACTTCTCCTTAGTGATTGAGTTAAAATAGCTTCTTTATTTCCCTGTCAGTGATTGCATGTGTGTAATTACACCCGTATAGACAGTAACTTTGAAAACTATTTTAGCTTTTAAACCAATTTAAGTGGCCCCTGTTGCCATGAAGATACTCCTTCCCCTCCGTCCTTCACACGCAAATGAGTAAAATGATTTTTCTGTGCAGATACAGAATTATCTGATTATAAGGCTTTAAAAATGTCATGTCTGCACCGGAAGTTTTGAGTATGACTCTCACAGAACTTTACTAGCCTTGAAATTGCCTATCCATAAACATGAGATTTAGTGTAGGAGGCTCCAGGATTTATTTTTTTTTCTTTTTTTTTATTTTTTTCCCCCCTCGAATTGCCTAGATTTATAAAACCAGAGAACATCTCTCTGCATTATGGTATTTGCAAAAGCAAAATGTGTTCCGTGGGAGCTACCAGTTTCCTCGTAACGGGCAAAATGTACAGGGGGCGAGGAGGGAAGGAGGGGGAATGCTTCAGATGCAGGCAGTGGATGCAGTCTGGGGGAAACGGAGAACAAATCTGTTCCTCCCTGTAATAAATGCAGGTTCTCTTTCCAGTGTGGTAAAATAGCAGCTCCAGTTCTGCCTTAAGATTACTTGAAATTCTTGAGTTAATAAGACAGGAACTATAGCTCTCAAAATCATCTCTCAAAAGTTGTATGTTCTAATGCATGTGCAGTTATGGATGAAATTTGATTACTTTAGCTTGGAGATTAATTGGTAGAGATTGATTAACGGGTATATGTACCAGGAAGCACGTGGGAAAACTTTCCACTTGCACGTTTTATCAACTGGTGGCAAATGTTTACTCCACTCTCTGAAATCATTTTACAGACCCGTGTGACGGAAATCTGGTCTATTAACTTTTCTTCCTCTCCTTCTTCTCTTTTTGTTTGTTTGTTTTTTTTTTTCTTCACAGAAGGAGGTAGAGGAGAGCTCCAGGTTGTACATACTGTCCCTTGTAACCAGCACCTCTTTCTGAAACATCTCTCTCTGTGTGTGCATGCCTTGTCTTCATGTAGCCCGTTGCTCCCACTGAGGCGCTGAGATTCGGTTTGGCGCGCTGTGGTTGTCAGAGGAATTGCTAACAGTGCCTATGAGTTAAGAGTCTGTTCAGTGCCTATTACCTTGTACAAAGAGGAAAACATGAATGCTTGGAGTGATCTCCTCCCTTCGGTGCTCTGTGGGGTGTGTGTAATGCGCACAGGCACTGTGTTAGCAGAGGACACATTGTTTTTCTTGTCTTTTCCAGTCCTCCTCATTATAAATCTTGTTTAAACCAAGTATGTCCACGTTTTTCCACAGTTGTATTATTTCATTCCATCTCTGTCTGGTTGGTACACTTACAGCAATTGAAGCCAGAGGTACCACTGTGGGCCATAATATTGAGCTCAGGCAAGGCTGTGGATGCTGAGGGGTGTCTGCTGCAGATCCTGTAGCTAGCTACAGGCTGCACTTTGCCATGTGCCCCATGGGAAGGACAGGACTTTTCCTTTAATACCTACAGCTGTTGCCTCCCCACCTGTGGACTGGTTGCCGCTCTGCTTGTTGCCCTGTGGGCAGCAGGTAACCCTTTCCTACTGAGAACATCCACAGATATTTTTGTTGACTGCTCCATATCATCTTAGCTTCTGTTTGCAACTGTGCCTCATATAAGGAAATTTTGGTCTGTTGGATTCTCAGTGGTTTTGTTCTCTTGAATATTTGCTGTATGGACTGGGTGCCTGTTGTACTTCTGCCTCTCCCTTAGTTGTATGAATCAGCCTAAACCAGCCTCCTGGAGCAGGTGGAACGTTGCGTGGCTTTTTGGCTTCCATACAGATTTTACCTTTAGGAGTTTTATAAATTTGTATTTCTAACCTTTACTGGTCTATGTATCAACAAACTTGTTTCATTCTTGCTGACAAATGTCTGTCCATTAATGCTTTTTTTGGGTGTGAAGATACCCAGCATCAAATACTGGGGTCAAAATCTGCCCTCTTCTGGCTTTGGTGGAAAAAAACCCTGCAGCCTTCTATAAGCCACTCATCTGGCAGTGGGAGAGCTGGTACTGGAAGTTATATGAGATGGAAGTAGCTTCTTCTGGGGCTCTGCAGTCATTATTTAAATTGATGCTGCTGCAGAATACCGTGAGTTTAAAATAATCCCTTGGCTTGTTGCAGCTTTGGGTTCCATATAAAATGTAGTGTGCTCTAGTCAATGAAGACGTTGAGCCACAAAACCGACTAGTTTAATTGGGATGATTTAATTCAGTCTGATTCTGCAAATACCCCTGAAGAAATGGTCTAATTAGGCATGACCAGTAGTTTAATTTAGACAGTGAAACAGTTGTTCCTTGTTTTAGCCTGATTCAGATTAATCTATAGTTAAATTGAGGTCTTTGAGGTTTAATAACAAAGCATGGTATTTGAAAACAAGTTAGGAAGATTTTCAAAACGAAAAAAAAGTTGTTATTGATTTTTGTTCTGATCTGTTTAAGTAAAGCAGCTTTCTGTGTTTTACATCTTTTTTATCTAATAGGATAATGGGCTAGACACAGTACTTAAATGTGATGGAAAGTTACATTGTTAGAAAGCCTTTTATGTGGAGAGGTGGTTTTATATGGAGAGGGCTAACAGATGCAGGGATGTTATTCGTTTTCCTTGTGCTGCTCCAGATTTTGTGGCTTGGTTGGGTTTTTTTTAATGCTTCTCTGTCCATTTTATGGACTTTCTCATCTACAGAAGTATGCAATTGTTTGCTCTGTCCATTGAAATATCTTCTTGTGTATGAGAGAAACTGCAAAATCTAGAAATTACATCTTGGCTGAATAACTTCTCAAATTACTTGGAAGCCTAGCTGCTGCTTGTCCTGGATAAGTAAAACTCCTATTAGTTTTCTTCTAAGGCTTCACTAAATACTGCTGTCCCTGTGACTAAATCCTGTGCCTTGAATGATCATGTCTGTTGACTTGTTTAATGCAGGGCATTAAATTTATGTACTCCCTCACTGGCATTATTTTGCTAACTGGTTCTTGGTTGATAACAAACTTTAATTACTTGGGGAAGACCTTTCAGCAGCTGATTGAAGCCTGTGACACTACGAGTGAATATACTGCATTGGTAGGGGTGACAGGCACTTCCCTGGCCAAAGATATTTGTTGGACAGTAGGTGCAAAGCTGTCATCCATCAGCATCAGAAATTAAAAAGTAGATAAATAGTTTATTAGAGGTGTGATGGGCTGTTTTGTTTGCATGTTTGCTTCTCCATCTTTCATGTACTACTTTATGTGCTTACCAGAGACTTCAAAAAAATAATACAGAATTCAGATTCAGGCTGGTCTTGCTGCTTTCAAGCAGAGCTCCAGTGACAGAGAAGTGAAGCATAAGCCAGAAGACTGTGACGTGCAGCGTGTGTGCATGAGTAGGAGTGCCCATTTTCCCTTTGCCCTCTTATTTGTCTCAGGAAGGACACTACTAAAAACTCTCCCACTTGCTCCAATGTTCTCATCTGCCCATCATTTCTTCTGCTTGCCTGGGTTCCAGGTGAGCCAGGCTGTTACCATGGGCTGAGCACCAGCAGGTCTGTGGCTGGTGATGAGACCCAGCGCAGCTACGGGTGCCTTGGTGTGTGTGTGTGGGACACTCCCCTGCTTCATCAAATCCACCTAAAGAGCATTGCATTTGCCTTCTTTAAATGGAGAGGAATGTATGAAGTGTCCCACAATAGTGGTGTGTACTGTGGGTTATGTTGTTTAACCGGCACTCCTGGAGGTGTCCGGACCCTGTTAACCCTCACACCAGCACTTCCAAGTAGTGCAGTCTCTGGTTCTTCCACTACATGTGTCAGCGCAACAGGGGACTGCAGAGGATTTCTTGGTGACTGCCTGGCCTCTGACACCATGGTATTGTGCCATTACTTCATATATAAACTGCATGACTTTCTTCTTGAGAACTTCTAGGTTTGGTGTCTGCTGTTTCCTTTGAAAGGCTGCTACAGAACTGTCATGTCTAAGACACCTAATTTTCACCCTCCATTTATATTTAGCTGAAGTTCTTCCATGCAGTATGCTCTATTGAATAAGCACAGCAAAAGGTTCTTTTCAACAGACTAAGCAAGCTGTCCTGTTCTTCTCCTATAGGATTGTGCCTACATCCTTGTGCTGCTTTTGCCATTTTCCGGTGTGAATCCTTTTTACTTTGATACAGAACAAAAAAGATGGTATACGCCTTTCTGAAGGAGTCCTGCCAGCACTGTCCAGCAGTGTTCGTGCTTTTGTTTACATGGGCACTTTTCACTGGACAATCCCTATGGATGGTGCTGTATCCTAGTGGCTCATGGCCTGTGTGATAATGAGAAGTCAAGTCCGTTGTCACGTGCTGTCCCTCCACCACGGATCACCTTGTAGGCCATCAAACCCACAGCAGGCTTTGGGGCTCTGGTCTTGCTCTATGTACCACATTTGACCCCTGCATTGTTGCAGTTTTCCCTGCTATCAGCTCTTTCCGTTGGACATCTGAGCTCTGTACCAGTAACTCCACGGTGTTTATCACCGGCAGATTTTATCAGCAGATCCTACTTACTCCCACCAGCTTCCTTATTGCGTTGCCCGTGGCTGGCTCAGCGACAGTTACTTGTTTACCCACCTTAAAGCTCCCTACTCCTCAGCTTATCTGGCCTTATTAACGTCACATGGCATTGCATCAGAAGTTTTATGTTGAAATGAAAATTCAGTTGATAACTCATTTTACAGTCTAAAGGAAAGCGGTTGCTTTGTCAGACAAAAGATGCAAAAAAACCCCCCACCCCTGGTGTGCCCTATATTGTATTTTTCCTGTTTTCTGGTTGTCTCCATGTTAATTCTTCCCTTCATGTTTACTCTGAAGGCTTGCAAGCTGTTGAAGCCAGTAGTAAGCCTATACTAGTCTAGATCACATTTTTCTCCTTCCCCCACATGCCTTAGCTGTGGGTATTGCACTGGCTCTTTGGTTTTAAGGCATCAGCCCTCCTTTGATGGATGTCAGGTGCTGGTTCTCTCAGCATTTTCTCAGAGAGAATGCTGCCTGGAGCAAATTACCTCTTTACTTTGTTTTCAGCAGGTGATGACTCCTCTTTCCACACAGCCATCACCTGCCTTGCCCCTGCATCAATATTGTCACTTACTGAAAGCTCTTTCTTTTGTTTTATGCTGTTGTTCCCAGGTGATTTTTTAATTTTGACCCTAGAGAAGCTCTTCCTCTTCTTGTTTTCTTTTCATGTGCATGTCTAAAAGGCTTGGCAAAGGTAATTAAAATTAATGAACAGAAGTACAGTTTATCTGGACTCTTGGCAATTTTTACTTGGCTTGTCTCAAAATCTGGGAGGGGATGGAGGTTTGTTTCCTCATCGTGCTTTCTGCCCTTCCCTGCATCCACGCTCCTGTGCAGGTTTCTTTGTTGACTTGTGGCTGGCTGTAGGAAATAGGTATTGCTCAGTTAGGTAACAGCTTTCCCTGGGTCATCTTCCTTAGAAAAGAGTTCCTGATACTCTTCAGGCTGTGTTATTGCCTGTGCTATTTGTGAGCTGTTTGTCTCAAATACTGGCTGCTTGTATTCAGAGATTTTTAGATGAAGTGGTACAAAAACCTGTTGCACTGATTCCTTTTGCAGTAAATGTCATTACATTAGGGTTTGCCCATTTCTGTGACTCAGTACAGCTGAACCAACCTGTGTCATACTCAGTCCTGTATAAAATGTCATTGCATTTTAAGACTGCTTTCTGCCCATAGCTCTTCCAAATATTCAAAGGCAAAGGTAGAGATGTCCTCCTTCAGTGCTCTGGAGCACCTGGCTGCGTTTGCATAATGAAGTTCTCTCTCTTGACCAGCACTTGATTCAGATCCCTCCAGAGGAAGTGCAGGTTTCAGGGAGAGGGGTTATGGGAGAATAGCTCAGAGAGCATGAACCTTCCTGCAGAAGCCTGAATCTGGCATGCTGGACTGTGGGTCTGAGCTCTTGCCTGTTCTGCAGGCCTGTTTGACTATGTAAAAAAGCTGGAGTGTCCATGCAGTTATGGATAATGTCACATTCATCATGCTTGTTTTAAAAACAAAATTATTAAAATTATGTAGTCTTCAGATCTGCTTAGCCCTGGAGTTGCAGGAATAACAAAAAGTTTGGACTTTTGCTGCTCTATGAGATGATGGGACCTCAAATAGAAAGCTTTTTTTCCTTGGTTATTTCTGATCTTCTTGGGAGACCTTGTCTGTCACCTGTGAACAACCCAAGGTTGCACAGCTCATCCAAAGTACAGGAAAAAAATAAATTCTTTTAGGGCTGTGTTCTTTTATCTTGCATAAAACTGGAGCTTATTTCCTGAGGATAGTCCTTTGTGATGATGCTCAGGTCACAAGTCCCATGGCTGGAAATACTTTGTTTTCCACTGCGTGATATCACAGCCTCTTTATACTCTTGCCAGGTGTGATTACCTGAGGTTGGAATGTCAGCTATTAGCAGTGTGTCTTGCTTACTCCTGTTTGAAACTGGCTTTCCTTTCAAGGCGTGTAGGAGAATGTTTGAACTGTAGGCTGGAACAAAGAGGTTTCCAGTCATAGGTAAACCATTTCCCCCTTATCTAAAAAGTTTTCTGTTTCCGCCAGGCGTATTGCAAGTGTTAAAATACTTCTCAGCTCTAATCAGTCTTCTGAAGATCTTCAAAGAAACAAAGCATCTCTCTATAAGTACACTCCTAATATGAACGTGAAAACGTGGTTTTAATTCTTAGGATTCCTTCTATCTCAGTCTGTGCTATTTCCTGTTGTGTGTGAGATCCCAGTTCACCTGCAGTCCCCTTGCAAGTGATGGCCCCTGTTTGATGCCCGCTGGAAATGAAATACTTGCATATGAATGGGTGGAGCTGCAATGGGGTGTCACTGCTGGGGGACTAAAGAGTCTGCAGTTGAGCACGAGCAAAGCTCACAAGTGTCTGTACAAAGTTTCATGTTGATCACTCATTTGTGCATTTCATACAGGGGCTTTTAAGTTTTAGTGTCGTCGTCATGACCATGTACACGGTGACCTGTACTACTAACAGGAGCCCTCTGGTAACTTGTGCTTTTGTTGGGATGGAAAAATAAGATGAAGGAGTTGATCTTCAAGGCTGCTTTTTGAAAGGGGAGGTGCACTGAACAGGCTCTTCTGGTCCTGGCTGTAGGTGTGAAATGAAACCGCCTGTTTGTGTCCATATGACCTGTCCTGACATGTCGGTCATCGGAGGTGCTTGATTAAGTTTCTGTATGCATTTGCCTGCATGCAGTGTGGTCTGTTATCCTTCCCTCAGAATATGATCTAAATACTTTTTCTGGAGTTTTTGGAAACTAATTTTATATTGTTTTTCTCCCTTCCCCCATTTAAGGGTCAAGATGAGGCGGATCCATCAAAACCACCCTGGCTCAAAGGAGGGTAAGTGCTGTTTTGAGACCTTGTTTCCCAGCATTCATAATTACAGCACACTTTCTGGTCTGCAGTTCACCACAGGTAGAAGCAGCACTTCTGATGGTTTTAATGGCTGTTTTCAGGAATAATAAAGTGGCCATGCCTCACTCAGGGCCCAGCTGCTGCTGTATTTCAGAGTCTCCTCTTAAACAGCCGAAAGTGGCCCATGCAGCTCTTCAAGATTATCTGTGGTTAAGAGCAAGGTCATGGTTGCAGTGTGTAACCTGTAATGTGATGGTGGCGAGTACTTATGGCAGAAGTATTACATAGTCCTTGCTGAGCACCATGGAGTGGTCTGGATGAGATCCTTTTTTCTGAACCAGTTGCTAATGGGACTGGTGAAGGGAAAGAGTAGCTCTGAAAGATTGCTGTGGCTTTTGCTCTTTGAAGGAAAAAAAAAAAAGCTTTGGGGGAAGTCTTCTGTCTTTGCAGTGGTATCTGTGATCATTGTAGCAGTCAGAACTGCAGTAACTCTGGAAATCATTGCATTTTGTCAGTTTTAAAGCAGTGATCAATATGCACAGGTAAGTGTGAGAGGCCACAGGTTCTCTCTGCGACACGCTTTTTGCAGCAGACGAAGCAGACAAATTCTGATCGTGTGTAATTTCAGCATGATGCTCTGCATAATAGGTACCAGCATGGTAGCTTCCCTAGAATCCTCTTGGGGAGGGGGGGGCCAAAAATAAAAGACAGTGAGACATTTTACAAGCTGTTAGGCTATGTGCCTTATACGCAATTAGGGCGATACAGTTTGGTGGTGGTGCAGTCATTAGGAGCTGACGTAGCAGAGGATTTGCCCTGAAATCTCAGCAAGAGGCAGCGTGCTACACATGTAAGTGGTTAATTCTCATACCACTGAAGGATGCTTCCATAGTAAAACCCAAAGTGAAGTTGGAGGCTTTGTTATATGGCGTTCTGCTCTTGCAGTCATTGTTCAGCAATGTTGGTATTCCCGCAAAGCATCCTCCACACCTGCGGATGCCTGGAGCTGCCTAGCAACCCTGTGCTTTCCTAAGAAGCCCGGGATTTTGCTGAGCAGGCTGCTGGAGAACTGGCAATTAGCAGGAGCAGAAGACAGTGATTTATTCTAACTATACACAGCACCTTCTCCTGCTTTAACAAGGAGACAATGTGCTGAGTTTATTGGTTCATGCACACAAAATTATTTCCTAGCCTGGAAGATGAATACACCTACAGTCCTGAAATACTTAAAAAACGTGTTTTGTCAATTCAAGGCAATGTTTGCTCTCGTCTGTAATTTTTTTTCCCCTTTTTGTGTGAGCTATAACAAAACACACTGGCTAATGTAGTTTTGAAAGAAGTTTGGCTTGTTCACTGTATCTCCACATGCAAGAGATTGCTGGAAAGAGTTGGTAGTGGGTGATTAACATTTAATTTCACCCTTAGCCATGCTGTGGCTTGTTAGCCACAAAGTATATTAAAGAACATGGTTTTGGAGTTCTTGAAGATTAGAGAAGTCACAGAATCACAGAGTTGTAGGGGTTGGAAGGGACCTCGAGAGATCATCGGGTCCAACCCCCCTGCCAAAGCAGCTCCCCAGCTCATACTGCACAGACAGGCGTCCAGATGGGTCTTGAATCTCTCCAGGGAAGGAGACTCCACCACCCCCCTGGGCAGCCTGTCCCAGGGCTCCCTCACCCTCACTGGGAAAAAGCTTTTCCACATGTTGGTGCGGAACTTCCTGTGCTCCAATTTGCAGCCATTGCCCCTTGTCCTGTCCCCACAGACCACAGAAAAGGGGCAGGCCAATTCCCCCTGCACCCCATACTTAAGATATTTATAAACATTGATTAGGTCCCCCCATAGTCTTCTTTTCTCCAGGCTGAACAGCCCCAGCTCTCTCAGCCTTTCCTCATATGGGAGATGCTCCAGGCCCTTCATCATCTTCATAGCCCTTCTCTGGACTCTCTCCAGGAGATCCCTGTCTTTTTTATACCAGAGAGGAAAAATCATCCTTTGTAGCATCTGCGTGAAAAAACACTTATATTAAAAGGTGAATACCTGCTTCAAGCTACTTAGACTTCTAGCATAATGCTAAAAGTAGCTCCCTGCCTGTAATCACTGGCTGTGGAGAGAGAGCTTTAAAAAAAGGTACAGTTGGTATGGATCAGTGTCTGGCTGTAATATCTCTACGTATTTGATTTATTGGTGCAAATCATCTTCTCATACAGAAATGCTACTCACTCCTCAGTACAGCTCTCTGTAATAATGTTATAAATATTACATGCATTGCAGAGGAGAGTTACCCCATTACATACAAAGCTGTAGCGTGCGTATTTTCGGCACCGTCAGTGCTTCTGTGTCTGCAAACACTGATTTATTTTAAGCAAAGGAGAGGTTTTGTTTGAACAAAAGAGGTGGCTGAAAGCACAACAAGCTGGTTAATTTGGAAAATTAAGAATTGTTGCTGATTTTAAAAGAAGTAAGTATTAACAAGCTAAAAGCAGGTCATAGAACTGTAGGGGTTGGAAGGGACGTCCAGAGAACATCGAGTCCAACCCCTCTGCCAAAGCAGGTTCCCTAGGACAGGTCATCTGAGTGTGTAACTATCTGGGTACTAGGATACCTCTCAGTGGAGAAAACAAGCACCTTTCAAATAGCCTTGTCAGTCTGACTCACAACCGGTTCTATCATAACCTAATCCTATCACAAATATGTTGCAAAAAAACAGGTTGCAACTAGGCATGTTTCCCAAGCCAACAACTTGTTATTTAGGCCCATCTTGAATTTACAAAACACATAATTTTAAGGTTTTTCTTTCCTGGCAAATATCAGACTATGACAGTTCTGTTTCAATTGAATTAGGGAAAAAAAAAAAATCATTGGAAATACCATAGAAAAGAAGGGTAAATTCTCAGCTGTACCATTTACTTTTTGCAGGAGCATCACCTCTGGATTTTCACTTGTGACCATTTTGTTACGTCTTTTCAGCTTACAGACCGTCTCTATTTTTTATATGCTTTCAAGTGATTTGACACAAATCTTTGACCCAAAACATACCAAGAAGCTGTATTGTATTTTAGGTAATGCTGGAATTATTGGCATAGAATCACAGAATGTATAAGTTTGGAAAGCACCTTTAGAAGTCATCTAGTCCAACCCCCCCACAGTGAGCAGGGACATCTTCACTAGATCAGGCTGCTCAGTGCCCCATCAAGCCTGACCTGGAATACCTCCAGGGATGGGGCCTCCACTACCTCTCTGGACAACCTGTTCCATTGATCTACCACCCTCATATTGAAGATTTTTTTCCTAATATCTGACCTAAATCTTACCTTTTCTAGTTTAAAACCGTTATCCCTCCTCCTCCTGTTACATCCCTCATGAACAGTTCTTCCCCAGCTTTCTTATAGGCACCTTTCAGGTACTGGAAGGCTGCTGTAAGTCACAGAATCTCACAACTGTAGGGGTTGGAAGGGACCGCCAGAGACCATTAAGTCCAACCCCCTACCAAAGCAGGTTCCCTAGGACAGGTCACACAGGGAGGCATCCAGATGGGTCTGGAATCTCTCCAGAGAAGGAGACTCCACACCCCCTGGGCAGCCTGTCCCAGGGCTCTGGCACCCTCACCATGAAGAAGTTCTCCTGCATGATGGTGTGGAACTTACTGTGCTCCAACTTGAGGCCATTGTCCCTTGTCCTGTGCCCACAGAGCACTGAGAAGAGGCTGGACATTTCCCTCTGTCTCCCACCCTTCAGATATTTATAAACATTGACCAGATCCTCTCTCAGTCTCTTGTCTCAAGGCTGAACAGCCCCAGCTCACTCAGCCTTTCCTCACAGGAGAGATGCTCCTTGCCTTTAATCATTCTTGTGGCCCTCCACTGGACTCTCTCCAGGAGATCCCTGTCTTTTTTTGTGCTGGGGAGCCAGCTTCTCCCGGAGCCTTCTCTTCTCCAAACTGAACAAGCTCAACTCTAAACTCTCTCAGCCTATCCTCACAGGAGAGGTGCTCCAGCCCTTTGATCATTTTTGTGGCCCTCCTCTGGACATGCTGCAACAGGTCCATGTCCTTCTTGTGCTGAGGGCTCCAAAGCTGGACACAGCACTCCAGGTGGGGTCTCACCAGAGCAGAGTAGAGGGGCAGAATCCCCTCTCTCTATAAATCTGCTGGCCATGCTTCTGTGGATGCAGCCCAGGATGTGTTTGGCCTTCTGGGCTGCAAGATGCACAGTGGTGACTCATGTCCAGTTTCTCATTCATGAGTACCCCCAAGTCCTTTTCCTTAGGGCTGCTTTCAAGCACATCATCTCCCCAACCTGTATGGATAATGGGGATTGTCCCAACCCAGGTATAGGACCCTGCTCCTGGCTTTGTTGAACCTCTTGAGGTTCACCTGGGCCCACATCTCCTGCTTGTCCAGGTCCCTCTGTATGGCATCCCATCCCTCTGGCACCGTAACTTCACCACTCAGCTTGGTGTCATGAGCAAATTTGCTGAGGGTGCACTCAATCCCACTGTCAGTATCATTAATAAAGATATTAAACAGCACCCAGTACAGACCCCTGAGGAACTCTGCTTGTCACCATCTTCCATCTGGACTTGGAGCCATTGACCACCACCCCCTGGATGCAACGGTCCAGCGAATTCCTTATCCACTGAACAGTCCACCACTCAAATGTCTATCTCTCTAGTTTAGAGAGGAGGATGTTGTGGGGGACCATGTCAGAGGCCTTACAGGCATCCAGACAGATGGCACCTGTAGCTCTTTCTGTAGCTCACTGATGCAGTCAACTCCATTGTAGAAAGCCACTAGGTTGGTCAGGCAGGACTTGCCCCTAGTAAAGCCATGCTGGCTGTCACAAATCACCTCCCTGTCCTCCGTGTGCCTCAGCATAGCTTCCACAACAATCTGTTCCATGGTCTTCCCAGGCACAGAGGTGAGGCTGACAGGTTGGTAGTTCCCAGGGTTGTCCTTCCTACCCTTGTTAAAAATGGCTGTGATGTTTCCTGTCTTCCAGTCACCAGGGACTACACCTGACCACCATGCCTTTCCAAATATGGAGAGTGGCTTGGCAAAAATACATCAGCCAATTCCTTCAGGACTCTGGGATGCATCTCATCAGGTCCCATGGATCATCTAGGTAGATCATCATACATCATCTAGGTAGTCTTCAACGACACCTATTTTACCACCAAACAGAATCACTGAATGATTTGGGTTGGAAGGGCTCTCAACCTCCTTGCTGTGGTCAGGGGCACTCTCCACTAGACCAGGTTGTCCAAATCCCCATCCAACCTGGCCTTGAACTCTGCCAGGGAGGAGGCAGCCACAGTTTCTCTGGGCAGCCTGTGCCAGGGCCTCACCACCCTCACAGGGAATAATTTCTTCCTCGTATGTAATCTAAATCTCCTCTCTTCTAGTTCATAGCCATTACCCCTCGTCCTATCAAATATTAGGGATTTATAATAGAAGGGATTTATAATATTAAGGCAGCAGATTAAAGTCCATGTTTGATCCCAGCAAGACCGTTCTGACAATATACACATTTTGTGGAGATATTTTTTGATGCAGACCAGAATTTTCTATATGCCAGAAAGTATTATTGCAGTGTAATTTGGGCAAAATGTTGTTCTGGAATCCTCCATTGGAAATAAGGGTAGCCTCCAGTACAAGCCCCGTGTAGCCTTGGTGTAAGGATTCCCAGGAATTGGAAAGCTGTTCACCTGGGCCAAAGGTTCTGATTGTTTTAATTAACTGCCATAAATCTTCACCTTTCCCACATCTGGGTTTGTCTTCTGCTCCTATCTGTGAGGTCTGTCTGTGGCAGCTGGCTGCAGGTGGTCTGCGCTCGTCAGGCAGGAGCGCAGAGCTGTACTCGCGCTGTAGCACAGCCGGTGCGGCTCCCTGTGGGTGCTCACCTTCCCACCAGGCTTGCTCAGCCCACAGCAGCTGTCAGCTCAGCTCCTATGCCCTGTCAAATAAGTCAATGTTACTGTTGCATTGCTGTGTTTCTCTAAGAGGCTGTTTCCCCTCTTTGCCGCAGGCTTGTGCGAGGCTGTGGCGTGACACCCTTGTCCGTCCTAGAGCATGGGCTGCTGTAATGTAGGTTTGGTCATTGTTTTCTGGAGGTTGGTTTGGACTTCTGGCTGAATTGAAAGGAAATTCGAGTAGCTCCTGCTCACCGAGAGGGGCAGGTTGCCTTTTGTCACTTAACCAGTCTCCAAATTTTCATGACATGTATAAATCTCTGGTGGCAATTTGGTTTCCTAGGTGCATGTCTTTTACTGCAGTAAGAACAACTGACCCGTACTCTTCTTTCCTGTAGCTGTGGTGCCTTTGAGCATTTCAGCTGGGTGCATTGTACCAAGTCAGCAAAAAGTGCAGATTAAACGTGGCAGACAGGTTATCATGCAACTGCCAGCGTGGTATGGGGTGAAAACAAGTCACCAAGGATAGAGAGGCAGAGGTTTCTTGTATAGTCTCTGTAGCCAGGAAAACAACCTTGGGAACCCTATTTCTAATGCTACCAAGGCATGACAACAGCATGGAGATGGAGAAGATGAGTGACTGAGAGGGGCTGTGGGTTTTGGCTGGTGTGTTTGTTGCATAGAGTGAGTCACCACGTTGCAGGTCTGTTCTCAGGTTTGGGGCACATACAATAGATACAACAGCTGAGAAATGTGCGCTTGGTTCCCAACCATAGCAAAGAGCTTTATCTTAAGGACTTAAACATATGCAGTTGATTTACTTGGGCCCTTTAAGATGAATTCACAGACTTTTCAAGTGCAGAAGTGTACCCATGAAACGTTACCAGTGCAAGATGGGATCCAGGTACAAATTGTTCATCCTGGACTCATCAGGAAGGAGAAGGCTGTCACGTTTTATTTCTGCAGACACCAAGTGTTGCTGGGGTGATGTCCCATTTGCTCCATCACCACCTCCCCTGGTGAATGGCAGCTCTTTTATGTAGAGGCCTGTCTGGCTCGGAAACTGAGCACCAAGTAAAAATAATCTCCTTTCTCCCCAGATACAAGGTTTTTCCTGTAATAATTGCATGGACCTTGAGGGCCAGGATTAAGTATGTTCTAGCCTAGAATAGGATGATGAGCAGCATCTTGCCCTTGGGCTGATCCACTTTGACATACTCCCTCCCAAACACCGACGCCGGGCAGAAACATGTGTTGTTGTTAAGAAGATAAACACTTAATCATTTCTAGCATTAACTTTACACTTTCTTAAGTATAATCTCCTGACTGATTTTGCTTCCTTCAGTAAAGCATTCCCCCTCCTCCCCCCCAAACACTAAATTAATTAAGACTGGAGATGGATGCTTTCAAGTTTTCATTCTTTCCTGCCATGACGCTCGATGCCACCAGTAAAATACAAACTGGGCTCTCCCTAAGGAAGAAAGAGTACTTCTGAAAACTGTGATTTGTGGTGCATGTGAATTACTGCCACAGCATTCTAGTTATGCCCTTAGGTCAGTATTTTTGCCAAAAAGATGCCCCGTGGAATGGTGAGGGATAGTGCTGCCTTCACCCACTGTGCTGGCAGCAGTGACTGAAGCACTGGGTGCTCTGCAAACACATGCCCAGCCTACACTGAGCTAACTCAGACCCTTCCTCTGGGATTGGGAAAATGACCTGGTTTTGGTGTGTTAACAGCTTCAGTGTATTATTAAGTTGCATTTGCCATGAACTGATTCTTCCTTTTCTTGTTGCATGTGATGGTATTAGCAAGGAGACTGATGTTTTAAGGGAGGTTTTGCTCATCTGTTTACTGTCCATCACTGCTGATGAGATTTACTTTTTTTTTAATACTTTGTTTTTTCTCCTCCTGAATTTCCAGGCCTGCAGGTGGTCTCTATGGCATTGATAGCATGCCTGATCTACGCAAAAAAAAGCCAATTCCACTTGTCAGTGATCTGGTAAGAGATTTTTCTTCAGCCACACAGTTACTGGTGGAAGTGGCTTTGCTTTCAGACGTGCATTAACATTCATTGTTGCTTTCAGAATTTGATGGTTTCCTGTTTATTTAAATGAATTCTTACAGTAAGGGGTTAGGAGTTGTACTTAGAAAAAAAATATCTCAGCAAGAATGAGCTATGGTTTCACAAACAGTTTCATTTGGCAGAATTAAGATATTTTCCATGTTCCTTTTTTTTTTTTTCCTTTTTTTTTTCTCCCCTACACAGAATATTTGGTTATTTTTAGGCCTGCATTATTTTTAAATGCTTTCCTAAAAATCACATACTTTGTGGAAAAGTTACAATGTCCATGTGAGATTTGGCAACTTACCAGAAGGTTGGAATTTCAAAGGATAAATAAACGAGCATATGTGCTTGGATTTTTAAAGTAATTTGCAATATTGCCAGTAGGCTTCTGCACTGAGGAAGCACAAGAACGAAGCGACTAATGAGGACAAGTTTCATATGCTCGTGTGATAACGGTGAAATCAGGCTTCTGCAGGACAAATGGTTTTCTGTTGGCTGTGCTCAGGACACGTAGCAGTTGCATACTTGGGAGAAGGGCTGTAACAGCTGAAAGGCCAAAGTTTCCATATCCTGAGATTCCTGTTGAAGAGATGCATGCAATTCTCTCTGCCAGCTTATGCATGGGAAGCTTAGTAGGTGGTATCGTACATCCTTGCAATGATGGCATTAACTTGTGTTACTTCCTTTGTATGCTTTCAATCTCTCTCTCTCTCTCTCTCTCTCTCTCTGCAGGCCATGGTAAGTGGAGCTAGAGACTACCCATCAAGTCTTCTCCAAAAATTAGTTTACCTTATTTTCCCCTCCACTTCTCTGCTTTTTTGTTTTGAACCTGCAGTATTGCTGTGCATGCGTATCCAGCATCCTGTCCTGCTCCATCACTGATGGAATGAACCTTTTCAGTCTTCAAACAGCATAAAGCAGAGCACAAATCGAGGTTTCTGATCGGGTTTGATGATTGCAAAGCACATGTCCTTAGCTTTGATTTTCTTCTCTGCCTTCACCTAACTGCAGCAGCTTGCTGAAGGAATCCTTTGTATGCCAGTGTGAGGTGCTGCAAAGGCACTGCCCTGTGCTGTCCACAGCTGTTGAACTTAGTGTGGGCATGATGAAAAGGAGGCAGTTTTGAGGGGAAAATGCTGTTCATTGCATTCAGTGATGGCCAGTGAATGTGATACACTAGCACATTCAAAGCTGTGCTCCCGACCCACTCTTATTTTTGTTTGGTTTTGTTGTTTTGTTTTGATTGGGTTTTGTTTTTTTGGTGGTGGGGGGAGGGAGGTGGGGTTAATCCTATTTGTTTGCAACCCTTTCATTGTCTCATGTGTATGTAAAACTGATGAAACAATGTCCTTTTGGATATGAATGAAGTCAGTAGTGATCTTATCCAATAGCAGGGTTACCATTGCTATCAGACTGTGGAAGCAGAGATGTGATTCCAGGTTTCACTGACACATCTTACCAGAAAAACTGTAAAATTTACCAAAGGGAGACTTGTTGTGGACAGATGGAAACAAGTTGGAAACCTTTGGGAGTATGGATTTGACACTTCTGAGATCTGAGCTATCATTTAAGCAACTAACTTGAATGTAGTAGTCTGCTGGTTTGAGGTCTGGGGTGGCAGAGCCCCCTTGGTCATTTCTCTGGGTGTTGTAGTGCCAGTGCTTTTCTGAATGCTGGTGGTGAATAACAAACTTCCTTCCTTCTTAGTCACTGGTTCAGTCCCGGAAAGCCGGAATTACCTCAGCAATGGCCACCAGAACATCTCTCAAAGATGAAGAGCTGGTAAGTGGGAGGGTTGCTTGGCTCCTATTAACTTTTAGTAAGCAAATCAAGGGAATTCGGCTCTCTGGGATGCAGAGCCAGCTTCACAGATGTCTAAAAATATAGATGCAAATCTTCTTGTATCATTTGTTTAAAGAAACCAAACATGTAAAAAAATAACATTTAATGTGTCAATATGATCCTGAAAAATGTAATCTTACCATTTCCTTCTGTGCTATCTACCATGGTGGGGGATAGCATGTGAAGCTTGCTTTATGCAACATACCCCTCATCTACAAACCTTAATTCTTTCCTTTCATCTCCTCCACTTTTTTAAATGCTAGGAAAAATGCTTTTGGAAGGGTGTCCTCTGCTGCTGCTTCTAAAAGTTTGATAAATTAGGCTACCTCAAATGTGTAGATTTACTGCACTGCTCATGCCTTTTCTCTTAAGACTTGCGTGTTGACCAACAAAAATAGATTCAGCCACCTTCCTGGATGTTGGTTTATGTGTGCTCTTGCCTTTCAGAAAGCTCATGTCTACAAGAAGACCTTGCAAGCCTTAATTTACCCCATCTCTTGTACCACCCCGCACAACTTCGAAGTGTGGACAGCCACAACTCCCACCTACTGCTACGAGTGCGAGGGGCTGCTGTGGGGTATTGCGCGGCAGGGAATGCGCTGCGGGGAATGTGGAGTCAAGTGCCACGAGAAGTGCCAAGACTTGCTCAACGCCGACTGCTTACAGAGTGAGTAGTGGCCAGTGGAGTGTGCCTGTCCCAAAAGTGCTACCAGAGCTTCCCTACGTGTGTATCAGAATCGTAGAATCATAGAATGGCATGTGTTGGAAGGGACGCTCCAGCCTTCTGATTGTCTTTGTGGCCCTCCTCTGGACCTGCTCCAACAGGTCCATGCCATCCTTATGTTGGGGCCCCAGATCTAAACAAATGACTCCAGGTGGGGTCTCACCAGACTAGAGAGTCAGAGTCACCTCCCTTGACCTGCTGCTTGGCTTTCTGGGCTGCAGGCACACATTGCCAGCTCATGTTGTGCTTGTTATCCACACACCCCCCAAAGTCCTTCTCCTCAAGGCTGCTCTTAATCCATTCCCCACCCAGCCTGTAGCTGTGCTTGGGATTGCTCCGACCCATATGCAGGACCTTGTGGTTTGCCTTGTTGAACTCCATGTGGTTCTCAGAGGCCCACCTCTCCAGCCTCAAGACCCCTCTGGATGGCACCTCTTCCCTCCAGTGTGTTGACTACACCACACGGCTTGGTGTTTTTGACAGACCTGCTGAAGGTGAAAATGATCATAGAATCATAGAATGGCATGGGTTGGAAGGGACCCCAAGGATCACAGAGCTCCAACCCCCCTGCCACAGGCAGGGCCACCAACCTCAGGCCTGGATCTACACAAGGTTGCCCAGGGCCCCATCCAACCTGGCCTTGAACACTTCCAGGGACAGGGCATCCACTACTTCTCTGGGCAGCCTGTTCCAGCACCTCACCACTCTTTCTGTAAAAAACTTCCCCCTAATATCCAATCTAAACCTTCCCTCCTTTAGTTTTAATCCATTCCCCCTTGTCCTGCCATTGTCTGCCCTTTTAAAAAGCTGATTCCCCTCCTGTGTGTATGCTCCCTTCAGGGACTGGCCTTCTGTTCTCCAGGCTGAACAAGCCCAGCTCCCTCAGCCTCTCTCTGTAGGGCAGGTGCTCCAGCCCTCTGATCATCTTCGTGGCCTCCTCTGACCCCTCTCCAACAGTCCCACATCTTTCTTGTATTGGGGGCCCCAGATCTGGACACAGTACTCCAGGTGGGGCCTCACAAGGGCAGAGTAGAGAGGGACAATCCCCTCCCTGTCCCTGCTGCCACCCCTCATCTGATGGATCCCCTACGCTCTGATGGAGCGTAGGTGACACCTCAGTGATCAGTGAAACTGCCTTTATGTGTACGACTCTTGTGTTTTCTGAATTGGTGCAGCTGGGCTAAACCTACCCCCAGGGACACAGACAGCTCCACTGACTCAGAGGAATTTCTTTGTGGCATTGTGCTTGATGGGGTTTAAAAGAAGGTTTAATTTTCACATTTGTTTGGTTTTAAGCCACGTGATGTTTAAGTGTCAGCTCAGGTGGTGTATTTGCTAAGTTATTCTGCGTGGAAGAGAGGCAGTGGGCTTGGTGAATAGGGTACTCAACTGGATACTCTGGCTTCTGTTCTGTCCCTCCTTCCTTGGTATCACGGTCAGGTTTCTGCTTTTAACCATGAGCTTCTTTTACTCTTCAGAGCAGCAATGGGTTCCTGCTCAGGGGGTAGAGGCAGTGGACTTAAATTGTGTCCCCTGCACCAACTACAGCCTGGCAAAGCGTTTTCTTTTCAGCTGTAGGGTCTCATGGCTGAATCACTTAAAAGACCGAGCCAGCACAGATGATGGGTCAGATAGGAGGGTGTGGGGGTCCTGGTTGATGACAGGTTGGCCATGAGCCAGCAGTGTGCACTGGGGGCTGAGAGAGCCAGTGGGATCCTGGGGTGCATCAGGGGTGCAAGTCTAAGGAGGTGATCCTCCCCCTCTACTCTGCCCTGGTCAGGCCCCACCTGGAGTATTGTGTCCAGTTCTGGGCTCCCTGGGATAAAAAGGACAGGGATCTCCTGGAGAGAGTGCAGAGAAGGGCTACGAAGATGATTAAGGGCCTGGAACATCTATCCTATGAGGAAAGGCTGAGAGAGCTGGGGCTGTTAAGCCTGGAGAAAAGAAGACTGAGGGGGGAACGTAATCAATGTTTATAAATATCTTAAGTATGGGGTGCAGGAGGAATTGGCCAGCTCCTTCTCTTTGGTCAATGGAGACAGGACAAGGGGCAATGGCTGCAAATTGGAGCACAGGAAGTTCCGCACCAACATGGGGAAAAGCTTTTTCCCAGTGAGGGTGACAGAGCCCTGGGACAGGCTGCCCAGGGGGGTGGTGGAGTCTCCTTCTCTGGAGATATTCCAGACCCATCTGGACGCCTATCTGTGCAGTATGAGCTGGGGAGCTGCTTTGGCAGGGGGGTTGGACCCGATGATCTCTCGAGGTCCCTTCCAACCCCTACAACTCTGTGATTCTGTGATTTAATCTTCCTAGCATTCCTGTTTATTTTGTTGTTTTTTTCTTCAGTAGTCAAAAACTGAGCCCTCTCTTCAAAGAAGAGTGCTTCAAAGAGCTGTGGGTTTGCAGATAAATGAGAAGTTACACAAACAATGGAGAAGTTTAAAAGGAATTTGATTGAAGAAGTGGAGGGGGGAAGAGACAAAGGAGAAAGTTCTAATTTGGGCATCTAGCTTGGCCAGGTTATTTTTATTTGCTTGTAAAACAGTTTTCTTGATTTGGTCTCAGATTTATGTTCCTGCTTGAGAGCAAAATATCTTAGTCTAAATGGAACATAAATTTCTGCCATATGTGTTAAATCTTGAGTAGGAAGGTGGGGCTGTTTCTGTTCACTCTTGATTTTCTTGGCGCTCCAGCTTGATGGACTAA
Source organism: Laterallus jamaicensis coturniculus (assembly GCA_022605575.1). NCBI lineage: Eukaryota > Metazoa > Chordata > Aves > Gruiformes > Rallidae > Laterallus > Laterallus jamaicensis. The sequence goes on along the minus strand of JAKCOX010000024.1, from coordinate 12,053,558 downwards.
GTCAAAGGAATCAGAAAAGTTTGTGAAGTGTAAACAGACTTCTTGCAAATCCCTGTCAGCAATTCTAGGAATATAGAGTCGAATCTTGTATCTGCCTTGGGCTCTATGTGTTTGGGAAAGCCAGACTGATAATCCTGCAAAGGATACCAGTGAATCGTAGGTAACATAGGTTTTGCTTGTATTTTTATGGAGTTTTAAATAATCCACAGTTAGAACTGGGGCTATTTGCAGCAGCTTATGAGATGCAGCTGATGCTGGTGAAACATCTCTGTTCCTCCTCAGTTGCTCAGCAATTCTGGATTTGTCTTTGAGTACTGCAAGGTGATCTTTAAAGTTCATAGCATTCGAGCAGTTGCATCATTGGCACCTTGGCTTTGTTGCAACCATGTTGTGGCTAAGAAGAGGAACTGCTGATATGCATGTGCATCATGGACATGCATCACAATCAAGCCTGGGAAAATGCTATGGGGGGCAAAGGAAAACCAGGTTCTCACCAGCAGCAGGAAGGAAGCAGGCACAAAGCTGTTGTACAGAGCAGGGGTCATGAAGTCAAAAACAATAGAAATAAAACTAAATTTAAGAAATAGCTAATGGCTAAGAGGAAATATATTTCTGCAGAGGAGAGCTCTGGCTATCCATGTTTGCTAAAGGACACTTCAGACTGGGATGGGTACTGGAGGGAGTTCAGTGGTAAAGGGCAAAATACGGGAATGCCTCCAGAGAGGGTGGTATCAGGCTGTTGTTTCAAAAAGGGTAAAAGTAGCCATAGTAGGTCTCTCCTAGTAGACTGTTCCCAAAGGGATATTGTGGAGCCCAAGGCAGAGGTGTAAGACTTGTACATGCCTGGTTTACTCTTGCAGCTATCCATAGCTTAAGACCTTTCTGAGCAGTAGGTGCTGTGTTTAATAGCTGGCAGTGATGCCTCTGTGAATTGGTTTCATCCTTGTTTGAACCTGTTTGTGCCTGAACTATGTTCAGGAAGAGGGAGATAAGCAGCAGGGAGGAAGATGGTCTGGTTAAGCTTGCTGTTTACCAAAAAAAAAAAAAGGAATAAATTTGCTCTAAGAAAATTAAAGGTGGAAGTAGAAGACAACATCAATGATAAGAATAGGGAGGGAGGCAGGTTTCCTAATCTCTGTTTGGAATTAAATAAGCTTATGCAACAGGCTGTGGGATGTGATGATGGCAATAGTCTGCATTTTTCTATGGAATAGAAGCAACAACTGGAAACAGCTCTGCTTTTCATATATGGCAAAGCATTAGATAAAAACTTGTTATTTTATCCACGGGATTGCAGATGTTTGCTTTGCACATTTCCTTTCAAAATGTAAACACAAGATACTTCAGCATCCAGAGTTAAAGAAACAGAGAGGAAACAGCTGAGAGTACACTGAGCTCAAAACTTGTGAAGTCTGTAGAGAGGTAAAACCCCAACGAAACAAAAACTTTATTTACTGAGTAATTTGAAAGCTGCCCAGCATCAAAACAGGGAAGATACAGAGACTGTGGGCTGGGGGTTTGTCAGGGTACCTGGTGTGAGTGTGGTGTGGGTATCGTTATCTGGGATAGAGATGTGAAGGAAACGAAATATGGCAGTTGTGTAAATAAAACACAGAGAGGTCAGAGAAAAAGCAGTTCTGGATGATTAGGAAAATGGTGAGGCCAATATGTGGATGTGCTGCTGGGTTAGGAAAACAAATGTTATTGATGCTAGACATCTATTAAAATGCTTTTTTTGTGAAACTTTGTTCTTTGCTTTGGCATGTCCATACTAAAATCCTTTTTAACTGGAACCCACCAGGGCAGAAGAAAATGGAAAAATTCAATTAATTTTTATATTAGCTTGAAGAATATAGGCTGTGCTTGCAGAATGAGAAATGGGGTTTCTGGGGGACAAGCAACAGTTTAGAAATCCAGTAAATTCAAGACTGAACTTTCTTGTGTTCTGAACTCAGAAGGAGTTTCTTCTTTACAGAAGCTTTATTGCTGCTGTTAGTAAAAAAAAAATTAAAGAATTCTCAGGGCATATCTTCACTTAGTCCTGTTTAAGGCTTCCAGCAAACGTTACATTGGAGTAAAATGAATTTTCAGGCTGGTAACAAATACAATTCTATTGATTATACCTTGATGCCTCAGGCTGTATCTTCATGTCGATCTGTGTAAGGCTTCCAGAAAATGTTGCACTGGAGTAAAATGAATTTTCAGCTGGTTACAAACACAGTTCCATTACCTGTGTCTTGAAACTTTGTGTAGACACCTGGGGTTTTATTCCTTGGAATCAGAATGTGCTCTTTATCCATCTTCTGTCTTTCAGTGCCTTTCTGCAATAAATAAAAAGGATCACTTTCACCAAGTCTGGAAGAATTAAGTTGGGTTGTTTCTGCTGAGGGTGTTTTCTTACCCTCTGTATTTTTTCAAAACTGAGTATCTGATACAGTCAGCAAATGTGTTGGGACCACAGTGATGAAATACTCAGATTCAGCAACATTTTGTTGCAATTTGAAGCAAAATCCCTTTGCAGACTGGTCCAGCAGAGCTGTGCCATGAATTGGCAAGGTCTGAAGCGCAGTGAAGTGGAATCCGTTGTGGCATGTGTACTGGAGCCATCTGGTTTATGGCTGTGTTGGCACAGGTTGTATCTCTGGGAGGATGTTTGTTATACAGGATCATAGAATCTCTAAGGTTGGAAAAGACTGCTAAGACCAAGTGCAACCGTCAACCCAACACTACTGTGTCAACTAAACTGTGCCCTGTAGTGCCACATCTATCTGTTTTTTGAACACCTCCAGGAAAGGTGACTCCCCACTTCTCTGGGCAGCCTGTTCCAGTGCCTGACCACTCTTCTAGTGAAGAAAGTTTTCCTACTATCCAATCTAAACCTAACTTGAGGCCATTTCCTCTTGTCCTATCCCTTGTTACTTGGGAGAAGAGGCCAACACCCAACCGGCTACACCGACCTTTTAGGGAGTTGCAGAGAGTGATAAGGTCTCTCCTCAGCCTTCTCTTCTCCAGGCTAAACAGCCCCAGTTCCCTCAGCTGGTTGTCATCAGATCTGTGCTCTAGACCCTTCACCACTTCACTGCCTGTCTCTAAACATGCTCCACCAGCTCAGTGCCCTTCTTGAACTGTAGGTACTTGGAAGATACTATTCTGATGATGGGACACTTGCCTTTTTATCATAATCTCATAAATACTTGCTTAAGGGAAGGTAATCTCTTTCTGGCCTTCTGATATTCTTGGAAGTACCTGAAATCTCTGACGCAGGGTGTTTATTTCCTTTCTTACTTGGCTGAAAAGGGATGGAGGGTTGTACCTTAAACCCCCTGTAGCATGCAAAGCTTCTTCCCAAAAGAGAACTTTCATCTCTTGACCTGTGCACTGGTCTAGGATCAACTAAAATATGATGTGTTGGGCAGTGTTGTTGTCAAAGAAAGAGTAAAGCTGAGGAGTGATGTGTGCGATAGAAGAAACAGATGCAGAGAAGTAGGCAGAATTATGAAGAGAAGGGAAAGGAGGGATGTTATGCTGGCAAGATCCTAGTAAAAGGGGCCTGTACAGTTCTGGGCTAGCATTTGAAAAGCCATAGTAATCTAGTTCTGCAGGTGTGTCCTGGTTGGTTTTGTGTGGTGGGTTTTTGGTGGGTTTTTTGGGTGGGGTTGTTTGTGGCTTCATGTTTTGGTTGTGTGTATTGTTGTTGTTGTTGTTCTAATTATGCTAATCTAATCCTCAGTAAATTATAGTTAAACCTGAGAAAATAAGTGCCCCTGGGAGATCAGAATCTAAACAAAGAGGAAATGAGATCTCAAGCTTCCAACTGCTGCTGGACATGAAGTCTGTGTTAGTCATATGTCTTTATTAGTGCTTTTTTGTGGTGTGCCAGAGCAACAAACCTTGGAGAACCACACGAGCTATCAGGGCTGTGTTACTGACTGCCTTGCTTTTACTACTGATTTGGCTCCTGGGGTCCTGGTTTGCCTCTGGAGTTGTTCAGTGCTTTTTGACTCAGAACTCGAAGTCAGGTGTGTTGGCAGCTTTCTGGGTGAGAAAACTGTGTGTGTTGCATTCTGGATGCAGAGACTGCAGTCCACAGCGAGTGGACTGTCAGTGAAGACGGATTAAGTTGCTTTTGTGATAATCATCTTGGCTTCTGGGTTTGAATGATGATTAGACTACACCATGGTGATCAACATTTGTTTGCTCCCAGAATCCTATGTAGGAAAATATTTGCACAGAAGGAGGAAGGATACCTTTATTTGAAACTCGAATATCTATTTTAAGTTTTGGGAATACATAATTTCTAAGCATTATCCACCCACTGAACAGCTGTCTTCTCTCCTGCCAGTGTTGCTTTCTTGACTTTTTCCTGTTAAAGCACAGGGTAACGGGACTGCTGGTTTACTAATGGCTGTATCAATACAGTCCCCAATATAGACATATTTGCTTTCTGTTTCCAGTCATAAATTGACTCAGAATTCAGTCAAGGAGAGGAAGAGAGAAGGAAAGCCCAGTGCCATTTGTGTGGTACTGTGCAAAGTACCTGTATAGTTCCATGCCTTCTATTGCCATTTACAAGACCGATTGAAAAGCTGATCCACTGATCTTTGTGCAGCTGAAAAAATAAAATCCAAGTCCAACAGCAGGAAAGGAACCTTCTGCCACCCAGTATAGTGAAATGCTTTGAGTTTATATCACATATATTTAAGGTAATTAGTCCCCCACTAGTTGTTTTGAATAACTCTGGTGGTTTGATACCAACAAGCAGGTACCAGAGAGAGTGTGTTGTTGAGACATAGGGTTTGTCCATTCTTCTTTAGTCCATATTGTTAAATGAGGAGTTTGATTCTGGCTTTTGCACTGCAGTTCATCTGCAACCTCTGCAAGGAGAGGGACCTTTCCCAAAGGACTAATGGCAGAATGGGGGGAGGGGCATGGATGGAAGAGTTCATCTGAAAGTCAGGAGGCAGAACTAAGTCATTGAGGTGACTAAATGGAGGGCTGTCTAGGGGTCTGTGTGACTTGGCTTGCACATCCAGGATACCCCAGATGGCTGGTAGCTGTGAGAGGGGGTAAATGCTCTATGCAAGGTCTCTGGAGGTGGTGGGGATGTTAAACATGTTTTTAACTAGAATTCCATCGTTTGTCCAAGTTTGCATTCTAAAGCATCATTTGATGCTTCTGGGGTTTTTGCAGTAAGGAAAGGCCACCTAGAACTGTGATAAGTCTTGTCCCATCTCAGTGCTGAACAGAGAAACATTTATACTTGCAAGCTGCTTGGTTAGTAATTTATCTAGAAAGTGGTTCTGAAATAGAGCACTCTACTCATACACAATATGAACTCTTAGTTTTTGAATTTGGTTCTTAATCTCCTTGAAGTCAGAAAAGGCAGTGCAGGGTTGGTTTCTTTGACTCACTACAGATTTCAGAATTCCAGCTAGGAAAGGAAAATTGTTTGGTTTGGCCTTTCCCAATTTCCCAGTAATTTTCTGTATTTCAGCATATACTGCAGAGAGTCCACCTTCATCCCCAGAAGACCTAGTTCTGTTACAACTGAATAGCACTTCTTATCTGAAGTTCAAAGTATAGCCCCTGGTATCATTTTGGTTTCATATTCCTTTAATAAATGTCAGCTCTACGGCTGGCTGATTGCCTGATACAAGACATCACATTGGGTGGTGCTACTTCTTCATCACCAATGAGCAGAGACAGCACGGACTGCATAATTAATTCCAGTATTTTGATTTCATTTCATCTTAAGCCAACAATAGGGAACTCTGGGGCAGATACATTTCATTGTATTAGACGAAATACTGAACATCAAGCCTCTAGCAAGTATATGAAGAAATAATTGTCAAGCAATGTGAAGTTATGGCTTGTTTTACACCCAGGTCTTTAATAGCATGCCTTGGAATGCAGTGTCCTTAATGAACTCTGAAACTTCAGTGGTCACAGTCTGTTCCAAACTGTTTTTATTCTTTCTGGCTTGGATGGTGGAAGTTATAATTGAGTTTTGTTTCCTTATTGAAGTGACTTTAGTAACGGTGAAAGGTGTTAGATTGAAGGCCCTAGAAATGGATGTCTTCAGGCAGTGTTAGTCACTGGGCACCCTGTCGAGTCTGCTAACAAGTTTGCCTGGTACGTTGTACTGCTAGGGGTCCTTTGTGTGTGTGTTCACAGAACCTTATTCAGATTTGGTCACTACCTGCAGAAACTGTTTCATATGCAAAGCTGTAATGCCCTATATTAAAGGTACTCCAGATATCACATTTGCCCACTTCTTCCAGAAGAAAGCAGTTTTATGTATCTTTGTGACTGATGGCTCCCTTTGTGCACACTTGCACCTGCTTTAATACATGTTTTAAAGAAACTTAATCTTTGCTGAACACCTGGATGAGAGAATTTTTTCTAGGACACAGCTTACTTTAAATCCAAGGGAAGAAAAACAAGCAAAAGCATATTAAACTAAACAGAAATACTACTACTGAATGTGTTTGCAGGACTTTTGTACAGGTTTAACTTAATCTGATCATAACTTGAAATTGCTGCAGACTGCACGTAGAGAGACCATGCAGTCCTGGGTTCCTGCTTTTCGTTTCACACCCTGCTTTGCCCTGTTAGCTCATGTCAGTGCTTTCATTAACACATGCCTCACATCTGGCACGACTGTCAGTGGCTGAATTTTGACAGCAAACATGGCTGTGACAATTTTGTGGGAGCATTCTTCTCTTATAATTATATAAAAATCTTACATTTTTTAAGAGGTATGCATGTGACTAGGGTCCTCTCTTTTTTTCCAGATACAGCTAAAAACCTATGTAGTACAGACCCTATGCCTGTAGGGTGTGTTTCCAGTAGCTACATACTGTGCCAGTGCCCTGTGCTTATGATGGCCCAATGTTTTAACTGTTTAATTTGCTACCTTAGAGGTGTTTGTTATAGTCACTATGCCTGTGTGATTCTAAGAATGGGTTATTTGAGTTGTCTCCCCACAAACTGCTCAAATAAAGTAGGATGCAGAGAGGTACTCTGGATGCCCCCAGCTTGATGCCTGACCCGAACAGGGTGGTTCCAAGCAGAATAACAGGACATAGATTGTGCAGTGTCTTTGTGCTGAACGGGGAGTTGGGTGGCATACATCAGCAGGAGATGCTGACTGTGTCATCTATCCCATCTGAAGTTCTGTTCTTCCATGGCACAGAAGTGCAGCATTGAAAAAAAGTTAATAGATAATATTTGTAATGGAGGTCCTACGTCCTTTTCTTAGCACTTAGCCAAGCAAGGGTTTATTTGTTCAAAGCAAGATGGGAGGAGGGGGTGTGCTGATATCTGTTGTTAAAGAATGAACATCATTTCTGGGTCTTCCTCAGCTGCAAGGGTATTAAAATCAAGCCTGTTGTCAGGAGAGCAATGTGGTCCCGGTTCATAGAGGAACCTGGGCACCCCCTTCCATTATCCCCTCCCAGCTCTAGAAGATCCAGATTCTTTTGTGTGTATGTTAAAGGGTGGGGGTGGGTTGTCTGACTGTAAAAGTCAATAGTAAAAGCTGTGGTGTGGAAGGTAACTTGCAGCTTTGACGCTGCTGTCCAGATCCAGTGAAACATGGCTTTGTACTTGTCTGTTTCTGATGAGCTCTGTGTACTTCCTGGTGCACAGGAGCAGCAGAAAAGAGCTCGAAGCACGGAGCTGAAGATCGAACCCAGAATTTCATCATGGCCATGAAGGATCGCATGAAAATCCGGGAGCGGAACAAGCCGGAGATCTTTGACTTGATCAGAGATGTGTTCTCGGAGAGCAAACTGACACATGCTCAGCAGATGAAGACAGTGAAGCAGAGTGTGCTGGATGGCACCTCAAAATGGTCAGCAAAGATCACAATCACAGGTGAGTGAGGGAGCCATGGGTTCTCTTGGCTTCACTCAGGAGCCTAATCTAAGACAGAACTGGTGTGAAGCCAGAGAGAACAGATAGGAAGGGCTTCTCTCTGCGCAGTGTACAAGTAGAAATACTCCTACCCCAGGCACTGTAGTGCACCAGGGAGCTGTGGCTTATCAGAAAAGCTCTCATGAGTGATATTCCTGTTTCTCTTGCTATTCTGAGCTGCTGCTTCTTGTGACGTGTGGTCACATTGTCTTACTGCATTGTGGTGGTAACCCTTCTCTTTTCCTTCCAGTGGTGTGTGCTCAGGGTCTGCAGGCCAAAGACAAGACCGGGTCCAGCGATCCGTATGTAACCGTTCAAGTGGGTAAAACAAAGAAGAGGACAAAAACGATTTTTGGGAACCTGAACCCCGTTTGGGAAGAGAAGTTTTACTTGTAAGTGTACTTAGAAGGCCTCTCAGCCCCATTTTGCCTGTTGGTGCAATCTGTGCTTCGACAGCTGTGTCTTCCCTGCCAGTATGCATTCCCACACCTCCAGTGATGTACGATGGTTTAATTTCTGCTCAGCCTTGTGTGCATCTGGAGGGTTGATGCCTTGAAGGACGTATGTAGTGCACACCAGTCCATTGCATCTGTCTTACCTGTGTATGTATAAATTGTCTGCTCTGTGAACACTTATATTGGTATTTCTAGAGAAAACTAAAAAGAAAGGAAAATCTTTAACTCAGCAAATTTTCTTCCTGGTTACTAGAAATACTTTCAAAATTCTATCCAATACAAAAGAGCAAAGCTTGTATAAAAGACTAAGCAAACTTACTGTGATGTATATTTCTGTGACCTGCTGCTGGTGTTTGACCAACAAAGGTTAAAGGTAGATAGTTGCCTGTCACTTGTCTGTGACGCTGCCAGTCTCTCAGTTCTGAAAAATCAATGTAACAATAACTGGAGGGATTATCTGCTTTCAAGGTGAGCAATGCATCCATGTTTGATTGGAAAGCAAAGGCTGGAGGCACAATTTTTTAGATACTAACTACTCTCAGAAGGCTGAAAAATATATTATTCCATTCTGCTTTTATTGAATAAGTAAATAGGACCCTCAGTTTATCATTGAGCATGCTATAAAACTAAACAGAGACATAAAGCAAGCATTTTCTGGATCATAGTTTCTGGATGATCTTACTCAACCCCAACCTTCTTTATTTTCTTTAATGTGTAAGCTCTTCCCTTGTCTCCCTTTTCTACTTTTTTTTTCCTTCCCTGTTTTTAACTAGACTGCTTGAGGGGACTGCTCCCTGCAAACTGAAATTTATTTGTCTTTTAAAATCAGGCTTATACCAGCCCAGATTTGTCTTTACAACGCACAGCACAAACAAAATTATTTTTAAAGTAGTTTGGAGCAACTCATTAACATCAGAAAACCCCTATTTTGGTGCTATTTTGAGTGAGCAAGCCCTTGGCTTTATTCTTAGTTTAATCCAAGGTAACACTACCGCTTGGTAAGTAGTAAGTATGCTTAGGTGCCATTTGGATAACTGTAGTCACAATAGCGGTAAGTCTGTGTTGGGAGCCTTAAGGACCTTGATTTACCATGCCAAGCAGTTACCATGGTATTTGCAGTGTGTTCCCTTCTAATTTTAGGAGCTCCAACAAATACTGTGTTTAAAGATAGATAGTGCAACGTGATAAATGTCACAGTTTTAACAGTGCCACTGTTTAAATTTTATTGCCATGTCTGTGATTCAGCAGATAATATGCTGTTGGGCATTAGAGTTGGTGCTACTTTCTGTCTTGCCTGTTGTTTTAATTGCCTTGGAATAGCAAGAGGAGGTGGAAGAAATAAGCACAGTGTCCAGATCGGTGTCAGGAGGGCTGTCAGTACTGGAGTCGGTGTGTTGTTTCGTTAGTAGACGTTACAGCTCACCTTATGCTGGATGAGGAGACAGACACTTAGAAGTGTGTGCCAGGTTGGATGGGGCCCTGGGCAACCTTGTGTAGATCCAGGCCTGAGGTTGGTGTCTCTGCCTGTGGCAGGGGTGTTGGAGCTCTGTGATCCTTGGGTTCCCTTCCAACCCTTGCCGTGCTATGATTCTATGATTCTATGCAGCACTAGTCTTTTACAAGCCTATCTTCTTTTCATTTATTTATTTATTTTTAATTTAATGATCTTTTTTAGCTTACAGCTCTCAAAATTGATCACATTTTCTACCTCATAATCAAATAGAAATTTAAATCAACTTATGCAGGCCAAAAATACCCATTACATACCAAGCTTTTTTAGAGGAGATTGTTAGGACAGTCAGGAGATGGACAAATTTAAAGGGTTGGGGATGTTTGTTTTTTAGAATTAAGATAATTTGCCACAGTGGTAGAAGGGTGTGCTGGCAATTATTGAAATCCTGCTTCACAGTAGACATATGAAAAGTCCAGCGTTGAAAATGCTTAGATATTTCAGTAGGTGGCAGATATGTGAGTAGAGAGGTGTCAAGGTCAGTAACCTATGTGTATTAGCAATTGCTGTTCTTTTTCTCTTTGGCTGTTTGAGCAGACTTGTTTGTAGCTGGTGTTTGTTAGGTGCCCAGTGTCTTTTATACAACCACAATTCCAGTGTGTTTTCAAAGGTTGGGTGAAGAGCCAGGAGTCTGTATGCATCAGTCATTATAATTATAGTGCTGTTATTGTAATCCATGGCATGAATTGAGATGGACTAGGTGCAGCTGTTCTTTCCACAGGCTCAGTAAAGCTTATTAAAAGCTGCTTAAACCAGTTTTAAAATGTTTAAGGCTGCAGTAACCTGTTTCAAACAGTTTTCCTGTGCTTATTTCCAGTGATGGATGGAAAAGTCTATTAACTTAAATAAGACTCCTTTCCTTAAATATGACTTTGTTCCTTTTCTATATATTTTCAGAAAAAAAACTGTTTTGGCTGACTCGACCCAGTTTGGAAGTCCAGATTTGGAACTGTGTTTTAGAAAAGACAGTGTTGGAAACATTTCGGGTTTCCACTATAAGGGCTATTTAGGTCACTAGTAGCCTGTGCCACTGTAGGCATCTCCTTAGATTAATGACCAGTTCTTGGAGCATATTCATGTTGTCTAAGCAAATGATTGCAAATCATGTTTCTTTCTGAATATTATCTCTTTATATATTTACATCTTTAGCTTTAGAAGATGTATTGCTGCAGAGATACTTTTTTATCTTTCACTGAAGTCTGAAGACCTATGAAAACATAAGGGGTTGATCTTTCTGCTCAGTTCAGTTTTTCAGGCTTGATTCAAAGACTCTGCATATGTCGTCCTTGGTGGGAAGAATCTTTATGGGGGACACCAGTCATTGCTGCATCACAGAAAAGTTGTTTTGTGAGCAAGGAAGCATGCTTCCCTTGCTTTTCATCCTATTCCCCTTCAGCAGTCATCCCAGATCCCTTTCCTATATCTGTGATGAACAGGCTTATAGGTAGCCTCCTTGCTTTGCCCTGCAGATTTCTCCTCTGTGCCCTCTGCTCTCTTCCCTTCTTCTTACCTCTGGCTGGACAGAAAGCAGGATATGTGCTATCTGTTCTGAGTTGTCTGGATGGGTTGGTACATGAGAGCTGGGTGGCTGCAGGCTTTACAGGGATGGCAGCTGGTTTAGGTTTCTCTTCTCCATCTAGCTGTAATTTTTTCACAAAATTTGTTGGAACATGGATGGTTCGATAACAAGTCTGAGTAACTCTTATTTCCTTAGGAAACAGTCCAGTAATATTAGAGGGAAGATATTTTTGCACTATATAGTACAACTATAACAGGACATGAATTCTCCATTTAGACACATTTCATCTATCAGTAGAAAATATAGACTGTTTAGAATATTTTTTGTGAAGACTGAAGCTTCCATTTTAACATGTTACAAAGGCAGACAGCATTCAGGAGAGTAAAATTTTAACCACAGGACAGAATTTCCTTTTAAACCATAGAATCACAGACTGGTTTGGGTTGGAAGGGACCTCAAAGACCGTCTAGTCCCACTCCCCTGCCATGAGCAGGGACACCCTCCACTAGACCAGGTTGCCCAAAGCCCCATCCAGCCTGGCCTTGAACACTGCCAGGGAGGGGGCAGCCACGGCTTCTCTGAGCAGCCTGTGCCAGGGCCTCACTGCCCTCACAGGGAAGAATTTCTTCCTAATGTTTAATCTAAATCCACCCTGGTTTAATTTAAACCCATTCTCCATTGTCCTATCTCTACACTCCCAGATACAATCCCACTCCAGCTTTCCTGTAGCCCCTTCAGGTACTGGAAGGCTGCTTTAAGTTCTCCCCAAAGCCTTCTCTTCTCCAGGCTGGACAAGCCCAACTCTCTCACACTGACTTCATAGCAGAGGTGCTCCAGCCTTCTGATTGTCTTTGTGGCCTTCCTTTGGACCTGCTCCAACATCCTTATGTTGGGGCCCCAGATCTAAGCAAATTACTCCAGGTGGGGTCTCACCAGACTAGAGAGTCAGAGTCACCTCCCTTGACCTGCTGCTTGGCTTTCAGGGCTGCAGACACACATTGCCAGCTCATGTTGTGCTTGTTATCCACACACCCCCCAAAGTCCTTCTCCTCAAGGCTGCTCTTAATCCATTCCCCACCCAGCCTGTAGCTGTGCTTGGGATTGCTCCGACCCATATGCAGGACCTTGTGGTTTGCCTTGTTGAACTCCATGTGGTTCTCAGAGGCCCACCTCTCCAGCCTCAGGACCCCTCTGGATGGCACCTCTTCCCTCCAGTGTGTTGACCACACCACACGGCTTGGTGTTTTTGACAGACCTGCTGAAGGTGAAAATGATCATAGAATCATAGAATGGCATGGGTTGGAAGGGACCCCAAGGATCATAAAGCTCCAATCCCCCTGCCACAGGCAGGACCACCAACCTCAGGCCTGGATCTACACAAGGTTGCCCAGGGCCCCATCCAACCTGGCCTTGAACACTTCCAGGGACGGGGCATCTACCACCTCTCTGGGCAGCCTGTTCCAGCCCCTCACCACTCTTTCTGTAAAAAACTTCCCCCTAATATCCAATCTAAACCTTCCCTCCTTCAGCTTTAAACCATTCCCCCTTGTCCTGCCATTATCTGCCCTTTTTAAAAGCTGATTCCCCTCCTGTTTCTCTGCTCCCTTCAGGGACTGGCAGGCTGCAATGAGGTCCCCCCGCAACCTTCTCTTCTCCAGGCTGAACAAGCCCAGCTCCCTCAGCCTCTCTCTGTAGGGCAGGTGCTCCAGCCCTCTAATCATGTTTGTGGCTCCTCTGACCCCTCTCCAACAGTCCCACATCTTTCTTGTATTGGGGCCCCAGCTCTGGACACAGGACTCCAGGTGGGGCCTCAGGAGGGCAGAGCAGAGAGGGACAATCCCCTCCCTGTCCCTGCTGCCACCCCTCATCTGATGGAGCCCAGGATCCCATTGGCCTTGCGAGCTGCAAGAGCACACTGCTGGCTCATGGTAAGTTTCTCATCCACCATGACACCCAGGTCCTTCTCAGCAGGGCTGCTCTCAAGACTCTCTTCTCCCAGTCTGTATCTATGTCTGGGATTCTTCTGGCCCAAGTGCATCACCTGACACTTGGCAGTGTTGAACCTCATTAGGTTCACCCGGGCCCATCTTTCCAGCCCACTGTCTGTGTCACCAACAAAGTTGTTAAACAGTGTTGGTTCCAAAACTGACCCTGAGAAATGCCACTCATCACTGGTCTCGATTTGGACATCGAGCTATTGACCACAACTCTTTGAGTGTGCCCATCCACTCAGTTCTTTATCCAGAGAGTGGTCCATCTGACAAATCCATGTCTCAAATTTAGAGACAAGGATATTGTGGCATGATGTCACATGCCTTGCACAAGTCCAGGTAGATAACATCAGTTGCTCTTTCCTTATCCATCAGCACTGTAACCCCATTGTAGAATGTCACCTAATTTGTTAGGCATGATTTGCCCTTTGTGAAGCCATGTTGGCTGTCACCAGTCACCTCCTTATTCTCTGTGTGTGCAGAGGTGACCCTGTAGTTCCTGTAGTTCCCCAGGACTTCCTTTTTTTGCTTTTTTTAAAAAGGGAGTTACATTTCCCCTTCTCTAGCCAGCAGGAACTTCACCAGACTGCCAGGACTTCTCAAATATGGAGCAGGGTGGCTGAGCCTCTTCGTCTGCCACTGTCCTTAAAGAGGGAGCTCTGAGCTTGTTTGGAGGCTGCTATTCCTAGTCCTTACCTTTTTTTTCAGGAAGTGCCAAGCCTTTAAAGACCCTGAGCACTCGAATTAACGGGATTCAAACGGGACTTTGCTGTTTTTCTTGGCCTAGGCACAAAACGACTTGTTCGTTTTACAGTAATATCCTCTTAAAGTTGTATTGTTTGAGTGCAGCTGTGTCTGAAGCTTTGAATGGTGGGTGTGAAATCATTGCCTGGAACAGATTACATTGTCACTGAACAGTTTGCAAGAGGCATGTTTATTATCTCTCACTGCAAAAGAATAACCGAGTTAAAATAAATGCAATGCCTCCTGCTTGGGGATAATCAATATTTTACTAGGGCAAGCAGAGCCCCCCATGATACACATTCCTGTTAATCCTTTGGGAATGGTACTGTTGCATAGCTAACTACTGGGTTGTCACCAAAAAGCTTCTGTTTAGTTCCTCAATTTTCCTTTGAACTGCAGAGCCTGTTGTCAAGCTCAGCATCTTTCACTTCTCTCTGTGGTTATATGTGACTGTTCCAGAGCTGTTTTTAAGACTTCCTCTTCTGAGGCCGCTGTGAGGGGCCATTCAGTTTGTCTCTCTTGCTTTATTCTCCAGGTACTGCAGACACTGAAACTGGCACTCTGATAAAAATCCTGCTTGTTTCCCTGCTCAGTTACCGATGCGAAACTGAAATGTGAGCATGGAGCTGATGCCCTGTGGCAAGCGCCTGTTGGGAAGGCTGAGTTAACAACGTGGCTGAGGGTGTAACGCTGAGAATCACTTTATCTGCTCTTTGTAGTTAGGAGAGCCGCACCATTAATTTGTCAGTCGATATTGTAGCACTGGGTAGCAGCAAAATGATTGTACTTGTTCCCCTAAGAAAAGAGCTTCATGCTAGTAAGAACAGAAAACTCATTTCTTTGTTCTTAGACAGCAACAGCTGGATCTCAGGGCATATTATTGTGCTGTCGTGCTTAACTTCTAAGCTGCTAAAGACTTTAGCTTTGTTCTCTTGCCACTCTGAGTTCGCCTTTGGTGTTTTCTCCACTGTCCTTTTTTCTCCTAACAGAGGAGACCTGGCATGTTTAAAAATTAACCTGTCCTGAAAATTCTATTCCCATTGAGGCTGTCCACAGCACAGCTGCCAGTTGAACTCTGCCATGTCAAGACACTTCATCTGAACTACATCCAGATCTTCCTGCTTTTTCAGCCAGACCATTTCCCATAGACATTTCCCAAAAGACAGCTTTTTTTTTTTTCCTGCATTCCTGTGGAGGTTAAGTTACAGTCTTGCCAACGTTGTTAGCACAAACAGCAAGTGATTAGCAAAATCAGCACAAATGTCAGTGGGTTCAAAAGTGGTGTTTGGCCATTTTCAGACCCTTCTTTCTTCTCTCTCTCCTTGTTTTTTGGAAGAGATGAGGCACCTACAGTACTCCATCCCAGACCCCTGAACATCATCTGAGCCAATTTGGGCCAACCTTTACAACTGAGCAGATGTCTTGGAACTGAGAATCGCTTTCTACAATTTTTTGTGGGAGTTGGAGCTGCATTAGAAGGATACAGATTACTGACTTCATTGTGGGAGGCACTATAGTGCAAACTCAGCAGCTGCCTCCTCTGTTTAGCCACTGATACACCAGTTACCGTGCGTGTGGGCATGTCACTGTGTGTGTGGATCAGAACTAACTACAGCTTCACGTGCTTCCCCTCAGCCTGTTTGGTAGCTGGGCATGGGAAGAGGACAGAGCATTTGACAGCACAGGGGATGTATGTGTGGAGCTGATGGTTTGGGGTTGGGTAAGGCCAAAGGGGAACGTGGCAGAAGAGATGGAGGTAGAGAGTGGGAGACAGGACAAGTCAGCAGAAACAGGCTCAACTGTTTCTACTGCTCCTGCAACCACTCACTTCAGGCAGAAAAACATCATGGAAAAAATTCACTATTTATTTGGTTTTTCTTAAATATTTGGTGTGATGTTTCCTGAAAATGTTACTTTTTTTGGTAGCTTTAAGTGTAAAAGTAAGTTCTTTATAAAAATGGCACCACCACAAAGATCAGGACAATATGAATATAAAAGAAAGAGATAATTTCCCACCCATGTACAAAGGGAACCTGGTTTCCAGTTTCTTGCACTCTGAAATGGAAAGCATTTGGTAGTTTCTTCTTTGCAATGGGGACACAGAGTGTTTTCTCATCCTCTTGGGAAAGCTGTGGGAGCTCAGCTGTGAGGGACTGGATGGATGGATGGATTTGTGCACACAGGGAAATCAAGTTTCACAAAACTGCAGTAAGAAGCAGGGCAGGCATCTTTAGAAACGTACCAGCTCCTGCATTAATGAAAGGAAAAGTTTCTAGCAGCAGAGCTTGTTAGCCACAGTTTTACAGAGTCATGATGCTGTCACAGATTGGAATCTATTTCTCATTAGTTAGAAAGCCTGTTATCAGTTGACAAACCCAAGTCCTTCAGTCTCCTGTGTCTGTGTCAGGGTGTTCGGTGGAAGGTGAACGGGTGTTGCCACAGCTGTCTTGCTTCACCAAAAGCAAGGGCTGTGTTTCCTGGGGAGTTAGATGGTGATGTTTTTACTTGCATAAGGAATATGAATTGAGCAGTCTCTTAAAACCCACAGAGAAAGGTGTGGTAAAACAGAAGCTTCAGTAGCTCAGTAAATGCTACTGGAAAGTTTCCTGTAGCACTTAGCAGTGAGTTCTGCTGCTGTAGCCAAGTGAAGAACGATAGCCAGCCACTCCAGGAGCGTGGGATGCATGCATGTGGTGCTGCTGAAGGTAGAGTTAGGTCTAAACAGCAACTGTTTTCCTAAAGGAAAGAACAGTTTCTGACCATTGGTAGCAAAGAAATAAGATGAAAGTGTCCTAACATAAAGCTGGCATGCCAACTCAGAGAAGCTGAGGTGTGAGGAAGTTGGGAGCCAACTCACTGATGCTTGGTAAGGGGGCACTGTGTGCCAACCGTGCACTTCTGAACACTGAGCCTCTTTGGTACTGCCAGGATACACAGTAGTGCACTGTGTTGGGAACAGAGGATTTCTTTTACATGCTTATGCTGTGTTGCTGGTAGATATGGCAATGCACTCAGATAAATTTGAGAGCTACAAAGAGCAGCAGCCCAAGCGTGACTGCTCGGTGACAGTTCCCTGCTTTTGAACACTTGCTGCATGGCTTTGTTAAAGGAAGGCATCCTTGAAGTAGTGGAGGAGGAAGGGGAGAATAAAGGCAGGAGGGGAAACATTGAACCTTCTTTCTTCAGAACTCTAAATACAGCTTTTGATTGCACAACAAAGGCAGGGAGCGATGATGCGCTCTGCCCATGATCAGAACTGCCTGGAATTGCCTCCTAACTTTCTACTTTTCCAGCTATTCCTTTGTATTGGAAAAGTTGGTGGGAGCTCTGTGAATGTCTGTTAAGCAGTCCGGAGTCATGATAGTGGCAAGAGGAGCCCAGATGATTCGCTGGTAGGGAGAATACAAATGCCAGTCACTGCCACATCTTATTGACCAGGCTTAGCAGATCTCTTCTGACCCATTTCTTCCCTCTCCCTGTTGCTTAGCAACAGATGCAGCACGTTAAAGTTAAAAAGGCTGGAAAACAGGCCTTCAGCAGAAGTTGCCTGTTTTCATAGGTTTTATTTCCTTGAGGGCAGACATTTGTAGTGGTTACGGTGAGTAATCACCCTTGTCATGGTCTCATATGAGCATTCAAATTGTTTTATGGTATTGCATGCCCTGTAAATGAGTAGGGCTGTTACAATAAGGTTCTTCTACCCACTTCTGACATCCAGGAGCCTGTTTGTATCTACAAAAGGTATCCAAACACCTAAAAAGAGGGGGAGGCTGCAAATTCTGCCTGTGCACTAAGCTTGGAGGGTGCCAATTTAGCAAACACTAAACTGTTGTTTTTTTTTTTAATGGAAACATCTTTATTGATCTGCCCAGGGCACAAATTATCAGTCTGAGCTGTGAATGATAGGCAGAATCAATTCTAGGTAATCAAATACCAACTTTGTACCTGCTGTATCCCACCCTTTCCTCCCACTCTCAGGCATCTGTATCGTCTGATAGTAATGTGTTTTGCATTAATACGCTACTGCTTTGTGACTCTCCTCAAGTATAGGAGCACTACCTGCACCTGAGCTGTGTGTCTGTTCTAAAAAATCAGCATGCAGGGTGTTTGTCACAGGCCTTGACCAGGCTGTCCCAGATACTGCACACACGTAAGCACAAGTAGCCTTTAACACCTACAGTTGAACCGAAGGTTGGTTGATGGGGAAAGCTATCAGAAACCAGTGAGATGCTCATCGGCATTTTTGGGTTGTGTAGGCTGAGTTCACTCTCCTAGCTATCACCAGGCTTTTGTGACCTTCACAGCTAAAGTAGAGACACTGGAAAGAATTCTTGCATTTAGGGAGCTGCTGCTGCGAGTCAAGATGAGCAGGAGAGTCTGAAGCTGGTGGTTGTAGTCAGGGCAGGGCAGTCCTTCAACATGCAGCTGAAGTGCAGTGCCTAGCATGTCACAGGAGTGTTTAGAGTGCACCAAAATGATGTTGTGTATCATCCTATCAGATGCTCCACTCTTAAATAAATCGGCATTTGTTTGTGTTTTGCTTCTGCCCCCCTCTACGGTTGGACAGGCGGGTCAAGAGGAACACGAAGCATGTAGTGTATAAATGCTGGCTGCCTTGTGTGCTCTCCAACATTGTTTGTTGTGTTTCCAGTGAGTGCCATAATTCTTTTGACCGGATCAAGGTCCGAGTGTGGGATGAAGATGATGACATCAAGTCTCGTGTCAAGCAGAGGCTGAAACGCGAGTCGGATGACTTCCTGGGGCAGACAATCATCGAAGTCCGTACTCTGAGTGGAGAAATGGATGTGTGGTACAACCTTGGTGAGCAGGGCGTTGGTGTTGAAAACATATCACATGTTAGTTTGGCAACGTTCAGGAATACTTGGGTGCCTCTTGGCAGTTTGCAAGAAAAAAAACCAAACCCAACCACAAAACCCCACAAGATTTCCAGGGCCATGTGATGGCATGTGTGCAGGCTTTGATCCCCCTCTAAATGAAGAGTATGTCAGAAAGGTGATGGGTTTTCCCTATCAGGCATTGGAAAGCACAACAGGTAAATGCCTGGAACAGGGTTTGATCCCACCTGTGCTGAAAATGTGTTTCCTGTCCCTTGCCATTTTTTGTGCGGTCACTAGCATTTTAACTGTCTCCAAGACCTGCAAGTGTACAGCCCTGGGCTGGGAAGTTGTTGGGACCTTTCCAAGGGGCCAAAATAGTAAGCTGCAGTAAGTACTGACATGTAACCAGATGGTGCTGAGTTGAAAGGCATAGTAATAATCCTGTAAGGTCCAAAGTCTCCTTGATAGGGACAACCTGCAGTTCCCAGGAGCTCAGGGCCATGTTGAAGACAGGAACAAATTTCAGCCCCGTTATCAGAAAAGGAATCTGTCCTTGGTGGTTCTGGGTCAGCTGACTGAATCCAAGGCCAGGGACCCAACAGCACATTTGCTGTCAGAACTGGCTTATGGTCAGCCTTTTTAAGGAAAAAAGTCAGAACTTTTCTCCATGGTGACTCTGGTCACAAGCTCAGCCTGAGCTTCCAGCAGTTTCTTTTCCAGTGTGTGTATCTCCAGATGTCTGTGCTTTGAACATCACAGATGCATGTAATGACTGATGGTTTTTCCTTTTAGAGAAGCGAACAGATAAGTCTGCAGTGTCCGGGGCAATTCGCCTGCAAATCAGCGTGGAGATCAAAGGCGAGGAGAAGGTGGCTCCATATCACATTCAGTACACTTGCCTTCATGAGGTAAGAAGCAGGCTCAGCTCAAGCATCACCATGTCCCTTTGGTCTCTGGAGAAGCAATTTTCTGACTTCTATTTGCTTGAGGTGTCCCTCATTGCCATTTTTCCCTGCTCTGCAGGCCTGGACACTCACTCAATGAATCATCAGACCAACATTTGTCAGGAAGGCAAAGAAGGCTTTAGGCTGTCTGCCCCACATGGAGGGCTGGCTGGGCTCTGTCACACCATCACAGTTGAGCTGTCATGCATTGGTCCAACTCAGAGCCCAGCATGGGTTTAACGTGGAGAAACCTCTGAATTTCCTTGAGTGATGGTTTCAGCATGTTCTGTACCTATGTCTTTCTTACAGAGGGAATGCTGAAATGATCTATGAGTAAATTCTGGCCTGGGCTTTGGCTCTGGCTGTTGAGTGATACAGATATTGGTGTTAAATTCTTCTGTGCTGCTGCATGGGTGTCTAGCTGTGAGCAGCTACTGTGGCCCAAAAGATAAGCTGCATTTACTGGGTATGGACTTGTCTCAGGTGGACTAAGCTGGGCAGGTGATGCTGCAGAAGGTGGGAGAAATCCAAAGCTGACTTGTGAGAATGACTGAAGGGAAAACCCTGTCTCAGGGTTTCTAGACTGATTGTTCCCTGTCCATCAAAGAGAAGGCAGGTGATGGTCAGTCTCTGAAGCCCCTGAATAAGGAAGAGTAGTCAGAGGCCCTTTCACCCAGCATACAAGAATACCTTGAGGTCTGGTGAGGTTTAAGCAAATTCAGACAGACAGATGTAGCACGGAGAGGAATTTTCAGCTACAGGAACAACATAGTTATCCAGATGCTGGGCAGCAAATACAAACATCAGGAGGCTTCTTTTAGTGGTAGGCTATGTTGTGTCCTTCAATACGTATTTATTAGGTTTTTAAGTCTGTGATGTCTTCTGCTTGCTAAGCTGTTTCATTTTTTCCTTCTGGACATGCATGATGACTTCCTGCCCTTCTTTTTTGCAGATACATCTCTTTTTAAGTATCACTTTTTTTCATTTGTACATTATAAAATGAAGATGATTTACGGCTAGAATAATTTAATCAGGAAAAATAGTAAAGCAGAGTCCTCTTGCTGCTAATGAGATCATTAGACTCTTGCATCCCTTACTACGGGGAGTCAGTTGTCTGTGAAAGGTTGATGGATCTCTAAGTGATGTGAATATGAGGATTACTGGGAAAACTACCGAAGTGAATGTGCAATTTCTGTATGGCCATGACAGCTGAGAGCCTTTGCAGTGTTAGATTAAGTGAAAGGTTATGTTGAATAGTAATGCAGGAGTCTAGTTCTTATGGGCCATCTTAAGGATGTCCTTTTCAGAAGAAAAAAAAAAATTAAAAAATTTGTTTGGACTGTTATGCTCTGTAAAAATAATTGCAAAGCTTAAATAGCTTGTCCACGATAAGGCATTTCATTCTGAGGACAGAAGCATTAGGAAAGTAATTAGTCTGCAGGTTCACTGCATTAAAGCACTCCTCTGCATCATTCACAGTGTCTGCTGGGTAGAGATGCAGGTGTGCATGTGAAAAATGCAGCTAGCAGCACTCAAGAAGGCAAAAGCAGGAAAATTGGTAGTGGGCAGGGGGAAAGAACAAGGGAGGAGAGCAAAGAAACCTATGCCAGTGCCTGCTTCTCAGCAGTTCCAGGCTCTTGATGAAACTCACTTGGAGGCTTCGGCAGCCTCACAAATAATGTCATTCCTGTTTTGTATTTCAGAACCTCTTTCATCATCTCACAGATGTGCAAGGGAATGGGGTGGTGAAGATCCCTGATGCCAAAGGAGATGATGCCTGGAAGGTGTATTTTGATGAGACAGCTCAGGAGATTGTGGATGAGTTCGCAATGCGTTACGGCATTGAGTCAATATACCAGGCCATGACGTAAGATGCCTTCTGTGTCATCTTTTATACAGATAATTACTGTCACCAACAGATGTGATCATTAATATGAATTACTGATGAACTGCAGTGGTAGGGGAAGGCTTGACAGTGACAGCTGCTCCTTAGGAGGCTTAACTGTGAACAGGAAGAGGCTGCCTGTGCCTGAATCGTTGATTAGTGCCTGACAGAATGCTGGAATTAAGCACCTACCTGAACCTAGAGCATTATAAAAACCAGTTCTAAGGAATTAAACCAACTCAGGCAGTATAAATGACCACATTTTATTATTGATAGTTGTGCCATTCCTGTTTTAAGAAACAAAAAATCTCTATTTGAACATTCTTCTGTTAGAAAGATACTGCCCAAGGAACCCACTGAAGAATTTTGATGTGAGAAGGGATGAGGTTTTCGGAAAGTGTTTGTCCTACCTGTCTGCTGTTGTAGCAATTGATACAGTCCTTTGAAGTCACTAATTTCTCAGGTTCTGCTGAAGGTTATTTATAGGAAGTTTGAGTAATGGAGCCACTGATTTGTCCCCTTTGGAGCTAGGCTTATGCAGTTCTTGATCTTCAAAGAGCGTTTTCCTTGTCACTCTACTTTTACTTGGATTTGGGATTAGCTATTCTTCCTCTTAAGGACTAGTAGTGCTATGCTTAGCTGGTTTCTATTTCAAATGTTGTATTAAATGTAGCAAACAAAAGCAAACTTTTTCATGTTAGAAGCTGAAAGTTTTGGGGTGTGGGTGTTTGAATGAGTTATGAGCTGTACTTATGTCACCTTGAAAGCATCTTTTCTGCCTGTTGGGCTAAGTCAAAGTGGAAAGGAATTGGAAAGCACCTCCAGAGTTCTAGTCCCTGCTTATAGGTGGGCTGACTTGGAAGTTGGACTAGACTGTTCAGGGCTTCTTTTCAGTTTGTTGAAAATTTCCAAGAGTGGAGATCCACAACCTCTCTGGTCTCCTGGCCTCAGGCTGTATTACTCTGGGGAAGAAATTCTTGGTTGAAATCCCAATTGGAAAATCCTACTTTGAATTTCCTGTGCTGTAACTGCTGCATATTGCTGCTTATCTTTCAGTTTTCCTTCTGAAAGGATTTTGGCCTGGCTCAATTTCTCACTAAGCCTCCCTTCTCTTCTAAGTAGTCAAGACATTGATTAGACACCACTCCTCATGCTTTCTCCTCAAGCTAAACAAAGCCATTTTGTGTGCCTGTCTTTATTTACCAAGTGCCTAAGAGACCAATTGGTACATAGGTGTCAAGAGTTAACATTCAGGCATCAGCATCATGTTTATCTGAACCACTGACTTGTGAATTCCTGTGAAAATCTCTCACTGGAGTTGGTTTTTTTGGGTTGGATTTTTGTTGTAATCATTAGTAGGTTAACTAGCACAGAAGCTAATGTCTGTGATGAGTTCCCTTAGGGGTATTTCCTAAATTTAGCTTGGGAGCTCAGTGAATCTTCCCATGCAAAGGAAAAATGACCCAACTGTCCTGTCTGTTGGAATGAACTTTACTTGCCATGTGCCATAATATCAGACCTCTTAAGCTTGTTAGGGTTTTTTTCCCTTCATGTCCAATAGATTTTCTTTGATTATTTAATAATTTCATAAGCCTGGACACTTCTGGCATAATTTTGAGATATCCTGGAGGAGGGTTCCTTGCACTTTAATGAGAGCAGTTAAATAGGAAAATGGAAATGAGAGAGAGTGCATGCCTCAAAGGGTTACTCCTGAGGAATCACATATCAGTGCAGCACAGAAATACTGGTGTATGATCACGCTGTGCTTGAAAGCTTTCCAGCTGATGCTGCCTCATGTCACCTTGGAACCTGTGGCTGCCTCAAGTGGCAGCAAATTATATAGATTTTCCTGTGTCAGACTTGGTTCTAGTAATTGGCACCAGGACCCAGGGTATCAACTAAGTCACAAGCTGTTGGCAGCAAATAGTTGAGAAGCTATTTTATGATCTGGAAAAGGCTGTGGTGAAGGGATTTCTCTTGTTTTGAGCTTATCTGTTGTCTAGATGGCATCTTTCTGGAAAAAAACTCCCAGGATGCTGGAGACTTACAGAAAGGGAGAAAAAATAATTTCCATCTGTTCATGGTGACAGCTCAGTAAGGGGACTATTAAAGGGATAGAGTCAAGTTGTGCTACACAAAAGAGACCAGAATGACTTTCAGAACTGTCCTTTTGCAGGCATTTTGCATGTCTTTCCTCTAAATACATGTGCCCAGGCGTGCCAGCTGTGATGAGCACCTTACTTGCCAATATCAATGCTTATTATGCACACACAACTGCCTCCACAAATGTGTCTGCTTCGGACCGCTTTGCAGCCTCCAATTTTGGGGTATGTTTGCATGTTTGGTGATGTTAACAATTGGACTTCTGTAGTTTGCCTACAGTGCTTCTGCCTTTCAATAAATAACTTGTTCTGTTTAAGGAACATTGAGTCCATAAGGAGCTGGAAGCTGTAGAGCTCTTCCAGACTAGACAAAGAGCATGGTTTTATTGTTGTCATCATCACGCATTTTGGATTTTAATCAGTGTAATGCATTGTGATGTTTATTCTTTGTGTTCAAATTGCACTGGAGCACAGATGGTATGGAAATGAGCAAATAATATTAAACTCTGCGTGGTGATGCTGTTGATAAAATACACCGTGCAGTCTGAATGTTTCAGAACTTTGTTCTTAAAAACAGCAACTGCTTTAAGAAAAGAAAAGAAAAACAACCCAAAAACCCACCAAAACAACAACAAAGTCTATCCCACTAATGGTTAAAATGTGTTTTTTATAACATGTGGTGGACTTGAGCATGCTGGAAAGGTATTTGGAAAAGCTCATGCTTCCTGTCAGACTGAGAATTTATAGCCTGGATGAGGAGGTGTTCACAATGCCAAGCCAGGATCCAGTGGAGAGACCTGACTGTGAGATGATAGTCACAAGAAGCCTGTAATACTTGTCACTGAACAAATAGATAAGATCTTGGAGCTGTGTCACCGCACTGAATTAGACCCTTTTCTGCCTGTTCCTTAGTCATCTCTGAATAAATATTTTCTCTTAAATATAAGTTTGGTGCAAATTGCAGACTAGAAATCAGAGGGGTTTTTGTTCTGCCTCTCCTTCAGACTGATAACAGAGTATTTTTCTGACAATTCCAATGTTACACAGACTTCAGAAATAATTACAGTATAAAAGTAAGCCCAAGAATCAAAAGTAAATATTTGTTGCACAATACCATGGATCCATATTGCTTCCTCCTGCTCTCCTGAGGTCTCCTCAGTAATTCCCTGACATCCTGCTGCTTCCTCTGTACATCAGTTGGGCCATGGTCATATGTGATGCTTATGGGTGTTTTCTGCTCCACAGAAAGAGCGATTTGTGAAGCTTCTGGACCAGCTTCATAATTCACTCCGGATTGATCTCTCAATGTACAGGGTGAGTGGGAATAAACAGAATCCTTTCAGGTGTTCTTGTGGGCAAAGGGGAAACTCACCCTTTGGATTTCTCTTGCATTTCTAACAGTTTGAATAGTTCATGTCTTACAGAATTGTTGTGACAAGCTTGTTGCTCAAATACACCGTTTTGTTTTCCTTTCAGATAGAACTTAAACCATGGGGTTTTTTTCTTCTATTATAATTTCCTCAACACTTCTGAAATAATTTCAGAGTTGTGAACTCTGCTCATCTCTGTTAGTCTCCCAGAAATGCAAATTGGATTGGATTAATTAATTTGAATTATTCTTATCAGCTACTTCAGGAATCATCCACAAAGAGAAAGCAGAGTTGTTCTCCCCTAGTAAGACAGAAGTCTTTTAAATGTTGTCATTTATTTTAGCAAACTTGAATCCCTGTTGCTGACTCTGGATCTACAAGACATGTCTCAGACTTAGAACCCCCCCTGCTCCAGCATGTTGGGAAGAGATGAGTTTCAAATGTCCAAATGATGAGTTTCATGCTGATGAGTTTCAAATGATGAGTTTCAAATGATGAGTTTCATCAGTCCACCAGGCTCCTCAAACCCTCCAGCAGCTTCCTTCTTTGCTACTCCAGAGTCAGTGCTGTCTTACCAAGTGTCTTGGCTCTGTTTTTTATTTCCTTTCTATATTATTATGATTAGCAACTAATTCACTGAAAAAAATGTAAATATGATGGCAAAATGTGAGCTCTGGTTTTTATTTATTTAAAAGGAGATCCTCTTCTGGTTAGCACGTTTATCTGAAACACAGTAAAACACACAGAGGAGGGACTCCACAGGAGCGAAAGGAAAGTGCATTAGGAAGAGGAACAGAAAACACAAGGGGCAAGGTGGAAAAAGAAGATAAAAGGAAATGTTGTGTAAAGAGCTATTCTAAAACTACATTACTAGAGAAGAAGGTTTAAAGAGAGCACTGATCCACTGAGTAGCAGAGGGAAAATTATCAACACATGGCAATAGCAGCTGTGCTGGTGATGCCTTTTTTGTTTGCTTGGTCTTCAATAAAAGCTGCTTTCCAGTGGCTTATGCAACTAAATCTTGGGCAAATGAGTAAGATCTTATGTAAAGGATCAGGAAAGATTTGTGTGATTTAAATAATTTGGATGTTATCTGTTGGGCAGTACATTTAGAGGAATGGGAGCTCTTAATAATTACTTTGACCTCAGAAGGACAGGTTAAGTTCCAGAAGAAAAAGGTGTCAGTTTCCAGGTTTCAAGACAGGAGATGGCAATTTACAACTTCAACATCCCAGATTAAGCCTCCCCCTTCCTCTAATTTAATCAAGCTATTTGTAAGCACTTAAAACAATGACAAACTAGCAGTATGGATTTGGGAAAAAGAAAAATGTCAAACCAGTGTGTGAACCTTCCAGGGCAGGGTGGCAGATGAGGAGAGAGATGGAACCATCTCAAGAGTAGTTCCAAGTCACCATCTGAATATTATTTTGAGAAGTATTTTGTGAGCAAACGTGGATATTCTGTATGCATGCTGCTTTTCTTCTTGTTGTCTGGTTGCTAGCAGACATAAGCACAGGAGAGGTTGAATTTCAATATAGATAATGATAACTTGTCCTGATCAGTATTCCTAATCAAGAACATGCATTCAGTCCCCAACATTGACCCAATGGTTTGTGTTTAAATCTTCACCCACCAAAGCCTTGGATTGTGGCCCTGGGGGTCAGAGAAGTCCAGGTGTGGACAATTTAACTTTAAAAGGAGAGATGCCTAGGAATGGGCATCTACAAAATGACCATAAAGAACGTAAATTGCTCACAGTGCTTAGCTGAACTGCAGGGATACTTGGTTGCTGTCAAGAGACACTCTATTTTCCTGCAAGTGTAAACTTGTTCCCCTCTGCCCTTTTGATTTTTGTCCCTAGTAATTCTGTAATGCACAAATGTAAGAGGTGATCTAGTGAAAGCTGCCTTTGCTCTTTTACTTGCAGCAAAACCAGTCGCATCAGCTTGAGAATAAGAACATGCTGAGAAACATGAATGCTGTTAAATGACACAGGAAAGAGTGGGAATGTAGGAAAGGGCACAGTGCCCAGACTCAGAGAGGGTCTCTTGCAGGAAGCACAGCTTGCTGCCTTCCACATAGGCGCCTGCGTGTGTGTACATACACACGTGCACGGAGGGGTCGATTCTGGAAGGGACAAAGGGACTTGTCATTTGAGTGGAACCCAGAGGTGGAAGAGGAGGCTACAGCTACTGGCAGCAGAGTGGTGGGCAGGGTATGTAAACTAAATGCAAAGGAGGCCCTGAAGGATACATGCTTATCTTGACAGATGGGATCTTAACGGAGAGCGAGTGCTTACAATGACTTCTTCCAGGGAGCAGTGCTCATTTTCCCTCCTCTGGAGAGGGTGCTCATATACCACACCTCTTGGTGTCTCACAAGAGAAACTGAAAACAAAGTGGTGAGTGCAGGAAGGGCCTGCAGAAGCAACCTGAAGCAAGAGGCCCGGGCTGCTGGTGACGAGGCAGTTGCTCCATGCCTGCTTCTTCCACAGCCAAGGAGAGATCTGCCACCAAGGGTTGTCAGTCTTCTGGCATACACAAACTTTACATTCATACAAGAAGCTATTTAATTAAGCAAATAGATGAGCTCCTGCAGCAAAAAGGCCTCATTTGTTGAGCATTGTTTTGACTGGTACAAGCTTCTTGAGCAGGAAATGTTTCCAAGACACATTCCTTATTTAGCACATGCTTGAAGCCTTGCATGGATCTGACTGTGCTTTCCAACAGGATTTCCCTTTCTGTGTTCACAGAATAACTTCCCAGCCAGCAGCCGCGAACGGCTGCAGGACCTGAAGTCTACAGTGGATTTGCTGACCAGCATCACTTTTTTCAGGATGAAGGTAGTGTTATTGGTGGGGATGGGCAGTTTTTACCTTCGGGAGGTTTTGCTGCAGGAGTTGG
This sequence comes from Laterallus jamaicensis coturniculus, assembly GCA_022605575.1. Classification (NCBI taxonomy): domain Eukaryota; kingdom Metazoa; phylum Chordata; class Aves; order Gruiformes; family Rallidae; genus Laterallus; species Laterallus jamaicensis. The sequence goes on along the minus strand of JAKCOX010000024.1, from coordinate 12,025,380 downwards.
TTTCCCATTTTCGAACAATTTTTTCATGTCATTGTGCTTTAGACACTTAAGAAAAGTGGACATGTAATAAATACATATATTTTATCTCCATTGTATTTTGCATCACAGAGATGCAATCTGTCTTTTCCATGGTGTTCTTAGTCATAAACATGGCACAAAGTGATCAAAGAAAAAAAGAGAGGAAAAAAAAAAAAAAAGGTCTGCTTTTAGGAAGATTATTTTGCTTTTCTTAATAACATTAAGAAGCTCTTCCTGTAGAACTGTCAACGTTTGCCAGTCACTAACATCTCTTCACCATTTTTTATCTACTAAGTATTTTAAAGTTTATTTCTTGGAGGGTAAGATACTGAAATGGTATGGTATCTCAGCAAAGTTCCAAGAGAGTTGTTATGAATGCTAACGTGCTGGTTCTGTAGTTAAGTTTATTGGTCTAGCAATGTGTAATGAGATGATTTTTTAGTTCCTAATTTTTGGTCATAAACTTTTTCAAAAATACTGTTGCCTGCACATGTGACTTAGTAAATCTTATCAAAACCAAATAATTTCAGGAAGTGCTTAAAATTTTACTCTTAAGCCCTATGGTAAATGATATTTTAGAACTTTATTTTGAAGGTGTTCACTCAGACAATAGTCTGCAATTTGCTTTATAGAAATGCTCCAAAAAGTTTAGATGTAGAGACAATACCAAATTGTCTCAGGTGATAGCTTTAGTCACAGTGTGCTGCCTGCCTATGTGTGCAGTTTAAAGTAACCCTGCAGCGTTTTTCTAAGGCAATTTAATAATCACAGAATCACAGAATCTCCTGAGTTGGAGAGAACCCATAGGGATCCCCAAGCCCAACTCCTGGCTCCACACAGGACCAGCCAGGTCAGAGTGTGGGACTGAGCGTATCGTCCAGATGCTTCTTCAACTCAGCCAGGTCCGATGCTGTGACCACTTCCCTGGGGAGCCTGTGCCAGTGCCTGACCCCCCTTTCAGTACAGAATCTTTTACAATATCCAGCCTAAACCTCCTCTGTCTCAGAATACAAGGAAACAGCATGAAGCTATTGCTGGTCACCAAAGAGTGGAGATCGGTGCCTGCCCTTTTGCTCCCCCTTGTCAGGAAGCCACAGACCATGATGAGGTCTCCCCCCAGCCTCACACAGAATCGCAAGGTTGAAAAGGACGTTTAAGATCATAAAGTCCAACTGTTCCTGCCTTATGCTAAACCATGTCCCTAAGTACCTCATCTACCCTTTTTTAAAACAAGGGCAGGGGTGGTGACTCAGCACCCTCCCTGGGCAGTCTGTTCCAGGCCTTCACAGTTTTTTCAGTGAAAATTTTTTCCTCACATCTAACCTGACCCTGCCCTGGGGCAGATTTGTGCCATTTCTCCTTGTCCTGTCTCCTGTCACCTGGCTGAAGAGACCATCACCCACCTCTCTACACCCTCCGGTCAGGTGGTTGTAGGCAGTGATAAGGTCTCCCCTCTGCCTCCTCTTCCCCAGGCTAAACATCCCCAGCTCCCTCAGCCTCTCCTCACAGGATTTGCCCTCCAGCCCCTTCCCCAGCCTGGTTGCCCTTCTCTGGGATTACTCCAGGACCTCAATGTCCTTCTTATGGGGAGGAGCCCAGAACTGGACACAGCACTCGAGGAGCGGCCTCACCAATGCTGAGCGCAGGGGCACAATCACCTCCCCAGATCTACTGGCCACACTATTTCTGATACAAGCCAAGATGCTATTGGCCTTACTGACCACCTGGGCACACGACTCACATTCAGCCTGCAGTCACCCAACACCCCCAGGTCCTTCCCTGCCTGACAGCTCTCCAGCCAGTCTCCCCCAAGCCTGTAGCGCTGCAGGGGGTTGTTCTGTCCCATGTGCAGCACTCTACACTTGGCCTTGTTAAACCTCATCCCATTGGTCTCAGCTCATCTGCCCAGCCTGTTCAGGTCTCTTTGAAGAGCCTCCCTGCCCTCAGGCAGACCAGCACTTCCTCACAGCTTAGTGTCATCTGCAAGACAAGATGACACTCCTCCAGGCTGAACAAACCAAGACACTTCAGCCTCTGCTCTAAGACTTCCCCTCCAGACCCTTCCCCATCCTCATTACCCTCCTCTGGACACTCTCCAGTAGCCTCATGTCCCTCTTGTACAGTGGCACCCAGAACTGCACACACAGCACTCGAGGTGAGGCTGCCCCAGCGCAGTGCAGAGCGGGACAGTCCCCTCCCTGGCCCGGCTGGCCGTGCCGGGCTTGATGCACCCCAGGATGGGGGGTTGGCACTATAATTTTTTTTTTAATGTACAATGAAATAATGGAAAGAGCTGTTGTTGTGCAAGGAGAAGACATATCAGTTGGCATGACCCCAAGGATTCTGGTGTGCTTTAAAATTCAGTGAAGCTTGGGAAGAAAGATGCCCTTAAAGAAAGTTACTGTATGTAAGGGCATGTGAGTGTTTGGTCTCCAGCAATACTCTCCAGATCAGCTGTGATGTGCTCCACTAGTCTGTTGCACGTTCTTCTGATGATTGAAAAGATTGGCTCTGTCCTTGTAGTAAAATCCTATAAATTTAGCAGAAATCTTGTGTGCTTGGCTCAGTTTATGCACATCTCAAGCCGCATGATTTACTTACCACTTCAGAATCTCTTTCATGCTCCAAATGATCCTGTGGAGACTTAAGTTTCGTCCTTGCGGTTTTATGCCTTGGGCAGGTGATCTGTTCATTGTTTCAGGTCACTGATAGCACAAGCTGCTGAAAGCAGGTCCACCAAGTTCCTGAATCCCAGTGACTTGTTCTTTCCCTGTTTGATTTAGAAGCAGTGCTTTGTTTGACTCTCTTTGTTGTCACCTTGCCAGGTCCAAGAGCTGCAGAGTCCACCCCGAGCCAGCCAGGTAGTGAAGGACTGTGTAAAAGCTTGCCTCAATTCCACCTATGAGTACATTTTCAACAACTGCCATGAGCTGTACAGTCGTGAATACCAGACAGACCCTGTGAGTAGCTGGGAAGCGGGCAGAAATCCAAGTTTCAGATTTTTCTTAAGATAATAATGAGTGTACTAATTGATATAAAAAGCCAGCATGGAAAAAAAAATGTAACTTGTTATCTTCTGAATGCACAAAAATTGTAGTCAATTAATGAGCATTAATTAGTAAGTGGAGGATGATAATTTTTTTTACACTAACTCATTACGATTTGTTTTGCCAGTCTCAGCTATTTTATTTCATGAGCAGTTATTTGTGAAAGGAAGGTTTGATGCAGCTTTGACTGAGCAAAAGACAGTTACAGCAGATGTAGACTGATCAAGAAAACTGTTTTTAGCACAGATAAACCTCAAGCAGTGAGATTTTTGCTTGTTTTCTGGCACCTGGTGTCCTGCAGTGGGCTTAGGAGGCACCTCTAGACACACACTCTCCAAGCCCATGGGAGTTGAACTGGGCACTCCTCAGTAACGCACACGCAATGTGTCAACATGGACATGGTCATAAAACCAGGTGCCCTAAATGCTGGTATTTGTAACAAGCTTAGAGCAAACGATGTCTCAGCAGGTCTCCTGGAGCCTGACCTGCTCTTGGCACAGTAAATGACAAACAGGGATCACTTGGGTTTGAGGACACCAGAAAGCAACATGGTTTGGCTTGTCAGCGTGTTTCGCATTAGATCACATAATTTGTCAGCAGATAGTAATAATTTTAATCTCTTTGGAAGAAAGGGTCTGCAGGTAATTAGTGTTTGGAGTTTGTATGGTGATCTACATTTGTCAGCTTTTCCTTTTTCCTTTAAACTGACGTTGGTTTTCCAATGGCTTCTTTCCCAGAACAAAAATCAGGACCTTCCTCCAGAGGAACAGGGCCCCAGTATCAGGAATCTGGATTTCTGGCCTAAGCTCATTACTTTGATAGTTTCCATCATAGAAGAGGACAAGAATTCCTACACCCCAGTCCTGAATCAGTACGTATCTTCCATGTCCTGTATGGCTAGTGCTGTGTGCTCTGTGTGCTCCGCTTCATTTGTTAAACTGCTTTCTATCTCTTCTGTCACTTGTGTATTTATAGATGTACTTATCTTGTCTGTCTGTCTTTCTGTCTTATCTGTCTCTGTCTATATAAATAACTCTTTTTGATTGGGATGGAGGAGTTTCAAAAGGTTCAGTTACGATGGCGTTCGAGCACAAACACCCTGATTATTACAATCCTGATCTCAGGGAGGCACCTGAAAATGGGGTGAGAGTTCTTTTGGTTTTTTCTGATGTTGAGCAGTTCTGCCATGCACTTTAACACACACAGTGGTGCCATGGTGACACCTGATGCTGTGATTTAGGAAGGTGGTGGTAATTGCAGCACTGGGAGATTGCATTTGGTGGGGCTGGCAGGGTATTGGAAAGCATCCTGAAACTGGTCTGCGTAACCAGTGGATACTCTACCAACAGACCGATGGGGCAGGAGAGAGGGAGATTATCTGACAAGGTCTAATACACCAAGGTCTGGCTTATGTCTCAGTGATCATGGATTTAACATGGCAGGGATACCTGATTAGTGCTCACCTGACAGCCTGGTAACCCTGGAAAAAAAAAAAAGGGGGAAACCCCCTCCCCCAACATGGACAAGAAAGAGGAGAAGGGCAAAAAGGGTGCAAGGGTGTTCAGATAAGACTCCCAGAACCTTCACTTTGAATGAACCTGTGCATCTCTTCTAAGAAGGGACATCCAGGGCCTGACTTTTTGAGTTAAAACCAGTCTCAACAGCAGTGTTGTTTTTATGGTATTCAATCTCTGCCAAAGAATCCAGACCACAATCTCCAATTTACACCCTGTCATTTATTTAGTGTGAAGGAGGTGTCTGTAATGTTGAGCTTTTCAGCTTGTAGTTTAGCTCAGAGCTGACCAAAGAAGAGCCCTTCAGTCTGACACATGCCAAAGACTTTCCCAAATGTCCCCTCAGATTCCCCCAAGAGCTGGCAGTTGGGAAGATCAGCGCGGAGGTCATGTGGAGCCTTTTTGCCCAGGATATGAAATATGCCATGGAAGGTAAGAGAATTCCTCACTGCTGCCTGCTGACTATTGTGAGTGGCTCTGTGATCTCTTGTTCTCCATCATTTGGTGTAAATGAGGCTGAAGCACATCAGTAGCACCACTGTTGGGACCAGGGATTTCTTGCAGTTTGTGGATAGCTGCCTTTTATGGGTGAGTGTTGAGGCGGAGATCTGCATGAGCTCTAGACCTGCATGTCAGGCTGTGTTGCAGCCTCTTTATTGTTACCCCAGCTGGTTTGAAATCAGAAGTTCACTTTGGCCTGAGGATATGATGGCTTAAATCAGCAGCAGCTTCTTTCTGCAAGGTACAATGGTAGAAAGGGCTGGAGGAAGTATGTAGGCTCTGGGTTGTGCCATGGCTGTAGTCCCCTGGATGATACAGTGGACATGGTCTAAAACATTGGCAGAAACATACTGCTGGAACAAATCCTGCTGCAGACATCTTCATTTTGAATGAACCTTTGCAAAATTCCACTGGAATGCTAGTACTCCTACCATTTCTAAAAATAAGTTAGGTATGTGGAGACTGATAAACTCTTGGAAAGGAATTCTGCTACTTGAAGTACTCTTCAGATGGCTGATTACAGTTTCTGAACTTGGTTTTTGTTCTGTAAATTTTTGAGGTTTGTTCTATAAGTTCTTGGGCTTTGTTCTATTAATTACTGGGTTTTGTTCTGTAAATTCTTGGGTTTAGTTCTATAAATTAATTTGCAGAGTGTAATCAGCTGCTTAGAAGGCTCAGAGACCCCCCCCCCCCAGCTCTCACCGGCTCTGCAGCTGTGGTAGCAGTTGTTTTCTTAGTACTTTGCAGGGTCAGGATTTATGATCATCCATAAGGTGACAGAACAGAAGTGCCAATGCTTACCTGCATTAATAAAAAGTATTACCTGTAGTATTACAAAAGTAATTCCAGTTACTGCATTGGGTCAGTCACAAAATTATGCGCAATCCATTTGTCCCCAGTTTGATGTAAGCTCACTTACAGGACTGACAGTCTGCTTGAGTCTGTCTTCAGACTGATAGGAAAAAAACCTGCTGACAGCAAAGAGCTTCCTGCGTTCTGCTCTTTGGGAGCAGCCTGCAGGGTTGCTCTCTGATGAAGAAGATTGACTCCATTTCCTGGTCTCTGTCAGTGCGATGGGGGCACAGACAGGGCAGTGAGGACACCCTTGGCCAGCTCCAGGCTTGAATTCAGCAGGCTGCATGTCTGGATGAAGTGTTCTTACTTCTGTGTTGGGAACTTTTTGTATATGCTTGTACCCCACTGTGCCTTTGTCATGTGAGGTTGGGCTGATGTAAGAACAGACACTGGGAAGAAGGACTAAGACCCACTATGTTGAAGAAGCCTTTTCATCGTCACTGTCACTACTTGCTCATGTGTTGGGAGATAAAGCAACTGTGACAACACCACGTTCACTTTTCCTAGAAACTGCTCGTGCAAGCTGTTTTGGCTTCCCTTTTCATTTTGTCTTTATTTACCCCTCCATGCCCACACTCAGGAATTAGAACACAGTTTGTTCTTCTGTGTGTTGAAAGTGATGTATCTTAGCAGCAGCCGTGAGCATATGATCTTTCCAGATCTAGTTGCTGGCTTCCCTAAGATTTCCTTTCCCTGCTGCATCCAAATTGCAGCTGCAAAAAGGCCAACATATGTGTGTGTGTGTGTGTGCATGTGTATTGGACTGTCAAAGGGGACATGACTTGGACTTGATTCTTTTCCTCTTTCAAAGGGCTCTGCTTACCGGTGCCCATGTGAACTCAGCCTTCCAGGTTTTCTCTCTTCACGTCTCAAACTGTGTCCCCTTTGACTGTGTCCCCTGGTGATTCTGGTCTTATTTTAGCTTTTCCTGACATCCTTCTTAAGACAAAGATTGGCATGATGGTTTTCCCCCATGAGTTCATCAGTGCATAGCAAATTCTTGCTGAAAGAGCCCCCCTCTGAAGAGTATTTCTTGGTGAGGAAAACTGAAACAAAGGCAGCTGACAGACAGGGAAGGGTTTTCATTTTGAGTGGAAGGAGAAAAACTGCATGATACATTTATTTGTGCTCTAGCTGTGCAAGTCCTGAAGGAGGATTGAGCAATGAGAGTGTGTGTTGGTGTGTGTCTCTTCCAAATATATATTCAAGAAATCCTCAGGGTGCAGAATTCTATTTGAGGCAAGTGTGATTCCTCACCACCTTGCTCTCCAGAAACTTATGAAGATAACCTTTATAACAAGCTCTACAATAATTCAATTACAGACCTTACTACATGTACTTTAAATACAGATGATTGGATTAGTGCACTGTATTTTTTTTTTTAAATGAAGGGAAAAAAGGATTGAAGGAAACAGATTAAGGGATGTGAAGGATGATGATTAGATTTGCTGTCCTCAGCTCTTGACTCTGTCATTTCTCAGTCTGAGTTGCTCATTTCTCTACCAGTTTAACTACACCAAGAGTTTCATATCCCTGTCTTTACCAGTTAGTGCAGTAATCCCTGAGCACATTTCTGGTGCACTCCAAGATCTGTATGCATCAGGACATCTCTGCAACAAAAGCTAATCTAATCTAGTTTGTGGAGGTATGTGCACACAAACCCAGAGTATAACACTTGCTTCTAACTTTCTTCATGGTGTTTTCCCTTATGTTCTGTTCCTAAGTTCTGGATAGCATGAGCTCGTTTACCTCACCAAGTGGTAAGTTCATGGTCCTTGGTAGAGTTTATAGTTGTGAGTAGGCAAAGACTTTCATCTGTTATCCGTAGTTTTAGCACTTTGGATGTAGTTGCTAATAATAGCTTTAGTGTATAATAGCTTTAGTGTCCTGTAGTTTTATGCCAGTGATGAGCAGATCTGCAAAGAAGACTTGAAAGACCATACTGCTGCTGCAGTAATGAGGGTATGTGCTGTATGGGGACTCCTGACTAATCACTCCAGTAGCTCTTTGACAGCGTGCTCAGTAGCAATAGCCCCTGTGCTGGGTCCTGGGTGTAAAGACACAGACAATGTCTGATGAAGAACAGCTGCTGAGGTCAGAGCTCCAGTTCAGGCATGGCACGTTTCCTACCCTCCTGCTGGGATGATGCTTGAGGATCTCTGGCCCTTTCAGACTGCACTGGCAGAGAATTTTCTTCTAGCTCAAAGGCCATGCAATGGCCCAGCTGCATGAAGCCACCCCCTTCCTCCTTCCAGCCTGATGTTTCCACACTGCTGTCCAACATGCAGGGTGGAAGAGCCTTGAGAGGCTCAGGTGGTGCATGGCTTCTCCTAGCTGCAGAGCAGTGCCTGCCTGCATGAGTTGTTTCCCATTTTCCTCAGGGGTGGCAGCTAACTGTGTCTCTGTTGGAGCTCACCCCCATGTGCACCATGCAGTCTGTGCAGGGCAATGTATAAATGCTAATTTATACCTAAAATACAGTGCTTAGGGGCTTCAGAACGAGAAGTCTTGCTAGGCTGTGGATGCTGAGTCCTTTGGGTGCCTTCTGAAGCATTCTGTTGCTCATGTGTAGAGTGTACAAGTCATAAAAACAAAATGAAACACCTGTTTTCTGTTAAAAGTATGTTCAGCAACAGGTAGCAATGTTCATGGCAGCAGTTTGTCTGACTGCCAGACAAGTGCACTGCAGACCTGCCTTATGCCTTCATTGCCCTAAGGAGACTCAGCTTCTCAGGCACAGCGGAAGCTCCAGGATCTGCCCCGTTTGTTTTGCTTTCTCTCTCCTCCAGAGCAGTGACAGCTCAGTGTGAAGAACAGACCTGACCTTTCCCTCCTTGCTGGCAAAGGCAGTACAGGATGAAGCACTGAGAAACAGCCCAGGTTTCCCATCAACCCAAAACAGATTGAGTAGACATGTCATGTGGCCAAGACTTGGTTGGCAAGATCATGCTATCCTGGAGTCACTGTAGTGCAGAGGATGATTTTTCCAAGACATACAGTTAGCTCCATCTCTAGGGTGCTGACTAGTGCTCTGCAGCTGGAAAACCTCCTTGTGAGCCCACTAGTAGCTGGAGTTACTAGTTTTCTTACTGTCCTCTGTGACCCAGAAAGCACAGCCTGTCCAAGCAAAGAGATCTGTTCTTCCTTTGCTAGGAAAAAACAGTAATAGAAAATCATTGTTATCCTCGGTAACAATGGTCCCTCTTGTTTTGGACACATCAGCATGAGGAGAGTTGTAAATTAGAAGCATCTCTAATAAGAGAGACTGAGTAGCCTTGGCGGGCAGGACTGAAATAAATAATTTTGCCACATTCTCACTTCTGATCCGGGGGGAGAAATCAGATGCACACACAGATGACAGCTGTCTAAAGTGTTAACACTTCAGCAGCCTCAGTACCTATTAGAGCTTCTCTGCAGAAATTCATCATTATCTGCTAGAAATTAACCATCAAAAGTAGGCTGGCATTCAAGAAAAAAAAATATCCTCAGGTTAAGGATGTGGTGGAAGTCCTGTTCTCTGCTTGAAAAATAGAACTGGGCATGACACTAGAAAGTGTGCTGCTAGGAAGCAGTTCCCTATTAATGCCTTAATAATATGGCCTCTGTGACCCTAAAAGCTCTTCTCTGGAGGAGACTGTTTGCAGATGGAATCTGCTGAGGAAATGTGAGAGACTTACAGAACTCTGAGGTCTCTTCAGGATAAAACACAGCAGCTGCTGCAAAGTATCTGTGTGCTCTTCCACTCTTGCTGCCGTTGAGATGTTTAAAATCCAGCACGTTATAAAGCAGAGCAGGAATGTGTGAAGTCTGACGGCTCCCTTGCCCTTCACTTTACTGTTGCTAAAACGGGTGTTCAAAGTGTGCTTCTGGCCAGTGGGTTTCCATGTCACCCTAGAATCACAGAATCACAGAATGGCAAGGCTTGGAAGGGACCCCAAGGATCACAGAGTTCCAACCCCCCTGCCACAGGCAGGGCCACCAACCTCAGGCCTGGATCTACACAAGGTTGCCCAGGGCCCCATCCAACCTGACCTTCAAGCACTCTGGAACATTTCCCTTTGCAAAGAAAACAGCTGATCCAAACTGCTGTGTCCATTGAAGGGGAGAAGGCAGAAGGGTCTGAGCTGTTTGGCATGAGGGGGCTTGGGGGCTGTGTTGCCTTTCTTTGTCCTCCAGCATGTTTGAGCTGTTAAGAGTTCACTTTTGTCTTTGTTCTGTCACAAGCCCCACCTTTCTTTCGCATACGAAAAGTTCTCTTTTATGGCGGTAAGATCTCTCCTGTTTTCTTATACTCTCCTGTAGTTTTGTCCCCTTGGCGTCAAGCCCCTCCCTCACTGCTTAGATGGCTGAGGTAGCCCTAGTAGCAGTCCTTGAACTTATGCTTCTGTGTCTGCTTTGTATCTTCCTCTTCTGCAACTTGGTGGTGTTTTAAGTGCCCTGAAAAACAGGAAAGCTGGTAAATTACTTGCTTTTACTGCACTGCTTAATTTTTAGGAAGTAAATCTGCTTTGAGTGCTTTTTTAGCTCCAAGTCGGACCCGGTTCCCTGTGCAGGAACAGTGCTTTCCCCATGCATGCACAGCACCTGGGTGGCAGCCTGTATCGAAGTTAATGAAGTTTTAATTGTCCATTGATTCCTCACTCTGGCAGGGAGCTAAGCAGGCAGCGTTATCGCTGTGTTTGTGCCTGGTTTTACATCTGCAGAGAGCGCTTTGCATTTTCCTCTGCAGTGGTTCTTGAGGGAAGTCAGCAGTTCAGACACTGAGTGTACTCACACTTCCTTGGGGCTCAAGAAAAGATATTTGGCTTTATATTAATATAAAGCAAGAAGGGATGTTCCTGCCCTCCAATACAGGCACATTCACTGTGGGGAGTAATGGGTCGCAGTACGTGTGGAGCAATAGCACGTGTAATTTCTTCATTGAACCATCACCCCTGGGGACTATGTCTCTCAGATATTGGACATCTACATTTCTTTACAGTGAAAGTTGAGTTTCCTTTTATTTTTATTTAGTTTTGTTTTGTGGGGGGGGTTATCTGTGTGGATCTGCAACATATGAATTAAAGGAATTAGAAGGAAATCTGGATTGCATATTTAGAGGGTTTTGCAAACAACTTGCTGGCATGTTTCACTGCTTGGGAGGCTTACTGACAAGGCTTATGAATAATTATGTATTAAAAGTTCTTAGGCTTTTGTGTTTTCAGTTGGATAATTCATAATTTATTTTGTCTGTCTTGTGCATGTTGTTGAAGCTTCAAGAGAGATGTGGAAGTATCTTAATGTTTTGAGGTAGTTGCAAGAATTCACATTTGCATTGAGATAGATGATATTGTATGATAAGTTCATCAGGTAACTGATTAGAAAGTTGGAACTATTTTACATCATTAAGATGTATCTTCTGCTGATGAATGTCTGTAATATGTGTGTTCATGTGTGCATATATCTTACCCAGTTATTGGATACTTGGACCAAATCCAAAGTTAAAAGACAAACTTCCCCCTTTTAGCATAGTTGGATCCTGTCTACACATCAGCTGTGGTGCCCTTGGAGAGTAATATCAATAATGATGTGACCACATAAAAGGTGGGAAGACAAGTCTAAAGTAATTTTTTTTGGAAAAAAGCTCTGAGCCCAAAATCACATATGTTTTAGTCTCATATCTCACATTGTAGTCATGCACCAGCAGCTTGCCGTGGTGCTAGAGGGAACAAAGAAGCTTGGCAGAAAGTGTATTCACGCTGTTGAAGCTTGGCAGAAGGAAGGTATGGATAGGGACAGGTGGCACTAGGGAGCAACGGTGCAGAATTGGTCAGGATCTCAGGTGCAGGCAAAAGCCAGCTGCTGAGTCCTCTTAGCAACATGGAAAAGGAATTAATTTTATTCTTTTCAGGGAGGATTTTGAAGAAAAGCAGTGCAGTAGAAGGAGCTGTCTGTGTAAGCCCTTGAGGGGTTGCTTGGGAGAAAGCGTTGAGATGCTTTTGGGAGAACTTCACGAGTAGTTTAAAAGCAGGGATTGTGGGCAGATCAGAGGTGGGAGTTGACTGCTGAAAGATGGTAGTGTGAACGTAGGCTGTGAAAGGCCCTGAGAGCAAAGACATGGAGCATAACATTTCTTGTGAGAGAAGAAGGGGAGCAGTGGTCTGGGCAGCTGATCTCTGCAGAAACATACCTCTGAGTATTACAAGTACTTTAGCAACAGGTGCATGGGAAGGGTGGTGTTCCTCTACAGGGAGGAACTGCATTGTCCCAGTACAGCCTGGGTACAAAAGCATAACATATCCTGGCAGGAGGAGGAGGCTGCTCAGCAGCAGGGAGACATCCGTGGCTCGCTTCAGTGATCTGTGCTCAGGCAGGCAATACAAATGAGAAAACCTTCTGGAAAAGCCTTCCGGAAAAGAAATGTCATTAATTTCTCCAAACTGAGGATTGGGGAAGACTCCAGCTCCTGTGTAGCTCATTTGAATCTGCTTGTGACTCACACTGTCAACTCTAGAGAACTCGATTGTTTCTGCTCTTGCCTCTTAGGGGATGTAGTGTAACATGTTGGTATTGTTTATATTCAAGAATGAACAGATTTGCTCTCCTTGATTTGTTTCCTGCAAAGATGAAATCTGGACTGTCATATGTTAAATGGAGAGGCCGTAAGAGATTGCTCTATTTTTATTGCTTTGACAATCAGAAAGTCTTTAACAAATAGGAGTGTTAATTGGAGCTACAGAAATAAACTCCAGAGCCCCAACAGTCAACCACCAAGAACTCCTACATGCTGCTGAAATCCCGTGTCGCAAAGATTTTGTGGCTCCATAGATGCTCCATCCTCAAAGCCATTCCGTGCTGCAGACATGCTTTATAAGACCCTCCTGGGTCCGATGCAGTGATAGTGGTAAATTCAGACCTAACGACTTTTTATTTCCTTGCAGAGCATGAGAAACACAGGCTGTGTAAAAGTGCAGACTATATGAACCTACACTTCAAAGTGAAGTGGCTGTACAATGAATACGTCCGTGATCTGCCTGCCTTCAAGGGAAAAGTGCCTGAATATCCAGCGTGAGTGTGTTCTGTCTCCTGTAGGAAATCCCCACGATGCATCTCCTCCTGTCACCTTGAGGGTAGTCATTTGGTTCTCCTGTGGCTGCCTTCATGGTGCATCATTTCTTCACTCCTGATTGTCTGTTTATGTGTATCTTTTTCCCCTCTGGTGTCCTGCCTCCCTGTCCCTGACACAATTGAATCCTTCGTGGTACAGTATCTCCCAGCATCTCAAAACCTTTAGCAATGGCATGGCCAGCCTTTAAGCCACTTTGTGCCTGCGGTGTCAGCTTTGGTCAGTTATGAAATGCAGACTTCTGGATCTGTGTACATGCTTGTGTTAACAGATACAGCTTTATCTGTATGTACTGTATGTATCTATGTATCTATACAGAAACAACATGATTTGTAAGTAAAGGTAACATTTTCTTTTACTTGGTAGGACCAGGTGGTTTAGTTGGAAACATCAGATAAGCAGTTGCTTTTAAGGTCTGAGCACTTGTTTGCAACTTCTGTTTAATTTTAAAAGAACAGATGTCAGACCTGAAGAAGATTTAGGAGCCCAAAAAGTTGTCTGAGTAACCTGGAGAGAATACCATATCTAGAGTCCCTCACTTGGCCAAAGACAAGACCAGGTGTGTTGTTTTTGACTAGTGTTTAACTGGTTTTCAAAGGTTTTCAGTGTGATGGATGCTCTGCATCTCCTTAAGCAGCATTTCTTTTCCCCATGCTTCACTGTACCCCTCCACTGGGTTTTGGGGATTTAACACACTCTATTCCCCCCACCCCGCTCTAAATCTTTCTGGCTTCAGTTTGAGCTCGTTATACCCTGCCCTACCAGCCTGGGCATGGAGAACAAACTGTTCCTGTTTTACTATAGTAAAAGGCTTTTCTCCTGTCCCTTCTCAGTCTTCTGCTTGTTCCTGTTTGTTTCCAGCTGTCCTTGTAAGTGAGGTTTATTGGCTTCTCTCCTGCTGGGCAGTAGCACCCAGGCTTAAATACTGATGTTTCATCAAGACTTTGCCTTGCATTGCCTCACAGGCAGTGCTGCTGTTCTCATATATTGGGATGATAGCAGCCTTTTTTTTTTCTTCCCATGATACTGTCAACTAGTGATGCTTCCAGTGTGCCACAGGCCAGTCCCCAGGCACACTTAGCAGCCTGTCCTACCTAGCTATTCTTCCCATCCTGTATATGACTGTTCATAGCTGCCTAAATGTAGCACTTCCCACTTGCCCCTCTTGGAAAAAAAAAACCCATCTTGCTTGAACTGTGTTTCCAGTTTGGCATTTTGAATTCTCCTCCCATCCTGCAGTGCACACAGTCCCTCCAGGCTGATGCTAGCTGCATACCAATAGGACTTGAGGCAGTTGGCATAATTGCTTGGCTTGGGCTATGGGCCTGGCTTAACAAATCAGGTCAGCAAGAGGCTTTAGCTCAGTGAATAGGGTGCTGCAGTGACAGTCTCTGAAGCCTCCTTCTCTTTGCTGTGCCTCTGAGTCAGTGCGGTCTCAGGAAAGCCATCAGATACTCTTAATCTCTCTTTTTCTCCTGTGTAATCAGGATAATGATGCTCAGTTTCATTCTGCAGCCTTTTGCAAACTCTTCTGCTCTGCCAGCCTTTGTGGGCAGAGCTTCAGTGCTCGTGTACCCCTGCGGCCGCTGGCTCTGTTACTCTGCTCTTGTATTTTAGTACAATAGCCACATTGTCAGACACAGGTGATGCTTGTTTCAACCATAACCCTCACCTGTCACGAGACATCCCCTTGGAGTCAATTACAGCAATGTGCTCTTGTCCTTTGATTTGCTTCATTACAGGTATTTTTAGTCCTGAAGCTTCCTTAAACAAAGGAGTCCATGCATTGGGTTTGCACATCAGTAAGCTCTTTAGGTGAAACTAAATTACTGCTGTCTGGAGAACAGCCCACTTGTCTGTCTGCTCAACAGACAAGGCTATCTACAAGCTCACTTTTTGTGTTGAAACTATGAGAAGCCATGTTTCTGACAGCCTGGAGACATGATTGAGTAAAGCAAAGGCTCCCAAGTATTAAAGCTGAAGTTTTTAGGCTCCCTTTATTTTCTGAAATTCAGCAGCAGTTTCTGAAACTCAATCACAGAATCACAGAGTTGTAGGGGTTGGAAGGGACGTCAAGAAATCATCGGGTCCAACCCCCCAAGTAGCAGTGTAGCTGGGAGTGGGTCTTCCAAACTTCCCTTCTTCACCTTTTAGCTGCCAGCTAAAATATGTGGAGTGAAATTTAAAAAAAAAAAAACAACCTGGATTTTCAGATGTGTAAAGAAATGCCCTATGTTTTCTTTTAATGTTGATGTTACTATGTCTGAAGTCCTGCCTTATTCTTCTGGCACACATCATCAAACACAATATTTGCTTCTTTTGGAAACCCTTGCCTCTGCACTCAACAAGGACCACCGGATGTTCATTGGGTACCCACATGCATCAACACAGCATTCATTTGAACAAGATAAATTCACCTGTAAAGCCTGAGACCACAAGAGCCAGGTTCATGGCCAAGCTGAAATCGCAGCCTTTTGTGTTAATATTACTGTTGTGCAACTTGCATTTAGTCACAAGGCAACGCTCCCTTCCCCAGCAGGCAGGACTGAGGCGTATTCTGTGTGAACCTCATCTGCAGGGGTTGGCTGTGCCGTCTTTAGTCAGGCTGTGCCTGACCCCTGCAAGCACAGAACATCTCTGAAGCAGCACCATGAGCCTCTGCCTTGTGTGCTGGTGTGTGAGTCATCACAGCGTTTGCTTCTAGATCAATGATGGAAGCAGATAAGGAAGAAGAGACTGATCTATAACAACGTTTTGAAGCTATTCCTGCATGAAATCACATTATTTGTATTAGTGTCCCTGCTAGAGAATTTTCAATATAATTTTTGGTTGCGTTGATGTAATAGTCCCCAGAGCCCCTCTCACTTGCTCATCATCCCCCTCACTGTGAGGGGTATTTGGCCTAAGACAGCTCTAGGTTTGTGCTACATCTCAAAGCATATTTTGGTCCTGAATGTGCCCAGGAACTTGGAAGTATTTATAGATGAACCACATCTCTTGTGTTTTCCTGCCAGCTGATAAAGGACAAAGTTGAGGCTGGCTTTGCATATGTGGCTACAGAATTTCCTGACCTGACCAAAGTGATTCACTTTGCACTTTAATAGTCATCTTTAGCCTCTTTCTGGAGGTAATGCTTTTTTTTGGGGGGGGGGTGGGGTGGGAAGGAGGGGGCGCCAAACACACCACCACCCACTCAGCAGTACCTTTTTTCTTGCTCCCTTTATTTAGAGAATTTGGTAAGACAGTAAAATACACGTGGGTTTGGTTTTGTGTGTCAGTACATGGTAGCTGTAAAAATGGGCAATGACTGCTTTCAACAGTGAAGGGCCCTTTTGTATGGAGCAATGACTAAGGATGAATGATAATCAGGAAGTGGTTCTACTTCTCAGAGTGAAAATGCTTCTGGCACAAACAAGAAATCCTCACTGTTGTGAGGACATGTGTGAAGTAGTCGGGAACTTGTGGCCTGGGAACTCTGAAAGAGCTGGAAACGCGTAGTTCTTTCTTCATAAACTGCCTGGGGTATCATCTAAGGATAGAGCTGTAGCTTTAAAATATGCTACTGTAACTTAAAACAAATGCTGAAAGTTCAAGAAACTAGCAGCAAACTCCCAAATAGGCTTTAAGGAGCCTGAAGTACCACTGAAAAGGAATTTTTCCAGAACACAGGAGGTCCGTTTGCCTGTGACAATGTTCCACTGCCTCTGTCTGTATTAAATACGGCTGCATAGACAGGTTGCTGTTGGCATTTAACACCGTGTCAGTTACAATTTCCAATATTAGCATTGATGTGCTTTATATTTCAAAGTGTACAGAGTATTTAAGGCTATCTATCTAGTGTGTTCGGTCTGTGAATTTGCTCTTGATCTCCCTGTCATGTCTGGCACACGCTTTCATGTTCTTTGCAAACTCAGCCCATAATTAGCACAATCTCTATGAACACAGCTGCCTGTTCAGAGGAGGCTGTACTCTGTGAAGCTCATATAATAATCTTTTGTATGGACTGAAATCACACATGGGCACTTCTTTCCCTTATTTGTGAATGCTGTTTAGTAATATTTGAAATTAAGATTTGCCTCAGCTGCAGCGTGCTGGCACTTGCACACAACAAATCCTAGACATACATTTAAATAAAGCTTTGAGTGCTGTGTTGTTGCTTAAACACAGACACACTTACCCGCCCTGCTCTCGTACTGTGTGGATAGATCCTGCAGAACAGAGAGCAGAGAGCAGACCCGATCTAAGATCCCATCACTGAGGCTCTTTCTCACTCTGCATGTTTGGCCAGAGCAGGGTTGTGTAGGCTGTGAAGTTCAGCACAGAAGACATCTCCAGACACTACCTCATGTAAGGCATTGCCCTTAGAAACAGAGAAGGGCTATGAAGATGATTAAGGGTCTGGAGCATCTATCCTGTGAGGAAAGACTGAGAGAGCTGGGGCTGTTCAGCCTGGAGAAAAGAAGACTGAGGGGGGACCTAATCAATGTTTATAAATATCTTAAGTATGGGGTGCAGGGGGAATTAGCCAGCCCCTTTTCTGTGGTCAGTGGGGACAGGACAAGGGGCAATGGCTGCAAATTGGAGCACAGGAAGTTCCGCACCAACATGTGGAAAAGCTTTTTCCCAGTGAGGGTGCCAGAGCCCTGGGACAGGCTGCCCAGGGAGGTGGTGGAGTCTCCTTCCCTGGAGATATTCAAGACCCATCTGGACGCCTGTCTGTGCAGTATGAGCTGGGGAGCTGCTTTGGCAGGGGGGTTGGACCCCATGATCTCTCGAGGTCCCTTCCAACCCCTACGATTCTGTGATTCTGTTTCACCAGCCTCTTGGATTCTTCTTGACTGTTTAGCGCATCCTCCTAGGTGAAGAGGAGGAACAGAGACAAATTTAGCTGCCCTGCTTCAAGGACTTGCCTCTCTTCAGGCAGATCCATGGCAGACCGTGCTCCAACGCTGTTCCAGCACTTAACATGACCAAAGTTCATGCTTCTCTAAAAGAAAATAATGAAGAGCTGCTTCCAGGGCTGGCCAGCTTCCTGCAAGCTCTAGCAGATGTGCCATGCTATCAATTCAGGCATCCTCACAGTGAGATCAGCAGCCCAAAGAAATGGGTGAGTGTTCTAGAGAAGGACTTGGGGAGAACAGGACTAAAATGGAGAAAACTTCTTGTCTTGATTCTCCCTTCTGGAGCTCCAGAAGTGTGTCTTTATCTGCAGGTAAAGTGACTGAAAGGCCCTGGAAAACAGAAGCTTCTTTTCCTCCCTTTGTACTCATTTGCTACTCTCATGTGAAAGGTGGTAGACCCAAGTGAGCAGCAGGACAGTGTGCCATCTCTCTTAGCATGCAGAGACAGTGATATTGGAGGTTTCCTTTGACCTTGGTCTGGCATGTGGATGAAAGGAGAGAGGACAAAGTATGCTGAGATGATGTGAAATTAAAGGCAGTGCTCAAAGGGGAAAAAGAGGAGGGTGCAAAGAAAGAGGAAAGGAAGGGGAGAAAGATAAAACCAGCACAGGACCAACAATCCGTAGAGGCTGGGCTGGGCTGTATCCGACTTACCCAGCTCAAGCGATGGTACAGTCCCTGCTCACTGGCAGCTTGTGTTCAGGCAGGAGGTTTTTTGGAAACTGTGGCTGCATACACAGATAACAGCATTCAGAAACGTAAGGGTGGCAAGCTTTCACAAGGGTACTGTCTTTCTTCCTGTAACTTACTGCCTTTCCTGTCCCTTTTGCAGGTGGTTTGAGCAGTTTGTGATGCAGTGGCTGGATGAAAATGAAGATGTTTCCTTAGAATTCCTGCATGGTGCTCTGGAGAGGGATAAAAAAGATGGGGTACGTAGGTCACTCTGAGTGGAGGACTTTTCACTGCATTTCTTCAGTGCCTAGAACCAAACAACACTGTAAATTCAGCTGTCATACAAATGGAGGGTGCAGCCCTTTTCATTTGCTAGGCAACTGGGAAAAGCTTGTTTATTTTAGGACTTTTCTCTACAGGTCACAGAGAGTTGCTTAATAGCAAGGTGCATGTCATTCATGCCTGCCTGGCCTGTTCTGTTCTGCTGCTGTCAGCCAAGTAGCGTGGAGCTCTGTCATCTCTCTGTGTTTGTGTGAGATGGAACTGGAATGTAAGGCATTTTGAATGTACTTAGTCATGCAGTGAGAATGTGACCTTAATCCATTGACGGAGTATTCTTATTCTTAATGTGGGGAGTGTTCCAGATGGAGAGCAAAAGCCTTCCCATTTGTTCAGTGACTGTTGGCACTGTAGTCTGTGATGCTAATATAAGCATTCTCTGTAATATCAAAATTTTAAGAAAAATAAAGAAGTCCCTCTTCGCTCTCTTTAACCCTTCTCACATTGACAGGCAAGCTGTGCTTTTCACTAAGGGTCTTAACATTATGTGGCATTTCCTTGGTGCTTATCATGTCGCAGTTGGTGAAGGACAGTAAACCTGTAACCCAACAGAACTGACAGTTTAGCTCCTCTGTGAGTTTTGGAGAGCTTCTGACTAACTCTGAGGAAGACTCAGGTTTTGGAGAGCTTTTGACTAACTCTGAGGAATACTCAGGTTCTGGCAAAGTTGTACTGCCTCCAACACAGCAGATGATGGAGGCACCCATCAAATGAGTGTACTTCAGATGTTTCCATTTGAGAGTGACTCTTTGTACTTCTATTTTAGTTCCAGCAAACATCCGAGCATGCTCTGTTCTCTTGCTCAGTGGTGGATGTCTTCACCCAGCTCAATCAGAGCTTTGAGATCATTAAGAAGCTCGAGTGCCCAGACCCTGTCATTGTTGCTCATTATAACAGGAGGTTTGCTAAGGTAATACCCTCAACATCCAACTGTTTATCTTCCCTCAGTGGGATACAAAACTGTATGGGTGGTTGTTTTTTTTCTTTTACTGCCTGGAATTCTCCTGGAGTGATAGAAGACAATTAAACAGTGCTCACACCTTGTCTTTGCAGACTATTGGGAAAGTGCTGATGCAGTATGCTGACATCCTCTCCAAGAGCTTCCAGTCCTACTGTTCCAAGGAGAAACTGGTGAGTTGCACTGACTTTCTCTTCTCCCCTGAGGAATCACATAACTGTTCTCATAAAAACAAGTTTCTTGCTTTGCACCTGACTGTGCTGATGGTGTGAATATTTTTCGTTGTTGTTTTTTGTCATCATTCTTGTGCTTTTGTAGATTGAGTTCTGTCTTGGCTATAAAATAACACTGGGTCCTGAGAGTGCTCTGCAGGGCCTGGAGGTTCTTGAAATTAACTTTCCACTCTGCCTGTTTGGGCAGTCTGTCACAGAGGTGATTAAAAAACACCCACAACCTAACACATGGGTACATGTTGCTCTGTAGATCTTTTACTCAGCAGCACTTAGGGTTTACTGCTGTCTCCATCTAATTATCTTGCTGTTTAATCCTGAATAAAATAAGATTCTGTGTATTAAATAAAAATGGGTCTTATATTTTTGAATCCTCCTCTTTCCCATGCCAGTTTTGCTATCTCCCCCACCTGTACTGGTGATGTAACCCCAGAGGGAAGGGTTTGTTGCTCAGATTGCTTGACCAAGCTTGGCCTGGCAGGACCCAGTATGTATGTCTGAATACAACTTTGGCTGACAGTTCCCCTTCTCATCTGGGATATACACGATCCACTACAGTACATTGCAGCATTAAGAGGCTGAAGGTGACCCAGCTTGGACACTTGCAGAGCTTGGCAGGAGCTGCAGAGAGTTGGGCCTTGTCCTGACACTGGTTTCTTGTGATCTGGTTCTCTGTGCTAATGCTGAGCCCAAAAATATGGCATCAGAGATCTCCCTATCTCCCTGATCTGGGGTGTCTGGAACTGGCCATCCCATTTATTTCAAGCTGGGGATAAAATGACTCATCTTTTTTAGGTGTGAGTGCTGAAATCTGTGCATACTTTACCTCCTTTTGGACTCTCAGATGTGGCAGTACTTGGGGAAGGGTGTTGAGGCACAGACTGTATCCTTGGTGAAAATGTGTTGGCATCCTGAGCAGTAACAGGCACCCACTTTTGTCCCTCCAGCCCTGCATCCTGATGAATAACATCCAACAGCTGAGGGTGCAGCTAGAGAAGATGTTTGAAGCCATGGGTGGTAAAGAGGTGAGAGCACTAAGAGACTGAATATTAATCATTCCAACTGCACTGTTACTAGGTTGTTTGCATCATACTAGTTCTTGAAGACTGCAGTCATAAGGAGAGCGCCGTGACACCTGGCACTATAGTAAGTGCCAGGGACAGCCATGCCTGAAGACTTTTCAACTAAATTTGTCATAAGATACTGGAGAGAATGTTTTGAAGCACAGAATAGTGTGGAGAAGGAAAGAGAAGGCTACGTACTGGGCTCACATGTGGGCATGGCTGGTGGCTTCACAACTTTGAAGACAGACAGATAGGTCTGAGAACATCTAACATTGAATCATTTTATGTGGCATATAAATGAGATACAAATCCTCTCCCAGACCACTGTTTCTGTTCCAATATAATCTGTGTGTCTTTTTTTTTCCCCCCTTTTTCTGTTGCCTTTCAAGATACGGGAAGATGAAGAAAAGGCTGCTGATTCTGATGTTAGGAAAATTTTATTTTCAAATCCTAAGTGCATTCTGGTTGGTTGTGTTGTGGTAGAACCTGTGCTATGACCTCTATGCCAAGAGAAAAGTCAACTTTGCTGATGGGCAGCTCAGTTTTTGCCTGTACTGCTTTTTCAGATCTTTCTTGTGCTCAGTGGCAGAATTCTATGAAGTGGCAAAAATCTCAACAAATAGAATTAATCCATGAGGCAAGGAAAATTGCTGCCTTTCTTTTGTGTGTGGCATCAACAACTGTAATTTCTAAGCCCTACACCAAGAACTAGAATGATGTGCTCCCAGCTGTAATACCAGTGGAAGCTAAATGCTCCTTTTTTAGGAAGGAATAAAATTGTGATGAAGTATTTCTGAAGTGGTTTGTAAAGTTTTAATCCATGTGCTCTTCATTTTCCTAAAGGGATTTCATTTATTACTTTTTTGTCAATAGTGGAAGCCGTGAAGTTGGGTTTCCCTGTATTTCAAATTGAAAATACCTTCTACATCTTGAAAATATCACCTGATAGAGTGTTAAATAGAAGGAGAAAATAAGTACTTATTAAGACTGCCAGCTGCTTTTCCTAGTCTAGAATTCCTCTCTGCATTCTGCCCTTTAAAACCTTCCTTGGAAGGTATAGGTAAGGCAAAGCAGAGGCGATCACACCACTGTTTCCCCTGCACTGTGGAATCAAAAGGGGAAAAAAAATAAAGGAGAGGAACCCAGAGCAACCCTGTGAACATTAAAACACACAGCAAGAAGCCAGGCAAACATTCTAGAAGCTGTTTTTTGGAAGTGATTTTATTTTTTTTCTTTCAGATGCTGCTTGTCCACTTCAATAGGCTGCTGCTGATCACCAGAAATAAATTGTGTTGTGTTAGGTGCCTGCATTATTTGCTGTCCCCAGGGGTTTGCCTCTTGGTGACTATGCTGTACTTTGCTTCTTGACTTGAAACCTGCCAGGTCCTCTGTTTTGCTAGAGTAAACAAGGTCTTGTCCTAGTTTGAGTAGTCCTTTTTCTGATGTAGATTGAACATGGCTAGTGAGTAGCAATTGGTGAGGCAACAGCTTGGAAAATAGAACACGTAGACAAACGTGCTGCTGGAAATGCATGTTTGGGTTTTATCCCCTCCTTTAGGAAGGGCAGTTCTTACTTTCTGTGATGGATTTGATTTATATTTATTTATGCATCACACAGTAGCTTGCAGAAATGTAAGCATTGTCCCAACTTCTTTACCCAAAGAGGAGCTGCTTTCTTGGGGGAATAAGAAAGTAACTTTGTGATATGCCCCAGTTATCTTGTACTGTGCACCATTTTTTGCACTCAGAGATGTTTCTGAGAACTTGGTACCAAACACTGTGTTGTTTGTGTGGCAGGTATGTTCGATGCACCATGTGTGAAGCCAGAACTTGGGGACTGGTTTCAGTTACTGTGTTCTGGTGGCTTCATCTGATTCACAGATCCATCTCCACCTGCAGCTGTAGCACTGCACAACCCTGGAAAGCTCTGATGCTACCTAGTGCCCTTCACCAGTGGGTCTGAGACACGGTCCTTTGGAAACCTGTGTCACTCACTCCCTTTTGCAGCAAGAGAAACAAAAGGGCTCACCCTCAGTCACCCTGAAGTGTAGTGGTGTAACATGGAACACCAGTGCCTGCCCAGTATTATTTCTTGAGATTGTGCTACTTAGTGCTTTCCTTTTTGGTTGTTCTTCTCGTTGATTGTGGGGGTTTTCAGTTGTGGGGCTGTTTTTATTTTTACCAAGTGAGGAACAGTACCTTTGCCCCCAGCTCTCTTACTCTTTTTTTCCAACTGTACTACTGAGAAGGCACAAAATAGGGCAAAAATTGCCCAGCATCTCTGGGTTCAATGTGTTGACATCATCATAAGGACAGCAGGAGAGCTTTAGAGAGCTCTGAATGGAAGGATTCTCTTGGGTCTGTGCTTGAGATCTTAAGGCATATTTATATGTATATATACACACACACACACAAACACACATAAGTATCTTAAATGATTTTTAGGATTTATAATTAATGCTTTTATTTCCCTCCTGAGCTGCATTGATCTCATAGGATCAGAAAAGCTTCACTGTGGCTCAGTAGTACTCTCACACATTCATTCCTGAAGCATGTTTTGGAAAGGCAGCATTTATGGACCTGCAGGTAGCATTAAAAGCATAATGGACAGTGGAATCAGGGTGAGCCCTGGACAGAAACTGGGTACTTGAATCCTTTGAAACCTTTGATTCCTCTGAATCATCTCCAATACACCCACAAAGTGGAAATTGTAATTTAGCTCTGTGCTGAAGTGGGCTGTATAGATTTATTGCTAGCATTTGCCTGAACTTGGTCCTGTTTGTTTAATTATTCATACGGTATTTAATAAAACCTAATGTGACATGCATTTTCTACCCACCTCTGCAGTTTTCCTGCAGACTACAGCCTGCCTTGTGCTCTGTCCCTGACACCAGAATAAGACTTTCTCATTTTACTTGTGAGGAATGGCTTTCTGCAGTCCATTATTTCACTTAGCTTTTCATGAGTTATGAACTCGTGGCCCTGAGATTAAAAGGTGCTGTAAAGCATTGCCCACTGCTGGGGTCTAGGTGTGCTGCCGAAGCTTAGTTGAAAGCATTTCTGCACTTTTTTTCTTCTTTTCCAAAGCCAGGCATGTGGGGTGAGTATCAGAGACAAGCACTGCCTAGGGAGGCCAAAGGATTAGCTGCTGAGTAGCAGCAGATTGTCATCGTAGGATGCTCATGCCTTCAGGTTCAAGCTAATCTGTACAATTAACGCTTCAGGAAACTCTGCTCTTGATGCTCAGCCAGAGTTAGCCCACATCTTAAATCCTAAGTCAGCCACCTGGATAACAAATTGCAGGACAGCTTAGAACTGGCCAAGACTCAATAGGAATGTTTTCAAAGGATTTTCAGTGTCTACTGATTGCTCCACTTTAGCATCCCACATGCCATCGCTAAGGCTACCCTTGTATTTGAGAGGCTGGCAGCTGTTTGGATTCAGTGCTCTACATTACTTTAGCCCTGTATCCTATAGGAAAGTGGGGAAATGCACAAAAATTCAATACAGGTCCCTAAAGGGAGGTTAGATCAGTGAAGCTCTCTGCCTCACCATCACCTCTGTGGAGGAGAGCTCCGAGGACCTAGTGGAGGGAGGCCAAACAGAAATCAGTAACTTCAAGCTGGAGCCAGATGAAGTCTGTAATTTACATAAAGCTAAAATAGCAGGGCAAACTTTTCTAGCTATCTGCTGCACAGTTAGTCTAAATGTAGCCAATTCCCACTGGGATTGGAGCACTTGCTCAGAGAAGTAAGCCACCTTGCTGTAGGTACTGTCCCATCTTTTGCACAGAGAACTTTTCACTAGCTTTTTTCCTCTCCATTCTCTCTGAAATATGGCAGTGACCCAACTGCCCAACAGTTTCTGCTTCATCAGCCAGGTGCATCATGCAGTCCAGGTAGCATTTCCTCCTATCAGTGACAACTGATGTGCTTAGAATTCATTTGCAGGGCAGCAACAGCAAAACATCGTCTGCTTCACTTGAGTGCTGTTATCAGTGCTTCACCATATTGGCAAAGAAGAGTTTGCAGTTACACTGCCTGCTGCAGGGACCCTGTAACTGATACCTAATCTGTATATGTGAAGCAGTTGCACATTTAATGGAATTAAATCATAGTCAGGTAGTTCCCTGAAATTGGCTTTCAAGCCAAAGCATGCCAACACCTTAGTGCTAACCATCAGTAATGTATTATGTGGACAGCTCTACTTCCATAAGAGGAGCTGTTCAGAAGAAACAGCCTTGCTACCATGACAGAGGTGGATAATGAACCAGAATGCTTGGCTTTGGTTTCCTGAGTGTGAGACTGGGCACCTCAATGTTAAATCTGTCTTGCCAGTTGCACCCAGAGAGCTGTGAGCTCATGTTCTGTAGGAGAGAAGGTTCTTTGCCACAGATAATGGAGCTCATCTCCTTGGCAAAGTATTTCTCCAGCTGTCCCTCTTGTAGTGCAGGGCTGGCAATCGTCCTTTCCTCTGTTTCTGAGAAAATCAGTTTGCAGTCAGCAAGTACAATAGCAAAGAGAAGCTTAGAGCTAGTTGGCCAGCTCTGCATGTCACCTCGCAGTAAAATAAGGTATTAATTGTGTGACTCATGAACCAGGGCAATAAGCTGTTGATCCTGACCTCAGACATCCTCTTGACCTGCAACACATGCATCAGATAGCTTATAAAGCAGAAGTCAGTAGTGAGGAATAGATGTCTTGTGCCAAAATTCTTCTGGGTTTTTTTTTTTTGTTTTTTTTTTTTCCTGGCTGGTAAAGCAGTTACTTGAAATGATTTGATGAATCATGAACTGGTCCTGCCTCAAACCTACCAGAAATGGCCAAAATCGGAGGAGTGCTCATTGCCATTAATTGTAGGTAGCAAACCAGTCAGCGTGTGACTCACTGCCCCTTTATATGGTAGGAGAAGGGAAGGAAAAATGCAGGGGCAAGACAAACCAACCACAACAGATGCTGGGTTGGGTTTTTTTGTTACCTACAAGTCTGGCTAGAATGGCTGCTGACTAGCATGACATTAGATTCCTTCTGCCTTCATAGAATGAGGGAGTTACAAAGGTAATAGGAATATAAATCCATGTTAATAAAGGAAAAATAATCAAAGCTAGCAATGTCTAAAGTTATATGGATTAAGTCATCATAATTTGCTTAATTATTTTTTTTAAATATTTTTAAAATTCTGATCCAAGAGTTTCATTAGCACCAGTTCAAATGCCTAATAGAGTCTGTTTTCCATGCCAGCTTACAACAGGAAAATGAAAAGGTCTGATTCCAAACCCCCTAAGGCTTGGCTTTCTCTGACAGATGCTGAGGAATATGAAGAGGACTTCAGCACTGAATATAGAAGTGGGAACTCCTGTCATGTTCAAATCCAGTATAGCTGCATGTGTGGATATCCTGTAAAAATCTAAACTGATTTTTAACCACTCACTGTACTGGCATCTGGCTCATTACTTTTGTAAATATCTATTCTGCCTTATAGGCAGGGCTGAAGCTCTGAACGCCAAATGCAAGCATTTCTGGGAGGTTCTTGTTTCAGAAGCAGCTTGCCTGCCTGCAGACAAAGGCAAATCTGTTTTACAAGTTACTTTTTGAGAGCAAGTGGTCCCAAAGCATTCAACAGGTGTAGCTCTGTATAGACACAGGTAGGTTGCTTAGAAGCGGCTCGTTAAGGCTGGAGGGATGACTACAGCTGGAATGCAGGGCACTGTTGCATGTAAAAGCAGGCGGCTTTGGGCTGTTAATAGTGGAGCAACCACTTTTTACAGCATGTGCCAAGGTGTCAGCAGCATCCATGCAGTGCTTGGGGCACTTCTTTCTTTGTTCTGTGACATCTCCTCTGAACAGTTACATACGAAAAGCTACCTAGCCCCATGTGATATTAGAGCTACTTGTGCTCAACGCCTGAGTCTGAGATTATGCTTCCCAAAAGTGATCAGTGCACAGCAGTTCCTGCCATGGGACTGTGGCCAGGTTTTCAAAACAGCTGGGGTCCAGTCTCCTGAGAGCCATGGCTGGGTCAGTCTTCACTTTGAATACTGACAGCAGTGCGAAAGGTGAAATAGCCTCTTTCAAGACCATACATGGAGAAATGCACAAGAAAGGAACATCCAGTCTGAAAATCCGTATCACCTCCTAGGCTTGGAGTGGTGAAATGGCCCATGAGTCCAAGGAAACGCACAGTGCTTGGTCACTGCTCAGCCTGCTTACTCTGTTGGCCACAGGGAGTTCACGTTCACTTTCCTTCTCAAGTCTACAAATATCAGAAGGGTATTGCAGCCTGGGGAAACCACTGGCTGCTGTTTGGGGAAGTGTCTGTTGATGAATTCCCAGCTTCTTTAACAGCAGCAGACAGTGGAGGAGAACATCCTGGCTGGCAGAGTCCAGTGGCAATAGTTCACCTGCTTATTAAGAGTGGCTTCAACAGTAAGTTAGAGCATGGTGAAGAACAGCAGACTGCCCTCTGGGTTCAAGCTAAGTGCTCTTCTTTCATCTGCAGTTGGATGCAGAAGCAAGTGACCATCTCAAAGAGCTCCAGGTGAAGCTGAACAATGTTTTGGATGAGCTGAGTGCTGTGTTTGGTAACAGGTGAGTGCAATGAGGTCCCTGCTTTTCAAGGGCTCCTTTCTTTTGTCTAATCTCATCCAGTCAGTTGAAAAAGAAAAAAGAAACTTGTGTAAACTGCATTATAGTTTTCTTCCTGTTGTAAATTCATGGTCTTTCAAATACTGAGACCTTCTAAAGAAGTGAGAAATGGTGTTAAAGTCTCTCTTTGCTATATTGCTCTGCTTAGAAATGGTAACATGGAGATCTCTCAACTGTGAAATGTGTTTGAATTACATAGAGCGATTTTTTTTTCTCTGTAAGTAGTGCTTGTCAGTAACAGAATTGCCTGGTCCTTTATTGCTCAGAAAGCATTTTCAGCTTAGCATTTGTGAAGCAACATTCTTGTTTAAACGTTCTGCTATAAATGTATGAAACAGCTGACTGATTTCTGATTGTTAAATGAATATTGGAATAAGAAGGAAGCTGGGGCAGAATTGGAGATTGACTTGTTCTGGTGTTGCAGTGAATGGTATTTTCTGATGTTTCAAGGGGAGGAGCTCTTTAAAGTATTGCCAGAGTAATTGGTGGCAATTAAGTTTTATTGCAAATCATGCTACCATTTACCTGAGGATAAAAATGTGCTTGACTTCATAATAATTCTGTAGCGAACCATAAAAGGTGTCAATTAAGGAAAATCTAGAAATACAGGGTTCCCAACTGATGTTCAAAACCAGCCGCCCCTCATCATAAGCCCCGTTCATTTCATGTTGTGCTTTATAACAAGATTAATGCAGGCATGAACTGCAGTATAGCTGAAACATAGGCAAGGGGAATAAAGCAAATTGTACCAACTTGGCCTCCTACAGTCTACAGATTTGCAGTACTTAGGACCAAAAAATCACAGTGGGATTTGTTAGGGACTATTTGGACTTCAGCACACAGGAGATGAGTGAGGAAGGAATTGCCACTGCTGGTAATGAATGCTATATCAAGAAATGGAGATCTTAAAACTGTAACTGATTTGCATTGATAAGGTTCATCACTGGATGGAGGATAAGTGACAAATCATAATTAGGGGGTGAATTTTATCACCTGAAACCTGTCTCCATGGTGTCACTGTTAGAAAACAATTGGGTACAATCTTGACATTTGCAAATATGATTTAAAGAGATTATTCAGTATCAGCATACATACCAGGGAGTGTTTTAGAGAGATGTGCCAGCAAGAGATTTAGCCAGTCAGGTGGTTCAAATCCTTTGCTCATTCCTTACCAGTAATAGGGAATGAAAAGCAGAGCTGCAATTTACAGTGTAAGTGGGATCTTCTAAAGGATGTACATGTGGGAGTTAAGTCACATACCCACAATATTCTGTGCAGAGCCTGTAAAGAGTTGGTCCCACAACACTGTGCATAATTGATGCCATGATCTTAACTTTAACTTTTCTTCATCTATGTGACATCATTGTGCCTGCTGGGAAAGAGGAACACGTTGGGAGACCCTCACCATCTCTTTGCTGAGAGAAAAATGTGTCTGGACACAGAAGGATCTTCTGCTTTCATAGAATCACAGACTGGTTTAGGTTGGAAGGGACCTCAAAGTCGCACACTCCCCCCTACCATGAGCAGGGACACCCTCCACCAGACCAGGTTGCCCAAAGCCCCATCCAGCCTGGCCTTGAACACTGCCAGGGAGGGGGCAGCCACAGCTTCTCTGGGCAGCCTGTGCCAGGGCCTCACTGCCCTCACAGGGAAGAATTTCTTCCTAATATCTAACCTAAATCCACCCTGGTTTAAGTTTAAACTCATTCCCCCTTGTCCTATCACTCCATGCCCTTGTAACCAGTCCCTCGCCAGCTTTACTGTAGGCCCCTTCAGGTACTGGAAGGCTGCTGTACAGTGTCCTCAGAGCCTTCTCTTTTCCAGGCTGAACAAGCCTAACCAACTCTCATACCCTGTCTTCATAGCAGAAGTGCTCCAGCTCACTGATCATCTTCATGGCCCTCACTTCAACAGCTCTGTGTCTTTCTTGTACTAGGGGCCCCAGAGATGGTTGCAGTACTGCAGGTGGGGTCTCATGAGAGTGGAGTGGAGGGCCAGAATCCCCACTTCATCTGCCAGTTCCCTCAGGACCTGTGGATGCCTCTCATCAGGTCCCATGGGCTTGTGGCTTCAGAGCCCTTAGATGTTCTCAAACCTAATCTCCTACAGTGGGTGGATCTTCCCTTCTATGACTTGGAAGGTGTGGCTGGAGCCCTTGCTGGTGAAGACTGAGGCAATTAGGTCATTCAGTACCTCAGCCTATAGAAACTTTTCTTCTTGCCCTCAACATCTCTGGCCAGATTTAATTCTATCAATCAGGGCTTTAGCATCCTTTTTTTTTTTTTTAATATAACCTGTATGTTTTCTCTTGTCTTCCTCTTAGCACCTATAGAAGCTTTTCATTTTGTCCTTGACACCCCTGGCCAGATTGAATTCAGGACTTTTGCTTTCCTAACCTGATCCCTGGCTGCACAGACAGTTTCTCTGTATTCCTCCTACGATCCCTGTCCTTGCTTCCACCCTCTCTAGGCTTCCTTTTTGTGTTTGAGTTTGCCCAGAACCAATTTGTTTGTCCATGCAGGCCTCTGGGCTTTTTTGCCTGACTACTACTTTGCTGGGATGCATTACTCCTGGGCTTGGAGGAGGTGATCCCTGAATGCTAACCAGCTTTTTTGGGCCTCTCCTCCCTCTAGGGATTTGTCCCATGGGATCCACCAAGCAGGTCCCTTGAAGAGGCTAAAGTCTGCTCTCCTGAAGTGCAGGCCAGTGAGTTTGCTGTGTGCCCTCCTGGCTGCCCTGAGGTTCTCAAACTTCACCGTTTTGGGCTTTAAAAGGGTATCATAGAGAAAAAGAGGCTTGAAAAGATTTCTATTTCATGCCAGGCTAGCTGCTGTTTTGTTTTCAGAGGCTGTAGGAGTGATGGAGGGCACTCCTGTGGGAATTAGGGAGCAGAAGGCCTTGTCTGACAGGTGAGGTTGTTTTTTAATTTGCTGCTGCCAAGGTCTTCTGTTGTACATCTGCATAAGCTTCACTTTCAGATGAGCCTGTTGTTGCATTAACTGATTTATCATCTTTTATAATTGCTGACAATTTTGCCTCATTAATTTCTGACTTTTAAGGGATTCTGTTATTTTTCATCCCCTGCGTGTGGCCTTACAACATCTTGAAGCAGGGTCCTGCAATTGATTCAGTATTTGGGAGAACTGTGGGGTGAGATTAGCCTGTGAGAGCATAGGGACTGTCAGCAGTACAGGAAGTTATTGATACTATTTTATTTAATGTGAATTATGTCTGTGGTTAAGATGTCATTGTAGGCAAAACTGACTGCTGCAAGCCACTCAGCTAGAAATGGGGAAGGTGGATGCAGAGGCTGCACGGTGAGATTTGTGCTTGCTCTCCATAATTGAGAGGCAGGTTAGAAGTGACAGGAGGGACGGTGAGGCTGGGGGTGGCAGTGCAGTAGTGGAAAAATGGTGGCAGTGTCAAGAAGGAAGGTACTAGCCAGGGTTTGTATGCTAGCACCCACCCCACAGATATCTTAGGTGACTCACACAGCAGAAGTTCAGGCCATTTTTGCGGGTATAAAGCTGACTTCCAAGCCTCTGTTCCTGCTTTTAAATATTTTCCCTAGCTCCTAGCACTGACTTCTCTTCTGGTCTCAAACCTCTGTGCCATTAGTAGATAGCTAAATGTCACTTGTTATGCCTGTTGTTAGTAACTGCTCTTTTAAATGTCAAAGCATTTTCCTTTATTCACTGAATTGAAATGTTGACAGCTCTGCTGATCTATTCATCATTTTCAACCATTGTTATTATTTCATTTTGAACCTCCTTTTAGCAGTAAGAGATGGAACAGTTACTGTGCTTTAATGGCTTGCATGTCACTTCATTACAGTGGCTCTGCTGGTTTCACAGCTGAGTCCCATATCCCATTTTGACATTTTAATGTAGCATGGACTCTATGGCAGTGGACCAGTTTCAGCCTGCCTTCAGGCTGTCCCTGTTATTTTAAAGACTTAGCCTAAGGTGGGTCTTAACCCTGTTACTGCCGATGGACTCCTGGGTGCTTGGAGTTGTGCAGGCACTGTGTCGTTGCTCCATGCTATATCCCAGTCTCTGTAGTATAACACCCTGTGTAGAAAGCAGAGATACTGCAGGGTGCTATGAGCTAAGAATAATGGTGTTTCTAGAAACCAGGAAAGGAGCATATTGGTTTTTTGCAAGCTGAATGAACAAACCCTTCTTGAATGTGTCTCTTTTGTGCAGAGGTGGTAGGTCTGTTGTTGATGGGCATAAGGAGCTGGATAGCATGCCCTTTGGTAAGAAATACAGTAATAAAATGAGCTACAAATCTTGAGGAGGAAGAGTATATAATAGAGTGCAGGGTTTATGGACTTACTGCATTTTGCCTTTTGTACTAGAGCTGAGATCTCTGCCACTGATAGTGATGGTGTTGCCTCTCTCCTATCTCTTCAGCTTTCAGACTCGTATTGATGAGTGTGTCAAGCAAATGTCTGATATCCTCTGTCAAGTGAAGGGGACTGGAAATGTTGCTGCTAATGCCAGAAACACAGTTGCACAAGATGCAGATAATGTCCTGAGGCCATTGATGGATTTCCTGGATGGAAAGTAAGCAAGCGTTCAAATATATGTTACACATACAGTGCATTGGTTTGGGAACAGCTTTGGGGGAAGGAAAAATAGATCCATGTTCTTGGAT
This sequence comes from Laterallus jamaicensis coturniculus, assembly GCA_022605575.1. Taxonomy (NCBI): domain Eukaryota; kingdom Metazoa; phylum Chordata; class Aves; order Gruiformes; family Rallidae; genus Laterallus; species Laterallus jamaicensis. The sequence goes on along the minus strand of JAKCOX010000024.1, from coordinate 11,992,873 downwards.
TGTTCTTGAGATGTCCAGCCTCTGAACTGTCAGGAAGAATTAATGGCTTTCCTTCCTGTATCTGCCTGTCTCTGGAGACATGGATCACCTCTTCAGCCTTCATTTAATGCCAGAGCACCTCTCAATTCTCCTTTCTCCCTCTGGCAATTACAGCAATCAGCAAAACACACTGCTGATCAGGTAGTGGGAAAGATTGAAATTCTGAATTCACTAGCTGCAGTTTTTTCCTATACAAATTGTACTGTAGCCAATTAGCAAATGTATACCATACCAAATAGCAACTGCAAACCATACTTACATACTTGAACACATATACTACTTAGTATCCCAGACATACTGTGTTCCAGTCATACCTGGTGCTGTTCTGACTAGAAAATAAGCTTCTGAACTATGTGATGTATGTAAGCTTGATCCATTGCTTTAATTAACTGTTGCCATTAACACCATGCAGTGTGATTCACTTATATAGGGGCTTTTTGTGACTAACTGCACGTAATTCTTGAATCTACAAAGAAAAATAGGTTTTAATCATTGTAGAAGTTAAACGTTTTGATGACACATAGCTGCTTTTTATTTTGTTAGGGGTGTCCAGCGATTGTCACAATAAATGCTGAGAGAGATGTGAAGCTTTAAAAGTTCAAAATACAGTTTATTTTGTTGCTCTTTGTATTGATTGTCCGACTGTGTAGTAAGTGAGTTTCCACAGCAATCATTACATGTAGGAGCCCTCTCATTTGAGCATTTTACCTGCATGCCTTCATGAATCCTGGGAAGCTACCTTCCTTTCAATCACTGGGAACTGGGTAGGCTGCGGGCTTTTTGTCCAGCTGTGAAGCAAGTGAATTGAAGTGAATTATTTTGTTTACTCCTTTACAGAAGGAGAGTCTTTCTCAATACTCCCCACACCCTACCCCCATCAGTCTTCTCCCTGTTTCAGTTGCATTTACTGTCTAACCAGCTATGGGAAGACGGGAGATTTGGGAAAAGATGTTACACAATGTAGAAGAGTCATCCATCACCTGTGCCCTGCTGCTGGCTGCGGAGTTCCTGTTTTGTAGCTCTCCCAGTGTGATCAGTAAATGCCAACGTCCAACAATCATTTTGAAGAAGAATCTAAAATTTCTCAGCCTTTTTGGTAGTCTGTAAGATAATACAGGAGGAATAAATAGGGAGATAAAGCAGAACTTCTTTATGTGTAAAGGGGAATAAACATAAGGCATTTGATTGGTGGTGAATGCAATTGCAACAAAATATGGAAGATTTCCAAGGAATGCTTTGAGGTGGTTATAGAGATGGAAGATTGAGAGACTTCAGTAACTGTCAGAAGCTGTGCAGGAACTTCCTCATAACAGTCTGGGAAGTATTAATTTAGATATTCAACAAAAATAATTACTGAAATTTAAAACCTATTGCTCTGTACTTGTAATGCTTCCCTTTATACTCTCTAAACCCAATACATCAGGAAGTATCTTTGTAAAGGGAACCAGTTCAATGGTACCTGCTCTTATTTGGACAATTCTCAAGCACCATAACATAGTAATAACTTTCTGTAGCCCCCAGGTCAGTAAATAGAAATTACTGAGATCAGAAATGTCAGTTACCCATTTTAGCCAAACATCCTTAGTGCTGGAACTCTGAGGGTGAAGACAGGCTATGCTTTATGGAAAGGGGAGACGTTTGGTACGACAAGCTGCTTTGGATGGGGCACTGCTTCTCCCATACACATCCTTTTCCTTGCAAATTGCATTCTTTGAACATAATGGGTTCCTGCTCTCTCCCTGCAGCCTGACGCTGTTTGCGACTGTGTGTGAGAAGACAGTGTTGAAACGGGTGCTGAAGGAGCTCTGGAGGGTGGTAATGAATACCATGGAGAAGCTGATTGTGCTGCCTCCTCTTACAGACCATACGGTAAAGCATTTTCTCTTTCCTGACTCATAGCAGAAAGTGTTGCCTTTGCCTGTGTAACTCTTCTCCTTGACCTGATGAGTCATCTGTCCAGGTAAATTTGCATGTAGCTTGCTCAAGAATGGAAAAATCTGTCTGCAACCTCGTAAAGGAAAAGAGCAGCTCTATTTATAGTAGGGTTGTGAGACACAGAGCACGCTCTAGAAAAGAAAAACAATTCAAAGTCCACATTCCAAAAGGAGATGCTGTCAAGTGTATTAAATCTCATCAATTAGGGATTCGCATCCTTTAGAGAGAGCTGTGTATGTGGGATTATCATGCAGTTAGTGCTGTCTTCCTGGCATTGGATCAACACCTGTATCACTTTTGCCTGACTATTGTCATCTGTTAGCCAGGTGCCTCTCTGTATAGATGTATATAATTTGGGCTTGCTTTTTAATGGCACCACCCCATTTTATCTCCTAGAACGCTTAACATCAGTATGGGCTGGCATGATTTCTGTGTCTGTGTGGAGTTGGAAGCATGTCCAGATAGTTTGCCTTCAAAGGCAGTATTTTATATAATTGTTCAGCTGTGTGGACCTGCTGGATAAATGTGTGTCGTGAATGTAGTGATGGTCTTAACAATGGGAGATTAACTTCTTCCTCAGTTTTGGGAAACCATGGAAACTGACTGAGTGCCAGTCATGCATGCCCAGCTGCTCTGGGGGGGTGACACTCAGTTGGAAGCAGTGTGAAGTTTGGGCTATAACCTCCTTTTTTGGAGACGATCCAGAACTTCTTTTCATCTCTGTGTTGGGGTAAAATTGTGGCCTCTGGCTAATTTATTTTTTTCCTGATAGTGGGTAGAACAATAGGAGTTTTCACTATTCAGTTGTCAACATATTTTGAGTAGACTTTGTGGGTTGCAGTGTTTAGAGAAGTGATACAAACCTGCATCTTCCACTAGGTGTTTCTTACTCTGAGAGGGAAGGCATTTGCCTCTACCCTTCGTGGTGACAACTTTAAACAAAACTGCTCAGATGCAGTGTGCTGTCATACCTACTAAGCATAAAATCAGCTTGAGGTGTCAATTTGGTAGAGACTGCTTGCTCTGAGTCGAATTTGGAGTAATCTTTTAGCTTGCCTTTTTAATTTATAAAGGAGAAAAAAAAATCTACATTTAAGAGGATGAAATTTCTTTCTCTCAGTTGAATTGCTTTAAAAAGGAGTCTTTGGAGACAGGTGCTAATATCATCATGTAAGAGCAGTGTTAGCATGACCCCTTCAGAATGGAAGCACAGAGATCAAGGGCCTCAGAGAGAGCCAGGGAGGAGGTACTTGAGCTTTTATACTTTCTAGTTTTGAATTTTAAAGGTGGAGTAGGAGAGTGACTCAGTGCTTGTATCATGAGGAAGGCAATAGATGTAATCAGCTGATTCTTTTGACCTGCAAGGTGTTCCTCTAAGCCACTTGGAAGTTTGTTGTTCTTTTTTTTTTTTTCTTTACAAAGAGTTTTCTTGTTGCCATCACTTCAGTTTCAAATTGAGAAGCTCTTTTTGCATAATGAAGAATGTCTTCAGCCTTCTGAGATAACACAGAATGTTCATAGCTGGATTTTTAGCTGTCTGATCAATTGTATCATAGCAAGGAGGCTGAACTAGTTCAAACTGGAAAAGAGTTGCTGTTTCAGAAAGTTGGCTGTGAACAATGCCATTTTAAAATGGCCTTGTCTGCTGTCCTTGAGCTGGGAACCTGTGGCCAGGCTAGATGGGCTACAGGGCCATCCCTCCACTATCCCCTGGGGCATAGCGATTTATTCTGTCACCACCAGATTTTCATTGCCCCAGTAGGAAAGGCTGGCAGGGAAAGGCAAAGCAAAACTCAGGGTTGGTAGCATGGGCAGAAGGAGTACTTTCTCTTTGCTGTTCAGCTTTTCTGCCAGGCACCTCATACCTCATTTTGCTTTCTCTTAAAAGAAAGCACATCAGACTCAGAAATAGCCCCAGGCTTTGGAACTCACTGTCCCCCCACATCAGCAGTAGAAAGCCTAAGTGCTACCTCTGCACATTTGGACTGTAGAAGGAGGGTTTCCCTCTTAAAGCTCCCTGCAGCTTTTAAGAAGTAGCTGTTATGCATGTCCCTTCTATGCCATGTTTTCTCTTCTGTCAACTTGCTAGAGGTGCAGAAGTGTTTTTGATGGTGGTCATGGAAAATATACTTAGGTAGAAGGCTGTCAGCATGCTGCAAGGTGTCTCACTTGCTGCTTTCCATGACCCCGTTGTTCTTCAGACCCATATATTCCACTTAAATTAGCTCATACTCTATTCCACTTAAATTAGCTCATGCTGCATTATACAGAGAAGAAAATCTGAGCTCTGCTTTTCAATGCTCTGCTGCTCTTGGAAGACTTTTTGAAGGGGGAGGCTTAGGTGAGAAATCAGTCAGCTCCTGCCCCTGAATGATGCGATGATGGGAATCAGCCCCTTTTCTTTGGACTGTGGGGACAGGACAAGGGGCAATGGCTGCAAATTGGAGCACAGGAAGTTCCACACCAACATGTGGAAAAGCTTTTTCACAGTGAGGGTGCCAGAGCCCTGGGACAGGCTGCCCAGGGAGGTGGTGGAGTCTCCTTCTCTGGAGAGATTCAAGACCCATCTGGACGCCTGTCTGTGCAGTATGAGCTGGGGAGCTGCTTTGGCAGGGGGGTTGGACCTGATGATCTCTCGAGGTCCCTTCCAACCCCTACAATTCTATGATTCTGTGATGCACACAGGGGAGTTTTGCAGCCTCCCCACTCTGACCACCCAAGCTGCCAATACCCAAGTGCCTTTTAAGACGATTGGCTTCTTGTTTTTCTGAGCACTGACTGCCCATGGGTAGTGAAATCAGTAGGGACTTGATCTCCAGTAACTCACTGAGTGGTTCACACCTCGCTCGTTTTAAGTCAAGACCAACATGTAATGAAACAACCTCTGCCTTGGATGGGTGGATATGCAAACACAGCTTCCTGGGAATCCTTGTTTCGGGGTTCAGCGCTCAGTGCTTGGGCATATTAATGGTTCAGTCATGCATTTCTTTCTTCCCCACTGCTTAGGACAGAACTACAGCATGCTATCGGTGACTAGTCAGGTCAGTGAAGAGTTGCTTAATTTACAGGCAGATGATTCCTCTGGAGCCCCTCCTTTTATTTACTTCACATGCTGCACTGCAGCCACTCATGCGAGGCTCCGTTAGTGCCTGCTCCTGCTGTGCTTTTTCCCTACTCCTCGGATTTCACTAACGAGAATACAGTCCAGGATAAGGACAAAATTTTCTTTAAGCTGCAGGCAGATTCTACACGTAACTGGCTGTTCTCTAGGCTCATCCTCAAGCAGCAGCATGCCAGAGCTGTTTCCTGGTGGAGAAGCACGTGGCTTTAAGAGGTTTTCTGAAGCACTTTTAAACTTGTGTTAGTTTAAATGAATCCTCTCCCTCGTGCTAGCTGGGAGCAAAAAAGTCCAAGGCTGCCTCTGTGATGAGGAGGAAAACCTTTCTTAGCCTTGAATGAAATATGTGCCCAGATCTCTATACTGATGCATAATTATTTTCCTTTTTTATCAACATTTTCCAGCCTATTTTCTCTGTGTTTAATACACTGGAGCAACTAAAAAAATAGGCTTGTTTTCAATGGGCAGTATGAAATGTGATGGTAAAGTTTTAAAATCAACTTAAATGATCAGATCTCATTGTTATTGAATGTAGGAATTAAAATCTGGCAACGGACTGTACAATGCCATATAAAACTTCCTTGCACTGGTATGTCTCAGAAGAATAAGCGTAAGCAATAACACATTTTCTAAAAAAGGACTGGAATTCAAAAGACTTGGGGCAGGCTTTTGTTTCCTAACTTTGACAATAGGGCAGTAGGTCACTAAAGCTGTGAGAGTCTGAGCCTCTTGGGATATAAATCAATGCAGTTCTGTTGGCTTCTAGCAGTCAGCTGATGATCCTTCTCTGAAGGTTTCCACTGGGGGGATGGAACCCTGAACAGACTATTAACAAGGAATATGAAGTCATTATGTTGTGGGTTATAGATGTATTTCATGTTTCCAAAAAGGGCAGGAAGGTAAAACTAATTTCATGGGAAGAACCAGGAAAATCAGCACTTCAGGTCTGTCCCCTTTCCAGATAAGTTTCCCACAGAGCTGGGCAGAAACGATTCATAATAAGGACTTAATGTTTCCCAATGGAAAATGTCCATTCTTGCTGTTCTAATCAATTCTGTTATGGGCAGCTTTTTTCAAAATTACCTTGTATTTAAGTTTAGTTGTTTTCTTAGAGGTGCATCTGGAATGAATGCTGTCTGTAGAGCTCTGTGATATATTTTCCATGAATAAATAACTTTTTTGAGGAGGTGTAGCATCTTGTTTACAAGATGCCATTTGGCGGAGGAAGGAGCTGTCCAGATTTTCGTTAGATGTTACCAGCATTGATGACAAACTCAATGCAACAGTAAAATAACTTCTCCTTGCAGACACATTGACAGAGATTGGCACTGATTGATGAGGATTTTCTTAGTGGGCAAGGACCGAGGAGTAATCTGAGCAGCTTTGTTCCTCGAAGCGTATTAAGTCGCTGTGTATTGCTCAGTGTTAATGACCTGCCCTCCCTAGAAGCCTGCAGCAGGGAGACTACGTGTCCAGGCTCATTGATGTTGTTCAAATATATTTGTGTGTGTGTATATATATATTAAAAAAAAAAAGTGTCCTATAAGGGTTGAAAATACAGAATAAAGAAATCATAGAATCCTGGAATGGTTTTGGTTGGAAGAGATATTAAAGATCCTTTCGTTCCACACATAAACCCCCTGCTCCCTGCCACGGGCAGGGACACCCTCTACCACACCAGGTTCCCCAGAGTCCCATCCAGCTTGGCCTTGAACCCTGCCAGGGAGTGGGCAGCCACAGCTTCTCTAGGCAGCCCATGCCAGGGCCTCACCATCCTCACAGGGAAGAATGTTATGCCTAGTATCTCATCAAAGTCTACTCTTCTTCAATTTAAAGCTATAACCCCTTATTCTGCCACTAAATTACAGAGTCACAGAATTGTAGAGGCTGGAAGGGATGTTCAGAGATCATCAGGTCCAACCCCCTGCCAAAGCAGGTTCCCTGGGACAGGTCACACAGGGCATCCAGATGGGTCTTGAATCTCTCCAGAGAAGGAAACTCCACTCCCCCCTGGGCAGCCTGTCCCAGGGCTCTGTCACCCTCACTGTGAAGAAGTTCTTCTGCATATTGGTGTGGAACTTCATGTGCTCCAACTTGAGGCCATTGCCCCTTGTCCTGTCCTCACAGACCACTGAGAAGAGGCTGGCTATTTTCCTCTTGTCTCCCACCCTTCAGATATTTATAAACATTGATCAGATCCCCTCTCAGTCTCTTGTCTCAAGGCTGAACAGCCCCAGCTCTCTCAGCCTTTCCTCATAGGGCAGACGCTCCAGTCCTTTAATCATCTCTGTAGTCCTCCGCTGGGCTCTTTCCAGGAGATCCCTGTTCCTGTTAGTGTGCTTTGAGACTGCTCACTTAACTATTTCAAAATTCAGGTTATAAGAATCTTTTGGGTTTATTTCTGCTTGATCGACAGGCATATTTATAACCAATCATACAGAACAGCAGATGCATCTGTTGGGTACCAGAGCTCTGGCTGAAGCTGTGTCCTTTGGTGGATGATTTGGTGTGGCCTACAGAGAAATGTCTGTGTTGCTGCTGGTGTGCAGTCATGCTCAACTTCATTCACTGGAAATGCTGCAGATTTTGTACTCTGATACCAGTTTAGAGACTTGTACTCTGATGCTCCACATTAGATGCTGCACCAAGTTAAGCTCCTAATCTCATTTCAGAAGTTTTTCTTTATAGTGCATTGTCCTTGCCTGCACTTCTCCCATCCCACCTTCCAGTTGTGAGTTTCATCATTTATAAAGAGCTTCTGTTTAGCTACAAAGTCAATAATGTTCATTGGGTATTGATTTGTATTCTACAAACGTTAAAGGCTGAGGAACAGTGAGGGTTAGGTGATGGTTACAGATGGAGCAAATTAAGAGGTTGTCTGTGATTTCAGGTCACACAGTCTTTCAGCTTGAAAAAATTTCTGAAGCTGGCAAAACTACAGAAGTACCTCATCTAGAAATTCCCTTCTGGGCTGTTGTTGTAATGGGCAGAGAGTGGCCAGTGTCCCTAGAGCATGTCTCAGTGTTTCTGGTGTTAAAGCTGTAGTTGGTTTGCCTGTAACTTCTGTGAAAGGGTACCCGCCACCTCTAGCAGCTGGTATAAAGACACTGCTTTTTTTGTGGGGGTTGGTTTGGTTTTTTTGAGGAGAACCTGTGATGAGGTCTGATGTTAACTTTAACCCAAGGAAAAGAAAAAGCATGATTTATGCAGTGTTCTTTGCAGTATAGCCCAGTTCCAAGTCTCCTGTGCAAAAGCATGTGTGGAATGGTTCCTGCTCCACACAGTACTGACTTAAGAGGTGGCAAAGAAATACTGAAGATGGCAGCAAAGAAAACAAACTGAGTGGCAAAGGCAGGGGCAAAGTGTGGTATAATCATTCTGGTTTTACATCTTGCTTTGTTAGTTTGAGAGATTTCGAGGTGGGACGTGGTCAGGGCTCTTGTGCTTCACTAAGTATGAGGGTGAAAGACTGTTGAGAAGGGGTAGTAAAGGAGAAGGAAGGAGAGCTGTGGAAAGGATGATTGGAGACTACTGGGGAAATGTGGTCCTTGTGGAGCCAGCAGTCTCCAAGTAAGATGATCTTCCATCTTCTCCCAAGTGCTTTCCTGAGCAAAAAGACCTTGCTGGAAATAGTCACCCAACAGTGTCTGTCCCCAGAAACTGATTTCAGACGTTCAGTGGGGACATCCCACAGGCATACTCTTAACACTAGACCCACCTGACCAGTTACACTGAGGAGAGCCAAAGACCTTCTTGCAGATGAGCTCCTGGCATATCTAAGGCATTGCTGAGACAAGTAATAGGGTAGAGATTTAATTAAGGAAGCGGGGTCATCCGTAGTTTTGTCATGGTCCTGAAGCCTAAGAGGGTTGAAGTGGAGGGCAAAGATTTACAACGTGATGGATGCACAAGTCACAGCCAAGATTACAGAAGGCTGAGGTTTTATTTCAAGCAGAGTAATAGGCTATTGTGACTTTTTTATGGAAAAAAGGCAAGATTAGATGAACGAAAAGGAGCAAAGTGAAGGAAAATAAATTCCAGCACACCTCATAAAGCATCTCTGGGAGAAGAGGCTGGAGAATTGGTTGCATTTGGCTTTCTCATGAAATTCCAGGCTTAGCTCCACAGGCAAAAGGAATATTACACAACAGAAATGCTGTGGTGGGGCAAATGAATAATGTCTTTGTTGTAGCTGTTACAGAGATAATAGTCACTGGACATCATTTGCTGATCTTTCGCCCGAAAACTGCTCAGATCCAGTTTTGTGTCTGACCTGACATATGCTTATCCCCAGTGTGCTGACTGGGCTCACCTCTGTAGAGAGACTGTCATCGATTGTGTGATGTCTGCTTTTGGCCAGTCTGATGTGTATTTAGAATTGAAATCAGGAGACATTTGAGATGAAGCCAGTGCACTGCCTTCACCCCCAGCCTGCGCAATCAATCTGAAAGCAAATCCTGTTTGAATGGGTGTCTGCTGTAAGCAGGAGTGAACTAGTTAGTAGAATATGATGGTCTAAAATAGCTCTTGATGTGGTATCTACTGAAATGCCAGGTTTTGCACTAGGTAATAAACTGGCACGGAGTCAAGTTGTTGTGACTGGCCTTGGGGTGTTTATATAAAGTTCTAGCTGTGAACTGACTTGACTTACTCAAAGGAGATACATGCAGAGTTTTTTTGTAATCCCTTTCCCTCCCCTCCCTTTCTTCTCTTAACTTCTTGCAATCATAGGGCACACAGCTGATTTTCAGTGCTGCTAAGGAACTTGGACACTTGTCAAAGTTGAAGGTATTGTTCTGCATGGCTTGTGTTGATGTCCACTGTGTCTGTAAGCATGGTAGTAGTGTGTAGCATGTCTTGTGCTTCCAGTGGTTTTGTGATGGATGCAATTGTAGATACATGCTTTTAAATGCATGAAATGTGCTTTTAAGTGCATTCTGCTAACATTAGTATTGTGTTTAAATTAACTGTTAAATGTTATTGTGGGTTTGATCATCAAAGTAGCTACTTCTGTTGATAGAGTGATCAGTTTGATCTACCAATTTAAAAATAAAAAAAAGCAGACATCTCAATATCTGGCCAGTTCTTCTGTGTCCCCCTGCATAAAAAGGAGTCCCTTATGTGATCCTGATAATGAGATATCAGTTGGAAAGATAAACTGTGCTAGTTATTGATGAATTATATGAACTGTTACAAAAATAACTGTTGCTTATGGAAGAGAGCCTGTGTCTGTAAATTCCTTCTGCGTGGGCTCTCTTTACAGGCAAGCTGGCATTTAGCATGAAGGCTATGTTGACGTGTTTTGACAGTGCATGACGTGACAGTGCATGACATGAGCATTACTAAGTGCACGCCACCTCATCGTAAGCCAATCGAGTGTTAATTCACTGGTCACGATGGGAATGGTATGAAAACAGTGACGCCTTGCAGCGTTCAGATCGCACTGCGCTGCGGTCTGACTCGTGCTGCAAAGCAGGTAGTGTGCAAGAGGGGGTCTGAGCCTGGAGCGTCACGGTGCACACGTTGTGCTGCAAGGAAGATGGAGCAGAATGTGAACTCAGTCTTGGGGCATGATTGGGGAAATTAGGGCATTCACCTAAGTGATTCGCATTCATGCCATCCCTCCTTCCCTTTTCTTTTCTTTTTTTTTCCTTGCACACTTACTACAGCTGTCTTTATACATCTAGCAATATTTCCCTTGCCCAGCAGCCACATTTTACTTATACATGTTTATGTCCCCTAAGGGCAGCACACAATCCATTTAATTTAGTGCTGACTGGCAATCCCAGTAAGTGATCTGGTCGTGCAGGTGTGTGCATGAGATGTACAGGTTTTCTTCCAGCTGCATTTTGAGGATGTTACCCAGCAGTTAACAGTGAGGTAACGTACACCTTTGAGTGTGGTTCCCCAGAGGAACAGCTGTCATTTGTGCTGGTGGACAGCCCTGTGCACTCCCACAGCTGTGCTGTCCTGCAGTGATGTGGTGGCTGCTGAGGGTTGTGCTACCTCCACTGTCTCCTGCGCTTACAATGAAAAGGGGAAAGAGGAGCTGTGGACCCACCGGGGCAGAGCGGGCACTAGGCCTCAGCCTCCAAATGTGAGACTCCCTTTTCCCATGAGTTTCCCTTTTCCCTTTCAAAAACAGCCACAAGAGCCCAGGGTTTGGAGGGAGAGAAGACACCCCTGCCTTCTACCTGCCCTCCTGGTGTCACACTGAAGGGCTCTGAATCTGCTCCATTTCTCCCCCCCAGGACACAAGGACAAATTGGTGCACAGACAGTGGCTCAGCCACCTTGTCGGGCACAGCTAGTGACGTTCACTGTTACCTTCTGCTTCTTCCTTACTTTCTCATTAGTGGAATTTCTTAAATACCTACAAGGTGTCTTTTGCCAGGAGCGAGTTGGAAGCTTTGCCTGTTCCAATTCACGCTGGCCAGGTGAAGGCTGTCCCTCAGCGGGAGCCTGTCTTCATTTCAGTCACTGTGAAGCTTAACTTCGCTAACTCTGGACTGCATTTTTAGAAATGCGTGCAGTCATCTAAAAATCAAGCAAGCCTGGGTGTGTGTTCAAGCCTTTATTTGCATATCCACATATAGTACTGCAGCAGCACAGGTACAAGGGATTTTATATGTGGCAAGGGAGCGGTATGCAAGTGTGAAAGCGCTCTGCCACCTGAATTCTGGAGACCTTTTGTTCAGGCAGATGGTGCGAACATTGTGGCCAAAACTTCCCAGAAAAGTATAGGTGTTACAAGAGTGTAAATTGTATGGGTGTCTCTAAGCATCATGGATATCATTTTTTACTTTTGTCCTTTTGTTTTTACAGGCACATGTAAGCTAGCAGGGAAGGCACGAGTAAATGGCTCTTCAGAGCCCCTCTCCTGTGCACTTTGCAGTTTCACTAAAAGCCTGGGAAAATTATGAGATGGATGTAAAGCTTTATTTGTCTTAAATAGAACAGGGGGATCAGGGCTCTAGTGAATCAGATAACTCAGCTGAAAACAGAGACTGACAGACCTGACAAGCACAGGCTCTCCTCCTGGTGACAAATCAATTTCACAGTATATTTTAAAATGCTCAGAAAACCAACCATAAAACTGGCACCGTGGTGCCACATACCTATCACCCATATATTGTCAAACTCTTCCCCCTCAGTTTGCCCAGTAGCCAGCAGCTGGAGCAGGGAGCAGCAGCCTCCTCACCCTCACACTGCCCTTGGTGTAACCAGCTGAGCTCTGACCACAGAAATGCTTCTGAGAGTACCTGTGGGGAATACAGGGATGAGTGCAAGAGAGCAGGAAAACAATAAGGAAAATAATAATAGCCACTTCTGCCTGAAGTTGCATAATTATTTGACATTATTTGTGGTTTGCTGTTCACTGCCAATCTAGGAGATGCAGAGGAGCCCCCTGTGCTGTCCTTTACAGGAACAGTGTGGGATTTGCAGAGGGCAGATCTGCAGGGGAATGACAGTGGTGGGCTCCTCTGCGCGTAGGTGCAAGCATTGCCAGCTACTGGTATTACTGGGTTATTTTTACATCATCTCTTGTAGTAAGCAGTGCTGGGAAACTCTTAGAAAGCAGTGACATGTTGCTGTGCAATGACAGCATGGGCAGCGGCAGGGTGACCAGCTGGGGCAGGGTAAACAAGTTTTTTAGGTGTTTAAGAGAAAAGTGGTTACTGCCTGGTTTCTATCGCGGCAGGAGGAATCTGGCAGGCACACCTAGAAAGTCATTTGAGCAGATGAGAAAGTCACTCTGCTTCAGGGACACAGCTACCCTGACTAAATTGGCCTCTCTCCTGAACGAGTCCTTGGGCTCTGGCTGATTGTGCACTTAATCTGACTGTCAGAGAAAGAATGTTTTACCCTCTGCGTACTGAAGTGTGAAGCCGCATCATCTCCGATTGAATTACTCCTGAAGAAGAGGGAGGGGAGCTATTGCTCCCCTAAGGACAGCTTGTCCAACAGAAGATGCTTTGCAGCCGATGGAGCACTTAGCTTTGCAAACCAGTAGCAGCTTGCATGAGGGAAAGAGACAAGTTAACATGTGTCTCTAGTACTCACAAAAGCATGGAGGAACTTACCTGAGTTCTTGCTGACTTGAGAGGCACCTTCTGTACAGTTTAACACAGCACTATACAAAGCTGATAGGTGGACCATAACATCACAGAATCTCCTGAGCTGGAAGGGACCCATAAGGATGCCCAAGCCCAACTCCTGGCTCCACACAGGACCAGCTACGTCAGAGTGTGGGATTGAGGGCATGGTTCAGATGCTTCTTGAACTCAGCCAGGCTCAGTGCTGTGACCCCTTCCCTGGGGAACCTGTTCCAGTACCCAATCCCTCCCCCGCCCCGCTCTCCCCCCCCCAGTAAAGACCCTCTTCCTGATATCCAGCATAAACCTCCCCTGTCACAGCTTCATACTGTTCCCTCAGGTTCTATCGCTGGTCACCAGTGATAGATGAGGGAAGCATGGCAAATGCTTGGTACCTCAGCTGCAGTGAGCCTTGTCTCCATCAGGCAGGAGATGGATCGTGGTGGATAACAAATGGGAACAGCACCGAGCGATGTGAATAATCACCAGGCTGTGAGATAGCCAGCAGGCTTATCAGTGTGAAATGTGCACATGATGCCACACACTAGGCATGCTTTACTCAAAGGCAATTCAGTGGACACATCCACAGAGTAAAGTCTCTGTTATCAGAGGCTGTGCTGTGTTTAAAGTAGGAATAAGTAGCCTCTGATTGATTTGTTTCCATCTTTTTCATGAATGCTCTAGCACCCAGGCTGCAGCCAGCTGGCCTGACCCCCCAGCAGCTCCAGCAGTTACAGTGTGGGGCTTGTTTTCCCTGAGACCTTAACTAAGCATCAGGGAGAAAGACCTTAGTGAAATACCAAAGGATGACACATCCTTCTAGTCAGGTAGGAGTCTAACAGGGATGCACTCCCATTGCAGGAAAGGGAATCCCTTCCCAGGGTAATCAAGGTTCTTTGCTATGGTGGGTCTCAATGAGAACAACTTCTTCTCTTACCAAAGGTATTTTCTAGAACGTGTTGCTTTTTAGTTTTTCTTCCTCTGCACTAATACTGTGATGAATTAGTGACTTTTATAGATGGAAGAATTAAAAGACTACAAACAATATTGAACAGCGTTGCTCAATACGTCGTTCTCAGAATTCCTTGATTTAGGTCATGTTTTGAGAGTTTTGCTGTGGTTGCTCTAGAATGGCAGGGGTAGTAGCAAACAGACTCCTGTTTGGGTTTTCTGAGAGGCAAACTGTGATTTTTAAATTGTCACTTATCTCTGTCCAGTTCCTTTCCTTACTTCTGTCTTCTGTGCCTGCAAGAAATGGGGAAAGTAGGTTTATTTTTCAAGTTAAGCTTTAATAAATGTCTCTGAGAGACTCCATTAAGCATTCCTTAAACAGCTGAATTAATGCTGTGGCCACGCAGCCACAACATGAACCCAGAGAAAGAGGTGATACTGGTGACTCCTCTTCCTTTAGCCTCTGACAGCATGTTCATGTCAAATATAATGGTTGTTTGCAGGATCACATGGTGAGAGAAGAAACTAGGAGTCTGACTCCAAAGCAGTGTGCTGTTTTGGATCTGGCACTGGATACGATCAAAGTAAGTGATTCCGTATCTGTCTCTGTCATTCCTGTGCTCCACCCTCAAGTAACATTTGGGAAGGTAGTGCCTGTCCCAGTTCAGGACATGGAAGGAGTCAGTTGCTGCTGTTGCAATGGTAAAGACATTAAATGAGTGATACTGCCAGGGTTGTCAGATCAGATGACTGGGACACACTGGGAGCCAGTATATTTATATTTAAGTGCTTTGGAAGAGGAAAGCCATGAGCAGTTTGTATCCATTTGTCTAAGAGCTGAATTTCCAGTACAGAAGCTGTTTTGTGAACTTTTCCCAGCTCTTACCCATCTGCACACCTTATAGTTCGTAAGTGTGGGTTGCTGGTTGCAATTCTTCCTTCCTCAGTAATTTTCCTGTTTCTTTTTTATTCTTAGCAATATTTCCATGCTGGTGGGAACGGTCTGAAGAAAACCTTCTTGGAGAAGAGTCCAGACCTGCAGTCGCTTCGATATGCTCTCTCTCTTTACACTCAGACCACAGACACTCTCATCAAAACCTTTGTCCAGACTCAGACAGCTCAGGGTAAGACTCTTTTGTGTTGCTGGCAAAGTTGAATGGAGCTATCTGCTCTGTTCATAATTGCTCTGCCTTGTACTGCCAATTTATAGAGTGCTTTTGGCAGCAGTATTTCTGGAAACGTGACAGTTCAGAGCTTTTGCAACTGGGAAGGAGGGAAAGGGGGCTATTTCCCACTCAACAACTACATTTTGAGAGAGCAGAAATATGTGAAACATAAGTTCTGGGGGGTTTGTGGTCTTAGGTTGTTGGGTTTTTTTTTTCTGCAATCCTCATTTAACAGTCACGTTTCATGAATTAACGTGGGTAGGTGACTTGAAAGAAGTGAAATTCAAAGCTATTGCACTGATAACTGACGTGGTGGTGTGAGGGACCGTTTCAGCAAGACACTGTGTGTCACCTGTGTCACAGGCCAGCTGCCAGCAGCCCCGTGTAGGTCTGACCAGGGCTGACTGACAGCAGCGTGGCGAGTCACGGAGCTACATGCTGTGGGTAAAGGGAGGAGGCTCTTAGGAGAGCAGTGACAGCGCTGTTTTGTCTGCAGCCAGCACAGGGTGTGTGTGAGATGGATGATTACAGATCACCACCACCTATTAGTAAGCTGCTGGGATGCGTCACTGGAGTTATTTGGTAGCTCTCTGGGAAGGCACGACAGTGGTGCTGTTTCATTGATTTGGAAGGGGTAAACAGTTAATTGCCTCTGTCTTTCATTGCTTTCCCCTAAACATTTCCTGATTTCTGCACAGAATAATTTGGTCTAATTACTGAGGTCCAATCCATGAGTCTTACCAATCTCAGGAAGAAGGGATAGATGCCATTAGAGGTTAAGTCCAAAGCAAAGCTGATGTTGGAAGTTTTCAGGCTGTTCTAAGACAAACCAAGGCACTGGGCTGCTACATCTCAGCAGCAAAAGTCCTACAACTCCATGGGGGTGTCTTTCTGCCACATTTTGGCTTGGGGTCCTTTTTCCTTTAATCCTTCCAAGCCTGTGAGAGGTGGCGACTCCTCAGACTGTGCTAACTCTGTCAGCATACTGTCACACCAAGCCCTGAAATCAAGGGGAAAGCACTCCCCAGCTAACACACTTCTCCCTTGTGTGCAAACAAGACAGCTTGATAGTGGCATTCCCCAGCCAGTGGAGAAAGTGCTGAGAATTCTTGAGCAGAACGAGGTTTGTTTTCAAAGTTTGAAAGTAAAAGCTGACTGTAGTTTTCAGGGACCTTTAGCAGCACGGTTTGTTCTTGCTTAGTGTGAAATTTACTGCGTTAAAACAGTGAAGTTAACAGAAGTGTCAGGATGTGCATTTGCGGGAATGGTCCGATAGCCATGTCCCAGCAGAGCAACGATGACATCCAGTGGCCAGACAGGTCAAAGACTGCTACATCCCCAAGGGAACCCAGGAATTGGCTGTTGCCATTAGAGTTATGGAAACAATTTTTAGCAGGGAACTTGTGGGCACAGTGTTTTTTCAGTCTTTGCTGTTCTATGGCAGATGTTTCCCATTATATGTCCAGACCATGAATCGAAGCTAGTTTCTTATGTGGATCCTATTACATTGTCATGATGAGCCAGGATTTATGGATGTCTGCAACACTGCTGTTCTACACTCCATGCTAGTCAGGGGTGCTTAAATTTAGAGGAAGAAGATGCTCACTTGAAGTTGCAAAGTGGCAAATTCAAAGCTGATATGAGGAAGCAGCTTCAAGCAATTCATGATTTGACTACGAAACTCCACTGAGGGTGTGTGTTTAGCAGACACACAAAGAGAACTAAGCATGATCTGAGAGCAGTGGGAATACACAGGGTTCCCCAAAAAGTATGTGCGTGTGTTGAGTGTTCTATTTTAGAAGCTTATGAAGAATTAAACTCTGGGTTTAGGACACAAGATGCACGCATTACAAGGTTGCTGATTAGAGCTGACTGATGACATTTCTTTGTGGCTCATCTGAGCCACTTTGAGACAGGTACTGGGCATGATTGGGCCATTGAGCTGGTCCAAATCCGCATCTTCTACATTAGTAGGGTTGAGAGTCTTGGACCCTATTTGGGAAGCAAAAGGCTGGAGCTACATCACCTATATCTGTAGGATCAAAAAGGGAATATCTCTGAGGAAGGCATGACTTGCTCCTGGGGTCAGGACTAGATGAGGATGTTGCTTGCAGGCCCTTCTCAGTAACCTCTGTTGGTAGATTGGTCTGGACATCTATATATGTGCTGGTGGGACAGCAGTGGCAGCACCACTGTTTGCAGCTATCTTCTGCTGACCAGAGCTCTCTGACTGGTGTTTGTATAAATCAGGCTTCCCAAAAGCCTCTGGGAGAAAATGGCTGCATGCAGAGCTCTTTAAATGCTTTACATGTTTGTGCTTGCTTACTTCACTGCTCAGTGGTTGCATCTTCCAGTGAGGTATCTATTGCCCTTATTTTCCTACTGAGCAGGCCTCTGTGGCACTATGCTATTCAATGTTTGCCCTCCAAAATTGGCTCAGGACTTGCAGTTTCGTTAAGCCAGTGCAAATCCTCATCTCACTTAAACCCAGGCAATCCCTTCCTTGCAGACAACCTTGCTCTCTGAAGCTTGTGATGGTGCAGGAGTTCGAAGAGGATATTTTGTCTGATAAGAGCTAGAATATTTGTCCTGTATTTGTTTAAGTGACACTGCTAATTGGATTGTAATTCACACTCTTCTCTCTTTATCCTGCTTGCTTCTTGCCTTTTGAATTCATGTCTCAGTGCATGATGGGAAAGGTATTAGGTTTACCGCTAATGAGGACGTTCTTCCTGATAAGGGTATGTTCAAGACTAATGTTGTTACCATAACAACATTAGCCAGCTGCCTTGCTTTTGAAGTCATCTTGCCCATGCTCAGAAACCTTTTCCAGAGACCTGTTCCCTTTAGCTCCCTGTAGAAGTGAAGTGCCACCGAATGCTTGCATCCCACGGATGGAGTCATGGGTTGTGCGGTGTAGAAGCCTGTACCTTGCCTGAGAGCCTGTCCCCCAGCTTGAGATTTACTCATGGGATATGAAAACTGTCTCAGAAGTGGCCTGTCTTTACCATGGGCTGTGTATTGCTGTTTCAAGTCTTGGACTTGCATGCATATGGTCTACTGTAATACATGGTAATGCCTGGTACGCACTCAAGGTTATGGCTGAGCTTGAAAGGGGGTGTTGCTAAAAGTCTGGGTGCTCAGGAGAGCTCCCAAAAGTTAAGTCTTGTTGTGTTTCATATCTCGATTTATTTTCTGCTGTCCAAAGTCGTTTTGTTATCTTAGGTGAAGTAGACTGTAACAGGTTGCATGAGCTCAGTCCTGCAGTTTCACCTTCCACTACTGCAACACCAGTGAGACTTTCAAGTCAGAATTTAAATCTGCTCGTGGCTAAATGTGCAGGCACACAGCTGTATGCACACAGCTGGACACGATCAGAATATTTTTCATTGGCCATCTACAAAGTATTTTTGTGTCTCAACACTTTTTCCAGTTAATAGAACAAGATTTTTGTATGAAAAGACAGTACTGAAGGTAGAAAATAAAAATAAAAATGAAATCTAACTTTTGTCTGCCCCAAAGGTAATGGGAGATTCCTCTGTGAAGCATCAGTGTCTCCTATACAACCTACTAATTACACTGAAGATTAGTGAAACGAAGGCCTGAGGGTTTGGTAGCTGATGCTTATGCAGATGTGGCCTGATAAAGTCATGGTATACTGCTGGTAATCTTGTCTGTTCCCATGGAGCAGTCCGATGGTCCAAGTGACAGACCCGTGCTACCAGATGGGGCAGGTCAATACCCAGCCTTCCAGTGTTAAAGCTCTCTGTTGATATCCAGGGAAGAAGGAGCACTGCCCTTCTGAGCCAGGAGAAAACAGTGCATTCCAGATGATGTAAAATCTTACAGCCCAGAGGCTGTTTATTGTACTTAGGCCAGGACTGAGAATCCACCCAAAGATAATTATTTGAGATTCTCTTTGCTCAGAAACTTCTGCTGGCACATTAACGTGGCTTTCACTGCCTCCAGTTCTGCTGTGCTGTGTAATTCTCTTCAGAGGGTTGCACAGATGAGCTCCCAACCCCCTGGTTTTTAAACCTGTGTTTTTGCTGCCTGTGGACTGTTCTCCTGGAAGCTGACACATTAGATCTCTCTAATCAAAATGTTTGTTTAATGGTATCCTCCAAGCTCCTTATCTCGAATTTCAAACACACCAATTCTCTTGCTTAGTAGTGTGTCTTAGCATCAAAACTGACAAAATAACCCTGCTGTTGGTAGGTACTCAATTACCCCGTAGGTGTCCCATTTACAACAGCATTGCTAATTGTCAACCTGAGATCAGACAGTTATCAAAGAGAAAGTAAAAAATCAATCTCACTATCTCATAAAAGACTTCATTTTCATTTTGCAAAGCAGTCTTTTTCTGTAATTTACATGACATCTTGACTTTCCTCCCTAGAAAAATGCCATTTCCATATATTGCATGATAATTATGATTAAAAGTTAAGAAGTTGAAAGCGTCATAATACAGGAATTGTAAGGTTCATGAGATCTTCTCCCTCTGTTACAACACGGTGCTTTTTCCTCTGTGAAGTTACATTTTGTTTTCTTGCTGACTAATTGATGAAGGGAAATAAGTTGCAAGTGCTTCTTCCTCATCGTTTTTGGTGCCCAGCAGCGAAGGGTTTCTCATTATCCTCTGAAGGGAAGCAGAAAGGCAGTCAGGATAACAACTTTTATCTGATATATAACTTGGAAGAAACTTCTTGGAGGGTGAGACTGCACTATGGTTTAGTGCAAATCACTAACATTTTCCCATTTTGCCCCCAAACTTCCTCTCTGGTGTGTTTTGTTGACTTTTTGTTTTGTCCTCCCTTCTTCCCTGAGCAGACAGGAATGCCAATGCCCACCACTGGAATGCCTGCATGTGCACACACCAGCTTGACAGGGATGTCAGACAAATCCTTACTCTCTGTGAAGGTCCACTGTTGAGCTTTTAGGTCTATTAATTTCCTTTAAAATTATCACTAGTGTTCCCAACAGGATGTGATCTTTATGGTGCAGCGCAAAGCCCGTTAGTGTCTATGTGTGTTGGGCATGCAAGCCTGATGTTGTTCTGCATTAACATTATTGGTGCTTCCTGAAGAGCCAGCCATGGAAAGTGTACTGTGACAACACCGTATTGTCTTGCTGAGACTGTGAACCACAGTTTGGTGCCAATAAACAGTAATCCATGTGTGCATGGGGGGGGCGGGGGGGGGCGGTGTGTTTCAATTTTCTCCCAACAGGCTCTGGTGTGGATGACCCAGTGGGTGAAGTGTCCATACAGATTGACTTGTATACCCACCCAGGAACCGGCGAACACAAGGTCACGGTGAAAGGTATGGCACAGTTTGTGCTGCTGGCTCTGTACCGGTGTCGCGGCCTATTTCCAGTTGGCAGCCGTTGTATCAATGTGTCGGGTGGTGGGATGTGAATCCAGACTTGTTTTTCTCTGGTTTCACATCAGGAGCACGCAGAGGAACGGCACATCAGCCTGTCCCACCAGCGACATGGCAATGTGCAGTCCTGTTGTTTACTGGCAGTGTCACACAGAGGAAACAAGAGTCAGATGATGGCTCTCACCAGGCACCACGGTTCAGCCCCTGCTGCAGAGCAGCATGACAGGCTGCTGTTGCGAAATGGCTCAGTGTAGACCCTGAGCCAGGAAGGGTTCAGAAGTTCCTCTCCCTTGTCCTGATGGCCACGCTGGTCCCTGAAGGCTGCTCTGAAAATAACTGTAGGAGTGATTCATCCCAGGCTTCCTCTTCCTCCTTCACCTCCTTTGCTCGAATACAGCATATTTAACTACTTTAATTTCCTCTGAAGATTTATACAAACAGCTCTTCAGGCCTCTCTTCTCTTGGCTAAATCTACACTGCAGTGTAAAAAACCGATTTCCTGTGCTTCAGTCTGTTCCCTGCAGTGACCTGAGAGAGAATGAGAGTTAAAGAGCTAATAATTCTGGGTTATGGAACCACCCACAGCTCTCAGGCTTTGTTTGTCTTATCTGCAGTCTCATTTTCCTTTCCTGTAAGAGACCTTCATGTTGGCCCTCCAAATGCCTCTTCTTTTTCTTTCTTTTTTTTAAATAACATTTTTCTTTCTCTCCCCTGTCACCCCACACATACCACTGAGGTAAGCACTGAACTGGCAGGGCAGCCTGCCCCAGAGCTGCAGGAATGCCTGGATTTTTGGACTAAGTTTTGACTGTGTGCATAGCAAAAAGCAAAGTGCTGTCCCAAGCATTAAATCCCCCTCACAGAACTGAAGTTACACCAAAAAAACATAACTTTATCATTACCAAAAGGTCCTGTCCATGTGTGTTGGGACACTGACCAAAGTTTTGGGTAGGATTTTGTCCCCTGAAACAAGAAATTGAAAGCAGAGCAGAGTGGGAAGGTTCCCAGAGCAATGGGGGACGAGTGAGTCATTACTGTAAAGCAGGTTGCCACTCTCTTTTCCAGTTGTGGCTGCTAATGAGCTGAAGTGGCAAACGTCCAGCATGTTCCGCCCGTTCGTTGAAATCACCATGATTGGGCCCCATCAGAGTGACAAGAAGAGGAAGTTCACAACCAAGTCAAAGAGCAACAACTGGGCTCCAAAGTACAACGAAACCTTTCACTTGTAAGTGTGGAAATTAGCCCGGGGACCTGATGTGGCATGTGCAGGTGCAGAGGACAGACAGGGTTTTTCAGTGACCAAACCAGTATGTCAACCAGCAGGTTGGTGCCTTGGCAGGAAAAGCTGGACTATGGGAGTCTTTGCTGTGGGTGGGATGTTGATGTCCTTTCCCTGGAACACATTGTGTGTCCTGTCAGTACGTTTAACTCTGCTCCATCATTTCAGTGAACTTTAGTTGAGGCCAAAAGTTTATCACGTGTCTTTAGTTCTTTTAATATGTGAACTTGACCTGTGGGACATGCTTCCAGAACTTGTTTCCAAGGATACTGCCCTCAGAACTGGTAGTAAGCTGCACTGCTAAAATTGCAGTCCTCCTCAGCACCAAGTATTGATCTCTTCTTATTTGGGTTTTGTTATTACAAAGGCACCTTCCTTCTTGGAAGGCTCACCAAAGGGAGCTACAGACTAGGGCTGAGACTACAGACCTAGCTGTAGGCAGAGAATAAGAGAAAAGAGATGACCAGCAAAAGACTGTAAACATCTCAAGGCTGGGGGGCTATCAGTATAAATTTTCTTTGATGTGAGGAAAGGCAAGATTCCTCCAAGTAAAGGGATTTTGTCCCTTTTTAAAAATTCTTTTAATTTTAGAAACATCAGAAAGGCTGGGAATGTACTTTTATTAGCTTTTGCTTTAATAGAAGGTTCTGAATCTTTAACAAAGACTTCATCTAATTAAAATATTAATTACTGAAATGAAGCAACTCTGAACAGAAGCAGAAATGTTTAAAGCCATGTGAGCTGAAAATCTATTAGCATGGCTTTAATGTTCCCCATTCCTCTGATTTCATAGTTTCACACACACACAGGCAAAGGCAACTTGATAAGTGTTGTTTGGGGTTTTTTTTTCAGTATCCAGGTTGTCTTTATATTAGCTGTACATCAGCAAAGAAGCCTGTATTTACACTTCCTCCTCTCTGACCAGGGTTTTCTGTAGAAAGGAGTTCTCTGTGTTTCACCTGAGTGCTTAAGTCAGCTTCTGACACATTTTATTTTGTAGAGGAATTCGATCTCTGCACTCTTGACAAACTGTAAGCAAACCTCTGTGTGTTTTTCAGCATACTGGGGAACGAAGATGGCCCTGATGCCTACGAGCTCCAGGTCTGCGTGAAGGACTACTGCTTTGCTCGGGAGGACCGGGTGCTGGGGATAGCAGTGATGCAGCTCAGAGACATAGCAGACAAAGGCAGCTGTGCTTGCTGGTGCCCCCTGGGGCGCAAGATTCACATGGATGAGACTGGACTTACAGTCCTGAGGATTCTCTCTCAAAGAACCAATGATGAAGTTGCCAGAGAGTTTGTGAAGTTGAAATCTGAGTCCCGCTCCACAGAGGAGGGCACCTGAGTTCAGCTGTGTAATGTTCCCCTTTCTCTTCTGCCTTGTGCCAATATGTGCAAGTGTTCAACAATACTCTTTTCATTAATTACAGAAAGTTTTTCTTCATGTTGTCTTTGTCAGCTCCGATAGCGCACGTGTGCTGTAGAGGAAACAAATCCATCAATCTGATGTGAGTTTTATTTATATTTTAGTAGCTGGGTAAGACACCATAGAGAATGAGACAATCTCTTAATTTAAGATGCAAATTCTGCTTTGTGTACATAAATTATTTTATATTGGAGGCTGGGTACGCTGGGTTTTGTTGAGATGCAGCACTGTGATTTTACCCTCCGAAGTTGGCAGATGCTGAAAAGGTTCTACACAGTCACTCTGTGATGCAGACACACAACTGTGTGGAGGTTGGGAGAAGGGTGATGATCGGGGGTCTTGGCAAAGAGCAGTTCTCTCTCGTTGAATTCGTGTGCCGTGGAGCTGCCAGGGGACCTTCTGGCACGGATTATACCAGTGCCCCAATGCTACGCAGACACCTCAACGTCTGCTTAAAAGAGAAGCTGCAGATTGCCCTGAAGATGCACACTGGGTGAACGTGTGGCCGTGGATGTGCTGCCATCAGCATGGGGGAGACCAGCGGGACGCCTGCGGTGCGGTCTAAGATCTCGTAGCCAGAAGCTGCAAGCCAGCACCCCAGGAGCAGGCTGCAGCTGCCCTGCCCCTGTAATGAGACCGGGTGTCTGGGAGAACACAAATCCCCACGTGCTGCTGGGAGTCCTGCATCACCACGGGGGTCCTGTAAGCTACTCAACTCCACAAGTCACACTTGGCTATCGTGACAGGCACGGCCAGGAAGGGAACAACATCAGAGCCATGACAAATGACGTGGCCGCTACGTCCTTGTTCCACTTCAGTATTCTCCTGTTAGTTTATTTGACATAGGGTTAGGTAGTTTAATACTTGCAGGCTTTCTGTAGCATTTTGTTACCCTGGAGTAGCTCAGACCATTCCTCACTATGAACCCAGAAATGGCGACTCTCTTGGGAGAGAGCGACACATCTCCCCTCTGCAGGCACTCGCTCCGGAGTGCTGGTCAGGGGGCAGCAGGTCCATTTGGTTCTCATCTTGAAGTCTCTGTTGGCCGTGCTGCAGCTGATCTCTGCTGATTTGTCATTAATCTGTGATTTAACGATACCATTGAAAATACTTTTGCACTGTCTTAAAGACGCGTCTTGGTTTTGTTTTCTCTCAAAACAAAACACTGTCCTAAGCAAAGCGATTGCAGGGAGGTCAGAACTTCTGACTGAAGATTCATAAGCAGGAAGGTCTTGAGTAGTGGTTGCACCTGAGGTATGTTTATTGGAGTTTGGGGATTTTTGCTTTGGGGATTTTTTTGCTATTTCCAGCTGCCCTTGTACTCTGGAAAGTGCAGCTGGAGCAAGCCAGTCCTTGCCCGTAAAGTACTGTAATACTGTCAATAAATTCAAGGACTGCATATTGAATGACTTTTTTTTTTCTATTTTCTCTGACATTTGTACAGCTGTATGATATGACTCCTCTATTTCATGGGCCTGCTCGTAGAGTTTTGAGACAGCACATCTGCTTTGTTCTTGTCCCTGGTGTACTACAATAATGCTCTTCAAAACTCCATGCTGTTTGTCATGATTTTGAATCATTGTACGTGCCATTGTTATGAGAACTGTTAGTATGGTCTTTAATAAACTCTTTTAGCAGCATTTGGCATCGTCTGTTGAAGTGCAAGTGTAATTGGATTTGTTAAATCCCATAGGGTGGAATCGCTGCTGCATCTTTCTAAATTACTCTCATTTAGTATGTAGATATTTCTTTGGTGCTGCAGATGCCCAGCAAGGGGTATGAGTCAGACCATTATCCCCTCTTCCACGGTGCCTCTGTCTTCAATATCTTTCCCTGACTTCTGGTAACAGACTGAGACATCGCAAAAAAGCATAGAGCATAACTTCTTTTTCTTCTCCTATCTGACCTTTAAGTCAAGTTTCCTTTGTATTCTGGTAGCCTCCTGAAGGTGCTGAATGGAAAGACTTGGGCAGGCAGTAGGATACTTTACAGATAAAGCAGGAGGAAAAATAATTATATAACAAACTTGATAGCTTTCAGTCTGATACGAGCGTTAACACTCTGTAGATGGTATTGACAAGAGATGAGAGGAGAAACCTTGGTGTCAAGTAAATTACTCCTCATTCTTTGGAGATGCTGCCAGTTTCTTGCAGACAAGCTCAAGTAGCTCAGACTTGTGTTTCATGGTTTCATGGGTCTCTGAATTTTTGTGACCTGAGGTGATATTTTCTCCCTGGGTAACACACTCTCAGCGATCCCAGTAGCTGCCAGCCCACTGTCCGGCCTGTAGCCGTGATGCTGCTCTTTCTGGCTTCATCAAGGAGAAGTGACTGAGTTTGATGGTGTACCCCATGTGATGTGTGGCTTAAAACAGGACTTTAAAGCCCCACTTCAGCACCAAGTCAGATGGTACCCGGGTTTCTAACTCATCAGTATGCTCCATCATCATCACTTCAGTGGAGAGAAACCAGTAAAGAGCCACTCAAAGGAAAAGCACAGTCTGTAACCATGGGTCAGAGGCCTGGGCAGGGTTTGGCTGTTACTAACACAGCCAGGAACCTGACGCTCCCAAATATATTGCTTATCCACAAGTGCTCCTCCTGCAAACCAAGTTTGTGAACTTTTTAATCACAGAAGTAGTTTCCATTTGGCTTTGTGACATGTTTGTCTAAAAACATCTGGCTGTCTTGCCTTGTTTCTTGGCTTTACACTCACTGTGAGGCTCTGGAATTTTCTTTCCTGCCTGAAAAATGTGGCAGATCCAGGCTACCAGCGCTCAGACATTTTCTTCTGCCTGTGGCAACAATACAGTCTTGTGCACATGGCGCTCTCCACTCCTACCTAAACCCTACCCTGAGCCACAGCTTGATATAGGACATTCACTCTGTGTATCAAGTATGTATATGTAGCAATAAATATATAAAATAATAAATAGAATACATATTTTATAAGTATATATATATATATCCTGGTGTACCTGGGGTGGAAACAGCTGTCCTGAGTTGGAAAACACCTTAAGAGCATCCTGGCAAAGATGACAAGCAGCAGGAGAGGTAAGTTGCCTGCTGTCCCGTGCAGAAGTAGAGTGACACTAACAGCAGGTGGGGCAGGAGAGGGGCATGAGATGAGCTGGGTGCTGGTGGCAGGGGGTTGATCTCTGCCTGTAGTCCCACTCCTCTTGACCAGGGACTCTCTGCTGGGTCTGCAGGAGCAGCAGAGTGTAGCCAGCAGGTCTAAGGAGGTGATCCTCCCCTCTACTCTGCCATGGTCAGGCCCCACCTGCAGTATTGTGTCCAGTTCTGGGCTCCCTGGTATAAAAAGGACAGGGATCTCCTGGAGAGAGTCCAAAGAAGGGCTATGAAGATGATGAAGGGCCTGGAGCATCTATCCTATGAGGAAAGGCTGAGTAAGTTGGGGCTGTTCAGCCTGGAGAAAAGAAGACTGAGGGGGGATCTAATTAAAGTCTATAATTATCTTCA
Organism: Laterallus jamaicensis coturniculus; assembly: GCA_022605575.1. Classification (NCBI taxonomy): domain Eukaryota; kingdom Metazoa; phylum Chordata; class Aves; order Gruiformes; family Rallidae; genus Laterallus; species Laterallus jamaicensis. Next base: position 11,966,005 of record JAKCOX010000024.1, on the reverse strand, counting down.
GCAGGGGATGCAGGGGGAATCAGCCAGCCCCTTTTCAGTGGTCTGTGGAGACAGGACAAGGGGCAATGGCTGCAAGTTGGAGCACAGGAAGTTCCACACCAACATGTGGAAAAGCTTTTTCCCAGTGAGGGTGCCAGAGCCCTGGGACAGGCTGCCCAGGGGGGTGGTGGAGTCTCCTTCTCTGGAGAGATTAAAGACCCATCTGGACGCCTGTCTGTGCAGTATGAGCTGGGGAGCTGCTTTGGCAGGGGGGTTGGACCCCATGATCTCTTGAGGTCCCTTCCAACCCCTACAACTCTGTGATTCAGGCCAAGAGTCCATCTGTGTCCAGAGTGGCTACAGGCAGCTGTCCAGAGAAGACTTAGAACAAGGGAAACTAATGATGCTGGCAATTTTTAGCTCTGGGGATGTTCTTGACCCCACGATATCTCTTTAGCAAGCGCTAAACTATCCTCCAACCCTCTTCCCCTCCCAACCTTGAGCCCTGAACAGGAGTTTTGTAGATCTTCAGGTTGTTGCGTGACAACCTGGGCATCACTTGTTTTGTTTTCAACCTGGTTCCAACTAATTAAATTTGATGCCCTCCATTCTTTTGTTCAGAAAGATGCTGTAACCCTGGTCCTATCAGCCCTTTCCTGGGCAATGGAGATATCCCACCTTAGCCATTTCTTTTTGAGGCTGCAGTGTCCTTTTTTAGTCAGTTACCCCAAACCTTAGGTATTCTTTTCCTTCCTGTAGACCGTTTCTAGTTGTATGGGTCATCTCTGAGCTGTGAAGACCAGGAACATCAGGGTGAGAAAAGCGTCTAGCAGTCCAAATATGGACCAGTTTCTAGCAGGAAGTCTGTTGAAGGTAGCAGTGTGCTCCTAATCTTAATGATTTTATTTTTTTTAAAAAAGAAACCTCCCAGGCTGCCAGCAGAAGATGCTGGGAGTCTGCTGAGAGGAGCAGGGAGCAAGACCCGCAGCCTGACCCTCCCCCCCAGGTGACAGGGAGACAATTTCTAGGAACTCTAAAGGGGAAGTGCAAGAGCTTGGTGCCACTTGGGAAATCAAAGGTGCTCAGAGCAAATCTGAGACAGAAAGAAGCCAGGCTGCTGAGATGTGGTGGATGGTAGAGAGCTGCTAACAATCCTTTTGTTTCTAGCCATGATTTGAAAAGATGAGATGATTCTCAAAGAGCAGAGAGCAAGCAAGCAAGCCTGGCTTTCGTCTTACAGATTTCCTGGTTTTGGTGAAATTCCTTTCTGAAGCTGTGGCCTGGGACACTACCAGAAAAATGAGTCAGGGGAGAGAGGTGGGGAGACTAAAAGGGGGGATGTGTGCTTGGGAGGCATGGTGGAGATGAAAAGGCCTCATGGAAAAGGACATTGTGCTTCTGGGTGTGTGATGGGAGGGAGCAGAGGCAAGGGCAGAGGTGGGAAGGGCGGTTATCAGTCTTCCTGGAAGAGATTAGCAAACCAATGAGACGCAAAGGCTAACAGGGGAATGGAAGGGTTTGGGGAGGGACTGGTGCAGGCTGAGGAGGCAGCTGGCTCTTCAGGCATGGGATTCAGTTCCCGTGTTTCTGGGCAGTGGCAGGGAGGGAGGAGGCCATGTAGTGCCAGAAGAGGATGTCAGGCTCCTCATGGGATTTCCTCCAGACACATCATCTTCCTCCTTTTCTGCTCCTGCACTCTCATTTCCTTCCTTCTAGGGAAAACTCTAGATGTAGGCCTGTGAATATGTGTGATTTGGCTAATGAGGCTGGTGATACCCCTAGTGCTTAGTGGAACATACACAGTGGGTCTGAGCCTGCCCTGGGGGTTGCAGGACAATCCCCCAATCTCCTAAACCAGGAGTGTGGACACTGGAGAATTTTTTTCAGGACCTTGGTTCTCTGATGCTTAAAACTGTCCTTTCTGTGGCTGCCTGTGGTTTATAGCCTATCCAGCAATACTGGTTCTTGCACCACAGTGTTGTTTATCATGCTGGAGTTTCCTTAGAAGCTCTTGATGCTTCAGTAACATCCCCATCTCCATTAAATGTTGTTCTGCTAGACTGGACAAGAGCTGTGCTTCTGCCCTTAAGAAGTGCTCTCCACTTCCAGCCATCTGTGCAGAGTTTGTCTGCTCCAGCATGCAGACCTTCTAGCAACACTGTTCCCTAGCTTGAAGAAAACCTTGTCATTATCAGTCCATGCCTTCGTGGCCTTCTCATATTTCTCAACCCATTTCTGTTATGCCACTTCATAGTTGGGTCACTAATCCCAGACTCATCCAGTTTCACCAACAGCTCTCAGCTGACATTGTATGCAAGGCCTTTTTTTGAGCCCACCTGGATCTGAGCAGCCAGATTTGTCCCTCAAAGTAGATTTGCCCAGTTCCAGCCTGTGGTGAGATTGATTTGTTTCCTGGACATCACTGAATGCCTCTTACAGTCATGCATATAGGTCTGCAAGAGGCCAATGCTCCCCAGTCATCTCAGAAGCAATGGAGCCACCTTAAAGAAATGCACACCTTCGATGGGATAGAGCTGGAAGTCATTAGGCAGAGCTGGATCAAGGTGGTCCTGCACATTCTAGCTTTACCAGAGCCATGTTGCCTTTTTCTATACTCTTTACTAGTCCCTCATTCAAGGCAGCTTCTAAAACTTGGCATGCTGGCAGGTCAGCCTAACAGGTTGGAAGTCACATGGGTTATGTGATGCATTTTGCACATTATTCTCCAGTCACATCGCCTCCACCTTCACAGATGAACAGAGCTTTGCTGCCAAACTCCTGTATTTCATTGTTATCAGACATGTAGTGTCAAGTGATCCTTCCCTGGGAATCAGAGGGCTTTGAGCTGATCTTTTAGCGACCATACTGCAGTATTTTCTGTCTCCTTGTTTTCTGTTTTAGGATGTTTCTTTCTCTATGAGAAGTTCATTTGAGGCCAGGTTCTTCTTTTGTGGAATTTTTTTAGTCTATCTGTCCTTGACCACCTTCCTTCTGAAAAACAAAGTATATCGAATCATAGAACATCCTGAGCTGGAAGGGACCCATAAGGATCCCCAGGCCAAACTCCTGGCTCCTCACAGGGCCAGCCAGGTCAGAGCGTGGGACTGAGCACATCATCCAGATGCTTCTTCAATTCAGCCAGGCTCAGTGCTGTGACCACTTCCCTGGGGAGCCTGTTGGAGTGCCTGACCCCCTCTCAGTACAGAACCTCTTCCTAACATCCAGCCTAAACCTCCCCTGTCACAGCTTCATGCCGTTCCCTGGGGTTCCATCCCTGGTCACCAAAGAGAGGAGATTGGTGCCTGACCCTTTGCTCCCCCTCATCAGGAAGCCACAGACCATGATGAGGTCTCCCCTCAAACTCCTCCAGGCTGAGCAAACCAAGGCACTTCAGCCTCTCCTTGTAGGACTTCCCCTCCAGACCCTTCCCCATCCTCATTACCCTCCTCTGGACACTCTCCAATAGCTTCATGTCCCTCTTGTGCTGTGGCACCCAGAACTGCACACACAGCACTCGAGGGGAGGCCGCCCCAGCACAGTGCAGAGCGGGACAGTCCCCTCCCTGGCCCGGCTGGCCGTGCCGGGCTTGATGCACCCAGGACAGGGTTGTCCCTCCTGGCTGCCTGGGCACACTGCTGGCTCATGGGTAACTTGCTGCTGACCAAGACACCCCCCCCCCCCCAAATCCCTCTCAGCACGCATGGCCTCCAGCTTCTCATCCCCCGGACTGGATGTGCAGTCAGGGTTACCCCTTGTGCAGAATCCATCACTTGCCCTTGTTAAACTTCACGATGTTGGTGATTACCCAGCTCTCTGATCTGTCCAGGTCTCTCTGTAGGGCTTCTCCACCCTCAGTAGTCCTCCCAGTTTGATGTCGTCTGCAGACTTCCTTAAGACACCCTCTAGTCCTGTGTCCATGTCATTTATGCAAAAGTTAAAAAGAAGAGAAGGTTCTCCAGGGTCCCTTTGAAGTCTGTCCCTGTCATGGTTTAACCCCAGGCAGTCCCACACAGCCACTTGCTCTGTCCCCCGCAGTGGAAGGGGGAAAGAATTGGGAGGGTAAAAGTGAGAAAACTCTTGGATTGAGATAAGGACAGTTCAGTAGGTAAAGCAAAAGTCGTACACACAAGCAAAGGAAGACAAGGGATCTATTTCCACTTCCCATGAGCAGGTGTTCAGCCATCCCCCCAGGAAAGCAGGGCTCCCTCACACCTAACAGTGACTTGGGAAGACAAATGGCATCACTCTGAATGTCCCCCCACCCCTTTCTCCTTCTCCCCCCAGCTCTGTATGCTGACTGAGATGCTGTATGGTATAGGATATCCCTTGGGTCAGTTGGGGTCAGCTGCCCTGGCCATGTCCCCTCCCAACTCCTTGTGCACCCCTGTCCCACTCACTGGTGGGGTGGTGTGAGGAGTGAAAAAGACTTAGCTCTGTGTGAGCCCTGCTCAGCAGTAACGAAACCATCCTTATGTTATCAGCACTGTTCTCAGCACAAATCCAAAACACAGCCCTATACCAGTTACTGTAAAGAAAATTAACTCTATCCCAGCCAAAACCAGCACAGTCCCTGAGCCACTCATAGGCACAAAACAGAAGAGTCCCCAAGAACATCGGCTCTGTTCCCTCCAGACCAGAAATCCTCCAGCATCACACCAGAAGCCTCAAAAATCTCAGGAAATGATGAGCCACGAGGAGAAAGCAAGAGAGAACCACAGCTCTGCAAACACCTTCGCACATTCCTCACTCCTAAAGGTGACCAAGTCAAGTACAGGCAGAAGAGCAGGCAGGTGATCCATGTCTCTTGAATCCCAGATCCCAGTGGCACCTGGCAGTCTGACCTGGGGACCTCCATACCCAAAATCCTGAGTAACACTGAGCAAGAGCCTGAGATGCTTGAGATATCTCTTAGCACCGTTTGTGCATTGCAAAATACACTGGAAATCAGAGCAGTTTCACATGGGGAAAGCAGTGCAATGGTTTCTGGCAGCCTACAGATGACAAACAGAAGCCTGGGAGAATTAGTTATTTCAGTACAATGTAATACTGCATGATAAATAATGTAAACATATTGGAATTTCAGGGGATACCAGACAAGAGCAAAGCTTTCATTGGAGTTACTGATCTCACCCTCCAGCACTGGGGGTGATGGCAGGCCAGCAGCACTCATCATGAACTGTGTCAAAGATTTCTTTTCACTGCCTCATCAACTTGGGGACCAAAGCACTAGCTCCAAGTTCTGCCACGACAAAGTACAGACCACTCTGTTCTTTCAAAGGACCTTTACATTTTTTCTGTTCCCTTGGCAAGAGTAATTCAGCTGAACTTTCACCAGGTCTCATTTATCTTTGCTCTTCTGGGAGAAGAGCTCCTTGAGAGCAGCCCTGCTGAGAAGGACCTGGGTGTCACAGTGGATGAGAAACTTACCATGAGCCAGCAGTGTGCTCTTGCAGCTCGCAAGGCCAATGGGATCCTGGGCTCCATCAGCAGAGGAGAGGCCAGCAGGGACAGGGAGGGGATTGTCCCTCTCTACTCTGCCCTTGTGAGGCCCCAGCTGGAGTCCTGTGTCCAGATCTGGGGCCCCAATACAAGAAAGGTGTGGAACTGTTGGAGAGGGGTCAGAGGAGCCACGAAGATGATTAGAGGGCTGGAGCACCTGCCCTACAGAGAGAGGCTGAGGGAGCTGGGCTTGTTCAGCCTGGAGAAGAGAAGGCTGTGGGGGGACCTCATTGCAGCCTGCCAGTCCCTGAAGGGAGCAGAGAAACAGGAGGGGAATCAACTTTTTAAAAGGGCAGAGACTGGCAGGACAAGGGGGAATGGATTAAAGCTGAAGGAGGGAAGGTTTAGATTAGGTATTAGGGGGAAGTTCTTTAGAGGGACAGTGGTGAGGTGCTGGAACAGGCTGCCCAGAGAGGTGTTGGATGCCCCATCCCTGGAAGTGTTCAAGGCCAGGTTGGATGGGGCCCTGGGCAACCTTGTGTAGATCCAGGCCTGGGGGTTGGTGGCCCTGCCTGTGGCTGGGGTGGTTGGAACTCTGTGATCCCTGGGGTCCCTTCCAACCCTTGCCATTCTATGATTCTATGATTTTCAGTAGGTTTCTTGTTGTTGTTTCAGACATTAAAAGACCCTTTACTTATCCTTGCATTTAAACCACAAATAGCTATTCACTGGATAATAGTGCTTTTATAAGTCACTCTTTTTAGTATTTTCACTGCTTGTTGGAACCAAATCCAGAATAACACCTCCTTTTGTCATCTCTCTGACTATGTGGTGACAAAACCTGTCAGTTGTCACATCTGGTAGTGCCATTATTAATAGCAGCTATTCACCAATTGCTGAGATGCTAGTTTCCTGTAATGACAACTGTCAGCCAAAAGGATTTCCATTATTGGCTGTAATTCAGATAATTTGAGAGTACCAACCCTGTGAACTAACCTTTGGGGAGAGACATTTGAGTTATATCAGTTTTGCAAACTAAAAAAGCACTCATGGTGCCTGATGGGCATCCTTTGTCTTTTCTTCCAACACCTCGCCACCCACCCACCCCATCATATTCCTTACCAAGACTGCCTCTTATGACCCAGTGGTGTCTGGCAAAACGAAGAACATAAACCTTGTCTGCCAGCATCTTCTGAAGCAGAAAATATAAGGTACTTTGATTTACTTCCTTCCTAATCACAGCTAGAGGTGCAGAGAAGTGTATCACTTTGGCAGCTGCATGAGGTGATGAAGTCAAAAAGCCTCCTTTAATTAAAGTTCCTGCAGACTTGGTCTGTTTATCCTTCTCTCCAGCACTGCAGCTTGTCAGGCTGCAGAGCCTTATTTGGTATTATTTTTGTGTGCCTGGAGTCAAGCTTAGGTCAGGTCATGTGTTTCATCGAAGGAGGAAGTTTCTGAGGATGACCATCACGGATGCAATAAGCCCACACAATAGTGACCACGATCTTCTCTCAAAGCTTGGCAGCAGCAATAGCTTGTTCTTGTGTGTGCTTCAATACACAAATACCCTCTGTGATCCAGGGAAGTTTCTTCTTGATCAGTTTTCTCAACAAACCACCCATCTCCTCAGAGACACCCTCTACCCCCACATGCTGCACATGCAAAGTCTTTGGGGCCTTTTCTTCCTTGCTGCTCTCCTCCCTGTTGGAGGTGATGGTACAGGAGAGCTGTACCCTGTGGTGAATGCGAAGCTGTTGTCTTACAGCTGACATCTCCGAACCACCCTCTAATCTAATCACCCTGCATGAGCAGTCCCTGCACATTTTTCTGCAGGGGGAGCTTGTAGTCCAGCCTAGACACTGGAACTAGAAAAACCCAACTGGAGATCATCCAGCTTGTTTAGCTGGAGTCCAGGTTATCTAAACTCCTGATATTACTCCCTGAACTAAGGAGGTGTAGGGGCTTCAGTCACCTGGCCAGTGATGTGTGCTATCAAACCCATTCTCTACAAGTTGTCACAGAATCACAGAGTCACAGAGTTGTAGGGGTTGGAAGGGACCTCGAGAGATCATCAGGTCCAACCCCCCTGCCAAAGCAGCTTCCCAGCTCATACTGCACAGACAGGCATCCAGATGGGTCTTGAATATCTCCAGGGAAGGAGACTCCACCACCCCCCTGGGCAGCCTGTCCCAGGGCTCCCTCACCCTCACTGTGAAAAAGTTCCTCCGCATGTTGGTGCAGAACTTTCTGTGCTCCAATTTGCAGCCATTGCCCCTTGTCCTGTCCCCACAGACCACAGAAAAGGGGCTGGCCAATTCCCCCTGCACCCCATACTTAAGATATTTATAAACATTGATTAGGTCCCCCCTCAGTCTTCTTTTCTCCAGGCTGAACAGCCCCAGCTCTCTCAGCCTTTCCTCATAGGATAGATGCTCCAGGCCCTTCATCACCTTCGTAGCAACCAAAGCAAAAAACTCTGCCAGAGGAAGTTTTGCTCCAGAGATCTATAGGGAAGTGATGTTTGGGTTTGGCTTTTTTTTTCCCCTTTGGGACCACTCATGAAAAATGAGACACACGAAGGTGACAACTGACAACCCCAACCTCTTCCACAAGCTCACACATCAAACACACTTCCTACGTTCCTATGACAGCAGAAGGAAGGATCTGTGTGCTTGTAAGCCAGCATGTACACGCCATGCATCCCAGCAGCTGCCTGATAATTGGCATGATGGGACTCATTGATCACCTGTTGTGCTTTTGCCCTGAGCTGGGAGCTGAGCACGATGCAGCCACTCACTCTCAGTGGGGAAAGAGGAGAGGGGAGAAGGAAAAAAAAACCCCAAAGGCAAACCTCATGGGTTGGGGTAAGGACAGATTACTGGGACAGGAGAGGGAGAAATAACAATAACAGGCCTTTATAGCAAAATATGTGAGACTGGTGATGCACAATGCAGTTTTTTGTTAAACAACTCAGGCCCTACAGCTCAGAGCTGTCCCAAAGCTGGACCATCACCAAAACTACACGTCCTGAAACCAAGCGCTCCTCCCTCACCAGCCCCCCTTTACGCTGAGCATGACATAATTGGTATGGAATACCCTCTTTCACCAGTTTGGGTCACCTGTCCTGGCTGTGTGCCCTCCCAGCTTCCTAGGTGCCCCCCTCCTTCTCGTTAGCAGGGCAGTGTGAGAAGCTGAGAAGTCCTTGACTGCTTGGCAGCAACTAAACCATCACTGTGTTCTCAACATTGTTCTCATCCTAACTCCCAAACACAGCGCTGCACCAGCTGCTAGAAAGAAAATTAACTCTATCCTAGCCAAACCCCACACACCCCCATTCTGGTTTGGGCCCTTTCACAATAAAGAGACATGTCTATAAGCAATATACTACCATTCACAGATGTAGTGATGCCAGCAAATGCCTATCTCCACTAAAAACAGCAGCAAACAAAATAGAGGGTGATATATTTTGCATGGCTGACATCTTTTTCATTGGCAAGACTTTGACTGGCTTTCTGTTGTATTTAATAACATTTTTTTGTCCAGACAGTCAAGGTGAGTTTTGCTTTTCTCTATGTTCAACCTTTTGTTTCTGGTGTTGAGAAAATCTGCAGGGCTCACCTCTGCTACCTGGAGTAACCACGGTGATCAGGGGGTTTGCTGTTTTGGCAACTGTCAGCTAACGTGTGTGAGGTTTGAGCCAAAGCCAAAGAGAGGAGGGGGACAAGAAGGGAATGTGTCTTGAGATTATCCCACCTGTCAGTTTCTTCGTGTGGTGCAGGATGATGAAATGGGAAATAACATTGATGTTGCTATTGTTCAGTCTCCAGTATCAGTCTGGTATCACCCCCAAAACAGAGCTCACCCTAGGGAGTACTGCTCTTACAGTATAAGGAGCATCAGTAAGCCAAGTGTAGCAAATTTTGTCCATTCTGTGGGTTTCATCTGAGTAATGCAATGAGGTTTTAAAAGACTGACAGAAAAGCGTGACTTGGCAGAAAGCATTGCTAACATGAGTTTTAAAAGCAACCCTCTTAAGCAATTAAAAGCCATCAACTTCTGTGACAGAAGAACCCACCAGTTATCTCACAGTTTGCCACCTCACCATCTGCCCGATTCACTACAGACTATTATGGCCCTTTCCTATGTTCCACCAAAGCAGTGATGACTGCAGTACATGTAACCTCCATAGAATTAGAGCCAGGGGAGGATCATGGATCATTTATCTCAACTACTGCACTGATCAGACCATAGAGCATCACCCAGTTAACTCTGCACTGGGCTCAGTGCCTTTGGATGTGGCTGTCCCCTCTCACAGAAAGATACTCTTCACCTTGCTGCTGAAGTACTAACAAATGTAGATGAGCTGTTTGGTATTTTGCACTGTTGGGTTCTGGTTTGGAAATGTTCCTAACACTCATTTGTTTGGTTTCAGGCTTCCAGCATCAGTTCTTAGTTTCATGCCCTCGTGACAGGAGATCAGATAATCAGAGCAAGAGAAGTGAGAGGTCTGACTGGGGTTGCCCAGCTGCAGGTATACCAGAGCAACATTAGTTGCTGAAATGAACCCAGATGGACCCAAGACACTTGGAGTTAAGTCCAGAACAAAGAAATGCTGGATAACAAATCTTTACTAGGTCATATGCTTCAGTACTACAGAAGTCTTTTGGTAGGATCAGGCAGTATTGCCCCCTCTCCAGCACACTGAGCTGCTGGTTAGAAATAAGCAAAGATTGAATATGTCTATTTCCTTCTCCCACCTCTCCCATGAAGCACCAGAGATTGATCTTGTTGCTCCTCCATGGGTTATGGGTAGCACCAAGCTTCCCTTTTCTAACATGTCTGGTTGGTTCATCTTAGATGCTCAAGGTCATGCTGGTTAACGGTTATGGGATCAAACAGAAGTATTCTTTCAGGTCGTGTTGAGTTGTGCTGCAGAGGGTTTCTACCCAGCACTTCTTCACAGCTTGAAATAACTTTCCAAGCTCCTTGACAACTCTGGCCCAAGTAAAGCTTTTTCAATGAAAGGGCCTTGCCTGCTGGAGACCGCTCAGTTAACCCTGTTACTTGCTTGTGGTAAACAGCAGCCCAAGGTATTTTTAGTAGTTTGGGTTCTTACCACCTTCTCTTCTACAACCAGTCATTTCCTCAGAGCATCTAATCTAACTAAAATGTTCTGTCAAATCCTAGTCAGAAATATTAAAAACGAACCCCCTAAATCTTCAGGGATTTCCTTCCCTGTGACTAAAATTGCAAATAATGAAGAAAATACAGTATCTAGTTCTAGCAAGATCAAGAAAAGAACACAGTTAGCTTGTCTCAGTAGCGGGAACAATGCTGGAGGACTTTTGTGTTCCCTTCGGTTCGATTACTTCGCCAGGCTGCACAGGTCTCAGGAGGACCCCTCTACTCTGCCCTGGTCAGGCCCCACCTGGAGTATTGTGTCCAGTTCTGGGCTCCCCAGTACAAAAAAGACAGGGATCTCCTGGAGGGAGTCCAGCGGAGGGACACAAAGGTGATTAAAGGCCTGGAGCATCTGCCCTGTGAGGAAAGGCTGAGTGAGCTGGGACTGTTCAGCCTTGAGACAAGAGATTGAGAGGGGATCTGATCCATGTTTATAAATATTTAAAGTGTGGGACACAGAGGGAAATGGCCAGCCCCTTTTCTGTGGTCTGTGGAGACAGGACAAGGGGCAATGGCCTCAGGTTGGAGCACAGGAAGTTCTGCACCAATATGGGGAAGAACTTCTTCCTGGTGAGGGTGACAGAGCCCTGGGACAGGCTGCCCAGGGGGTGTGGTGTCTCCTTCTCTGGAGAGATTCAAGACCCATCTGGACACCTCCCCGTGCAACCTGTCCTGGGGAACCTGCTTTGGCAGGGGGGTTGGACTTGATGATCTCTGGAGGTCCCTTCCAAACCAGTTCTGTGACTCTGTGACCTTATGGCCCTGCAGCCCCCTCGTGTTTGTCACTGTCCTGGAGCAGGTGGTCTGCAGCCAGGTAATGGGCAGTTTTGCAGAAATGTAAACACTCTAAAATACTGATGTGGGGTATCTGATGAGAATAATTTATTTTATTTCAAAATGGTGAGAAATCAAACCTCTTTTTCTCTACAGCATGACAGCATAAGCAGATTTCCCACGTACCTGCTACTCCAGCAATGTGGTGCTCCAGCCAGACATTAGCACATCCTTCTCCATCGCTTAAGGTCCTGCCTCCTTTAGGATCTGTCATGGTTTTGCCCCAGCTGAGAGCAGAGCACCACACAGTCACTTGTTCTTTAAAAGGGAGTCGGGGGGAGGGAGGTTGGGGGTTGGTGGGGAGAGGGAAGGGAAAGGGAAAAGAAACAAAACTGAGAATCCAAAACCTTTGCGGGTTGGGATAAGGATAGTTTGCTAGAGTAACAGAAAGATAGATATAGCAATGGTAACAGGACTTTATAGCAAAAAATATATGAAACTAGTGCTACACAATGCAGTTTCTCACTGAACCACACATCTCAGGCTGTGCAGACCAGAGCCATCCCAAAACGAGACCATCCCCAGAACCGTGCTTCCTGGAGCTGCCAGGTCCTTCCTCCACCAGCCCCCCTTTATGCTGAGCATGATGTAATTGGCATGGAATATCCCCTTTGGCCAGTTCAGGTCACCTGTCCTGGCTGGGTCCCCTCCCTTCTCGTTAGCAGGGAAATATGAACAACTGAAAAGTCTGTGATTGCTTGGCAACAGCTGGAAACATCAGGGTGCTATCAGCACTGCTCTCATCCTGACTCCCAAACACAGCATCCTATCCACTATTAGAAAAGAAATTAACTCCATCCTAGGCAAAACCAGGACAGGATCCTGCCCAGGGGTAGGGTGATGCTGCACAATCCAGTGCTGTGCAGAAATTAAGGAGGTCCAAGAGTGAGTCCAGAGAAGGGCAACCAGGCTGGTGAAGGGGCTGGAGGGCAAATCCTATGAGGAGCTGCTGAGGGAGCTGGTGGTGTTCAGCCTGGAGAGGAGGAGGCTGAGGGGAGACCTTATCACTGCCTATAACTACCTGACAGGAGGGTGTAGCCAGGTGGGTGATGGTCTCTTCAGCCAGGTGACAGGAGACAGGACAAGGAGAAATGGCACAAAGCTGTGCCAGGGCGGGGTCAGATCAGATGTTAGGAACAAGTTCTTCACTGAAAGAGTGAAGAGCCTGGAACAGGCTGCCCAGGGAGGGGGTTGAGTTACCACCCCTGGGTGTGTTTAAAAAAAAGGGCAGATCAGGTACTTAGGGATCTGGTTTAGCTTAGGATGGGAATGGTTGGACTTGATGATCTCAAAGGTCCTTTCCAACCTTGTGATTCTGTGATTGAGTGAGCTCCTGCGAGTGCTGTGGCTGTGCTGGCCCAGTGCCACACCAACCAACTGCGGGGTTCTCCCTGCCAGGTTAATTGTATTGTTTTAATTTGGAGCTAAGTCTGGCAGGGATATTGCTCCAACACAGCACAATGAGTCCATTATTAGAGAACTTGGAACAAAGGTTCAAGAGACATAACAAAAATCATGAGAAATCAGGGCTGTCTGGGAAAAACATTTTCAGTGGGATGGGGGAGCCTTACTACATACATAAGGCCACTGTGAAAACAACATTAAGGTTGAAGAATGGCTCAAACTTTGGTTAATTTTCATGCTAGCAGGCAGGTTGACTTTTCTGCTTCTTCATGAGCTGTGACATTAGCTGTGCAAGCCCAGTGTTGACTGCTCAGCATTAAATCAACTACCCGAATTAAAGGTGTAAGTAGAAGGGCAGCTCTGTCAACAGAGTGGCTGTCCCCTGGTGTGTATGGTGGCATGTGTGGAAGGACCCATCTTCTTCCCATTTCCCAGATTGTTGACTTGGTCCAAGTGTGCCACACAGCTGTCCCCAAGGAGAAACACTCAATTTTCCTCCCAGTAAAAAGCAGGTTGTTCCTTACAAGGGCAAGGCTCAGCAGGACTGGAGCCATAGTCTGTGCTTGGAGACTTGGAAAGGCTTCCTGGTGGCCAGTTTAGTCATAATCTTGGTGAACTGATCACTGCAATTAAATTAGGGAGGGGGAATCCAAAGCCCTCAAAATATTGACCACGCTTTGCCAAGGTCTAAGTACCCTGTCCATGGGGTCCCAGGGAGCACTGGCTTAGTCATGGGCTTGCCTACTGAATCAGGTACCTGTTTCTAAGTGCACATTTGTGTGTTTGTCTGAAGGAAAGGCCAGTGTGCCTGATGGGCCATATTTGACACTCCAGCTCCCCAAAGGAAAAGAAAAGCCTGTCATGAGCATATTTCTCCTTGGACATGATTCATGGTTCAGCATAAAGCCTGTCCCAAGGAAAAAAAAATCACATCTAGGGGTGACAGCGTCCAGAGGCAGCAGAGAGAGAAACTGGAGCAGTAAATAGAAAATAACTTTCCTCTTTTCTTTGAAGTCTTGCAGATGCAGTGCAGAGGCCAGCCCTCTCAGCTCACTGAGTTGTAAATTCGTGTACGCTGGGGCTCCTTCAGAAATCACTTCCAACTTCTATGAGCAGAGACTCGTGAGAGATCAAAGCCTTAGGTAAGTAGGGCACCTATTATGCCAAGCCTTTATCTTTTCTTGAGAGGAGATTGGAGAGAGCAGGAAGTTTGATAATTTTTGCAAAGCTAAAACAGAAGTTTATTTCAGTAGCTGGGGGATATCGCAGGCATCTTCACAGCAGTCCTGAATTTGCAGCTCTCAACATCTGATGTCCCCAGTGTGCAAGGAACATACTCAGGCACTCCAAAAACATGTAGGGAAAAGGAGATACGATGCTAACAAGATAACATACTTGTTTAACTTGTTCTCCTGTGAATTTAAGCTATACTTGGGGTTGTCATTGTTGAAATTATTTCTTTTGCTCTTATTTGTCTGAGACCTCTTTTCAAAAGCCTAAGTATTATTGCTGGGGAAAACAGTCTGTGATGTTGCCTTAACTCATACTGTCCCCAGAGCAGAGGGGCAACAATTCACATGCTTAGAAGAACATGGAAATGTGTGAGAAGTCCTAGAAAAATGTAATTCCTGCCATATATTTTTTTCTCCCCAAACTCATTCTGGAGTCTTGTCAGCTTCAGGCACCTCTTGGGACACATCACAGAATCACACAGAATCACAGAGTTGTAGGGGCTAGAAGGGACCTCGAGAGATCATCGGGTCCAACCCCCCTGCCAAAGCAGCTCCCCAGCTCATACTGCACAGACAGGCATCTAGATGGGTCTTGAATCTCTCCAGGGAAGGAGACTCCACCACCTCCCTGAGCAGCCTGTCCCAGGGCTCCCTCACCCTCACTGGGGAAAAGTTCCTTCGCATCTTGGTGTGGAACTTCCTGTGCTCCAACCTGAGGCCATTGCCCCTTGTCCTGTCTCCACAGACCACAGAAAAGGGGCAGGCCAATTCCCCCTGCACCCCATCCTTCAGATATTTATAAACATTGATTAGGTTCCCCCTCAGTCTTCTTTTCTCCAGGCTGAACAGCCCCAGCTCTCTCAGCCTTTCCTCATAGGATAGATGTTCCAGGCCCTTCATCATCTTCGTAGCCCTTCTCTGGACTCTCTCCAGGAGATCCCTGTCCTTTTTACACCAGGGAGCCCAGAACTGGGCACAATACTCCAGGTGGGGCCTGACCAGGGCAGAGAAGATAATGAAGATAATGAAGAGCCAAAATCTGGGTATCATCCCACCATTTCTGTGGCAAAAAAGTTGGATTTCATTAGGCAAGAAAAGCCAGTGCCTGTGCTGCTGCTTCCTTGCTAAGGCACGAGACAATTAATTAATGACTGCCTTGTAAATCGACTCTCAGTGAGAGCTGTGCTGTAAGAAGGGGGGTGCACCATGACTGGTGCTTCAGGGGACCAGATTGAGGATGGAAACTGAATCATCCAAAGCAGATGAGGTGAACACCAGATGGGAATTTGAGCAGTGGGGTCTACTCTCATCCCCTGGACGCTGTGGATGGGTTGTGCTAAGGGCCCTTGGCACTGCCTGCCTTGTGCTGTGGGTTGGAGACATACGCCTGGCCTGGGAAGTCCAAACTCAGCCCAATTCTTCACTAGCACATAGTATGGTGGGTTTGCTCCTGACTCATTATGGGCCAGAAAATGGCCCTTAAAATCGTGTTCCACATGGGGAAACTAGGTCTCATGTACTCTGCTTCACCTGTCATAGAATGGTATGGGTTGGAAGGGAGCCCAAGGATTGTGCTGAGGGAGTACTTTACTGTTAATCCTTTATGACAAACGTGCCAGTCTTCATGTTTCTGTGAGTCCTTTGCCAAAATTTCTCCTCTGACAGAAGGGGTACTGCTTCTGAGTCTGCTTTGGGGTGGGGAAGGTTGCACTCCTTTATGTACTACGTTGCTCTTAATGAACTCTGCTGTGATTGCATATGTGATATGTTCAGTGAAAAGATCTGGTACCGTTTCAGAGCTTGCTGACTAACCCAGGATGGATGGTGCCCAGCACAGGTATGCTGGAGGTGGGGGGTCACCTGCAGTAACGTTTCAAACTTTTTCAGTTGTAGGAGTTCCTGTGGGTTAAACAAGAAGTTTAACACATGTTCTGTGATCTTTTATTTGTTTGCACAGTTAGGTGCAAGGGGTCAAACTCTAATCTGTGATGCTGTGGTGAGTTCAAAGTCCTGTAATAATAACTGTGGATCATTAATGCTGTTAGCTTCAGTCACAGGAAAAGTGAACTGAACCTGGGAGGGAAGCTTGCACAAGCCTTGACATACTTCTAACAATATGAGCTATGAACATGCTGCTCATGTCTATTTCAGGATGAGTTACAACTTCTTTGGGACCAGATTTTTTTTTCTGTTACAGTTCTTCAGCTGGTATTTCATAAAGATCTCTGCTGCCTTTTGACATTCTTTTCTTGTAATGTTCTCTATGTTTAACTGCTAATAAGAGAGTTCAGAGGGCTGAAAGGTTTCTCTTTGGGTTTTCAGCCATGACTGAAACTTCTCAGTTTCTCCAGAAGCCTCAGAAATTGTCACTTTGAAGGTTATGTCACTGGTATTTTAATGAACTGCTGGGAAACTGAGACTTTTCACAGCAGCCAAAGGGAAGTAGGCGCATGAATCTTCCTGAAATTCACTGAAAGGTGACAACTAGACTATTGCAAAAGTTAAAATTGAAACTTTGGTCAGGAGTTCTCATGCTGGCAGTGGGCTGTAATGATTACATGGCCATGTGCTGCTTTTAGACTCAGATTGTGATGCCCTTTCTTTACTTACACCTCTTATTTTTTATTATCCATCACAGTGCTCCATCAGGGAGTCTGTTTGTGCAACAAACATCTGACATGCCTTAGAACAAATCAAGTCAGCACTAACGACACCAGGGAGGGCTGTCTGAATCCTAATCAGGAACAACAACACCATTTCTACAGAGCTTTCCCTCCCTGGGGTCTTGAGCTATTCTTTCATATGGTTTGGAGTGAAAGTCTGTTTATAGCCTCATTATAGGGTGTTTAGCATTAAATGTCAGGAAGCATCTGCTGGCACATTTCTCAGTAGGAGACTTCTAAATTCTGCAAGTGAGTTTGGGTAGCTGTTGTGAATATACATGGGAGTTCCCTCCAGAGACTTGGATCATGTCTTTGAAGGCAAGTTGAAGCTGCTTCGTTGCAAAAACACTTTATAAAATAGGATTCTCCATAAATGGTCCAGCTGCACGTTCAACAGTGGGTGCTCACATCTTCTTTCCTTTCAGTAATGCACACTCTCTTGCCCTCCCATATGTGTGAGGCTCTTTTTGCTGGTATCATTGCCATGTGTGAAGGCATGCTTCTGTAAGATACTGGTTTCAACAATAACACTGGCTTAAGGAGTTAACTTCTGCCAGACCCTAGTATCACAGTTTGTTATGCCATGCGTTGTGTCCTTTTGAGACCCTGTTTTGAACTGCTGAGAAGATGTATTAAAAAAACCCCAACCAAACAAACAAACCCAAGGAAAATAATAAAGATAATTAAAAAGTCCATGTTTCTGGTTTGTGTGGTAATGACTTCAAGGGGACATAACCAGACCTCCACCAACAGAGCTCAGTGAATCAGACAAGGCAATCCAATAAAAGGGCAGATATGCCCCCTTCCCTTCCCTTCCCTTCCCTTCCCTTCCCTTCCCTTCCCTTCCCTTCCCTTCCCTTCCCTTCCCTTCCCTTCCCTTCCCTTCCCTTCCCTTCCCTTCCCTTCCCTTCCCTTCCCTTCCCTTCCCTTCCCTTCCCTTCCCTTCCCTTCCCTTCCCTTCCCTTCCCTTCCCTTCCCTTCCCTTCCCTTCCCTTCCCTTCCCTTCCCTTCCCTTCCCTTCCCTTCCCTTCCCTTCCCTTCCCTTCCCTTCCCTTCCCTTCCCTTCCCTTCCCTTCCCTTCCCTTCCCTTCCCGCAAACAGGAACTTCTAGAGGTGTTTTTTTGCGGCATATCCACTCTGTGGGAAGCTGTGTACCAAACCAGTCTGAGCTGTGGTGTCTTCCCTCAAAGTGCCCATTGCTTTTCACACGAACCAGTACATGTCCTTAGGAATCCAATTCTGTAAGGCTGATAGCCTGTCTGGACTTTGTGGCCTGCATGGCAGGCCCGAAAGAGTGAAGCAGGTTTGGATCTCACCCACAATGTTGAGTGAAATCATGTGGCTGATAGATACATCTGTGTTTTGGGACCAGTCTTCAGTTTGACTGGTTTTATCCTTCTGTTTTCACACGCAGGAGGAATTAACCCCAATATCTTCTGCAGCATCCATCAGTGTCATGATAAACTCTCTCGTTCCCTGGGTGGTTGGTGTGATTATGGCTGGTGGGATGAGTGTTCACAAGAGGTGATGGTACATCTGTCCGTTGCCAAGCCTCTTTCCCAGCACATTACAGCTCTAGGAGGAAGCCACAGCGTAGCAGGACATTTCTAAAGCAGAAAATGGGGGTGAAGAAACACACAGCACAGCAGCTCTGTACAGACAGACTCTGAATTCACAGAGAAAACTAGTTTTGGGTTGCACCCATAGTCTAGAAGATGGGGGAGAGGGGAAATGCTCCTTGGTATTTTGTAAAGGGGACAACAACATTTGAAAGACCTCCTCTGGAAGAGATCTTCTGGGGAAGAGCTGAGGGTCGTTAAGGGAAGAGCAGATCATGTAAGCAGTTCTTGCAAAATGACTTTCCATTAGGCAGCAGCATGTCTTTCTTTCCCCCTTAAAACTTGCATCACTTTCAAACAGTAGTGTTCTAACTCCAAAGGCAGTTTTCGTGCTACGAAAGCTTTGATCTGAAGCTGTGCTCTCAGTTCCAAATTGTTAACCATCGTTAGTTCGATGTTATTTTTACTTTAGTGACCAACACTGCAAAGACAGGAAAGAACTGCAGTTTTGCACAGCCTCCAAGACCAATGCTGAATGCTGTGTAAAAGCCCAGCTCACTGACTCACAGCTGTAGTGCTCAGAGGCAAAGCGCTAGCAAGAGAGGCTACCATATTACTCTTGTCACCAAGCATGAAATCTGCAGTATTCTGCACCTTTTCCCTTAAGAAGACATTCTTCTGTTTCAGCAGTAGGATCATGAACTAACACAAGAACTGGAAAGTCATCAGAAAAAGCTTCATTCATTTGTACCCCCCCCAGAAAGTTGTGTTCCCCCCTTTTGGTGGGTTTACAAACACCTCCTGGTCCTTCTTGTCTCCTACTTTTCTCTTGAGGAAGGGAAGTATTATTATTCCCTTTTATGAATAGCAATAATAAAACAGAAGCAAAGCAGCAGCTAACTGACTCTCCCAGAATCTGTCACGGGTGTGAGAAGGGATTTGAGTCTCATTTCAGAGCTGCTCACCCTGCTATCCTTCCTTCTTTAGGTGTCCACATGACCCAGTTAGTCATAACGATGGTCCATTATCTCCTGGGAGAACTTTAAATAAAACAGTGAGCTTCCACTGGTGGGTTTGCAATCCTATCTGCTGCACCAGAGACCAATTAATAGATTTAATTTGAAAAAGGCTGTGGAGAACAGTGGTAATGACAAGTCTCTTGTCATTAGCTGAGAACTAACGGCACAACAAAGCCGCAAACAGGCAAGATGGTTTAGAAGAAGGGAATTATCTAAAGCCTCCCCACTTCACTAATTTAGATTATTGCAAAGAATATATTATATACATATACACACACATATAAATTAAATAAATGTTTCTATGAAAAAAATCCATGTTTATTTAAACCTGACACAAATTCTAAATTTTCCAGTTGGAATATGCCATCAAACCTAAAAGTAGGTGGAAAAAAGGCCTGTGGGAACAAACCAAAGCTTGTGTATTAACACTGGAATTTTGCATTATCATCTAATTTTAGGAAAATTGGCATGCTGGTGGGGCTTGATTGATGATGTTATTTAGATTGATTTTTTTTTTTTAAATCTTAAGTTTTCATATTGCACCCTGCCACAGTTACACTAAGGTGATTTTTTTTTTTTTCTGATTAGCTCTGTCTTTTCTTTCTCTGAATTATCTTTGTAAATTTTCTTAGGCTGAACTAGGCATTGAAACAAGTAACCTTGTGTCAAAAGCTGAAGCTACTTCCCCCGCCCCCCCCATAACCATGGCATCCAGAAGCCTGAAATGGGATCTTAGAATCACAGAATCATGGAATGGTCTGGGTTGGAAGGGACCCCAGGGATCACAGAGTTGCAACCCCCCTACCACAGGCAGGGCCACCAACCTCCAGGCCTGGATCTACACAAGGTAGCCCAAGGCCCCATCCAACCTGGCCTTGAACATTTCCAGGGATGGGGCATCCACCACCTCTCTGGGCAGCCTGTTCCAGCACCTCACCACTCTCTCTGTAAAGAACTTCCCCCTAATATCCAATCTAAACCCTCCCTCCTTCAGCTTCAATCCGTCCCCCTTGTCCTGCCAGTGTCTGCCCTTCTAAAAGGCTGATTCCCCTCCTGTTTCTCTGCTCCCTTCTGGGACTGGAAGGCTGCAATGAGGTCCCCCCGCAGCTTTCTCTTCTCTTGTTGCATTTGGCACCATAACCTCCCCACACCCCCCAATAATTTATTATCCCACAGAAGTTACATACATTTCACGTGTCCTTACAGGAGGCAATAAAATGTCTGACCTTGGAGAAATAATGTGATTTTTTTCTGATTTAAATCCTCCATTTGAGTTCTGTCCAATAAAACACATCTGTTGCCTGCCAGAAGTTGAGCACAATGTCTCGTCTGCATCTCTTACAGCTGCAGCAGTGTGCCCCAGCAGGTTTTTAACGTTTCACCTGGATGAAATACAGAGTCCTGCCTATGGTATATATAACCCTTTGTAATACCTGATGTCATAACCGAGTCCAACGATCAATTGCCTTTTTTATTTACTCAGTGCTACACAGTGCAGCGTTCCAGCTTTGGGAACTTTGCCTTTTCTCTTGCAGTCCTCTCTGAGAACACGACGTACACCAAGACATCCTGTAACTCCTGGATCACATTCAGTGTGCACAGCTTTACCTCCAGATCCTGGAAAGCCTGGTGTTCCCCAGCGAGCTTCGCAGCCGAGCTGGGGACAAGCCTGGTGTGCTCTATGGAGAAACTCCCCAGGGATTTTAAAAGAAGCTGCAGCTTTTTTCTATGGTGCTGAAAACAATCCCTCCTGCTTGTCTTGACAAGGAGCTTCAGGTAGAAAAGAAGATATATATAACAGCAAGGTAGGACAATTTGTTCATTTGTTCTCCTAGAAGAGAAGTATAGAAGCTTATACAGGAACACTGATTTCAACTATTTTTTCCTGTGTATTTTCCTTTCCTTTCACATACTGTTTTTTTCTGCACCTGTAAATGTTGGTTCTTGATAACAGATCTTGTGTCTAAGTTGGTTTTGTGTGGCACACAAAGGCAGTGTGAGTTGGGACCACAGCAGCGAGTCTTTAGCAAAGTCATTGGGAAAGCGCATGTCTATTTTGCAGGCTTTGGACCAAGGGCTCCCTCTTCTCTCCTTGCTTTAACCTTCTGAAGAGAGAGAGAGAGAGAGAGAGAGAGAGAAGCTTCTCCTTCTCTGTGTGTTTAAATCCAAAAGGTTCTCAGAGCTCTCCCCCTTGACTGCATTTTAATTTAACAGTAAAGTCACAAAACACGGGAACGCCTTGCCTGCATCATAGAGGGTTTTGCATTGTAACTTTCTCCGGAGGAGATGTGTTTGAGCTCAGACTGGTAGATAAGCCAGCTAACAAGTGCTGTTTTCTGGCCTGCTGTGTACCTATGATGATCTTACTGCCTTTAAAATTGGAGGGTGCAAGACTGGGACGGAGCGTTTGCACCACTTGCTTCAGACCCTTCTGTACTTTCACTTAGCATGGTTGCTTTTGTTTCAGTTAACTAGTATGTGCCACACTGTGCAAAGATGTGAGGACAACTCCTGGGTACCAAAAGACTTCATGAATATGGAGATTAAATGCATCCAAAATAGCTTCTGTACTACAGAAAAATAACCCGTTCCCTCCCAAATGTACCTGATAAGAGGAAATCTTCCATCCTTCCCCCATATCTGATAGTAGTTTGGCTCTCAACCCAGGAGGAAGACACTCTAGCATGTACTGAAGGAGGGCTTACACCACAGAGCCCTCTCTGACCATAAAACACAACTATTTAGGTATTCAAACATGGGCAGAAGTCCTGCAGAAGTCAGCAGGAGTCTGCTGAGTGAGGCTGCAAGAGGAAGAAACCATTGCATTTTAGCTAACATTAGCTTGCTGCGCTAACCATAATGCATACTTCTGCAAGGGATAATTCACTCAGAAACAGTACTGAAAGGAAAGGTTAGGGCCATAGCATTGGTGACAGAGGCACTCTATTTATCTATCAGCGTTGCTTGCTTACAAGCCACCAGAGCAAAATAACCCACAGCTTGTGTTAGGGAACTGTTTACTTCCTTCCAGGTGAACAGCTTATTTTTCTTAGCAATAAACCCTCACTTTTCATTGCTGGGTCTTTCTGTAGTTAAACATGCCTTAATTGCTTTAGCTTTGGTTCTAGTTGTTACTTTATTCGTCACCTACACACGGTTCAGCATTACTGAATGTCCCTATTTCAGACTCGGGGAAAAAGGAAGGGAACAGTGAATTAGTCTAACTTGCTGATATCAAAGTGAATCATACTGTTTGCTGGGAGTATGACTCTCTTCAAGTCAACCTGGAAACCTGCTTCCAGTTTCACAGGGAATAGTCACCATTGGACAAGACAGATCCTCAGGGCAAGACCAGCCAGTTGGCTGTCTGCACTCAGGTGCCCGCTGGTGACCCCTTGTATGGCTGTGTTTAGACTGGATACCTGGCCAGTTCCTGACACTTGTGGGTCCAGTCTAGAACCATAAATGCTTGCATGCTAGGAGTTGGACTTGATGATCCTTATGGGTCCCTTCCAACCCAGGATATTCTGTGAGTCTACGAGTCTGTGCTCTGCACTGGCTCCAGGAGGATTAGGTCCTTATATGTGTGTAAACTGATACAGAGGGGATGATGAAAGGACACCTGAGTCCCTGAGGCTCATACAGCAGGAGAGCTCGAAGAGGTGAGTTCTGCTCTACTGTCTGTAGCTATGTACGTATTTAATTATTTTTATATATATTTAAAACTGATTTTCACATCTCAAATGTTGAATTACATGCTTTCACCAGAGCTTCCAGTGCCATGCCCCAAGCATAAGCATTGAAAAGAAGATTGCAGGTAGATCACAGTCCGTTAAAGACTTTGCTTTTTCCCCATTTGCCACAGTGACGGACAGCTGCACGACATGGTTGGGCAACACTGTGGCAGATCCAAGGTCAAAGCTGTGTGCATGCCCTGTAGACAAGGCTGATAATTATGATCCATAGATAAACAAGATTCCTTTTCCCTTTCCCTGACTCGTTCCAGGGGGCTGTGCAGCTCCCTGCCAGCCTCCATAGGTTATTCAGTGTTACTCATTCATCCATTACTTCCTTCTTACTCGATTGTTCATGTAATCCTGAGTTTACTGGGAGTTGCAGCTACTGTGGATTGCAATTTCAGTGACAATCTGGATTATCTACTAGTTTAACATTAAGACCTTCCCTTTCTTCCCCCTGCCCTTTCATAAGAGCAGTTGCATGCAATTTATGCTCGTTGTCATTGGGAACCTTGCCAGTGCTTTCCCCACCTGCCATTTCACTTCTTGGGCAAACAAGATCTAGTTTACTTTTCCATCTTGAATCTACAGCTTTGGATTTACAGCAGTACAAAAGGTATTGATACAGGTGTGAAGGGAGTGAGAACAATGGTTTTGCTTAATTTATGCTTGACTAAAACAGAGTGCTGTCTTGCACTGTAATTAGGATTGCTCTTCCTGTTGTTCTCTCCTAGACCCCTCCACCTGTGGAGCAGTGTCCTTATAGGCTCTAGGGAAGCAGTCTCTGTCTCAGAGTATTTCTTTCCAAGGTCTCTGGCTCTGCACTCGGATGGGATGGCTGGAGTGGCAACTACCTCACACATCTCCTGAGGCCTTCTCACCTTCTAACAAAGCCATCCAAAACGATGTGTATCTCCTCCCACTGCTGCAGTTTCTAGGAACTCCCACGTGGGCATAAACTGAAATAGACAATGATTTATGTTTAATTGTGGAGCTCCAGTCACATCTTCTTCAGCTGCATCTGCTGCAAGACCAACCAGTGCCTCAGCTGCCTGTGTTAGACTTCCCAGGTGCCTTACAGGAATGCCCAGGCTCCACTCATAGCAAACACAAGCATCTACCTGTAAGCACATGAAATTCACTGGTTTCCAGCGCTTCGCATTGCAGTTGTATCTGTCAGGCAATGAGTTTGCCTTTCAGTGTAGGTCTGATTCTAGGGCTGTTTCACTTCATCCTGGCCTGCTCCTCAGGTTTCTTTTTTCTCATGCGTGAATCCTTTTGCTTCTGCTGCCTGGCCTGCACAGGTCCCCAAGTGCCTTCCTTCTTCCTCTGAGTCTTCTCCTCCAAGGGCTCGTTGTGGCTTAAACCCCAGCCAGCAGCTAAGCCCCACGCAGCTGCTCTCTCGCTCCCCCCGGTGGGATGGGGCAGAAGTTCAGAGGAGTAAGCATGAGAAAACTCATGGGTTGAGACAAAGGCAGTTTAAGAGGTAAATCAAAAGCCATGCACACAAGACAATTTCTTCTCAGCACCTTTTCTGGAGAAGTATGCGCCTCCCAAACAGGCTCCAAAACTCACTTGGGACGCTGCCTTTTCTGAACTCCTCTGTGGTTTGTGATACTTTTTCTCCTCTGGCCAAAATAGCAGTGTGACTGCAGGGAAAAAAAATCACATCCCTGCCTTTCTGGGCAGAGACAACCTGTTCATCAGGCGGCATCCAGAGAAACACTCAGCCCTCTGTCTGAGCTGTTTACATCTCTGTACCACGCTCTTGCCCACAAAGCCCACCCAGCCTTGCCTTTAGAAGAGAAATTACGGCTTTCATTTACTGACACAAGGCATTTATTCTGATTACACCATCGTTGCAAAGGTCTTTAGGGATTACATGTGTTTTCTAATACATTGCTTCATTCCAGGGAGCCTGACCAAATGCTAACAGTCCTTAGATGACACTTCTTCACCCAAGCCTTGCAAGCATGAGCTGCCAAGCAAGCCTAAGAAGTTATGTGAAGAGATGCACACTTGGGGTACCAGCATCCAGCTAACGTGGAGCTGGGTGGCAGGCAGAGCATTGCAGAGCTCTGCTTTTGAGAGGTACCCCATCTGGGATTGAGCAGAGCTTTGTTGCCTGCCAAGATTCAAGGTTGTAATCAAGTTAAAAACATGGATTTGGAAATATTGAAGCGTGGCATAAAAAAGAAGCTAAAATAACAAAGCAGACTCTGAGGATTATGTTTAAAAGTGCAGTTTCTTATGGGCTACACTAAACAACATGTGCTTTCTGGTTCTCTTTTTATTATTTTAATTGGGATTGTCTTATCTTTAACTGAAGATTATCTATCTCCTTGCTGGGAGGAGGCACCAAAAAAAAGGCTGAGCTCATGTTTTTGTGTCACACCAAGCCAGAGGGCTATAGATTTGGTTTTGGTTTGTTTGGGCTTTTGTTTACTTCCTTGTTAAGAAAAGGTCTGCCTCTCATTCTCCTGACTAGGTGTTTTGTGCCACACAGTACTGCCGAAACCTTACTTAATTCCCTTTCCTCTCTCAGAGGCTTT
The DNA here is from genome assembly GCA_022605575.1 of Laterallus jamaicensis coturniculus. Classification (NCBI taxonomy): domain Eukaryota; kingdom Metazoa; phylum Chordata; class Aves; order Gruiformes; family Rallidae; genus Laterallus; species Laterallus jamaicensis. The sequence continues at coordinate 11,940,406 of JAKCOX010000024.1, read as the reverse complement.
GATTGAGTTTTCTGTTGTGTGCCTTCATTAGCACATTCCTAGCTTCAGGCTGTGCGTCGTTGCCTTCTGGAGAGATACCTGTAAAGCCTTGATCACTCTATCAGGAAGAGCAAACGCTGTCTCTTCCTGTGGGACCCAGGACGAGCTTTACCCTGCAAGCAGCAGCAGAAGACCAAACACGGTATGACAAATCCTAACACTGGGAATAGGGTGTTTAGTTTAAATACCTGTCTCCCTTTCTATAGATCTCCTTGCTTGTAAAAAGATCTTCTGTGATATGGCATCACACCTCAACAGGAGAAATGGTAGCAATAATCCCTAAATAAGAGCCTTAACCCCAGCATCCCTGTGGCTCTGTACACTGCAGTACCCTTGTCCTGCAAGTTCTCACCAGCTTAGTGGCGGCTGTCTTCTCCCCCTCTGGGTTCTCTGACACTGTTGTAGTGCTTTTGGGAGAAGAACATGTCCTCCTGAACTCTTCCATCAAATCTTCAGGCCTTGTGCACCCATCAGGTTATTTCCCTCTTTCCTATGGCCGCAGAGGGGTTTATTTAGTGGGAATTCACTCTTTAAACACCCAACAGTCGGTGCGCACGAGGAGGAGAGTTGTACAGGTCTTTGTTCTCCTCCGTGTAAGTGTAGAGGAACAAGCATTTCTGTTAAACAGCTGGAGATCAGAAAAGGGAGCAATTTAACAAAAAAAAAAACCACAAACCAAACTTGCACTGGATAAAAGCAAAGGCTGACAGTGCCAGGACCTGGCCTGCCTGTGCTGCTTTATGTGGCTTAGGCACTGCCAAGGTGGTGCTGCCACTGATGTGCAAACTGCTGATAAAAATGTCACACAGTTTCCATGTGTAAATCTCTGAGGAAATCAAAGTGTTTGTGCCTATTTATGCCAGGCTGTATTAGCGCAGATGTTTTAGATTTTTTGGTTGATTAGCTAAAATTTGATGTTTCAGAGGGGAACCAAGTTCTCTCTTCTTGATACTCTAGGCTCCCTGGGCTTTGTTTTATGAGATGGCTACGGGTTTTTTTCTGACTCCATCCTGACCATGCTCCATTGCCACCAGGCAGAGGAGGTTTCCTTATTCTTCTCAGAGCTTGCAGGACATGAGCTATGATGGGTCAAGAAGTCACCCAGTCCCAGTCATCAGTGCTAGAATAAGACACTCTAACATGCTCCTGTCCCCTTTTGGGACTATGCTGCTGTGGAATGTTGGTGCTGCTACACATTCCCTAAAGCAAATATCAGTTGGTCATCCCTGGGCTCTCCCTGACCCCTCTGAAGTGGGCCACCTTATCTAGCCAGAAAAAGATATATTGAGATAATAAGAATGTAATGCAGAAAAAACTACTATAAAATATACAAAAGATCATTGATACATCACAGAAGGCAGTAGGTTGCCTCCATATTTTTACTGGCAGAACAGATGTGATTGTAACCTGGAAGAGACAGTACAGATAAACATGCCCATGGTGTATTTAGTTTGGAATTATGGTTAAAGTGTTTATGAGTGTAATGGATGTGACATGAGATTTAAAGGAGTCCTCTCAGAATGCCACTGAGTTTTTTATGTGAAGGATAATTGACTGTCAGAGCAACATATAATGCAAACAATGAGGGGCTTAAAGAAATAAATCCCAGATCTCTTGGGTGATGCTGTAGGGAATGCAGAAATTATTTGCTCCCTGCAGATCCAGGGATCTCACAGCTGCTTCACACATACTTAGTGCAAAAGGCTGGTGAAGTGGTGATGGGGGACTGTTGCCACAGTATGAAACAGCCTGTCCAGATTGACACTGCTCCTTGGTGTCCTCTGTGACACCATATGGCAAACTGAACATCAGATCCATTGCAGCACTGTCCTCCTCTGCCTTCTGAGCTCTCCCTGCACATCCATTGGGCACCGGTACTTCGTTTCCCATGCCAGAGGAGTTTACAGGGAGAGTTTACAGAGAGAGTACAGTGGCTAAGCACAATCAGGATGAGAGCATCTCTGAGAGGCTAGAGGAGACTAAACATTGTATAGGCATTATAAGGCCCTTTGGGTGATGTTGTGGTGTCAAAAGTGCCGCTTCTCCGATGAGGGCACCCCGTTTTCCCATATGCAGAGCTCGTGGGAAGACTGTAAAGAGCTGGGGCTTTTTGTCAGCTCTGCCTGAGTTGGATTTCCTCTGTGTGTTCAATCACGGGGTCCCACTCAGGGGGTATCCTAATTCCTCGGCGGTATGAGCTGTGGTTTTTGATGTGTATCTGAGAAGTGTGCATGTGACAGCGTTTGAAGTGTCACCAGATACAGCATATGCGTTTGTGGCTGCTGCCTTGCAAATAACAGCAGGAGGTCTTGTGTAATAGGCCTGTTACAAAGGGCACTTCAGTCAGAGGCTCTAACAATCTGGGCTGTTGCTTTGCCCTCAGCTATTGATTTTTCTATCCACATAGGCGTGATTAGCTTTTAACGAGCCCTCCCAAGCATCCTCCCAGATTCCACTTTGTTCACTGACAATGATTAGGAAATACGTGCTAGAGGCAGTGTGGGCACATCTGGGGTTTGCTGCAAGGGCTGACTGATCCCTGTGCTTTCCCCACAGAGTTGGGCATGGGCAGTGTCATAGGCAGGGGAAGAGACACAGATTTGTAGCCCAAGAAAGTATCCTGAGACTGATGGATCTCCATTAGCTCCTGAGGATTTGTGTGCCCATCAAATCACCTAGTTTATCATGGAACCACAGCAAACGTTTCAGGTACCTGGGAGACTTCCCCCCCCCTGCCATCCCCCACACCCAGCAACAAGCCCTTCTCTACCACAGGCAAGAAAGTTTTGGCCAGAAACAAGTTCATAAACACAAGATTCCAAATCTGGTGTGAACTAGATCTCAGAGGTGAGATGACCTTGAGCCCTGTTCTCTGCAGAATTTAGCTCAGCTTTATCTTTGTGGATTTCTTATGATCTTCCCCAGCTGATCATTGTGTGGGGGGGTCCTGGAGTACTGGGCAAGGGGATGTGATGGAGAAAGGGAATTTCTAGCCACACAGCTTGCTTTCCCTGCTGCAGGTAAGTGGCACTCCACTGAATCCTGATCAGTATGAGTCACGTTATTCTGCACACACCCACTGAAACTATTTTCTGACCATTTCCATTTGGCATGTGCCTTACAGCACTGTGTGGGTTCCCAGCTGCTGGAGTAACCTGTGAGGTATGGGAATTTTTCTGTGTGAACTGGCACTGCTGAAACTGTGCACTTCGGTTCAGATCAGGGAGATGGAAGCACACAGGTAGGAATCCAGAGCATCCTTTCAAATCGAGTTACTCTGGATTTGTGCCAGTTTATCATTTCCTTGGAGGAGCTGAATTTGGCTGAGTAGCTCCCAACAGGCATGGACAGCCCTTAGAGCAAATGGTCACTTTGTGATATTGCCTTCTTGTGTCCATTTAATTTTCCTCCCATTGTCTAGTCATGATGACAGGAACATGTAGGATTTCTTTTTCCCTTCCTCTGCAATGTAATGGTGTGCTTGCTGCTGCCAGTTGGACAGGTTCACCTGTCACATCCTCTGCGGGGATCAGGGACACTGCCAGTACATTTCATCTCTTCTCACCCGATAGTGTTTTTTGGGACCTTTGGCTTTCATTATTCACTTTATGACTACGTGGTGTTTCCTGGACTACAGCAATTTAAAGACTGGATATTCCTCCTACACTACATTTTCTAAACAGCTTTTTGATATTGAAGGGGTGGGCAACAATGTCCCACTTTGTTCCTTTCGTTCCTGTATTTCTTATGCATCCTACCCTGACTTTGGACAGCAAGAGGATGCAGAAAGTCTCTTGTAGTGATGTAGTTCTGCATGGCTGGGTTCTGGTGGAGAAGGGGGGCTCAGGGGTGTCTTCTGCAAGGAGCAGCCAGAAGCTCTCTGCAGGCCCCACAGAGCAAACACCAGCTGGCTCAAGGCCAGACCTGCCACTGGCCAAGGCCGAGCCCATCAGCGATGGTCACAGCGCCTCTGGGAGTCGCATTTAACAGGAAAAACCCCACAAGCAGCCACTTTTTCCCCCTAGAGAAGGGGATGGGGAGGAATCCCTTCCCCCCCCCGCCCTCGGGTAAGAAGGAAAACGGCTTGTGAGGAACTGACCAAAACCCCCATTCCCCCAGTCCCTGACCCTCCCCACACCACAAAGGGGGGAAGAAGGGAGCAAAATCATGGCTAAAGTGAAGTCTGCTAAGAAGGGAGGGGTGGGTAGAGGTGCTTTAAGATCTGGTGTCACTGGGGGTGCAGGGCAGTGTCATAGTGTTTTCTGTCCTTTATTCTGTGCTGAGTCTGTTCTGCCCATGATGGTGATTCCAAATGATCTCTCCCTGTCCTCATCTCCACTCCTGAGCCTCTCAATAGATATTTTCTCCCCTGTCCAGCTGGAAAGGGGAGTGATGGAGCACCTGTGGTGGGCATCTGGCCTCCAGCCACAGTCAAACCACCACACATAGCAACAGCAGCTGGGACAAAACACCCAGCTGACCCCTCACAGCCATTGCAGATGCTGATGTGCAGACCTGTCAGTGGTTCCCAAAGTGAAGTATGATCCTTACTCTTCCCCTACACAAGGAGCTCCTCACTGGCCAGGACTAGTCAGGAAAGAAGAGAAAAACTGGGATGAGAAAAGCATAGATTAGGTCATCTAAGGCTGATCTTGGGTGTTTATGAGTGCCACGTAGAAATTCTTTTCTGGAGTTGTGGCTTCCACAGTTGGCATGAGCAGTGTTCTTGTCTTGTTTTAGGAGCAACATGAAGTTGCTTGGGAGGAAATGATCCCTGAACATTGCACTGGTTCTGAGTGTGGGGGAAGCCCAGCTTGGCTCAGTCAGCCAAAGCTACTTCTTTGCAGTGAGAGATACCAGCCATGGTATGGCAGGTCAAGCTTCAAACCGTGCTATTCAGGACTTCAGACTATAGTTACAGGACAGTAGGGGAAAGCAAAGATCTTCAGTACTCCTTTTGAACTATATACAATTGTTGGGAAAGTATCTAGATTGACAGTGATGCTAAAAATAGCACTGACATAGGGAGAGCTTCTCACAAGGACTGGCACTTAGTTTACATCTACACTGTGGGATGCTCCTGAGTGTGTTTCTCTCCTATCCTCTAGTTACCCTCTACAGTGACTCTGGGGCATATTAAGCCATTCAGAGTCTTGCTAGGTTACCGGGTATGTTTGGGTACTGTGTGCTCCATGAGGGTCCTCTGCTCCCTCAGCTTTGCTGTTTGGAAGGAGAGCAAATCTAGTCTGGAGAGTTGGGTTGAGGGCATTCCTTAAACATCTGTGTCAGTAAGTCTGCAGTTGCAGTTTTGCTTCTTGATTATGGTTGGAATGCCACACAGGTTGCATGATTCGAAGTCATTCTCCCAAATACAGGCCTAGGATAGGGTCTGAACAGCATGAATGTGAATCCATCCCACTTTGACCTAGCCCTCTGTGACTAGGATGCAGCTGAGAAAGTGGAGAATTCAAAGGTGAAGCATCATGATTTAGGAGTAGCTGTCTGGCCAAGAAAACAGCTTGTTTACTAGAAAGGCTGCAGACCAAACTTCTTTGCACAACTGTGGGTCACAGCTAAGTCACTGCTGCCTTGCTGCAGCTGATTAGCTGAATCTCCATCCAAAGGAGGTCAGACACCCAGCATACATGTACACGCTCTGAAATCTAGACAACTGACATGGCAGGCAGGCTACAGCCTCCCTGATGGGTTCCGAAAATGGCAAAGGAGGATGTGAATGGTGTGATCATTGGGAAGCTGCTACCCAGGGACCAAAGTGTAAGGCAAGAACAAGAGCCCTCAGCACTGAGTTAATAACACTGAGTCATTCCTGCTCTTCTCAGTGCTTCCACATGGGCTGAGCTTCCCCATGTGGGCAGGTTCACTGAAGTCCATGGGGAAAGCATAGCTGAGGGAAAAAGTCATCGCCAATGTATGTGAGGTGAATGTCAGTGCCAAGGAAAATCATTAGCAAAACAGCTGACCCAATTTTTAGCTACTCTAGAGTCTAAACAAGACCCAAGGCCTTATTTTATAGTTGGGTCCACTCTCACATCAAAGGAAGGAGATTAACCTAACTCAAGGAAGGAAGAAATTACTGTAGCCAAGGTCAAAGTGGTAACAAGTAATTTGTTATCAGCTGCAGAGAAAGTGGGAGCAGTGTGGAATGAGTTGTCCTTAGCAAACTTATTGAAACGGGGGATGGCAGGGGAGAAGGCAAAAGAAAGTTCTAAGAAGGAAGAAAACCCCAGAATGAAGGAAGAACAAGTGGTTCTCCAAATATGTAAGACGACTGAAATGAATCCTTGCACTTTCGATGGCAGGAAAAAACCTTGATACTTGGGGCTGTTGCTGTTGAGATGGGATGTGGGTGGTAAGAAAATGAGAAACGTCTAGTATCATTGAAAAGGGGCATGGGGTCTTGTTCTTCCTTCAGATATTGCTTATGGTGCTATAGGGTCCTTGTCACTGCCACTCTACACTTCAACCTTCGTGATGCCTGGAAAATTGCCACTGCAGCATCCAGAGTCCTCCATAGCCTTCTTCTTTGACAGGACTTCAGCAGATGTCACCTTCTAGAAAACTGTCTTCTGACAAAGCCTTCGCTCTCACATTGCTACAATTAATCAGCTGATGAACGCGTTCAAATGTTTAAGGGTAAAGCTGAAATGAATTCTGACAGTGTTCACATATATTCATTGGGAAAAAACAGATTATGAAGGAAAAAAAAAAACAACCCCAGAGAAAAATACATTTTAAAATATTTCATGTTGAACTTTCCCTTACCCGCAAGCTGACATGTTTGTGTCAGGCAGCACTGACAACAAAACTCAGGGAGAGAATATGGTGGACTTAAAGTAATTGTAATTTACAGGTACATGGAAGCAGGAGGTGGATTAAAGTTGTAGCTGGCCCTGGTTTAGTCTTGTACAGTACCTGGCAGGTCAAATGCCATGGGACTGGCACATAGAAGGGTCCCACAATTTGTTAAACAAAAAGAAGTGAGTCTTTGGCTTATTGAAGGCGAGGGAACGAGTGGGAAGGTTGAGAGGCTCCTGGGAGAGCTGAGGGGTTTGGGTGAGAAGGACCCCCTTGGCAGCAGTGAGGCCAGGCGGGTGTCCCAGAGGCCAAGGGGAGGTCATGCTCTCCGGGATGAGCAAGCCCTGACGTTTCGGTACCGCAGTGATCCTCTGGCTGGCAGAAGGAAGCTCTGTGGTTGGGTTATGCAATTGTGCTCTACGAGGGTTCTTTTTTTTTTTTTTTTTTGAAGAGTTTTTGCTACTCAGTGTCTCTGGGTTCCAGGAGTCCTGACTGACTCCAGCACTACAGACACAGGAGAGAGAGAGAGGCTGCTGTTGCTGCTGCTGCTGGGAAATGTATCCCTTACCAAGTTCATCCTTTTTTAAAGCAATGTGATACGGTGGACTCTTTTACTCCCTTGGTTTCCTTCTGAAAGCTTCCACTTCGGGAGGAGGTAGGTAAGATGGGCAGCAGTGGCTTCAGGAATTCACTGGGGTGCCCCAAGCCTAGGTGCTCTGCCTTCCTGCTTTTACTCTCTTTCTCAAATGCTTATGCAGAAGCATTTTATTTTTAAAGGGAGCTACTACACTCTCCCTATCTACAGGAAACAGAATTTTTTAAAAAAAAAAAAAAAAAAAGGAAGAATTTGGCAAGGAGCCAAGCCCAGTGAGTGAAGTAAGAAGTAGGAAACTTGGAGTAAGTTTAGTAACCAGGACAGTGCATGGCAGAGCGGGTCCGCCCTGGATTTTAGGGGACCCAGAGAGCAGCGTGCGATGCCCATTTCCCAGCGTAGAGAGGCTTTGCTTTCTTAGATGAATGTCCTGGCGCTGCGACCACGAGTGTTGGTGTTGGGAGGGGATAAAGCTGCCTGTAAATGAGAAGAGAGGAGTGTACCGGAGTGCTATGGAGGGCAGTAACTTTGTTGCTGTGACTTTTACAGACCGTCAAGGGTAAGATTTCACGCTTTCCCTCTGCTCACTTATTTTCTCTTTCTTTTTTTTGGGGGGGAGAGAGGGGGCTGAGGGGTGGGGGCACAAAAACACATTTCCCCCCCGCCTCCCCCCCCAAACCTCCAGACCCGGGAGCTTTGCAAAGCTTAATCAAAGTTGCTTGGGGTTGAACTTTCTCTGCGAGCGCGCTGATAGACTTCTGGGTGGAGTGAGCTGAGCTGTGCATGATTCCAAGCAGCAGCAGCAGCAGCAGCAGCAGCAGCAGCAGCAGCAGCAGCAGCAGCAGCCCCGGGAAGCTGCTATTGTTTGGGGAGCAGATTGCAGCCTGCATTTCTGTTTGGGATCTCGCTCCCTCTCAGCTGTTGATCCGTAACTTGAGCGTTGCAACTAGCTTACCCCAAGGAGCTGAATGCAAATTTTTGACTGCTGTGCTGGTGTCAGTTTAAAGCGTGTTTTAATGAAGACAGATGGAGGATATTGGATCATTACTTTAAAACGTGGCAGATAACAGACTGAGTCTGTTTCCCAGCAATTACAGCTAATTGCATTGGCACATTTGTGTGGAGGCGTAGGAGCACTTCGGTCTGCGCAGTTTCGTGGGTTTCTGTAGGTATAGCTTGGAACAGCACCAGAAGGAAAGCTGGAGGGCTGGCTCACCTCACCCAGGACACCCCTTCAGGTATTTAAAAAAAACCTGGAGAGGTTTCAGGGATACTTTCTAACTCCTTGCACCGAGTTAGTGGATTTAAAAGAGAGTCACCGCGCCTTTTCTAAACTGTAATGCCAGGAGTGACCATTTGTTACCTTACTTCAGGTTGAATTCAGGCAAGTCTGATTTCTGCCCTGAAAGAGTGTTATTCTGGGGTTAAAACCACACATTTCGGTTGGGCATCCTGCACGTCACGTTCTGTGTTTCCCACCTGCAAAGCAAGGAGCGGTACAACACATGCTACCATTTGGGTCTTTGGGGTGCTCAAACACCTGAGGATGTAAGGAGTGGAAGAGAAAAACAAATGCTAATGTATTTCAGTGTTAAAAGATTATCAGTGCTAATTATGCCTAATGACTGAAACTTTTGTGTTTGCTTTCAATAGGTGTAAGCAAATGCATCCTACTCTTTGGAGCCAATATTTGAATAATTTGACTGAAGCAGTTAATACACTGGAAGCTTAAAGGGCCCCACTGCAAACTTGTCTTTGACAGTCCATGCAGGTGTGCCAGGCCTTTATGTTGCCCTTGCCAGGGCACCAGCAAACATTGTACCAGCTGTGGTGTACCTCTCAACCATACCTGGGAGTGAATGCGACTCTCCCGCTTTAACACTGGATGTGGTGGCATCCCTTTAGCAGGCGTGCATCTAAAGACATGGAGGAAACAGGGAGTTTGAGCTCCTAATGTACTCAAACCCCTTAATGTTTTCCCAGCTGTGCCTCCAAATCCAGTTTAATGTGATATGCGTTCAAAATTTAGGGACTCATTTTCGTTTCACCTCATGGTATTGCTCCACCAAGAGCGCTAGGCAGCACAGGCAGCCTTGAACCTTGTCTGTCATGTTGCTCAGTGCTTGTGATCTGCTTTCTCATATACTGAGATACTGGTTGGATATTTCGTACTTTCACCTGAAAAAATAGTATTTCCATGAGATGTGGGTATTTGTGATTGGTACCTCAGCTGACTGCAGATTAAATGAAAACTAACTTTCTTCACATGCAAAAACTGACCTGACATGGAAAGTTGGTGAGTGAAGGCATGGCATACTTTCTAAATGTTTGCCTGGACAGAGGTATTTAAGCTTTTTAGGGTGTATGCATGACCACACTATGCCCAGTGGCAGAAAGGACTGGAGAAATCTTGATCTCCTGCTGAATTCCCCTTCACTCTGCGTGGTTGTTTCTAGCATGATTTTTTTCCCCTTGGATATCTGCTAAAACCACTGCCTGGGGAGGAATTTCAGTCTGTACCAAACTACACCCCATGATCTGGATTACAGTAACCCTTCCAAAAAAAAAAAATGATCGTATTTAACATGGACCATTTCACAGAGTCTGGGAAACCAGGTGATGGGAGCAGAAGCACCAAGTATTTTGTAATCCGTATTTATCATTGGATGTGATGTATCGTGTCGCTGTGAAACGGGGCCAAGAAGTTAGCCGTGTTTTCCATCTGCAACATCTGCTCTCCATTCAGCCACGCTGTGCCCTATCATTTCTCATTTTGCTACTCCTCACTGCGGTGGTGGAAGGTGCCTCCCTCCGCCCCCAATTTGCAGTACAGCCCTTCGCGAGCCATGGTTCTGCAAATTCCACGTGCTGTAGCTCATTGCAACCTGCCCCTTACAGGAAGAGATTTGTAGAGTTGTTCTCAAGCCAAATCTGGCTCTTAAATAAGGCTGAGCTTGGTCTGTGAGAAAGCATCCCTCCCCTATTCAAGACCCATCAAAGCAGAGTCTCGCTGTGGATATTAAAGCCCTCAGAGCCCATGATTAACCTGTCAGTAGCCATAAAACAGGTGGATTGTCTTTGCAGAAGTGTAAGCTGTAGGCTAGACACTTTGTAGAGCACCTTAGGTACAAAAGCCTTCTATAGTGAGAAGAGGTAATTTATTCATAGCTCATACCCCCCAAATCCCCATACATGAGAAACTGGGAATTTGAGCTTTAAATAATTTTACAGGCTGTGGAAACGTGGGGTAGTAAGACGTATCCTGTTAAGTACAGCCTGTGTGATTATTCAAATACTCTGAGCCCTGACTCATTACAGGGTACCTGAAGCAAAGTGAAATGGGAAAGAAATGAAAAAAAAAATTAAGAAAAGAAAAAAAGAGTGAAAAAGGAAGCATTAAAAAAAAACAAAACTCCAGAAGGGCTGACACAGGCTGTGGAAGGCAACTTGAGGAGATTGAAGCAGTGCTTCACTTTGCATCTGAAAATAGCTGCTGTCAAGGAAAATGAAGGCAAATGGGAAATTGCCTTTTTTCTGACCACAGAAAGTTTTTGTGTGCTTTATGGATCTTCAATTAATTTAGGAATGGGAGGCCGTGAAAGTGTCTTACCAAAATTTGAGAAGTACTTGATGCCACATGAAAATCAAACGTGAGAGAGATGATTTTTCTTCACAAAAAGCGCTAAGGGAAATTAAAACCATAGCAGTGCATGGGAGTGATGTGAGGCTGAAGACCCACTATTGTGATTTTGGAAGGGAAACTGGATCTCAGATTTTAAAAATAGATACATAAAGCAAGCTGAACAAGCTAAATCTGGGGGGAGGGTGGGGGTGGGAAATAATACCCTGAGGGAGACTGTTGATAGATACAGGTGTAAAGATGTTGGACCCCTCAGGCAGCATTTAGAGTCCTGGGACTGAAAGCCAGACAGAGCTCAGGTCAGCCAAGAGAGGCGTCTGTAGAAGTGGTGATAGCTAACAAAAACAGGAACAGAACCTGGAGCATCACCAAAAGGGACAACCCCACCGTCATTTGCTTAGGCTTGCTTTCACACTTGCAGCCGATGGTCAATGAACTCTCAGACTGAAAACAGACACCTGGAAGTGTGAAGTGGTACTGGTGCAGAGCAGGGTGTGAGCAGGCAGGCACAAACAGAAGCAGTAGCCAGCGTGAGAGTGGCTTGCTAGGTAAAGGAATATGAGGATTAGATGTGTGAGTCAATAACAAAGCAGTAGAAAAAGATATTTGCAATATTATGAAAATAAAAGGTACGTTTTAGTGCAATAGGGGTGTGGCAAGCCCTTAATGCCATCGTGTTTGTGTACCCATTGACTACTGACACATTCTCAAATAACATTGTGGTTTGGGCAAGCGAGGAGCTGACTTTTACATAAAAGATCAGGTCAGCTTGGGAAGGATTCATACATAACTCCTGGGCTTTAACTAAGCAGCTGTGCTAAATCTGTGTGATGGAAATGACGTACTGGAGAGGTAATTGGTACAGATGGATATGGCAAAGTTATCACCCGTGTCTGCCCTAAAAGGAAAGGGTTTATGGAGTGATGAGCCTGCAAGGATGCTTGTGCTGGCTATGATGATAGCCTAAATTTGCTGCTAAGTGAAGATGTTCCATTAATGCAATCCTAATCAAATGCACTGAAAAGTTGAAGGAATTAAAGATCCCCTCCATGCCACAATAGTGTATTGTTTCAGTCTTGTTGTCATACTGTGGTCACTCCAGAAACCAGTGATTAAGGAATCAGTAATTAACAAAAGCCATGTGTCACAGCTGAAGGAAGTTTCAGGTTTTTGTTTGTGAGACGCAGACTGTAACTCTATTGTTTGTTTCATGTTTTTACTGCTGAAAGAAGGCTTATAACCACCCTCTCTTCTCCCCCACACATATAAACATCCTTTCTTTCCCTCTGCTGAAATTACATGCCTTGTCAATTGAGTACACAGCTGGGAGAGGTTTGGTAGCTGCAGATAGTTTTTTCCAAAACATTTGGCTCTTAGAGCAAAATCCAGAGTTCAGCATCACAGCCATATGATGATTCCAGCCAGCCCACCTTTTGCATGCTTGTGCTGCCAGTGGACAGTGCCAGTAACATCTGTGGCTCCTAGTGCTCTAGGAAATCCGAAGTCTTTGTGTCTGGATGTGTGGGTAGCATGTCTCGCTCCTCCCACTGTCTTATGGGGAGCTCTCGGCCTTCGTTAGGGGTGTTTTGTAAGACACAATGGTAATTCTAAAACATGGAAGAAATACATTCAAAATTACAGACTGAGGTCAGCTAGGGATGAAAAGTGAGGTCGGTCAGAAATGTTGAGAAAGCTTTAGGTTGTGACATAGAATATTGTAACTTCAAGTGGTTTAGCTCCTTGGACGCAGGAAATTTTGGGGAGAGGTGTTGCCAAAGCATTTGTACTGGTGAGCAGAAACAGTTGGATCTACATGGGTGAATAGGGAAAGGATCTCTTCAAAGCACAGTAGGCACAGAGGGATTCCTGAACACCATGGTGAGTGGCAGGGAGCACCATGCCAGGGCTGTGCTGTGCTCAGGCTGTACAGCACTCAGCGGGCTGGCTGGAGCTCACCTGATATTGTTTGCCTTATCTCAGCCTCATCAAATGGCAGCTGCTAAATATAGCTTTGCTCTAGCATCTGGAATTGACATCTGTGCATAAATGCTTGACCTATGCAGTGATAGTAGAGTTTTCCTTAAAGTTCACCTTAATTTTCTGAAAAGATGTGAAGCTCAAGCTTGGGCAGAGGCTGGTGGTGTTGTATCAGGCTTGTACTTGGGCAGTGGCATCGGCTGTATGCGCGTTTGTCTGTTTCCAAAATATGGTATATTCACTATACTTGTCTCCTCAGCACAATGCTCTGCACAGATAGCATGAAGTGCAAACACTTCATTCTGTCACACAGACAACTTGTTCTGGATAGATGACAATTCCCTCAAAAGTCTCAGTTTGGCTATGCTGGCCAGTTAAGCAACTGGTACAATGTTCCTGTTGATTCATGCTCCGGTCAGCCAGGCATGCCGGAGGGTGACCAGCACATGCACCAAAGTGTCAGCCAGTACATCTTAAGTGCAGGCAGATGTACAGGAAACCAGTGTTTCCCACTGCTTCCTGCTCTTGAGGAAGGCTGGTCTTGCTCTGGGTAGTCACGAAGTTCCTCCGTACCTTCAGCACAATCCCTGTGAGTGTATTTCTCCTTTTCGTGTAGGGCCAAATTGGACCAAGGTAGGAGAGATGTTCTTTTCAGTCTCTCTTCCTCCAGCCTCTTTGTGACACATCAGGAGATGAACAAATCAAAATGTCCAAGATAGGGCCGCCCACACTGATGCAGCAGTGCAACACGCAAACCTGAGATGCTTCTGCATTGTAAAACAGGCCATGTGATAAACTGTAGCTGTTGGCTGCAGTGCTAAGGAGTTTTTCTTATTTTATGGGTGCAGAATCACACATATGTGCTGTGTCATGTCATGCTGCAGGACTAGAAATGCCCATCATGAATTACCTTCTCTTTTCTCTTGCAGGAGTTCCATGGAGTTGGACTAAAATAAAGTTTTGGGATGTCTCTATTTGGATTAAAATTTGGAAAGAAGAAATTGAAAGGTGAGTGTGGTCTGGTAGTGCCACTGTCACGGGTGACCACCTAAGGAATGTAAACACAGCACTGCACGCAAGCCCTTGAGAGCGTGCTTGAGGGCATGTCTTACCCCTGCAGAGCAGGCAGAGGCAGGCACAGGTTGTTCATGTGCCTTGCACACCTTGGGGGAGTGCTGCACACCATGTGCCAGTGAATGGGAGGAAGGGACACTTGCAACAGCACAGGCCTCAAAGTTTGTGCCCTGTCACGGCATGCAGCTGGCTCAGGGACGTTGGGTTTTGGTGTCTTTTACACAAGGATTTTTTTGGGGAGTGGGTGGAGGAGCAGTGCATTGTGTCCCCTCTAAAGCAGTTCATAAAATATGGTAGAAGCAAGTCACTGTGAAGGTCTGATGAAGAAATCTGATGATTAAGTGTGTTAATGGCTATGGCCTAGATATTCCCTTCAGTGAGAGGTCAGAAAGGGAACAAAGTACACAGATGGACCCTGAGAGCACAAAGAATGCTGAGGGGAACACTAACTCTGGAGGAGAAACCAGAGCCTAACAGTTCTCTCCCTGTGAGCTCTACATGGCACTCAGATAAACAGATGTGGAGGTAGGGAGCAGCCACCCTCTGCAGCATGATCCTCACTGGACTTTGGAGCAGAAATCCCTGCAGAGATGAATGCTTGACAGAAGATCTAGGTGGGGCCTACTGGCATGCCCTTAGAGCAGGCTAGCTTCTTGTAGCCTTGTACAGTACATCTTCATCAGTACCAGGGCTTTGCAGCAGGAGTCATTGAAGTGACTCTTGTGTTTTACCACTTTGTCTCCAGGCCCAGGGTGTGATCTCTGGTCAAGGATCCAGGTCTGCAGACACTGAATTGGGAAAGTCTCCAGCCTTTCCTTTCCAGGGTGTTCCACCCTGTGTTAGATGAATGCAGAGATTAATGCCCTGCTCATATTTTGACATGAATTTATTTTTTTCCCAACCTCTCTGAGCTCAGAAGACTGAATAGCTTTTTCCCAAGGGTTTATTTTTGCAATTGTGCTGCTGTTTCCCCTTCCTGGCATGGGGTAGACCGTAAGCCCTGGTGTTAAGACAGGGGCATCCGTTTGCTGCTGTGATAGTCCCAGGAGAGGAGGCTGTGATTGCTCTCAGGGAAGGATCTCTGCCAGCCCAAGGTCTCTTTCTCCATCTTGGCTTTGGAGATGAGGGAGCACTGGCACGTCTGTGCACCACTGCCCACTCAGGGCATCCCCGCTTGTCAAGTTGTTCTGATTATCAAAAAGATGATGTTGCTGGTTCAGGGTAGTTTGGGTTTTGCCTGGCCCAGAATCTGAGCCCACCTTTCAACCAAGCTCAGCTCTCCCTAGGTATAAAACCCATACTTAACAGGAGAAAATAATTCACTTTCACAGTTTATGTTATTTTGATCACCAGTTCAAAACAAATTAATTCAAACTGGAGGAAGTTCAGGGAAGGTTAAGGGAAACTGAACTGATCAGGGAATGAGGAGCTTCCATAACAGGATGCTAAAACAGCTTTTTTCCCCCCTCCCTTTTATTTTTAATTATTTTGCCTTGCAGCCCAAAAGCTGAAAGGGCTATGGTTGCTCCTTGCACACATTTCACCGGAGTAAATGCCAGGGTTGAAGTACTATTTTAATCGAACGATTTATATGCCTTTTTTATTTGGAGACGTCCAAGGGACTCTGCTGCCTGGGAGCAGGCAAAGCTCTTCTGCAGAGACTGTCCCATATGCACTCATCTTGGCAGGACAGTACTTGTCATGGAAAGACCAAATTTCTGTTCCAAAAACAAAGCTGGGTGGCAGTTGACCTCACTGAAGAGCTCATGTTATGACTTTCATGGGAGAGAATGGATTACCTCAGGCATCAGCTGCTGAAACTGGGATCAGGATTGCTCCCATGAGAACCAGTAATATTTTCTTGTTTTTCCTCAGCAAGACATGGCCGTTTCCACATGATCTGAGATGCAGGCAAAATTAGGAAGGTTTTGTTTCAGGATAGGTGTAGTTTAACAAGACAGGTTAAGTGGTCTAAATTTCTTGGAGCTAAGAGGGACACAAAACTACTGGAGAGTGTCCAGAGGAGGGTAATGAGGATGGGGAAGGGTCTGGAGGGAAGTCCTATGAGGAGAGGCTGAAGTGCCTTGGTTTGCACAGCCTGGAGGAGTTTGAGGGGAGACCTCATCATGGTCTGTGGCTTCCTGATGAGTGGGAGCGAAGCGGCAGGTGCCAATGTCTCTTTGGTGACCAGGGATAGAACCTGAGGGAACGGCATGAAGCTGCAACAGAGGAAGTTTAGGTTGGATATTGGGAAGAGGTTCTGTACTGAGAGGGGGTCAGGCACTGGAACAGGCTCCCCAGGGAAGGGGTCACAGCACTGAGCTTGGCTGAGTTCAAGAAGCATCCGGACGATACGCTCAGTCCCACGCTCTGACCTGGCTGGTCCTGTGTGGAGCCAGGAGTTGGGCTTGGGGATCCTTATGGGTCCCTTCCAGCTCAGGATGTTCTATGATTCTATAAGAGTTTTTCATTGGCTTATGTTCTTTATACAAGCAGGCAAGGACATAACTAATAAGTCACCTTCACAGAGCAGTAGTGTGTAGTGTCACGTCAGACACACTACTTGTGTGACACTGTTGGAGGAAGCCAGTTCCTAGATGACTGAACCTCAGTGAAGCTCTTCCAGCCAAAGTGGGGAAGTACCTCTTGCAGACAAGCAGCAGTAGTGTTTCTGTGCAAAAGATGCCTGAAATCTTTTATGCTGAGGTTTAACCTACAGCAAACATTGATGAAACAAAGGATCAGGAACACTTTCAGTTCAGAGGCTCTGTGGGAAGAAATAAGGATCATGCTTTGGTGATGGCTTATAAATGTGGAATGTCCCTGCTCACTGACTTGATCCCATGGCAGCTTAACTCACTTGTGGAGCTCCATACGTTGAGGGTGGGGATGGTCAAGAACAAACTGTGAAACAAACAGAAATAGGGAACTGTGAGAACTCACCTACACAAATGATCTTATCCCCAGGTGCGTGCTTCCAGTCAATGACAAGAGCAGTCATTGCTGCAGCTTCAAGCCCAGCCTGAGGGCATTATGCAAGGAAAAAGAAGCCAGGGCTTTTTGAAAGCTGTGTTGGGCTTTCCTTCTTGCTGCTAGGGACAGACAGCTCCCTGGGGTAGCTGGGTTTTGAGCAGCTGGGCTCAGCAGGTCTTGGCAGGGGTAGCAGTCACCTATGGAGAAGGCAGCCCAAGACTGGCTCTATGGACATAAAGCTCAGCTACTTCTTGGGACTCCCATTAAGGTCTGATAGGAAATGTCTTACCACAACAGACATTCAGTATGTAAAATATATTTATTTTTACATAATTTCCCATGAGGGAAATAACTGTGAACTGAGAAACTTCTCAAAGTTCGTTTCAGAGCTGTATTTGTTTTTATGATTTTTACATCACTTCCTATCACTGTGTATTGCTGTTATGAAACATGTGCATTTGTGTCAAGCTGTGGAATTACCAGTGTGTATAGGTGATACTATTTTCTAGTAAAGGAAGTTACATGTGACAGCCAGTCACTGTCATTCTAGTTTTTAAAACAAAAACAAATCACCATTTCACCTGCTGTATGTGGCATGCTGATATTGGTCAAAATATTGTGAACTACTATTACAAAAACCAGGATACAAAGAGATATAAAATTCTAAACAAAATTTGAAAAAAAAAATTACAGTTTTCAAAAATTAAGAGACAATTTCTACTGCTAAAATATTTGAAAAATGCATACTTGCATTCTGGAGTGGACTGAAAACAAACATGAAAAGATGTAGATGCTTCTTGAGAAATTACCTGTTGCAAGGCAATTTCTGAGATGTAGTGAGTCCCCACCCCTTGCCCAGAGCCAGGGCAGGTGGCTGAGACATTGCTGGGAGGAGGGACCAAAGGAAAACCAGAACTCATTATTGCAGGAGATGGGGAGAGACATGGCTGCCTCTGTCTCTTCACAGAATAATCTAGAAAGGAGTATTTTTGTTTTAAAATTATCTAGCACTTCTTCCAGGCCTGTGTCCCAAGAGTGCTGTTTGACCATGAGTGCTGTACATGCTGGGCAAATCCAAGGCATCCTTTTGAAGTTCTCTTCTATTTTTCTTCATTCCCTTGCCTTGCCTTCCTGTCCCTTTCCCTTTCCACCTTCCCTTCCCTTTTCACCTTCCCTTTCCTTTCCACCTTCCCTTCCCTTTTCACCTTCCCTTCCCCTTTCCACCTTCCCTTGCCTTTCACCTTCCCTTCTCTTTTCACCTTCCCTTCCCTTTCCACCTTTCCTTCCCTTTCCACCTTCCCTTCCCTTTCCACCTTCCCTTCCCTTTTCACCTTCCCTTCCCCTTTCCACCTTCCCTTCCCTATCACCTTCCCTTCCCTTCCCTTCCCTTCCCTTCCCTTCCCTTCCCTTCCCTTCCCTTCCCTTCCCTTCCCTTCCCCTTTCCCCTTTCCCCTTTCCCCTTTCCCCTTTCCCCTTTCCCCTTTCCCCTTTCCCCTTTCCCCTTTCCCCTTTCCCCTTTCCCCTTTCCCCTTTCCCCTTTCCCCTTTCCCCTTTCCCCTTTCCCCCTTCCCCCTTCCCCCTTCCCCCTTCCCCCTTCCCCCTTCCCCCTTCCCCCTTCCCTTCCCCCTTTCCCCCTTCCCCCTTCCCCCTTCCATTCCCCCTTCCCTTCCCTCACTTTATGGCAAGAATATCAAGTACTGCTTTTAAGATCTAATATTGAACTTCATTTTCATATCAAAAACTTAACTGCACCTGAGGCAGAAATAATTCCAGTTCACCCTCAAGATTTTTGATTTCCGATCTTGCATCTGCGGTATGAATATGGAAGTGTGGCTGTACATCTCCTAAGTGGGGCCTCTATTAGCAGTGCCAGAAGAAAAAGGATTTTGCATTAATACCAGGAACATGTGAAATGTTCTACATGTGTGGCAAATTCCACCTGCCACGTAGTGTTTGACCTGTGCTAGCGTGAGGCTGAGCTCAGTACCAAAGGCACAGTTCATGACCACAAAAGTACACTTCGTGCATTTCATTTCCTTAAGGAGGGTACTTGCGCTTTTGAGGCAAAAAAGACATAATAAAGAAGGTCTTTATTTAATAATGGAGGAACAGGCAGGAGGGAATAGGGTTAAACACATTTATGGTGGTGTCTCTGAATGGTCTTGCCGCAGGTTTTTTTTTTGAAATTAAATTCCTCACACTCAGCTACTCCATTTCAGAGATGAAAATTCATGCGATTGCCAGCATAAATCCTCTCCAGCTGCAGCAGCCAGAGAGGCTCTGTAGAAGAGGGGGCATCTACATGTCAAAAAATGTGCAGTTTTCCAAGATGGAGAGCCCTCCTTTGAGTCAATTAGAAAAAAAAAAAGAAAGAAAAAGCAGATTTTCATGCCGGGCATCTGGGCATGTCCCTGCTCCAAGCAAGGCTTGGCTGTGTGACCTTCCCCTTGCCTGTTTCCATCCCACTGGCTTCTCATCGCTCTTCCTGCCTCAGCCATGCTCGCTGCAACCTGCCAGGCTCTGGCAGGTTCAGGGCAGGGATGGGCTTTGTTTTCGTGCCACAGAGCTGCTGGCGTGTCAGCACCAGGCAGGTTACAGCATTAGGTTGACACGAGGGTAACGAGCCTGGCTCTTGTCTGTGCTCCAGCCTGGCTGTGAAATGTAGATAGATAACCTGTGTGAGCCTCAAACCTCTTGTAGGGCTCTTCGCCTCAAACCTCTTGTAGGGCTCTTCCCTTCACACTTGCATACCCTCTGATCTGTATTAAACATTGAGCTGTTGGGTAAAGATCCCTGGCTTTGGTTTTGGGTGGAGTCTCCTTGCTGCAGCTCTGATCCCAACAAGGCCCTGATGTACTATGAATGTCACATCCTGTGATACAGCTCTTGTAAAAGATCACCCTCATCCCTTTAAAGCTAGGAATTCTACCCAAGGTATGGCACCTGCAAACCACAAAGCTTGTTGCATGGTTCCCACATCTCTTCTGTTTGCAAAATAAGGGTGATTGTTGCTTTACTGTGCAAGGAGATTTTGGCTATCAGCTTGTATAATAACCTCTCTAGGATCAACAGGTTTTGTTGCCTAATATATTACATGAGGTCTTGCCCTCTCCCATAGAGTTACCTTTCAGTGGAAACAGTACTTCTCTTTTTTGAGGGGAAAACAGTGATACCAATGCACTGCAGCAGGTTTCAGTTACTTGCAGTCCAGCAAAGACCAGAAATAAAAGCCTGGATTTCTCTGCCTGTACAGCTGGGTGATCTCTTGAATGCTGGATGCAAGGTGGCACTTGTGCCCTTGCTGAGAGAGGACACCAAAAGCTGGGTCACACAGTGACAGTGAGGTGTCCAAAAGAGGGGTCACCAAAAGTTGGAGGGAGATGGGTCAGGAGGAGGTGGAAGGAGACACGTCATGAGACGCGCAACAAAAAATGTGCTGCTATTGTTGGGAGTCTTCTGACACTGGTTATAGGCTGTTGTAGGACACACATGAACTACAGCTTTAGGAAGGTGAGGTACGTGCCCTTGGGAGCAGAATAACTGTGTAACTGCTTTCACAACTTGATATTGGTAAGGTTAGTAGCTTTGCTAAGAGCCACTCTGCAAGGCAAGCTGAGGAGATGAGCCCAGCTCCTGGATGCCACTATTTGTAGCTGGTCCAGGGCAGCAGTGTTTGTGCTCTTGAGGTGTGGGTGGAGTAGAGATTACTACTTTTAGAATTTATGTTGTCTCTGTTCTCTTGTCAGGCTTAGATATGCTGGCACTCCCCTAATTGGGCTGCGTTCATTCCATGCATGAGGTATCGGGGACTAGTTTGTATATGACTTGGCAAAACCAGGCAGATCTTAACCTCCTGTTTCTTGGAACCACAAGACCTAATATCTACAAAACTTTTGCAACAGCCTGTTGAAAGCACTGCTCTTGGCACATGCTCCTTCGCATAAACCAGAAACAAATTTCCAAGCTGTCTGACCAGATCTTGAATCTGACCTTTTGCAGGACTTTTCCATGTAGCAGTCCTAAATGGAGAAGGCTGGTGGGCTGGCCATTTACATTCATAGCTGAGTTTTGGCATGGGTTTGATTTTATTAAATACAGATGTTATTCTGTGGTTTAGCTCCTAAATCTGTCTGCCTGAGAAAACAGCTGCTTTCCCAGTGGCTTGGTCTCAGTGGTTAAACCAAGAGCTGGGCACTAAGCCATATTTATGTATGCTGAGTTTCCACTGATGAATAATTTAAAATAGTTTTCAGTGGCAGTGAAATGATAACTTGGAGCACAAATCCCATTCCTTCTTTCCAGTGATTTGTGACTGCAGTTTGCAGAAGCAGAAAGTTTGAGTTGCTCAGAGATAACAGAAGGTTTCAAGAAACGAAAACCTTCTCATCTGATAAGCTGTCAGGTTTCCCCTCCCTTTTTCCTCAATGCTTTCAGAATCAACAGGGCATGATAAGACATGTGCTCACATCTACAGCCAAAACACCCTGAGCTGTGGTCTCCCAGCAAAAGTAGTGTCATACTTGATTTTCCCTAACTTTTTGCTTATCATGATCACCCAAGGGGCTTCACAGTTCCAGAAACATCTATGAGTTGTCCAGTCTATGATAGTTGAGACCAGTTGGTTTAGGAGGCACGGCAGTAGGACCTCATGGTTCTTTATTGGTAAAAACAAAACCACTGAGGCACTGTTGCCCTGTGCTTGTGGTCAGTGGTGGTTCTCCTTATGTGTAGCCGGAGGACAGAATGTTTGACTTGCTGATGTTGGTGGATGAGGTACTCTTTGCAATTCGTTGTGGTTGCTCTTGCTTTAACCAAAAGTATTGGCTGCTAGCCAGTAAGGAAAGTGAAAATCTTGCCACTGGAAATTAGCCTCATACTTTGGCCTTCGGGCATACCACCTCTGAGAGGGATGGATGGTTATAGCAAGACACAGACTTTCCATTCAGTTTTGAACCAGGTTCATAGCTATCTGGGGCTTTCAGAAATGGGTTGTCTTGGAAAACTTGTCCTTAGGTACCATATGGTCCAGGTCAGGAGGGCAGTGCCTTGAGGGAGTTCCATTTGCTGTTCTGTTTCATGCCCTACTGCTTCATATTTCTGTGCTGTCCCTAAGCTGTGTGCAGCTATTTGTGTGTCTCACACGAAAGTCACCCTTCTCAGAAAGTGCACGTCTCACAGTGGTGAGGAGCTAGTCCCCTTTCCTCACTGGAGCAGATGCCTGTATGGGTTCTTTTTAGGAGCACTTAGAAGCTTTGCATTCAAATGCAGGTGTTATGCAGGTTGATGAAGGGGGTCAGCTCCTCACTCCCTCAGCGAAGAGCAGAGGAACTGATGGCATGTCTGTATCTGTATACAGTCCTCTCCAAGCCTGCCCTTCCTACAAAAAACAGAAAGTCACAGAGCACTTCAGAGCCTCTCAGAAGCTGCTGGGTGACCCCGGGGCTCTGCTGTGTGCCCTGTGTCTCATCTGCTGGCAAGGAAATAGGTACCCAAAGGGCTGCAGCCCAGATAAGCAGTTCTGGATGTCTTTGTGCCTCTCCATCCATCATGCACTTCCGCAGCTCCTTCTGGCGACAGAGCTGGGCAGACCTGCTGTCGGTGAGCAGCATGGACAACGTTGTCTCCTGCTGTGAGCAGCAACGGACAAGAATGTCACTTGTGACATCTCAGCCTTTCATTTCAGGGCTGCCACAGGTCTCTGACTTGCTTGTGCTGCTCCCCGTGGCGCAGGGTGCCTTGCAGAGAGGTCTGTCTGCTGGTTCCCTTTCCCGTGCCCAGCACAAGCTCTGCAAGTGCATGTCTGAGGCCCAATAGGTTTTCAGGCTTTGTCATCTATTCCTATTTATGTTAAAGCCATTTATCTTTTCTGTGGCATTTATTCCACTTGGAGCCCCTGGGGAGGGGATCAGAGTAGCACTTACTGTATGGGAGGAAATGTGCGAGTGTTGGGAAGTCCTGTTTTTAACAAATACCTTATCTTTCATCTGCTTTGATAATACTACTTGCTGTCAGGAAAATTCCTGAAGGGGTACATAACACAATAGTTGAAGCCCTGCAAGCCCAGACCCCTTGAGCTCTGCTTCTGTTTTCCTCTGGGACATCAGACAACTTACTCTGATCTCTCTGTACATCGTTCTCCCCATTGTGAGTGATGAGAAAAATATGTCTGAGGAAAGCAGTGAAGGATTAAGCACTTTGAGGGGCTTGAACGAAGCCTCTGTGGTTGGTCTGAATTGCCTGGTCTGGCCAGTTGGGAGCCAATTTGGAAATGCCAGGCATGGATAGATGTCCCTGAAGAAAGGGGAAAGCACATTTACCTGCTAACATAGCTATACATTAGTATTAGAGGTCTTGATGAAAACAAGCCACAGAGAGGGACAAAAAAAAAAAGATAATCTGGTAAAGGGTTTAAAAATTAGGAATACTGTGTTGTTTATAGGGTTATTGGAGGGAAATGAGGAAGGATAGCAGTTCAGTGCACTGAATAGCTTAGATGTTTGCTAATTCAAGAGTGGATAAACAGGAAGAACTAGATGTCTTAGCACATCATTTAATATGTATTATAGACACGTGCTGGGATAACTCATGAGGCTGGAATATTAATAGAAAAGAATAAAGCTTATTCTGGAAGGGCAACAGAGGTGGCAAGGGAAGAGATGTTTTCCTTCTATGTTCATGTGCTCTGAGATCCAGCATGAAGAACGAGATGAACAAATTGCAGATCTCTGAGTAATGCTGCAAGGATAGAGAACACAGGCATAACAAACCAAGAAAGGCAGCCTTTTCTTCTTTCTTTTTTCTTTGCTGGTGGGGGGGGAGGGAAAGATGGGGGAGGGGAGTTTGCTGAGATGGGGTATGGTGGTAGATGAGGATTTCTAACTTTGCAGAGGCAGAGTTGGAGAGGGGCACATGACCTGTGCAGCTGGCACTGTGTTTTGGTGCAGAGTTGGGTACTTTTTTTCGGAGCTAGAGAGGAGGCTGTTCCAGATCTGAGTCCCTCCAACAGGGAGGAGCTGGCTGGTCCTGTGAAAGCAGGAAGGGCCGTAAATGGGAATGGTTATGCAATGATGGTATGATACTTCAGAAAAAGTGACAATAGCAATGTGTTTAAAATGGAGTTCAAGAAGGAAATCTCCAGTAAATCTGAAGAACTAGTAATGATGTCTCATGGAAGGAAATCTGGGTCAGAAGGAGAATTAAGCAGAGCTGTTGTTTCCCTAAATAATTGATATCAAGGGCACAGGTATAAGTTATCTTTCAGGGAAAGGCTCAGAAAGGTGAGTGAAATGCAAAATCACAAGCTTCTGATTCTCTCCAGGCAGAGGAAGGATGCTTCTAAAGCATGCAAAACATCTTGTTTTATCCAGCACAACTGTGTAGCAAAGGCTCAAAGCAAGAAAAAAAAACTACTGAGGACATAAAGGGCAGTAGAAGTTGTTCTCTTAAGTGTCAGGATCTCTGGGATTCTTTAACCCTTCTAGTAAGAGGGAGATCAAAGACTATGTATTTCTGCTAGTCAGTGAAAAAAGCTTGGCAAATAATGCTAAGAAATATGTTTTGGGTTTTTTTGTTTGTTTGTTTGTTCATTTTTGGTTTAATTTTGGGGTTTTTTTTTCTTTTTTCTTTAGATGTCTAATACAATAGTTACCAGAAACAGAGGAGAAGGGGTAAGGTTTTGGGCTGGTACAGAGAAGGAATGGGTTGGCCTGGAGCAATGCTGCCTTTGGGAGTTTCTGGAACTCAGACAAAGTTTAGAAGTTTGGGAAAAAAAGCAAGCATAGCATTTGTCTTGAAACGAGGGGAAAAGAAAAGGTGAGCAATTATAGATATATTGGTTTAACTTCTTGGCTAAAGGCTGAAAGAAACCAACAAACCACTTCAAAGTAACTACAAGTGTGTGTGTGTGGAAGAGAAGATTAACAGTCAGCAGTCCTGAAAAACTGCATCAAACCAAAATTAATTCTGCGCTAGTGGTAGCCAGAGGGCAAGTGAAAAAGCCTTAGATATTGGCCATGTATCTTCATTGCCACTTACAGAACTTTTACAAGCAAATTGGAGATACATGCTTGAGATTAAATCACCATACAGCGAGTGCCAGACTTCTCAGAAAAAAAGGAGACACTGACAGTAGTTATCAATGACTGATTATGAAACTTGAGAAATTCACCAGGGATGTATCCTGACTCTGGTATTCAGTATTTTTTCCTCTACATCTTGGCTGGCAAATTAAAAAAACACACTCAGTGGATCTGTGAGTGGCATGATGCTGGCAGCTGCTACAGGCACACTGAAAGATAGAATTAGAATTGACTGGTTGGAGAAATAGTCTGAAAAAATTTGGATGTAGTTCAGCGAGGACAAGTGAAAGATTTGCATTGCCTGATGAGGCATCAGCACTGCCAGAAGGATCTGCCAACACAGAATCATAGAATGGCATGGGTTGGAAGGGACCCCAGGGATCACAGAGCTCCAACCCCCCTGCCACAGGCAAGGCCACCAACCTCAGGCCTGGATCTACACAAGGTTGCCCAGGGCCCCATCCAACCTGGCCTTGAACACTTCCAGGGACGGGGCATCCACTACTTCTCTGGGCAGCCTGTTCCAGCACCTCACCTCTCTTTCTGTAAAAAACTTCCCCCTAATACCTAATCTAAACCTTCCCTCCTTTAGCTTTAATCCATTCCCCCTTGTCCTGCCATTGTCTGTCCTTTTAAAAAGTTGAATCGCCTCCTGCTTATAAGCTTCCTTCAGGGACTGGCAGGCTGCAATGAGGTCCCCCCACAGCCTTCTCTTCTCCAGGCTGAACAAGCCCAGCTCCCTCAGCCTCTCTTTGTAGGGCAGGTGCTCCAGCCCTCTAATCATCTTCGTGGCTCCTCTGACCCCTCTCCAGCAGTTCCACATCTTTCTTGTATTGGGGCCCCAGATCTGGACACAGGACTCCAGATGGGGCCTCACGAGGGCAGAGCAGAGAGGGACAATCCCCTCCCTGTCCCTGCTGCCACCCCTCTTCTGATGGACCCCAGGATCCCATTGGCCTTGCGAGCTGCAAGAATGCACTGCTGGCTCATGGTAAGTTTCTCATCCACCAGAATCCCCAAGTCGTTCTCAGCAGGGCTGCTCTCAAGAAGCTCTTCTTCCAGTCACATGGAATGGTGTCAGCTGTGTGCTGGTGGTGCATAGAGGTATTACTGTAGATTACTCCTAGGTGAATTCCCATATCAAGTATACATTGTCTTCAAGATAGGTGGAGTATCCCTTGTGTTCCGTCAGCTTTGGTAAGGCCTCAGCTGTAAACTATGGCCCATTTTGGCCACCAAGTGTCCAGAATGAGGTGAATTGAATGGAGAGCAGCAAGAGTGATGCTCCTTCTGACAGACAGACTCACAAGAAGTGACTGAAGAAAGTAGAGTTGCTTACCCTTGGGAAGGGAAGACTGCAGTAAGGCATTGCAGCCTTCAGCACATAATGAACTCATCCATGCTCTGTGTCCTTGTCAAGAAACTGAGGGGGAGCAGAAGAGCTGACCATAATTTGTTTAAATTGAAGTAATAAGTTTTATGTCAGATAATGGGGAAAAATCTCCCCCAGGCAAGGATATTGCAATGCTGGAATAGGCAGTGTGAAGAACTGTCACCTCTGGAGCTTTCTAGGACATTTATTGGCAGTGACAGGCACGACCCTGTCTTGAGGTAGAGGAAAAATGTGATTACCTTTTGAAATCCCTTCCAGTCGTTTTTGATTTCATGGTGGCTATAGTGGTGGTGTCCCAACTGTGGTATAATGCCAGGAGATGCACTTATGCTAGAGGAAGGGCACTAACAGTAGAATGATGGCAGTAGCCCCAGAGACTTCAGGGGGAAGAGATGGAGCAGTGCAGGTATAGTGAACACCACTAGTTAAGGGGTAATTCCTACCCAGGAGAAGGTGAACATGTAGAACCACTGCTGGCATTGCAGTGGGATGTAGGCAGTGGGAACCTGAGTATGTACTTAGAGTCCTGTGGTACCATCCTGCTGCCCTGTCAGTGACACCAGCTTCTCAAGTTCCCTGACACGGACCAGTTAGCCCAGAAAACAGATTGTTGGTGACATTAACCTTTTAGCAGCTTGTGTTTTCTGACGCTTCGTTCATATCTGTGTTGACTGTGCTTATCTTCAAGTTTGATGTCTGATATGTTTCCTCTTCTTTACAGAGGAAGAGAGACAACTTCAAGCAAACAATCGTGATTTTAATCTGCAGTTTGAATATGCTGTAAGTACCCAGCATATGTTGTTTCATGCAGATGCAGTCACAGATGTAGCTGCATCTGCTTCATGTCTTGCATGTTGTTTCAAGAGAGGGACATGACTGTGTGCTAGCTATGACTCTGCAAACAAGGCGAACATGTGCCAGAAGAACCATCTGAGATGGTTCACTGTTGAGTCAGCCATGGGGAGCTCGGCCTTTGGAGTCACCACGGGCAGTGGAAGGAGACTGAATGCTGGAACAGCATAACACAGTGGCTTTATGCACTTCCAGAAACTTACTTGTCACCCAAAGTGTTTGCAGGATCAGACTCCAAGGCCTTTCTGTAGCAGAACCTGGGAGGAGTTTTCGGTTGGAAACGTGTCTCCATTTAAAGTAAAACATGAAAGGAAATGTGTCAGTTCCTCAGCTCTTGCAGTGAAATCCTCTGACAGGAAGGTTTTGAATCAGGCCTTTATGGCTTCCTGACATCTTTATTTCCAGCTCCTTAACAGACTATTTAGGTTCATGTTGTGCCATGAAATCTGTGACTCCAAAGAACATCATGACACAGGCTGGCAGTGACCCAGGTCTGCCAGGCTACGGTGCCAGGCAGTCCCTTGGGCAACTTCATTTCCAATGCCTGGGGGCTATTTGCTGACTCTGTGCAGAGGAGGGATAGTTCACTTGCTAGACTTGTACTGTCTGGCTGTAGGGTCATCTCCTCCTTGAGAAGATCCTGAAAGCACATTCTTTCAAAGCGTTTGCAGCTGCCAACTGATATTGAAATGAATTCTGCAATTCTTTTTTATCTCTGCATATCCGAATTCTGGTAGTGAAACGTATCCTTCAGTGTTACACGGGACCTCCTTTGAATCTGTGTTTTGTTTTAGGAACATCACAAGGCTGGAAAAACTCAGTATTTCAGAACTTTGTAATTTCTCATGAGATATGAAGTCTGACTTGCCAACAGCTTTGGCTAAAGATCTTAGTGTAACTGGTCTGTTGGCAACAAGAACTGGGTGGATTTCAGTGGTCAGCTGTCATCCCTAAACTACACAATGCAGGTTAGAAGCTTTCTAGGTCTAGAGCTGCTGCATGTGCCCTGAGTATGAAATGTGTGGTACTTAATATATTTAAAGGACTATGCAGCAATAATGCATAGTCAGGCCTGGTGCCTTTAAACTGGAGAAGTGCATTTGATATGCACAGAACCTGCCAGTAGAGTACTGGGGTGAGAACTGCCACTGCCTATGGACTTGTGATCTTTCATTGAATAATTGCAGAGTAGACTCCATGCAGCAGTGGGGCAGGAAAGCAGGAGGGAGATGTACAATCAGGGTAGAGAGCACAAGCAGCTCTTCTGGGTCTGTGCCTGTTTCCATGAAAAGCCATTCATAAGGCTGACTTTACACGTCACAACTTCCCGTCTGATTGCTTACACGCCCAAGGATTTGCAAACAACCAAAATTAAGGAGAGGGCTGTGAGAGCTCTGGATGGCTTCTGTAAGTCTATTCATTAGATGTGAAAGGGGATGCAGCCAACAAGCCAGCTCCATATAATCTTCATACTTTGGCAATGAGCTTCAGTAATCCTGCTCCTTGTTTTAATCACATGTGGCTCTTGATTTCTGGAGTCCAGTGTAGACTGAGGCCTAGGAAATCTAGCAAACCATCCAGAAACAGCCAAGTCTTGAAGGGGCAAGTGGGTGGTAAGATGCTGAAAGACTTCATGTGATGATGCAAGGACTGCCCTAGCTGCATGGGGCTGCGCACCATGTCCTGGGCTGTTTATTTCCACTAAGTCCTGGCAAAGGGTCAATTTATTAAACCCATGTTACCATGGTGTATGAAAAGGACTAACGTTGCTCATAAGCTACTTCAGCCATCTATGCTAGAGATCAATGGATGCATCTGGTGATGCCAAACTGGGAGATGGTATGCTGGTACCCTTTCATCAACACATGCGTGATGCTCCTGAAAGTTAGTGCTTCCAGTCCTGGGATCTCTTCCTCATGTTCAGTTTTGTCTGAACACTAGGATGTGGTCCAGGGGGATCAGGACTGTCCAAATCCTGGACCTTGCCCTGGGGTGCTCCGACACAGCAGCTGTTAAGCTCAGTTGTCTTTCAGCATGGTGTCATTTTCTGGACAGCATTAATTTCTGTCTCCTGCAGCCACAGTCCTCCCTCATTATGTCTTCTTACCCTCATGTATTTAATTTGACCTGTGTACAACAAAACCACAGAGGCATTTGGACTGTCTGTGCTTCATTGTGCTGCCTAGCTCTTTGGGACACAAGAACTGGCATACGTGGGCATCCACAAGGTGATGGGCATCTTCTTTATAGAGCCAGGAGGAGAACTGCTGTCCTCCAGCTCTTGGTCCCACAGTGAGCAACGTTAGTCCTTGTCCTTCTGCATAGGAGTCTTGTAATCTTTTGAAGCACAAAGAAGGTTGAAATAATAGCTTGTCCAGGCAGATAAAAGGGACACTGGGTGTAAACTGGAAGGAAATCCAGTGATACAACAAAGTTTAAAAAGTATTTTAGACAGTGAAAGCCACAGGAGCGAGGTTTACTTTAGTAACTTAAGGCCATGTTAGCCATAAAACCTATAGAACAGGTTCTCCTAACAAAGCTAGGTGAGGTGGTAAATGTTTCCTTAGGGTGAGGCAGTTGCTGAGAAAGGCCAGTAAGGAAAAGAAAGGGAAATGCAAACAGAGGCGTAGTGTAGTGCCTTACTGCTGGGGCTGGGATGTAGGTTGCAGATGGTGTGAAGGTTCAAGCCTTTCACTAAAAAGAAAGTTTCTGTTATATAGGCATAGATCAGAGGTACAAACGGTGCTTTGTCCTCATTCAGTGAGAACAGGGAAGTGGGAACTACAATCAGAGGTGGGTGTGTTGTCCCTGAATAGCTGGTTGTTATCATCCCTTCCCGGTGCAAAGTCTACAGGATATCTGTGAAGGGAGAGGAGAGGAGCTGAGAAAGACTTGAAAACTTCATTGTGTTTGGAGCCTGACATCAGCCCTGGCAGCTGCTGGTATGAAGCAAGACTCTCAAACCAGCTTTGCAGGAACCTGATGCTGCACCATGGAAAGCTGTGTCTGCTAGTGCATGCAAGGGCATGTCCAGATCCATCACACTTAGACTTAGAGGAGACTTTGGAGGGTAAATTCCCTTCCAGAGCTCATAAGAAAACACACAAGAAGGCCAAGCTGAGGGACACACTGCTGCAGCCAGGAAGACTCTTTAGCTGAGCACCAACTGAGCACCAGGAGGTTTGGACAGTGTGCTGGCCTAGACTGATAGGGTGGGATGAGGCTAAGGGGTGGATAAGAGCTGCACAGAGTGGAAGTTCCCTTAACACAGAGCTTCACAGTGAGCTAAGGGACCATTTCAGAGGAAGAACTTATGGGCATATGAGATGCGTCATGCAGTGGGCTGGAAGATTGGGGTGATCTCCTTAATCTGGATGAACACAGGCAATACAGTCTGAGTGGGATACAATGGAAGTGTCTCTTATTTGAACAAGCCTCTTACATGTCTTCTGATGATTTCTGCTGCAATTAAAGAATAGGAGGTACCTGTAGTTAAGGGCAGCAGCTTTTATGCAGTGGAAGTGCTGGGTAGGTCAGGATTTATTTAGACTTAGTGGGAAGACTGAAGCTGAAACTAGAGCTCTCAGGCTGGTGTAACCCCAGACATCCTTGGCCTTATCCCGCACAGCAAGAACACAGTAGCTGGAAAAAATAAACTTTAAAACAAAGTGCTGTACAGTTAACTGGAAGGGCTGAGTGTGAAGGTACGTACTACCCACCAGCTCACAAAATTAGTTTGGAATGACTCAGAAACCAAGTGTGAATGAGTGACATGCAAAGGCACTTAGTGCAGCACAAAAATGGACTCAATATAGGTCCCTAAAAATGAAAAGTCAAGTCTTAATCCCATGTTTATTCACACTGCAGACAGGAAGATCTTTCCCGACTTCAGTAAGAGATTTGCCTGTGTAAAGACTGAAGTAAAGTGAAAAGCAAGGTGTGAGATGTGGTCCAGCAAAATTTAAAGGCTTTGGTCAAGGTTCTTATCTGAGGCAATTCAATCTGGCTGCAGAGGAGACTGCCCAGTGTGGGTCCACCATGATACTCTCATGGCAGGCTCTCTGTCAACACTCTGGAGAAGAAAATCTTCTGAAGGATTGTAATGTTCACTCTGATCCAAAGTCCCTTTTATTTCTTCACTTTCACATTGGAATTTAGTACAGCTGCACTGGGACGTCATGAAGGGCTGCAAAAACAACTTTGAAATTGGCTTTCAGACAACAGGAGAGGAAATGCAGGGCCCATGAGTCAATGATAAATTTTGTCTTGGACCAGGATCTAGGGGCAAATCGTCATGCTTTCTGCAGGACCAGTGGTGAGGGGCTGCTTGGACTCTGATTTTGCTCTCCTTGATCACCTGGTTAATTCTCTAGTGAAATGTGAAGGATGTATATGTCTTCACATTGCCCTGGGCTGGATCGGCACCTGGGTTCTTATCCTTGAAATTTAACTGGAGAGCAAGGAGTTCCAGAAGTGGGCTCAGATTCTGCTCCACCTCCTCCACTTGTGTGCTTCGATCTGAGAAAGTCATCTGGTGGATTATTCTCAAGAACCTTATCAGTATGGTGAGGATGGTGACAGTGATAGCCCTCTCTTCCCATCTCAACCTGCAGATCTCAAGACTGAAGGGGTGTTGTCTGATCATGTGAAAAGTGGTCTGAGTAGCCCCTGAAGGAATACATACAGCAGCAACCTGCCCTGTTCCTTTTCCATTTAGGAAGGTGTTAGCTGGATTAATCTGAAGACCAGCTGAGGCACTGTCTGGTAGCAGCCAGAGCAGGGCTGCCCTACTACAAGAGGGGACGATCTGGCAGCTAAGAGACCCTTAACAAGCACTGAAAGGTGGAATGGTGCCAGCCATGAGCTTCAGTGAAGTCCGTAGACTCCTTTGGACCAAGCCCTCCACTCTTCATCTTAGCTTAAGTGTCATGGAGACATTCCTGCCACACTGGTTGGGAATCTGGTTGTGCGAGACCTTAATGAACAGAGAACAGTGGTTTTGAGTTTTCCTCCTCTGTACCACTTGATAGTGCTCTGCCCTTTGCTTCTTCCCACTTGGCAGTGGCTTCGGGTACTGAGCTGAGCAGGAGGAGAAGGCAGAGACAAGAGACAGAGGAGAGACAAGACCTTTAGATCCTGTACTTCGCCTCTCTGTGAGCATGAGGCTGTTGAGCCACACCACCTCCATCCACCTCTATGTCCTCTTCTACACCACCATAATGAGTACACTCATTACAGTGACGGCTAACTGTGCTGTAATGGGATGACACCAGGCAGAAGGAACAGCATAGGAAAACACAACCAGTGACCACATTTTTCTAGACATTTTCCTGGAATACCCAACATGTGATGGGATCCTGGAACTCACTTCATTATTGCTGCCAAGAAGGGGTCATGGGGTTTCATATGTAAGAAATTCCTAAAGCCATTAGGAAAAAAAAAAAAAAGAAAAAAAAAACAGAAAAAAGAAAAAAGAAGGAAAAAAAAAGAAAAAAAAAGAAGATTGTAGGTTGGATTCAGATCTTTTTATTTCTGGTGTTCAGCCAGTGTTTTACTTCTGGGAGTCAGAGTGAGAGATTAGCAGGAACCAGATGAACTCCATGGGTATCCTGTTCACCTTTCTCAGTCTTCTGTTGACTTGGGGTTGCTGCCCACTGCCAGGTATCAGGCCATGAACTTGGTAGGCATAAAAGTGGTCTGGTCTGATTACTCAGCACTCCCTATGAAAACAAAGCCTCTGTGGCATCACAGACCCTGTTCCATGAATTTATTAAATGTGTCCTTGAGCACATTCGCACATTTCTGCGTATGGCACCCGCGTGCCCTCAGACCGCACTGCCGCCGTAAGCAAAGTGCTGTTGAATTCCACTCCTGCCCCCCTGCCACCTCCTTGCAAGGCTTTACTGAAGCACCTGGGAAAGCTGTTTCTGCTCCTCAGCTGCTTCATCCGTCTGCACCTTGTGCTACACAGGTACCTGTGAAATTGCCAGGTGTCGTGGCACACCACTTTGCTGCGGGGTCACCAAGATTCTGCTAAAATTTGCTTTGGGCCACGTTGTCCAGCTGGTAGAAACTGCTGTATCACTGAGTTAAATTCAGGTGGTCAATACCCTGCCGTACTCTGCCTTTCCACCCTTTAGTCCCTGTAATCTAGCCGCAAAAACAGCAGTATCTCTTATTTCCAGTGACTTTTATGGAGAGGAGATGATTTGTTTGCTCAGTGAACAAAGGTAGGAGCCATCTGCTGAGTGTTTGCCCGTGGTCGGACGTCACAGGCGGGCTTCTGAAAACACCCCCAAAGTAACAGCTCATCCACCAGATCTGGACTTGTGCAACTGTGGCGCAATGAGCACTATTCTTAGGGACAGCATTTCAGTAGAGTCACACCTCCGGGAGGTGTGAATCTAGCCCCTGAAAAGAGCAGATGAGAATAATCCCTCACCCACAGACAATGTTGCTCTCGTGTCAAGCTTCGCATCTGGAGAGCTTGAGGCTGATGGTGGGTAACCATGCTCAAGCCTGTTCATTTAGGACACCAGCACATGCAGGGTATTTCCATAGTCAACCAGGAGCCTAGAGCAAATCTGGGAGTGAGTGTAAAGGTCCTGATTCCCACCTTTGTGCTTGGCACATACAGCTGCTTTTTGTGGATGTTTGATTTTTATATACATAAAGGCGATCCATAAGTTCCTGTAAGGTCTCTTAATACTTAATTGCTGCTTCAAAGATATTTCCTCTCCATCACTTTTCCCAGATGGGATTCTCCTTCACTGAAAACAGAGCATGAGGGAGGTAGGGCAGATGACGCATTACAGAGGCATTGCTTATAAAATGATGGCTGCGTATAGACTGACTAACACACTGTGGTGCTGCAGGTTCCAGTGGTACCCCTCACACCCCAAAGTCAGGTGCTGGTACAGTTCTACAGGAGCAACAGCACGTGATGGTGTTAAGGATCAGGACCAGATGCCAGCTGAGATTTCCCCCTAGTTAACAGAGGACTGGAGCTTTAAAGGCATGGAGCCCTTGCATATTGCATGGGAATGTGAGTGGTATCTTACACAGAGCTTCAACTCTATCTGCGACAGGGGAATGCAGAGAATTGAACTGGAAAGGCTGACGTTTTCCCTAGTTTGTTTTTATCATTTAATATTGATACTTCTCTAGCCCCTGAGGGACACAAACAAGTTATTTGTTGAATTGGAAATCCTCATAGTGATTATGAAGAATTATTTATTTTTTTTCCTGGTGCTCAGTTTTAATGATGGATTCTAGAATAATGAGAAGATCCACTGTAATGCTCCCTGTCCTTACCCCGAGGTCTGTAGTGTCCCAGTGTGCCATAAGACAGAGTGTGTCGCACAATATCACAGTCCTCTATGGACAAAATATGGGATGTTCAGATTCGTGCAGTTGAATCATTTGGAAGCTGTTATGTCTGGGGTTTTTACCATGCCTAATGGCAATAGGAAACAAAATGAATGGCCCTCATTCATTCGGTGGTTTTCCTGACATAATTAATGGACAGAAATAGAAGGCAGGAATTGAAATAAACCACTCCCATTCTTTTCTTATCCCCCTCTGAGATTTTTGCAGGCAACTATCTATAAACTTTTTGGGAGTGTTTACTGAGTAGTTTTTCCCATGTTGCATGTGACCCTCTGAAATCTGTTGACGCACAAAGGTTGCATCCCCTGTACTTACTTTTTCCTGACGCTACTGATATTTTTCTTCAGATCAGTGGGCAGGGAGCATCTTTAAGATCCAGTCTTTATTAATAAGTCTGCCAGGCTCTGTGTCTGGTGGGCACAGACTTGGTCAAGCAGTTTAATTCTCCATACGTTGGGTTTACAGGGGATGCTGCTACTCCATTGCCTCTGGTTTAGCCTGTGAGCAGCACACATCCTGCCGTGAGGAATTTTGAAATAAACCAAATTTAACTATGTGTCATGACATTTAGATCACAAAGTTAACCACACCCTGAGATGGCTACATGATGCCAGGAGACAGGCAATATTGTTTATATCATGACCACTGACAAATGCCTTTTCTTCCTGGAGTGCGATCAGTGGGAAGATTTTGCTGGCTCTTCCATCAAGGGCGTTTCCATCTCTGCTTTTCAGAGAGTTATTCCTTGGCTTGTACAGTGTATAAAACATCAAGTTAATGCTGAAGAATGTAGCTTAACCTTGTGTCTGGACGTAGAAAAATCAAGTAAGCTCCTAAAATGGAAGAGCTTCTCTTATACACACGATACGGTGGTATTCCTCAATAATTAGCTTAATGGTGGAAACTGGCTGATGGGTGTCAGTTTACATGTTGAGATCCTGGATTAATGCATGAATTGGAAGTGGCCTGTGATTCA
This sequence comes from Laterallus jamaicensis coturniculus, assembly GCA_022605575.1. Classification (NCBI taxonomy): domain Eukaryota; kingdom Metazoa; phylum Chordata; class Aves; order Gruiformes; family Rallidae; genus Laterallus; species Laterallus jamaicensis. The sequence continues at coordinate 11,904,607 of JAKCOX010000024.1, read as the reverse complement.
TACTTAGCAGTTCTCCCAACAGCTTAGCAATATCTAAAGGCTATTACAACACTATAATCACCATTTTCTATGCCACTGAACCAGCAAATCTGTTACTGAATATGGGTGCACTGTGTAATATCTGCCTCCTTGTGCTGTTACACCCTAGGTCCTCTGGGGAGGGCTTAATACGCGTCTTTTGGAGAGCTTTTAGAGGGGGAATTTTACATGCAAGAGATGGCAAACATGCTTATAGGACTATACCTAGATGAGTGCTTGGTAAGCTTCAAATGAGAAGAAAGTCTAGCACACTTAAAACTGAAGGGACAGCCCAAACTGGTGAGTTCAGTATGATACCTATCAGGTGGCAAGAATCAGACCAAAATCCTCTGAACTTCAGGAAAGAAAATACCTAGTTCTGTAATCTCAAGCTTGAGTCTTTCTCGGGTTTGAGGAAGACAGGAGCAGCCATTGCATGGCTGGAGAGGCTGTCTGCAATTAGAAAAGGAAACTGGAAATAGGGAACAAAGATGCAACTCACTTACTGAAATTGTCAGTTCTTGTATTACTGTAAGTTTGCACACCACCACATTCAAGTGATTTTTGTGGAACAGAAACAAGCCACCTTTCCAAGTTTCTGAGTTGACAGGCTGCCAAATCAGCTGAAAATAATCATAGGAATCACAGCTTGGCTTGGGTTGGAAGAGACCTCAGAGACCATCTAGTCCAACATCCCTGCCATGGGCAAGGACACCTTCCACTAGCCCAGGTTGCCCAAAGCCCCATCCAGCCTGGCCTTGAACCCTGCCAGGGAGGGGGCAGCCACGGCTTCTCTGGCACCCTGTGCCAGGGCCTCACCGTCCTCACAGGGAAGAATTTCTTCCTCATATCTAATCTAAATCCATCCTGGTTTAGTTTAAACCCATACCCCTATTACTACTCTCTGTGGTAAAAGAGTCCCTCACCAGTTTTCCTGTAGGCCCCTTTAGGTATCAGAAGGTTGCAATAAGGTCTCCACAGAGCCTTCTCCAGGCTGAACAAGACAAACTCTCTCATCCTGTCTTCATAGCAGAGGTGCTCCAGCCCCTCGCACATACTCTGTGGCCCTTGCTCCACAAGGTCCATGTCCTTCTTACACTGGGTCCCCAGATCTGAACAAATTACTATAGGTAGGGTCTCACCAGAGCAGAGTAGAGAGGCAGAATCATCTCCCTTGACCTGCTGGTCACAATTCTTTTGATGGATATGGTTGGCTTTGTGGGCTGCAAGCACATGTTGCCAGCGCATGTTGAGCTTCTCATCCGCCAACACCCCCAAGCCCCTCTCCTCAGGGATGCTCTCAATCCATTCTCTGCCCAGCCTGTAGTTGTGCTTGGTATTGCCCCAACCCATGTGCAGGACCTTGCACTTGACCTTGTCAAACCTCATGCAGTTTGCATGAGCCCATATCTCAGGCCTGTCAAGGTCCCTCTAAATGGCATCCCTTCCCTCCAGCATGTCAGCCACACCACACAGCTTGGTGTCACTGGCAAACTTGCTGAGGGTGTTAAAGGTACTAAACAGTGCTGGTCCCAATAACACTCCTTAGAGAACACCACTTGTCACTGATCTCCACTTGGACATCAAATAACCATGTCATGTTCTGCTCCTGTGGGGTTGTCCAGCCAAATGGTCCTTCAAAGTCTTAGACAAGTTACAGTTAATTGTGTTTTCTAACACTGATGGTAGATGCTACCAGCATAGTCGCTGAGTTCTTATTATAGTTTTTAATTCTATTTGTGCATCATATATGAAGGTAGACTGTTAATAAAGGGAAGATTTGTCTCAGCAATGACATGTAGCTGTATCTACCTGCAGTTGCACTGGCATAAACTGAGCATCAAGTTTTCACCAGTTCCAAGAGGAATTCTGTCTGTTTATCCAGGCATGGCATGGGGGAAAGGGAAATTTTTTTGAGCTGCTGTTGGAAACAATGCCATTGCTAAATATAAGCAATTAAAAACACAGTCGAAATGGGTTGTACAGTAATTCTGTTTCCTGTTTTACCAATCCTATTAATTTTCCTTTCTTCCTTACAGAACAATTCAATTAAAACATCGAAGTACAACTTCTTCACTTTCCTGCCTCTCAACCTGTTTGAACAGTTCCAGCGAATAGCCAATGCTTATTTTCTTTTCTTGCTGATTTTGCAGGTATGAATTCACTGTGATGTTTATGGCTGGTTTGCATTGTCTGTTATCAAAGCTGGTCTGTGTATTGATAGCTGTAATAAAGAGCAAGCTGTATCCCTGTTATCAATTGGCTCCTCAGTAAAGCCTTAAACTAAATAGGAAGTTGGGCAGAGAAAAAGCGATTTGCTCTCGTACTTTTAGATATGTTGGTCTGAACTAGATGAAGAAAAAAAATTAACACAGTTTTCAGCAGATTATGACACTTCTTCATGTCCTGTCCCACCACCCCTTTGTCTACACCTGAATGCTCCTGGCTGCCCTCACATTTGCATTATTTATTCCTCCCATAGTCCAAAAGGCAGTTTTCCCTTATCCATGGGTTTAAAGGCAAATTTCACCATCAGCCTCAGAGAGTAGGAAGAACAAATTTGTAACTTGTGTGTTTTCCCTGGGAAGGAAGGAGTTAACGTCAACGTCAGTTATTTGCATCTCCCCTATGAGGAGAGGCTGAATAAGCTGGGACTGTTCAGTCTAGAGAAAAGAAGATTAAGGGGAGACCTAATTGGTGTTTACAATTATCTTAAGCATGGGATGCAGGGGGAATTAGCCAGCCCCTTTTCTGTGGTCTGTGGGGACAGGACAAGGGGCAATGGCTGCAAGTTGGAGCACAGGAAGTTCCACACCAACATGTGGAAAAGCTTTTTCCCAGTGAGGGTGCCAGAGCCCTGGGACAGGCTGCCCAGGGGGATGGTGGAGTCTCCTTCTCTGGAGATATTCCAGACCCATCTGGACGCCTGTCTGTGCAGTATGAGCTGGGGAGCTGCTTTGGCAGAGGGGTTGGACCCGATGATCTCTCGAGGTCCCCTCCAACCCCTACAACTCTATGATTCTGTGAGGAAGGCTCAAGGCTGGAGCTGGTTTGCATAAAGCTGGATATTGCTGCTCCCTGCTCAGCAGGGTGAGGAAGGTGTCTAATATGGAGCGTGTCAGTCACCAGCAACACTGCTGAACCCCGTGGCTGGTAATGGCGTTGAGTTGCACTTTGCCCATCGCCGCTGGTGATGCGACTGTCTGAAAGCTGAGTGCCACCAGAGAAATTGATATCAGGATTTCTGCCCCCTTTGCACTTTGCTAGAATAAACACCACAGTATACTCTGTTGTTGCTAAGTCATCCTGGAATACACATTATCCAGAAAAACAAAAAAAAAAAAAAAGAAAAAGAAAAAAGGGCATCTTTTTTATGATGTTTCAAGTATGGTATTTTAAAAATAGGATTCTTTCAGTGCACACAAGTTTGCAAAATTACCTTTTTTCAAACGCTCTTTTTCAATTTCAGCTCAAAAAGGCATGGGCAAAATTCTGTTAAATCTGTAGCAAGCTACGTACATACAGTCTTCTTTGCTTATTTACAGGGAATGAACTTGGAAAATTTCAGCCCACTTATATTTTTCAAGCAGCTAGTGAAAATGCCTTTTCAGCTAAGCTGACAGCACTGTTCCTGTGTTGTTTTACTGCACTCTAGCTGTTTGTCTATCAAATTCAATGTGCTTCAAACAATTTGCCTTAAATTATTTCTCTGTGCTGAACCATCTAGGAGCAGCTGTGTATAAAAGCATACAGCTTTTTCTGCTGCTTGCAGCAAGGTAGGCTAAAGAGGGTGGCCATTAGTCTTTTATGTATTCCTCCATTTAATGTTTTTTCCCTCTTCTGCCCACTGACTACATCCCTGTAGCACTGGGAGTATCTCTTCCTGCACCAGAAGTGGATGTGATGGGTAGGCTGTGGGGTCTCTGCCTCCCCACTCCTTTGGCACCGCCCAGTAGGAAATGGAGATCCCCAGTTAGGTGAGAAGGTACCAGTTACTTGCCTCTGCAGCCTCCATGGCTGAGCAGGGCAGTGCTTGCATCTAAACATCATTCCTCCTGGCTGGATTTGGTGGTGCCAGGAGGTGGTGAAGGTGCAGTGGAAGGAACCATCTCAAACAGTAGCTCTCCACCATTAAGCACCTGCTAAACGTCAACTTCACTGGAGTGGAAATTGCCCAGTTCCAGTCTGATGGGCATGGTGATGCTGGTATCACATTGCTTCCATCATTACTGCTGCTCTAGAGGAAGGGGAGAGCTGTGCTGGGGTAAGACATCTATCCCTGCATCACTGAAGCCATGACAGAGCCACCTTCCATGTCTTGGGTCCTCTGACTATAAAGATGTGGGAAACAAAAATGGCTCTGTTGATCTTGGAAGAGCATGGTCAGCCCTGGCAACAGCTGTATGTTGTTTATTGATATGAAGTTTACTTCAGCAAAATATGAAGAGTTACTGAATCAAAAAATAGAAGCATTTGAAGGCTCTGCACAGCAGGTCTTGCTCAGATAGCTCTGGGTCCCTCGCAGCAGGCTTGCCTATGTCATTGCCTCCGGAGAAATCCACTGGGACTTCACAAACCTAATGTTACAATCAGCATTGGCAGTGCTTTCTGACAGCTCCATGCTTATATCCTAAATTACAGCTTGTTTTGTAAGCAAAGTGTGCATTCCCTGGCTGCTCTGCCTCTGTGGGGTCACATGTAAGTGACAGAGCTGCATTTCTGTCCCCAGTCTGCATTCAGGTGACACAGAAAAATGTTATCTGCAGGTTCCACAGAAAACAGTGTTTTGTTTCCATCTGTTGGCTGAATTGGCAGGAAATTTCTCATCTTGGATATTTTCTTCCTACAGCTGATTCCTCAGATTTCCTCGCTGGCATGGTTTACAACGGTGGTGCCCCTAGTGCTGGTGCTGGCTGTATCAGGAGTCAAGGATGCCATCGATGATTTTGTAAGATCTATGTTGCTGACCTGTGTTTTGGAGTTTGCCCTGTGACTCTTCAGCATAATGACTGAAGCAAATCACTTGAAATAAAAACAGAGGGAGGCAGGCAGATGGAGAACTGGTCTGTGGCCAAGATGGGACCTGAAATTAGATCCCCAAATCGTGGTTCATTACCTAAAAAGGACCCAGAACTTCCAAATTGTTGAGCAGTCCAGCAGCTCCACTGACTTGCTCTGAAACTGCTTAGCAGTGGTCACCAATAGGTATGTCTGGTTGCACGCACAGAGGTCTGTCCTTAGGCTTCTGCTCTGGAGGACTCATCCTTTGCCATCTAGTTGAGATGTAGGCAAAAACCCCATTGGGTTGTCAGTAAGCATATAACTTGTGTGTGATTTTTCAAACTTCCACAGACAGCTTTGGCAAAAGTCTGCTCCCATCAGAGATAATGGCCAAAATCCCATTGACTTCATGGAATCATAGGGACTTTTAAAGGCCATCTAGTTCAACACCCCTGTAGAAAGCAGGGTCATCATTCACTAGGTCAGGTTGCTCAGAGCCCTATCAAGCCTGACCTCGATTATCTCCAGGGATGGGACCTCCACTACCTCTCTGGGCAACCTGTTCCAGTGATCCACCACCCTCATACTGAAGAACTTTTTCCTAATATCCAACCTAAATCTCCCCTTTTCTAGTTTAAAACCATTGCCCCTTCTCCTACTGCTACATCCCTCGTGAACAGTTCTTCTCAGTCCCTCAGAGCCTTCTCCAAGCTAAACAAGCCCAACTCTCAACTCTCTCAGCCTGTCCTCACAGGAGAGGTGCTCCAGCCCTTTGATCATTTTTGTGGCCCTCCTCTGGACGTGCTCCAACAGGCCCATGTCCTTCTTGTGCTGAGGGCTCCAAAGCTGGACACAGCACTCCAGGTGGGGTCTCACCACAGAAGAGCAGAGGGGCAGAATCTCCTCTCTCAATCTGCTGGCCATGCTTCTTTTGATGTAGCCCAGGATGTGGTTGGCCTTCTGGGCTGCAGATGCACATTGGTGGCTCATGTCCAGCTTCTAATCCATGAGTACCCCCAAGTCCTTTTCCTCAGGACTGTTTTCCAGCATATCATCTCCTAACCTGTATGGATAATGAGTGTTGTCCCAACCCAGGTGCAGGAGCCTGCACTTGGCTTTGCTGAATCTCATGAGGTCCACTTGGGCTCCCTTCTCCAGCTTGTCACCAGGTTACATTAAAGCAGAGTCCTGTGTCTGATTTTCTCTTGTTGAATAATTTGGAAGGTCTCAGAGACTCAGTGCAACCTTCCAAGGGGGCAGGTGAGGCATGGAGAGGTGCTTTCCCAGGGACCATTGCCAGAATGTCTGTGGCGACTTTCCATGCCAGAGCAGAGGAGTGGATTTCTCTGAGTGCTTTGCTCACAGACCTGTGACAGGCAGAACCACCACCAGCTGAGTCAGGACTGTGCCCAGTGACATATAAGGCTCTACCCTCCTTCTTCCCTCCAAGAGCAAGCCACATGTTGCCTATTGCTTGTTGCAGTCCATTACTAGAGTAAACACGGGCTTGACTATGACTCAGTTGTGAATCTAACCTGCCTGACCCATTCAGTCAGCTGGGTGAAAAACTGAAGCCTTAATGAACTGCTTATAGCTCTTGGGTTCTTGGTTGCCTGGATGTGCCCTTTAATGTATTGATCAAATTTTCAGAACCGACACAGAAGTGACAAACACGTCAACAACCGCCCAGTCCAGGTCCTGATCAATGGCATGTAAGTCCTTCATCTTTTGTTGTCATTTTGTCTGGGAAGAGCATTTTATTCCTAATATTTTTTCCTGTGTGACACAAAGGATCACTAAGCAATTAAAAATTGAGTTGCCTTCCACACCATTAGCTCACCATGCAGTTCTGGACTTTGATTAATGAACCTAAGACATAGTACCACAATTAGTACAGACATTATGGCTATGACCTTACAGTGGCAAAAGGTAAACACTTTCTCTTCCTGGATAAATATATACTTATTTATATATATACAAAAAGTAATACTTGTAGAATACTCTATCATTTTACTCCTTAGCCTAGAAGTGACGAGCAAGGCTATTTTCCCATGTCCATTTATGTTCATAGCATTTATTTCTGCATTAAGCAAAACTAAACATTATCAACAAGTTATTTTAAATTAAGAAGCAGGAATAGCTTCCTCATACATGTCATAATATTTTGAGTGTGTGTAGCACTTCTGACTTAGATGTACTCAAAACATTTCGTCTGTGTGTTTTGGACATTGTATTGCTAGCCCTGTTCTTTCCTGCAGAAAAAAAAATAGCAGAGGCTTTGGCTTTTGTGGCAGGCAGATGTGCTGTTTATTTGCAGCTCCATGGAGTCCAGCTGTGCATAGGACACAGCTGCAGACAGCTGTGAAGCCTCTTGTGACTTTTTTTTCCCCGTACTATAGATAGCAGTATGTTGTGTAAACTCCAGCAGATGATCAAACAGTTAAAAATACAACTGGAAAGTGAAGAATAGGAACATAACTTCGTGTGCTTTCTGCTAGGGAAACCAGTTTCTAGTTTGCTCTGTATTAGTTACTGTGTCTAGGAAACATACATTGAAACAGACGTTTGCTAATATTTTGCCTTTGTTCAAAACTGGAAACCATGTGTTCTGCCCAACTCTGACCAGCATTGAAACAAGGCATGGCTGAGCTGCTCTCCCAACTTGAATACTCAGTCCTGTTTTGATACAGCTCTTGATATTCTTCACCTCTAGATTCTGCACATGCAGCTCTCCTGACCTGGTTACGCTGGCATCTGCAGTTTAGCCATCTGTCTGCACACACATCTTGCTTTGTGCTGTGAAGGCCACGTCAGACACGGGCCTTTCTAGGCACACGCACGGCCAGAGCACTTGCACTGACCTCCCTCACAGCCAGGCCCCCCACAGAACCAGATCCGCTGCTCTGACCCTTAACACCACTTAGAAGAATTAACACAACTGGCAATTTTCCCAGGTGTTTGGGAAGTCAGTTAGACAAAGTAGGATTTTTTTTCTGAGACAATGCAGCCCTTCAGGAGAAGGAAGGGAGTGGTAAGTCCAGACAGAAGGACGGTGCACATGGACTTGCTGCCTATTGTGGGGATTGGTCTCAGCCCTGCACAGGTCACACCAACCACTGTTAATTGCTTTTTAGGTATTGTGGTGGGCCCTTAGCTTAGAATGGATCGGGCCACATCTTAGCAGACCCCTGCTCCATTTTACCCGATGGCACCTACAGTCTGGCTACAGGAGCAGAATGGGGCATCCTGCCTTTCCCAAATGGTATTTGCTTTATTTGCCTACTTACTAGGAGTTTTCTTGCAGGTTAAAGGATGAAAAATGGATGAATGTCCAAGTAGGGGATATAATAAAACTAGAAAACAACAACTTTGTGACGGTAAGTACAATTTCCCTCTATCCTGCTCACAGTTAGTCTCTGTAATTACTCGTGTCATTCACATGCAACTTAAACAATACTGATAACTGCTTTAGAGACCTGCAGTGTGCAGAAACCACAAGCAGCATTGTGGTACCATGCCCTTTGACTGTGTGAACTCATGCCAACTCTGTCTGTCCACACTCAGGCCGATCTACTGTTACTGTCAAGCAGCGAGCCGCACAGTCTGACATACATTGAGACAGCTGAACTGGACGGGTGAGTGATCCTGGTCCTTGGGTGCAATCACTGCTGCCACTGAAAGGCCAAACCTTTTCTGGCGACCCTGGGTGCTGCAAGCATACCTGAAATAGTTTTTGTAGTGAGGATTTCATAATATGTAGAATAAACTCTGGGTAGATATTTTAGTCTTTTCTCTTAGCCAGGTTATTTGGATGAGATAATCAGAATGCACAGCTCCAGTAATCTCCTTTGGATTGCTCTGCCAAAATATTCATGCTTGCATACTGCAAAGGCTTCCAAATGTGGCTCAAACCAGGGCACAACTGGCCTCAAGACTGAGGGATGCAGCTCCTTTGTGTTAATTGGAATAAACTGGATCTGACTTCATCATTATGACCCAATTTGCATTATCTTTTCTGCATTGCAGGCAGCTAGCATCACCTTGAAGGACTAAGCAGAACCAGAAAGATGAAGTATTCATGTCTCTCCCCAGACCCTCTGGATAGTACCCTGGGCTTTCTCCATTTGATTTCTGCTGACAATGTGCTTGTAGTTCTTGTACACACAAGTGCCAGAGAATTCTTTTGAGAGGCCCTGAACAAATGCAGTGTTTCTTTGACATTGCATTTCAAACTCACCAGCTAGCCACTCTCAGGGCTGGAGTACTCTTCAGGACCAGAATACTGTGAGATAACGTTCAGAGCTCTTCTGTATGCTTAGATACCTAAGGGTTCAGTCTGGTTTGAATGGCAGGATGGTCAGTTTAGGGAGCTGATATGCCTGGTCTTAGACCAGGTTAAAAGTAGAAAACAAAACCACCTCACCCTCTTTGGTGCCATGGTACTATGTCTAGAATTCCTCTGTCCTGCCCATTTTTGCAACTGAAAGAGGTAACTACACCCTTTGGCCAGGTAAAGAAAGAACCTGATGTCACAGCCTGTCAGATGCCTAAGGAAGAAGTCTGTCCTCAAGAGCAGAAATTACTTTCAGAGAGAGCTTTCAATTCACATACGAGTTTCAGTACATGGTTTTGCCTCATGCTCTTTGTTCCAGTGAAACAAACCTGAAGGTGAAGCAGGCACTGACAGTCACTGCAGAGCTTGGAGAAGATCTTCAGAAACTGACAGAGTTCAATGGTGAGTCTATGTGAAAAATTAACATCCCAAAACATTCCCTAAACACCAGAGTCCGGACAGTGCCTGGGAGTCTGGCTGCCAGGCTGCTCCCTGCTCCTTGCCAGGAGCCCCCCTAGAAGACAGAATGGGCACACTGCATCCGCACAACAGGTATTGACAGCATATGTAGAGAAGGAGATCCCCCTAACTTGCAGGTCTCTGCCGTGCATGACTATAACTTGAAACTGCATGGGTGGGGATTCTCCTGAATTCATGTTCCTTTAGCATCTGCCTGCACATGCTGAGGCATTGCCTTGACCTTAAGTACAAGGGTCTGCACATTTGCACAGCAGAAACAGCTTCCCCCAAACTGCGTGTTCAGTTCTGATCTCAAAACGTTTTCGCTGTTAACATTGATTCAGCAATGCTGAGGCACTGATTGTATTTAGCTTCTGAGCAGCAGCACCTTCCAGGCACGGTGCAGACCTGAGGACTAACTGCACACGCAGGGGAGGTGACTACTTCCAGCCCGAAGCCTTGCCCTAACAGCATTTATCTCCTCTCTCAATGCCACTACAAAGACTGTATTTTAAGATAATTAAAGACAAGCAGTGCAGATGTGCCTAATGGCCAATGTGTCCTTTCTTAGCATTGTTTTGTATGCCAAATTAGCATAGCATAGCATAGGACTGTTTCAGCTGGAAGGGACCTACAACGATCATGCAGTCCAGCTGTCTGACCACCTCAGGGCTGACTAAAAGTTAAATCATGTTATTAAGAACATCATCCAAATGCCTCTTGAACAGCGACAGGTTTGGGGCATGGACCACCTCTCTGGGAAGCCTGTTCCAGTGTGTGAAGCCTGTTCCAGTGTGTTCTTTACCCCTTTAGGTAAAGAAATACTTCCTCATGTCCATTCTGATCCTCCCCTGGCGCAGCTTTGAGCTGTTCCCACACTTTTTTCCACTGGATGCCAGAGAATATATAGCAGCACATGCTCAGAAAGGAGCCAGATCTGTCAAAAACAGGATACTCCATGCTTGCACATCATCTGCTTGGAGAGAGAGGATGGGGGAACAGACCAAGTCAGACTCCATAGTGCCCTGCTGGGTTAAGTACAAGGGCAGGATTACGGGAAGAGTTGGTATGGAAAAGGGTGGAGTGAGTGCTGCTGTACTTGGAATGTCTCAAAGACTGCAGGGCTCTCAGCCAGTATTTCTAGATAGAGGAAAAGTAATTTTAAAAAAAATCTCTTCTAAATAACTAGATGATTCCAGGACAAATGATGGGGACATGGCAGAGAGTTCACATAGCTGGGGCTGTCTCTGGTACAGCCATCCACAGACATGGGCTTTTATTTTGCTTTCTGCATTGAGGTTTTGTGAATAACGTGTGTCACCTCAGCTGAGCGTCAGTTCAGTACATCAGGCTTTCTCTGAAGTGATGGCTGAGGTTCTGAGTGTTTTATGTCTTGAGAAATCTGTTTTTACAGATACAGTTAGATGCTTTATATTAATAGTCAGAGTGGCATGCTGTAATTAATTTCCTGAAGAGGCTGCAACATGTATCAATTTGTAAGAAAAGTCTTCACCTTAAATAATTGTTCAAGCATTTTCTGTGTAACGATTATCTAAGGATGCTGCATTCTTGAAACTCCATCATTTAAAAAAAAAAAGCTTCAAAATATTTTGGAAAATTGAAACATTTTTTATCAAGTGTTTATTTGTCCTTTAAATCTCTATTTTAGTTATGTTGTAAACAAAACTGGCCTCTTTGCAGTACTTAAAATGAATAAGATGTTTCCCAGGATGATTTATATTTGGCAGAGTACTGGGAAGAGTGCCTGGAATCAGACCCAACCTTGCATTTCCCCAGCAAACCTCTATAGAAGTATTTAAATATTTATGTAACTCTTTATCTAATTACTTCTTAAGACAGGAAGAGAGGAAGGGGTTGCGCAGCTAATACAGGCACTCAGTGGAATGTTTAATGTGAGTGATGATGTTTGTTGACATCCTGATGGTTCAGATAAGGGAGATGCTTGCAAAACGCTGAACTTTTTTATTTGGTTTGGGGAACTGGGAGATGAGAAAGGAAACAGTACCTTTCAGTTACCTGCTACTTATCACAGGTAGACTGGGCAGTATTTAACTCTTTCAGGTGAAATGGTTCCAGGTGTCATCTTAGTGGGAGGAGGAGACAGGAGGCATATTCCTTGCTGAGGTACCTTCAGCTGCAGAGTTACTGGGGCCAGCGCAGGTATTTTAGGTGAATCTCTAGAGCGTCTCACTTTTTTGTGATCAGTCCAATTTGTATGATTCTCTTCCGATCTCAAAATCAGCGTATCAGCTACCCAGGCCCACCTGCTTACTGGAAAGCAGATGTGGATGCTGACACACAAGCTATTCATGTGAGTGTTGTCCCAGAGCTGGCACGAGGAGGAGCAATCTTCTGGCAGGGGATCATGCGCTGGGTTTCGTTCACCAGAGTCCCACTCTGCTGTGTTTCAGGTTGTGCTGCAAAACCTCGGTTTCCTTTGTGCCTTTCAAGAGGTGGCAAGGGCTGCAGTGAGACAGGTCTGGTTACTGAGACTTTTAGAAATGATGGAGTACAAGTCCAGTTGTTCTAGGGTTAACTAGGTGATAAAATAGAAGATAAGTGCAGTTGTTAGTATGAGCATCACAGAACTTCCTAACTGATTCATCTTTCAAGCCTGTTGATTTGTCTGTGCTAGAGTAGAGCTACTTTTCTATGAAAAGAAGATAAACTCTTAAATGATAAGATTTGCAGTCTGGGAGACTACCATGATACTTAAAGTTGTACTTCTGGACTTCTGTGGAGTTTTTCTTTTGAGCCTGGTGTGTTTTGTCTGGGAACAGCTGAAAGAGCTGTATTCCCTGCAAATGCTAGTCCTTGTGTAGGTATTTGCAGCTGGCAATCAAAATAACTTTAATGTTCCTGATGAGTAACTGAACGGACCGAACTCTCGGATTCCTTTTCAGTAAGGCACATTTATATTTTCCAGTTCTCTTTGGTACATCCACAGGGCTCTGCTTTGAATCTTCAGATGTCAGGTGCAAATGTTGATTAAATAATTGTTTTTATACTGAAGTATCTGTGTTTACAGTTTTGTGGGAACAAATTTTATTACAAGAAATAAATACAAAGCATAGAAATAGGAACAGGCTCTCCAGTCACTTACAGTGTCAGCTGCATGGCCAAAGAAGATAGAAGTATCTCTTTTCATGTGCCACTGGGACTTAAGCTATAAAACAGCTGAAATTAAAAAAGAGTGAACAAAGACATCTCACTTAATTACTCTTTTGCAGCCTTCAGGCTATGATTTTTCTTGCTTGGGCTCTTGCATTTTTAAAGAAAATGGAATATTTGAGGTCAGTACTTTCAGCTATTCAGTGAAATCCTACTGCTGTGGACTTGCCATGAAAGAATTAAAAATGTGTTGCTGGTTCAACTTTTCTTCTCACCCACATAAAAGCTGTGGGAACTTTGTTTTGTACTCTACCAGTAAAAAACTGCCATGTTCAAGGATGAACCCAAGTTGATTGTGCTTCATTGGATTATGACATGATATGGGGAAGGAGAAATATCCCAGTAAACGTAGGATACAGGGTAGGAACAACGGGGTCAGGAGTGTCCTGCAGCTACAGTATCAAATATTCCCTGTCTGGGGAACTGCTGAGAATGCAGGATTGACTGACATCTTTCCAGGACAAGATTTTCATTTTTGTTTTCAGCCAAGAGAAGAGAAGGCTGTGGGGGGAACCTCATTGCAGCCTGCCAGTCCCTGAAGGGAGCAGAGAAACTGGAGAGGAATCAGCTTTTTTAAAGGATAGCTAATGGCAGGACAAGGGGGATGGATTGAAGCTGAAGGAGGGAAAGTTTAAATTAGATATGAGGGGGAAATTTTTTACAGAGAGAGTGGTGAGGTGCTGGAACAGGCTGCCCAGAGAGGTGGTGGGTGCCCCATCCCTGGGGGTGTTCAAGGTCAGGTTGGATGGGGCCCTGGGCAACCTTGTGTAGCTCCAGGCCTGGAGGTTGGTGTCCCTGCCTGTGGCAGGGGGATTGGAACTCTATGATCCTTGGGGTCCCTTCCAACCCATACCATTCTGTGATTCTATGGTTCGTTTTACAGGTGAGGTCAAATGTGAGGCACCAAATAACAAACTGGATAAGTTCACGGGGACTCTTACTCTTCGGGGAGAGAAGTATGCCTTGGACAATGAGAAGATGTTGCTGAGGGGCTGTACAATCCGGAACACAGAATGGTGCTTTGGTCTCGTTATTTATGCTGGTAGGTAGAAAAACTGGCACGTGAATTTCAGAGCCACAGCAGCACTGGTGTGGGAGTACATCATACCCACTATGCATAAAGAAACCAAGTGTTTTCCTCTTTGGAAAGTATTTTTCTACCAGGTACAAGAACAAAAGAAAAACAGTACATGAGATCCCTTGGCTTAACTCTAGGCTAGAAATTATGCCTCCTACAGGGATTTTAATTGGAGAATTTTTATAGTGATCCACAAGAGAAAGCTGGGTAACAAGTGCTACCTTACAACATCTAATTCCACCTTGATTGAGTGCTTTAGTAAGCAGAATTAATCTTTTATTTTAGAAATGCATGCAGCAAAGTACATTATATGTGTGGATCAATCAATAAGAAAGAATATTAAATCTGTTTAAAAATTAAAGCTGAATTAAATCTGCCTTTATTGGCCCACACTGGGCCAATAAGAAGAGTCTTTCTCTCTCCAGGCCTGTTTTCACTTTAAGTGTAGGAGACCAAAAATTCCACATAATTTCTATGTGATTGTAATCCATACTGGAATACCAGGGTCATTAACAATGTTATCATAGACCATTGGATGTGTGTTTTTTTATGAGCATAGACCTTCTATTGTTTCTATACTGCTGCAGACATGTGAGATGATATATAATATGTCTCCAGTAACAGCAGTAGAGGGTACTCTGTGAAAAGTAATTAACCTGAAAGGAGGATTGGCTCTTGAAATACGAAAGCAGGGACAAAATCCAGAATGAATAGCTTTATGTGGCCCTCTCTATATAATCTAAGGCAAGTGACTTAACCTGTTCCTGCTTAAGTTTCCCACTGGCATCACAAACTGTATGTACCTGCCTTCAGGAAAGCTGTGATGGGTACTTGTGCTGTAAAGGACAGCAGGGCCTCGGAGGGAATCAGCTTACGAACTGCCAAGCTTTATGACTAAAATTCACAAGCCTGTTTCATCTCCAGGGCCAGACACCAAACTAATGCAGAACAGTGGAAAAACAACTTTTAAGCGGACGAGCATTGATCGGCTCATGAACGTCCTAGTCTTGGTGGTAAGTCTGATTAATGTGTCTTCATTTCTTCAGATGTATTCACCATTTCCAGCTCCACCTCTTTGTCCACACAAATGAGGGAATATCAGAATTGACTGATGATAAAAAGAAAAATTATGCAATAATGTATTAGCAGCCTGAGTTCTGCAACTCCTCTGGAGCCCATCTTGCAAGGCAAGGTCATTACAGTGACAGTATTAAAGACTTTTCTTCTCAGCTTTTAATTTTCTCTGGTCTCCTTGCCCTGCTTTTTTTTTTTTTTTTTTGTGTGTGTGTGTGTGAGAGAGAAAATCACTTTGAAGCTAGCAATTGCCTTTTTTCTCTAGTAATTTTGTCAGTTTCTATTTAAATAAAACATTAGCAGTTCTCCCTCTTCCTCCTGATTTCTTGGCATCACTGGTGATATCAGCATAGGACTTGGTAATGGAGTTTGTTAATTTACATGATGCCAACTTCTGACTTAACACATTAGGGTAAAATATTAGACATGGTCTCATTAATACTTGGAAATGGTGTTTTTTGCAGCTGGGAAATTTGAGACCACTAATCTTATATAGCAGGCACTCTCCTCAGATTGGAAAATAGATCTGATTTGAGGGTTAAGCTTGTCAGTGGTTTTAACAAATGGCAAATTCTTCCAGGCAGAGGCAGTGATTCTTTTACCGAGTCTCACAAGATTTTAATGCTTGAGCTCAAAGCCACTCATGGAAGGAAGATATAGACTCTGATGCTGCTTTCACATCAGGGCTTGAAAAAAAGCTCTTTAGTTTCAGACTTTTTCTTTTCTACCTTTGGATGCAAGTTTGTCATGCCTTTTCATGCATGGTGCACACCGCCTTCAGTTTATCACACTGAGAAGGTTTGGTGGCTACTGTTCCCTCTTCCTGTCTCCTGCACTTGCTCTCCAGCCCAACCTGACAGCCAGGCTGGGGCCAAGATCCATCCCCAGGTGCTGGAGCAAGACATGGAAAAGACATCCAGCAGCACTCTGTCCCTCACAGCGAGGCCATCCTGAGGTCTCCCTGCCCTCTATGACTTCATGCCTCCTCTGCCCTCATGCTTGCAGGCACCAACCTTCCTTCTTCATCCCAGCCCCTATGCTCCTGCTTTTTTCTTGGGATCGCCAAAACTCTTTAGGTGGGCCCAGGGATGAGAGCTGTTAGTGGACAGAACCAGTTGTGCCTCTGTGAGACCAGAACTGTACGGAAGCAGCAATGGTTAGCCCAGCTCTCATGAAGCTGTGTTCTGAACATCTGCATATGTATGCTTGCTGCAAAGCAGTGCCAAAGCACAGAGAGCCACTCCAGGGTCATCTTTGAGCCATCTTGAGTCCTCGCCCTGTGTACAGTAAGGATGTGGCTTTGACTTTCATAATATATTAATCTCCACCATGTGAAAATTTTAAACACCATCAGCATCTCTGTGCTTACACTTAAGGGGACAGCAAAACCAAACAAGATTTGGGCCTCTAAATTTTGTAAGCATTTGAAAAGCTTCACCTTTTCCTTGCTGTTCAGCTACGCTCTGGCTGGAGAGGAGGATGAGCTGTGGGGTAGGGCTGTGAGGGATCCACGAGACACAGAAACAGAGCAGAGAAAAACTGAACAGGGAACTCAGAATATAGCATTTGATTAAGATGTGACACATCTCCTTTCACAAGTCAAGGGTCTCAGCCGGTGCTTTCAGACTGTTTGGCCTCTCTTCAGAAACACAAATGAGATGAACTTACTTCCTGGCTCTGTTTTAAAAAACTGAGCAAGTTACAACCGGTTGCATCAGCCTCTGCCTGGGCTCTTGGGCGATGATGGAGCCAGGGGTGTGTTTTTCTCCTTTGCTCACTTTTAACTCATCTAACCTTCTGGTTTGGAAGTAAAGGTCTGTCTGCCCTGAGCACCAGGCTCTTAGCATACCCAAGGGGAAGTGAGTGGCATCAGGTCCTTCCAGCTCACTGGGTGGTCGAAGGTTACAAAGTGCAGTCATAAAAAGAGGCAGCATATTGCACTCTTGAGTTTGGAAATACAAAGCAGCCACAGCTTGCTATAAATAGGTCACTTTTAGTGTAATGAAATTTGTTCCATGTTAACACTGGCAAAGCTATTTTGTACTTAATTGTCCATAAAACTTCCAAGCACAAAGCTGTGTTTAAGCAGCGCTCACCAATGGTTACATGTGGCCCTGGTCTGTCTCAGTAAGGGTTAATCAGGAGTGAACCTTTCCAGATGGCAACTGTAGCTGGTTTTTTTGTGTTTGGAAATGTTTCTTGGGGATTTGAGAGAGAAGTGAATGTTCCTCTACCAAGGACGCTTCCGCCAGCTCCAAGAATACTTTTTTCCTCCAAAACTTGCTTTTTAGCAGACTTGGAAGAGCATGTTTCAGAGAAATGGGGCTGTCACCTCATCTCTTCAGCAACTTACTGCTTCAAATCCCAGAGCAGAACTCAAAAGTGCCAATAAAGAAACCGAGGCAGCTTTTTTAAATTCACAGTCCATCAGGAAACATTTGTCAAAAGTCACCTGCTTTCCACAGCAACCTCACTCAGTCCTGCACAGGCCATTTCACAGGCACCGCATGGGCAAGACCCAGGCGTGAAGCCCCATGACAGTTCACCATTCTACCCCTACCATCAGCGTTTTTTCGTGCCTTTCTCTTGCTGAGCTGTGGTTATGATTACAACACACCACACACAGTTGTTACCCCGAACAGAAATTAATCTCTGGGGCCGTTGTTAACGGCTCAGTCTGGTGCATTTGTCTCAGAGCAAAGAGCGTGCTAGTGGCCTTTGTGTAAGCACAAGTGTTGCACAGGAGTTGAGCTGCTGGGGAGAAGGGTGTTGACATCCAAAGTGCACACCAAGCCAAACGCGTGTAAAGCAAGTGCAGTGGTAGAGAAGAGCCGCTGTGACATGCGCAGGTTCAGCTGCTGTCTTGCCCCATGCACACTTCTGTTGCTAAAGGCATCCTCGGGTCATGCCTCTGATAGATTCCTAAGTCACTGTGATTACAACAGCACAAATTGAAGTCTGGTTTTAGTGTTGGTCATGGGGGTTTAAAAACACTGCACCTCATTCCAGATCTGGGGCCTGCAGTACAAGAAAGGTGTGGAACTGTTGGAGAGGGTTCAGAGGAGGGCCATGAAGATGATTAGAGGGCTGGAGCACCTGCCCTACAAAGAGAGGCTGAGGGAGCTGGGCTTGTTCAGCCTGGAGAATAGAGGGCTGCAGGGGGACCTGATTGCAGCCTTCCAGTACCTGGAGGGAGCATACAAACAGGAGGGGAATCAACTTTTTAAAAGGGCAGATAATGGCAGGACAAGGGGGGTGGATTGAAGCTAGAGGAGGGGAGGTTTAAATTAGATATTAGGGGGGAAATTTTTTACAGAGAGTGTGGTTAGGTGCTGGAACAGGCTGCCCAGAGAGGTGGTGGATGCCCTATTCCTTGAGGTGTTCAAGGCCAGGTTGGATGGGGCCCTGGGCAAACTTGTGTAGATCCAGGCCTGAGGTTGGTGGCCCTCCCTGTGGCAGGGGAGTTGGGACTCTATGATCCTTGGGGTTCCTTCCAACCCAGACCATTCTGTGATTGTTTGATTCTATGATTCCTTGCCAGCAAGCAAGATCGTCACCGTTTTTACAAACAGTGATATTAGGTAATTTGGCAATTTGTGGTCCTCCCACAATTAAATTGAAAAGCTGCTACTAATACAGGAAAGAAATTGTGTCCCCTGAAACCCAGTCCAGCACCTTTACTTACGGCAGTCCCCTTTTGGAAGCTTCTTGGCATTAAAATTCAAGTTGGTCATATGTGAACTTTTCATCAAGTGATTCAAATCACTCCATTAAGAGTACCCCTTTTCCTCTCATAGATTACTTCAGCTACACAACTGTTGCCTTTCCAGCAACATTTCTGTGTTTGTACCTCAATTACTGTTTTTTAAAAAGGCTAATTATGGTTGTAATGTGATTGTTACTGAGTGGCCTTAACACGTAAGGGTCCAATTTACTGGTATTTCCTCCCTAATGATCATAATTGCAAGAAATTATTTTTAATTGCTCTGTTGTGCAGCCTGATGATTCCATATCTTCACATTTTATGAGTATGTTGATTGTTTTAAGTCAAATATTTGGAGAAGTCCATAACATTGATGTCAAGATAACTCCAGTTTGTCTTTCCCTTCATCATAATTTCTATCTTTCAAATATTGGGATTATAATAGCAGATTTTCAGTGGTGGAGCTTTCCAGTTTTCTAAGCCTTATTAAAAATTAACCTTACAGATTAAGATAAATTCTTAGCTAGTCCCTCCAAGCTTTCATCTTTAAATTACCTGGACTCACTGGTTTGAAAATGCTTATATTTGCCACATAATGTTCCTTGTCATAGAAGATAATCTGTCTTTTCCATCTACTGCATCATATGGGATAGATACTTCCTTCTGCTTCCTTTCCCTTCATTCATGGAAAACTGTTGTGAACATGTCTGCCTTTTCCATACCTCTGCTCATGAGTTTACTGTTTTCTTTTCTTGGTATTTTATATGACTAATAGATATTCTCAGTTCTATAATTCCTTGAAGTTTATTTTAATTTCTACAAACGTCCCTTGTTCCACTTGTTTTCCACATAGCCGTATCATGATGTTCGTGTTTTCTTTTAATTAAAAATTCTTTATGACCTATGTAATGGTTTTGCGTCCATTGAATGGTGTTGCTGAACAAGTCCCAGTTTTCAATGAGGTTTCCCACTTTGAAATTCTCTTCCCAGTTGCTGTTCCCATGGTTGCTTTAGACTTCAGGAAATAGGCTTCTCTGAAGTCCAAGGATACACACCACTAGTTACCCTAGCTTTCTGTTTGCTCAAAGGAAACATAATCAGATTTTGATGGCAGGTACCAAGGCAACCATTAGTTCTGAGTCAGTGATTAACTTCCCCTTAACCATCAGAATGATATCCAGTACTGAATTCCAAACTGCACAGTGCTCAGTCTTGTGTGCTACAAATTATCTTCAGCAGTTTTTCAGAAATAGTGAGAGATATCCAGGTAAAGTCTCCCTGTGTTCCCAAATGTGCAGCCAGAGGTTCAAGGACCCATAGTTTAATTCACCTTTAACAAGATTTGATGCTCTACAGTCAGCTGCCCATGAATGTCTTGGTTTAGATACCTGCTTGGGACTAAAATCCCCAGCTGTTTGAAGTCTTGTGACTCCCAATTGCCAGATTCCTCCCTGTGTAATTTTGTCCTTGAGGTAAATGTATCGTTGCTTTGCTGTTTTTCCTCCTGCACCCCTAGGAACATCTTCCTGTGATTCAGGTTGTACAACCCAACCTCATTAGGGTCTTCTGATTAACCTGTACATAATAAACCTCCTGATTCTAAAGTACAGTATTTTGATGCTGGGTTTTGTTGTCATTTGTTTGTTTGTTTTTTCCAGATCTTTGCATTCTTAGCATTGATGTGTCTTATCCTAGCCATTGGCAATGGCATCTGGGAGTATGATAAGGGCTACTACTTCCAGGTCTATCTGCCCTGGGCAGAAGGAGTCAACTCTGCCTCCTACTCCGGCTTTCTCATGTTCTGGTCATACGTGATCATACTAAACACAGTGGTGCCCATTTCGCTCTACGTCAGGTATGTGCCAGAACCTCCTTTCACTTTTCACATTAGAAGTACTTCAGCTTTTGCCTTAGCTGGGAGCAGCATTTTCTTTAGACACAAAAGCAATCCCATTGCAGGTGACCACACACAATCAGAGCAATGCTGCTCTTCTTCCTGCTGCCTTCAGAAGTCTTTGTCAGGGCTGGAGCAGGAACAGCAGCGAGCCTTGGAAGAGGAAAGTTAAAGGGGAGGTATGGGTGTAGGATGCTATAGAAGTTCAACTGGAAGCCTAACTTCCTACGCTACTTACAGGTAGCGTCTTCCTCTCTCCCACTTGCACTGCCCATCAGAGTGGATGGCATGTTCTTTAAGGTGGTTGTAGGAGTTAGGTGAGGAGCAGAATGCCATGTAAGTAGGTGTTATCTGGTTGAGAATCTGTAGTGTATGAACAGGTCACAACTTCCCAGAGAATGTGGTGCTATGTTGGTTACTGCAGTTAAGCAAGCAGTGGTAAAGAGTAGCCAATGCATCCGTGATGCTCTCAAAACTGAGGTTGAGGTGTAGACTGAGTGAGGCAGCTTTTCTATTGAGACTCCCTTTTGTGTCAGTAAATATGAGGAATTCATCCCATTCCTGTCCACTATGTCACACCAGCAACAAAGTGGAAAATTCATATTGCCAGCAAGCTGATATGGCTCTTTGGGTGTATTGAATTACACAACGACTCATTTGTTGTGGAGCTGTGGGTTGTTTGAGCCATGGCTGTGTTCATCCCCTGGCACTGGGCTCAGGCCAGCCCTGAGCTCCAAGTGAAAACTACAGCTCCTGCCTCAGTTTTCAATATGAAAGCTTCTGTAGTTTTTCAAATACATTTCCAAGACATTGTTTTATAAATATAGGAATTTGCTATAAACCTAACTAACATAATTTCTGTGGGACTTGCTTCAGCATTGTTTACTACAAGGCTATTTGAGGACAGCCTGATGAGTACAGCCTGTCATTACCTTCAGAGTTGTCTTCTAATTGCAATCACTAATGATGGTGCAGAAGATAAAGATCTTGAGTATTCTAATGAATACTCCATCACCTTCTCTTTCTCCAGTGTAGAGATTATACGCTTGGGTAACAGTTTCTACATTGACTGGGACCGTAAGATGTATTATCCACTGAATAACACACCAGCTCAGGCCCGTACCACTACACTCAATGAAGAGTTGGGGCAGATCAAGTACATCTTCTCAGACAAAACAGGAACTCTCACTCAGAACATCATGTGTTTCAACAAGTGCTCCATCAATGGCAAAGCCTATGGTATGTTATCTATTTGTTTTATAATCTCTGTTTTGTTTTTATATGCCTCTTGGTCCACAGACACTAAATGTGACTTCCGAAAGAGTGTGTCTTGTAAGAAGCTGTAGGGATCAAGTGTAGGGCTGCCTATCAGGACAGCCCTGATTACATCACTTGCATATCTTATTATCATTTTCCTGTCCCTTGTTTCCCCTTTTTGCGACACTTTGAGCTCTGTTTTCCTGCCCCAGTATTGTCCCAACAAAAGTACCTGCACCCATCTTATTACTTTTTCCTCACTGTTCCCAGTTTTACTACATCTGCATTGAATTATTATTATTTTTACATCACTTCCTAAGTAATTTCTGGCTTTTAGGGTATTATTGACATGGTTTCCCATGTATAACCAGCACTGCAAAATATAACACATAGCTCACGTGCCTAACTCTCTCTCAACTGCTTGTGAAATCAGCCATCCCTCATGGTGTTATCTGCAGATTTTGTCAGCTTCTCACACCATTAGCTCTCACATTCAGCAATTTCTCATGTCATGAGCAGCAGTTTTCCACATCCTGTTCTGGTAGCTGAACCTCTGGCTGGCACCTAGTCAATGCCCTGGTCATTTGTCTTTAGCCCTGGCATATTTCACCTGCCAGAACACAGGAAAAGTTTTGGGAACTTGGAAAAACTGGCAAATAAAAGATGTTAGCTCTGTTAGATCCTAACAGCCACTGACTTGAAAGGTTCCTTCATCATATGGCCCCAGGCAGTTTTCTTCATACTGTTCAAGAGTTGCTAACAATTCACAAACTGACTAATTGATTAACATCATTAAATCCCCCCCCGAGAAATTAGTCACCCCTTATTCATAGACTGATGCTTGCTTTGCCTATGTCAGACCTGCTGATGGACTAGTGTGCCAGAAAGCTTATCTTTTTTTTCTCAGTGCTGTCCCCATGCCTAATAAAAGAAGTTATTCCTTCTTGTAAATCTTGTTTTGTGTATATCTGTATCCCACCTTATCTACAGTGCTACTATGCTAGCCAACATCAGTGCTGCTGAACAGTTTGAAAAAATATTCAGCCTGTTCATTCCTTCAGATCAGTTGGCTTTTCCAATGTGGATGTCTCCACTAATACAGGATGTGGATTCAATATATAAATGGCATTTATGGGGAAAAGATATGGACACTGTATTGCCTGTAGTTTTCTAAGGGCTTGGCTTCTTCCTAGGAATAGACCTCTTTGGATTTGCTGCTTAGGGGCATTTGGGAAAGCCATGCCAGAAAGGATTAATTAGTTCTGCTGCCAGGGAAGGTACTACAGAGGCTTATGGCTTTCTCTTTTGGAAAGAGGTGCCTAAAAACCTCTTGGCTACAATTCAGCTGATGTGCAGTTGTCCGAAGACATGGCTTCTGAGTTTCTTCTACACCCTCAGGCCTTTGTGAGAGAGTACCAGTACCTATGTTTACTCTGGTCATAGCTGAGGTTGCTGGTGCAGGTATGGACTTATCCTTCATGTAACTCATTGTATTTCAAAGTTATTTGAATGAAGTGTTGAACCTGGCAGTCCAGACCTTCCAAGTCAAATTTTTCTTCATGAAGAAGAAGTTTCAATAGTGTTTCCTGGAGATGAGATGTCTTCAATTTCTGTGACTTGATCATCAGTTCAGGGAAAATGAATGAAGCAGCCTTGCTGCCTAGATGTGGGAAGAATTGGCTTTGACAATTCCTTCTCTGTGGTTGTCCAGGGAATGCGGCAAACCAGTATAATCCAGGAGCTGGATTTTGTTTCTCATTCCAAAGGGAAGGTACAAGAGAAGTCATCCCCTGAAAGCACCTTTGTTTCCTGCCTTGCACTACACTCTTCTTGGGTTTGACTTGAGCCAAGTCTTCTTTGCCCAGATACCAGTCATTTTTATGATACCTGCTTTGTATTTCAAGTATCTGTCAATCTCTGGATTTTGTCATACATTAGCTATCAGTCTCCAGTACCCATGTCAAGATATTTGTGCTTACTGAAACGTTTTAACTAGATACTACCTTCAAAACAAACTGATTTTTCACAGAATCACAGAATTGTAGGGGTTGGAAGGGACCTTGAGAGATCATCCGGTCCAACCCCCCTGCCAAAGCAGGGTAGCAAATCTCAGAGACTACATGTACTAAGAGTTTGTGGCTATAACCTCAGTCTTTCTTGTTTGCAGGTGATGTGTATGATATGTCTGGGCAAAGAATAGAAATAAATGAGGTAAGTGCTCAAGTCCTTGTGGGATCTGTGCTTTCTGTGAACCTACTTGCGTAGGTGCTAGTGGACACAACTCACCCAGGCATAGCTCATGGTCTTGAACCTATAAGAGATCACAGAATCACTGAATCATAGAATTGTAGGGGTTGGAAGGGACCTCGAGAGATCATCGGGTCCAACCCCCCTGCCAAAGCAGCTCCCCAGCTCATACTGCACAGATAGGTGTCCAGATGAGACTTGAATCTCTCCAGAGTAGGAGACTCCACCACCTCCCTGGGCAGCCTGTCCCAGGGCTCTGTCACCCTCACTGGGAAAAAGTTCCTCCACATGTTGGTGCAGAACTTCCTATGATGCTCTTGACTCTGACAATAGGGTTGTTTGTTCTCATAGATGTCAAAGGATTGGATGAGTTGCATTCCCTTCCAGTAAGCCTGGTTTAATCCTTTGGTGTAGGTAGCCTGAGCGCCTGCCATTCCCTCAGCCTCACATGACATCCCAGTGCATGCACAGCTCGTCTTCAATTCTTCGCCACTGGTATTTGCTGGAAACTTGGGACAGTGGTGTATTTCATTATCCTTGGCAGTTAATTAAAGCTTTGGCAGGGAATCAGTGAGTTCAGTTCACATTGATAACACGGTCACTGTCAAATTCCCCTCGTGTCTGGACATTGGGAAGTGTGAGAATGGGTGAGTTCTCCATTTCTTTCTAGCCTCTGCTCACTGGCACAAACTCACATGCCTTGGATTTCACTGCCTAAGATGTCTGAAAACTGCATGCAGTAATCCAAGTAACAAACAACAAGACGATGATCAAAATCCCACTCCTCATTCCAATGATTAATTTCCAGGCCATTTAAACCTTAAATTACCCAGTGAAATTGTCTCTTTGTGCAGAGTGCTGTGCCACAAGACTGCCCTTGCTCAGAAAACAAAACGCAAAAGACTGACTTGTTCAGGGAGACCTGCTACTCCCCTGCCAGCTGGCTGCCCAGCAGCTCCTCCTGGCCATCCTACTTGCCCTAGCAATCTTGCAGGTCATGAGGCTGCTGCCCACATATCCACGGTGTTGCAGTGACTAGTGCCTGGACTTTGCTGCATAGATGGGGGGAGGGGGAGAAAGGGGGGGAGGGCGATGGGCGGGTGTGGGCCTGCACTCTTGTGTTAAGCGCTAAATGTCAGTTTGCTGAGGTCAAGTGGATGACTCTCATCCTGGAAACTCTGAGCTCATCAGGGATGGGGTGGGAGTCGGAACTGTCCCGGGCAGGCTCAGCAGTGCATTCCTCCAAGACACATCATGCGGAGAGCTTCTGGCCATTTCTCCACTACATCCCCCTCTGCTTGGGCCTCCTTGTTTTTGGACAAAATGGGCAGTGCCTGTGGCGTTAAACCTTTACATCACTTGCCTGTCCTCTTTTTTCCATATCAGGATTTGTTCCTTGCTTTGGGAGAATAAAAGTGGATGACACAGCCTTTTGAATTGTTTTAAATTGGGGTTCCACGTTCCCCTGTCACAGGAGGCCATTTAAATCAGAAGCATGATGCCACCATGCAGGCACGTGTTGAAGGCAGGCATTTCTTCACTATAGAAAACCTTTGGCAGGGATCCTGCAGTAGAATTTTCTGTCATACAGACAGACACCTTTAGCTAATCAGTTGCTGCTTTGAAAGGCACTTCAAGTGCCTGTCCTCTCCTGTGATTCAGGAGATTTCACGACCTCCCACTTGCTTAGGCTCCTCAGTCTCTGTCGTGAACAGCCCTGCAGGAGACGGATCCTTGTAAATAAAAGGAGGGGAGGAGGGCTGAGATGGTAGCATGTGACAGCTCCACAGATAACACTGAACCATATTTTTGCAGAACACAGAGAAGGTGGATTTCTCATACAACCACCTAGCTGACCCGAAGTTTGCCTTCTATGACCATAGCTTGGTTGAAGCTGTGAAGCTGAGTGATGTGCCGACGCACAGGTTCTTCCGGCTGCTCTCACTTTGTCACACAGTGATGCCAGAAGAGAAGAAGGAAGGTGAGGACTGTTGAAGTCACCAAAATGAGTGGTTATGTTCACCCTGCACCACAGTATGTCTTCTCTCCACAGAAGCTGTTACTGGTCCTTTTGGCTCCCTGGTGATTTTCTGTAGTCTGTGGCTACACATAAATCAATGTCTTTGGAGATTCCACATGGGAAGAAAAAGGACCAGGGCCTTCACTCCCTGTGTGATCCTGTGGTGGAGCTGACCCTCTGCAAACACCACATCTCTGGAGGGCGGAAATTGCAGGTGCCACAGCTTCGCTGAGGTGGCAGATGGCTTGCCCCACTCTTTCCCTGCGCTGTGCCAAGTCCTATAAAGCAAAGAGTGTAGAGCAACTATTCACTGGAGACTCGTTAGCTCTGCTCACCCAGTGTTCCCACAAGTACTGGATCAGTCTCCTCAGATCTCAGGCAGGGTGAAAACTCTGCTTTAAAGGCTAGAACCGTTACTTTACATACATAAGGTGAAAAACGCTCATAAGAAAAATACATGGAAATGCAAAATAGAAGAGGTTAAACCCAAAAAAAGTTGTCCTCTCAGTGAGATCTGTAGAACCCCAAAGAGAGTGATAAAAGACCCCAAAAGAGTCTTGGTGGCCTCTTGCTCTGACCTGGAGCATAGGTTGATGGGACTTGATGGAGATATGTGGACATAAGGTGCTTTTTAGTGCTGGAGCTCTGAGGCTAGACAGAATGGCAAAGAGTTAACTGCTATACAGTGTCTTTGATCTTGTATTTGTTTAGCCTCAGAAAAAGGGCAGGATTCACATTGTTGGGTTTTTTTCCTTGCATGTCAGGTAACTTGGTGTATCAGGCACAATCTCCTGATGAGGGAGCCCTTGTCACTGCTGCCAGAAACTTTGGATTTGTGTTCCGGGCTCGAACACCAGAGACCATCACTGTCGTTGAAATGGGAGAAACAAAAGTCTACAAACTCCTGGCTATTCTTGATTTCAACAACGTTCGCAAGAGAATGTCTGTTATTGGTATGGGTTTGGGGTTTTTTTTTGCTTCTTTCCTTCCTGACTTATTAGGCCCTCTAGTTGGCCCTCATTCTGCAGTGATGCCTTTTCCCAGAAGACCTTCATAGAATCACAGAATGGTTTGGGTTGGAAGGGACCTGAAAGATCACCAAGTTCCAATCCCTACCATGGGCAGGGAAACCTCTCACTAGACCAGGCTACTCAAGGCCCCATCTAACCTGGCCTTGAACACTGCCAGAGAGGGGGCATCCACCACTTCCCTGGGCAACCTGTTCCAGGGCCTCACCACACTCGAGGGGAAGAATTTGTTCCTAATATCCAATCTAAATCTATCGCCTTCCAATTTAATTCCATTCCCCCTCATCCTATCATTCCATGCCCCTCTAAAAAGTCCCTTCCCAGCTTTCCTGTAGCCCCTTCAGGTACTGGAAGGCCACTATAAGATCTCCCCAGAGCCTTCTTTTCTCCAGGCTGAACAAGCCCAACTGTCTCAGCCTGTTTTAATAGCAGAGGTGCTCCAGCTCTCCAGTCATCTTTGTGGCCCTCCTCTGGACCCGTTACAACAGTTCTGTGTCCTTCTTATGCTGGAGACTCCAGAACTGGACTCAGTACTCCAGGTGGGGTCAGAGTGGAGTGGAGGGACAGAATCACCTCCCTTGCCCTGCTGGCCACACTCCTTTTGATGCAGCCCATGATACTGTTGGCCTTCTGGGCTGCAAGTGCGCATTGCCAGCTCATCCGCCTGAGCTTCTCATCCACCATCATCCCCATGTCCTTCTCTGCAGGGCTGCTCTCTACCACTTCATCTCCCAGCCTGTACTGATGAAGAGGATTGCCCCGTGTAGGACCTTGCACTTGTCCTTGTTGAGCCTCATGAGGTTCACATGGCCCTACTTCTCCAGGTCCCTCTGGATGACATCACACCCTGACGGTGTGCCATGCTTTCTGCATAATTTACTTCTAAGTACTTGAGATTGGCTGCCTTGAGCTTTCAGCTACACAGCAATAGTGCTGCATAAATGCTTAACTTAGGCTGGTGGGAGAACATCTTAACATCTGGACCATAGTGATGGAGCAGCCTCCTGAAGACACTAAGCTTTTTGCATATCTTACCTCCCTCACAGGAGCGCAGGAAAGGCCTTCCTTCCTATCAGCTTCAAAACTGCCACAGAGATCTGAGAAAGTGGGAAAGGAGAATGAAAGGATGAATGGAGAAGCCCATTCTCCTGAAAGGAAAATGTAGAAATTATTCAAGACACCTTGTGTAGCCTTTATTAACCCTCCAATATCCTCCATTATTAAAGGAATTGGAATATCGTAGCTGTAGCAAGAGAGTGGTAGTACCTTTACTGGTAGTGGAGTACCAGGACCAGCTGCATAAGAACAAATTGTTCTTGACTTTTGAATGCAGAGCCATGCAGTTGAACACAACATCTGCTCAGATCAATGCAATCTTACTACAGTTGCCTCTACTGCTGCCACTAATGTGGAGAGTATTTGCGTTATCTTCTGTTTGAAGCAAAGCTTGTCTTGATTCCTGTCAGGTTACTAACATTTGGTGGGGTTTTGACACCTCTAAAAACCTTTCTTTGTTTTGATGCAAGTGCTGTGAATCCCAGGAGCCTCAGTCTGGGACCTGTAGCAACTATTTTCCTCTCCCTTGTAGTGCGGAGTCCAGAGGGTGACTTGACTTTGTACTGCAAGGGAGCTGACACCATTCTTTATGAACTGCTTCATTCTTCATGCGACTCCCTCAAAGAGGAGACTACAGAACACCTGAATGTAAGTATTTCCTTCTGCACAACATCTTTGCATGTGATGGTTTCCTTTTCTCCAGGTATAGAAATGTACTTTGTGTCGAGGCCAAAAAAAAAAAGATTCCAGTGGCAGCACCCAAGCACTAGTTTTTTAATATATTTTTTTTGATGTATGCAGGGAAAGGAGAGGGTAATAAATCAGATCTCAAATCAGCTGCCTAAGCATGGGCACCAGGTGTCATTTGAACTACATTAGGATATCGTGACACATGTGGCAATACAATGCAGGACATTCAGAAGACCTGTATTCCTCTGGTGTAGACCCTGGGAGCCAGGCAGGATAGGTGAAACATCTGTGTTTTGGGAACTAAATTCTATCCATGTCTGCTGTCACTGTACAACACATGCACCCAGTGCATGCAAGAATGCCTTCATTTGAACAACTCAGGTGATCAGTAAAGGGCCACAGAGACATCTACTTTCTTGAATACAGTTCATATCTGCAGTGATTGCTATCCAAGAGGTAATAGCAGGAAGGGACTTAGCAGGCACTGGTACCTGCTTACATGCCCTTCTTCAAGGTCATACAGGGGCCTGTTGCCTGGGCAGCAAGGAAACTGTGTCATTCAGACTTCAGGCTTTTCATATTGTTGGTAGTGTGTGCTGGGACATGGTTATGCACACAAGTGGATGTTTCAGCCAATATTTACTTCCCCTCCCAGATGCCAAATCCTACTGGTATGGAACAGAGCACAGAATAATAGAAGGTTTTGCCAGAGGGGTTGTGCTCACTGCCTGGGGCACCCAGAGACAGAGAGGGCAGAGCAGAGATGGGCTGTGGATGTGGCCTGCTCCTGATGCATCTCAACTTCAAGCCCAGGGGAACACCAACAGAGAGATCTGTGTTTATCCACAAAACACTGAGACTTATGCTAGCAATCATACACCTGCAGAAAGCATTACAAGGCCTTGCTGAGATGTCATGACCGGGCTCACACTGTACATTTCAGCCAGCATTTCTACCCTAAAAATGTTGAGCCGATGTTCAAAATTCAAGGCTGTGTTCAGTGTTTAAGTCTCACTATTCTGAACCCAATGCTGAAAAATATGAGCCTGGGTCACAGCTCCTGCTTAATACCAAATTTTAGAGCCAGAGAGTAGGAAAGCTTTTTTGAATCTGTTCTTTGTAAGAACCATGGATTGCAATTATAAAGTGGTCTGGAAGCAGTTTGTAAAAAGTACCCCAAGGTTTGTGATTTAAGGTGTAATTTTATTCGCCCTTCTCTGCAGACTTTTGGCAAGAAGCTTTTACACGTAGTTATTTGCTTTCCAAGGGTGAAAGGCCCTGGGGAAAGGCCCAGGTGAGCAGATCGTGCTTCTTTGACCAATTCTGCCTCACCCATGCCTTGCAGGAGTTTGCTGGTGAAGGTCTGAGGACACTTGTGGTGGCCTATAAAAACTTGGACGAAGACTACTTCCAGGACTGGATCAGGCGTCACCATGAAGCAAGCACCGCCTTGGAAGGGCGGGAAGAGAAGCTGTCAGAGATATATGAAGAGATTGAAAAAGACCTAATGGTTGGTGTTTCAGGGAAACTGGGCCAAGCTCTGGGGGAGGCAGCGAGGATGGTGGTTTGTCAATAAACAGCTCGGTGTGACTTCAGTAAACACTGCTCTGCAAACAGCTCAGTGGGCTGCGTGGCAGGAGCGTTTGAGAGTATGGCAGTCCTGGGTTTTCACTGGCACCTCCGTCAGGAGCCCCTAACGGGGGTGTCAGCCACCGGTGCAGGGGAATGGTTTTATTTTAACTCATGTGGGTGTCAGAGAAGCTCTCTCACGATGAAGTGACATATCAGAGCCTGAGGGAGATGACGTGGACACAAATATTTTATAGCTATCCTTTCTATGTGCAAACGGCTGATCTTCTTGTTCTCCTGTCTTTGAAATGTCAGGCAGTGGATAATCTCCAGTGCCCCTCCATTTCAAAGAGTATGTTCTTTCTTCTTGCAGCCCTGACAAGATGGGGAGTTGATGTCCATGAACATATTTGTGTCAATTTGAAATAGGGCTAAACTGTGATCTTCAAGTCATTCTTTTCTCCATGAGTGTTGTTACAGCTTTTTGAATGCCCTGGTGGGGGGGTTCTGCTGTGTTTTAGAACTGTGAATAATGAATGAAAAGGATGTGTGGGATCTGAGGAGAATCAATTCAGCTTTTGCACTTGCAGCAGTGCTTTCCTAAAGTCTCGGAAGTCCTGGGAGCCACACTGTTGCTCCTTCCATTAGCTGTATGCTCAGGGTGCAAGCAGAGCCTGGGAAGAAGCCAAGGAGCTGTTGACCTCTGGAAGTTGCATGGTCCGGGGAGCAGAGTCTACTGCCTGTCTGGGTCTGGTCTGGGAAAATGCTAATCCTCCTGTTCAGAGAATACATCCCATAAATGCTGTGTGGGTTGTGTCCAAAGCAGGAAAGATGTGGAGGCTTAGGGAGTTAAGCAGCCACCTGCTTTGCAAGAAAGATTTATGAAGATCATGGCCTGAGTAGAGTTCACTGTCTCACAGCAGGAAGAAGCATGGCTCAGAAGAAAACTTTCTTTATGCCAGATGGGACTCTGACAGGAGTGACTTTACTTCCCAAAGGTGCTGCAGAGACAGGGGGTGGGTCTAGGAAAGCCTGCTTCTGACAAAGAATGGGTGTGAGACAGAGTCAGCAAGGACATACAAGGGTCTTTTGGAGATGTAGAGGACTTCTAGGTATCATAGTCAGGTTGATGGGGAAAAGCAGAAGTTCCTCTGCATGACAGACATCTGATAAAGGGTATTTACAGGGAATAGGGACGGAATATGGTTATATTCAAAGAATTGTAGCAAAAATAGTATTTATAATTGATTGACTTCAAAACTAAGGAAGATCCACAGTCAGGAATGCATCACAACTGTTCTACAGCTACTCTTATGCCAGGTCATAGCTGGACAGGCAAAGGCCTCTCAATAGTACTATCGTGCCTTTCTGCAGCTCCAGAAAGACAATGGCTGAGGGGAACACATGCCCTGGGAACATTTGACATGAGTCTACATCTTTGGTCTTTGAGCTGCCAACTCAGGCTGCTGAGGATGAGCAGGCATTCCCAGGAGGTGGCTTTCTTTGCTACAAGCATTTAAGTTCTCACTAGCTGGGCCAGGGATGACTGCTGCAGAGTGTGGATTGTGTAGTTTTGAGGACCCTATGGAGAAGTTCTCTCAGAATTTTTATCTACATTGATAACACTCATAGCTGGAGAAAGATAAACATCCCAGGAGGCCAAAAGAGGTCTTGGGCTTAAAGCCAAGCCCTGAATTTAGGCTCCTAATGGCAGGAGGTAGGTGGTAGCAGATGCTATCCAAACCTGAGCTAGCAACAAAACCTTCATGTCCCTTCAACAATAGGTTAAAGCCACCAGCTGTCTCCACAAAGCAGAAATAGTAATAACTTTAAAATAATGAAGGTTTGTGTCCTGAGCAGCCTGTGGTGAGGTTGTGTGACAATGTAGAGCAGAGGTGCTCACAAGTCTGCTGTGGGATCAAGAAGATGCTTGGCAGTCATAGGACTGCTGCAGCAGAACATGGCTGGGAACAAGCTCCACACTACAGGATGCTTCTGGAAGTTTGGGGACATGGATCCACAGGTGTCTTTGTTCCTCAGATACAGGTCAATCTGCAGTGAAGGGGACATATGGAAGAACACAGACCAGTGGGTCAGAAAACACATTGGCAGTTAATTTCATGCATGTTCATGATTCAGCAGAGCCTGGGGCACTAGAAACTAGAACATCAGCATGATGAGGGCTCTACTCCATACACTAATTTTGCTGAGGAAGAATGAGAATTATTACAACCCTACTCCAGGATTTCATTTGTGTTCTCTGGAGTGATTACCTGAATGTCTAATGCCTTCTCCTTTGATAGCAATGGAAAAACTCATCAGTTCCCTGCCATTTTCTGTTAAGCTGCTAGGTGCCACGGCGATTGAGGACAAGTTACAAGACGGAGTCCCACAGACAATTGAGACTCTTGCCAAAGCCAACATTAAGATATGGGTTCTCACTGGAGACAAGCAAGGTAAAGGGTCTAGAGTTTCTGGTGTTTCTCTTCTCTTTCACCCATGGGACATTTCTTGCTCATTCCTTCTCCTCTGAAAAACTGCATAGAAGACAAACTTAAAGGGCTTTGCTTCATTCCCAGCTAAGAAAAACTCCAGTTGTCTGGAATTAGACCAGATATGGTACTTAGTGCCTCTTCTTAATTCCTGTTCTGAAGCAGTGTGAAGGCAGCATCCTTTGCATTTAGAGATAAGGCAATGAGCATCCCATAATCCCTGTCATATGCTGTGAAAAGGTGTCAGTGTAGTAACGTTGACCAACTTGGTGAAGAAAGTGGAAAAAATCTTGTCCTGGGACTGCAATGCTAAAGTGGATGTCAAGTCTGTTTCCATTAATGATGCAGAATGGAATGGAGGAAACACAGACTTTTGGAGGGGAGCATTACTTTGGAGAGAAACGTGAATAGATTCCAATAGATGTTTTAGGGAGGACAAAAAGTCTTTGCAAATCAAGAAATGAGCTGAGAAGTTTTAAGGAAAATAAAACATATAATTTTGTCCTGTTACGAACAAGATATTTTTGCTTATTAAATGCCAAAATGCTTGGGGTTTTTTTCCAGAATTTTATGAATAAAATATCTTGGTATTCTTCAGAACCATGGTTTGAGGCTTTTCTGGAGGGACTGAAAGTTAAATATCCTGAAAAAAAATTTTGAATCAACACAAAATGTTTTTTGTTGTTCCAAGCATGTTGACCAAAGGGTGTTTTAGGCTTTTTCATTTTGGTAGAATTACTTTTTTCCTGTGGCCTTGTAAAGCCCAATTAAGGGAGATCTGCTGCTATACCCATCAAAGTCACTCTCCTGGCTTTCTTTAACTGTTCATTCTCATAAGCTCAGAGCTCTTTTGACTGGGAAAGAGAGCTTTTGTTATGTGTAAAAAGCCTGTAGAGACAAGGTGTGAGTTTGGGGCTGCTAAGGTGGGTCATCTCCCTGGTTTATCTTCCCAGAGACAGCAATGAATATTGGTTACTCCTGCAACTTGCTGAATGATGACATGGATGATGTTTTCATTATTGAAGGCAGCACATCGGATGACGTACTTAATGAGCTGAGGTAAATAGCTGAAATACACAGCATCATTGCTGTGCACTGACACTGGAACAGAACAGTATTTCTATTTTCTACTATTATTCTATTATTCCACTTCTCTTTTCCCTGTGGGCTTTACCTGACACAGTTCATTCATGGACCTTTGATAACAGCTAGCTGGCTCCCTGGAAGATCCAGCAGTGACAAAGTGTAGAAATCTCCTTTGAGGATAAACTCTAAGGCTTCTTGATCCAAGAGCTCAAATCTATGCCAATGTGTAAGCAAGCAGAGTCAGGCAGGCAGTATCAGCTGACGTTCCACAAAGCCTCTGGCCCCAGTCTTGGGCTACTGCTAATGCCATGCATCCACGCTGCTGTCCTTTGCCTGGGTATGGTCCTTTGCCAGCATCATCTGGAAATCCACCTTCCTCAGAAGTCACAAATTCTTAAGTATCCATGGAAGGTGGGAAGGTTTTTCAGTCTTCTTCTGTTGAAGTAGGTGTTTGTCAGACAATATGCACAGAAAATGGGATGCCCTTTGGGATACTGTCCTTTATAGCGTTCAGATTAATTATTTGACTGTCAGCACAAGGTAGCACACACATATGGGTGATCTGCACAAACAGCAGCAGCTAAACCATACCTGTTGTTCTAGGGATACAGGGAAAATTGCACTAAGCTATCAAAAGGAAGCATTGAGGGGGATTATTTTCATAAAGGTGATTTAATACAACATATATATTTTTACAAGCTTTTCACTATTACTATGGCTATTTTTGCTTGTTTGTTTGTTTGTTTTAGGAATGCAAGGAAAAAGATGAAGCCAGACTCCTTTCTGGACAGTGATGAAATCAACATTCAGTTTGAAAAATCTTCAAAACCCCCCAAAATTATACCTGATGAGCAAGCAAATGGGGTGTACGGTCTGGTTATCACCGGCCACAGCCTGGTAAGGAAAGTTCAGAGTCATGTGAGTGCTGAGTTCTCTTAAGAACTTAGTGTCATAAGGACATGTTAGAAGTCTGAAAATGCTTTAAAAATTTAGCTCTAGAGGACAAGATTTTCATTTATATTGAAAATTAGGTTCAGTGGTTACCTGAGACATTAAAGGTGATGGGCAAGATTTCAGAAGACTGGAACAGGGAAGAATTGGCTCTGGTGTTAGGTGAACAGGAGGGGTGAAGTAGCTGCACCAAATTTCATTTCCAATAAGATACTAGAAAAACAATCAGGCAGTTTATGGATGCAGCAAGAAGACAATATCAGATACAGGTTACAAGTATGCCAAGAACATATTCTACTAAACATATCTGGTACAGGTTTTTTTTATATTTAATGGGTGGGATATGTATCCTATAACCTAACATGCTGTCTCCCAAAATGTTCTTCCAAACAAACTGACATAATACTGTCTAGATTAAATTGTTAAGTGATAGATTCAAGACAGCTTGCAAAGTGTGATTCTTAAGGGTTCACAGCTGATCTAAAACAACAGGTAAGTGGCATCTGCAGGGGACTACCCTACATCTATTTGATTTCAGTGTTTTATTTAACTGCTTAAAAAGCAAGCAGTTATCACCAGGCTAGGAGAAATCGCAGGCATGATGGAGTTTGAGATTAGATTTGAAAAAATTTTGAGAAATTGGAGAAATACTTTGGAAAAATGGAGAATGCAATTCAGTAAGAACAAATGCTACCTTCTCCATTTGCATGTAATTGACTACACACATACAAAATTATTTATATAAATATGAAGGAGCATCATATATGAAGGAAAATCATCTATCAGCATATATATATGAAGGAACATAATTTGTTAAGACTTGAGAAGAAAGTCTCCTGCTTCATTGGACATTGATAAATTCTTAGCTGAAATAATGAGCCATTTTCTTTGAGAAAATTTAGACTAGCTAGTGAGAATATAAGGA
Organism: Laterallus jamaicensis coturniculus; assembly: GCA_022605575.1. Lineage (NCBI taxonomy): Eukaryota > Metazoa > Chordata > Aves > Gruiformes > Rallidae > Laterallus > Laterallus jamaicensis. Next base: position 11,868,534 of record JAKCOX010000024.1, on the reverse strand, counting down.
AAACTCTTAACAATTCAGTGGTCATGCATGATTTGGAAAGCATAGGGAAGAATTGAGAAGTAGGATTTCTGAGCCTAGAAAATATTGATCAGTCTTGGTAATGCTCTTCAAATAATTACAGGTAAACAAAGTAATGGAATTAAACTGGGGAGAGAATTTTGAATTCAGTTTCTTCCTGGTGGGAATAGCGAGCACTGGAATAGGTTTTCCATCCTTGGAAAATTTTTAGAACAGCTTAGAGACAAAAACCCAATTTAGATGTAGTTCAGCCCATCTGTGAGGAAGGCTCAGTCTGGGTCAGGTTTATTTGTCTCTTGCATTTTGCTTTCCCACATTGCAGGGGAAACAAATACATAGATGTGGAAAGAGCTGGGAGGCAGTGCCTTTCAGAGACAAGATGCTACTGTTCACTGTGATTGCTACCTCTGCAGATGGCAGGCCAGCAAGTACAACTCCCAGCTCTATGACAACCCAGAAAATTACTATTAAAAAAAAATCTCAACTTGCTTATTTTTGACTTGTGTGCCAAGTGTGCAGGTCATGTCTACATTGTCAATTAACCTCTTTCTTCTTTTACATTTGGTCCCTCTTTAACTCCAGGGCCCTAATCCCCTTTAGATTCTCACTGCAAAGCAGAGAAAACCTCTCTCAGGTTTACTGCATCTGCATGGGAGAATTATCTGACACCCCATCTGGGTACGAGCCCCTGCCTGCTCATCCTGCCAGCCTGCAGGACCCACACCAGGCAGAGTGGAGCAGGGACAAAGCTTTCTTTTTATTCCTGGAAAACCACACACGCACCCACACCCTGGCAAGGAGATCTGTGCCACTCAAAGAAATTTGGGCCTGGGCCCTGTGGGAGCAGCCGGCCCACACAGGCCTCAGCAGCAGGGTGGGCACAGCCAGCCTCTCTGAGACCAGGGCTTTCTGCTGGGTGTTGACCATAAGGGTGGTGTGGACAAAACTATATGTTGCTTATTTCTTTCTGTGAACCCAGAGCTTGAACAATGTTTGAGGGGGACAGTGCTGGTACCATCCCCCTCAAACACAGCATCTGCTCAGTGCAGCTGGGGGGTTGGCAGCACCAGGGCTGTGCACACATAGGGTCTTGCTTAAACACTGTGAACAAACAGAGGCATCTGTAATGGCATCATCATAGGACTGTCTGATTTGTGTGCAGTGCCACTAACAGATTGACTTCATGGTGACATTTTCCTAGTGCTGTGCAGCAAGGATGTTGTGGCAAAAACCATCTCCAACAGCAGTCAGCAGCAAGTACTAAAACTAAACTGTGAGAAGTCTTCTGTTGAGCAATTCTGCCTGGCACTGAAGCGGGGGAAGCAGGGGTGCTGGTGACTCACAGCTCTGTTTCAAGAAGAAAGGGTATCTGGCCTGAGGATTGCCTGCAGGAAGGGCAGTGGACCTGCTGTAATGGCTCTGAGGAGAGGAGAGCCCTGTAGGTTCCTTCCATGCATGTCTACTGAGAAGAGACATCAAAAAACAAAGCCAAAAAGCATGACAGAAATATGAAAAGTTAACACTGCTCCCTTCCTTCCTCTTGTGCAAAGCTGGAGGAGTGACCAGACATCCAATTATCTCTGTGTTTCCCCAAAAAGAAATAACACAGCTGACTGATTTAAAAGGTCAGCACTCAGAGCAAAGTTGTCTTCTCCCTGGCTTGATGTTTTGCTTTGTCATGTCCACCTGAGCGCAGCTTTTTCTGTGGGTTTTTTTTTAATTAAGTTCTTCCAAATTGAAATATCTTCTATTTATACTACTGTTCTCCCAGAGCTTAAAAAGCAAACCAAGAGGGATGAGCAGAGACTCTCCCACATGGAGATAAGGTTGTCTCAGGCCCAGCAGCAGGTTTAATTAGTGCTCCCGCTGTTTGACACTTTTGCTGCAGTCAGGTTACATCAGCCAGAGCAGCTGTTGTGCAAATCCAGCTGTGGTTCATCCAAAGTGCAAGTGTATAGGTATGCTCTGTGTGGCATGATGTTGTGTGGTGTGAATGCTCCCTGCAGCTGAATGGATGGATTTGCTTGGGGTATCTCACACCTTCCTTCTGCTGAATGGAAGAAGGAGCTCAGTTCCCATTTCCTTCCTGCTGCATCCTCTTTGCCAAGCCACGAGCTGCTAACACCCCTTCTGCTCCATCCTCTCAGGCTTACGCGCTGGAAGGGAATCTGGAGCTGGAGCTGGTGAGAACTGCCTGCATGTGCAAAGTGGTGATCTGCTGCCGTGTGACTCCGCTGCAGAAGGCCCAGGTGGTGGAGCTGGTGAAGAAGTACAAGAAGGCTGTGACCCTGGCAATCGGAGACGGCGCCAATGATGTCAGCATGATCAAAAGTGAGTGATGGCCAACAGCTGGCACGCTCCACAAGCACTTGCTTTAGCCATCTGAGGTAGCCTAGCAGCAGGGACGTGACTCTGAGCACCTTCTGTACCACACCTTCTTTGTGGCACCAAATGTCTGTGCCCCAAGTTTTGGCAGTTCTCCACAGAGCACTGTCACTGTAGGCTACTCATCTGTCCTGCCTTCCAGGACACAAAAAAGGGCTCACTGCTGTGCCTACACCACCCAGATTGCAGGAAGCTAGGATTGCACTTATTACCTACTTCTCTGTTTCTACCTTAGAATAGACAAAAGCCCACCGGGGCTGTGACATGTCCACTTGTGTGTCTGCATGGCCACCATCCTAAGGGCGATACAAGGACCAAACAAGCTTGTTTCAGAGAGGGCCTGTCTGCAATGCCCAAAGAAAATCTTCATGCCTGTGAATAATCAGTAAATTATTACTTTTTTTTTAACCTTTCCATGTGGTAAGGCCATTTGTCAGTTACCCCTTTTGTGTCACTAAACATGGGCTTTAAACAAGGATGCCCTTCATTCTTGAGCATCATTTAAGGCTGCATTACCTCAGTGAATTTATGAAAAACATCCTCTAACTAGGTATAATTAAATTAAGATTATTCAGAAGGGCCTATTGCTAATCTTCCTTGTGTTAATTTGCAGGAATTGATTAACTGGAGCCTTTTAATTAAGAAAGAAAAGGCTAAGTAGTGAGCTTCAAGAGAGATAAGTCAGGCAGTCAGTAAAAAAAAGCAGGATAAGAAAAGCAAGTTAAAGTGTACATGATAATTAGAAACCAGCCCACCCTTCCCACCATGATACACTCCCCACCCCTCCACCTCCCCCGAATGGGTTGGGACTTTGGGATTTTATCAATTCAATATTCTGTGGAAACCTCCGAGTCTTACCAACCTCCAGCCATCAAGATTGTTCTCATTAGTTGAAGCTATATAATTAGCTGTCACATTAAACTCATGTCCACGTTTAATAAACCCAAGTTGCGATTAAAAAGGACGTGACTCTTCTATCTGACTATTTGATTGAATTAATAAAGACCAGGAAATTTAAAAATGCTATGGTCTGCCTTGTAGCACTGTTTCTTAGAAATCTGTAAGGAAATTGAAGATTTTGCTTGTCTGGAGTGATGTTTTAAGGCTGCTGGAAGGACAGGCATGCATGTAAATATAAATTAATCAACAGCATAAGTGAACAACAGCATTTATGTTGTTGAAAGCATTCTGAAAGAAAACATTAATTTTCACTGAGGGTGTAATTTCGTTCAAATAATAAAATCCCAGTCCAGTTACTGGAAGTGTTTTGCCACAGCCAAATTCATAATGATGATGAAAGAATTAGTGTCCCAAATTTTTATTATTTAAAAAAAAAAAACCCGAACCAGAAACTTTACATATCACTTGAAGGATGAAGGATGGGTGGGAACTAGCACAGTGTCCTATTGCAGAGAACTCGTTTTTAAAAACAGAGTAATCAAAAGTCAATGACCTTCTTGTTGCAGCTGCCCACATCGGGGTTGGTATCAGTGGCCAGGAGGGGATGCAGGCAGTGCTGTCCAGCGACTTCTCCTTCGCACAGTTCCGCTACCTGCAGCGCCTGCTCTTGGTGCACGGCCGGTGGTCCTACATCCGCATGTGCAAGTTCCTCAAGTACTTCTTCTACAAGAATTTTGCCTTCACTTTAGTGCATTTCTGGTATGGCTTCTTCTCTGGCTTCTCAGCACAGGTGGGTCCAGTTCCTGTTTCCTTGTGGTCATGTCTGGCATTTTCGAGTGAAGTGCCTGGAAATGTTTTAAAAGGAAACAAGTTAAGCCATTCCCCTCCACCCCACTGAGCAGCACAGAGCTCTGTCTTCTTCAGCTGCATGAGTATGAAGCAGATACTGATGCCATCACTGTGATGCTGACAGGGGACAAATGCTTGAAGACATTAAGGTGCATTATGAAGCACAGAGAGCCTTCAAGGGATTTTTGAAAGTGCTTATATTTGCTACAGTCATGAAACAAAGATACAGATTACACAGAGGCCTGGCCAGTTTGGCACAAATCCCTGTAAGATCTATCCTTGCCCTGTTAGCTCGTTTGAAGCAATCAGTTTAACCCCAGGATGCCTGCACCCTGCAACAGCTTGCAGGAAGAGCCACTCTTCTGCAGCAAAAAATCCAGTGTTAGTTTAAGACAATGCAATCTCTAACCAAGATCCTGGGGAGTGCAGATAGAGTCCAAATCTTAGCCCTGCTTGCAAGAGTGCAGGTAGGGTGGTGGCCATACACCTCTGTCCTCCGTGGAGCATGGGTCTCAGGTAGAAGCGGCCGCTCTGCTGGGCTGGGGTGGGGGTTTTTTGGAGTGGAAGCCCAGCTCTAGCTGTGGCCAGCAGTGGATCCTGGGCAAGCAGGACTAGTAGAACATAATCCTTCTCCCATGTATTCCCACAGTCTATGGTAATGAGCCATTTTAGGCTGCTGAGCTTGAGTCACCTTATACTTTTTGTCTCGGTAACATCTCAAACCAAGATGTTCCAGCATTCAATTATGTACACTCTTGAAAGGTAGCCTTTTGCTAACTGCATGATCTGTTTTGGTTTTTTTTCAGACTGTCTATGATGAGTGGTTCATTACACTTTACAATTTGGTATATACCTCCCTCCCAGTGCTAGGAATGAGCCTCTTCGACCAGGTACTGTTCCTATCACCTCTTGAGCTTTCTTATTGGGGTGCTTTGAGCTGGTTCCCTGAAGTGAAAGCAGCTCACTTTTTGCCTAGCTATTGTGGTAGCTCCTAAAACAGTTTCCTGCCAGTGAGATCTGAGCACACAGACTAAGGATGCACCAGAGGGAGATGGTGCATTATTCGGGTTTGGCCTGTGGGGTTCAGTGCATGATGAGACTTTGGCTGTTGGCTACAGTAAAAGCTGCCATTGCAACGTTTCCCTGAAGGAGTCTCATCTTACTGACTGTGTTCCTGGGACCTGACAAGTGTCTTCTTAATAACCACATAAAACAACAAATGAACTAGAGCTCTGAAGCCAGGTTTTCCAGGTCCAGCTTTCCTAGTGGAAGTCTTCCTACAGTAATTTCCCGTACACATTATTACCTCATATGCTATTACTGCTCAACAAGACACAGGAGCAATAAAGCTGCTTCTATATGCCAACACGTCAGATAAGTAGGAACTTGCTACTGCACAATGGTTCAAAATATTAAACTCTAGACACTTAAAGGATCCAAGCCACCAAGCCCTGCCTGTGTGTGGACCCCTTGGAGGTATTTTCTACCACTTAGCTTCCAGGCAGTGCTCAGGAGAGCAGACCCTTATGGTCTGCTTGAGATGTATTTCTTTTCTTTCTGTTTCTCTTGTCAACACTTGACCGCTTTCTCATCACAAGAAAGGTGAAATTCAACACAGAAAATGTGTCTGAGTGGCCTTCAGATGTGACACACTCATCAGCACAACTGAGTGAATTGTGTGCTAAGACAGAGATGCATCTCACACAGACATGGCAACCCTAACTGATCCTGTGTTGTCAGTTAGGTGGATGCCAGCAAATCTGACCATCTCCTATCTACTTTCAGGATGTGGATGATCATTGGAGCATGCTGTTTCCTCGGCTATATGTGCCCGGCCAGCAAAACCTCTATTTTAACAAAATGGTGTTTGTCAAGTGCATGTTGCAAGGGATCTATAGTTCCCTCATTCTCTTCTTCATCCCCTATGGGGCCATGTACAATACGATGAGAAGTGATGGGAAGGCCATTGCTGACTACCAGTCCTTTGCACTGATGGCCCAGACCTCCTTGCTGATTGTGGTGTCTGTGCAGGTAAGGCATCCCAGGCAATGTTTTCAGGAATTAGTTGTTGCTTTATGAAGGCAGCACCTGGAGGACCCTGTGGGATCTCCACGGCATCGTATTTGCTGCTGCATTTTGTACTCTTGCAAAAGAAAAGAAATCTCTTCACATCAGATTACTCTCATCAGTTCAATACAGCAACAGATTTGTATCTTAGGAAAGATCAGCGTGACAGGAAAGTAGAGTGTTTGCCTTGTGAGGTTTACAGTCACAGCAGACAAAACAGTTAAGACTGTGAGGAGAGGAGGGCTCATTCCAGTCTCTGGGATGGGTTTGAAGCATGTGACTGTCTGTCTGCTCTCAGGCAGTTATTTATAGGGTCTCCATCAAGAGGCTGTCTCTGTAGCCTGGCCCCATGCATGGTGCAGATGGCAGAACCACACCGGCTGGAAGACACAGCTAAGACTTGGTTGGTACAAAATGCAGATACTGAGAGAAATTTCTTAAAAGCCAACCAATTATGCTTCCCTAGATAATGAATGGCTTCTGCTGTCTTGAGTCTTGTAGGCTCCTTCTCATAACTTTCAATGCTAGATCACATCTTGAGGGTGTCTCATTTGAATTTAGTATCCTATCTCCTGTACTGGCCTCTAGTGAACGCTTGAGAGGAGTGCAACAACAGTTCAGACATAGTAATGCTTGCCCTGAACAGCCTCCTAGCATCCTATGATCTGTGGCTTGGTATTTCTTGAGACTTGAATGAGTAACATTCTTGGGGGCAGGGGTACAAAGATGGGTCCAGCTGTGTTCAGCACAGGCATGCTAAATAATTAAAGGCACTAACAATTGCTGTATTGCTCCATTCCTTCAGATTGGCTTGGACACCTCTTACTGGACAGTTGTGAACCAGTTCTTCATCTGGGGAAGCCTTTCTGTTTACTTTGCTATCACCTTCACCATGTACAGTGATGGCATGTACCTGATCTTCACAGCCTCCTTTCCATTCGTTGGTAAGCCCTGGGAAAAATACAGATTGCACTCATACTGCAGGGCTGAAATCTGTTGAGTATTTCTAGTACATGTTATTTCCTTTTTAGAAGGAATAACAGAATATATCAATTGCCTTTTCTACAAGAAATGCCAGGGGATTTCTGAGGGCTGCTGGGAATGCTTATTTTGAATCCCATCCATCCAGGTGAATGTGTTACCTTCCCTTCCTTGAATAAGAATGCACATTCGCATGCAGCCACAGGAATGATCCTTTAAATAAACCTACTGAGTTAGCCAGAATGCTTTCTGCTGCTCTTTATTACTCTGTTTCCAGATGTCCAGCTCTATCAGATATCTAGGAGCATCTTGTTTGCAGAATGATGAGTGTTCTTTTGTAAATAAGTTAAAACATTGGTGTGGGAAAGCATAGAAGTACAACATCCAGTTGGATGTGAAAAGAATGCCATGTGATCATGGTGAGCCTTCAGCCACATTAAAGGGCAAATTCCCCACAAAAAAATTCCCAGATCTTTGGGGTTACTGCACATAACATTTCTGAACACTTGCAAAAGGTTCAAATGAGCCTGTCTCCTGAGACTTTGACCAGGACAAAGAAGATGAAAGCTTAGCAAGTAATTAAAATCTTTTTAGTAGCTCTGTCCACCCACAGCCAGTTATACAGCTTTGTGATCAGACTCTACTCTTGAAATCCCAATGCTTTTTGTTTCAAGTGTCAGGTTGGTGTATTAATCACTGTCTTTATTTCTGGATGAACGGTTGAGCCGAGACTTGTTCTGCCCATCTTTGCTGTAATACCAAGGTGCTTGGCCATTTTAGAAACACCTGTGATGCAGGTCAGTAGCTGCAGTGCATTTTCCAAGCAGATGGTCACATCCACTTCATGATGGCTTTTAGTATCAAAACCACTGAGTGAGAGAAGATGGAGTGTCCATTCAGTTCCCAAAGAAGTGGTAACTCATGTGCCAGGGATATATATCTCTGTTGATACTATGTAGGACAAATTAGCCATGACACTGAGTGTTGCTTAATAAGGTCTCAGTCTGACACCACTTTTAAGGAAAGTGTTTCTAGTCTGGACTCAGACAACTTGTTTACTTGAATTTCAGTGGAGTTGTATTACAGCAGAATTCGGCCAACTGAAAACATTCAGCAACTTTACTGCCAACAACAGCATCATTAAGCCCTGTAATGAGGGTTTTGCAGACTGTTTGTTCTTCCTTACATTCCTTCAGTCTTGGAAGAACCAAAAGTGAGCTCTTTGGTTTCAAAGAAGGTGTCAGTGTCACGCCAGCACATGGAAGTTGCTCTGCCAATACGCCTGTTAGGCCGTGGTGTCCCCGTGGACACCCAAAGCAATGCATGCCCTTCTCATAAAGGGCTGTGATCCTGTTGTCTACTGAACAGTCAGGGTTAGTGCTCCATATGATTCAGGAAATGGTGCTGGAAAGTAAGAAAATCGTGTTCCTCCTTTTGCACTGGAACCTGGCAAATGGTGAGAGGGATGGATGGCTGAAGAAGCATCTGAACATGTATCTCAGTCCTTTGCAGTGATTTGACTCATTGTCAGGAGATGTCATTCACTCTGACATCCTTGTCATCCTCAGTTGTTGCTGCAGTTGAGCCTGGACACTGCATTTTTATTTGCTTCTCTCCAGCAGTGATATTCATATGGCTGTCTTCTCTACAGGTTGATTTCACTGTTGGAGACAGTGTCTGCTTTAAATTGTGGTCTGTTTGCCAAGTGCTCTGGAATCACAGAGGGTGAAAGGTTCAAGTGAGGGATGGTGAGAAGGATGCTGGTACACAGTTTTAATCAGGCTTTTGTTTTTCAGGTACAGCTCGAAATACCCTCAGCCAACCAAACGTGTGGCTAGCCATCTTCCTCAGCATCACCCTCTGCGTGCTGCCTGTCGTTGGCTTTCGATTCTTGAAGGCCCAGTTAATGCCAACTCCCACTGAAAAAGTAAGGAGATTCCTTATTAAACCAGGAATTGCTAACACCTAAGCTGACCTTGGGGGCATATTGCAGGGGCCTGGCATTGCTGAGTGTATGTCCCTGTAGAGGCAAGTGCTGCCATCTGTCTGTCCCCTAGTCCCTGGATTGAATTTGGGTTTTGGCACAGTTCAAGCCATCTGCATCTGGGACCAAGGCTGAGATTATTTAGATGTGGATTAGGTTGCATTGAATCTGCACTATTTTTAGGTGCAGGGTTTAAGTGCTGTGGCTCAGTGGCAAAAGAGTGGCGTGTTTCAGTCCTCCTGCCCTGCTGCCGTACTGTTTTTAGCCTCACAGACCACAGCCCTTCACCCTCCACCCAGGTGTATGTATTTGACTTCAGAATTTCCTTTGTTTGTAGCCTAAGGTTATACACCTCTCTGCAAACAGCTGCCCTCCCATCCCCGGGAATAATGTCCATCTCCAAGCCGTTTAGTGCAAGGAGAGGTCTGGGGAGATGGAGCGGGCAGAGAGCGCACAGATCACTACAGCCAATGGACCCCTGAGAAGATCAGCATGAACGCCGCTCCCCGCCCGGGCTGGCTTTCAAACAAGAGCATCTGCTAAATGCTGCTGCCACCTGGTGCTTTCTTCCCCTTCCTGCACTGAGCTGCAGGCACCAGTGTGAGTGCAGCCCCCACGGGCATGCTCCTCAGTGACCGCCCTGATAGTCCTTGGGATGTTTTCTCAGCCCTTCCAGAGGGAGTAGGTGGGTGCTAGAGAAGACTGCTAGGTGGGGAGGTCCTCAGGACGCAGTTGGAGGCCGTTCAGACATGTGAAAACAGGCTGAGTTGACCTTTCAGTTGAGTAGAAGTTTGAGATGCAGATGCGGCCCAGAAACCCAGCCTCAGTGCTTGGGCTGAGAATTTCTCTCTAGTGAAAAATTGCTGCACTTTTCTACATAATCTGGGAAGTGAACTGTCCTGTGAGGTATGTTTGGGTTTCCTACTGCACCCAGCTGGAAGCAGAAAAGGAACTGAAATACAAAGTTTAGAGAGCCAAGTACCTACAGCTGCCGCTGTTCCAAGCAGGAGGGATGGGGGTCCAGCTGCTGGGACTGGCCTCTGGCACACAGTACCAGCCTCCTTCCCTTTCTGAAAAGATGCTTGTCCAGAGATGGTCTTAGTGGCCACGTGGGAGCAGAGAGCCCACTACCTGCGTACAAAGTGCATTGGTCCCTCCTCTTCTGCCAAGGAATGTAAGAATCTATTGATCACCATTCTCATCAGAAGAAAGCTTTTATGTATCAGGCATTCCCCTTAATAGTCTGTTTTCTAGATGAAGTAAGCCAGTTTTTAAATGCTTCCTTATTTTCTGGACTTCAGGCTTTCCACTGTTACTGAGATGGCTATCACATTTTGGGTTGACTGAAGTGCCTAAAAGAGCTGCAGTAATACCCCATCTGAGGCATCACAGAGCTGTGCAGAACACCACACTGAGATCACCCCCACCCTAGTCCTACAGATGATACTTCTATTAATGCCTTTTAGAATAAGATTTGCTTTTCCCCTTACCAGACTGCCATCCTCTGCTGGCAGTGCAGTCCCTGTTCTGCAGCCCCTCCTGCCATACCCCTGTTCTGTCGATCGTTTTTCATTCTGTTTCCCTTTTGTTTCCCTGCTGCCATTTCCTTTTATTTGCTCCTCTTTTAACTCTGCCTGTGAATAATGATGCACTTCCCACTTCTTCCACCTTACTTTCTGATTTCAGGTCCTGCTCAAGATCAAAGAAGCCAAAAAGAGGCCACCTCCACCCTCACCCAAGAGACGACTGCGTCGGACCAGCACCCGCCGCTCCGGCTATGCCTTCTCCCATCACCCTGGCTTTGGAGCACTCATTATGTCTGGGAGAAACATGAGGCCAAAATCACCTTTTGCCACAACAGGAACATTTTCACCAAACAGTGACAAGCATAAACTAAAAGGACTATAATTTTAAAAAAACCAAACAAAAAAAAAACCAAAAAAGAGAGAGAGAGAAAAAGAAAGAAAAAGACAAAAAGACAAAATACCCAACAAAGCCAACCAAAGTAAAGGGCTGTTGGGAGAGGAGGTGTGCTCCCTGCCAAGCACCAGGCCTGTGGCTGCCTAGAGCTCTGCCCTCTGGGCTAGCAAATGAAGGACTTGGGCCTTTCTTTTCACCCACATGCACTCACTGATTTCAGCTTTTTTTCCCAAAGATGTGTGCTGTTGCCAGGCAAGATGGGCAGGGTGAATTAGAGCTGTTGTGTGCTATCCCACAGGGCCTCCCTGCAAAATGGAGAGCACGCTACAGGAGGCTTCTCTGCTCCCTAAGATTGTTTATAATGCCTTGTTTCCTTGGGTTTCTTTTCCCCCTTTAACCATGTACCTCAGAGCAAAAAGAAGTCCCAGCTGAGGGAAAGGCTGAATTGGTGACGTCTTTCTCATTCACGTGCCTTTGCCATGAATCCACTCTGGACCATATTACTGGAGTGACAGTATTGACACTAGATGTGCCTTAGGTCCAAGCCACACAACTCCCAAATCCCCAGTCTTTGTAATATGTGTAATTCTGTAACCTTTTGTGCCTACACAGGCACTTTGTAAGGTGTGAGTTGGAAACAACTTCCTTCCAAACGAACAGTTAATCCAGTTTCTCAAGAGATGGCCAGTGCCCAAACACCACCCTCTTCCTGCATCTGTAGGCGGGAAGTGCAGCAAGCTCAGAGAAGCCCTTAGCTGGTCAAGGGACAAGGATTTGACATTCTTTGGCCTGCCCTGTGTTACCTGCATTGCAAACCTGCTCTTGTAAAAGACCGTTGTCCTCAGAGCCCGCTCAGGTTTTGTAGCTGGGCACTAGCCATTTCATTTAGGCTTAAAAGGGCAGAAGCAGCTCAGGCTGCCGTATGGATCAAGCCATAAAACCTGGCTGAGAAGCCCGTGCCACAGTGAGGGCTCATTGGAACTGCCAGCACTGGGTGTCTCCTGCCATCACAGACTGAGGCACATGCACATCTAACTTGATGGAGATCACACCACGGCATCAGAGGCAGAGGTGCTATTTCATGGCAAGGGCAGGTTGTCCTGCCCTTTACCATGTGCTTTCGCTCAGAGTAAGGGATGGAGCATGACCCAGTGGATCCCGCATCCTCCTTGATCAATGATGTGGTCAAGTTTCTTAGGAACTTAGTGTGGCTCAGGGGGCCTCAGCAGAGTTCCTCTGTGCTGGTTAATATCTTTCTTCTTTCTGGAAACAGTTCATCTGTCAATCATGGGCTGCAGAGAGCTGAAAATCCTATCAGTCTGGTTGCCAGCAGAGGGACTTAAGATGCACAGACACAGCCAAAGACATGGTGATCCTGAGGGACTGGGATTTGCTCACTGTTTTGTTACACCAGCTCCATAATCAGTGGGGTTACTGGGTGGCAGGCCAGCATGGCAGCGCGAGAGTCTGTCCTGCCAGCACTGCTAAGCTGTCTAAATGGAGCTGTTTTGTGTGCAGAGGACTAAGCAGCGCTGCCCGTGTAGGGGAGTTTTTTTGGCTCCTTTATACAAATTTAGACTCCCTCCTTGTTTTGAATTGGATTTTTTTTTTTTGTACAGTAACCATCTGGTATTTATTGGGAACTCTCTGCCTTGAGTCTCTGAGTGATTGGTAGAGTCAATGTACAATGGTGACAGGCCAGGCATGTCCCCATTTCATCTGGTCTGTGTGTAAAACTTTGCTACCTGTGGTCCCAGTCTCAGCAGTTACTGAAAGATTGTTTAAGTCTAAGGTTTCATCTTTCTGCATTTATCTCATAAAAAAAAAAAACCAAACCACCCAACCAACAAAACCCCAGTCTGTTGCACCTGCTGCTTTGGGAGGCTCGTTGAAATATTAAATTTCAGCATAGCTGGGGCTGAACTAGAGCTGGGACTGGGTCCAGACTTCAGCAGCCAGGAGCTGCTTGCTAGGGAAGGAGCAAATTCTAATCTGGCGATCTCCCCTGCAAGGAGATACCTGAGTGAAGTGAGAGCTTGTACCCTGACTGACGAACCCACTGTGACAGAGCTTGTCGCAGCCCTCTGATTTACCCTGCACTTTGCAGAGACAGCTGTGGTGTTCTGATGAGGATTATTTTTCACAGTCGGCCTCCCCGGGGCTAGAGGAAAAAAGGGAGAATTTATGCAGGTAAGCAGACATCCCCCACGATACCCAGACTGGTGCGTGGACCGAGAGTCCTACCAAAGCTGTTCCTAGCATGTAATTCAGCAGAATTACAGCCGTGCAGCAGAGGCAGAGTTTTGCTGATGGAGCAAGTCGAGACTCTGAGGCTGTGTCACTCTTTTCTTACGGTTTACGTGCAAAGCACTCACCTTCTGGCGAAAGGAAACTTGCAAATGCTGCATAGGACGTGTAGGGGATAATAGATTTGCTGGTGAACTTGAACCAGATAAAAATACTTCAGCGGTTTGACGAAATAAGCGTTTGGAACATATCAGCCAGTAGTGGTGTCTGTCCTGCATCACTCCTGATTTTGTAAAATAATTTTTTTTTTTTTTTAAATAAAAAGAGAATATTGGGATGACCAATTCCTTGCCAGTCCGCTCATTTACCAAGAGTTCACAACCAGGCGTGTCACGGTGTACCTGGATTTCCCAAAGGAGGAAAATCGGTTGGAGGATGGATCTGGGAGGACAGCACTTCTGCTGTAGCCCGATGTGGGACATTCCCCAGCTTTGGGAATGTCAGGGATGTTTTAACTGGAATCTTAAAGGAAACGGCTGACATCCTTGGAGGACCGGACCTTCTGGGGGCGGGCAGCGCCGAGATCCCGCCCCGCCGCCCGGCTGTAAACAGCGGAGCGTTGCGGGCGGTCGGTAAGGGGCGGCGGTGGCGGCGGTCGATGCGGTGGTCTCCGCCGCTCAGCATCACCGCCATCTGCGGAGGGGTGGAGGGGGTCGGTTTCACCCGTGTCCGGAGCGGGAAGCCCTGCGCGGGGGCTGGGTATTTCTCGTGTGCGCGGTGCTCTGCTCGGTCCCGCGGGGGAGGGGGAGGCTTGGGGCATGTCAATCAATCAGACTTGGTGTCATCGGCTGTGCGATGTCTGGAGATGGTATTTCTGCCTTTTGTGAGGCGCTTGTATTTGATAGGTGTATCAAAATGAGTCCTTGAAATGTGTTTGGGCTTTTTTCCCACTTTTTTTTTCTCATTAGCCCATCCCAGAGCAGTTTGTGGTTTGATAGCTGTGCTGCTCCAGCACCCAAACACCCGCCAGCCCGACGGGCAGCAGCTTCAGGCTCAAGGGCTATACAGCTTGGATAACCAGTGATGCTATGGGTACTCTTCTTCCCGTGTAGCAGAGGGCTTAGAGTGTTTTCTCCCTCCCCTAAATCCAACAGAGTGACGTGGAGCAACCTCAGCAGTGTGGGACATCAGGTGCTTTTGGGCAGAGGCACCTCCAGGGTGTTTTAGACGTCCAACTGTGACACCTGCATTCCTTCCCTCACTTTATGGGTGTACATCCACAGGACTCTTCTGATGGCCCGTAGCCTGGAAGTTGTTACTCATGAGCAGCTCTCACAGAATGGGAGGGCAAAGGAGAGACACATGCTTGCTCCAGGTTCTCCAGCTGCTGTGATCCTCAGCAAGGTCTGTTGTAAGAAAGGAGCTGTCTGAATAATGACCCCTGCTAATTACCAGCCAAGAACAAAAACAGGACTATAAAGGAACTCCTGAATACCTGTGGGCAGAGGTCCTGTGTCCCCATCAGACCACTGATCAAGCTTCAATCCAAAAGCTGGAAAGCTTCCTGCTCAGATGGTTTATTTTTTTTCCTACCCCTCTAATTTTCAACCTAAATGCCTACACAATGCATTTATTCTCTTGTTGATGTGCTAGCACTATCCTCTTGCTTCAGCAGTTTTGTTTGTCTCCTGTGATATATTTAGAGAGCAATCCTATCCGCTCCCTGCCTACATTTGGTTAGGCTAAACAAGCCAGGCTCTTAAGTTTCTTCTTGTTTGATAGGTTTTCTCTTTCTCCCAGGCACATTTTGCACCTGTTAATCTGAGTTTATAATTTTTAAATGTGACGAGAATTGTTTTTTTCTTTCCTTTTTTAGTATGATGCTGCTGTTACCAGTGCCTGTACAATGGCGCTGCCATTTCACTGCCTTGTCTAGTCTGCCTTTGCTTTTCTTATGTCCTCGCCATGCCTGTGATCCCTGATGCAGTTCTAGTGGTTAATTTCCCTGGCTTCACTGTGGATATGCACAGCTGTTGGCTAAATTGTGTTAGCTAAATGCCTCTGTCTCTTGCTGTCTCACACCCGGTAACGTGGGGAGGATCTGGAGTCACTGCAGCCTAAGTCTGTGCACACTGATGCTTTAAGCTGCTGCTGTGTCCTTGGGGCCAAGGCTTTCCCACGAGGGCTGGCAAGGGCTTTTTACTGCATCTACTTAGGCGTTGGATGATGTAAATATGCTGTAGTGACAGAGCTGTCATTCCTCTTAGCAAAGGTGAGTTCCCAGACTCATCTCCCTGTTTGGAAGCCACCTCTAGGCCTGGTCCAGTGAGAGGGGACTAGGCCGCTGCAGGGGGAAGAAGGGGCTCAGAAGAAGGGCTCAGAGCCCTGCAGCCTGTGCTTGGCTTACAAGTGTTTCTGGCCATAGCTACAGCTCAACCGTTCTTCATTTTTTCCAGAGCTAGTCTTCTGCTGCCCTGCTTTTTATAATTCGATCAAAAAGTCGACAAGTGTTTTTCTCTGCCTGGCACTGTGGAGGAACAACCTCTCTCCCATCACTCCCAGCTCGAAGGGAAGTGGTTTTCATACCCTCCCCCCCATCTCTTTCCCCAGGCTGGCTCTGCTGCAGGGTGGAGCGGACTGTACCGAGCTGTCAGCTCCCTGCCTTTCCCCACAATGCTGAGCCTTCTGCCAGACTTTTCAGCTATAAATGGCTCTGGCCTTTTCCAACCCCCCTCCTGACACCAAGAGATGTTGCGGGAAACCGGAGCTGGGCCAGGCTTCCTCTGAATTAGGAAAACATATGATCCAAACACTGGCTTTCCCTGGGTTTTCTGGAAGCGTCGTGCCTGGCTGTGCAGGGAGCTGTCTGTGCCCTGATGAGGGCTCTGTGATGCTGAACTGCATGATCACACTGAGAGAGGGGTTATTCCCAGAGCCGAATGCAAAGCTGGGGCAGATCCATAGGTGCTGTCTCCCTGTACCAGCCCACAGACAAAGCGCCCTCTGATCTCAGTGTGGTGTCTCAAGGGAAGGCCGATGTTTTTGTTGCTGGCCGCATCCTGCTTCCACATCCGTATTAGGCACTTAATAAAAAGAAGCTATGACCAACCCCGTTTCCCTGCCTTAACTGTGGTATTTATGGGAGAGATCCTGGGATTTTTTTAAGCTTTATTGCATTACCCCTCCCCTAAGAAGCAGGTAGGATCAGTATCTTCTTGTTCAGCAGGGAACCTGGGCCCAAAGTATGCAGACCAAGGTGACTCAGGGAGTCAGTAGTTGCCCTGAATTTTAAACTGAAGTCTTTTGTGTCATCTGGAGTAGAGTTCTACCCCTCCATCAGCCCTGCAGGCATCCAGGCCACTCATTCCATGACAGTGCAGGTCTCTATTTAGAAAACTAATTTGTACTCTCATGTTGAAAAATTGTAGTCTGAAAGTCTCCTGGTTCATGTGCTTCATAGAAGCTGCTGGGCCCGGTCCCAGTCTGGCAACCTTTTGCTGGCAGCAGTGAGTTTGCATCCTTTGGGCTTAGACAGCAAGCCCTACAGCAGCTGCTTCAGAAGCTTCCTTACCTCCTAGCTAACCTCTGGGCTGTGGATAAAGGAATATATAATATTCAAAAGGTGCAAACCTGGTTTATGGTTGCCCCATATTCTGCCTGCAGTTCTGCTTCTGGTTCAGATTTTGCTGTGGCAGCAGATGCTGTGTGACACTTTTTTCCTGTGCAGGCTGCTTGGTATCCTCATTTTTGCCTATCCAGTGGCCTGGCTGTGTTGTCTGTTGGGTGGGTTGGTGGAGCTTTTGACTGGGCAGCTTGTGATGGGCAATATGCAGGAATACATTTGTTCTCTTTTTATGTGAGCTGGAGAATGTAATATCCCACACTGGGATTATTGTTCACTGAAACCTCCTATCTTTCTGCTGGGACAGAAGGCGATATTTTGCAGGAAACAGATGAGGGACAGATGAGGGACAGCACCCTTCCCCACACTATCAAGCTGCTGTGTGCCAAGAGTTTCTCTGAGTTCGGTGAATAAATGAAGATACTGTGTGTAGTTGTAGCTGCTTGATCCTCTTCCCTGTGCTAAGTTCTGCTGAAGGCAGAAGCTCTGCCAGCCATCAGATCCTTCTGGTTAGCCAGCTCAGCTTGGAGTCCTTCAGGGTAAACTTGGCTGGAAGGAGTTTTTCTGCTTCCTGTATCCCTCCCAGATGTTACTGGTTACCCTAATTCTGCTCGGCCATCAGCAGCCCGCCTTCTGCTGAACACTTAACTCCCCATTCTTCACCAAAGCCCTGGACACACAGCAGGGTGTTTCCTGAGGTTTGTTTGCTATAGGTCTGTGTTCTTCTGATTCTGGAATGTGAAGCCAGGTTGGAGTTTTGCTTGTGAAGCCCACAAGCTCATCTGAAGCCCACAGTTTCTCCCCATTGTCTGTGCTTGCCTGGAGTGGCAATACTAGTTTCCACAATTCAGATCTGTTGTGCCCAGTATTTGTTGAGCATCTTCATAGCCCTCAGGTCTTGTGCTGGACTCTGCATTGCCCGTTGAATCCTCAGTGGAGCTGTGGATGGGCGTGTGTGTCTGTCACCTGGTACAGGTAGGTTCTTCTAGGGATCCCTGGCAGCACAGTGACGGCACTAAATCGTAGTTACAATTAAAGCTTCATTTTCTTAACAGGTCCCTGCACCTTCAGTCTGGTGAGAAGGGGAAGAAGAAATCTCTTTGGCTTGTCTGCTTGGAGCACAGGACCTTCAGGGCCTGATAATGAGGGGGGAAGGCAACAAATACATGACCCGCTCGGTCACAGAGCATGGCAGCTCGCCTGACAACGTGGCACTGGTTGTGCTAACTGCATCCCCCAGGGTCAGGAGCAGGGGGGAACGGTCACATTGTGTCCTCTTTAGGATTCATTCTGTCTGATCAGTGTCCCCATGGGCAGCTCTTGCGCTGCTGTTACAAATGTTCTGCTGACACCAGTATCTGTCTGGCACAGGCTGTATAAGCTGCTGTTGGAGGACACAGCCTTAGGATGGCTTTCAACCTCTCTGCTAGTTCACTGATGTGCAGAAAACTATGCATTATGCTGGTGGTGTCTCTTGGGTGACTTGTTTGTGTCCTTCACAAGAACAACTTCTTTCTGGCTGGTTTCACAGTGGTTGGTTCAGTCTGCGCCAGGATCTTCCACAAGTGCCCAAGCACGACACTGGTTCAGGTGGTGGTGTGTGAGTGCAGAGTTGATCCGCTGCTGCTCTCACTGCAGTGCTGGGCTGTGGCTGTCCTGCTGCTGTAACTGTTGTGCTGCCACATACACAGCACTGGGACTGTGCTTGGGGAAGCCTGCGGAGTATCTGGTAGAGAGGCCTGCTTGTGCATGGCCCTGTCAGCACAAGTTCAGGTGCAGACCACCAGCAGTAGAGCTCCACAGCTCCTCACATCAGGCTGTGCTGGGGCATTTCAAAGACCAAGCTTCCCTGATCACTTGTGCTTAGAGGCTTAGAGCACTTCTTGTCAGAGTGACAGAATCCCTGAGCAGTAGGAATTGGAAGAGACCTCTAGGAATCATCAAGTCCAACACCCCTGCTAAAGTATGTGATTGCACCCAGGCAAATTTTGAATCTCTCCAGAAAAGGAGACTCCACAGCCTCTTTGAGCAGCCTGTCCCAGTGAAGAATTTGTTCCCCATATGCAGCTGGAACTCCCTGTGTTCCAGTTTGTGCCCACTGCCCCTTGTCCTGTTGCTGTGCACCACTGAGAAGAGTCTGGCCCCCTCCTCCTGACACCCACCCGCTAGATATTTACAAGCATTAATCTGATCCCCTCTTAGTCTTCTCCAGGCTGAACATCCACAGGTCCCTCAGCCTTTCCTCATGACAGAGATGCCCCAGTCCCCTAATGAAGTGACTGCAATGCATCAAAGCTCTGGTATCCGCAGTCCCTGGGTCCAGTGGGAAAAGATGCTGTGGTGTGGAATACAGTGAAGACTCTAAAGATTCTACGCTAGTCTGGGTAGTCGGTTTGAAAACTGTCTGAAGAATGACAGGAGTATCTTGCAAAACTATTAGCATGATAAAAACAGCAAATGGGATTCCATGCTGATAAATGGCACAACTTTATGCATGTAATGGTGATTTGCAAACAGTTTCTCACCTCCCACATAAGCCCTTTGGAGTCACTGTAGATCGTTATCTGAGCTCATCAACAAAATGTTCATCTGTAGCCAAAAAGGCAGACCTCATACTGGAAATAAAGAATAAAGTAAAAAATACTGGTATATATTCTTGTATACTTAGGTATACCGTCATGTTGTGCTTGCACCATGAGTACCACGTACAGTCAGGTCACTGACCCTCAAAAAAAGTGACCTAAACCTAGAAATGATGCAGAAAAGGAGAATGAGGATGATTAGTGGGCTGGAACGACTTCTGTTGGAAGAGACTCCAAACAAGCTAAAGTAAAAGATAGTGGGAAAGAGTAAAAGCCTATAAAATAGTGTACAGTGGGGAGAGGTTGAGTAAGAATTGACTGTCATAGGACAGAAGCAGCATGTCTAGCACAATTATTTATTAGGAGGTTAAGGAAGTCCTTTTTCAACACAGTTGATTTGCAGAACATGTTGCTACGAGATGGCATGAAGGCTGAAAATACACACAGATTCCAAAAGGAACCAGACACCTCAATGGCAGAGATGTGTGTCAGTAGCTGTTAAACATGGTGCTCCGTGTGCAGCCTTCAGCTCTGGAAGTTTCTTGACTGCTGATTGTTGCAGGCTGGAAGAGCATGGCCTTTGGAGACTGTGTGGTATGTATGTGATATGACATGTCTGACATAGACTGAGAGAGTTGGGATTGTTCAGCCTGGACAAGAGAAGGCTCTGAGGGATCTTATAGCAGCCTTCCAGCACCTGAAAGGTGCCTATAAGAAAGCTGGAAAAGAACTGTTCACAAGGGCATTTAACAGTAGGATTAGGGATAACGGTTTTAAACTCAAATAGGGGAGATTTAGGTTGGATATTAGGAAAAAAATCTTCAATATGAGGGTGATGGATCATTGGAACAGGTTGCCCAGAGAGGCAGTGGAGTTCCCATCCCCGGGGACATTCAAGATCAGGCTTGATGGGGCTCTGAGCAGCCTGATCTAGTGAAGATGTCCCTGCTTACTGCAGGGGGGTTGAACTAGATGACTTCTAAAGGTCCCTTCCAACCTTACACATTCTGTGATTCTATGACCAGAAGAGACTCAGTGTGGGAGTTCTGGTTAGCAGAACATGCTGAAACAGGATGGTGAAATTGAACTGAATTGTCTCTGAGCACTTCTGGTCTAATGGCTGTCCCATGGCAGCTGCACACAGATCTTCATCTCTTTCACCACCGAAGATGAAAGAGCCTGCAGGAGAAGGGGACTGGTGGGCACAGCCCCCTGGCTCAGCATGCCAGGTGCTGGTGTTTGCAGAGTGTGCCAGCACAGTAGCTGCTACCCAGCCTGCCATGGAGATGCCTGGCGTGAGCTGTCTGGTCTTGCCCTTTAGGATCTGTTTTATGTCCTGATGGAACAAAATCTGGATTCTTAGAGCCTTTTCTTCATATAACTGTGGGTGTTCTTGTTATCCATCCAAATGTCTCGTCCTACAGCGAGGGGAAAGAGCAGGCTATTGCAAATTCCACTGTGAATTCTTTTTTCCTTTCCAAGTCCTATGTTGCAATTTCCTTCAGTCTTAAGTAGCAAAATGTCTCCAGCCTCCCTCCACTGAGAACTGTGAAAGGCTGGAACTGCACTGCCTTGAAAAGTCTATTTGCTAATGCTGGAGGGCCTTGGATGCTTATTTTAGGAGTAATAGCAGAGCCACTGTTAGTTGCCACTCACCCCACTGAAAACTAACCTAACCTATGTGGTTGCGTTTTGTTTGGTTTGGTTTGGTCTGGTTTTGTGGAAGCTGGCTGAGGCCGTGGCAAAAGCAACCAGACAGCAATGGGAGTACTCTTTTGTCATCTGCCATTCAGCTTGCTGAAGGGGGATTCTTCACTGCTTCAGCCCAGGCGTGGTATTGCAGTGAGATTTTGGGAACACTGAACTCAGAATCCAGTCATAATTTTACTTCTGCACGTTCCATCAACCCAAATCTAATGTTTGTACCTCTTTCAGTGGGATGGATAAGAAGTTTAAAGCCCCCATTGTGTTGCCATCAACGTTCATCAACCCAAATCTAATGTTTGTACCTCTTTCAGTGGGATGGATAAGAAGTTTAAAGCCCCCACTGTGCTGCCTGGTTCCCTGCTGCCTTGCAGATGGAAAAAGAAAGGTCTCCTGGCTGCCTCAAGCTGTTTTTAAATGAGACAAATGCCCGGGGTGCCTGTCTGCCAGAGCCTCCAGCCTGTACACCGCGTCCCTTTTTAGCACGTTTCTCCGTGCAGCTATATCTGGCTCCAGCTCCTTGCTCTGGGAACGTGACCTCATCATTGTTTTGGTATTTCCAGTGATTCAGCCCGGTCCGGGGCAGGGAGGAGTCATTCCTGGTGCAGGCTGATGGGGTGTTTGTGCGTTGCTGGAATTCCTGAGCTGTGCAGCCCCAGCCCTTCCGCTGCCTTGACAGCTCGTCTGAGGCTGGGCTGGTGCATCGCATTGCTGCCTGGCAGATGGCCTGAATACAGCTGGTAGAGGGACCAGAGCTCCTGCTTTTGGGGGTGATGGGGATCCCTGTCTTTGCAGCGTACCTGCTACGTTGAGGGTGAAGGAAGCTGTGTGCAGTAGCTTGTATGCCTCTGAGAGCCACAAGGAGTCTCTGCTTTATGGGTGGAAAAAGAGCCTCGCAGAATGCTGGTTGCTGTTTACAGACTGCCAGCATCCCATAATGAAACTAACGTTACAACATCTGCAGCAGCTTGGTAAGTTTTACGACCCTTATTTTACAGGGGAGGAAGCTGAGGCACTGAATAGGGAGGTGGTCTGCTTGGGGTCTTTCCCAGCTGAGCTGGAGAAGTGCAGTCCTGTGAAGTGGTGCTGGTTGTGCGTGTCTTCCCCTGTAATGGCTGGGTTCCTCCAGTGGGTGAGGAACGTGAGCAGTGGGTCAGAGTGAGGTGGAGGGGTGCTTGTATGGAGCAGCTTCCACAGTGAGATGAGGCCAGGCTCTGCAGATTGCTGAACCTCATTTTCTGTGGCGATCACTTCCCTCCATCTCTCCAGGTGTGGGGAGAAAGCACAGGGCTGAGGTTGTAGACAGAGTTCCCCAGCCAAGGTCAATGCTCCTGCTCCTGGCAGGCTGTGCATGCTGCAGGGCCGTCACTGGTGCTTTGGCAGGACTGCAGATGTGGTGAGCCTTATTGCAGCCATGATCTAAACACTCCCCCCTGCCTCATTCGAGCCTGGGTTGTTGTGAATGGGTTTTAAACCCTGTGGGATCATCTGGTGGTTAGTCATTCTCTAGCTGAGACCAGGTCAGCTGCAGAAGCAGCTTGGTTGAAGATGTGTCTTCATGGTTGTCTTGCTTAGCAGTGAACCAGCCTGTCACTGTAGTCGCTTCACCCCAGGAGAGAGACCAGTTCCCAGTTTATCACTATGCAGGGATAAGCTATGAAGGCTTATCATTCTTGGAGAAGAAGCCCCCTGTCTGGAGCTGCACCTGGCACCAAGTTCACTGTTGTTACATTGGAAAGTTGATTGGAAAGTCATGAAAGTTACATTGGAAAGTCATGATTTTTGTAGTGTCAGTGTAGCAAAATCACAGGAAAATTATCTCATCCCAAGGTCAGCTGGGCTGGGCTGCAGTGAGGACCTCTGCACTATGGAGGAGGAAAGCACGAAGCACCTTCCTGACTGTTGGCACCATCAGCCCAGGGAAAGCATATCAGATGCACAGGAAGAGGGAGTTTTAACTCTGATAACCTTGTGGTCCCAGTTCTGTGAATGTGTAGTGGCTGTACCAGCACTTTGCTGAACAGGTAGTACAACCTGGCTGCTCTCTTTAACAGGGAGAATTTCAGACTGACTTAATGTCTGTCTGGCTTTACCCCTCTTGTAGATATCACCAGGACATACACCTGCTTCTTCTGGGGTCCCAGTGCTCACCTTGAAGCTAGGTTTTTAACAGCATTCACTGATGCAGTTTGCCTATGTCAACTGTTTTCAACCTTTTCCTTTTGGGATATAGGCAATGTTTTATCAGAGGGGGTCCCTCCAGTCCCTACAGGACAGATCACAGTTGCTACATAACTACATGAACTCCCTGTTGTCTGTCTCTGGTTGCACCCGGAGGGCAGTGGCGTGAGCTGTATGACAGTCTGGCACCAGGCTTACTGAAAATAGGCTATGGCTGCTGTGGTATGCATCCTGAAACAGCTCCTTCTCAGCCTTGCTGTGAGGTCTTTCAATGCTTGATAATCATAGAATCATAGAATGCTTCGGGTTGGAAGGGACCTCAAAGATCATTTAGTCCCAACTCCCTGCCACGGACAGGTGACACCTTCACTAGATTAGGCCGATCAAGGCCCCATCCAACCTGGCCTTGAACACTGCCAGGGAGGGGGTTTCCACAACCTCTCTGGGCAGCCTGTGCCAAGGCCTCACTACCAGAACAGTGTGGTGGGCAGTAGCTGAAACCTACAAACCCACTCTACTTGTCATTCCAGCTGTGGGGACAACAGAGGCAAAGCCCCCAAACCCTCTGACACATTGCTTCTTTGCCAAGATAGCCCCTGCCCCCCATCTTCATTACTTGGTGTAAATCCAGTTGCAACACAACTTGTAAGTTGTCCTGGGATAGTATGGAAAGACAAATCCTAGCAGGAGGTGCCAAGGGCAGTGAACTGGAGAGAGGGTCAGTCCCAAAGGTGTGGAGGCCCTGAGCATGGGGAAAGGGCCTGGACAGCGGTGGGCTCCTGCACCACAAGCTGGTCACACACACACGATGGAGTGATGCTCTGATCAGCCTCTCATGGGTGACAGGGTGCTGTAGCACTGTGCAGCAGAGAAGGTGTGGGGCTGGGGCTGTCCCAGGTGGCGTGCAGGATGCAAAAATTAGATGTGTTTGCATTACTGCTTGCAGGTCAGGCTGTAGGAGCTGCTGCAGAGTGTGGAGCTGGGGGTCTCCCCTCGCTGGTGGTCTCTTCGGCAGCTGCCCTCCTACCCCCCTGTGTGAGCAGGCAGGCAGGCAGTGCAGTCAGCCCGCACAGCCCCACCACGATGGCTTCTTTCTGAGCCTGCTGTAAATGGCTCTCTGTAACACGAGCTGCATTTCTGCCATAGTCCCCTCCACAGCGCATCTGTATTTACACTGGGGCTTTCATTAGCAATCTGGCCCTCGCATTGCCAGCAGCCCGCAGCCCTTGCTTTTCTCTCCTGCCCACATGCTCCGTGAGTGAGACCAGCACCCTGGCACCCCTGTGCCCGGGGAGAGGCAGGTGACTGGCAGCGGGAGGGATTCCTGAGCCAGCTCCCATCTGGAAGAAGTGCCTTGTCATGTTGCCTCTCGCCCGCCATCCTGCAGCGACGGGGGAGCTGCCTGCAGAGACTCCTGGCAGTATGGCTCACTGATCCCTGAGCTGACACGGGGACAAGCTGGTTTTGCTTTGGATTATCGCTGGCTCTCCATGCTGTATTCTCCCTGCTGCTTTCATGCCATAGCTGCGGCACCCGGCTTCCAGCTGCAGTGAGCCGAGTCCACGATCTGGGGAGATTGTATCTGGCAAGGTAGGAGCTGATCCCTTCCATTTGTTCTGATAAAAGCAGTGCGGCTGGTCCTGCCCCTGCCTGGAGAGCATGCTTCCATCAGTACTGTGTATTTGGTTTTATTTTGTGGTGTTCTGCAGCTCTGATGAACAGTCAGTATGCTGCTCAGGCTGTAGCCTCTATGACATGGAAAGAAAATGCATATATCCATTTTCTTTTTACCTACACACTGGAAAATCAAACTTAGGTTCCCTTTCTATTCCTGCTGGTGCTCCAGAGCTCATCTGTCTTCTGATGTGCAGCATCCTATATGTGTTCTGCAGGTCGTGTCACCTGCTTCTCCAGGAGACAGAAAAGCAGAGAGCTGTCTGAATGTGTCTTGGCAGAAAGGGGGAGGGAGAGGAAACTCCGGGAAGGAAAAAAAATCAAGGAAGTTCAATAGGCACAGAAATGGCTTTAGATAAGTTATTTTTACCCCAGAAAATTAGACAGGGGAAGTCCCTCCTTTCCATGCATAGTCTGAAAAGTGTAATTTTTTTCTCTCCAGTCACTTAGAGCAATCTGTTTTGATACAGAATGGCCTGAGGCTGCTGCTGTCCCTGGGGATGAAGGACAGTCTGTTGTGTAAGTCTGGTGCCTTCTTTCCAGTGATCCTCACTGACATTTAATGCTTCACCTGCCCCCACCACTGCACACCTTCTCTGGGCTGCCCAGGGAAAAGAGGTGATGACCAAGAAACCCTTCCCTGCTGGATTTCCCTGCAGTAGCTAATGACAGATAAAATAGGAGGGCAGCAGCAGTTTCTTGTGACCTAGCTAGAGTTTAGGCATGATTGTTTCCTTTTTAGGCCACAGCAGCTGGGGTGTGCCGGCTTCTGTACACACAGCCATCCATCACCTTCCCCAAGCTTGGTGTACCTGGGCTTCCATCCCACGTGGAGGAGAGTCACCTAAACAGGACAGACAAGGATGTCAGGCCTTGTGTAGGTGACGGTTTACTGAGGACTAGCTCAAAAAGCAAACCATACTTTAGCCCCAGTCTTGTATCCCTAGCTGCTAAGCTGTGAGGGGGGAAGGGGGTCCTCTAGCTTTCCCTCCTTAGCATATCCTGCTGTGCTGCCAGTGGGTGTATAAATAGTGCCCACAGTATACTATTTTGGTGACAAGCTCTTCCCAGGATTCATCCAAAGAGTTATGTGAGCAAGTGTTAAAAATAACACCAAGCCCTGCCCAAATTCTGGCATCGTGTCAGCCGAAGTGTTGGGAATCTTCCATAGAGAGCAGCCTTGGACCCTTGGGAGGGGGCAGCAGGAAGGGGTCCAGCTGAGCTCCCCATGTTCTCTTCTTGCTGCTTTGCTGACCACAGAGGACACCGTCCCTCTGGTTCAGCAGATGTACTGGTCACCAAGAGGATATGAAACTTTCACTTCTAATTAGGTTATTTGCTACTGAGCTTTGCCTGTGTGTTCTGAGTATTATCACTAGGTCTAATGGGAGGTACATGAACTTTCAGGAGGGGTTAACCTGAGCTTTAATCTAGCCTGCTGACAGGTCCCTGCTGATGGCCAGAGCTGGCTGCTTTGCTATAATGTCTTGGGTTGTAGCAAGGGCATGCATAGGGATTCTGGCCTTGCATTAGGTTTATCCCAAGGACTGGTAGCTGGAGGCGTGGTGGAAGGCATGGTCAATCTGTATGTTGAACTAGCTCTGGACATTCTTGCTATCCCTATAAATACAAAAGTAAAGCCAAGGTTCCACCCTTTTCACAGCATGGTCAGTGTCTGTAGCTGAGAACTGAACCACACTGCAAAGGCTGCGAGGGAGCCGTGCTCCCCAGGCTCCACAGCCACTGCAGTGTGCACCATCCCACCTGGATGCTGGGAGCGGCAGGTTGCTTCCCTCTGGCTGGGTTTTGCCTGTTATTGGTCAAGACCTATGCTAGGCATGCAGTTCAGCTGCTCTCATCCAGTACATGGAGCCCAGACCTCACAAAAATGCTTCTTGGAGGCCTGAAGAAGCCCCATGTGAAAAGAGAGAGATGGTCCCTCTTGCTGATAGGTGATGTAGCTCCACTCTCACCTTGGGATATAGAAGCAACCCCCAGGCAGTCCCCATTGTTGTAGCATGGTTTAGTAGATGGTGCCTTGCACAGAGAAAAAGGTAAAAAGAGCCAAGCCTGCAAAAATTGCTGAAAAGGTCACAGGCACTAATGGGGTCTCCATGCTTCCCCTCTTCTGATGTGGGATTACTAATTCTGGCAGGTGTTTCCAGGGATGGGAGCAGGTCCTGTTAGAACATCATGACTGAGAGTTTTCTCCAGCTGTTGTACAACAGCTGCTCATCTTCTGGCTTGGACTGTCTCACATGCTCAGCCCTTGCTAGCCTTCCTCTCCATCTCACCATTTAGCTGATCTTCTCATTTCCTTGCTGTGTGTTGAGAGGTGCATGCTTGGTTTGTGCACAAGATGGAGTACTTTGTTACGTATTCATTGACTGCACAGGCTTCAGAATTGTCTGGAGATGGAAATACATCATGGAGATGAAAAGCACGTTTCTGGTTTTCCAGGACCATGCTCTGGGCAATTAGTCCTACATCAGGGGCTTCCTGCTCCTCCATTCCTCTGCTCCTTCCTGTGTCTCTCCCATGTCGAGCCGACAAAGGAGTTCTCTGAGTCATCATCGTTGCTGCTTATTATTAGGCCTGAGCCAAGTCTCTGTGTACCAGTGCACATTACAGAGCTCCTGATGGCTCCTTCAGGGCTCTTTCCACCCTGGCATGCTCTTGTTCCTCTGTCTGGAATGTTTCTTTGGTGCATGGGGACACATGACTGTTTTTAACCACCTCTTTGCTGGACATTTCTCCATAGTCCTCTGCTGTGCCAGAGCCCCACACTATGGTTTCCAGCAGTTCCTGAAGTGCTGAGATGTCTCCACAGAGAACCCCACAGAGCAGTGTGCCCCAGCTCCTTCATCTGCTTCACATGAAGCTGAGCCCCATTAGGCTGTTTGCAACACAACCTAAGCCTGGTGTGTTTGTGAGGCCTCTCCTGTGACCTGCTTTGCCTCTGTGGCCTGCCTCATCACTGGTACCCAAGCTTTGCCTCTGCCAGCTTTTATTTTCTATTTTAAAGAACATGGCAGGATTTCCTCCCACACAAGGATCCCCTTTATCCCTGCAGCATTTCCTTCCTTGAGTCTTTCTCCAACCTGAGCAAAGTCATGGCACGCAGCGAACAGGCATGTCCTTCCTAGTTCTGGCTCTCTCTGTCTCCCTGCAGAGGGGATGGCTGCCTGTTGGGTGAACCTGTCTTTTTGGAGGAGGTAGACCTTGCACAACTGGCTGCACGTGCTGCAGATTAGCCTCTGCACCGATTAAGCCTATGCCAGTAAGTACATGCAGGCAAAAGGTTGCTTAATCATGGGCTGCTCTGACGTGGAGGCCTTGAGTACAGCTGACTGATGATCTGGTACAGCCTGCTGTATGGAGTGGGGTTTAATGACCAGAGAGAAACTTGGGAGGGTCCTCACCTGTGGTGAAGGGTCATTTTCAGCAAGACCAAATTAATGAGAAAAAGTCTTTCCATGGTGGTGGATGAAAGGGGGATGAATCCACTGCCTGAAGGCTGGTGCTAAACATAGTCCTTTTCTTTAAAAAAAAAATTTAAAAATCACCATTCTGTATCTTTTTAACAGCCAGGTGGATTACCTACCACTGAGCTGGCATGGGATGCTTTTCCACTCTGTCTTCTCCTGTAGGTCTGACATGTCTTTCCAAGAGCATGTTTCTGTTTCTCCAGGTATTCTGACAGCTTTTTAATCCTGCGTTAGAGACTTCCTGCCCTGTGAGTCAAACAGAAATCATACAAGAATAAGACCTCCATAAAGCATCTAATTACACCTCCCTGACCCAGACAGAGTGGACTCAGGCTATGCCATTCTTTGTGTTTCTTCATTTCATCTCTCTCTCTAGAAGGTCCCAGTGATTGGGACATCATCTGCCGCATCTCACATTTTAGCAGTCTGGTCCCTTCTCTCTGTCAGTATCTCCTGATGCTGTGGCACACCGAATTGACCAAACCAACCAAGCCTGGATTGGTCTTAACCCTAAGCTGATCATTTCTTCAGCAGCATACCCAGAAATTTCAAATTTCTGACACTAATGACCCATGAAAATTAGCAGGAATGTATGCCTGTAAGTAACTAAGGCAAAGAGCACCTGAGACAGACAAGACTATGCAAAACATAAAGAAAGCTTAGCCCCCAACTGCTGTGCTTTTTTGATGGAATGGCTGGTTTTAACTGTTAACCCAGACTTTCCCGGCTGTCCCTCAGGCAACCTGTTCCTCTTGCTGAGGGTGTGGAGAACAGCTAATTCACTTGCTCTTTATACATTTCAGAACTGCTCTCAGGTACCACCTGGTCTTCTACAGAGAACCAACCCACTTGCTGGCAATGTATTCCTTTCTGGTTTTCCTTGCTTACAAATTTATCCATACAGGACATGGACGTGAGGCATTTGCCAGGGTTGGGCAGAGAGGACGTATTGCTCCACGTGTTTCATATGACATGCCTATTGGTACAGCCCTACATACTGTTTGTCTGCTTCAAAGCAAAATGCCACAATTACTCAAGTTCAGCCTGTGATCTATGGTAACCGCAGATCCTTTCTGAATGAGCAGGTCATGCATGATGATTAAGGGTGGGGATGTGCAATTGGTGCTGTGTGAGGTGTCATTGTAATAATGGTAATTTATGTCAGTTTGCTGTTTATGTATAGACCTTACCCCTTTAGCTAACAGTATTGCTGCTGTAGATGACACAGAGGAAGAGTAAAAAACAGTCACACCTTCTGGGAGCCCACAGGTTAAATGCACAAGTGGTGGATGGGGTCTTGTCTCTCTTGGCTGGAGGCCAGATGCCCACTGAAGCTGCTCCATTCCTCCCCTTTTCAGCTGGACATCTATGTCTATTGAGAGGCTCAGGAGTGGAGATGAGGACAGGGAGAGATCATTCTGCAATCAGTGTCACGGGCAGAACAGACTCAGCACAGAATAAAGGAGAGAAAACTCTCTAATTGATGACCCTGCCCTGCACCCCCAGTGACACCAGAGTTGGGTAATGAGAAGTGCCACCAGATCTTAAAGTGCCTCCCCCCACCCCTCCCTTCTTAGCAGACTGCACTTGAGTCATGGTTTTGTTCCCTTCTTCCCCCCACTGTGGCAGAGAGGGACTAGGGGGAATGGGGGTTTGGTCAGTTCCTCACCAGTTGTTTTCCTTCTTGGCCAGGATGGGGGGGCATTCCTCATCCCCTTCCCCTGGTGCACGTGAGGTCCCACCCACAGCAGACAGTCCTCCACGAATTTCTCCAACATGAGTCTTTCCCCACGGGGCTTCAGCTCTTCCCCAGCTGCCCCAGCGTGGGTCACTGCTATGGGTGCAGTCACAAATCACAGAATGTCTCTCAGTCTCTCAGGCCCAGACTGCTCCAGCCTGGTCCCCCACGGGGTCACAAGCTTCCCCCCCCCCAGCAAACCTGCTCCAGCGTGGGTCTCTCTCTCTCTCTGGCTCATCTCTGTGTCTCTGTCTCTCTCCACGGGCTGCAAGTGCTGCCAGGATCTTGCTCCAGTGTGGGTCACAATGTCTTGTATATGTCTCCCCCTGCTCCAGCGTGGGGCCTCTCCACGGGCTGCAGGTGGGGTCTGGGCCTTTTCCATGGGCTGTGGGGGGACACCCGCTCCACCCATGGGTTTCTCCAGGGGCTGGAGGGGCATCTTTCTCTCTGGCACCTGGGGAGCCTCTTTCCCCCCTTCCCTGGCCTTGGTGCCTGCACAGCTCCTTACATCTTCTCACTCCCTTCTCTGGGGGCAAAAAGCAGCTGCTGGGAGGTTTTTCTCCTAAATGTGACTCCCAGAGGCACTGTGACTGTCACTGATGGGCTCAGCCTTGATCAGTGGCAGGTCCGGCCTTGAGCCGGCTGGTGTTTGCCCTGTGGGGCCTGCAGAGAGCTTCTGGCTGCTCCTTGCAGAAGCCACCCCTGAGCCCCCTTCTCTACCAGAACCCAGCCACACAAAACTATGACAGGTCTCCAGGATTTACTTACAAGCCTGCATTACAGGGGCTTTTTAGTACAAGTTTTCAGTGGTCCTGTTCCTTCTGCCCTGTGCACCTTTTCTAGGTGCCTTCTGGCATGTGGGCTCTTGGGAGCACGGACAGTCTTTTGGGGTGCACCAGTCCTATGCTTGCCAATTCTTAGGTGTAGCATTGCTGCTACATGGGTGGATTTGAGTGTACCTTCAGTAGTCTCTTTTCATCGCAGAGTGTTGTGCAGAGGCACAGGCTGTCTAGACATTGCTTTATTTGCCACTAAAATGTAGCCAGCTGGGGCAGGTAGCATTGCAGAGGGGTACCACGTGTCCAGTTAGGGTGATGGATGGAGAAACTTAGGAAAAACCCAGGATAAACAACCTTAAGTAATATCACATGTTCTAATAAATCAGCCGGTGGTTATATACTCCCTTGGGTTTTATTGCAAGTGTGGGAGGGTTTGAGAACAGGGAAGTCTGTTGGGAACTTGCTTTGTGGTGAGTTGACAGATCTCACTGCTTGACTTCTGCAGTTGCTGCGAGCAGCGATGGCAGGGAAGCGCTTTGGCACACGCTGGGGAAGTGCTTTGTCATGCGCAGAGAGAGGCCAGTGTGGTTTTTTTTCTGTGTGAAATCCAGAGCAGTTTTCATACTTGCTGTTGCCTTGGAAAAACTAAAATATTTATGACTCAGTACCGAAGCAGAAGGGCAGGATGCTTTTTCCATTCTTGGACGTGGCCTCTTCTGTGTGTCCAACAGCGATGATTTTCTTCCCCTCTGCTTGCCCCTTTCCTGCTGCATCCCTTGCATTGCAGTCTCGGTGAGCTGAGGCTTGCGTGCAGTGCAGTCACCCCTGCTTTGAGTCAGCCAGGCAGTGCCCCTGGGGTGGGAAGGGAATGTCACTTTGGTGTACATCATAGGACACATAAGCAGTCACCTTCCTTGAGCAGTGCACGCTGTACGCACGGAGATCTGCAGCCGTACTGAGTATGTAGCCATTCCAGGGCTGTGGATTGAGCTCAGCCCTGCAGCTTTTCAGCTGCTTAGTTGGAAATACCTATTTTTTTTGTTTGAAGTCAGAATGCAAACTGCTGGGTACAGAAGAACTGCAGCTGCCAAGCTCACCAGCTCCGATACAGTATGTAATGAGGCAACTTACAGCTTTCCTTATGGCAGTGGGGAACTATTAAATTATGGTGAAACTAATGATTTGGGTAAATTGTGCAACTAATGGTTTAGGTAAATTGTGCTGTAGAGGCAGCATTTTGGAAACTAATTTTAATAGAAGTGAAGCCAGTAACACCCTAATATCCACTGTTACCACAGGCTGCTCAGAGCAATTGATTGCCAGATTAGAAAGCATGTATTTTATGTAATAATACCCTTTCTGCTACTTTTGCCAAGGCTTTGATGGCTGAAAGAGTTTATATTCCCACTCAGTGTATCATCAGTATTTGAGTGAGTGCTTGAAGAAGTAGGGTTGTTGGTAGAGCTCAGCTCATGCTTCAACACTCTGAAATCTCAGGCTGGATCACTTACATCCAGGCTTTGCTTTAATTCAAGATTTTCTGTACACCTTTATGATTTTGGGTTAACAGATTGAAGCTGAGACTTCAGGCATGATTTGGGAGCTGCTTTCTCCTATTTTGGTCTTGATTCTCCTCTGCCTAACAATGTTCAGGTATTTCTTTGTATTCTTTCTTGGGCAGTACTAAGTATTAGGGCTAAAAAATGGGCACTGGGGTCGTAGGATCAGTTCTCCCTTTGTCACAGCCTTCCACGTGATTCACAACTCCTTGTTGCCCCCATCTCCTGCATGTAAAATGTTGATAGCAGTACTTTCCTTGGAAAAGAGTATGAACATACTGGTATGCTGGGCTGGAAGGGCAGAAGACAGGCAGCTGGCTGTGGGCTGAGTTTGGTTTTCCAGTAGACATCTCAGTATTGTAGAGGTATGTGGAGCTGATCCCAGCCCTGTGGGGATCCTTGCCAGCACTAGTCCTATCTGGTAGTCTGACTTTTTACAGAGATTGCAAAAGACTCTATTCCTGGGCAGTGAGGCATCAGCTGCTAGCAATAGGAAGGATTCAACCTTAACACAGGAAGGTGGGAAGCACTTCCATGCTTGGGATGAAGGATTCACCCAGCCCAGTATTGCTTTTACAGAAGTGGCTGCAGGTGGTCAACTAGAGAAGAGTGGAAGCAGGGCAAGCAGATAGCTTTTTTTCCCCTTATTTTTTTTCCCTAGGGTATTTGCTAAGTCTATTATATTTTATCTGTTTAGTAACCTGAAATGCATCTCTCAGGTGCTTGCCCTGCATCCTCTGGAAACCATGTGGACCTCTTCCACCCATAATATCCTTTGCTGAGAAGTAAAGAGCAGCAAACAGGGTAGAGGAGGATAACAGGATTGATAAAATATTAAAGAGGAGCTACTGGTCCAAAGGGAGGTTGTTTCTAGAGACTAGTCATGAAATGGAAGCTATACAATATGTCAAATAGTGCTCTGAGCATTAAAAAGTAAGATTCTTGCTAGTGATGTTCACTCGGAAGACACAAAGAGAGGAAAAAGAGGTTCAGGGTTATTCAGCAGGAAGAACTTGGATGTCCTTAAGGAACAATAGAGATGGGAATTGAATGGTTCAAAACCGCATGTCTGTGTTGCATGAGAACTAAGCTGAATGTTCAGCTCCTACTGGGAGCTCACTGGGGAATGTGAGAGAAATGGGGGGAGCCCAGGGTCCATCGGGGATGTGGAGGATAGCTGTGAGCAACCGGTGTGATGCAGCTATGAAAAGGATACATTTCACCCAACATTATATGTTGGACAAAATATTTGTAGCAGAGATGAGGAAATTTTAGTGTATGAAGGCAAGGCCAGAGCTTGGAATGTATGTTTGCAGTTGCTGTCTGAAGGCTGTGTGCAAACTGGGTCAGGTCCGTAGAAGGGATACTGGTATGATCAAAGAAGCGAAGAGCCTACCTAATGTGAAGTGATTAAAGTGCTCAGATGATATAACTTTAAACACAGACTGGGTAAGCACTGACGTTAAAGCTCATTTTTGGAACATGAGTGAATAGGGGTGAGCTGTGCATGGATAAAGATAAGCTGGAAATTTAGAGAATGTTCTTAAACATCAGAGGAATTAATTTGGGGAATGAATTCTGTTAGAAAACAAGTTAGCAAGCAAGAAGAAATGTCCAGATCTTTGGGAAAAAAAACCCAGCAACAACCTTCTCTTCTCGAGCCATTTACTTATTTGGAGGTGTGACTCTTGCCTGAGTTGCTAGCCCTGAATAAATGAGTACTGCTGCTGTGAGCAGCAGGGAGGGCTTTCTGCAGTTATCATGGGGGCTGGTGAATCCTGCTGTTGCAAACTTGTCTGCAGCTGGCATAGCCCCCCAAACTCCAGTGCCTCTCTGCTCAGATCCTCTCAGAAGGCAGGCTCAGTATGGGGGGATTGGTTAGTGACCCCCCTGGGGAAATGTGAGGACTGAGGGCAGACTTTGCCACTAAGTTAGTATG
This sequence comes from Laterallus jamaicensis coturniculus, assembly GCA_022605575.1. Taxonomy (NCBI): domain Eukaryota; kingdom Metazoa; phylum Chordata; class Aves; order Gruiformes; family Rallidae; genus Laterallus; species Laterallus jamaicensis. The sequence goes on along the minus strand of JAKCOX010000024.1, from coordinate 11,833,917 downwards.
TGTTTTTTCTCAATCATCTTTAGTTCTGGCTCCTCATTCACAACCTCCTGTATTTGTTCCCACCAGATGGAAAAGTTGTCAAGCGTGTGTGAGTAGCAATCAGCCTGTATTGATCTCTGTGTGTTTTGAGAGGGATGTCGTTTGACCTTGAAAGGCAGGGCTGGCAGGGATAGGGAATGATTTTTGGGTTTCTTTCTGAGGATTTTCATAAAATTTTCCAGCTTTCATGATGTCTTCTGCGTTCTGGTCCCTCTTGCTCCAGTTGAGCAAGACCATGCTCTTAGTTCAGCTCTGACTGACATCCCTCTCTCTGGTATTTGTAATAGGGGTTCTGAAACAGCCTCAGCAGTGGTGGATGGGGTTTAGAGTTCTGCTTTAGAGTTCTGCTGTGAGAAATCAGTGAGTGAGGTGGAGAGGCACTGGTCCCACCTTCCTCCTGAGTGGTCCAGCACAAGCAAAAGTGTCCATCCCTCCTGTGGCTGTGCTCCAGATGGAGTTGTGATGAGCTGGAAACTGTAGCCTAGACATGTTCATGTTATTTGACCAGCAGATAACAAGCTACAGATTGTCCAGTGTGGTTATGAGCTTGTGGTTGCTCATACCACTTTCTGTTTGCTTGAGAGGCATGGACATGCTGAAGGGAGTGAGGGCTAGATCAAATAGCCATCATTTAGGAGGAGGCAGCAAGGAGGGTTATTGCTGTGAGCTGTGGAGGAGAGGCAGTAGCCCTGGAGCTGTCAAGCTGTTGCGAGGGTGGACAGGTTGTGCATCATGCCTGATGGCGAGTGGTGATGAAAGACCTGTGCTTGGTGTTGGAGCTACAGCCCAGGCAGCTGGCTGGGATCTGAGGCTGAGCTGTTTCCAGGTCACAGATCACCAGATTTGCAGCAAATGGATGGGAGGCTTGAGCTCCTGGCAGATGATTTTGCTGTACAATTGCAGCAAAAGTAGAAAGGTTTACTGTCTTTATTTTATGTGGGAGCATGCTGGCCTTAGCAGCCTTAGCAGCAGATTCTTCCTGTGTGGTATGTGAAGACACATGAAGGAAGAAGCCTGAAGCCAAAACAGAGTTGTGTTTGTTGGGTTTTTTCTACCTAGATCATGTATTTGTGCTCTATTTGTGGTCAGCAAGCACTCCAGGTACACACATAGCTCGTGTCCAGCATGAATGCAGCACATGGGTCTCCCCCAAAGTGGCAAACTACGTTGCAGCCCAGCGCTGGGAATGGGATGCATCTCCTTGCCATAATTCACGGGTGGGACAATGGGTTGTACGTGGAGTTCTCACACCCTTGGAGCAAGGGAAAAATAGGTGAGATGGCAGAATCCTGCCCTGTCACCAGGATGTCTGTGAGTAATGACACCAGTGTTGCTTGATATGCAGTTTTCTCCTTGCAGAGCTGCACACCGCAGTGCTGGGGGGTGTGGGAAGCACCTATCTCTGTCCCTCCAGGCCAAGCAGGGTGAGGACCCCGATCCTGTGGGGGCAAGCACATTCTGGCATCTCTGTCTTCCTTGTCTTGCTTCTCTAAGGAGAGCACTCACCAGCCTGCAGCATCCCTGCTCGCCTCACTGCATGAGACTGGCATCATCCAAGCTCCCCCTCTTGCTCCAGCTCATCTGTGATCAAAGAGAAGTCATCTCCTAGAAGACAGTCCCAGTTTTTTTCTTCCTCATTAGTACCTGTAATCTCTCACTGCCTGTGAAGCCTTGGGACAGCCCATCAGCTTGGTGCTGGTGCTTAAGGGGGGGCAGATTCTGGGAGGGATGTGCAGCAGAGGGATGCTTGCTGCAGAGGTGCAAGGCCACGTGAGCTTGGGGTGAGGGGAAGGTGCTGAATAACTGTTTTGGGGAGGAGGATATAGATATTTCTGTTGGGAACAGATCATCAATAGGAGTGTTTCTGAGGGAGCCCCATGTCTGCAGCGTTGCTCTGTCTGGTTTTTAACAAACAGACCCCTGACTCCCATCTGCTGTTCTGTGTGTGTCTGCTAGACAAGGCAGGCACTTCTGTCAGTGAATTGGTTAATGCCAGTGTCCTGTGGCAGGGACAGGGAGGGATGCAGGCAAGCACACAGCCTGCCAGCATTTATACCTCCTGGCGTCAGCATTGGCAAGGCTAGTGGAGGACTGGGGAGGGCACCGAAATAGTTTCCATTCTCCTCTCTGCTGTGGGAACGAGTCTCCTGGGTAACAAATGCTCCTTGTTCTGCACAGAGCTCTGCAGCTGAGGCTCTCTGTGGCGTCCCTCACTGCTGCTCCCTGACTGTCCCAGCTGAACGGGCCGGAGATGTCTGCTGGAGCCTGCCTTAATTAACGCTGACAGTACAATGGGACTGGCCGTACGGTGGTCCAGGGGCTGCACACTAATGGGAATACAGTAAATAGTCTCATTTACTGCAGCTCGGGTGGAGCAGAGCCTGGCAGGACTATCTTCTCCTTGCTGCAATGGCCAGGCGTTGAGGTATGTCCCGCACTCCTGCATCCTCCCTGGGGCTTGTCGATGCTGCTTGAACGGGACAAGGTGGTGGTGTGAGCCCTGAGCATCCAAGGAAAGGCAAGCAGTGGGCTGGGACAGTGAAATACCACGAATGGGGCATGTGCATCAGCCTCTCAGGAGGCACCTGCGGAGCCTGAGCTTTGGGATGGGCTGACGGAGTGTCCTCAGTGTTTTGGAGGTGAGTAGCATTGCTGTGCCTGCAGTGCTGGCTCCAGTGCATTGCTGATGGGCTGCACAGCCCACAGCCAGACTAGGACCCTTTATATTTTCTTGCTGGAAGGGTTTCTCTGCTCTGGGAGTTAGTGGGGAGTCCCAAATGCCTCTTTCTGGAACCCTTGGTGGGACTTACCCACTGGACACTGGCTTTTCAGTTAGAAATCTGATTTGGATGTTACCTGAAGAGGTATTTTAAAGGTTTTGTGATGCCTGGGATCTGAGACAACTGGCATCTGCTTCCAGTAATGAGTCTAACATTTTTATGTCATTTTCATTTATGTTGGCCTCTCCAGAGACTGAAGTTTCTGCAAAGCATTGTATTGTCCAGGCTGTTGTTTTTGTTTTATTTGGTTGCTGCTTTGGGTGCATAATGGCATGGAGCAAAAAGTGCTCAGGCACTCTTCTGTGCATCTGTGGGACATTTTTACCTCATCTCTGACTTACCTGCTCCCTATGGAACCTGAGTTTAGAAGGTCAGGTTTGGTTTGGGCTCACAGGGTTTGCTCTTTTCTGATGTTGATGCTTCATTTTCTGCTATCTGCTTAGCTCAGGTCAGGGTTGTAGCAGCAGGGCTACAGCATGAGTGGTCCCTCCAGGATGTCTGTCTCAGGGCAGCTGCTCTGGTGCTAGCAGCATCTCCCACAGCAAAGCCTGGAGCACAGCTGTCTCTGGGCTGTGTGGTTATGCCCAGGCTGGGGGTGAAAAACAGAAGCATCCACACGTGTCCCTTGGCAAAGCTACCTGTGCCCTGCCAGGAGCTGCACAGACCTGTGTGTGGAGCAGGTTGCAGCTGCCTGTGCTGGAAGAGAGATGATGAAAAAAGTCCTTTCACATGGCCCCAGGGTAGCTAGAGAGCCTAGCTTTTACAAGTCCTTTGTTTCAGGAAGGAAGATCTGCTGTGTTTTGCTTTGCAAAAATGCTGGAATTTAGCCCGGGTTACAGGCAGCACTGATCACAAGCTGGAGTTCACAGTTGCTGGGATCTTGATTTGAGCTTCCCTGTGGCAGCAGGGATGCAGACATCCTGCCCTTGCCAGGTGGAATTGGCACTGGAGGAAGTGCCGGTGGTTACATCTCGCTCCAGGGGTGTCTGCATTTCAGGGGTGCTGTGTAGATACTGTTGATGAAGCTCTTTAGGACAAGGCGCTACAGAAATGTAAAAGAAGCTTCAAGAAGCTTCTTGCAATTTTCCTGGTCTCTCAGTTACAGGTCCTCCCATCCTCCTCCTCCCGTGTGCTGCTTTGCAGACCAGCATTTTGTCTGTGAGGGTTCCAGCTCCCATACCATTGGTGGGAACACAGCATTCAAATTCCTTTTCTTTTCCTTTGCAAAACCAGGAGATGAGATCAGACAGCTTGCAACCGCGCAGCATCTGAAACCTAAGCTCATCACAGAATAAGATGCTGCAGCTCTCTTTTATGCCCTGGGCTTTAGTCTTCCCATTTCGCATCACACTGCCTTCCTGATTTCCCAGTTCCTGTAAGAATCAAGCCTCCATCTTCCAGCAAGATTCATCTCCCCTCCTCTCATCCTCCGCTCCCTCCCATCCTCTGCCTTGTCTGAGGTCCCGCAGGGACTGGTTGCAAGCCGGAGCAGCGGTGCTGTGGGCATGCTTGCTCCTTCACACGCAGCAACGTCACAGCAGCAGCAGGAGCATTGGGGATGTGATTGCGCAGACCCTCTGCATTGCAAGGGATGCAGCTGTGAAAAAGAGGTGTGTGTGGGGGGGGGGGTGTGTGTGGAAAAAAACCAAACAAACCCTCCAAAAAATTGACTCTGTGTTTCCCACAGCATCCTGGTGAGAGAGCACGGAGCTCGCTGGAATCCCAAGCGCTCAGCGGTGCCGGAGCAGAGCGTGTTCAGTGAGAGGAACCCGGGGAGCTGAGGATCTGTGGTAAGGTGAGATGGAGAAATGATGGGGGTGGGCGTTGACCATGCCGGTGGTACTCAGGCTGTTTGTCCTCCTGCAAAGCAGCCGGTTTGGTTTTCCAGGGGTTGACAGCTACCCGATGGAGCTTAAGGATTTTAGGATTGCTTTGTCTCCTCGGAGGCGGCGTTGGCTCGGGGCGGCTGTGGTTATCATGGGTGTCAGCGAGCGAGGAGGCTGGCGTTGCTGCGCAGAGCGTGTGTTTGGCCATTGTAGCTGTGAAATAGCAGTTGTCATGTCCGGGGCTGGTTGTGCAGGGGCAAAGCTGTGCTTCGCCCCGACAATGCCGTTGCACAGCTCTCCATTGTGCCTGCCATGACAGCCGAGCCCACAGGGATTGTTTTGGTCCCGGCAGCTACCATGCTCCCTGAGCATCCCTGGTGGTGATGCTGCTGTGCAGCTCAGAAGCTGTTTTGACAGGCAGCGCATCCATGAAAAGCCAGAAACAAAGGAGGCAGACAGAGGGGAGGCTGCTGTCATTGTGTCAGTGTGGCTTTTGGCTTTTTTATCCTTTTTTTTGTTTTTGGTTGGTTGGTTTTTTAAGTAAATACCAGTAATTCGGTTGCTCAGATGGTGTTAGGATAAAAAATTGTGTCAGGTAAAACCTTGTGCTTCTGCTGAGATATGTGGGCTCTGTGCAGGCTGGAGTCCTTTGTGTAGCCCAGGGTGTGTCTGTGCTGGCTATGTAAACGGATGCTTTCTCCCTGATTCCTTTCACGGCTTGGATGAGAAAGGTTATCTAGGAATGGAGGAATTACCACTTTTAATTACAGAAATGAGGGATTCGGGCTGGGTACCAGTTACAAGAGCTTAATTACAGGGTCTTGTTATAGCCAAATCCCTCTTTTCCCTGCCCACCTTCCTTCTTCTTCCCTCCCCCACCCTCTGCAAAAATCCTTCCATCAAACTATCGGTGCAAATGCAAAGGGAAAAGGGCTTGAACAAAGAGATACAGGTTCTGAAGAGGCGATGTTCAGTATGATGGCAAGAAAAAATAAGGCAGAGGTAGAAAGGAACGAGATTTTGCTATATGTGGTGAAGTGATGTGGCTGTAGGGTACACATGGGAATGTAGCAACAAAAGGGGATAAGCAGACAGTGGATTGTAATCTTTTGGGATTATGGAAAATGCTGAGGATATGGGGTTGCAGTTGCAGATGTTTGGAGGGAAAGTGGCATTGATGTGAGATAACGTTAGCATTGGGTGTTGAGGAACAGCACATACAGATCTGGATTGATGTGTGTTGTAAAGGTGAATGGAGCAGGGGGGAGTAGAGATCTGCCTTTTTGTCTCCAGACACCTACATGCCAGTGTGCCAGTGTTGCTGTAGGGAGAACTTGGCACTTTCTGCAGTTTGCCAGTGACCCGAGAATAATTCAGATAAAGCATCCTTGGACCTGTCAGGAGCAGCACAACGGTAGGAAAACTGTAGATAAGAGGGTCAGTGTTTGGCAGAGCTATAGAGGAACTGTGCAGCTAAAGAGGCAGGTTTGAGGGCCATTGCAGAGGTGGAGGAACAGGATGTTTTGGGCCAGGGGCCCAAATGATAGAGGGCAAAGAGGGGAAAATTCAGGGTAGTCATTGTCGGGGAATGTAACTGTGTCATTTGTGCCATTTCTCCATCCTCTCACAGTGTTCCCCAAGATGGTTGGTGTTGTGTGTGGCCCCAAGGAGGGTGTGGAGGTGGGAGCAATCCTCAGCACAGCCTTTTCTGCAGCAGTTTTCTCGAGGAACCATTTTGCTGCTGCAGGTTCTCCGTTGGTTGCTCCCTCTCCATCCCTGTGCGGTGCCAAGGCTCTCTGGCCTTTACACCTGGGGAAGATGCTAAACCGAGAGTTTGGGTGTGGGATGCCAGGTGGGAGGGAGGGGGCTTCCAGCAAAATCAGAGCTGAGTGCATTCTTCTTGCAGCTCTGTGACAATGTCCTGGAAGCCCCGCAGGGCTTCCTGAAGGATGGCTCCTTTTCACCCCTGTTTTTAACCTTGGAACCCTCTCTGTGTCTCCAGATCTGTCCTGCTCAGCCCCATGGGAGCAGGATATGCCCCAATAGGTGTGTACCAGGCTGTGTTTGTGGTGATGCTGCAGAGCAGGCTCTTGCAGGAGGTTGGTGGGGGGTAACAACAGCACATGTGTGTGTTTGTGGGTGCACTGTGGGCTGGAGGACAGGACATGCAGCAGGACATAACCTGTGCAGGACACATATACTTGTGCCAGGGTGAAGAAGAAAAATTGTGTGTAATTTGTGTGTCCAATGGCTAGCTAAAGGAATAAAGAGAAGGCAATGCAGCCTCCTTTGCTCTGTGGGGTAGGAAGACTCCCCAGGCCATGCAGGCTGTGCCTAGCTACTGGGTGCCACTCCTACAAGAGCATCTGTTAAGCAGTGAGAGTGCACAGATAATCTCTGCCTTGAGATGCTTAAAAGATGGGCAAGAGCTTCTGGCGACTGGAGCTGACCAAAATGATTCCCAGGAAGGAGATGTAATTGCTGCTGTGTGTCTTCCTCACTGCATTGATGCAGAGTGCTGGAGATAAAGTGCAGCTGGATCTCTAGATCCAGGGGACCTGGACCTGCATTGCAGAAAGTGCAGGTGGCCCAGGAGAATATGCTGTGGGCTCAGGAATATCCAGCTCTCTCAGGTGTCTGAAGCTCTAATAGCAAGCAAAGAATGAATTACCTGTCCCAGAGATCTTAATTTTCTTCCATTCTGATGCTCCTGGTGAGTCAAGCCCTCACTCTGGCATTATACCTGATAACCAGACAGTAGCCTACAGTTTTCAACCCCATGTTGGGCTTTGCCTCATTTTTCATTTATTTTACAGTCTTATTATTCTTTTCTGATGTTTTCTGAAACCCAGATGTAGTACTAAGGACAGGTTGATAAATCTAATGTGAATGACTTTCCTTCCTTTTCCAGAAGAGGTACAGACTTCACCTTTATCATTGTCCAGCCACACAGATAGATCCCTCTCCCTCCTCTCTGTCCTTGTACGTATTTCAACCGAACAGCCTGTTGCCAGCTGAGATCACACAGCTGTTTTTCCATTCTTCTGGGATCAAGAATATCTTGTCCCTCTGACTTGACAGCATTCATCTTCATGAATTTGTTTCCACTTCAAAAGCTCATTTCCTTGTCTGCACCCTCTTTCCTCTGTGTTATCTAACCTGTCGCTGCTGCAGCTTCAATATTATTACCCTTGTCAAAACAGCACACAAGATGCTGTTTTACTTACCTCTAATATCATCCTTGGTGTGGTTATTCATTCAGGCTGGTCATGAGCCCTGCTCTTCAAATTTCCTTACCTTGCTTGGTGATTCCAGATATTTGGGTTCTTACGATGTACATTTGAAGTCTTTTCTGCAGTATTTTTCCATGCTCTTTGTTCTTCTTGGCTTGGTAAGTGTTTTCCCTGCTATGCCAGAAATCTGCTCTTTAAAAATTGAAAAGGTTTCATTTCAGAGTTGTTTGCTTTCTACCACTCTGCTTAATATAAACTGGGTCAGCTCGAGGTGTTCAATCCAAAGTCACTTCTGTGTGTCGTGGGTGCTGGGTGATATCTCAGCAGGCATAGTTCTGGTGGCAAAACCCTAGAAAGCAAGAGATGTGGAGATGTGCAGGTGGTTGAGAGGTGGAGGATTGGAGCCGTGGAATCACAGGACAGTGCTGGATGACATGATTTTGTCCCCATGTTTGTGGAAGCCACTGAAATCCAAACAGTAGTGGCAAGTTAAGTTACTTGTGCTGCTTTGTGGGAAGAGGCCTGGTGTGGATTAAATGCTTCTGGCAGTCCTATCCAGCAGTCCAAAGCACCCAGAAGATGAACCCGTTCAGAGCGCTGCAAAAGGCTACAAGAGGAGGCTTGGAGGAGCTGAGGGAGCGTGGCTGGCAGGGGGTGAAATCCATAGCAAAGATCAATGACAGCTGCATGGGTAACTGGCCTTAGCAGGGATTTGCTCTGCTCCCTGCTGAGCAGGTTCCCTGCATGCCCCAGCACTCCCCTGAGCGCTGGGCACTCTCTGTAGAGAAACAGGTTGTCAAAATGGCTCTAGTCCCTGATCCTGATCCAGTTAGCTCTCCTGATGAAAATTATTTTAATGTTAATTTTCTGAAAGGAGTGGGTCAAATCAAGGGCATACCTGTGAAGAGGAGTGCAAGAGTGGGCTTGTCCACAAATTCTTGCTCTTCCCACTGCAGTTTTGTTGCTGCCTGAGGGTCATCCAGGTGGGTTTTTTCTGTCCATCAGGTGCATGCAGATATTTGTTACTGTGTAGGGCTGCTGGTGGTTGTATCAGCAGATAGGAGGGGACAAAACCCCCCCCATAACTCGGCTGCAGTTTTTAGCTGTTGTAATGGGAGGGAGGCAGGAGGCAGAGCTGTGGTGTAGGTGAGTGGCCTTAATGTAGGTGATGGCAACTTCTGGCTCAGGATCACCCTTCTGAGTTTGAGCTCAGAAGGGATAGAGACTATGTGTTGGTCTTTGTGTAGAGCTGAGGGTGTGGAGCTGGCAGTGCCTTTGAGTGATAAATAATAAATATTTGGGTGATGGAAGCAATGCTTTGCAATAACAACTGATAAGTGATGAGAAACTGGCAGTACCAGCAAAATGTCTCTTTCTGCTCCCATACAAGATGCTCCCTGGAAGTAGAGAATAAGTGTCACTGCCCTGTTGTTGAGGGTTTGGGCCTAGTGGCACAGAGAGCTCAGAGTGATGAGAGCTAGCAGGTCCTTCTGGCTAGAAGGGATTCTCTTCCTCTGGGAGTTACAGGGGAAAAAAAACTAGACCCTGCAGGGAGGACCTTGGAAAATATACTGCAGATTTTCATTTGATACTTCCTTTGGACTCACTGCTACCTCAGACTAGACCATGCTCTGCTCCTGGGGAAGGTTGAGACATGTGGACAAGGGATGGGTACCAAACTGGAAGACTCTGTCTTCCCCTTGCTTCCAAGATGTGCAAGAGACTCACCTGAGCATCTGTGGCTCTGGCAGATGCTCAGGAGCTCTCCTGCCTATCAGTGCCAATAAAAACCCTTCTGCAGGAAAATTATTTTTTTCATGAGAACTCAAGTCATGATGTCAAGGTTAAGCTGGTGAGTTGCTTAACTGCTGCTTAACACTTGTGAGCTCCCAAGTGTTGGCTAGCACAGTCAGTTCAGCAACAATTAGATAATCACTCTCAGCTCCTTCTGACCCTCAGGGAATGGGCTTTTCAAGTGTTACTCTTCCAGGAAGCAGGGAGTCCTTACTCCCTTCATAGGTAGACTAATCTCAGCAGTTCCAGTCCAGGACTCACCTCATTTTTTGTCAGCTGGCACAGCTGCCATTGCTTCTGGAGAAGTGTCACCTAAATGCTTTCAGAGGGCAGGTTCTTTGTTCTGCTCTGCCTGCATTGGTGCAGGACCAACTGCACACTTACTGAGCCTCCTTTTGCCTCAGAGGTCACTTCACCTTAATTGTTCAGCAGGCCACCTTCTGTTGGTCCCTCTCAGGGATTCCCATGGCGAAGAGCAGGGACAAGTGCCTCACGCTGCTTTGTCGTGTGGCTTCTGTGTAACTCAGAGACCATAGCTGTCCTCACAGATGTCCTTCTCAGCAGGGAGAACGACCTGTCTGGACCATTGTGCCAGTGCAATTTTCTCTTCTTAGTGGTGAGTGGTGAGGTTAGTTCCAGTGTCTGTTCACATGCCATTTATGCCCATCGTCCCAGCCTCAGACCTTTTCCTAACTCAGGTGTCAGAGTCATAAACCCAGACAGGAGAAGATCCAGTGGGAGGTGAAAGTAGCTCATATATCCAGTCCCAAGATACTGTTGGCCCAGACAGTGTATTTTTCTTGGCTTTGCCTAATTCTTTTTGATGATCGATACCAAGGGTGACACATCTGCTCTGGGGTTTGGCTTGTGGTGTCTCCTTCACCACTTTGTTGGTATGTGAGCTGTTAACAGTTACTTCTAAGAGGTTTCTTGCCTGAATAGCTCATTGTGAGCAGTGACTGTATTTTGACCCTTTGGAAGAACAGCAAGAGAATTTCAGCATGCAGCTGCACTTGGCTGTTTTCTACTTGCAACAAGCTGTTCACCCTTGCCATAGTCAGCAGCATCTAACCTAACCTACTGCTGAGATCTGTCCTGCAGTTGCAGGTCATAGCACGTCTTCCTCATCCAGATGTCTCCTCCTGCCTCCAGCTCCTTGTCATATGCCTCCATTTTCCTTTCTGCAGGCACTTGCTATTTATAATTACTGTATATATAAAGCACTCTGAAGGTGGTGACTACTTATTACAGCCTGGCAGCCTTTTTGGGGTTTTTTGAGCTTTCTTCCCTGTTTCTTCTCAGACTGGGAGGGGGTTGTTTTGCAGGGGAGGACTGGGTCAGAGGAAAGGTGAGACTGCGTGGAGCACAGGGGGACCTCGGGCATCCCTGGATGTCTTGGTACCCTGGTGTGGTAGGGCTAGCCAGTTCATGGCACAGTAACAGGGAAGGAGAGGAGGGACTGCCAGAAGCAGGAATGTATCAGCACTGACAAGCAGTGAGGGTGGTTAGTGCACAGAAGTGTCAGCGTTCCTGTCACCTGTCATTCAGTCCGTGGACGCCGATAGCGGTTGTTGACTCATTGGGGTTTCTGTTATTTGTGCTTCTGTTGGTGACTTTGCACAAGCTTTGGAGACTCCAAAGGTCGTTCCTCTCCATCACCCTGACCTCTCATGGGTTTTGTGTTGCTGAAATGATTTTGGTACTGCAGGGTGGAGAGACACCCCGAAGTGGAGAGATGCGTTTGTGTTTGTCCTGGAGGCACTGGGGGGTGATACCCCTCTCTACCAGAGAACCTTCTACAGCTGGTATTTTGATCTTCTGACTTGTTGTCTGCTTGGCACGAGTTGAGGTTGAAAAGAAAAACCACAACAACCTCTTGGCCTGCACATCAAAACAGAAGGGGAATCTTCTTTCATGAGGGCAAGCCACCAGAGCTCACTGATTTAATGAGGTAAATTCACCAGGGAAATTGTCCTTCAGCACAGACTTTGGCCAGACATTGAGGATCCTCATTTCTTGGGAGATCACAAAGAAAATTTGCATGGTGACATGGGAAACCTCTTCCCACAAGCCCAGACTGAAAATTTGTACAACTTAAGGGAGCAACCTCCCCAAAAAACCACACTCTACAGACAAAGAAAAGAGATGTCTTTCCTCAGAGAAGAGCCATTTAAGAAAAAGCCCCTGGCTTCTTCTAGGCCAATCTTGTTGTCAACCTTGGTATCTTTTTTATGGGGTTTTTTGTTTTTTTTTTTTCTGAGCTTGATGTTAAGATACATAAATGCACGTAGCAGAAGATAGTCACAGAAGTACACTTTGTCAGGTTCTAAATCATTAAACTGACTAAATGGATTCTGACTCATTAATTTGATGTCACTGAACTGCAAAAAGTACCTCGATGTCACCCTGTTCATAAGGGAATTTACTTGGCAAGCATCTACATATGAATGTTAAGGTACATAAGGAATGGAATGGAAAGCTGTGGCTCAGAGTCATGTGATGTTGATACAGAAATCTGGGGACATCCCACTGTTGATTGGGAAACTGTGTCATCCCCAGCTCAGGAACACGATGACTGCAGAGTTGGAGGAAGTTGAGAAACTGCCCAGGAGACTGTATGCAGTCCTGGAAAACTCTCATAAGATGAGATACTGAAGAAATTGGAATGATCTCTGTTAAATATGAAACTGTGGGGTTTGTGATACGAGGTAATGAACAGCCTAGAGAAAGATGATAATGAGGTGCCCTGCTTATAACACAGAAGTATTCCAGGAAATTAAGGAGGATTATTTGTAACTGATAATAGGAATAATTTTCACATACTGTGATTAATTACTCCACAAATCTTGCTGTGAAACTTCAAAGCCCAGCAGTATTCCCAAATGGCTTGGCATTTGTGTGAATAAGACTACCCAGTGTATTTATAGTACGTGTTCAGAAGTTGCAGAGAAACCTCCTGGTGGAGTTGAGGCCCATCTCAGTGCAGGCACTTAGGAGAGGCAAATTCTTCCTCACCATGCAGATACATGTTCTTTTCTCTCAGTCATTTGGTACCAAGAAGACACAACAGCTTCAAGAAAGGAGGTGTCCAAATACAGACATGTCCTAGCTGAGATGTGGGAGCCTACAGCCTTAAGGTGTCATCTCAGCCCTCTCAAACACCCTTCAAGTGATTAGAAATGAAGTGGTTATCCCTGTAGTAGACTTGGTGTTTCCCTTGAGCCTCTGACCTGCTGTCCCAGCACCGAGCCAAGGATCATCCCCATTTGCCCTCCTTTGTTCTCCTAGTGAACAGGTCTGTGCATCCTCTGCAGTCTGCAAGACTTTCCTCAGCAGAAGACCTTGGTTAATCCAGGGTTATCAGATTTAGTTAGTTAGACTCTTAATGCTCTGTTGAGTCCAGTCATTCCAAGCCTAATTAGCACATGAGCTGTCTTGCAGAGGGATATCCTAAAATAAACTGTCCCGAATGGAGCTTTACAAGCAGAGTTAGGTTTGGATTTCCATCCCCTGCAAGGGATAAGTTTCTCCTTTCAGAAGAAAAGTATGTGTAATCATTAGAAGTGTCTGGTCTGCTTCATAAGTATTTTATTAAGGTTCTGGCTTGCCTTTTGTTAGTTCTGTTGCATGGAAAATATTGTTACGTAAATTGTTGCTGTGGTTTCATCCAGATCCTCTTGAGTTCTGCCTTGCTGCTGGCCATGCAAATACAAACACACCCACACATCAGGGGGACACTTGGAGAAAGGTTGGTGATCGGACCAAGGATCTGGGAATTTTTCTGCCTGTGAGCAAAATGGAAAATTTGGGACTACTCAGAGTAGAAAATACAATACTCTCTCTGCCCTAGCCCAAGGACAGGTTAAATGCCCAGATGTTCAAAAGGGCTGGCAGATAACTACTACTGTGATGTGGAATTTGGTGTGGAGCTCACTGGTTCAGGAAGTCACAAGTCCTAAAAGTTGCAAGAGTTCAGAAAAAAAAAAGGGACACAGTAGAGGATGAGTGGTGGAGAATGGATCGAGAGCAGCCCTGAGGGGAGGGACTTGAGGGTGTTGGTTTATGAAAAGTTCAACATGAGCTGGCAATGCACACCAACTGTGTCCTGGGCTGCATCAAAACCAGCTTGTGACCAGCAGGTCAAGGGAGGTGATTCTGCGCCTCAACTCTGCTCTGATGAGATCCCACCTGCAGGACTGTGCCCGGCTCTGCAGTTCCCGGTACAAGACATGGAGCTGTTGGAGCTGGTCCAGAGGAGAGCATGGAGATGATCAGAGGGCTGCAGCACCTCCGCTATGAAGACAGGCTGAGAGAGCTGGACTTGTTCAGCCTGGAGAAGAGAAGGCTCTGGGGAGACTGTACAGCAGCCTTCCAGTACCTGAAGAGGCTACAGGAAAGCTGGAGAGGGGCTCTTTATCAGGGGTGATGTGTTTAACCCAAAACAGGGTAGAGTTAGATCAGATATTAGGAAGAAATTCTTCTCTGTGAGGGCTCTCTGGAGCTTTGGGCAACCTGGGCTAGTGGAGGGTGTCCCTGCCCATGGCAGGGGGTTGGGACTAGGTGATCTTTGAGGTCCCTTCTAACACAAACCATTCTGTGATGCTACAGTTTCAAATATATGTATCACTATGGTTGTATGGGCTCCAGGCTTTCTATGGGCAGGTTATGAATCCAGCTTGTAGACTTAAACTGTTCCCATATGGAAAAGGCTGCCTGTGCCCTGGGGAAGGAGGAGCAGGGGGTGCACAGGGAGAATGTGGAAGCTGATTGCTCATTTGCCTCCTCTGGGTTGTTACATCTCATGCAGAGCATCTGAACTCTGCGGGGACAGGTGGAGAATGGGGTTTTACTCATGTGATTCAGTCCACAGATGTCTGTGCTCCTGTGCTGAAATCAAAACTTCCCTGTAGCAGTTGATCCATGAAGACTAAATATGTTCATCTGTCCATTGCTTCTTTCTCTACCCTCATATTTCTGAGCTGTTGGCAACAGTTGCCCTTGATTTTGTCTTTCCTGACAAAAGCATTGTTAATAGACTAGTTTTATCCAGGGTGGTTATGTCAGGACCTGCTGTGTAGTGCAAAGAGCAGTCTGTTACACTGCAGGTAACAGGGATTTTTTTTTTTCCTCAGTTGAGAAGCTCAGCTCTCAGCCTATCCTCACAGGAGAGGTGCTCCAGCCCTTTGATCATTTTTGTGGCCCTCCTTTGGATGCACTGCAACAGGTCCATGTCCTTCTTGTGCTGAGGGCTCCAAAGCTGGACACAGCACTCCAGGTGGGGTCTCACCTGAGCAGAGCAGAGGGGCAGAATCACCTCTCTCCAGTGGGACCTCATAGCAGCCTTCCAGTACCTGAAAGGTGCCTAGAGGAAAGCTGGAGAAGAACTGTTCACGAGGGTGTGTAGCAATAGGACAAGGGGTAATGGTTTTCAAGTTGAAAAGGGGAGATTTAGGTGGAATATTAGGAAAAAGTTCTTTGATATGAGTATGGTAGACCACTGGAACAGGTTGCCCAGAGAGATGGTGGAGGTCCCATCCCTGGAGATATTCAAGGTCAGACTTGATGGGGCTCTGAGAAACTTGATCTAGTGAAGATGTCCCTGCTCACTGCAGGGGGGTTTGGACTAGATGACCTCCAATGGTCCCTTCCAGCCTCACACATTCTGTGATTTTATGTCACATGACCTTGGGAATCATTCATCCTTTTTCTTTTTTTTTGTCCTTTGCATGAATCCTGTTGAAGTGAGATTCAGACAGCATGTGAACATGATTGCAGAGGACCCGCTTGTTCTTGGATCTGGCCAAAAAGAGGTCAAGAAATGCATGGTCTTAACAGTAATCAGGAAAATTCCCTTTGCAGACTTTGTGCTTAGAAGGTCCTTTCCTTCAGCTACCTTCACTCAGTCCCATGCTTTGACTTGGCTGGTCCTGTGTGGAGCCAGGAGCTGGACTTGATGGTCCTGATGGGTTCTTTCCAACTCAGGATATTCTGTGATTCAAGGGGGTTTCAAAATCCAGCCTGTGGTCTAAAAGCAATTGGATATCAACAGCAAAAGCAAAAGTGGTCCTAATGTCCTTCTGAGGGCAGGATGATTTTGATGCCTTAGTCTCATCAGGTGCTGCCTTTATTGGGCTAATACTCAGCCTGTTCCCTCATAGCATGCCATCACCCCCAAATCAGGGTGCTGCCATCCTCCAGACCTTCAGGTTGCTTATTGCATATTCTTGCTTTGGAGAGACAGAATATTTCTTCCTGTGTGTCCAGTTACTGCTTCTGGTCTTTGCAGGACTACCTAGAGCTAAGAAGGGTGAAGTTCCCCAGAGTATTACCACGAGTCAGCTGTTGGACTTAGCAGCTGTTTGAAAAACCATTTAGATAGGCAGTGTAAAGAGGAATGATTAATAAAACCAGGCTGCTGCTGGGATGTTTTCTGTTTGTGCTTGCTTTTGAAGCTCCTGATCAGATTACACACAGAGTGTATTAAATTCCATGTAGGACTGCATCATTTAAAAATAATACAGCTCTGCAAATGAAGGCATTCTGGCTGGCTGGCTGGCAGAATTGATGCCCAGCACTGCTAGGCAATGTCATACCTGCATCGCTTCTCCTGTTCACTGGGACATGGCTACCTAGCCCTGGTAGCAAACCATTACACCACTGCTGTGTTCAAGTCTGAAATCAATCCTCCTGGGGCTGCCTTTTCTTTGTGCAGATAAAACTGGCACCTTAAATTACTTCCCCACAAGCCCTGGATAAGCAAGACACCTCGTTTGCTGTGGTCTGGGCAACATCAAGTTGTCTGAAGCCAGATTCCAGGAGATGTTAGGGAGAAAAGCCATGAGGGCCCAGTGGAAGTTATTTGTGACCTCTCATTGAGAGGTCCTTCCACAAGACAGTAGATCTCGGGATGCTTCACATTCCTAGAAACCCCTGAAATCTCCAGTTCTGTTGAGAATATCTCCACTGGGATGAAGCATTTGTGCCCTCTCCATCTCTTGCTATGACCTCCTACCTCCCCTACGAAGAGAGGCTGAGGGAGCTGGGCTTGTTCAGCCAAGAGATTAAACAGCTGTGGGGGGACCTCATTGCAGCCTTCCAGTCCTTGAAGGGAGCAGAGAAACAGGAGGGCAATCAGCTTTCTAAAAGGGCAGACACTGGCAGGACAAGGATTGAAGCTGAAGGAGGGAAGGTTTCAATTAGATATTAGAAGGAAGTTCTTTACAGAGAGAGTGGTGAGGGGCTGGAACAGGCTGCCCAGAGAGGTGGTGGGTGCCCCGTCCCTGGAAGTGTTCAAGGCCAGGTTGGATGGGGCCCTGGGCAACCTTGTGTAGATCCAGGCCTGAGGTTGGTGGCCCTGCCTGTGGCAGAGGGGTTGGAACTCTGTGATCCTTGGGGTCCCTTCCAACCCTTGCCATTCTATGATTCTATGATCTTGGGACCCTTGAAACACACCTTGAGCAAGAACAGCTGCTACCACATGTAACCACATGACAGACTTTGGGAGCAGGCTTGCTGTCTCGTTTGCCTGCAGGTACAGGTCAGAGAGCCAGCTTTGATTATGAGGCTGCACTAAGCTTGATGCCTGACACTTTTTCCTTCCCTGATGTGGCTGGTGTGGCAGAGTCTTGGGTTCACATCACCCAGACATAGAAGTTGGTGGGAAAACCTTCAGCCCATGCTTCTGCTGGCTTTGACCCTGGTTCACCTACAACCACTGGCTGTATTCTTGTCATTTCTCAGCTGCAACCTCTGGTTGCTGGAGTCCCCAGTCCAGCAGGTCTGTAAAAGGAGCAGCCAGCTGATTGTCACAGCCTTGCCTCTTTGCTAAGCCCTGCCCAAAGCCATGCAGTTAAGGAGGAATTAAATGAGGTATCTTCAGCCACTCGTTCTGCCCAGCAATTTCATTTGCTTACAGGATTATATATAAATTTTTTTTTCTGCTTGAGTGCTCTGGGAATCCAGGCTCCAGCACCCAGGCAGATTCATGTTTCAGAAAGGAACTGTGTAGTTTCTGCCCTTGTGAGATCTCAGATTTGCTTTATGGAGTGCACAGGCAGAAACAAGGTTCTCTACAAGTGCCATCCCTCCTGCTGCTCTCTGTGATAAAGGATTCGCCCCGTCTGCAGTTTAATTCAGCAGCAATTTCAGAGCGTCATTAACAGCTAGAAACATCAGGGCCCTTTTCTCCTCTGCAGATTTGCATATGGTAATTAGGAGCATACGGTGGGGGCTGGGCAGAGGATTGGTGGTGAGAAGGAGCAGGTTCCAGCCCAGATCCTTCGGTGGATGCTGGTGAGTCACGGCCTCGGAGTGGCTCCTGCCACATGCCAGACGGTGAGTCACAGAGAGCCCAGAAGTGGGAGAAGCTGGTTCCGACCCTGTCCAACGCCTGTGTTAGCTGGTACAGGTCTGCTGCTCGAGCTAGTTCTGATGTCTTGCATAACTCAGAGTGCCTAGAGCAGCTGGGCCTTCTTTTCCTCTGACTGGCAGGCCGTACCTGCCTCACGCTCGCCGTGTCACCGGGAGGAATACACATAACACCTACTGCTTATTTTGGTCTCATGCACCCCCTCATCTCTGCTGGAAAGCCCCTCATCCCTGCCCTGTGCAGCTCCTTGCTGCCCTGTGAGCAAGGGCTGTGATGGATCGTCACATGCTGCAGTTTCCATTTTGAACACATCATAATCCTGCATAGTTCTGGGATACATTCATCATGGGTTTAGTCAGGCTTGTCCTGGAAAACAGTAGAAGAAGCCTTGGCCCAGGCAGCACCTCATTGTGGAAAGGAAAAGGGAAGTGGTTTTTTCAGGAATCTCTTTGCTCGGTGGACCACAAAGAGGAACCAGCCTGAGCTAAGGCAGAAATTTAGGAAGCATTTAGTCTTTCTGCCTTACTGCAGCCCCCTATAACCACCAGGACCAGATAGACCAACCTTACTATGCTCCCTGTTCCCCCAGGCAGGGAAGGAGAGCTGGAGATTTAGGGTGAATCAAGCAACTATTATTTCCTTTTACACCTTTTTTTTTTTTCTCATTAAGTGTCATAGCTGATTTCCTAAAGCATTAAATGAATGCATGGTGTATTAGCTGGCAAGAAATGAACGGATGTCCAAACAAACACTAATAGCTTAGTTCCACCCTACAAAAACTTATAAAAACTCAACTCCACCTCTTCTTGCTCACCCCAAGGGTTCAGCCCGGTCCCTAAGCCATTCATCCTGTGCCCACCACTGTATCCTCTTCACTGGTGCTGCTCCCTGAATGCCCTCTATCTTGCTGGAATTTTTCTGTAGAGTCTGGTGTTTTGTTGTTCAGGGTTTTTTTTTTCTAAAAAAAAAACCAAACCAACCCAACCTACTGCCAGGACTTTCTGGGAGATCCAAAAGTGGGAAAGCTGAGGCAGGAGCAAACTGTTATGGGGATCCTGGAAACTGGTGCAGGACGCAGTGAGCCCTGAGACTCCCCACGCTGTCTGAAGAGTAGCTCTCAGTTTGGATTCATCTCCCAGCCTTTCTGCTTGGAAGTAGACTCACGGGGAGTAAACTGAACAGCTCTCTCCCCTTGGAGCAAAGCAGGATGTCTGAATTGTGCCCCTGTCTGCGAGCTCACATAAACCATTGCCTTTTGCCACTCGTGCTTGCTTTGTAGAGCTGTGTGGTTTCTTCAGGCACATTAATTCAAATGCTCTGTAGGAGCCAGGGATTCACATGGGATAACTCTCAAAGAACAAGCAGCCCCAATACAAAGGGATTTTTGCTGGTTCATCTATGAGACTGAATGCCCAGTTTTTAATCTTGTACTTCTATCCTTCACCTGTGAGTGAGATGATGGATCTTCATCCATCTGAAGAAGATGATGATGACAACAACAAAAACATACCCGTTCAGAAAGAGGCAGCAAGAACCCTCACAGTTAGAGGTTTCTATTGGGCTTTCAATTTCATAGGTGAAGTGACTGAGATTTGTAGAAACTGTAATCTATTCAGAAAGCCCAGCCTCCAAACAGCCAACATTGCCTCCAGCTGACAGTTCTGATGATCTTGCTCCTGCCCCTTCATCCTCTGTGCTGTATGCACAGTCCTTTTGCATTTAAATCACTCTCATTTCTTAAATCTCCCCATGTGTTGTATTACCTTATATGAGGAAACTTGATTTGCTCTATATTGAACCCCATCAAGAAGCTGAGACCACTGAGCAGAGCGGAGTGTTAAGCAGACAGCAAGGAACCTCCAAAGCATGGCCAGAGCAGTAACAGGGTGTGCCTGGAAGTGTGTGACCAACACACCTAATGCATTGGCACTTGGAGGCAGAGCGTTGCAGGGCAGTTTGGAGCTGGCTCTGGTGGCTTCTACAGCTTCTCAGCAGTGTGGCAGAGGCAGCAGGTTGTAATCCAGAAGCCATGGAGCTTCTGCATCTTCTCAGCAGCATTGCAGAGGCAGCAGGTTGTAATCCAGAAGCCATGGAGCTTCTGCATCTTCTCAGCAGCATTGCAGAGGCAGCAGGTTGTAATCCAGAAGCCATGGAGCTTCTGCATCTTCTCAGCAGTGTTGCAGAGGCAGCAGGTTGTAATCCAGAAGCCATGGAGCTTCTACATCTTCTCAGCAGCGTTGCAGAGGCAGCAGGTTGTAATCCAGAAGCCATGGAGCTTCTGCATCTTCTCAGCAGCATTGCAGAGGCAGCAGGTTGTAATCCAGAAGCCATGGAGCTTCTGCATCTTCTCAGCAGTGTTGCAGAGGCAGCAGGTTGTAATCCAGAAGCCATGGAGCTTCTACATCTTCTCAGCAGTGTTGCAGAGGCAGGAGGTTGTAATCCAGAAGCCATGGAGCTGCACCAACCACCCCTAAATTAGCACAATGTCCTCAGTCTTTTGAGGGTAGGACAGAGGAGGGATTTGGGGGCCTCTGTGTCGTGCTTGCTGAGGACTTGGTGGGCATAAGGCGCAGAGCCTCTGCAAGGTGCTGCATGCCCCTCTTATCTGCAGCATGCTTCCTGTGTTCTAAAGCACAGACACAGCTTGGCAGGCGGGGCTCAGTTCAGTGCTGAACCCTTCTCTGCTGCTTAGCACTCCTGTCCCTCTGCTTACCTAGAGCTTTGCTGCTGCTAACGAGTTTTGGCTGTCCATATACATACATATATATATATATATGGAGGTACAAGCACTGATAAGCAATTTCATATATATACATATATATGGAGGTGCAAGCAGTGATAAGCAATTCTGCACCCCATCCATCGTGGGGTGCAGAATTGCTTATCACTGCTTGCACCTCTATATAAAAGCCATCCTTCTCTGCTCTGTATTAGCTTGACTGGAGCAAAGTATCCACAGGTAATGACATGTCTGTCCTTTGCCTTCAGTCCCTTAGCACCTCAGGAAAGGGCTGGCCGAACACACAGCTCATATCTCCCATGTAGCAGCAGATGGTGTCAGTATGGAGAAAGTAAAGGGTTTTGACATCCACAGTCAAAATGGCTGTTGAACTGATGTGTGTAGAGTCATGGTGCTCCCTCTGTGCCTCCCTGCCTTGTACTGCCACCGCAGGCATTTCTGTGCAGGGATTGCTGCTGGAAGCTGTGTTTGCTGTTAGCTGTGTGGGACCGAGCAGGATTCAGCACACTGTCAGCTACTGCAGGCAACAAAAAAGAAAGAGCTGATTTGGCAAGAAGTGTTCAGGTACTGACTGCTGTCCCCACATCTGGAAACTTCCCCTTGCAAATAGGTTTGATGGCTTTACAAAGAGCCCATCAAGGCCAGCAGACTCTGAAGCTACTCTGCTTGCTGGATTTTATGCTCCAGTGTCAATCTCAGCCTACCAGACCCTGAATAGAAGAGGGAGGATCCTTCTGCAGTCTTCCAGAATCAGGGAGGGGTGATGTAGCCAGAGAGGATGCTCTGGTGTTGGGAACTGAATAATCCTGGTGCTGACAGTGCTGCTGCCAACCTCCCTGCATCCCTGAAGACAAGAGGAACCCAGAAGAGATGTCCCAAGGGAGAGAGTGCTATCTAGGACACAAAAAAGTCACGCATATCCCTAGGGAAGCTGTCAGAATGGCTCTTGGCAGGAGCTGGCTGTGTGCCATCTGTGATATTGGACCTCAGGCGGTGGGTGCAGGCAGAGTGGGCATCCGTCTGCTGCAGCATCTGTGGCAGCTAGTGAATCAGAGTCCACCCAGAGCGCCTGTGCTGCTGCTGAAACCAAATAGCTGAGCAGAGTTGCATGTTGCAGCCAAGGCTCCAGAGAGACAGATGGGAAATGGCTGTGTGTCAGCTCTCTTGACATTTTGCTGTCAAATGTCAAAGTGTGCCTGTGCAGGCCCTGTCCTCCCACAGCAGCATCTGCACCAACGCGAAGCCTGTGATGCTCAGCAGGTTGGTGCTGGTGCTGGGAGCTGGCTCCAAGCAGCCATTTCACAGGGACAGAGGAGACCCAATGCTTCAGCAGTGAAGTGTGCTGTCATCATGGCCTGTATCCTCAAAATGATGCAACACTCAAAATACAGCAAAACCTTATGGGGAGATGTGATTTAAGCATTACAGTCAGCTACAAAGGCAGATAGAGACTGGGGGACCAGCTTTTTTCCCCTAGTACTTTGGGGGGCAGACAGGATCATAGAATCATAGAATCATAGAATGGCAAGGGTTGGAAGGGACCCCAAGGATCATAAAGCTCCAACCGCCCTGCCACAGGCAGGGCCACCAACCTCAGGCCGGGATCTACACAAGGTTGCCCAGGGCCCCATCCAACCTGGCCTTGAACACTTCCAGGGATGGGGCATCCGCCACCTCTCTGGGCAGCCTATTCCAGGACCTCACCACTCTTTCTGTAAAAAACTTCCCCCTAATATCCAATCTAAATCTTCCCTCCTTCTGCTATGTGTACCCAGTGGTGTGCAGGGTCAAAAGTGGGGCATGAACGCTGCCCCATCTGTTGAACACCATTTTTGGCGTGTGCGTGCTAGGCACAGAGCCCCGAGCTGCTGTTACCCATGGTGGTTCTTGAACAATGTGATCTTGGGAATCTCTGGTGTAAAAGATCTTGTCCCAGGAACGGGGCTGTGGGCAGACTCGTCCCTTTCAGCAGCTGTTGGAAAGGAGCCAAAGGCTTGTAGAGGAGTCACTGAAAGGGGTGTGAGACATTAGGGAGACTACAGGCAGAGGAGGTCCCTCAGTAGTCAAGGCGAGTGTGGACCAAGTGGTCCAGATGACCTCTCTACCTCAGACCCTAATCCTGGGTGAAACATCCCATCAGAAGCAGACATGAGGGTGAGTGTGCCACTCTTGTAGGTCTCATGATGACCACTGGTAGAGTCTAACAGAAGGCTTGTCTATTCACTCACTTGCGCATCACTGGGTGTTTATGGTAAACACTGTAGGTCCATTTCCATCTTTGTGGGTTTATTTCCTGCCAGCATCATCCTGTGTCTGTCAGAAGCAGTACCATGTGTGGGAGGAAGGCACTCACTTCTTTTGATCCTTTTTTTTTTTTTTTTTCAGTATCTTTTAATTGTCATTCTTCTGCAATGAAACTGAAAGAGCTGAAGCTCCTGATCTTCCTGTGGAGCTGTCTCACTGCTTACGCTGTTGACTTCACCTATCCCACATTTCTTAATTTCCGTCCTGGGCTCCCATGTGCCTTTGCAGCTCTGATCTAAATCCCTTAGTCACAAGTGCTGGGGTAAGGTAGGCAAAGACAGATGTTGTGAATGCTGTTTTCTGGAGCTTGAAGGTTGGTGGTGGCAGCAGACCCAGGGTCCTGGAGTCCAGAGCAGGATCACAATGTGTGATGTCAGGGTGCCGTTAGCACCGAATGCCTGGATGAGATGTGGGATCTGGATTGCTGACCAAGGTGTTTGGGCCAGGGTTCTCAGAACAAGTGGTGGACATATGAGAGCACTTGGTTATTTTTTAATCCCTGAGGATCATCCTGGATCACCATTGCCTTTAGTGGTTTCTACCGCTCCTTGCTGCCTTAGCTGCCTTCCCATGCACTTCTCCGTGTTGGCTTTTCTGTTGTGTAGAAGGGAAGGCAAGAGCAGAAATTGCTTCAGACTGTCATAGAATCACAGGCTGGTTGGGCTGGAAGGGACCTCAGAGATCATCTAGTCCCGCACTCCTGCACCCTCCACTAGACCAGGTTGCCCAAAGCCCCATCCAACCTGGCCTTGCACACTGCCAGGGTGCAGCCACGGTTTCTCTGTCCTGGAGGTGCTTGCAGGCTGGACCTCTGGGTTAGATGGGAAAGGAGGAATGAATACATTCCTTGGTCTCCCATGTAAAATGCTGGTGAAGATCTTCCTCTGGCACTACAAGAACCTGCTGCTTACTAAGTGCTGAGGGAGTGGGCTCTCAGTGCCCTGCATGGCTCCTGGCACTGTGAGCTGTGGCAGTCATACTGTTGTGAATTGCAGCAGGTAGTAAGACAAGCAGGTAAGTGCTACAGGTAGTGTGACAAAGTGTCAGAGAACTGCAAGCCCAGTACCCCAGAACACAAGAGGTACCAGTTTGAGCTGAAGCTTAACCATCCGCAAAAGGTCAGCAGAAGGCAATGGGACCATCATGGGACCATCACCAGCAGCTACCTGTGGCCCCACTGCAAGTCACCTGCTCTTTTTCACGAGGGGCCCTTGTGTACAGAAGTAGTTTGTGCTTTGGCATGCTCCCCAGCACCATTAAAAGAGCTCAGCATGTCATGGGGGATCCTGGATTTTGGGGAAGAATGGTTGTTGTTGCTATCCCATTCCAGACTGCTCCTGCTTTCCAGTCTTTGCTTGGACTTGTGTGTCTGTAACATTGCAAGGCCTGGCCATGCAGTTCAGTGTTCGCTTCTTAAAGGAAAGTTCAAGGTACCTAAAGGGCAAAGAGTTTTAATCCAGAGTGAGAAGATGGACTGCTCTCATCAGAGTGCAGCACTTCATTTCAGACCCCATGCTGTCTGCATGTTTTTCTCTGAACCTGCAGTGGTGTCTGCAGTGATGTCTTCATTTGGCCCAGAGCCTGGGCAGCCCTTTGGCTACTTGAGGGAAATCAGTTATTTTAGATAAGTTTGAGAGAGGTCAGCAGCACAAGTTGTCCCAGGACTCTTCAGGGAGGGGGATGTTTTTATCTTACATTGTGATGCTTTCCTTGAAGGACAACTGAGAACCTTGTGCTTGGATACTTGTGGTGACAAGGACTGGTCTGTTTGGTCCATGTCAACACCTGAAGTCTTCAGTCAAATCAAGGATGCTTTAAATAGTCACTGTCTTTCCTGAAAGGTGACTTCCTTTGCGTTTTTGTCTCCCTCTCCAGGTATCTGAATTCCCCCATGAGAAGTGTCTTCTCTGCCTCTCATGTGCAGCCCTACCTGTCCATGGGTAGCACCAGCTTAACTGATGTCCTGAAGAGCATTCCTCACCATGGATAGTCCACCCAAACTGACTGGTGAGACGCTGATTGTCCATCACATTCCCCTGGTGCACTGCCAGGTCCCTGATAGACAGTGCTGCTCCGTGAGCAAAAGGACCAACCCCTTCTGCCAGCCAGAGCTCAACGTTACGCGGACCTCTGCCCTTCCAGACAGAGACCTTTCACAGACTGACTCCTTGGTGTACAGCAGCTTTCTCCAGACCTCTGAAACCTCAGCAGAGGCATCAGACAACAAAGAAGGCAAAGCAAGGGATTTGATTGTCCCTAGTGTCAGTAAGCGACACAACCCTTTCCTGCTGAGTGAGGGTGAAGACCTCAGCATCTTTGGGGATGACCTGGGTCAAAAATCGTTCCACCTTCACAACTCACTTGTGTCAGGCAAACCTCCCTTTCATCTGCACGAGCTGGCCTTGCCCCCTTTCCACCTCCACGACTCCAACCACATCGTGAAGTCCTGGAACATGGCCAGCCGGTCCGGTGTGGTGGATGGGCAAGAGGACAAGATCAGCAGTGACGACATCCAGAAGAGGAACAACGCCAACAGGTGCCACCAGACCTCGGAGCGCATGGAGCTGGACGAGTGCAGCTGCCATCGCGGCAGCTCATCCAGCTTCTCCTTCGATGGTGGTGACCAGGAGTGGAACCAGAACACAGGTGAATCGCTGAGGAATCAGGATGCTCTGCACAGCCGGACGTGCAGCTGTTCCAACTCAGAGCTGCAGCACTGTCGCTGCTACAGTTCATCAAGCCAGTCTGAGGTGATTGACCAGCAGATGGGTTACATCAGTGACTCTTCCTGCAACAGCTCTGACGGGGTGCTGGTGAACTTCAGTGCTCTCTACAACAAAATGAACAGCCATTCTCGATCTAACCTGAATTCAGCCAACCTGTCCTGTGACTCTTCCTTCTGCAGTCACTCAGACACAGGAGCGTTTTACCTGGATTTGCATTCATCGCCCACAGAATCCAAGATGTCTTGCGAGTCGCATAACCCAGAGAGTTCAGGGAAGGTGTGTGGCTGTCAGCACTCCTCCTCACCTGTCCTTGATGCTAACTGCAACTCCTACCACCTCCACTGTGAGCCTTGCACTTCGGAGAGCTCAGACCTCACTGCCTGCTTCCAGAGCCAAGCACGGCTCGTTGTGGCTACTCAGAATTATTACAAGTTAGTCACGTGTGACCTGTCTTCCCAGTCATCCCCCAGCCCGGCAGGGTCTTCCATAACTAGCTGCTCAGAAGACCAAACCAAAGGTAGCCCAGCTCAGCCCACTGAATACTATCTGTTTAGAAGGCCTGACCTGAAACAAGAAGAAAGCAATGTAGAGTGCAGTGAAGAGGATGCAAAGGGGGAGGCCACCCAGAACATGATCGAGGGTCAGGTCTATGTGAATGTGTCACCACCTAACCTCAACACAAGCCGGCAGCGCTCCAGGAGCTACGATCAGAACCTGGACAGGAGTCCCAGCAGCAGGCTGGGCTCCTTGGAGCGCATGGTGAGCTGCCCAGTCAAGCTGAGTGAAAGTCCAGCAATACCCATCCAGAGTTCTCCCCCGAAGCGAGTGACATCCTTTGCTGAACTGGCTAAAGGCCGTAAAAAGAATGTCACCTCCCCACCACTCCGGTCCAGTGGTGATTCCTCCTTGGAGTTCTCACCTATCCCTGAGACACAGCAGGATTGCCCAACCTTCCTTGAAGAAAGAGCTCGCCGCAGCCAGAGTCTTCCACCCATGCCTTTCATCCACGGCCTGAACCGGAGCTGCGAGGGCTTCTGCTTGAATCACACTTTTGGGGATGGCCAGGCTTTGTGTTCCGCCAAAGATTCGGTGTCCAGTGAGAAGGTCCCCAGTGGGCATGGGGCAGGTGAGCAAGCCTCTCTCTCCCTGCTGACGGAGGCAGATGCCAGCTTCTCAGGTGGCTCTGCCGGTGGCCACGGACAAAGAGATGTTAGAGCCCGAGCAGACGGTAAGGAGCCAAACGAGGCAGAATGGAGAAGTAAAAAGAAAGTCTAAGGCTACTCTTTGGGATGTGAGGGGAGCAGCTGAGGAACCTGCATGGTGATGGGAGACCAGTGCCCATATAGTTTGTTTCCTGGTTTGGCACTCCTTGGGGCAAAGCCCTGCTGTGCTCCTTTCAGACCCAAGTATCTCCTCCTTGTGTTTCTAAAGCCTCTTGAGGTTTTGTGCAAAACCTTTCATGTAAGGGAGGACATAGTGTCAGTACTGAGGTCTGTGCAGCTTGAGGGCTTGAGGGATTGTCTCCCTTCCAGGGCATTGTACTCCCCTCATCCATGAGAATCACCTGCCTTTATCTCCTGAGATAAAGGTGTAAAGGTGCTCAGCAGAGCCTTGTTCCCAGCAGAGGAAGGGAGGAGTTCTTAGCCTTTCATTTTGGAGCTATGTGGGGCAGAGATGGGGAGAGAAGAGGCAAATCAGTCTCCTCTCAGTGCAGGGTCAAGGAGCTCACAAAGTCTCTGCTGGGACTTAGACTTGATTCCTGCAGAGATGAGAGAAGCTGCATGTCTCTGCTGGAATATCCTGGCACATCTTCTATAGCGCATTGGATTGCAGAACTGCTTGGGGCAGACGCTTTGTCCAGGGTGTGCTGTGGGTTGGAGGAGTGGGGCAGAGGCAAGGCAGAGGTGCCACGCTGCACTGTGATGCGTTGTGGCTGGTCAGCAGGGATCCCAGTCACCTCCTCTGCGTTTGCACCAGTGCTATGTGTGTTGTGCACCGTGTGTCACACTGCAGTTGTGTCCATCGAGGTGATGTGGCCCCACCAGAGCCGCAGGCACACAAAGCAGATCAGCCTAGCACACTCCCTTAGGACATCCCTGCCAGCCACTTGATGGAGCAGACCTGCCTTTTCCAGGGTTGGAAGCTTTCCTAATTCGGCTCTGGTCCCGATTTGATTAGAAATGTCCTGCTTGGATCTGGTACAGGCAGGAGGAGGAGGCAGGCTTGGTGCTCAGAAGGGGAACAGTTACAGAAGAAGAGGAGGGAGAGAGAAGCGGAAGGGAGAGAGAAGGGGAAAGGAGAAGGGGAAGGGAGAGAGAAGGGGAAGGGAGAGAGAAGGGGAAGCAAGCCAGCCTTTCTGGCACCACTGAGAGCTGTGGTGCCCTTGTATTGCTTGTGTTTGGCGGGGTGAGTGTGGAAGGGAACAGTCTTTGGGGATGAGAAGTCTTGCTGTACCCCAGTGTGTTGGGCTGTGTCTCTGTGGTATGGAGGCAGGTTGAAGGCAAGCTCTTGTGGCCATGACTTGTGCTGTCCTTGTGCAAGGGGTAGGGAAGAGATGGGAAGCTGGTGACACTGCCAGGAGAGAGAAGCCCCCAGTGCAGCACCCTACACTTCCAGACAGCTGTCAACAGCTGGAAACTCTGCATTTGGGCACACATCTTTACCATGACAGCTTATGATGTGTGTAACCAGTTCAGGCTTGAACCCACTATGCTTGCATCACTGGCCTCTAGCTCATCCTCTTCCTCCTGCAGCTGAGAGCACATTCCCTTTTGCCTGTGGTCTGCTGGGCTGATAATGATTGTCCCTCTGCCCATTCTCACACTTTGTCCCCTTTTCTGTCCCTGAAGGTGGTGGCACAGACAGCAAGCCTGTGGTACGCTACAGCAAGGACCAGCGTCCCACGACTCTGCCCATCCAGCCCTTCGTTTTCCAGCACCATTTCAGCAAGCCACCCAAGGCCCGTGCCCTGCACAGCCATTTTGCCTCCAGCCTTTCTCAACTCTACAGCTTGTCCAGCAACCGCCCTGCCAGCCAGCAGATCTCCAATTCCCAGTCCTCAGCCTCGGGCACCTCAGCAGAGCAGGCGGTTGGGACCCAGCGTTCAGCGGACGGAGCTGCCTCCCGCCATGATGGCTGCATTAAGAAGTCTGCTCCTGAGACAACCCGGCCATCCCCCCTGGGCAGTTACTCTCCTGTGCGATGCAACGTGCCTTTCTTTCAGAGCGTGGACTCCTCTTCCTCGCCCACCACAGAGAGAGCTGGAGAGAGCCAGCCCCCCAGGAGCAGGTCCTGCCCCATCTCTGCCAACCTGCTTCCCACGAGGTCTTCCCCTGCTGTCAGTGCCATGCAGCCCTCACAAGGCACCAAAGCTGATGCCCTGACACAAAAGGAGAATCCCAAGCCAGTTCCCAAAAAAGAGGCACAACTGGAACCAAGCCCACCACTCTCCGAGTACCGACTCCACAGTGGGTCTCTCCCACCCCTCTCGATGGGTGGTATGCCTGTGAGCAGAGTGGGAGGCCATGCAGATCCGCAGTGGAGAAGTGGCAGTGAGATCAGCAGCTCTGGTTCCCTGGGCAGCATGGGAGTACGGCCCCTCAATGGTAGGTACCCATCCTCCAGGACGTGCTAGTCTAGAACATCTCCAGCTTGCCTCTGCTGCTCCCTGTAGCACCACCTTCTCTTACAGCCAGGGCAAAATTGCATCTGGGTGCTGCAGTGCCCAACAGCCCCTACAATCACCTTGCCTGCACAAGAAAGCCCTAAGTTAATACCATGGAGGGAGCATGTCCCTCCAGTCCTGACTCCTGTATAGTCTATGGAGAGGGCAGCGTGGGCTGCTGATCTTGTAGCACCCCATGCCAGGTGCTTGCACCCCAAACCTCTCTGCCCCCAGCTATAAGCCACCCAGTCCCCTGTCCTGCCAGACTATGGCCTCTGCTTCCCTTCATGTTTGTGTGCTCATGTCCTGAAACGCTGCTGGACTTTTAACTAATGCACTGTCTCTCTTTCTTTGTCCTTCCTCTTCTTTGTCTTCTCTCTTCTTGTTTCCCCTCCACATCCTCCTGTCTGCCTGTGTGCTTCTGTCTGGTGCTCACTGCCTGCGGCATCCTAGCAAACCACCTCTCCCCCCAAGCACTGAAGTGGCGGGAGTACAGGCGGAGGAACCCCCTGGGTCTGGACCGCATTTCGGGGCTGCCCAGTTTAGCAGGCAGCCTGGACAGGAGGCAGCAAGAGCCTCGGCTGAATCGGGGGAACCCCATCTTTGAGCTCCCTGGCACTCTCAACACCAGCCATTTCCACTGCAAGCTGAACGGTGCGCACCACCTTTCTGCTGAGGGGGTGGGCTTTGGGGGTCAACCATGGGGCTCAGGTACAGTCTGGCTTTATCACTGCTCTGCCTGCTCTGAGCAGGAGGGATGGTGGTACAAAGGTACAAGAGGATGGTGAAAATCGCCTCACAGATGGATAAAATTAGAGTGGGACCTTCCTTCTCTGCCACCTGGAAGCAGTCAGGTCTGGCTCTGGGCTGGATTGAAGGGGAAAGTCAGAGCCTGCTCAGACTGTAAGTGCTCCTGGACTGTGTCCAGCTTGTAGTTCATGTCTCACACAGCAGTTGTGCCCCTTGGAGAGAGATTTATAGCTAGATTCATTTTGGTTGGAAAAGACCTGTAAGATCATCACGTCCAACTGTTAACCTAACACTGCCAAGTCTACCACTAAACCATGTCGCTGAGCACCACATCTACATGTGTTTTAAATCCCTCCAGGGATGGTGACTCCACCACTTCCCTGGGCAGCCTGTTCCAATGATTGACAACCCTTTCAGTGAAGAAATTTTTCCTAATACCCAATATCACATACACACACGGTGCAAATTGAGGTCATTTCCTCTTGTTCTATTGCTTGTCATTTGGGAGAAGAGACCAGCACCCATCTGCCCCCACCCTGGCAGCATACTAGGTGCTAGGCTGTAGCTTTCAAGGGACAGCTGGCAATACTGTAGGCCTTCATGGGGCTCTGTCTTCTCCATGCTCTGCCCCTAAGGTTTTCACTGTCCTCCAAAACCTGTGCAGGAAGGGATGAGAGACAGATGCTGCCTTTGACTGAACCTTTGAGAGTTCTCCAGGAAGAACAGTGGTGTCTGCTGCTAGGAGAGAAAGTATTCCTCAGGCCAGCCCTAAGTCATGGAGGGAATTCTCCAAAGCTCTACAACTTACTGTGCCAACCCAAATAGTTTCTCCATCCCTCCTTCATGGGAAGATACCTGGTACAGAGCTGTGCAATCAACCAGGTGGAAGTAAAGCAAAGGAAAGGGCTCCTGTAGAAGTCACCCCTTGAAAACAGAGGCCATCCCAGTGGACAGGGAGAAGACATGTAGTTTGTTGCCTGTGCATGCCTATGTCTGACATGTAGGGGTTCTCTGTGAGCTCTACTTTTCACCCCACCTGCAGGTAGGTCTCCCTTAGTACCAGGCCATGAGGATGAACTTCCCACAGCATGTTACATTGCTTATGGGCCCTGTGGTGTTGAACTGTAGAGGCTCCTGTTGCAGACCATTGCTGGGAGAGTCACACACCTGTAGCCTTGTTGTCCCATCCTTGGACAGCCTAAGTGAAGACTGCTGCTGGTGCTGGTTGCATTTGGGAAAAGCAGGCAGCGTTGGAGAGACTACAAGGGCTTGTAGCTGATCCTTCTCTCCCCTGGTCTTGCCCTGCAGGACAGTCTATGAGGCAACTCCAGCTCACCTACACCGACTTCTTCCCTGACTACTTCTCACTAGCAGAGAAACCTCCTGCTGAGTTCTGCCTCTCCCCAGATGGCAACACAGAGTCTCTCTCCATCGACTTGCTGCAGAAGAAGGGTGAGTCCCTGTGTCTCTCCTGGGCAGGACTGTGGCGTAGCACAGTGTAAGGCAAGCAGTGCTTCACCTCTGTCATCTCTGTAGCCATGATGGCTTCCCTGCCATTCCCTATTGGAGCACTGTGACTCTGTGGCCCCAGATGGGTGACTGTTTCCCTGTTTGAGCTGCTTGTCCCAGGAAGTGTGATTAGAAAGGATCTTAAGTCCATGAGAAAGGTCAGAGAGAGCAGGGAGGCACAGCCTTATGGCCTTAGGGCAGGACATGCTGCTGCCCCTCAGTATACCAGGGCAGACCTGGTAACCTGTGTGATAGAGGCAGATGGCCTAGCCCATGCTTTTGTACTCCAGGTAAAAGGTCTCTTGGGTCCTAGGTGGTAAAGTGTTTATGTCAAAAGGTGGGAGAAAGTATTCCAAAACAGGAGATGTGGCTGTCATGAGACCCATTGATAGAGGCAGGGTTGGAGACTGGCTTGTTGACAGCTGACTCGGTTTCATGCCAGAGGCAAGGGACATGCAGAAGTACTCCCATGCCTTTGCCAGCTTTGTGCTGGTGATTACCAGGTGGCAGCTTTCCCTTCTGTTCTTGCATCATACAGATGCAGATGTCAGATTACCCACCAGTGGCTTGTAACTGAAAGTCATTATGTAGCTTGCTGACATGTGCTTGAAATGCCCTTTCCTGATTTCTTCATGAAGTGTTTGGTCAGGGCCTGGCCTAGAAGCTCCTCAGGCAGCACCCTGACTCAGTCTTTCCCTCTAGGTCTGGTGAAGGCAATCAACACTGCTGTTGACCTGATTGTGGCTCACTTTGGAACCAGCAGGGACCCAGGAGTGAAGGTAAGCCTTGCCTTCAGTTTGACTTCTCAGCATCGTGAGTGACATGGAGAGGATAGGGAAAGATTGCTCTCCATTGTCTTCCAGTTCAAAACTATTGGGAATTCAAGGAAGGTGGTAGCACCAAGAACAAACCAACCAAAGGCATCTGGGCATGATGCAGCAGATAGTAAATCTACAACAGTTCTTGCTACATGATGATGGGAGTGCTAAAAAATAACGTGGATTTAAAGGAAGATTGGCAAAATTACAGAGAAGGGAAATTCATTGAGGTCTACTAAACACATGCCCAACCTAGGGAGTCTCCAAGCTGAAAGCAGCTGTAGGCTGGGAGAGTGTGATGCCTTGTAAAGCCGGAACAGAAACTCAATAGCCTGGGTGGCTATTAAGCAGGTGTCCTTTATTGGAGCGCTGGGCACACAGGGGATCGCTCCTCCAAATGTGTGCCCCAATTAAAGCCAAATTTCTCATGCTTATACAGATTAACTATACATATTCATTATCATTTCTAAGAAAAGGCAGCGTTATGCAAATTATTTCTAAGAAGTCATTTATATTCATTCCTCCCAGATAGAGCATGCTCAGTGACACTCAGAGGGGTCTTCCGATGGTCTTCAGGGATGAAGACAGGATGTCTCCCTCTCTCTCAGCTCATGCTCTTTACATTTCTTCTCCATAGTTACCTGAGCTCAAAAACAGAGTCCTGCACAAACTAATTAGGAACCCCTTTTTTGCTGAAGACACGATATACACTGTCTCTTAATTGGTCACTAGTCTCATTATTTATGACTCCCCTGTCTTCACTCTCTTTAGCTTCAAGGCTGTTGCTCTGTTATGGCTCAGTTTTGTAACCACTTTCACGAAACAGCTCACATGGTTACAGCCATATTCTGCTAAAATCCCAAACTAATCTATTCTTAAAAAAACACAAATACTGTCTATTCTAAACCACACAAATTCTTACTTCTTTATCTTCAAGGCTGTTGTGCTGTCATGGCTGAATTTAGTTGCTGCTCTCACAAAGCAGCTCACACAGTGACAGCTATATTCTACTAAAATCCAGAACTAACCTATTCTTAAAAACATGAAAATTCTTATATTAAAGTTATATTAATTGTCTCAATCTCTTCAGCACGACTACATTTCATTGAATCAAGTGTTAAGAAGCGTTCTCTGTGTTTGCTCTGTTCTGACTCTTTCATACATGCCTCCCCACGGCTCTTTATGACAGGGACCTCCAGGACAGCTGGACTCACAGTCTGATGCAACACACCAGCACTGTTTTTCTCATATAATGGGAAGTTCCATCTCCCCCCTGCCACCTGTCTCACAACAGTGCAGTGTCCCCAGCCCCTCAATGTGTCACAGGGCTCCATAGTGATAAAAAAAGCACATCAGTCACTGCCCACCTGGGCATCCCCTTAGCCCTTACAACGTACCCACCAGCTTCAGAGTGCACCTAGGTTGTCTGTGGATCTGGCTATCTTTGGCTTGTGCTCTCCTCATGTCCCCTTTCTGGAATAACAGAGGAGCAGAGCAAGCTGGCTCCTGTTTGTACCATCCAGAGTTTTCAGTCCTGTGACACCCAGCACGTTTGCAGTGCTTCAGAGCTGAATGCTCTGCTTCAGTTGTGGGGACTCAGGGGCAGCAATGTGACATGACAATTGGACATGATAGCTGCCCTGGAATATCATCCCTGAGGAGAAACCTGACAGGGATAGATTCCAAGCCCATTCAATCTTATGTTAGAGCCACACGGTAATTTGCTCCTAATTACAATTGTTACTGATGCAGAGATTGTTGTGCAGCTTAACCAGAGCTGTTTGGGTTCCCACAGCTTTTTAAGGCTTCACTGTGAATTTCCTAATCTTGCAGTATTGCTTTGGGGAATAATTGCAATATCCCCCCAGTACTTGACTTACCAATCTGTGGGTTTGACCTGGTGTTTTGTTGTGCCTCAGTGTGCCAACAGCTTAGTGCTCACCTGTCAAAAGGCAGCACCCAGTCCCAGATGCTCCCATGCTCAATGGATCTGGTGAAATTATTCCTGACCCATAAATTCTGCCTCAGTTCAGGCCCTTCACAGACCCATGCCAACTGGCTAGTCTAATTCCAACTCAGCCGGTGAAATCTGTACCCTAAACACAACAGCCTGGGACCACCAACATGACGTGCAAGGCCCAGGGCAGACCCCTATGGATTGACCCCTCTGCAGGTCAAAGACTGTCTGCAGCAGACTGTGTCCCTGCTCTGCTGATGCTCCTCACCCCAACCTGAGTTCTGTCCATCCATTTTTCCCTCACCCTGTTTATTTATAGCAATCCCCAAGAACTAGAGGTCTGCATGTCACTGAGTTAAGGGTTCCTTAACTACTCAGTGGTGAGTGTTCCTATGTTGGTTGCTACTTCCTGCTTCAAAAATAGCAACAAGAAAATCTAGAGCAGCAGAAAAATCCCCTATTCCTTTCTTCCTCCAGCAGGACAGCCTTGTTATACTTACAGGGAGAACCAGGCATCTCTTCTAACTCGGATATCCTCTTCCCAAGCTGGGATATTCTCTTTCCAAGCTGTTACCTCATCCCAGCCTGGAGCAGACCTTGCAGGGAGAAACCCACAACGGGTATATGAGGCAAGGTGAAGGGGAAGAGCCTGCCTGTTCAAGGAGCTGCTGAGCCTGGATATTGCCTGCTGGGTGTCTGTTGTAGACACGTGGGGCAGGACTGTTTGCATGCATTCCATACCTCACAGAGCAGCTGCCAACACTCTCCCTGTTGCCTGTCGTCCCTTAGGCCAAACTTGGGAATAGCTCCGTGAGCCCCAACGTGGGGCATCTCATCCTGAAATACCTGTGCCCTGCTGTCCGGGACATCCTGAGTGATGGTCTCAAGGCTTATGTCCTGGATATGATCATTGGTCAGAGGAGGAACATCCCCTGGAGCGTGGTGGAGGCATCCACCCAGCTAGGTATGGAGGGCGTGCAGCAGTACTCGTGGCTCTGTGGTACTCCTGTGTTGTGGCTGGGAGGTGCTGGGGAAGGTTGGCTGTAAGGATGGGAATGCAGAATAATACCTGGCTCCTTGCAGGGAGCACCTTGACCTTCTCTTGCAAGGTAAGAGACCCAGTGCTCTATTCTGCCCAAATATTCATTGTAGTTTCTCCTGAATTTTCCAAATTCTCCTGTAACAGGACCTAGCAATGAAAAAAAAAGAAAAAAAAATTAATTGCCCTTTTACCCCTCTTTAAATTTCCAGCATTTGCAGACCTTCATCTTTAGCCCTGCATAGCTGTTGTACAAGGCAGAGCTGGTCTGTAAGACAGTTTGCACACGCAGCTCACTTGGCTCAAGTGATTTCCCTTGGGAGTCTGTCTTTGGGGATGGAGTGAGCTCATCTTGATGACTGATGGAGAGGCAATGCACATACAGGCACGGGCATCCAGGCAACGTCTTCCTCTGCCTTGGTGCTTCTTCCCATAGTGCCATTTCAGCTCTGCTGACCACAGCTAATCTCAGCATTTCACTTCTCTCTATAGGCCCCTCCACCAAGCTGCTGCACAGCCTCTACAGCAAGATCAGCCAGTACACAGAGCTCACCAACCACACCATGAGGTTCAACGCATTCATCTTTGGCCTCCTCAAGTAAGCAGGCTCCCTGAGCTGGCTGCATGTCACTGCCTAGGGATGGTAGTAGGTGCTGTAGCCCACTGAAGAACATTGTTAGCTTGTTTTAGCCCCAAAATACAAGGTGGGAAGAATCTGTCTGTCGGGGTTCATACAGGGATAGACAGCATCCTTAAATTACTCCTGAAAATCCCTGCTTAATGCACTGCTTCCTGCAGCCGCAGTGCATCTCAGGGCATGAGCCTCTGCAGTAGACATTGTCCTGGTCCAGGACTCAAGGCTGACCCTTCCAGGTTGGGTAAGGAGCATGCACACTGTACTCCATGTTAAACAGAAGGCAGCAGTGAAGGGCTGAGTGTTGCTGGGCTGGTATTTCCCTCCTCTTCTCCTGTGGTCAGCAAGAGCTCTGGCAGTGGCAGCAAAGCCCCAAAGATCTCCAAATGTGGGGGACCCCTACAAGCAGGAGCAAGCTCTGCCCTGCTTTCCCCCCTGACAGAAGACCTGGTGGCCCAGCTCTACCCTGCTGGCACAGGATGCCAGCATACTTTGGGCCAGGCCTGCAGCAGTGGTCTCATGTGAGGCCTTCTCATCAGAGCTGAGCCCTGACAAAGACATGGGAACTAAATGGTGAGAAAGCTTCTGGAAAGATGGAAACATGTTTTTTTAGGGTTTATGGTTGCACAATGCCTCATGTAATGAAATGGGGTGGTTCTATGGCAGGCTGGGTGCTTGCTGGTGGGAGTGAGCCTCTGTCCTTTCACTAGGCCTTCAGGTTCACAGGTTCATGCTGTGCAAATTCCCTTTTCTAGCCACCCATCTTGTGGGATGAAGGGAATGAATCAAATTT
Source organism: Laterallus jamaicensis coturniculus (assembly GCA_022605575.1). Taxonomy (NCBI): domain Eukaryota; kingdom Metazoa; phylum Chordata; class Aves; order Gruiformes; family Rallidae; genus Laterallus; species Laterallus jamaicensis. Next base: position 11,796,943 of record JAKCOX010000024.1, on the reverse strand, counting down.
CATGTTCTTCTTTCTTTCCCTGCTTGTTTTCCCTTCTTACAGTATCCGATCCTTGGAGTTCTGGTTCAACCACCTCTACAACCATGAAGGTAAGAGCCTGAGGGCTGTGGGCTGCAGCAGGGACCAAATTCTGCGCCATGCAGAGCACAGATGAAAGCTCTGGGGGACACGTGGCTCTTGCTGGTTGCTCAGCCTAGGCTGCTCCCTTCTGCTCTGAGCTGAAGCACTACACTATACACAGTCCCAGTGTATGTTGCCAGAAGGCTGCTCAGCTCCAGGGAGTGAGGTGGAAGTCTAAGCTCCATGCAGGTCCCTCCACCTGCAGGTGTCCAGCCATGTCTTTCCTGCCTGCAGCTAATACCCAAGGCCAACACTTCTAGTGCAGATCCCTCAGTCTACCCTCCCCCAATTTCTGCCTTCCCTGCCCAGTGCTTGAAAGCTTCATATGTCTGGAGATGTGTACTTTGGGCATGGGTAACTGAAAGAAATGGAAAGGAAAACCTCCTGACAAACAAAAAGGAGATTTTACTGGATGTATCTGTTTTTTTCCAACCAGAAATGTTTTTAGACCATGCAGATAACTCAGCAGCATGACCAGGCTGCCTGATTCCTAGAAGCAGCATGACTAAGTGCTAAACGCATGGTGAGACAGACATCCTTGGCCTGCTGGATCCTCAGAGGGCTGCTGGATCAGCCTGTGCTCAGCCCAGGGACCCACAGCAATTCTCTGTGGAGCAGACAGGAGACCAGACCTGCCTTTGTACTGAGCAGTGTGGCAAGAGAAAGCACCCTGTCTTTCTGGAGCAGAAGATCATAGTATCACAGAACCATAGACTGGTATGGGTTGGAAGGGACCCCAAGGATCACAGAGTTCCACCCCCCCTGCCACAGGCAGGGACACCAACCTCCAGGCCAGGATCTACACAAGGTTGCCCAGGGCCCCATCCAACCTGGCCTTGAACACCTCCAGGAACAGGGCACCCACCACCTCTCTGGGCAGCCTGTTCCAGCACCTCACCACTCTCTCTGTAAAGAACTTCCTTCTAATACCTAATCTAAACCTTCCCTCCTTTAGCTTCACTTCATCCCCCTTGTCCTGCCATTGTCTGCCCTTTCAAAAAGCTGATTCCCCTCCTGTTTCTCTGCTCCCTTCAGGTACTGGCAGGCTGCAATGAGGTCCCCCCGCAGCCTTCTCTTCTCCAGGCTGAACAAGCCCAGCTCCCTCAGCCTATCTTCGTGGGGGTGACCATCTGTTTCAAGCCATCATTAGGAGCTGAAAGTGTGCACAGAATAGCTAGGGCTGTCAGGATGATGAAGGCTAGGCAGAGGGGTTGGAGATAAGGTGCACATCCTGCCTGTAATGTAAATTTATTATCTCACTGGGGCCAAATTGCCGCAAATTGTGGGCCAAACTCTTTCTCTGGGAGTGGGACCTGACAACAAAGCCTGGAGGGGGAGGGCTCTGCAGATGTGGTCAAATGAGGTGAAGGATGATTGCTGCAGGTAGAAATGCTAGTTTGTGTTCTGTTAGGAACCACAGTTCCTGGAAGAACCATACTCAGCTGTCCCCTGGCTTTTCTTTCTGCGGGGGATTGGTACTGTCCAGATCTGCAGCTCTTGGCTCATCTCCAGGACATGTGCCAACCCTTTGGTGCTCCATGCATCTTGCCCCATGGCATTTTGTGGCAGAGGTCATCCTGGTGGTTGGTCTGACAGACGGGTCAAGGCTGCAGGCTCAGCTGGAAGCAGGACCTGGGCCAGTATGCACAGGGCTCATGGAGCTTCTGATGCTGCCTGCCTTAGTGCTGAGCCTTGCACTACTGCCACAGCTGTGACCAGAAACCAGTGTCTCACTCCTTTCCCAGTAGCTTCAGCAGTTTCTTGGTGGCTTGGCAAAGGTAGCAAAGAGCTTTCCTCTAATGTGTGTCTCTTGCCCCACAGATATCATCCTGGCACACTACCAGCCAGTGGGCTTCTTGTGCCTGTCGCACAGCGTGTGCCAGCCTCTTTTCGAGGAGCTCCTGCTCCTGCTCCAGCCTCTCTCCTTGCTGCCCTTCAACCTAGACCTCCTTTTCGAGCACCACCTGATGCAGATGGGCAAAGAGCAGCAGCAGCAGAAGGAGCTGCTGCGTGTGAAGCAGGACCTGCTGCTCTCTGCACACTCCACCCTGCAGCTGATGCGGACGCGGGGCAGCAGCGAGGATCCCGATGGTTGCAGCACTGCCCCTGAGGCACGCAAAGTGGGTGCTGGGGATGGTGACATCTCCCCAGGCCACAGCCCCCAGCAAGCTGTGAGTGAGAGGGTCAAGGGGGTGGGGGCCTCCTGCGGAGATGGTGAAAGGATGGAAGAGCGGAGGAAGGTGAGAGAGAGCACGTGGGAAGCGAAGAAGGACAAGCAGGCAGGCTGGTGGTACCAGCTCATGCAGAGCTCTCAGATTTACATCGAGGGCTCAGCTGAAGGCTCGAAGCTCATCCGCTACGAGAAGAAGAAGGCTCTGAATGCTCTGCCCAGGTCAGCGGAGACCCGCAAGGCACCACCCCCTCGCGAAGGAGTGGTGGAGGGTGCAGAGGCTTGCCCCATTGCTGAGGGAACCTTGGAGGAGAGGCCCAAGGCTGCCAGCAAGCCCAGTCCTGAAGCTGTGGAAGAGCCCTTGGAAAAGCCCCAACAAGTGCTGGTCAGTGAAGAGGTGAAGGAACGGAGCTGGCCCTTCTGGATGGGCAGCCCCCCAGACTCAGTGCTTACAGAGCTGAAGCACAGCAAGGAGAAGGAGACCGGGAGTCAGCAGAGAGTTGCAGCAGCAGCAGCCCCCCAAGAGGAGAGCAGCACCAGTACATCAGAGGGCAGCCAGCCCATCAAGTGGGGACACTTGTTTGGGTCCAGAAAGGTGCAAAAAGAGTCCAAGCAGCCTAACAGGTAAGGACAGGGATGGTTTTGGGCTGGTCAACCTGGGGTTGCAGCAGTGCAGGTGGAAGTCAAGCCAATAGCTGGCTGCTGAGCTACACCACAGTGGTACATGAGAGGAAGTGTGTCAACAGAGAGGTCTGCCACCCCTGCCCAGCCCTGCCAGCCTGCCTTAATTCCTCTCACACCACCATTCCCCTTGGCTTCTACCCTTGCTCTATCCATCTCATTTGCTTTCCTTTCCCACCTGAGCTCTATCACTGCCCAAGCTCAGTGAAGGGAAGGGCCCGCGCTGCATGGCCCCCATCATCACCTCATCACTCCCAAAAACATATATTGAGAACAGAGCCGTCCCTGTAGCACCCAAGAGGTGAGAAGGAGGAAGCATGAAGTTACCCATGTAGCTAAGACCTTCCCACACTGCCTCTCCCTTACTGCTTCTGTGTCCACTGGACATGTTCTTCCTAGTCTTGGTGTGGGTCTGGAGGATGCTGAGCCTTTCACCCCCACGAGACAGTTTGGGGACTGCACTTTATGCATTGGAGCCCAACCTCTATGGCTTGACCTTGCCATGGGAGCAGGTACTTGCCCCAGGTACACTCCCCTGCCACTACCTGCTTGTGTTTCCTTCTTGCAGGTTGCCATCTGGTTGGCTGAGCTTGGACAAGTCTGTGTTCCAGCTGGTGGCCCAAACAGTTGGGGCAAGTATGTGGCGAGAAGCAGCCCCTGAGCCGGAGCCCCCCCAGCCCGAGTCGCCTGACGTGCTCCCTGCAGCACGGCCAGCCTGGGGGCTGTCTCCCCACCCTCCCTGGTGAGTGGCATCTTGCATCCATCCTGTGGGTGCTGAGACACGGTGGGTTGGGGTTGGCATAGTTCTGCCTGTTGCATTTCATCCAGCCCTGTCTCTGCTCATGGACCAGGGGGTGGTTCAGGGCAGTGATGCAGCTTGTGCATCCATCCACCCCAACTCTGCCGTCTGCAGGTCAGGAGCAGCTGGGGGGGGACAACTGGGAGCCTGCCTGGTGCATGAGTCAAGGGGTATTTTTCTTGCTCCTCTGTGCCTTTGGTGGTCCCTGGACTTCAGCAGGGTGAGTGTCCTGTGGTGAGTTAACCCTTCCTCCCCTCCTTCTGCCTGCAGGGAGGTAAAAGCTCTTTGCCATCACATTGCCACTGAGGCAGGACAGCTGAGCTTCAACAAGGGGGATATCCTGCAGGTCATCTCCAAGGTGGATGGTGACTGGCTACAGTGCAGCCTCGGCTCCGAGAAGGGACTGGTGCCCATCATGTACGTCACCCACCCGGAGGACGAGGACTATTGACGAGGCCGCAAGGCCAAGCACAGTACCGTGGGCTGCAGAGGCTCCTCTGGGGAAGCTAACCCTGCCAGAGGAACAGACACAGCTTCTTGCTAGTTTCTTACCTTTATTGCCATTACAGAATACAGTAACCGTAGGTGGTTCCTTCTTGCTCCTCCTCGTGCAGCTGCCAAAGGCCAACACGGCCCCCGGGGTCTTCTGCGAGCTGCATCTTGTATTGCCAGGCATCGCCATGCATGCAGCCACACTGGGGACCGCCTGAGCCCCCTCCACCCCACACCATCTCCAGCACCCATAGGCTGAGGACTTGTACATAGCAGGAACCTGAGCAGTCCCTGCCAGGGCAGTGCTACCCTGCTCAGTTTCATGCTGGAGGGTGCAGGATGCTGGCCGCCCCCTTGCTGGGGGGGGGGCCTGCAGTCTGCAGCTTTCGGCATCACTGGCATCATCAGCTGCAGTCATGGGAGCACAGTGCATTGACAGAGATCTCTGCAGCGCTGAGCTGATGGGTTGCACTGCAGTTTGGTGAGGGACTGCAGGGTAGGTTCCCCCATGCTGGGGCACCCCGTTCTAACACGTTACCGTGGTGCCCAGGGGATTGTACCAGGCCAAGTGGCCTGGCACTGCCACGCTGCAGTGCTGAGGCTGTGCCTGGCCACAGCCTGGGGAGGGGGAACAGGGTACGTGTGTGCATGCAGAACAAAGGGGTGCGTGGGGTCGTGAGGAAAGCGCATGGGTGTTCAGTGCTATGTAGGTCCAGGATGGGTAGTGTCACCCTGTGTGTAGATGGGTGCTTTGTGGGGGGGGTGGCCCCATGCCCTCCACACTAATCAAGGAGCCAGTGGCTGAGAAGCCCTGGGGTAATGTTCAAGGCCAGGTTGGATGGGGCTTTGGGCAGCCTGGTCTGGTGGAGGGTGTCCCTGCCCATGGCAGGGAGGTTGGGACTAGATGATCTTTGAGGTCCCTTCCAACACAAACCATTCTGTGAGTCTATAATTCTGTGCTCGATGGAGGGGGGTGGAGGGGAGGGGGTGAGGGCAGGGTCCCTGTTTGGGCTAGGGATGCTTTGGATTTGGGGGCAGTGCTCCTGGAAGGTTGGATCGGGTGGGTGTTCCCAGTGGGAGCTAAGGAGCTGGGGAGGGAGGGGTTTTGCTCCCCTTGGCATGGGGTTTCTGGTTTTGCTGAGCAGTGCCAAGGGGAGGGGAGGGACAAGTAGTGTGCACAAGCACAAAGGGCTGCTGGGTGTCCTGGGGTCCTTGGTAGAGGCAATGTCAGTCAACCCCTTCCTTGTCATGTTCCTGCTGCCCGCTGGGGTGGGGATATTCACCTGCCCGTCAGGTGGAGAGCAGTGTTTAATGAGAGGCCATGCCAGTATTTGGTGCCTTGGCCAGGTAGGTGCTGCTTGCGGCATCACACCTGGGCTGGCTACCCCATGGCAAGGGGCCCTGGTCTTGCAAGGTTACCTCCTGCTTGTACATCGCTTAGCGGACGTTGCACCATGTTTAATTTGTATTTCCCTGTTAGAATAAGGTGTCTCGCCTTTATTTATTTCTTTATTTATGATGCATATTAATAAAAAAGGTGCTGATTGAGCTCCCTGCCACGCAGCCTTGTGATTTCAGCCCATCCTGGGGAAGGGTCTGAGGGTTACCCGTGCTGGGACAGTGCGCTGCAGGCTTTGTCCTTCCTCCACCACCACAGCCAAAACACAGCCAACACTGGACCTTCAGCAGCAGATAGGTCACCCCCAGCTCTTAGACCTGTCAGTTCAGGCTGAGGGGACTACATCCTGCCATCAGATGCTGGTATGTCTCAGGGAGGCAATGTTCTTCGAGGTTTCTTGTCTTTATTCCTTGTGCACGCTGCCAGGGTACCAAGCAGGTTTCAGAGAGGAGTTCACACCGTTTCAGTTGGGCATCTACTGCCCCAACGTTCTCTGGGTGTTGTCACCAAGGTGCCGATAGGTACACCCAAGCTGGAGCTTGTAACCTGCGAGCAGCAGGAGGCAAAACCAGAGCAGCTCAGGAAGGAGCTGGTGAAGGATGGATGGGTTGTGGGTCTGGGATCCAGAGCTGGGACAACCTGGCCATGTGGTTCAGTGGCTGTGGGTCACTCACAGGGAAGGGCTTCTAAATGTAGACCCTAACCCATCCCTTTACACCTCAGTGGGTCCCAGGAGAAGGGAGAACCTCTGCTTGAGGTTCCAGCATTTGCTGCAAGGAGACCATGCTGGAGTTTGTTTCAAGGTGATCTGCAGTGGTGGAGTAAGTTAAAGCAGTTGGAAAAAGGCCAGGAATGAAGCAGTATAAACCCCTGTCCTGGTTCGAAGAGGCATGGAGCAGCCTGGCCTTCATATGTGCTGCTTGAATTCACAAATTGCACAGAGCCAGGTTGTTCTCCCCATGTGCACAGGCAGACCCAAATGGGGAAGGGAGCCAGCCATGTACCAGGAAGCAGCGCCATGGGATGCTGTGTCAGCCCCAGGACAGGAAAGGGGATTTACAGCTCGCTGTGTGCTCACTGCTGGGGCAGCCTGGGAAGCAGGGGAGTCACTTGGATGTCAGAGGCTGGATTTGGGGTTGCTGCTACAGGGTTTGCTGCTGCTGAAGTCTTCATTGGGGTCACCTGGCTAAACTCAAGCAAGGTCTAGGCATGGGTATGAAGCCCATGAAGCCTGCATGGCTGGAAGTCACACAGCAGTGCTTATGGGGTGGTGACTGCCAGCACTGCTACTCTGGCTGGGTGGCCCTACTGATGGTCTGGTCCCCAAGGATCAGCTGTGGGGTGCTGATGGGGACATGGGGCTGTGAGTACTGATGGGTGCAGGCTGAGCTGGGACAGAAGCTGGAGGCTCCTAGAGCTGACCCTGGTCTGGGGTGGGCAGCTTGGCCAGCCCCCAGCACAGGGAGATCAATATCCCTTGTCACCTGTTTGGCTGGGACATGGTGGCAGAAAGGTGGGTGTGGTGGGGTGCAGGTGGCAATGGAGAGAGGGGCAAGTTCTGGCCCACAGCTTTGTGAGTACCTCCAGAGTAGATGGGAGCAGGTAAGACGTTCATGCTGTGTGCATGGCACCTCCTGGGTGCTCCTCTGAACCTGAACCCAAACCCAGCAGCCCTTCACCCTTGCGAATGTTTGTCATGGTTTAAGCCCAGCCAATAACCAGGCACCACGCTGGCACTCGCTTACTCCACCCACGCACAAGGAGATGAGGAGAATGGAAAAACATCCTCATGGGTGGAGTTTACTAGAAAAACATCAGTAGTAACAACAACAACAACAATGAAACAAGTGATGCACAAATGCAGTTGCTCACCACATGCAGAAAAATCCCCAATGCCCCATCTGTTTCCAAGCAAGGATCCCGCCCTGGCTCGCTTCCCCAGTTACAGATGGATCCCAGCATTACATGGTATGGAATATCCCTCTGGCCAGGCTGGGTCAGCCATCCTGGCGCTGCTCTCCCAGCTTCTTGTGCCCCTCGCAGGGCGAGGGAAGCTGAAAGGACCCTGACTTAGTATAGGCACTGCAACTACCCAGCAACAGCTAAACCATCAGTGTGTTACCAAGAGTGTTCTCCTACTGCATCCCAAACACAGTGCCACATCAGCCACTAGATGGACAATTAACTCTGCCTCAGCCAAAACCAGACAATGGTGTAGGTTCCTGGCCTCATTACTGAACTAATTAAAATCTTTTCCCAAGGTCCTGGGGGCAGGCTGCCTGCCAGGGCCTGCCCTACATCTGCTGCCTTCCTGCCAGCCCGGGCTCAGGGCATACTTGGCATGCCCTGAGGTGCAGGGTGAGGCTAGAGGCCGCTTCAGGCCAGCAGCGAGATGCCTGCCCGCCTCACGGCACTCTCCCTGACCATCGCATGTCACTCTCCTGTGTGGGGTCCTGCAGCAGCAGCAAAGTCCTCCTTCCTCTCCTGCTCCTTGCAGGCACCTCTGAGCCTCTGCTCTGCAAAGTGGCTCCTGCCATCTTTGCACATGTTGGAGTAGGTCTTAGCAAAGAAGTGCTGGGGGCTCTGGGGATGAAGCCTGAGAGGAGAGTATCCAGCAAAAGGGGAGCCTGGCTCCATGGTACAAGGGTCTGCTTTGGGGTGGGGAAGGTAAAGACATGAGTGACAGCGTGGCTGGGGCACTGTGAGTCCAGGTGTATGTTTCAGCATGAGACATGTGCACTACCTGCTTGTGCCAAGTCCTAGGGGCTCCGGACAAGTCCCCTGGGGCCTTTTCGGCCCACGTCATCAGGACTCAGCTCATCATCACGGCAGAGGCTGTGGTCATGGGCCCTGGATGCCTGCCATGGCTGAAGCAACATTGGAAGTTCTCAGAGGCTGCTGTGAGAGACTGGAAAGACAGAGGCACCTCTGCACCAGCACACTTCTGGGCTGGGAGAGCTGAGGTGAGCACATTTGGACAGGACAGGCAGGGAGAGGTGGGAGAGGGCTGTGCACATGCCTGGGCTGCGTGGGTTCTCAGGCAATGCCTGCCCGCTAGTGACATGCTTTGTTTCCATGACCCTGTGCAATCTCTGAAGTCCAGTGGCATCCTGTTCAGCTTCCGAAAGGGGAAATATGTGAAATGAGGAAACTGGCTCTAAAACAGCGATAAAAGGAACAGCAGGGTCACACAGTGCGCACACACGCTGTCCAGCAAGCTTGCAAAGATCCAAGGCAACCTTTCAAGGCTCCTGGTATCAAAAGGCAAAGAGGAACCAGCAGGGATAACCAGGAGGGCCAGAGGTTATTCCAAAGAGAGAGGCCCTTCAAAGAGCTGAAGGCTTGCCTGGATGACGAAAAACAGTGAGATGTAAAAGCTCAGAAAGGTAAACAAAACAACAAAAAAAAAAGAGGGCAAAGAGCAGCCTTTAGAAGCAAGCCAGCCATCCTTTTCTGAAAGCACTTCATGAGCTTCAAATCCACCATGAAGTCCGCAGGGCTGACAGGAGAGCAGGTCCTCACAGCAGCAGGGTGACATCCCCTGGGGTGGCTCAAACGCCAGCGCACTGCGAGGTGCACGATAAAATGGGACACACGTGTGGCAGCAGCACCCAGCCCCTGGCATCGCTGCAGGACACAGCTCTGGCCTACACCCCCTCTGAAAAATACCCTGCCTGTCCTCCCAGCTGTGCCTCACCTGCCTGCTGTGCCCTGCCACAGGGTGACACGGGCAAGGCAGCGGGACCTGCCGAACCGAGAGGCCCAGGGACACCCTGCCTGGCTGCGATTCAAAGCTGTCTCTGCCGCTTTGGGTGGGCCTGGTGTGATCAGAACACAGAGCTGCTGGAAGCGCTGGGGAAGGTGGCACTTGCAACACCCCTCTGTGCCCTGTGCAAGAGCCCAGATCACGCTCAAGGGTGGTTCTTTCCTGAGGCGGAAGATGGGCAGCGTGAAGAGCGAGAAGGCTTCCTGGCAGCAAATTGGGCCACACTTCCTCCGCGGCTTCTGAGGTTTCAGATGGAATGGTGAAGGGCTTTTGGAGGTGCCATACCCCATTAACATAGGAGATGACAACCATCCTGCTGGGACTGGTGCACAGAGGGACCAGGGGTGTGATTTTTCAGTCTTTTTTTGATTTATGGGATTGCCCTACTCATTTTCCAAAGGTCCTCTGAGTGAGGAACCTGTTCCTACTGATACAATTTGCCTTTGCAGCCTTTTGTTTCTTGAATGTCATTAAAATGTTTACTGAAAATAAGGATTCCTTGACAAATAATTAAAAGCACCAAGAGGTACGAAAAGGTGACATCTGAGCTCCTGCCAGAGGAGTAGTTGCTTCTCCCCACCCCATAAACTTCACACCCGAGGAAGTTCACAGCTGCCCCCCTGCTACCTTCTGGGATGTGCCCTGCTGTGATACAGGGTCCTGATTGTGCCTTTGCACCCTCTGGTCACTTCAGCTGGAGTAAACCTGTTTGGGTATGGTAAACTCTCTACAGGTGACCTTCATGATGGGAGCACAGGAAATGGAAAAGGAGATTCCTGGGGGTGGAGGACACCAATAAACCTGCCAGCTCTGTTGCAGGAAGAGATGAAACAAAGGAGAAGAGGCTGAGACTGCCTTTCTGAGCGTAGGAGAGCACAAGGAAGGTGGATAGGCAGACTCCAGCTCTGTCCCTGAGAGGTAAAAAGTTGCTGGAGTATTTGCCCTCAAGCACCATCACTGCAGGAGAAAACCAAACCAAACCCAAAACAAAACCATAAAAACCCCCAAAGACTTCTATCATGTTTTGCTCAGGGTCAGATTTTTGGGGTGGCTGGCAAGAATATGGAGAGGGCCACCCCACATCAGCCTAATGCTCCTGAATAAACGTGTTTTGGGGCGTGCAGATCAAGCAAAGGATGACCATCAGCTGACAGCAGAGCCTGACCTCAGGCTTGGGAGCACTGAGCCCTGCTGAAGAGCACGATAAAGAGGAAGGCCATCACAAGGGGCTGCAGCACTACTGCAGAGCCTCACAGAAGATTTCAGGACTTGTTCTTCACCCCCAGCTGTGTGTTTTAGGTGGGACACGGGCTAAGCACACCCACCAAGTGCTGCTGGGTGGCTGGGAAAGCTGGAGCACAAATTTATCAACCCCTGCCCTGGACCACCTCTGATGGTTGGCCCTGGTGCCATGCCTGCAGCTGCACAGGCGGGCTGACAGGCAGTCCCTTCCCACCCCACTGCTGTGCCTCCATGACCCTTTCATGGTCATTTCCATCCCCAGCACATTTGGGCAATACAACCAGCCACAACACAGGCTCCAGGTCCCAGGGCTCTCAACAGCTTGTTCCCAAGCATCTGCTCTCAGCTCAGCCTTGAGCACTCAGCCTTGAGCCCCCAGCCACTTCTGCCAAAACCTTGGTGTTCTTGCACATGGTGTGTGCTGCCAGGTAATTAAGATCGTCGGTGTCCTTTTCATCACAGTCCTTATCAGGCAGTGCCAAGGTGAGGGTTGTCCTGATGTAATCTCTGCTTGACTTTACCATGTGGGTATGGAGGCTACATCTTCCTGCAAAACCCCAGTCACATCCCAGCACAGGTCACAGGTCCTTCTAGGATCCCCAAGGCCTGTGCTGGCAGAGGAGCCAGCCCAGATGTTGTGGTTAGTAGGTGCTTCTGCCAGGAAGCCTGAAAACTGGTTGCCAGACAAGAGATCAGAGAGCAGCAAGATTGCAAAAGGGGCGTGAAGCTGCCATGGTGCAGAGAGGAGAAGAACGAAAGCGATGATGACACTGGTGGAGGTTCCCTCTCCAATGAGGAAGCCTCTTGCACTGTATGTGATTTCTCTATGCGACTGTTTCCTTTCTGTGCCTGCACCTCTTGCAATCAGATGGGTGTGCTGTGAGGCAGCTGGTGGGGCTGAGACCTCAGCCCTGCCCTGGGAGTGTAAGTACACATGGCCCTGCGATGGGTATTTCTCCTGCCTCTCACACCTCTGCTGGCAGCACCGGAGCTGCGAACACCAGACCCCAGTATCTCTGGAGAACCCCAAGAGACAGGTAAGAAGAGCTTGCTCCTCTTCCCACAGGAGAAGTTTCTGCTGCTCTCCTGATGCAAGGTCGCTGTGCTCTCTCTACTGCATGCAGGATGTGGTAGCTTTGTCAGAGAAGACTGGAGCTGATCAGGGCTCCAGGACATTTAGGGATCGATTAGATAGTGTTGGGGTGAAGATCCATTTGGGGATGGAGGGCAGCAAAACTCGGTGTGCTGAGAAAGCTTCTACGGGGGCTGTATCATCCCCCCACAGAGCAGGCAGCGTCCCTAGAAGCGCAGGGTGGCTGTCTCTCTTGTCAAAGTGTGCAGTTGCCATGTCCTCACCACAGCAGAGATGGGTTCTGATGCCCTGCAAAGACCTCCGGAGCCATGAGCTCATCCCTTGTGTGTCCAGGAGATGCTGGGGGTTAGGAGTTTGGGGCTGAGATTGCTCTTTAACATGCTTCTTTGGTGCTGGGAGGTTAGGGCACCCCTGGGGCTCTGCTGGGCTCTTCCTATGCAGGCTGCACACCTTCATCCCAGCAGAGTCAGTAAGTGGGTGTCTGCAGGCTCCTGCAGATATCTGACATCCTCACCTCCCAGGATGCTGGTGAATCAGTCCAGAGCAGCACTGTCTGGGGTCTCTCCAGGGGCTGTGATCTTGCATTGCTCTGGATCTGTCTGAATTGGAGTATTTATCTAAATTACTCTTGCTGGAGCTCTAAGAGGTAGAGCCAGAGCGCTACACTGGGTATCCTCCAGCCCAGAGTGGCTTTGGTTTGCCTGGAAACCCCGCTGAAGCTGTCCTAACTGGGCCAGCTTGTGCAACCATGCCTATTTTCACAGTGCACCATAAGGCACGTGGATGCTCTGTTTGTGGTGGGATGCAGTGGGGACTCGTGGCACACTCTGCACATCTCGGTCACCCAGCTGTCCCTGGAGGAGCCTGGGGCTGCCTGTGACAGAGATGGTGTTGCTGAGTTTGCACCCTGATGTTTGTGAAAAGAGGAACCAGGACAAACACATTTGGCAACCGCACCCAGCAGTGCGTATGGCCCTGCCTGCATCCTCAGCACGTGAGGTCATTGCATCCCAGGATCTGTGTGGAGGGCTCCACCTGATGGATCGGGGGCCTTCTCTTGCTGAGGGACAGGACCCGTTCAGTGGAATGGGCCTCTCTGGGGCAGGCAATGGCAGTGGGGCAAGGTAAAGCTGCTGGGCAGAGATGGGGAACACAGGGACAAGATGCGACCAAAAAGTCCCCCTTCCCAGGGGTTCCTGATCATCTCCCATGACCCTGGCAGATGTAGGGTACAGTCAAGGTGTGGGAACAGCCCGGTGGGAACAGTGGACAAGCTGCTCCCATTCCACATCACTGTCCCCTTCCAGGCATACACAAACTGTCCCCGCAGCGCTGAGGGGGGGGGGGGGGGGGGGCAGCGTGGGGCTGCCCCCTTTCCACAGGGCTCCTGAGCACTAAAACCACCAGGCCAGTTTCCCTTGGTCGCCCTGTCCTCCCCAAGCACTGAGCACCAGCAGCCCCAGTTCCTGGAAGGTAGGGCAATAATTTGGGGGAAATCCCATGGGCAATCGCCCAGGAAATGAGGCCAGGTCCCAGCACTGGGCAGGAGCACTGGCAGTGCCACTGGGAGACAGGGAAAGAGCAGAACAGCTGCAGGCAGAGGATGTGGTTAGTGCACGAGGGTGAGACAGCACAGCACAGCCCCTCTGCTCACCACACTGAGCAGGATTCATTGTCTCCTTGTCCCATTGTCACCGTGTCTTACTGTGTTCCTCCCGCCTGGGCTTTCTCAGCCCACCTGGCGAAGGCCTCATCCCGTTGCAGTCCCCATGTGCCTGGGAGGCAGGTGAAGAAGCTTCTAAGGGATGTTTTCCCTGCAGAGGAAGTGTCTGTGATCCACGCTGGCCCAGGCCCCTTTCTCATCAGCCTGGCTTGACATCACGCAGGGAGTAGCTGTAGCCAACAACCAGCCCTAACTGGTGGGTGGGAGGATGCTAGGTAAGGCAAGGCCAGGCTCAAACCGAAACGTTTTATGTTGGTGGGGCTCAAATTTCAAGCAGTGCCTAGAGAGTGGCCTCTCTCTAGGGAAAACAAACAGGAGAAGACTACAGAGGAGCACCTCTGGGCTGGGGACCCTTGGCGCTGTCAACTGTGTGCTCCACCACATTTCAGCTCCCTGTTACCAGAGTTGTTCATGTTCAGGAAACAAGTATTTCACCTCCTGTTCTTAAAAACTCCATCAGATGCCCTTCTGCAGAGCAGTACAAGTCAGAGCGCTGCCTTTGCCCTCCTCTTCCCGCAGTGCCTTCCTTCTTCAGCGACCTGCTTCTCTGCCTGCCTCCCCCGGCACCGCTCCCAAGCAGGGCAGTGCTGAGGTCCCCCTGCCCTTTCCTCACTCTCACACTGCCCATCGGTTTTAAAGACCTGCTCAGCGACGGTGTTTGCTAGTGATGAGTACAAACGTGCTTTAAGACCCACAGTGTCTTGGTGCATCGCTGGTAGCTTGCAACCCCGCTCTCCACTGGAGGAAACACCTGTTACTTCTCTTAGCACCTCTCAGCAAGCACAGGACAGCAAATGCAGCAGGACTCCAGCACGCCTTTGGTGTCACCTCTGCCAGCTGCTGAGCTGCCTTGGGAAAGGAGTTGAACTTTGCCTGCTGCTCCTTAGATTTCACCTTCTCTGTTATTCCTCATGTAGGGGATAATACAATGTAAAAATGTACATCTTTCGCTGCTAAGCAAAGGGCTTAACCCAGGAGCCTGACCTGAATTACCAGCACAGATATTTTTCCTTCCTCCTGATCCTCCCTGACATCTGCTCTGGGGCATGCTGGGGCTTTGTTTTGCCTGCCAGACTCGTAACTCCTTTAAAAGCAGGGACAGGCAGTCCGGGTGTTTCTGTAAAATGCATCCTGTGTTCCTGTGTATTAAACAATATTAACAAGGAGGGTATCCATTTAATGCCATCAGCTGAAGAAAACCCCAACAGTCGATCTCTGACTGTACGACGGCAAACAGACGCTCCTTCTGTTCCTGCTCCTGCCGAGGCGCTCAGCACTTGGCATTTCGCAGAGACCACACGCTGCCTGTTACAAAAGCTTGCCTGTTTGGTCATATCTGCACTGTACTTTCCATGCAGAAATTTCACTTGTCTCAGCCTCTTTCATATAGTTGGGGGTGGAGACCCCGTGGGTGGCTGCCTGCCTACCAGTGTGCAGAGTAAAAAACAATTTCTGATGACAGTTTCTTTACTCTCCCGGATGCTCTTAGTCCCTCAAAGGCTAGAAGCTGAGCTTTTGTTTTCCCCTTTCTCTATGAGCTCCCTCCCTTCTCCAGCAGTGACCCATCCCCCCATGCACAGATGTAGAAGCAAGGTTCAGTTGGGTTGTACTCAATGACGTTCTTGAAACAAAAAACAGGCATGGACCGAAAGTTTCTTTTCCTTCCCTTTCTGAGGGGAAGCAGAAACTTCTAGGCTTTGTCATTAAGCAGCCATGAGAAGCGCCACCAGGAAGGGCTCTGAGCACCTGCAGATGCCCGAATGTGGATGGTGTCAGGGCTGCGACACCCTGCATGTCTTCAGCTGCTCTGCAGCAGCAGGGGTGCAGGTAGGAGACCACTCCTGGCAGGGCTGCGACGGCCCAGGCACTGCTAGCAGGATGCTCTGCGTACAGAGGTACACAGGCTTTGGCAGCCTCCCGTGCTGTTCCAGAGCTGCACATCACCCTTTTGCCAGGCCAGCAAGCTCATTCTGTCATACCTGTCAGACAACACTAATCCCCAGCCTAATTCCTGAGGCTGGTACGCTCCCCTACAGCAGCAGTGCCCAGGGCCTGGCTCCCCCAAGGACGGGGATGCACTGTGGGCTCTGCATGCCTTTTCTGATCTTTCACTGCCCTGCCCTCAGTGTGGGACACAGCATAGTCCATGCCTAGCCCTGGTCTGGGTGCTTCATCAGTGCCTGCCTGCCCCACACATAATCACCACAGGAACACATCCAGCAGGCCAAAGTGCGCAGGGGAGGCTGCAGAGGAAGAAAAGGAAGGGGCCAAGTGTCCACACCCACAGCTCTGAGGGCTCAGAAAGGAAGAGATGAGTTGCAGAGGACAGGCATCCAGCTGGTGCTTGCAGGGGGTGGGCTCTGTGGGCACAGCTAGGTACAAGGAAGGAGCAAGAGGGTTTGCCCGCAGGACTGCTCACCAGTGCTGTCCTTGTGCCCGAGGGGCAGATGCAGCCACTGACACACTGCTGGCACACGCACAGTCTTTTGAGGAAGCACATTTCAGCCACCTGCCCTTGCCTGATGCTGCACTGGAAACCACCTTGGATCACAGCAGTATCCCACCAGCCCTTCCTAGCAGGCACCAACAGGAGGACTGAGGAAGCCCTGGAGCAGAGCTGCACCTCTGCTGGGCCCTTTTCACCTGGAAAAAAGAAAAAAATAAAAAGATGCCAGCATCTCTGGCAAAGGATTAGGGCTGAAAAATACCCAGGTTTAAGAGAAGTGATTCACTGGCATCCCGATGAAGGTAGCCAGCCTGGTCAGAAACGTGTGGCTGTTGTGCCAGCTCCACCCGAGGGATCTCTTCACATCCACTTCCAGCCAGGCTAACCTATTCATTTGTATTCCAGTGAACCACCCATAACTAAGAGATAGATGAATCCTAATCAACAGTAATTAGTATAACGCTAAATACACCTGCATATTTCAGCATACAGAAGATGCACCTTTCCGTAGAAAAAATAATCATAAATTTCCAACAAAGAGTAGTTCTCCTTTGTAGTACAGCCAGACTGCACTGTATTACACCTGCGGAGCTGCCAACATGAGATGTGGCCCTCACATACATAGCGCTACCCCTGGCCCCTGTAAGGAAGCGCCAAACAAGGCCAAAAGCCTCCATCGAGGTTCTTTCATAGCTGAAGCAGCAGCAAATGTTTTGCTACGTGAAGAGGACTGAAAGTTTTGGTGAAAGGCTCAGGGAGAGCTGGGAGCAAGGCAGAGCTTAGCAGCAGCCACCCCTGCCAGCAGAGCATCGGTGTTTGTGGAAAGACACGGTCCCAGGTATCTTCGCTCCTGTGTCAAAGGAGAATTTCTCTTCCCATCCTTGTCTCCTGCCCAGCAGGTTGCCGTGTCCTGCTGGTGGGTTTTGCGTCACTGCAGGGTCTGCAACACTCCCAGGAAGTTTGGAAGCACTCAGGAAAGGAAAAGCAGTGACCCCCCCCTTTGCACTGCAGATCAAGACTGGGGCGGCCTGGGTGAGGCCTGCTGTGGAGCCCCTGGGCTCCTGGGGCTGTCTGCACCGGAGTGGTTTAATTCCTTCAAACGGCTTCTTGCTTGAGGTCAGGCCCCACAAACTTATTTTAAGCAACATTTGCTCACATTTCTGCTGTGACTCTAAGCTGGAATGATTCCTGTCAAAGAATAAACTGTGTAGAAGCATGACTCTGGGCCGTGAAATGCAAAATGAAGCACTGGAAATGCCCTCACCTGCCTCAAATAATTGACGCTGGACCTTGTCCTCAACCAATGAGTAGAGGCTGGTGGGGAATGTGAAGCTCAAGCTACAGCCTTGGCTGCAGTGGCCACACAGTAGCAGCGTACAAGATCCTCAGGGCAGCAAGGAAGGTGCACAGCAAACTCACTGCCCTGCACTTCAGGAGAGCAGACTCTAGCCTCTTCAGGGACCTGCTTGGTGGAGTCCCATGGAACAAAGCCGTGGAGGGAGGAGAGGCCCAAGAAAGCTGGTTAGCATTCAGGGATCACCTCCTCCAAGCCCAGGAGCGATGCATCCCAGCAAAGTAGTAGTCAGGCAAAAAAGCCCAGAGGCCTGCATGGACAAACAAATTGGTCCTGGGCAAACTCAAACACAAAAAAGAAGCCTAGAGAGGGTGGAAGCAAGGACAGGGAACCAGGGAGGAATACAGAGAAACTGTCTGAGCAGCCAGGGATCAGGGTAGGAAAGCTAAAGACCCGGTAGAATTAAATCTGGCCAGGGGTGTCACGGACAACAAGAAAAAAAAACATTTGGGTACTCAGCAGCATTTGTGGGATGAAGAGAGCTCACAGAAAGGAACATTTTTTTATTACACAAAAATTGGTGTCTGATCAGAGGATAGAGAGCCAAATTACTGCCATGCAGAGAGACAGCAACACTCTGTTCTAGAAACTAATGGAAGCTGAGGATGAAGGTTGACTTCCATCAGTTTCCCAATCTGCATGTTGCAAAATGCAACCAAACATGCAGCTGGTTAAATATGTACTTGCAGCCCCTGTCAGGTCCTTTCTGCCAACTCAAATGGTGGGGGGGGTGTTGCCCCTTCTGGATGAGGATGGGAGGGATATAAGACAGGATGCAACCAGCTTTGGGAGCCATCGGCTATTTTGGGCAAGGGATGGAGAGAAGAAAGTGTAACCTGTAGAGCAAAAGCAAACTCATGTCTAAGAGGGCTTTTAGCCACAAATAAAGTGTCCAGTGCCCACCAGGAAGACAGGAATGCAGGTGAGTAGTGCCAGTAGAGATTCATGGGGCTGGTGCACTGCCACAGCCCCTGATTTCAGGGAAGAGAGCTCAGGAGAGAGGAGCATCCCCTGGGCTGCTGGATCTCACTGGCTGGGATCCCTCAGCAGTGTGTGGGTGAGCAGGAGGGGCTGCAGGTACCCCTCCTGCACTGCACCTGAGGGTGCCAGGAGGGTTGGTGCCCCTGGGTTCTGGGGCCTCATCCTGGCAGGTGCTCATGTCTGCCAGTCCCCTGAAATGAGGGTGATCAGCACCCTTCCAGATGAAGCCATCTCACCCCCAAGGAGGCTGCCAGAGCCCAGTGACCTTCAGGGCTCTCCCTCATGTCCTTCACACACAGGAAGATGTGAAGCTCCCTCTGACTGGGACCCCAAGCTGCAGTTTACCCCAAACCAGAGCAGCTATGCCTTGAAAGATCTGGTGGAGCTGAGCTGTGCTGGGGGGTACATGCCATCAGTCCCCCAGATCAGATGCATTTCGAAGGGGACCCAGACCTTCTGGAACAAGAATGCCACCTGCAAGGGTAAGCACAGCCCCATGTCAGCCTGACCCTGAGGTCCTGAGCTGGCAGCAGATAGGGGAACAACCCAGGAATGGGGAACCTCAGTGCTTTAGCTTGCCCCCCTTGTCCGGGCAGTGCTGGGGCACATTTTGCCTCCACATCTTGCTGGAGCTCTGTGCTCCTGGGGAGGGGTTCAAAGGCAGGAACAATGTCCTGCCACTGGGGGGTCCTGTAAGCCCTCTGCCTTCTAACAACTCCTGGATGTATGGCTGAGGTGATGGAAGTGGAAGGACCTCATGTGAAGGAAAAGCACAGGTGCCTGGATACACATTGAGAGAGCTACAGACTGTTTTGGTGAGACAGCAGGAGGTCCCCTCTGTCCCCTCTCCACCTTAACATTTGATAGTTGGTTGTGCTGTTGCCCCACTGAGCAGCAGGAATGCCAGAGTCCCTCCTCAGTGCTTCAGCTGAAAAGGACAGCCCAGACAGGAGACAAGAGGCAAGGTAGTACCAGTCAGGCAAGCCAGATGCTGCAGCAGTGGTTCCTGAGCAGTACAGAAGACTCCCAAAAAAGCCTTCCTGAGGTCTAACTCCTGTAATGTCCAGGGTGTCACCTTCCCTCTCCTTTCAGTGGCTGGAGGGCTTGCAGCACATTCCTGATACCTTACCATCTACCCATGACCCAGTTTGTTACCTGCACCCCAACTGACACCCACTTTCACCTCTGCCAGAAACATGCCAAAGGCCCCAGTGGGACCCAAGACTCCAGCTGGACCCAGACCAGGAAATGTACAAGAAGAACAAAAAAGTGGTGCTGAGCTGTCCTGTGGGTTTCCAGCCATCCTTCACCCAAGTCAAATGTGACAGGGAATTCCAGACAAACAGCAGTCATGAGGAACCTCTATACAGAAATGTTTGGTTTGGAAAGGGGAGCAGAGGTGGCTGGATCCAGATTCAGTCCAACGTGGAGTGCATTGGTAAGGGGGGCATCAGGAGCTCTTCTGGCTGCCACGCTCTACCACTAACACAGTGACTGTCCTTATGCCACCGCCTACCCTTGCCCTACCTTGTTACCTACCCCCCAACTAACACCCACTTTCACCTCTGCCAGAAACATGCCAAAGGCCCCAGTGGGACTCAAGACTCCAGCTGCACCCAGACCAGGAGATGTACAAGAAGAATGAAGAAGTGGTGCTGAGCTGTCCTGAGGGTTTCCAGCCATCCTTCACCCATGTCACATGTCAGGGGGAAGACCAGCCCATTACCAACTGGAATCCTGTCAACAGACACCCATGGCTGGGAAGGAACAGCAGAGGTGGCTGGGCCCAGATTCAGTCCAACGTGGAGTGCATTGGTAAGGGGGGCATCAGGAGCTTTTCTGGCTGCTACGCTCTACCACTAACACAGTGACTGTCCTTATGCCACCGCCTACCCCTGCCCTACCTTGTTACCTACCCCCCAACTAACACCCACTTTCACCTCTGCCAGAAACATGCCAAAGGCCCCAGTGGGACTCAAGACTCCAGCTGGACCCAGACCAGGAGATGTACAAGAAGAATGAAGAAGTGGTGCTGAGCTGTCCTGTGGGTCTCCAGCCATCCTTCACCCATGTCAAATGTCAGGGGGAAGACCAGCCCATTACCAACTGGAATCCTGTCAACAGACACCCATGGCTGGGAAGGGACAGCAGAGGTGACTGGGCCCAGATTCAGTCCAGCGTAGAGTGCATTGGTAAGGGGGGCATCAGGAGCTCTCCTGGCTGCCCCATTCTTTCACAAACAACATGATTGCTCATATGCCACCGCCTACCCCTGCCCCATCTTGCTACCTACCCCCCAACTAACACCCACTTTCACCTCTGCCAGAAACATGCCAAAGGCCCCAGTGGGACCCAAGGCTCCAGCTGGACCCAGACCAGAAGATTTACAAGAAGAATGAAGAAGTGGCACTGAGCTGCCCTGTGGGTTTCCTGCCCTCCTTCACCCACGTCAAGTGTGTGAGGTCATTCCTCGCCAACTATCGTTGGGAACCTGTATACAGAGAAGTTTGGCAGGGAAGGAACAGCAGAGGTGGCTGGGGCAGGATTCAGTCCAGTGTGGAGTGCATCGGTAAGGGGGCATCAGGAGCTCTCCTGGCTGCCCTATTCTTCCCTTCCTGAGCATGGCAAGGCAGGCTGTGTGTGCAAAGGAGATTTTGGGCCCTCTGCCTGCCTGGGGAAACTGTAAGTGCTGCTGAAGGCACTGCTGGGGCAGCCCCTGAGCCTGCCCTTGCTTGCACTGGGGCTCCAGGGGAGCCTTGGTGGGGACAGGGCTACTGCCAGCCTCAGCTCTGCGGATCCTGGCAGAAAGGGACTGGGATAAGGATGGGGGCAGTGGTCAGAGTGGACCATGTCAGGCCAGGGCAGAGCTCCCAGCAGGTAGTACTCCAGCATCATCACCTGGCTGACAGGTGGTGGAGGACAGCTCTGCCCTGTCTCCTCTCAGCCGGTGCAGGCATGTCAAAGGCCCCATATGTGGTTCTCATCTCTGGGTCACTGCTGCACACTGTTACTGCTGCAGCCAGGTTCTGGGCCAGGGTTTGATGCCTTCTCAGGAGGCCTCAGGGTGTTGTGGTTCTCTGTATGGGAGGCCATGAGTCCTTGCTCTAACACTGCCATGGTGCAGGCAGTGCCAGAGTTTTGCCTGGGAGAAGGCAGGATGGCCTCATCCCCAAGGTGCTCTGGACAAACTGCTGAGGGAATGGTGGGGATGATGGACGTTGGCTGCAGGCTGGAAGGGGCTCAGAGTGACCTTCTTGTGATACTTCCTTCACAGAAGTCTTCCAGGTTGTCCCTGGGACCTTGGAGATTTCCAGCACCAGCATCAAACTGAACTGGACCTGTAGGTTCCCTGTCACCTGCCAGCACATGCGGGCCACATGCCGCCTGGCAGTGCCTTCCTCCCCTCCTTGTGAGGCTGAGGAGGTGATGGGAGAGGAGATTCTGCACAGTGGGGAGGGCACATTTACCTGTCCCACTCTGCAGCCCTTCACTGACTACAGCATCACCATCGCCCTGCCCCCCAGCACAGTCCTGTACACAGAGGTCCTCAGGACAAAGGAAACAGGTACGTCTCCACCTGCATGAAAGGTAAAGGTGCCCTTTATCTGAGCATCCACTCCCTGCAGTGATGATCCTGGGTTCAGGACTGCTCACAGCCTGTGAGGCTCAGGGGAAGGGGCTCTGCAGGGCCCTGGAGCACAGCACTCTTCACTCTCCCTCTCCTCACCACACTGCTGCTGCTCCTGCTGCTGCTGTTCCCCACATGCAGCCTTTGTGGGGAACAAGCCTGCTCGGGGGGGTCCTGTGCAGCTTGTCCCCTGGCCCCAGAGCTGCCTGCACCCTGCCCTGGGCTCAGCCCCTCCTTGCTGGCCCCATGTGTGACCCTGTCCTCCTGTGCTTCCAGTGCCGGACAAGCCCGAGAAGCTGAGGCTGGATCCCAGCACAGGGTCCCTCAAGTGGGAGCCGCTGCCTTCCTGCAAAGGGGAGATCATTGGCTACCAGGTACAGGAGACCATGGACTCTTTGTGGTTTCCCTCACCTTGCCAGGTGCCTCCCTGCCTGGAGCTCTCTGCAGGCAGCTTGCCAGAGAGTGGGGAAGGGAAAGACTTGCTGACTTGCTGGAGGAAAGAGAAGTTCAAGGTTCTTTTGAGGGGGCTGTCACCACAGGGCCTGCGCTGTTGCAGTACCATGTCAGTGACATGTCAGGCTCATTACACTATACACAGCCCAGGAAAGGACCGGCCTCCCTCTTGCCCTCAGCTCTCCACAAACCTTGCTCCCTTGCTCACAGAGGCCGCCCCTGGGGCGCCTTGAGCCATGGCTCCACATTCCCCCTCTCCTCCTCGTCCTGCTTTGAGGCCCACACAAGGGGCCGCGGCTCCTGCTGGCTCCTCTCTGGGACCCTTCCACAAGTGGGGCAGGTGCAGGGAAGGGGAGGCTTGCCGGGGGCTTTGCTGTGTCTCCGTGTGCCCTGGGCAGGTCCCCAGAGGGCTGGTGGGAGCTGCCGGCCTCCAGCTGTGTCCTGTGTCCCCAGCTGAACATCACAGCCAGGCGTGCAGAGGACAGGGCCCTCCTGGAGATGGAGCGGCTGCAGCTGAGCAGCTCTGCCACCGAGCACCGCCTGCCTGAGCACAGCGCCAGCGGCAGCTGCGTGGTGACGCTGCAGGGACTCACGGCCGCCGGAGCCGGGGCTGCGTCCCTCTGGGAGCTCGGGGCCAGCAGGCCGGGTAAGGCTCGCCGTGCCCCGCTCCCGCCGCGGTGGCCAGGCCTGCGCCCTGCCCGAGGCAGCTCCCCGTCGCCAGCCCTGCGGCCTCCCGGCCACCGCAGCGGGGTCTGGGCGCAGGGGAGCCGAGCTCTGCAGCCTGCGTTGCCCGCGCCTGCCCGGCTCCCCACGCACAGCCTGCGCACTGACGCTCACTGATGCCCCGGCTCTTCCCTCCAGACACCCCGCACCCTCTCGGCATCAGCTGCCGCGGCGTCCGCGACGTCTCCCCATCGCAGGGGACCGTCGTGCTTCCCCTGCGCCCCATCGCCCAGCCCCCCGAGGCAGCGAGGTGAGCGCGGCCCCCGGCAGTCTCCCCCCTGCCAGCGCTTGCCCGCGGCGCTCTCCGCCCCGCTCTGCCTGTCGCCGCCTCCCGCAGCCCTCTCCTCCCCACCCTGCCTTGCAGGGAGCACCAGCTCATCGTGCTGGCCGCGCACAACGGCACGGCGCTGGAAGGCGCCTGCTGGGGGCAGCCGCAGCCCTTCCACGCCAGCCAGCAGCCTGGCACCTACGTGGCCGCCGTGCTCAACCTCACCGCCCCCACCGACTTTGTGCTGGGCGACGGCACCCGCGGGCAGGGCTACCACAACGCTGCCCTGCGGCCAGGCTGGGACTACACGGCCCTTCTGCGCCTCGGCCGCCGCTCTCAGCAGGTACCCGCGGCGGGGGCTGGGCCAGCTCCTGACGGCCAGCAGCGGTGCCGCACCAGCTCCGCTGCCGGCCGCTGTGCCCAGAGCCCGGGCGCCTTGGCAGGGCAGTGGCCTGAGGGTCCTCAGCCACTGCTGGGGCATTGGCTGGCCATGGGCAGGAGGCCTTTCAGCCCCCCAGACTGGGCTGTGGGGCAAGAGTGGCCTGAGGTCTCCCTCCCGTCTCTTCCAACAGGAAGAGAAGGTCACCTGTGTCTGCTACAGCTTCTCTCTTGGTAAGTGGGCTCCCCGCTCCCCGTGACTGAGGGGGGCTCCCACAGGTTCCCTTTTCCCAGACTGGCCGCTCCCCATGGACAGAAGCTGGCCTAGCGCAGGTGATGCTGGGTCTTGTTGTCCTGCTTAGATCTTCATGGAATTTCTCTGTATCTTGAGGCTACCTGTGGTAGATGAGCTTTGGGCAGCCTTGGTCTTCTTGTGTAGTCCTGGCACCTTTGACAGCTGGACGCTGTGCATCATCCCTTCCATCATCACATACTGCATCTTGGACCTAGTGCTCCCCTAATGCACGTGCACCTCACCAAACATTGGTTGTGCCAGGGGAAGTTTAGGGAGACAAGTATCACACCAAGCAGAAACCTACTTTCTTCTGCAGCAGCTTAGATATGTTGTAGTGCTACGCCTGTGGTCGGAGATGAGGGAAGCTGCTGTCCACCCCATTCTACTGTGGGATCTTCTGATCTCAGGTTCAGGCTATGAAGGAGCCTGAGTCAGGGTTCTGCTGATTGCAGGGCAGGAGCCAGAGCCTCAGGTGGGCAGGATTCCCATGGTTATGGCAGTAACACTGGTTGTTGCAGTCCTGGCACTGGGGATTTTGCTGCTCTTCATTCTCTTCAGGTCAGTATGTACCCCACCTCTCCTGCTCTCAGTGAGGCACACAGCACCTCGCAGTGCCTGGGAGTGTCCAAGCAGATCCTGACATTAGGCGAGGTGGGAAGCAGGGCTGTTACATGGGCAACAGCCTCTCTTCTGTCTCTTTCTTGTCCTGGCCTGTGTTCCCTGACTTGCTGTTTTTCAGGAGAAAATACAACAGGTCAAAAACCTCAGAGAACAACAGCACTATTCCCCTGCGGAGGTGTCAAGGAGGTGCAGTATAAGCAGAAGCCCTGCATGCTGGTTGGGCTGCCTGTTGAAAGCACAGGCAGGGTGCTTAAAGAGCTCTCTGACATGGGAAAAGGGATACTTCCCAGGAGAAAGGGACCTGCATGGAGAGGAACAAACTAGGGTTTGGTGGGGTCCTGACCACTGCAGTCCCTGCTTAGTCCCAGTTGCAGAGCTCCAGGGCTACACATCAGGTGGATGCTAAACTCCTGGTCTTGTGTCCACAGGTGTAAGCAAGCTGAACACACAAATTCCAGTGGAGGAACTGCTGGAGACTCTGAAGAGGTTTAAGAGGGCAGAAATAGAGGCAGAGCAGACAGAGGATGAATCGGTTGACAAACACAATGCTGGGCGTCTAGGAGAATATCAGGTCTGGTTTAGCTTTGTTTTCCCACCTGGCTGCACTTTCCACCCTACTCTCACCCCTTCCTCGGGTGGGTGATGCAGTTGGCCCTGACCATCCCCAGCAGACGTGTTAATATGCCTGTCTTCTTCCTCTGCAGCAATTGCCTTCCACTCTCTTGCATCCCTGCGATGCTGGGAAGGAGCTGTGTAATCAGGGCAAGAACCGCTACAAGAGCGTCATTCCATGTAAGCAGAACTCCCCACTTGTTGGCACAGGCTCTTACACGTGGTTGGGCATTTACAGGGTGTTGGGCTGTTGTAGGTGCCCCTCCAGCTATTCCTGAGCTCCTCAGCTCACCTGTGGCCACTGAAACCCAGAGGGTTTTTCCAGAATGATCATGTTGGCCCCGCTGCCTTATATCCAGTTGGAGATTTGTTCTTCGGATCTCCCTGCGAGCTCGTGCACCGCTGTATTCCTGTTCCTACTGTTAGTCATTGCTGGACACTGCCATTTCCCACCCAGAGGTAGCTATTTGTGGAATAGCAGAGGGAGTGACCTAATTTCTATCAAAACTTAAGGCTCCTCTGGGACCTGTATGTTATGGGCACTTGAATATTGCATTAGCAGTGTTCTCCAAAAAATATGTGGCATTTCCTGCTCTGTCATGTCACCTTTCATCTCATTAAGTGTTCTTTACCTATCAACATGTCCTGAAGCCTGGAGTGCTGCTGAGGAGGGGGCAGACAGTCGCAAACTTTCCTAAATTACATTCCCCTCCTTAAACTGCCACTTCGTTGCTGCTCCAAAGAGAGTCCACTGACTCCCACCTCCTTTTTCTTTCAGATGATCACTGCCGTGTTGTGCTGGAGCCCTCTGACATGGGGAATGACTACATCAATGCCAGCTATGTGGATGTAGGTAGTGAGGCAATGCTGCCCTGGCTGGGTTGGAGAGGTGCCTGCTCACATGGGTGGCCCCAGGGTCTGGCATTCGCTGCCCCTGAAGCGCTGGCAAATCTTGGAATGTCTCTTCCACTGCGTCCTCTCTGAGCTGTCCAGAGTATTATGGGTCTGTGTGCAGTTCTCACCCCTAACAAAAGGGGACCTGTGTAGGGGACAGGCGTTGAGGTGCAGCCCCTGAGTACCCACTCTTGGGCTGGCCAGGAGTAGTGCTTTTGGACACACACACACACACACACACTGAGGACTCTGGGCTCTGGTGCCTGTGGGGGTGGGTCCTTCATTTCATTCCCTGTCAAATGTTTAATCTGTGTGATCAGAGATGTTTCAACCTCTCCCCACAGAGCTACCGGAGCCCACGCTTCTTCATTGCAGCTCAAGGTGGGTGCTCCCAGGCCTCATGCTCTGAGTACTCTGAGGAGGGGAGAGCTTGGACAGCAGCCTAGGAGCTATTAACGGCTCAATCCAAGGCCCTGTACCTCCTCGGCCTCTACCCTGCACAGTGGTTTCAGCTGCTGCAGGGCATGGAAGTCCTCATTTTGGCAGTGGCCAGCTGGAGCTGGTGGTCCCTGCACTGCCCAGGCTGAGGGCTGACACCTCTGCACTCAGTGGGCTTGGAGGAAGGCTTCTTCCAACCATGCACAACTGAGATGGGCTAGTCTGCACTGAGCAGCATGGGGTGAGGAGGCCTCAGACCCCCTGCAAAGCTACAGAAATGCTCTTCAAGAAATAGAACCCCAAAGGAGGGACAGCTCACGGTCATCTTGAGAGTCTGGATGGAGAAAACCCTGAAGCAGCAGTGTTTCCCTGGGCAAACCTGCCCTTCCACTTCTTTGTCTCAATTTCTAACATGGGTGCTGGAGCCAAGGTGCCCACACCCTCTGCCCGGTGTTGCTGTGCCCAGGCTGTGTAGTGTTAGTCCCTGGACAGAGGGAAGCCCAGGGCTGTTTGTAGGCTGGGAAGGTCTGAGATGTGCCTGGGAGCAGCTACACCCCCACAGCTTGGACACTGGCACAGGGCTTTCCTCTTCTTCCCCAAGGCCCCTTGCCTGGGACAGTGCTGGATTTCTGGCAGATGGTCTGGCAGGAGAAGATCTCGGTCATTGTGATGCTGACAAGCTTAGTGGAGCAGAACAAGGTAGAGAAACCATCTCAGCCTGTGCTCAGCTTGGGCCTCCTGAGAGCCCAGGCTTCCTTGCCTGCTCTGGTTTGCTTTGCTCCCAGCGCAGGTGTCCATGAGAGTGGGCAGAAAGCAGCTCCACAAGGCTGCTGGCTCGCTTTGCTCCCCTCCTGGGTTTGCCTGTGCTTAGTGGTCTCACTGCTGTTGGCAGACCAAATGCAATCAGTATTGGCCAGAACAGGAGCAGGTCTATGGGGACTTCACCGTGACACTAAACAACACCAAGACCACCACGGGCCTTGTCACACGCATCTTCTGCCTGCAGAAGGTAAGCTTGCTGGGTGGCTGAGATGGGGGTGCTGGATGCTTTTTAGGTTTCAGCAGCTGGTGGGGCTTATCAGCCAAGAGACACAGCAAGGAGCCCTGCCTGGGCTGCAGCACTAGCAGGTCAGTGTTGATACCACTGGATGCCATGCCAGGGCATCAGCCTCAGGTTTCTGTGCCAGGCAGAGGCAATTGGCCCTCTGCACTGGTCATCCTGACTGGATGTGGATAGATGCACATGGGTAGGTCATGCATCCTTGAGCACTTGGATGATGTCATCAGAGAGGTTGTAAAAGCAATTAAAGGATGTAAAATGGTATCTCTGTACATCCAGGATGACAGGACATGTGCCTGCCTGTCACCTGGGCCAGTCTGCAGAGGGTCCACACTGAAGCTCTGTCTGTCGCTGACAGCTCCTAAACCTGAACAGATCGTTTATGGTTTAAGATAATTTACAAAATTACATTTCTCAAGGTGGGTGCCTCTGCTGAAGTTGCGCCTCAGATAATAAGGAGAAACTGAAGGACCTTCAAGGAGAGGGAAACAGGCACAATATACAGAAATTGCAGTGATTGCCCAAGCAGAGTCAGGCTGAGAGGCAAAGCTCCTAGAGCACCTGATGGGTGGGACATAGCAGTCCATTCTTCAGACCAAGTGAATATGAAGTTTAGAGAAATATACATGATGGGCTGGTAATAAAAGTGCCCACATTCCCATCGGTGCATACCAGCCTCAGGAAATACCTTATCTGGGGAAGCCAGGGCTTTTCAATGACTACAGACACACTCTGCACTGTGGTTTTAATTTTTTCCCCTCCAGGGCACAAGCTGCACTTGCTGCTCTGATTTCTTTGCTGGCAGCATGGGGAAGCAGAGAACAAAGTGAATTGTGCAGCGTTGTGCTGGGTGGATTTGCCCTTTGCTGTCTGATGAGCAACAGTGGAGCAGTGATTGTGAGGGGTGCTGGGGGGTGGGGTTGGGGAACACTGTGTGCTGCTGCTCCCTGAAGCAGTTTTCTTCACTGCTCCCTACTCTTTGGTATGCAGTTATTTCACCCAAGTTCCCAGGCTGGTTCCTGCTCCCAGCTGTGCCTCCCTCTTTGCAGGCAGGCTGTGTTCTCCCAAGAGTGGTGGAGCAGTTTCACTACCTGCTATGGCCGGACCACGGGGTCCCGAGAAACCCCACACAACTCCTCTACTTGGTGGAGCTGGTGAACAAGAGGGGGTTGGAAGCACCTGCTGGACCTGTGCTGGTGCACTGCAGGTACTGGGGCTGGGAGTGCTGGGGTGCTGGGGCCAGGCTGGCCTGGGCAGTGCTGACCCCCTTGTTTTCTGTACCCTCAGTGCAGGGATCGGGCGGACAGGTACCTTCATCGCCCTGGACTTCCTCCTGAAGATGGGGAAGGTGGAGGGGAAGGTGGATGTGTTTCACTGTGTGCAGAGGCTGCGGGAGCAGCGAGTCAGCATGGTGCAGACCAAGGTGAGGAGTGTTCCCTGCTCCTTGTGTACTCCCAGGCTGCTTTCCACCCTTCCCAATGATGTGGAGTGCAAAGCCACGCTGGCCACACCATTCATGACCTAGCCACAGGGACTGGAGCTGCCAGGTGATGGAGGCTGCAGGATCTTGTTTTCAATGCTGTGTCCAAACCTGTTTGGGATCCATGTTGCCATGAGACCCTCTGAAGTGCAAGCAGCTTTCATATGTACCAATAATCCTGGTTCAGAAAGGCCCCTGTTGGCAAGGAGCATGCATCAGGGGCCGTATGTCATAGAATCATAGAATGCTTTGAGTGGGAAAGGACCTTAAAGATCATTAAGTTCCAACCCCCTGCAAACCCCCCTCCCACACCTCTCACTACACCAGGCAGCTCAAGACCCCATCCAATCTGGCCTTGAACACCTCCAGGGAGGGGGCAGCCACCACCTTCCTGGGAAACCTGTTCCAGGGTCTCACCACGCTCATAGTGAAGAATTTTTTCCTAATATCCAACCTAAATCTACGCCCTTCCAATTTAAAACCATTCACCCTAGTCCTATTATGACATGCTTTTCTAAAAAGGCATTTAGGGCATGTCATGATAGGACAGGCTTTCAGCATGCATCTTCTGGGCTGTAGTGTCCTGGCTGAGGGACTACGGCCTCATGGTCTGCTCAGTGTTGGGGCAGAATGGACTTGGCTTATTGCTGGCAAGGGTTGATAGCAGTGAGTTGGTGGTTTGGAGTCTCAGGGCTCCTCATGGAGCAGCTCTAGACTGTCCAGCTGACCTGTATCCTTATGCAGGAGCAATACACCTTCTTGTATGAGGTGCTGCTTGAAGGCTTGCTCTGTGGCAGCACCGGGGTCCCAGTGGAGAGCATCACCAGCCATGTCTGCAGCCTTCGAGAAGCTAGGACCTCAAGGCACAACACTGTTCTTGAGGAGGAGTTCAAGGTACCACCAGGATCTTGTGCACTGGGTCTGGTGCTGTGGGGGCTGGTCTGTGGGGTCGACATGGGGAAGAAGCATTTCTCTTGGATGGCTGAAGAAGGGGAGGAGCTGACAGGCGGGAATCATCCCCACAGGCCCTGCAGAAGTTTGCTGAGTTGTTCCAGCTCCTGCCATGCAGAGAAGCAGAGAAACCCAGCAACCAGCCCAAGAACCGCAAGCCAGGCATCCTGCCAGGTACCTGCCCCTTCCCCCAGCACTGTGCTGTGGCAGCTTCTGGCAGGATCCACTCAGCACTTGCTAGTTGGCAATAAATATAGGTTAGGCTGGTCCCAGCCAGACCCCATCCCTGCTTCCTTCTGGGCTTCTTGGAGGCATGTGTTCATAGGGTACACCAGGGATAAACATGTCCTTGGGGACAGTCTTTCCCACAGGAGGAGCCCAGGTGAGGTATCAGGGAGCAATGAGGAGCGGGGACCTGCTGTGCCTCTGTGCCTCCACCCATGGGGTTTTGGACATGCTCAGGCAGCCCTGAGCTGTCACTGGCCATGGGGCTGGTGGTGCCAGCTCCGCCTGTGCTGCCGGGAACCACGCTGACCCCATCACTTGCAGGGAGAGCCCTGCGGCTCTGTGCCGGGAGTGGGGGGGGTCTCACCGTGTCTTGCTCTGCCCCTCGTGTTTGCAGCGGATTGCTGCCGGCCCATCCTGATGTCCTCGCTGAACGCAGACGGCTCACCAGGTTACATCAACGCTGTGTTTGCCCACGTAAGGCTTCAGCCCGAGCGCGGGGTGGGAGAGCAGCAGAGGACACCCCCCTGCACCACCGCTTAAGGCAGGGGGAGGTACACCGCACCACCCTGGTTTGGGGTGTCCCAGCCCTGGGGCTTCTTCACGGCGGCCGCTTCCCAGAGGCTGGGGCCCTGCTGCCAGGAGGGGGGCCCTGCTGCCAGGAGGGGACCCCCGAGAACAGCCTGAGCCCTGCGTGGGCGGCAGCTCAGCTGGCTGCTGCACAGCCCCTGGCTTCTGCCTGCTGGGACCAGAGCGCCGCTGCGACGGGCTGCGAGGGCAGCGGGGTGCAAGCATGCTCCCAACAGAGCTGGGGTACCCTGCGTCTCCCTGGGCTCTGCCCAGGGCCCACAGAGCCACGTCTTTGGGGAGACAGGGGACTGCTCACAGCGTCGGAGGGCTTTCAGGGCAGGAGTGCGGGGGGGATTGTGTGACCTTTCCCTCCCCCACGCCCCGTTGTGTTTTGCAGACATACACCCAGGAGGACAGACTCATCATCACCCAGCTGCCTTTCTCCACCACGCTGGTGGATTTCTGGTCTCTGGTCTGGGATTACACCTGCACATCGGTGGTCATTCTGAACCAGCTCCAGGAGCTGGACAAGGTCAGCAGCCCATGTGCAGCCCTCCCCTCTCTCAGATCCCCGTGGGGCCAGGCAGGGTGTTTTCTGCCTTTGCCTCCACACAGCTCTTCCCATGCGAGATTTGATTGCTGCAGGAGCTCACTGCAAGCTTGTGGGCTCCATCCATGTGATGTGGTTTTGCCCCAGCCCACAGCTGAACACCACACAGCCACTCTCTCATGGGGTGGGTGAACCATGACACCATGAGAACCCCAAGGACAGTCCCAGCACCATGGCTGTGCAGCAGTGAGGTGTCCCCAGCCTCACAGCAAGGTTTTGCTTACCCCTGCCCAGGTATCCTCTCTGCAGAAGTGCCATTTTTCTGGCTGCAGCACCACAGCCTGGTCCCCAGGAAAGAGAGGTGGAGCATCCACATGCACACTGTGGTTTATGGGCAAGGGAGGTGTGAGCACATCTATGCAAGGTGCTGAGCTCTGCTTTGCATGCAGGTTGGAGCTGGGTGTGATCATGCACATGTCTCTCCTCCAGACATACGTGGAGTTCTGGCCCACCCAGGGTGAAGCTGACTATGGCCGTTTCCATGTCCACCCAGTCTCAGAGGAGTTTGGATCTGGCTTCTCAGCCTGGACACTTGTCCTCTCCAACAGGCAGCAGGTGAGGTCTTTGCACAGAGGTGGTGCAATCCTGCAAGAACAGCCTTTACAAGAGCTAGAAGAGCTGGCCAGGCTCCAGCTTCAGCAGGCTTTGATTTGCAGTCAACATCCCAGCTAGGGATGTCAGAGGCCCTGGAAGGGCGCTGGCCCAAGCAGAGACTTCTGCCTTGGGAGGGAGGTTAGTTCTAAGAGGGTCAGACTGCAGACAGAGGTACAGGGCAAAGGTACATTTGGGTACCTTTCTAACTTGGAGGACATCAGCCACAGACAGTTTGTGTATGTCAATGGTGGTTTGTGGGTGATGACAGCTATTACAGCTAGCTGGACACTGCACTAGCATCAGTTTGAGCTTCACCTCTCATCTTGTGCTCTGTCTGTCTGCTGGTCTCAGAGCAAGCAATGCAGAAGGGCAAAGTCTGGGACTGGGTCTTCTCCCTCATGGAGACACCCCCATGTGTCCCTCCCTTCTCTCCACAAAGCCAATGGGCTTCTTCCCTGCCCAACCCAGTGTCTTTCTTCTCCACTAGCCCAAGAAGTCTGCACTGGAAGTCCAGTTCTGGCAACTGCAGGACTGGCCCATGCAGCAGCGTCTTCCCCCACACCCAGACACCATCATCAGCCTCCTAGGGAAGGTGGAGACACACCATCGGCAGAACCAAGATGGACATATCCTCATTGCCTGCTGGTGAGTTATGACTTTCAGAGGAGCAGCCATGGCACAGAGCTGGCCCTGCATAAGCTGCATCACTGGACCTGGGTCACAGCTCTGTCATGGGTGGAGATAAATGGCGATGAACTCAGCTGTTTTCAGGGAGAACAGCTTCCCTGTTGAGGTGTCTGTTTGCAGGATCTGTGGACAAGATCATCCTGAGATCTCTGCCAGCTGATCTCAAAGCAAGTGACTCTTCCCTTGCTCTCCTTGGCAGGGATGGTGCCAGTCGGAGTGGGATCTTCTGTGCTGCTAGTTTCCTCTGTGAGCAGATCCAGAGCGAGGGGCTCGTGGATGTATCCCAGGCCGTCAGGATGCTGAAGAGGCGGCGCAGACAGCTGATTAAAGATGTGGTAGGTGTTGACTTCAGTCAAAGCTGGGATGACAACACCAGAGTAAGAGCCATAGGCTGGACTGTCCCAGCAGCTGCCCTAGTGCCCCTGTGCCCAGGTCATCCTGGAGCCAGCAGCGCCAGATGAGACCTCTGAAAAGCCTGTTTTCTGCTGCTGGGATACACCCATTCGCTCAGGGGCAGGGCCTTCAGAATTAGATGGGCACCAGAGCATCCTGTGGACTGAGCTGCCCCTTTCTGGTCCACTGCTCAGTGGACACACCCACTGGTGTCCTGCAGCCACATCACCCTCACGATCTGGGTGCTAGAGGCCATTATAGGGTGAGCACCTCAGAAGGGACTGAGCAGCAAAAGCTTCATGCCATGGATGCTGTCTCTCCTGCTGAGACCAGTTTGCTCCAGCATTGGGGTAGCCCAGCCCTCAGCTACTGGAGCACCATGCCTGTGGTTCCTCAGTGGGGGAAGATGGGCTTCAAAATGAGAGGAGTGAGTTGTACCTGTGCCTGACTTGCTCAGGAATAAGCTGGTCACCAAGGCTGGCCTTCCACTGCAGCTGTGGGTGTTCTCACATGCATCCTTCTGTCCACAGGAGCAGTATGGGCTCTGCTATGAACTAGCCCTCAGTTACCTGAATTCATTTGAAACCTATGGGAATTTCAAGTAGAGATGTGGCCACAGCTCAACCCTGGCCAGGACTCTGACTCTCTTGACAGCCCTCCATCAGTAACAGTGGAAACCAGAGGTGACAAGAATCGTGTGCACAGCCCCATGATGCTTTACTTCCCTGAAAAGCCACCCCCAGGGTCCTCTGTGGCTGGAGAGCACTGGATGTCTCTAAACTGTGGTCAGGCTTTGAAGCAGAACCTGTCCTTTGCCCAGAGTGCACAGCAAATTACCTGGACTCACAGCCTGAATATGCAGACCTGAGAAGAGGCACCAGCACTTGACCTGTCTGTGCCAGGGATGAAGAGAACCAGCTGTCCCATCCAGGGCCCCTTGTCCCTTCAGACAGCCCCATGGAAAGTGGGGTAGTCTTACCCAAACTGTGTTTTGCCCAGGGATTTCAGATGAGAG
The DNA here is from genome assembly GCA_022605575.1 of Laterallus jamaicensis coturniculus. Lineage (NCBI taxonomy): Eukaryota > Metazoa > Chordata > Aves > Gruiformes > Rallidae > Laterallus > Laterallus jamaicensis. The sequence continues at coordinate 11,762,782 of JAKCOX010000024.1, read as the reverse complement.
CAGCTCTGGTAACACACAGATGGTTTTAGTTGTTGCCAAGCAATCATGAAGTGTTCAGCTTCTCACACCGCCCTGCTAACAAGAAGGTGGGGTGTGCCCAAGCAGCTGAGAGGGGACAGCTTACCCAAACTGGCCAGAGAGGTATGTCATGCCATATGACCTCACTCTGTATATAACCAGGGCTTGGCCAGGAGGTAGCATGACTTGGGAGCTAGCTGAGCATCAGCTCTAGGTGGTGAGAAAGTGTGCTGTTCACCACTTGTGTATTATTTTATCATTATTCTCTTCCTTTCCTGACCTATTAAACTGCCTTTATCTCAACCCATGAGTTCTACCTTTTTTTTTTTCAGTTCCCTGCTCTATCTCACTGGCAGAGCAGTGAGAGCAGAGTGGGGGGAGTAGTGAGCTTGTGTGCTCGTTGTAGCTGCCAGCTGAGTGAAACCACGACACAGCTCCAGAGAGCAGCAGCCAGTCTGGTTTCACCATGGCAATCACAGGTTCTAGCAGCTCAACTCAGATACCCTGGACGTGGTTCCACCAGGGGCTGCTGCACCAAGGAGGCTGGGTCTGCCTTCATGGCTCAGGGGCAAGACAAGCACAGGACAGACACCATGCCCTGACAGACAGGACACTAAGTTGTGCCAAAACAGACACCATGCTCTGACAGACAGGACACTAAGTTGTGCCAAAACAGACACCATGCTCTGACAGACAGGAGGCCAAGTGTGCCAAGACAGACACCTGGCTCTGTTCTGTGCCTCACCAGTAAAATCTCTGTGCTGGCCGTGGTCATGGTGACATTTGATCTTTTCTTCCAGGCTTGTGCTGGTATAGGGCTTGCAAAGCAGCAGAGAGCACACAGGTCCCTCAGCTCTGGGCACAGCATGGGTGCAGAATACCCTCCTGCCTGAGATGTGCACTGAGGGACACTCCCCTTTCTGTGATTCCCTCCATCCAAACTGAGAGCTGCCCAGCACAGCCCCGAGGGCTGCAAACATTGTCAAGCACCCGTGACCAAAGGGGTCAGAGCAGACCTGCTCAGGAGCTGTCTGCAGGGGGATGGTAGCCTGAAGGCGCAATGAAGGCACAAGGCAGGAGCTGTGGTCAGGCAGACAGCCCACACCAAACCACAAGCCTTTATTTGGTTGTCCAGACAGAGCAGGCAGAGTCGTGAAGGCGGCCCAGCCAGGCCAAGGTCCAGCAGAGCTGTGGGTTTGGCTGAGTATCAGCAGACAGAACCGGAGGAGAGGGGTTAGGAACCTTGGCCATGGCAGGAGCATGGACTCCCCTTCAGCCTGGGTCCGTGTGGGTCAGGGACTAGGAAATCTCATGCACAGTTCCTGCTTCCAGGAAAGTAAAAATGAAGCAAAGCCTAAAAAAAAGGAACTGTGGAAATTTGTGTTGGAAGGAATTAAACAGCTGGGCGGTGAAGGGCATGGGGAAAAAAGGAGATCACAGCCCTCCTCGGCCTCCTGTTTTCCTCTTGCTCTGCTGGACTGGATCCAACCGCCAGTGCTGGCCAGTCACAGGACAGCCAAGGAGCCTGGCAGCTGCTAGCACCAAGCTGGGGTCGTCCTCCACATCTTCTGCACTTCCTCACTGCTCTGAATGCCTCCAGCAGTCCTGGGCAGGGGCTGGACTGACTGCTCTCCAGCCTGGCCACATTTACCTGTGGACACCCAGGGCAGAGGCTGCTGCATGCCCTCAGCTGCATAAGGAGCTCACACCACCGCAGCGCCTGCCACAGCCACTCTTCAACCCAGCTGTGCCCAACCACAGGTCCCCAGAGGTGCCTGCTGGTGCCAGGCAAGAGAATCTGTCCTTCAGCCTGACCCTCCTGAGACCCACTCTAGCAGCTCTCTCCTGGGGAGAGCTGACATGACCATGGGTCCCTCAGGTGGCTGAGCCATGAGACACTCATTTGGATGCCCATCTTTTCTTGCCCCTGACCCAGCTCCACGCTGGGAGCATTGCCTGGAGACATGCTCTGCTGCCACATGGGGCATAGCAGGCAGAGCCACCCTGACCATCCCCAGCACCACAGGGTTGGAACAAACCCTGGGTGTGTCAGTGAAGAGGATGAGCTCAAGTTTCTCCTGAGGGTCAGGTTCTCCTGGAAGGTACCTCTGCCCCTTCCAACTGCCAACCAGCCCTTTCTGTGATGGTGGTCCAGAAAATTGCAACGTCCTACCTTTTTAATTATCCTCCCTAGCTTTTCTGGACAGATTTCCTTCTCCTGGAAAGACAAAAAGAAAGAGTCCTGAGTAAGAGTCTGGAATTGCCCGTGGCCCTGCTAAACCTGTCCCCTTTGTAATCACCTGGAAACTATGAACAACAGGATCCCTGAAAAAAGGAGGAGGAGTACCAACAGCACAACCACCCCAATCACAGTCCCCCGCCACGAAGCTGGACGCTGCTCTGCAACTAAGACAGAGAGAGGAGAGGGTGCCAGAGCCCGAACCGTGTTCTGGCAGTGGCCCCAGCAAAGACAAAGGATATGTTGAAGTGTGCAGAAAGGTGTCTCGGTTTGAGTTTCTTCTGTGATGCAGAATGACCCCATGTATGCGAAGCCAAAGGTTTCTTTTGCCCACCACAAGACCCAGCATCACCTGCGCTAGGCCAGCTTCTGTCCATGGGGAGCGGCCAGTCTGGGAAAAGGGAACCTGTGGGAGCCCCCCTCAGGCACGGGGAGCGGGGAGCCCACTTACCAAGAGAGAAGCTGTAGCAGACACAGGTGACCTTCTCTTCCTGTTGGAAGAGACGGGAGGGAGACCTCAGGCCACTCTTGCCCCACAGCCCAGTCTGGGGGGCTGAAAGGCCTCCTGCCCATGGCCAGCCAATGCCCCAGCAGTGGCTGAGGACCCTCAGGCCACTGCCCTGCCAAGGCGCCCGGGCTCTGGGCACAGCGGCCGGCAGCGGAGCTGGTGCGGCACCGCTGCTGGCCGTCAGGAGCTGGCCCAGCCCCCGCCGCGGGTACCTGCTGAGAGCGGCGGCCGAGGCGCAGAAGGGCCGTGTAGTCCCAGCCTGGCCGCAGGGCAGCGTTGTGGTAGCCCTGCCCGCGGGTGCCGTCGCCCAGCACAAAGTCGGTGGGGGCGGTGAGGTTGAGCACGGCGGCCACGTAGGTGCCAGGCTGCTGGCTGGCGTGGAAGGGCTGCGGCTGCCCCCAGCAGGCGCCTTCCAGCGCCGTGCCGTTGTGCGCGGCCAGCACGATGAGCTGGTGCTCCCTGCAAGGCAGGGTGGGGAGGAGAGGGCTGCGGGAGGCGGCGACAGGCAGAGCGGGGCGGGGAGCGCCGCGGGCAAGCGCTGGCAGGGGGGAGACTGCCGGGGGCCGCGCTCACCTCGCTGCCTCGGGGGGCTGGGCGATGGGGCGCAGGGGAAGCACGACGGTCCCCTGCGATGGGGAGACGTCGCGGACGCCGCGGCAGCTGATGCCGAGAGGGTGCGGGGTGTCTGGAGGGAAGAGCCGGGGCATCAGTGAGCGTCAGTGCGCAGGCTGTGCGTGGGGAGCCGGGCAGGCGCGGGCAACGCAGGCTGCAGAGCTCGGCTCCCCTGCGCCCAGACCCCGCTGCGGTGGCCGGGAGGCCGCAGGGCTGGCGACGGGGAGCTGCCTCGGGCAGGGCGCAGGCCTGGCCACCGCGGCGGGAGCGGGGCACGGCGAGCCTTACCCGGCCTGCTGGCCCCGAGCTCCCAGAGGGACGCAGCCCCGGCTCCGGCGGCCGTGAGTCCCTGCAGCGTCACCACGCAGCTGCCGCTGGCGCTGTGCTCAGGCAGGCGGTGCTCGGTGGCAGAGCTGCTCAGCTGCAGCCGCTCCATCTCCAGGAGGGCCCTGTCCTCTGCACGCCTGGCTGTGATGTTCAGCTGGGGACACAGGACACAGCTGGAGGCCGGCAGCTCCCACCAGCCCTCTGGGGACCTGCCCAGGGCACACGGAGACACAGCAAAGCCCCCGGCAAGCCTCCCCTTCCCTGCACCTGCCCCACTTGTGGAAGGGTCCCAGAGAGGAACCAGCAGGAGCCGCGGCCCCTTGTGTGGGCCTCAAAGCAGGACGAGGAGGAGAGGGGGAATGTGGAGCCATGGCTCGAGGCGCCCCAGGGGCGGCCTCTGTGAGCAAGGGAGCAAGGTTTGTGGAGAGCTGAGGGCAAGAGGGAGGCCGGTCCTTTGCTGGGCTGTGTATAGTGTAATGAGCCTGAGGCCAGGTCACTGACATGGTACTGCAACAGCGCAGGCCCTGTGGTGACAGCCCCCTCAGAAGAACCTTGAACTTCTCCTTCCTGCCATGCCAGGCTGAATGCTGACTGTCTACATGAAAACGAAAGACCGAGTTTCCTCCAGGGATTCTCAGATGGAGCCTCCCTTCCCATTTGCCAATGCATCATCTGAATTTCTCATGAGATGCTGGGCCATCCTTGCTCCTGTCAAGGTCTTTATGGAAATGGCCTCTTGGGAATATGCAAAAATGGAGTAAACTCAAAGTAGGAAAAAAATATTCTTTTCAGAAATAAACATGAAGTCTGTCCTCAGAAAGGGCATAGTGCTCGTTTTTAAAGGCCTCACCTCTCCTCAGTGCTAGGACACAGGGCAGCAGCATAGGAAGAGTCCCAAACACAGAGGCAGGGCAGGTACTTCCAGCCACACACTGAGGAAAACCCAAAGGAACGGTACAACTACAGCAGTGGTACTCCCGATGGTACAACAACAGAGCTCTGACAGAAAACGGGGGTGGTTTCGGGGAACAGCTCAAACCACAGGCTTCCCTGGGGCAGGAACCAGAAACAAGCATGCAAGAGGCCCAGGAAATCCTGTGAGGCCACCCCAGCAGACACGTCACCAAGGTTGCACACTGAGATGCAACGTCTGCAAAACCCCAGGCTGAGCGGCCGTGTGGGGGGAAGCCCAGCATGCAGCAAGCAGCCCCCAGCAGGCAACTCCACAGCATGAGGAACGTCAAGGGTGAGAAAGAAAATGCTCATGCTCCTCACAGCCAGATATTCCCCTAGACTGGCTGGGAACTGCAAGTCAGCAAGACTTTCCCTTCCCCACTCTCTGGCAAGCTGCCTGCACAGAGCTCCAGGCAGGGAGGTGCCTGGTAAGGTGAGGGAAAACACAAAGAGTCCATGGTCTCCTGTACCTGGTAGCCAATGATCTCCCCTTTGCAAGAAGGCAGCGGCTCCCACTTGAGGGACCCTGTGCTGGGATCCAGCCTCAGCTTCTCGGGCTTGTCCGGCACTGGAAGCACAGGAGGACAGGGTCACACATGGGGCCAGCAAGGAGGGGCTGAGCCCAGGGCAGGGTGCAGGCAGCTCTGGGGCCAGGGGACATGCTGCACAGGGACCCCCCGAGCAGGCTTGCTCCCCACAAAGGCTGCATGTGGGGAACAGCAGCAGCAGGAGCAGCAGCAGTGTGGTGAGGAGGGGGAGAGTGAAGAGTGCTGTGCTCCAGGGCCCTGCAGAGCCCCTTCCCCTGAGCCTCACAGGCTGTGAGCAGTCCCGAACCCAGGATCATCACTGCAGGGAGTGGATTATCAGGCTGAGCTGCCAGGTGAAGGGTTTATCCACCTCCATTACCTGTGACACTGCACAGGACTGTCCCTCATGCACACATACCTGTTTCCTTTGTCCTGACTAACCATGTGAAAAGAATCGTGCTGGGGGGCAGGGAGATGGTGATGCTGTAGTCAGTGAAGGGCTGCAGATGGGGACAGGTAAATGTTCCCTCCCTTCCATGCAGCATCTCCTCTCCCATCACCTCCTCAGCCTCACAAGGAGGGGAGGAAGGCCCTGCCAGGCGGCATGTGGCCCGCATGTGCTGGCAGGTAGCAGGGAGCCTACAGGTCCAGTTCAGTTTGATGCTGGTGCTGGAAATCTCCAAGGTCCCAGGGACAACCTGGAAGACTTCTGTGAAGGAAACATTGCAAAATGGTCACTTCCTTCCCTTCCCCTCCAAGCACTGAATTCTGCTTCAGTCAGACCACCTTGCCAGGTTGGAAAGTGAGAGACTGAAAGCGATTTTTCCAGCTGTCTGGCAGGGTCACTCAGAGAGCTTAGACCATGCATGGAATTGTCCCTGGTTGAGGGGTGACAGGAGAAGCATCCTCTTCCCCTCTCACAGACCTCCCCATGCTGCCCATGCTCACAGCTGCCTGTGGGAAACAAACACTCCTGATGTGGGTAGGATCTCAGGACAATCTTTTCAAAACTTCAGCAACTGGGTTTCCAAATCAGCTCCTGCACCCTCTGAGCCCTCTGCCCCGGTGGTGACATCATGTAGACCACACACTCCACCACACGTAGCTGTCCCATGCTTCTCTCCTTTATGAACATGCTCTTGCCAAAAGTCTTTGGGGACACTCTTATCACCACCCTTCCAGCAATAACCTCCCACCCAATGGTCAACTGCAGGCTGGACAGGGCAAGCTCAGGGGCTGCCCCAGCAGTGCCTTCAGCAGCACCTACAGTTTCCCCAGGCAGGCAGAGGGCCCAAAATCTCCTTTGCACACACAGCCTGCCTTGCCATGTTCAGGAAGGGAAGAACAGGACAGCCAGGAGAGCTCCTGATGCCCCCCTTACCCATGCACTCCACGTTGTGCCGAATCCGGGCCCAGCCACCTCTGCTGTCCCTTCCCTGCCAAACTTCTCTGTATACAGGTTTCCCATTCCTGATGGTCAAGATGTCCCTCCAACATTTCACATGGGTGAAGGATGGTTGGAAGCCTTCAGGGCAGCTCAGCATCACTTCTTCATTCTTCTGGTACCTCCCCTGGTCTGGGTCCAGCTGGAGTCTTGAGTCCCACTGGGGCCTTTGGCATGTTTCTGGCAGAGGTGAAAGTGGGTGTCAGTTGGGTGGGAAGTGATGTGGTGGGTGGCAGCAGAGAAATCCCCATCCCGACCCCAAGAGGAGAGGGAAAATTATGTGCCCATCTGCCAGGACATGCCCCCGAAGCAAGTCTTGCTAGAAGGCTGCTCTCCTTGTGTACTCAAAGCATGGTGCATGCTGGGGTGCTTGTCTCTCTAGCCATGGCTCACCCCTCCTACAGGGAGCAGAGGAGCTCCTGATGCTTTTGGGGTCCCTGTACTTGCTCATTCAGTCCCCCAGCTGAACTCTGCCTTCCCTACACTGCTGAGAAATGGGGCATGGGGATGAGGAATGCCTTTGCCTAGGTGGCCCAGAAGGCCAACAGCACCCTGGCTTGTATCAGAAATGGCTTGGCCAACTGTACTAGGGGAATGATGGTGCCCCTGTACTCAGCACTAGTGAGGCCACACCTCCAGTGCTGTGTTCATTTTTGGGCCGGTCACTGCAAGAAGGACATTGAGGTGCTGGAGCATGTCCAGAGAAGGGCAAAAACACTGGTAAAGGATTGGAGCACGGGTCTGATGAGGATTGGCTGATTGAACTGGCATTGTTTAGCCTGGGGAAGGCCTGGGAAGACCTTATCACTCTCTACAACTACCTGAAAGGAGGGGGTAGGAAGGTGGGGGTTGGTCTTTTCTCCCAAGTAACTAGAAATGGGATGAGAGGAAATGGTCTCAAGTTGCATCAGGGGAGGTTTGGAATGGATATTAGGAAAAATGTTGTCACTGAAAGAGTGGCTAGGCACTTGAACAGGTGGCCCAAAGAGGTGGTGGAATCACCACAGCTGAAGGTATTGAAAAACATGTAGACATGGCACTCCAGGACTTAGTTTAGTTGATAAGGTTGGAATTGATGATCTTAGAGATCTTTTCCAACCTTAAAAGTTCTACTCTCTTCTATTTTACCCCTCCATTCTGCTCTTGTGAGTCCCAACCTGATGCACTGAGTCCAGCTCTGTGGTCCTTAGCATGGAAAGACATGGACCTGTTGTAAGCAGGCCCAGAGGAAGCCACAGAAAGGATCAGAGAGTTGGAGCACCTCTCCTGTGAGAACAGGCTGAGAGAGCTGGGCTTGCCCAGCCCACAAAAGAGAAGGTTCTGGGGAGACCTTAGTGAGGCCTTTCAGTACTTAAAGGGGGCTTCTAAGAAAGACAGGGACAAAGCTTTTAGCAGGGCCTGCTGCAACAGGACAAGGGGGTAATGGTTTTAAACTAAAAGAGAGCAGATTTAGACTAGATTGGAGGACAGTATTTTTTACAAAGTGGGTGATGAAACTCTGCAACAGGCTACCCAGAAAGGTGGTGAATCATGTTTCCTGGAAACATTCAAGGTCAGGTTAGACAGGGCTCTGAGGTGGCTGATCTAGTTGAAGATGTCCCTGCCCATGGCAGAGGGTTGGGATTACATGACCTTTAGCCTTTTCTTCCAACTGAAACTATTCTGTGATTGATTCTACGACTCCCTATTCACATTCCCTGGTTTACCACAGTTTTTGCCCCTTTTCCCTGCCACAAACACTACTTCCTCCTCCACATCCCGTCCTCTTCATCACTTTTATCGTCTTATGGGCTGAACAGGCACAGCCGGTCCCAGAACTTTGCTGAGTGCTGTGGGGGAAAGACTTTGTGGTAGTGATTCTAGCACCTGGGAAGGAGCACTTCCCTGTTCCTGCCTCTGGAAAGGCCCATGGGAGACCTCAGAGTGCTTCAACCACAAACTTTCTTCTCCCAAAGGGGCCAAGAAGGTATCCCACAATGGTCTGACCACCTCCTGACCAGCCATGGAGAAGTACAAGCCTGCTGATAAACAAGGCACTGAGTGTCAGGCTTTGCTCTCAGTCCTAAGGCAAGAGATGCCCAGGTGAGCTCTACGACCAGCAGCTGTGTCCCACACACAACCACAACCTGCCCACGCACAGGCGCCCAGCTGCACCCCACACCCAGGCCCATTACCTAGCAAAGCGTCGGCACTTCTGTTTTGCTCTGCTCTCGGCAGGCACAGTGTCTGTCCCTCAGGCACCTCTGGGGATGGGGTGAGTACAGAAAGCAGTAGCCCTGCTCCCTGAAGGCCTTCCCCCTGGTGCACAGTGGGTGAATCCATGCCTGATTCAGACTTGCAGGCTCCAAAGAACAGCTGGCAAACTGGCCTGGGGCACAGCACAACCCACTCCTGACCATCCAGCACAGTCCCACCCTTCCGGCAGCACCCACACCGCACTGTATAGCTCCCATCCCCCAGGATCTCCCAGGGGGCAGGAGGTGCCCCAGCTGACACCGCCCTCAGGGAATGACCTGGACTCCAGACCAGGGCTGCAGGCAGTACAGATTCCAATCAAATGTGCAGGAGAAAGAGCACCAAAACCTTCCAGCAAAGCCAAAAAACCCCGTTTCTTACCTGTTTCTGAGGGCATTCCTTGGACCTTGGGATCAGGTTCTTCCTGGTCCTGAGCTGCCATCGGAGATGCAAGGCCCAGAAGGAAGCTCAGAGCCAGCAACTTCAGGGCCATGGCACCATGAAGTCTCCAAACAGGAATGAAATCTCAGCCCCACTTGCTGCCACAGAGCCCAGGAACCTGTAACTGACTGCAAGGCTTGAAACCACACCACAGGAAGTAACAGGCACATGTAGTAAGCTTGTCAGATCCAGGAGGCTTCCTCTTCGGGGAGAGACCCCTCCCATCAGTGTCAGTGCTGCTGCCTTTTGCTGCCTTTTTGTCCCAGGGGCATCCAGGCTCTGGCGCTCAACCGAAGAAGCCCTGACACCAGGGAACCCAGAGCTTCCCCTCCTAGTCACGAGATGCATTTCAGAAGCACCGCTCTTATTTCTGAGGCTACAGCCATGTGCTTCCCAACATCACAGCAGGGGTGTGAGATTTGCAATGAGTTACTGCACTTCCTCTCAGTGATCACAGGCTATGGACGACCTCAGAAAAAGTATACCAAGAGCCAGGAAGAAGCAGGACTAGGGGTGGGGACATGAACTACAAGGAGTACCTCAAGGCCTGAAACAGTCCTTGGCCCTTCTGAAAGATACACTCAGCTCACATCTCTGGAGAGGCCCCACGCTGCAGCAGGGGCAGACATGCAGGAGATGCTGTGACCAGCGTTGGAGCAAGATCCTGGCAGCACTTGCAGCCTGTGGAGAGAGACAGAGACACAGGGACGAGCAAGAGAGAGAGACCCACGCTGGAGCAGGTTTGCTGGGGGAGCTGGTGACCCCGTGGGGGACCAGGCTGGAACAGTCTGGTCCTGAGAGACAGAGAGACATTCTGTGATTTGTGACTGCACCCATAGCAGTGACCCACGCTGGGGCAGCTGGGGAAGAGCTGAAGGCCTGTGGGAAAGGACTGATGATGGAGAAGTTCATGGAGGAATGCCTGCTGTGGGTGAGACCCCAAGGTGCAGTAGGGGAAGGGGGTGAGGAATGCTCCCCCACCCTCCCCCCGGCCAAGGAGGAAAATAACATCTGAGGAACTGACGGAAACCCCCATCCCCCCAGTCCCTGCCCCTCCCTGCGCCACAATGGGGGGAAGAAGGGAGCGAAACCATGACTAAGGTGAAGTCTACTAAGAAGGGAGGGGTGGGGGGAGGTGATTTAAGATTTGGTCACACTTCTCATTACCTAACTCTGGTGTCACTGGGGGTGCAGGGCAGTGTTGGACACTGGTTGGACTAGATTATCTTAAAGGTCATTCCCAAACTAGTCATTTTGTGATTCTGTGATAAGTTATATAGTTTTCTTTCCTTTATTCTGTGTTGAGTCTGTTTTGCCCATGATGCTGATTGTGGAGTGATCTCTCCCTGTGACCCATTGAGAGCAGTTCCATCAGGCATGCAGGCCACATCAACAAAAGCCCATGGGAAGGAGATGCTTTGGTCCCCAGGGCTTGGGGAGATATAGGTATGATGGATGGATATAGGTGAATAAGCAATTGGCTGGATGGCCATGTCCAAGCATTACACTCAGTGGCTCAATGCCCAAGCAGAAAGCAGTAATGAGGCATGTACCTTAAAAGTGGGGTTCTGGACAATTCCTCACAAGCTGCTGTCCTCCTTCAGATCTTAATACTTCTACTTCCCCCCACCCCTCCCTTCTTCACAGATTTTACTTTAATCATAAATTCTCTCCCTTCTTCCCCCCATTGTGGCACAGGGAGGGGCAGGGATTGGGGAATGGAGGTTTTCAGTCTGCTTCTCCCAAGTTGTCTTCCTTTGGAGCTGGGGGGTCATTCCACACACACACCCTTCCCCTGTGGCACTGTGGGGTCCCAGCCATGGGAGACAGTCCTCCAGGAACTTCTCCAGCATGAGTCCTCTCTATCAGGGCATCATCTCCTCACCACAGGCCTCAGCAGGGCTCCCTTCCATAGGGTGCTGACATTCAAGCCCAGACCCCTCTAGCCTGGTCTCACTCAGAGTCCCCAGGCCCCCAGCAAACCTGCTGAGGCGTGGATCAATCTCTCCAGAAGCCGTAGATGGTCTCTGCTCCCTGTCCTTATCCCTGGGCTGTGGGGGGGACAGCCTGCTTCACCACGGTCTTCTCCAGGGGGGGAATCTCTCTCTCCGGCACCCGAGGGCCTCATTCATGCCTGCCTACCCCCTTTCAGGCCTGGCCTTGGTGTCTGCACAGCTCATTACATCTTCTCACTCCCTTCTCTGGGGGCAAAATGCCCCTGCCTGCAGGTTTTTTGTCTCCTAAGTGTGATTCCCAGAGGCGCTGTGACTGTCGCTGATGGGCTCAGCCTTGGCCAGGAGCAACTCGGGCCCTGAGTCGGCAGATGTTTGCTCTGTGGGGCCTGCAGGCAGCTTCTGGCTGCTGCAAGCAGCAGCCATCTCTGCAGCACAGCTACACAAAACTGTGACCGGGTCCCAGTGGATGAAAACTTGCCTATGACCTGGCAGTGCATGCTTGCAGCCCAGAAAGGCAACCATATCCTTGGCTCTGTCAAAACCAGCTTGTGACCAGCAGGTCAAGGGAGGTGATTCTGCCCCTCAACTCTGCTCTGATGAGATCCCACCTGCAGGACTGTGTCCGGCTCTGCAGTTCCCGGTACAAGACATGGAGCTGTTGGAGCTGGTCCAGAGGAGAGCATGGAGATGATCAGAGGGCTGCAGCACCTCCGCTATGAAGACAGGCTGAGAGAGCTGGACTTGTTCAGCCTGGAGAGAAGGCTTTGGGGAGACATCACAGCAGCCTGCCAGCACCTACAGGGGCCACCAGGAAAGCTGGAGAGGGACTGGTTGCATGTGGGGCAGCAGCATCGGCCGGGATCAAGCAGCTCCCAAAGGGTGCAGGATGGGGATTTCCCAAAAGGGCCAAGGCCAAGTGGTCCTCCCAAAATGGGAGACAAGCACCAACACCCACAGAGGGGCTCACAAACAAACACACAGGGCCAGCTAGGCCTAGCTGAGACTGTGCTACTTGTAGGATGGGGGAGGAGGAAGAGGAGGACCCCAAAGCCTTGTACTGGGAGCACAAGGCCTCTCAGATGTGCTTCCCCAGTGCTGCAGGGGGATGGAGAAGTCTAGCCCCATAACTCGGTGAAGATTCATAGTAACAGGCCTTTGATACACGAAACAGGGAAGAACCATGACAAGGTGGGAGCTGTCATAGGGCAGGCAGCCCCTGAAAACATAACAGTTTATTGGTTGTTGGGACACAGCAGCACAGCTGCAAGGGAAGCACAGTTTATTCAAACTCAAGCAGAGTCCAGGGTCTAGATGTCATGTGGGTATGAAGCAGGGAAAGGGGTTGGTACCCAGTGATCTGCTGTGGTCTGAGCACAGGATAAAAGACAGAACACATCCCTGCTGACACAGACGGGTCATCCCAGGCCTTGGACTTCCTCTGCTCTTGAAGAGAGGATGCTGGACCATGATGAGGGAGCAGATTTGTTGGTGAGCAGCAACACAACACAAGCCATGTGAGGTCCTGCTTCCAGTACTGAAGGAGCAGGCCTCGAAAAGATGCTATGGAAGTGTCATCAGCACTTAGCTGGGAATGTCCACCCCGTCTTCTCCTCTCCCACACGTCTCTGACTGTCTCCTGAGGGCTTCATAACAGGCAGGACCTGAGGAAACAGCACTCCAGCCTGATCACGTTAACCTGTGGAGACTAAAGGCACCCTGGGCAGAGGCTCTTGTGTGCCCTTTAACACCACCACAGCTGCCACTCTGTGTGGGAGCATGAGGGAGCATCTTCCTGTGTGCAGGAACAAGCAGGGCACTCTGTGTCCTACCTGCATCATCTTCTTCCGGAAGAGTCTTCCTGACCACACAGTAGTTATCCCAGTTCTCACGGGGCTGGAGCTCTGGTGGGGTGACAGGAAGAGTCTGAAGGACCCAGGGTCCACAAGAGAAGGTGCTCTGCGGCACAGGCCTGCTCCCAGCCCAATCCTACAGGCGTCTTGGTAGCAGCAGCCCTACCTGTGTAATGGTCCTCTTCAGCTTTGCTGGGCAAGGCCTTCCTTTTCCTGGGAAGGCAATGGGCAGTCCTGAGTCAGGGGAGGGACTGGGGTGACCCAAGACACCGCTGAACGCAGCTACAGGGGCATGCACAGTTCTGCACTCCCCCCTCTGGGTCTCCCCAGCACCCCTGAGGGACAGCAGCACTGGCAGCAACAGAATGACAGAGAGGGTCTCTGAGTACACAGAGCCCCAAGGGAGTTGTTCACGGACCCCGGGCAGGAGCCCAGCACCTGAGGAACAGTGGGACAGCCAACTGAGTGCTCAGCACACAGAGCAGAACAGGAGCAGTCTCCCTGTAGCACAACATGGCCTGAGGCAGGGCAGCCACTCCAAGTCTCCTGCCTACGTACCTGGACAACACAAACCACAGGATCCCTGCTGACAGGAACACCAGCACCGACAGCACCACCACCACCGCCACCGCTGTCCCGGGCCATGAACCCTGAGGCTTCCCTGCAACTAACACACAGAGTTGTGGTTTTGCATGGTGAGGTTCTGGTGGAGGAGGGGAGGGCTTCAGGGGTGGCTTCTGCAAGAAGCAGCCAGAAGGTTCCCCTGGGTCTGACAGACCCAACACCAGCCGGCTGAAGGCTGGAGCCTCTGCTGACCAAGGCTGAGCCCATCAGCGACGGTCACAGCTCCTCGGGCAAGTAGGGAAAAAACCCCACGAGCAGCTGCTTCTTGCTGCCAGAGAAGGGAGTGAGAGGATGTAAGAAACTGTGCAGGAACCAAGGCCAGGGAAGCGGGGAGGAGGCACTGGAGCAGGGGAAGACTGTGAAGAATGCGCCCCCCCCCACCCCCACTAAGAAGGAAAATAACTCATGAGAACCGACCAATACCCCCATCCCCGTCCCATCTCCCAGACACAACTGGAATAACAGGAAGCCTGCACAGCCACCTGTACAGAGCAAGTCGACACACGGACCCAGGCTCAGAGGTCCTAATGCTGTCTGACCTTGACCCTTCCGTGTGCCCGAATGCAGGGATGGGTCTGTGGAGAAGGACCTGGGAGTTGTGGTGGACACCAGGATATCCCCAACTCAGCCGCGTCCCCTCATAGCCATGAAGGCCAATGGTACCCACACTCCCTGCCTCTCTGTTGGTGGTGGTGGGGTGGGTGCACGCACAGCTCTGGAAGCTGCTCCAGGCTCAGTGCTCACTCCCAGGGACCTCTGTCAGACACAGACCAGAAGAACCATTACCTGAAACACAGCTTTGAAATTCCAGCAGCGATGGAGCACCAGCACCAGTCACTGTGAGTCCCTGCACGGTCACCATGTATTTGATTCCAAGTATCTGATGAGGTAGTGTGTACTGAGTGACAGACTGGTTCACCATCACCTGCTTAAATTCAAGGAAGCTGCCATTGTGCACTCTCCTGGCTGTGATGTTCACCTAGAGAAGGACAAGGAACTGGTGAGGAGCAGCACTGACCTCCTGCCCCTGCTCAAGGCAGCTCTGCAGGGAGGGGCTGATAGTGCTGGCTGGGGACAGGAGGGGTCCTGACCCTGCCAGAACCAGCAGCAAGGCAGAGCTGGTGGGTGAAGGCTGAGGAGAGCTCACACCTCTCCTCATGCTGCTTGCACAGAGCTCCAGGCAGGGAGGCACCTGGCAAGGTGAGGGAAACCACAAAGAGTCCATGGTCTCCTGTACCTGGTAGCCAATGATCTTCCCTTTGCAGGAAGGCAGCGGCTCCCACTTGAGGGACCCTGTGCTGGGATCCAGCCTCAGCTTCTCGGGCTTGTCCGGCACTGGAAGCACAGGAGGACAGGGTCACACATGGGGCCAGCAAGGAGGGGCTGAGCCCAGGGAAGGGTGCAGGCAGCTCTGGGGCCAGGGGACAAGCTGCACAGGACCCCCCTGAGCAGGCTTGCTCCCCACAAAGGCTGCATGTGAGGAACAGCAGCAGCAGGAGCAGCAGCAGTGTGGTGAGGAGAGGGAGAGTGAGGAGTGCTGTGCTCCAGGGCCCTGCAGAGCCCCTTCCCCTGAGCCTCACAGGCTGTGAGCAGTCCCGAACCCAGGATCATCACTGCAGGGAGTGGATGCTCAGACAAAGGGCACCTTTACCTTTCATGCAGGTGGAGACGTACCTGTTTCCTTTGTCCTGAGGACCTCTGTGTACAGGACTGTGCTGGGGGGCAGGGAGATGGTGAAGCTGTAGACAGTGAAGGGCTGCAGAGGGGGACAGGTAAATGTGCCCTCCCCACTGTGCAGAATCTCCTCTCCCATCACCTCCTCAGCCTCACAAGGAGGGGAGGAAGGCACTGCCAGGCGGCATGTGGCCCGCATGTGCTGGCAGGTAGCAGGGAGCCTACAGGTCCAGTTCAGTTTGATGCTGGTGCTGGAAATCTCCAAGGTCCCAGGGACAACCTGGAAGACTTCTGTGAAGGAAGTATCACAAGAAGGTCACTCTGAGCCCCTTCCAGCCTGCAGCCAATGTCCATCATCCCCACCATTCCCTCAGCAGTTTGTCCAGAGCACCTTGGGGATGAGGCCATCCTGCCTTCTCCCAGGCAAAACTCTGGCACTGCCTGCACCATGGGAATGTTAGAGCAAGGACTCATGGCCTCCCATACAGAGAACCACAACACCCTGAGGCCTCCTGAGAAGGCATCAAACCCTGGCCCAGAACCTGGCTGCAGCAGTAACAGTGTGCAGCAGTGACCCAGAGATGAGAACCACGTATGGGGCCTTTGACATGCCTGCACCGGCTGAGAGGAGACAGGGCAGAGCTGTCCTCCACCACCTGTCAGCCAGGTGATGATGCTGGAATACTACCTGCTGGGAGCTCTGCCCTGGCCTGACATGGTCCACTCTGACCACTGCCCCCATCCTTATCCCAGTCCCTTTCTGCCAGGATCCGCAGAGCTGAGGCTGGCAGTAGCCCTGTCCCCACCAAGGCTCCCCTGGAGCCCCAGTGCAAGCAAGGGCAGGCTCAGGGGCTGCCCCAGCAGTGCCTTCAGCAGCACTTACAGTTTCTTAGGCAGGCAGAGGGGCCAAAACCTCCTGTGCACACACAGCCTGCCTTGCCATGCTCAGGAAGGGAAGAATAGGGCAGCCAGGAGAGCTCCTGATGCCCCCTTACCGATGCACTCCACGCTGGACTGAATCCGGACCCAGTCACCTCTGCTGTCCCTTCCCAGCCAAACTTCTCTGTATACAGGTTCCCAACGATAGTAGGGGAGGAATGACCCCACACACTTGACGTGGGTGAAGGAGGGCAGGAAACCCACAGGGCAGCTCAGTGCCACTTCTTCATTCTTCTTGTAAATCTTCTGGTCTGGGTCCAGCTGGACTCTTGGGTCCCACTGGGGCCTTTGGCATGTTTCTGGCAGAGGTGAAAGTGGGTGTTAGTTGGGGGGATAGGTAGCAAGATGGGGCAGGGTTTGGCTGTGGCATATGAGTAATCATGTTGTTTGTGAAAGAATGGGGCAGCCAGGAGAGCTCCTGATGCCCCCCTTACCAATGCACTCTACGCTGGACTGAATCTGGGCCCAGTCACCTCTGCTGTCCCTTCCCAGCCATGGGTGTCTGTTGACAGGATTCCAGTTGGTAATGGGCTGGTCTTTCCCCTGACATTTGATGTGGGTGAAGGATGGCTGGAAACCCACAGGACAGCTCAGCACCACTTCTTCATTCTTCTTGTAAATCTTCTGGTCTGGGTCCAGCTGGAGTCTTGGGTCCCACTGGGGCCTTTGGCATGTTTCTGGCAGAGGTGAAAGTGGGTGTCAGTTGGGGTGCAGGTAACAAACTGGGTCATGGGTAGATGGTAAGGTATCAGGAATGTGCTGCAAGCCCTCCAGCCACTGAAAGGAGAGGGAAGGTGACACCCTGGACATTACAGGAGTTAGACCTCAGGAAGGCTTTTTTGGGAGTCTTCTGTACTGCTCAGGAACCACTGCTGCAGCTTCTGGCTTGCCTGACTGGTACTACCTTGCCTCTTGTCTCCTGTCTGGGCTGTCCTTTTCAGCTGAAGCACTGAGGAGGGACTCTGGCATTCCTGCTGCTCAGTTGGGCAACAGCACAACCAACTATCAAACGTTAAGGTGGAGAGGGGACAGAGAGGAGCTCCTGCTGTCTCACCAAAACAGTCTGTAGCTCTCTCAATGTGTATCCAGGCACCTGTGCTTTTCCTTCACATGAGGTTCTTCCACTTCCACCACCTCAGCCACATGTCCAAGAACTGTTAGAAGGCAGAAGGCTTACAGGACCCCCCAGTGGCAGGACAGTGTTCCTGCCTGTGTTGATTTAGCCCTGGCTGGAGGCCAGACACCCACCAAAATTGATCTATCACTCCCCTTTTTGGTTGACAGGGGAGAAAATACATATTGAGAGGCTTAGGAGTCAAGGTAAGGACAGGAAGAGATCATCCTGTAATCAATGACATGGCCAAACAGACTCAGTACGGAGTGAAGGAAAGAAAACGATCTCATTTATTACACTACTCTACACACACAGTGATACCAGAGTCAGATAATGAGAAGTGCAACCAGATCTTAAAACAACACGACCCGCTCTTAAAGCACCTCCCCTCACCCCTCCCTTTTTAGCTAGCAGACTTTAGTCATGATTTTGCTCCCTTCTTCCTCCCCATTGTGGCACAGGGAGGGGCAGGGACTGGGAAAATGGGGGCTTCAGTTAATTCCTTGCAAGTTGGTTTCCTTCTTGGCTGGTGGGGGGTGCCAATCCTCACCCTCTTCCCCTGCTGCATCGTGGGGTCCCACCCACAGCAGACATTCCTCCACAAACATCTCCAACATCAGTCCTTTCCCACAGGCCTTCAGCTCTTCCCCAACTGCCCCAGTGTGTGTCACTGCTATGGTGGGCAGTAATAAATCACAGTATCTCTCAGTCCCAGTCCCCCACGGGGTCACAAGCCTCCCCCCCAGCAAACCTGTTCCAGCACAAATCTCTCTCGCTCATCTCTGTGTCTCTGTCTCTCTCCTGCGAGTGCTGCCAGGATCTTGCTCCAACGTGGGTCACAGTGTCTTCTCTATGTCTCCCCCTGCTCCAGCGTGGGGCCTCTCCACGGGCTGCAGGTGGGGTCTGGGCCTTTTCCATGGGCTGTGGGGGGACACCCGCTCCACCATGGGTTTCGCTAGGGGCTGCAGGGGCATCTTTCTCTCTGGCACCAGGGGTGCCTCCTCAACCCCCTCCCGGCCTTGGTATCTGCAGAGTTTGTTACATCTTCTCACTCCCTTCTCTGGTGGCAAAACGCAGCTGCTTGCACTTATTTTTCTCCTAAATGTGATTCCCAGAGGTGCTGTGACCATCACTGATGGGCTCGGCCTTGGCCAGCAGCAACTCTGGCCATGAGTCAGCCGATGTTTGCTCTGTGGGGCCTGCAGGCAGCTTCTGACTGTTGCTTACAGCACCTAATTTCTTCAGCCTCCATTCTCTTCCAGTACCCAGCTACACAAAACTGTGACACTGCCTTTGAACCCCTTCCCAGGAGCACAGACCCCCAGCAGCTGCCTGCAGCAAGGTGCTGAGGTAAAAGGTGCCCCAGCACTGCCAGGACAAGGGAGGGAAAGCCAAAGCACCAAGGTTCCCCATTCCTGGGCTGTCCCCCATTCTGCTGCCAGCTCAGGACCTCAAGATGAAAAGGAGAGTGATAGAGCAGCTTTGCTGGGCATTTGACCTCTAGCCAGGGCCAAACCACCTCAGTCCTTTTTGGGCCCCAAAGTTGGACTCGAGGAATTTGGGATAAGGACAATAATTGGATGAGGGAATGGGCAGAACAGACTGGACGTAGCTGGGTAGTGGGATAATTGGAGAAAATTTCTGTTGGGATGGAGATTTTAAGGGCGAGTCTCAAATGCGTGATTCACAGAGGCAAGGGTGGAATGTTGCAGGTTTGCATGGCTGGGTGCTGGTAGAGAAAGGGGAACTGCAGAGATGGCTCCTGCAAGAAGCAGCCAGAAGTTCTCCAGACCCCTTTCAGTTTCACCTCCCTCCTCTGGATGCAGTCCAGCATCTCAACATCCTTCCTGTAGTGGGGGGCCCAAAACTGAGCACAGTATTCAAGATGCGGCCTCACCAGAGCTGAGTACAACAGAACTATCACTGCCCTACTCCTGCTGGTTACACTATTCCTGATACAGGCCAGGATGCTGTTGGCCTTCCTGACCACCTGGGCACACTGCTGGCTCGTGTTCAACCAGCTGTCAACTAACACCCCAGGTCCTTCTCCTCCAGGGACCTCTCCAGCCATTCTGCCCCAAGACTGTAACACTGCCTGGGGTTGTTGTGACCAAAGGACCTGGCACTTGACCTTGTTTAACCCCATAAAGTTGTCCTCAGCCCATCGATCCAGCCTCTCCAGGTGCCTCTGCAGAGCCATCTTGCCTTCCAGTTGATCAACGCTCCCACTCAATTTGGTGTTGTCTGCAAACTTACTGAGGGTGCACTCGATCCCCTCGTCCAGATCATTAATGAAGATGTTAAACATGACCTGCACTGAGCCCTTTGGGGAGCAGCACTTGTGACCTGCCACCAGCTGGATTTAGCTCCATTCACCACAATTCTCTGGGCCCAGCCGTCCAGCCAGTTTTTAACCCAGCGAAGAGTACACCCATCTATTCCATGGGTGGCTAGTTTCTCTAGGAGGATGCTGTGGGAGTCAGTGTCGAAGGCTTTACTCAAGTCTAGGTAGACATCTACAGCCTTCCCCTCATCCACTGAGCAGGGCTCCTTGTCGTGGAAGGAGATCAGGTTGGTCAAGCATGATCTGTCTTTCATAAACCCATGCTGACTCGGTGTGGTTGTCCAACATGTGTTGTGTGATGGTACTCAAGATGATCTGTTCCATCCCCTTCTCCAGCACCAAGGTCAGGTTGCCAGGCCCGTAGTTCCTCAGGTCCTCCTTCCAGCCTTTCTTGTTGATGGGTGTCACATGTGCCAGCTTCCAGTCTGCTGGAACCACACCAGTCAGCCAGGATTGCTGGTAAATAAGGGTAAGTGGTTTGGCACGCTCTTGTGCACTTCAGATATTTATAAACATTGATCAGATCCCCTCTCGGTCTTCTTCTCTCCAGGCTGAACAGCCCCAGCTCTCTCAGCCTTTCCTCATATGGGAGATGCTCCAGGCCCTTCATCATCTCTCTAGCCCTCCTCTGGACTCTCTCCAGGAGATCCCTGTCTCTTTTCTACCAGGGAGCCCAGAACTGGACACAATACTCCAGGTGGGGCCTGACCAGGGCAGAGCAGAGGGGGAGGATCACCTCCTTTGACCTACTGGCCATGCTTCTTTTAATGCACCCCAGGATCCCATTGGCTACTTGGCCTGCAGGCACACTGCTGGCACATGGCCAGCCTGTCATCCACCAAAAAAGCACTACATAGCCCTGCTCCCTGAAGACCTTCCCTCTGATGCACAGTGGGTGAATCCATGCCTGATTCAGACTTGCAGGCTCCAGAGAACAGCTGGCAAACTGGCCTGGGGCACAGCACAACCCACTCCTGACCATCCAGCACAGTCCCACCCTTCCGGCAGCACCCACACCGCACTGTATAGCTCCCATCCCCCAGGATCTCCCAGGGGGCAGTAGGTGCCCCAGCTGACACCGCCCTCAGGGAATGACCTGGACTCCAGACCAGTGCTGCAGGCAGTACAGATTCCGATCAAATGTGCAGGAGAAAGAGCACCAAAACCTTCCAGCAAAGCCAAAAAACCCCGTTTCTTACCTGTTTCTGAGGGCATTCCTTGGACCTTGGGATCAGGTTCTTCCTGGTCCTGAGCTGCCATCGGAGATGCAAGGCCCAGAAGGAAGCTCAGAGCCAGCAACTTCAGGGCCATGGCACCATGAAGTTCCCAAGCAGGAATGAAATCTCAGCCCCACTTGCTGCCGCAGAGCCCAGGAACCTGTAACTGACTGCAAGGCTTGAAACCACACCACAGGAAGTAACAGGCACATGTAGTAAGCTTGTCAGATCCAGGAGGCTTCCTCTTCGGGGAGAGACCCTCCCATTAGTGCTCCTGCCTTTTGCTGCCTTTTTGTCCCAGGGGCATCCAGGCTCTGGCGCTCAACCGAAGCCCTGACACCAGGGAACCCAGAGCTTCCCCTCCTAGTCACGAGATACAAACTTACTAGTCACTCAGCTCACACTGTATCTCATCCTTCCCTGCATCTCCATCCTCAGCTGTCTCATCCTCCTGAGCCTGGCAACAGTCTCCTTTGTCCCCAGGAGTGCAGACCACCCTGCCTTCCAGCAACAGGGCTGACAGACCAGGGTTGGACTGGATATGGGGATAGGAAGTAAGACGTGGGACAACCCAGGAGGTGGCAAGAGCATAAACCAGCCCTCTGGCTCTCCATATCCCAACCCTGAGCACTCCATTTTCTCAACCAGAAGCAGTCACACGGAGTTAAGTTCCTCTTCTAGTTTTGCATGGCAGGGTTCTGGCTCAGACACGGCTTCTGCAAGAAGCAGACAGAAGCTCTCTGCAGAGCAAACACCAGCCGGCTCAAGACGAGACCTGCCACTGACCAAGGCCGAGCGCATCAGTGACGGTCACAGCACCTCTGGGAGTCACATTTAGGAGAAAAAAGCGTGCAAGCAGCTGCTTTTTGACCCCAGAGAAGGGAGTGAGAAGATGTGAGGAACTGTGAAAGCACCAAGGCCAGGGAAGGGGAGAAGAGGCTCCCCAGGTGTCAGAGAGAAAGATGCCCCTGGAGAAACCCACGGTGGAGCCGGTGTCCCCCCTGCAGCCCATGGAAAAGGCTGAGAACCCACCTGCAGCCTGTGGAGAGGCCCCACGCTGAAGAAACTGTGACCCATGTTGGAGCAAGCTCCTGCCAGCACTTGCAGCCCATGGAGAGAGACAGAGACACAGAGCTGAGCAAGAGAGAGAGAGAACCATGTTGGAGCAGGTTTGCTGAGGCAGGGGGGGAGTGAGGGGAGGGGTTTGACCCATGGGGGACCAGGCTGTAGCAGTCTGAGCCTGAGAGACAGAATCACAAGAGAACATCTCGTGGGGAACTGACCGAAACCCCCATCCCCCCAGTCCCTGCCCCTCCCTGTACCACAATGGGGGGAAGAAGGGAGTGAAACCATCACTAAAGTCTACTAAGAAGGGAGGGGTGGGGGGAGGTGCTTTAAGATCTGCTCACACTTCTCATTACCCGACTCTGGTGTCACTGGGGGTGCAGGGCAGTGTTGGACACTGGCTGGACTAGATGATCTTAAAGGTCATTCCCAAACTAGTCATTTTGTGATTCTGTGATAAGTTATATAGTTTTCTTTCCTTTATTCTGTGTTGAGTCTGTTTTGCCCATGATGCTGATTGTGGAGTGATCTCTCCCTGTGACCCATTGAGAGCAGTTCCATCAGGCATGCAGGCCACATCAACAAAAGCCCATGGGAAGGAGATGTCTTGGTCCCCAGGGCTTGGGGAGATATAGGTATGATGGATGGATATCGCATAGGTGAATAAGCAATTGGCTGGATGGCCATGTCCAAGCGTTACACTCAGTGGCTCAATGCCCAAGCAGAAAGCAGTAATGAGGCATGTACCTTAAAAGTGGGGTTCTGGTCAATTCCTCACAAGCTGCTGTCCTCCTTCAGATCTTAATACTTCTACTTCCCCCCACCCCTCCCTTCTTCACAGATTTTACTTTAATCATAAATTCTCTCCCTTCTTCCCCCCATTGTGGCACAGGGAGGGGCAGGGACTGGGGAATGGAGGTTTTCAGTCTGCTCCTCCCAAGTTGTCTTCCTTTGGAGCTGGGGGGTCATTCCACACACACACCCTTCCCCTGTGGCACTGTGGGGTCCCAGCCATGGGAGACAGTCCTCCAGGAACTTCTCCAGCATGAGTCCTCTCTATCAGGGCATCATCTCCTCACCACAGGCCTCAGCAGGGCTCCCTTCCATAGGGTGCTGACATTCAAGCCCAGACCCCTCTAGCCTGGTCTCACTCAGAGTCCCCAGGCCCCCAGCAAACCTGCTGAGGCGTGGATCAATCTCTCCAGAAGCCGTAGATGGTCTCTGCTCCCTGTCCTTATCCCTGGACTGTGGGGGGACAGCCTGCTTCACCACGGTCTTCTCCAGGGGGGGAATCTCTCTCTCCGGCACCCGAGGGCCTCATTCATGCCTGCCTATCCCCTTTCAGGCCTGGCCTTGGTGTCTGCACAGCTCATTACATCTTCTCACTCCCTTCTCTGGGGGCAAAATGCCCCTGCCTGCAGGTTTTTTGTCTCCTAAGTGTGATTCCCAGAGGTGCTGTGACCGTCGCTGATGGGCTCAGCCTTGGCCAGGAGCAACTCGGGCCCTGAGTCGGCAGATGTTTGCTCTGTGGGGCCTGCAGGCAGCTTCTGGCTGCTGCTTGCAGCCATCTCTGCAGCACAGCTACACAAAACTGTGACCGGGTCCCAGTGGATGAAAACTTGCCTGTGACCTGGCAGTGCATGCTTGCAGCCCACAAAGGCAACCATATCCTTGGCTCTGTCAAAACCAGCTTGTGACCAGCAGGTCAAGGGAGGTGATTCTGCCCCTCAGCTCTGCTCTGATGAGATCCCACCTGCAGGACTGTGTCCGGCTCTGCAGTTCCCGGTACAAGACATGGAGCTGTTGGAGCTGGTCCAGAGGAGAGCATGGAGATGATCAGAGGGCTGCAGCACCTCCGCTATGAAGACAGGCTGAGAGAGCTGGACTTGTTCAGCCTGGAGAGAAGGCTTTGGGGAGACATCACAGCAGCCTGCCAGCACCTACAGGGGCCAACAGGAAAGCTGGAGAGGGACTGGTTGCATGTGGGGCAGCAGCATCGGCCGGGATCAAGCAGCTCCCAAAGGGTGCAGGATGGGGATTTCCCAAAAGGGCCAAGGCCAAGTGGTCCTCCCAAAATGGGAGACAAGCACCAACACCCACAGAGGGGCTCACAAACAAACACACAGGGCCAGCTAGGCCTAGCTGAGACTGTGCTACTTGTAGGATGGGGGAGGAGGAAGAGGAGGACCCCAAAGCCTTGTACTGGGAGCACAAGGCCTCTCAGATGTGCTTCCCCAGTGCTGCAGGGGGATGGAGAAGTCTAGCCCCATAACTCGGTGAAGATTCATAGTAACAGGCCTTTGATACACGAAACAGGGAAGAACCATGACAAGGTGGGAGCTGTCATAGGGCAGGCAGCCCCTGAAAACATAACAGTTTATTGGTTGTTGGGACACAGCAGCACAGCTGCAAGGGAAGCACAGTTTATTCAAACTCAAGCAGAGTCCAGGGTCTAGATGTCATGTGGGTATGAAGCAGGGAAAGGGGTTGGTACCCAGTGATCTGCTGTGGTCTGAGCACAGGATAAAAGACAGAACACATCCCTGCTGACACAGACGGGTCATCCCAGGCCTTGGACTTCCTCTGTTCTTGAAGAGAAGATGCTGGACCATGATGAGGGAGCAGATTTGTTGGTGAGCAGCAACACAACACAAGCCATGTGAGGTCCTGCTTCCAGTAGTGAAGGAGCAGGCCTCGCGAAGATGCTATGGAAGTGCCATCAGCACTTAGCTGGGAATGTCCACCCAGTCTTCTCCTCTCCCACACGTCTCTGACTGTCTCCTGAGGGCTTCATAACAGGCAGGACCTGAGGAAACAGCACTCCAGCCTGATCACGTTTACCTGTGGAGACCAAAGGCACCCTGGGCAGAGGCTCTTGTGTGCCCTTTAACACCACCACAGCTGCCACTCTGTGTGGGAGCATGAGGGAGCATCTTCCTGTGTGCAGGAACAAGCAGGGCACTCTGTGTCCTACCTGCATCATCTTCTTCCAGAAGAGTCTTCCTGACCACACAGTAGTTATCCAAGTTCTCATAGGGCTGGAGCTCTGGTGGGGTGACAGGAAGAGTCTGAAGGACCCAGGGGCCACAAGAGAAGGAGCACGGCAGACCCAATCAGGCAGTAGCCCTAGGGGCTGCAGGACACCCCGGAACACACAGGAGTGGGCAGCGGGGCTGGGCAGAGGCACTGCCTCCGCCAGGCAGGGCAAGCATGCAGGGGGAGCATGGGGGCAGCTCCCAGCCCTCACTGGCACCGTGGGGGCTGCAGGAAGATGCACAGGAGGGGCTGGGCTGCGGAGAGCAGGTGTGGGGCACACCGCTCTGGCAGGTCAGAGCGAGCTGATCTGCCTGCAGCCACCAAAGATGGCAAGAGGTTCTCCCAAGGGCCAGGCTCTGTGGCACAGGCCTGCTCCCAGCCCAATCCTACAGGCGTCTTGGTAGCAGCAGCCCTACCTGTGTAATGGTCCTCTTCAGCTTTGCTGGGCAAGGCCTTCCTTTTCCTGGGAAGGCAATGGGCAGTCCTGAGTCAGGGGAGGGACTGGGGTGGCCCAAGATACTGCTGAACGCAGCTACAGGGGCATGCACAGTTCTGCACTCCCCCCTCTGGGTCTCCCCAGCACCCCTGAGGGACAGCAGCACTGGCAGCAACAGAATGACAGAGAGGGTCTCTGAGTACACAGAGCCCCAAGGGAGTTGTTCACGGACCCCGGGCAGGAGCCCAGCACCTGAGGCACAGTGGGACAGCCAACTGAGTGCTCAGCACACAGAGCAGAACAGGAGCGGTCTCCCTGTAGCACAGCATGGCCTGAGGCAGGGCAGCCACTCCAAGTCTCCTGCCTACGTACCTGGACAACACAAACCACAGGATCCCTGCAGACAGGAACACCAGCACCGACAGCACCACCACCACCGCCACCGCTGTCCCGGGCCATGAACCCTGAGGCTTCCCTGCAACTAACACACAGAGTTGTGGTTTTGCATGGTGAGGTTCTGGTGGAGGAGGGGAGGGCTTCAGGGGTGGCTTCTGCAAGAAGCAGCCAGAAGGTTCCCCTGGGTCCAACAGACCCAACACCAGCCGGCTGAAGGCTGGAGCCTCTGCTGACCAAGGCTGAGCCCATCAGCGACGGTCACAGCTCCTCGGGCAAGGAGGGAAAAAACCCCACGAGCAGCTGCTTCTTGCTGCCAGAGAAGGGAGTGAGAGGATGTAAGAAACTGTGCAGGAACCAAGGCCAGGGAAGGGGGGAGGAGGCCCTCCATGTGCAAGAGAGTGATTCCTCTGCAGCCTGTGGAGAAACCCAAGGTGGAATGGGGTGTCCCCCTGCAACCCATGGAAGATGAGGGGGAGCAGAGATCCCACATGCAGCCCATGGAGAGGCCCCACGCTGCAGGAGGTGGAGACACATGGAAAACGCTGTGACCTCCATTGGAGCAAGCTCCTGGCAGGACCTGCAGCCCATGGGTAGACAGGCCAGTGCCAGAACAGGTTTGCTGTGGGGACTTGTGAGTCCATGAAGGACCAGGTCAGAGCAGTCTGGGCCTGAGAAACTGCACCCCCTTGAAGGGACCCACACAGGGGCAGCTGGCGAAGAGCTGAAGCCCCGTGGGAAAAGAGTTCCATTAGAGATGTTCGTGGGGGACTGTTTCCTGTGGGTGGGACCCCAGACTGGAGCAGGGGAAGAGTGTGAAGAATGCGCCTCCCCACCCCCACTAAGAAGGAAAAAAACTCATGAGGAACTGACTGAAACCCCCATCCCCGTCTCCCCCTGTGACACCTGTGGGGGAGAAGGCAGTGACATCTTGAAGTCATCTTGAAGCCAAGAAGGGGGCGGGAAGGGTGTTTTAACATCTGGGTGTACTTCTCATTTTCCGACTCTGGTTTCACTGTGTGTGCAGTGCAGTGTCACCAATTAGAGGGGGGTTTTATTACGTTCTGAGTCCGTTCTGCCCGTGGCACTGATTGCAGAATGATCTCTCCCTGTCCTTATCTCCACTCAGAGCCTCTCAATATCTATTTTCTTCCCTGTCCAGCAGAAAAGGGGAGCAATAGTGTGATTTTGGTGGGCTTCTGGCCTCCATTCAGGGTCAAACCACCACACACAGCCAGGAGTGAGTGCTGCAGCCTGCGCCATGCACCAGCAATGGCCCCAGCATTAGTGTTGAGTGTCTGCATGCGTGGGGGCATATGTGTCCAGCTTCTTCTGTCCTGGATACTGCAGGGACAGGCAGCATGGTTTTGCCCTCACATCTGCTAGGGGCAGAAAGGGGTAAGGTCTGGAGCACAGGGATTGTCCCGTCTCCCAGACACAACTGGAATAACAGGAAGCCTGCTCAGCCACTCTGTGTAAAGCAAGTCAACACATGGACCCAGGCTCAGAGGTCCTAATGCTGTCTGACCTTGACCCTTCCATGTGCCCAAATGCTGGGATGGGTCTGTGGAGAAGGACCTGGGAGTTGCGGTGGACACCAAGTTATCCCTGATTCAGCAGTGTCCCCTTGTAGCCAATAAGGCCAGTGTTACCTGAGCTGCTTTTAAAAAGTGAGGCCAGTTAGTAGAGGGAGGTTGTCCTCCCCCCTCTGCTCTGCCCTGGTGTGGCCACACCTGCAGCACTGTGTCCAGCTCTGGGCTCCCCAGGTGAAGACAGGGAACTGCTGGAGAGAGTCCAGGGGAGGGCTACAGAGATGATGAGAGGACTGAGGCATCTCTCTCATGAGGAAAGGCTGAGGGGGCGGGGGCTGTTCAGCCTGGAGAAGACTTAGAGGACATCTCATCAACACATAAATCTCTAAAGGGGAGAGTGTCAGGAGGATGGGACCAGGCAACAGGTGCCCAGCAACAGGACAAGGGACAGCAAGCACTAGCTGGAACACAGGGAGTCCCTGTGTTCCAGCTGCATAAGGGGAAGAACTTCTTCCTGTGATTTTTTCGTGGAAGACTAGAGGGGCCAGCTCTGTTCTCACAGATGTAACAATGGGGTGAAGTGATGCAGCTGCTCTAGGGACAAAGCAACACACACTTTGAAAGCAGGACTCACCAGCCCCACAGCCCCCACTGCTGAGTTGAGCTCCCCGGGTGCCCACACTCCCTGCCTCTCTGTTGGTGGTGGTGGGGTGGGTGCACGCACAGCTCTGGAAGCTGCTCCAGGCTCAGTGCTCACTCCCAGGGACCTCTGTCAGACACAGACCAGAAGAACCATTACCTGAAACATAGCTTTGAAATTCCAGCAGTGATGGAGCACCAGCACCAGTCACTGTGAGTCCCTGCACGGTCACCATGTATTTGATTCCAGGTATCTGATGAGGTGGTGTGTACTGAGTGACAGACTGGTTCACCATCACCTGCTTAAATTCAAGGAAGCTGCCATTGTGCACTCTCCTGGCTGTGATGTTCACCTAGAGAAGGACAAGGAACTGGTGAGGAGCAGCACTGACCTCCTGCCCCTGCTCAAGGCAGCTCTGCAGGGAGGGGCTGATACTGCTGGCTGGGGACAGGAGGGGTCTTGACCCTGCCAGAACCAGCAGCAAGGCAGAGCTGGTGGGTGAAGGCTGAGGAGAGCTCACACCTCTCCTCATGCTGCTTGCACAGAGCTCCAGGCAGGGAGGTGCCTGGCAAGGTGAGGGAAACCACAAAGAGTCCATGGTCTCCTGTACCTGGTAGCCAATGATCTTCCCTTTGCAGGAAGGCAGCGGCTCCCACTTGAGGGACCCTGTGCTGGGATCCAGCCTCAGCTTCTCGGGCTTGTCCGGCACTGGAAGCACAGGAGGACAGGGTCACACATGGGGCCAGCAAGGAGGGGCTGAGCCCAGGGCAGGGTGCAGGCAGCTCTGGGGCCAGGGGACATGCTGCACAGGGACCCCCCGAGCAGGCTTGCTCCCCACAAAGGCTGCATGTGGGGAACAGCAGCAGCTGGAGCAGCAGCAGTGTGGTGAGGAGAGGGAGAGTGAAGAGTGCTGTGCTCCAGGGCCCTGCAGAGCCCCTTCCCCTGAGCCTCACAGGCTGTGAGCAGTCCCAAACCCAGGATCATCACTGCAGGGAGTGGATGCTCAGACAAAGGGCACCTTTACCTTTCATGCAGGTGGAGACGTACCTGTTTCCTTTGTCCTGAGGACCTCTGTGTACAGGACTGTGCTGGGGGGCAGGGAGATGGTGAAGCTGTAGACAGTGAAGGGCTGCAGAGGGGGACAGGTAAATGTTCCCTTCCCACCGTGCAGCATCTCCTCTCCCATCACCTCCTCAGCCTCACAAGGAGGGGAGGAAGGCACTGCCAGGCGGCATGTGGCCCGCATGTGCTGGCAGGTAGCAGGGAGCCTACAGGTCCAGTTCAGTTTGATGCTGGTGCTGGAAATCTCCAAGGTCCCAGGGACAACCTGGAAGTCCTCTGTGAAGGAAGTATCACAAGAAGGTCACTCTGAGCCCCTTCCAGCCTGCAGCCAACGTCCATCATCCCCACCATTCCCTCAGCAGTTTGTCCAGAGCACCTTGGGGATGAGGCCATCCTGCCTTCTCCCAGGCAAAACTCTGGCACTGCCTGCACCATGGCAGGGTAAGAGACGTACTTGTAGCGCCTCTGCAGCTGCTGCCCTGGTGCTAAACAACCTATCTGGTGACTTGTCCCTTTCACAGCATCAGTGCCTTAGCCAACAAATCTGGCAGCCAGCCCAGGGCCCTGCCCTCCTGCTCCTGGACCCTGGGGCTCTTCTCCAGACAGACCCAGCTGGCTGGTCTGGGCACGCTTCGTGGGGCACTGCCTGCAGCAGTGAGGACTGGTGCCACTCGGCGCTGTGCTGGCTGCCTCTGGGTGCCAGCAGCACAGACATACACCTGGGATGCATCAGCAGCAGTTTTCTCTGGAGTGACTGTCCACACCGTGCCCCAAACACCCTGAGCGCAGGGCACCAGTGCTGAGGGACAAAGCTGGCACCAGTTTCCTTGCCTGGGGACAGCAGGCTGCGAGCACTGAGGACGGGGCTGGTTCACCCACTTACCCATGCAGGTCATGTTCCTCTCTACAGGGTGCCAGCGGCCCGTGTCTTTCCTCACAATCCAGCCACTGTGGGAACTGGAGGACTCTAGACTTGAGTACAGCTTCACACAGGCAATCTCCACAGCGGAAGACCAATACCCTTCAATGCATCTGATGTTCACCATCTCGTTTGGGTTGTAGAGCACTTGATCCGGGTCAAAGATAAACTTGGAGCCCCACTGGGGCTTCTGGCATTTCCCTGCACCAACAAGACAGGAAGGTGTTTGCAGAGCAGAGGATGGCCTCTCAGGGCATGCTGGGGGTGGAGCAGGGAATGCCCTTTCCTGGTGCAGGGTGGCAAGTGATCTAGTCCCCAGACACCAAAAAGAGCACCCCCTCAGCACTGCATCCCCAGCAAGAGGATGAGGGCAAGAAGGCCCCAGGCTTCCAAGCACTGGCCAGGAGAAGCCAGAGCTCCAGGGGCTTGGGGCACCATACAACAGCTTGCACAGGATTAGAGAGCTTCACATTTGGCCTGGGCCTTTACAGCCCCCGTGGCCTTGCCTGGCAGTGTGTGACATTAAGGGCTGGCACAGTCCTTAATGGGGCTGGGTCAAACAAACTGTAAGCTTGGCCCCTACACAGAGCTGCTCCTGCTGATCCCTGATGCCACAGGAGAACATTCCCTTTCCCCTCCCAGCCATCTCCACACACTCCCCATGCTCACGGCTGTCTACAAGCAACCAGCCTGGACCCTCCTGCCCTGGCCCAGTGCAGGGGGGTTACAGGGCATGTGATGAGTGGGCAGAGCTTGAGGACAGCTTGAATGTCTTTCAGCATGGTCTATTTGGCTTCCTACCGGCACACAAGCTAGTGCTAGCCTCCCACACAGAGGACCACAACACCCTGAGGTCTCCTGAGAAGGCAGAAAACCCTGGCCCAGAACCTGGCTGCAGCAGTAACAGTGTGCAGCAGTGACCCAGACAGGAGAGCTACAAGCTTTCCCGTGCAAGCACAGGGCAGGCTCAGGGGCTGCCCCAGCAGTGCCTTCAGCAGCACTTACAGTTTGCCAGGCAGGCAGAGGGCCCAAAACCTCCTGTGCACACACAGCCTGCCTTGCCATGCTCAGGAAGGGAAGAACAAGACAGCCAGGAGAGCTCCTGATGCCTCCTTACCGATGCACTCCACGCTGGACTGAATCCGGACCCAGTCACCTCTGCTGTCCCTTCCCATCCAGGCGTCTTTGTATACAGGTTTTTCATTATCTATGAACTGGACTTCCTTCTCACACTTGACGTGGGTGAAGGATGGCTGGAAACCCACAGGGCAGCTCAGCACCACTTCTTCATTCTTCTTGTACTTTTCTTGGCGTGGTGACAGCTGGAGTCTTGAGTCCCACTGGGGCCTCTGGCATGTTTCTGGCAGAGGTGAAAGTGGGTGTTAGTTGGGGGGTAGGTAACAAGGTAGGGCAGGGGTAGGCGGTGGCATAAGGACAGTCACTGTGTTAGTGGTAGAGCATGGCAGCCAGGAGAGCTCCTGATGCCCCCCTTACCAATGCACTCCACGTTGGACTGGATCTGGATCCAGTCACCTCTGCTGTCCCTTCCCAGCCATGGGTGTCTGTTGACAGGATTCCAGTTGATAATGGGCTGGTCTTCCCCCAGACATTTCACATGGGTGAAGGATGGCTGGAGACCCACAGGACAGCTCAGCACCACTTCTTCGTTCTTCTTATACATCTCCTGGTGTGGGTCCAGCTGGAGTCTTGAGTCCCACTGGGGCCTTTGGCATGTTTCTGGCAGAGGTGAAGTTGGGTGTTACCACAACCCACATAGGGAGCTTCCCACATTACCTTTCCCAACCCACCTGACCTGAGGACTGACCTACCTGCACAGAGCCATCCCCACACTCAGCACAGATCTGCCCCTGCCCAGAGCAGCCTTGCATCCCCATCACCTGAAGGAGGGCATCACTCTTTCCACACACACCCCCAGCTCCAGCCCCAATGCCAAGGGCTGCCCCAGCCCTGATCACTTTAGGTTCTCTTCAGTCCCCTCTGCTCCAGCTCCAGGGACTGTAGGAGATGTTCGCAGGCCCCCTCACCTGCACTGGCAGGCAGGCAGGGGTGCAAGCAGACCTGTGTACTCCAGGGAGGCACAGCAAGGACCATGACCTCTCCATGGGCACCTTGGTGCTGGCTATGCATCCTGCCCCAGGCCCTGGCACCCATCTTCAGGGCCCCACACTTCACCTGCTCAAGAACCACTGCAGAAGCCATCAGCTTGCCCGGCTGGCACTGCCTTGTCTCCTCCCTCTTGGCTGGGCTGTCTGCTTCAACATTTTGCATGGGCAGCAGAGCAGCGAGGAAGGACGGTGTTGAGTCAGCAGAGCAGCATCACAATCAGTCACCGAGTGTGGGGTGCAGGAAGAAGAGTTTGGCCAGCAGGTCAAGGGAGGTTGTCCTCCCCCTCTGCTCTGCCCTGATGAGGCCACACCTGGAGTGCTGTGTCCAGCTCTGGGCTGCCCAGTTCAAGACAGACAGGGAACTGCTGGAGAGAGTCCAGGGGAGGGCTACACACATGATGAGGGGACTGGGGCATCTCTCTCATGAGGAAAGGCTGAGGGCCTGCAGCTGTTCAGCCTGAGCAAGAGAAGACTGACAGGTGATCTGATTAATGCTTATAAATACCTAATGGGTGAGTGTCAGGAGGATGGGGCCAGATTCTTCTTAGTGGTGCTCAGTGACAGGACAAGGGCAGAGGGCACAAACTGGAACACAGGGAGTTCCAGCTGGATATGGGGAAAAACTTCTTCATGTGAGGGTGACAGAGCTGCCCAGAGAGGCTGTGGAGTCTCCTTCTCTGGAGAGATTCAACACCTGCCTGGACGTGATCCTGTGCAACCTGCTCTAGGTGAACCTGCTTTAGCTGGGGGTGGGACCAGATGATCTCAAGAGGTCCCTTCCCACTCCTATTGTTCTCAGATGGTACATCCTGAATCTGTGAGGGTAGAGAGAGGACGTGGGATAGCAGTTTCTGCGTCACTCACCAATACATTCTACAGTGCTCTCAGTGTGCACCCAGGCTGTCTCCATAGACTGGTTATCCAGAACTCATTTGTACAAACTCCCTTGCACATTTAACCTTGGGGAAGGATGGCTTGATATCTTCAGGGCAGGTCAGCATCAGTTCTTAATTCTTCTTGTAACTATCTTTGCCTGACACAAATTGGACTCGTTTATCCTCCTGGGGTTTGGGGCAGTTTCCTGTCAGCGTGAAAGAGTGAGTCCATCTCAGGGATGGGGACTGGTCAGGCATTGGAGGACAGGGCAAGAGCTTTTTGCCAGCTCCTTATTGCAGCCATAAATCCTCTGCTCTGTTGCAAAGTGAGCCTGTGTCTCATCTGGGTGCTGGCAGAGGGATCAGCCCACTGGGAAGGGGGTGAACTGTGGGTCTGAAGCTCCAAGGACCTCACCCTGGTAGGGCAATGGCATACTGGTGGCTGGAGCTGACTTGTTGGTTTAGAGCTTTCCTATGCAGTGAGCAACAGGAGAGGTCCTGATTGGAGCCTTTGAGTTGGGACCAGGAGGAAGATCATCCATGGTGCAGGCTACAGAGCAGCAAAAGAAACACTGCCTGTACACACAGGGATGGGGCTAGGAATGGAATCCCTCGTAAGGGACGTCAGGGAACCCTGCAGTTACAAGTTAGACAGGGAGCACTTCCCCATTCCAGGCTTTGCCAGAGCACATGTGAGACACCACACTGCTGAAAAGATGAAGTCGTCTATCCTAGCAGCATAGGGACACGAGGGGAGGCTGAGCAGATACGGAGTATCTAGCTTGCAGAAGCAGAGGCTTTGGGCAGCTCTCTCCTCCCCATGACTATGACGACTCAACCTGACACACACAAGAGCCCTCCTACTCCCACCATGTGCCCAGACACTGTTCAGGAGGACAGGATTTGTCATCACCCCAACTCCCAAGCCTCCCCTGGGTTCCCCCCACCCGTGGCGTGCTTGAGACCCATTCCCTTGGCCCCCCTCATGTCCAGGTGAGCATGCAGCAGTGACAGCCTCTCACCAGACTTCACCCAAACCACAGAGAATCTCCCCACAGGGAAACAGGAATCGATAAGTACCAAAGGCTCAAGTTGAACCCCTCCAGCTACTCCTCCTCCTCCCATCTTCAATAGATGCAGCTCTCCATGTGGAGGCAGGAGATACTGGGCAGGAAGACTTCCTGACTTTGAACCCCTCCCCAGGAGCACAGACCTCCAGCAGCTGCTTGCAGCAAGGTGCTGGGGCAAAATGTGCCCCAGCACTGCCAGGACAAGGGAGGGAAGCCAAAGCACTGAGGTTCCCCAATCCTGGGCTGTCCCCTTATCTGCTGCCAGCTCAGGACCTCAGGGTCAGGCTGGCATGGGGCTGTTCTTACCCTTGCAGGTGGCATTCCTGTTCCAGAAGGTCTGGATCCCCTTGGAAATGCATCTGATATGGGGGACTGATGGCATGTACCCCCCAGCACAGCTCAGCTCCACTAGACCATTTAAGGCATAGCTGCTCTGGTTTGGGGTAAACCACAGCTTGGGGTCCCAGTCAGAGGGAGCTTCACATCTTCCTGTGTGTGAAGGACACTCTGCTGGAGTGGGAAGGATCCTGGGTGTCACCCTGGGGCAGAACTGTGAGGGTGTGTGTTCTAATTCAGGGGGGTTTAATGATGGGACGGGGGGAAGTGCGTGCTGGGGATGTCTAACTAGGTATGGACTGAGTCAAGGGTTTCAGGGCTGCCACAGCTTTTGGCTGTCGTTGGTTTGTGGTCTGAGGGCACTGGAAAGGATCCAGCTGCGGGGGAAGAAGTTTCCTACCTGAACAACACATGCGGTCTCAAAGCATGGATGTGGCAGCCACTGTCCTCTGTGGTGGAAGACCAGGGTGCAGGGTTGAGATGATGGGGTAAAAACCTGCTCACCAGATAAGGGAAGTGTGGTGATGCCCCTGTTCCAGTGTAAGGGAGCCCAGCCTCATGCGTGCTGACTGGCAGGAAGTGGGCAGTTGTAGGGATGCGTGTGGCTGAAGAGAGGTGTCTCATCCTAATTTAGGGGGGGGCTACCTCCTACCCCGATGTGTCCTGATGGACTCTTGCTCGCACTAGGTGAGCAAGTCTGGGTGACATGTCTGCCAGGGCAGGACAAGGAAGGCTCATTTTTGGTGAAGTGACCAGTGAAGTCTGCGTGCGTGGAGCGGAGTGTGAGGTGTGAGGGTGCTGGAAGCTGCCTCTTGTGCAAAGGCAACAGA
Organism: Laterallus jamaicensis coturniculus; assembly: GCA_022605575.1. Classification (NCBI taxonomy): domain Eukaryota; kingdom Metazoa; phylum Chordata; class Aves; order Gruiformes; family Rallidae; genus Laterallus; species Laterallus jamaicensis. Next base: position 11,727,440 of record JAKCOX010000024.1, on the reverse strand, counting down.
GATTCATGGGGCTGGTGCACTGCCACAGCCCCTGATTTCAGGGAAGAGAGCTCAGGAGAGAGGAGCATCCCCTGGGCTGCTGGATCTCGCTGGCTGGGATCCCTCAGCAGTGTGTGGGTGAGCAGGAGGGGCTGCAGGTACCCCTCCTGCACTGCACCTGAAGGTGCCAGGAGGGTTGGTGCCCCTGGGGTCTGGGGCCTCATCCTGGCAGGTGCTCATGTCTGCCAGTCCCCTGAAATGAGGGTGATCAGCACCCTTCTGGATAGGGCCATCTCACCCCCGAGGAAGCTGCCAGAGCCCAGTGACCAAGTATTTGAGCAGGGGCACGAGCCAGCAGGGTCAAAATCCTTCTTCTGTGGGAAAAATAACCACAGCTCAAGGAGCACCGGTTGGGAAGAACTTTTTTTCCTATTTGTACTTGCCAGGAAGCAGGTCCCAAAAGCTGGCTGTCCCCAAGATGCTCTAAAATCTGAAAGGCTGAGCAGAAACACCCTTACACAGAAGGGAGATGAGGGATGCAGCAAGGGCACAGCCTGTCTCAGTCAGGAGGCTGATGATGATTGGCTGTGCAAGAAGACAGGGTGAAAAGCAGGTTGGACTTCTAAGGGAGTAGAAATCAAGAAGAAGAGCCAGTGAGGAAACTGCTGGCAAGGCCAGGGGACAAGAACGGGCTTAGTGGGAGCACAAGGCTGCCTCATGCAGACCTCATTGAGGAACATGAACAAACTGAGACACCTGCACTGTCAGCAAGTAGCACATGTCTGGTCTAGGGAATGCTTGTGGATCATTCAGATATTGCTGGCTATCCCTGAACAGCAAGGACCCTGGACACAGAGATAAAGTGAAAAAAGTGTGTGTCTGTGGCAGACATGATTCCTTGATGAAGAGCAACAACTGCAGCAAAAGGCCTTCTGGGGGCTTGACTTAGCACAAGGGCTTTCTTCTTGGTGCATAACTAAGCTCTGCCCCTGCCTCCAGACTCCAAACAGCCTTCCTCACTGCTGCAGACACCAGCAGTGCAGTAGAGGATTACAGCCAGAACCTCAGTGCTGTGCCCCACACTTCTGCAGCCACAGATCCCAGCGATGTCCCCATTGCACCTAGGGCAAATACCTCTTCCAAGTCCATCACAGCCTCCTCCAGCTGGGACTTCTCAAGCCAAGGAGGGGAGATACATGACTATTGAGGGGGCTTGTCAGGAGGCTGTGGGGAGTGGGAGAAAGAAGCAGGAGCTGCTGCTAAGTTGAGTGAAATAGGCTCCATCCTGCCCCAGATAGCTGAGGGTTTCCCGTTGTTTGAAGGATAGCATCCCTCCAGCCACCAGTGATGGGTAACATGAGTCATGACCCATCCAATGACTTGTCAAGCCACTTCTGCTCCCATTTCCCTGCAGAGGCAATGACTCACACCTCAGACCCCCCCCTAGCCCCTACTGCAAAGAGCAGCTACCTCCTGCTCCCAAGGACAATGCCCACTCCCCAAAAGGACATTCTAGCTCCCATGCTCATGGTGGCTTTCCCAAAACACTGAGGCCTGTTGCACTCCATCACCAAACAGAGCTTTCCCCCAGTGCAACCCAGCAGATGCCCAAACATCTCAGGACGGGTGCAGATACCAGCTTCCATCCTCTCCAGCACTGCTGTGTGCTCAGCAGGGTAACTCCACGTAGCAGAAGTACAGGGAGAGGAGCAGCAAAACCTTTTCTGTAAGAGAGAGAGACGCATCCCACTCCTACCTGCTTCCTTGGCTCCCCTCTGGTTCCTGGGGCCAGTGTGCTTCTGTCCCTGTGCCGGCAGCGGAGGGACAAGGACCAGGAGACAGGCCAGAGCCAGTGCTCCAAGGGCCATGCTGGCACGATGCTCCCGGGCAGAACTCGGTCCAAGCCGCTGGGGAGAGGTACCGGTGCGACCCAGTGTGAGAGAGGTGCAGAGACAGAAATGAAACAGGCCACGTAGGGAGATGGCATGTGGTGCAAGAAGCTTCCTCTTTGGAAAGAGAGCGTCCCACTGGCCGCAGGGCTCCTCTTCACGCATCTGCCTGCCAGCAGCAGGTCCAAGCTCAGCTTGTGGGGGGCTCTCCTGGGTGCCTCAGCCCAGCCCTGAACCCTCCAAAACACTTGCAGGTCTGCCTCGCTCCTCTTCCCCTCCAGATCCAGATGTGGATATGGGAATTGAACCCAAGAAGTTAAAAACACAGGTGTCTGCTTATCTCTCATGCAAATTTCGTGGATGGAGATCCGCAGTGTTGGTGTGAGAAGCGGACAGAGGGACTCTTACAGCAGCAGGACAGCCTTCCTTTGGCTAGAGCCTGCAGAATAAACAGACAGATGGTTCCTACGCAGAGATTTGAAAGCCAAGGTGTGGAGAGAGATGCTTTGCATTGCTAAATGCAAAATTAATATCAAAGTTGACACCTCTAAATGTGCCAGTGAGCCGAAAGCAGTGCATGCTAAACATGGATGACTAGAGAATGTGAGTCCCCAGCCAGATCGTGTTAAACATCAGCCTAGGAAGGAAGGGCTAAGATTAGGGTATAAAGGGAATCGAGGAAGCTACCCTCAGGACTGAAGAATTAAAAAGAATGAAGACCCTGAAGAGGCAGTTAGTGGGCTGTGCTCCTTCTGCTCCACCCAAAGAAGTGATGCCTTCTTAGTAAGCAGTTGTGACCTCACCCTTCTGGTGAGGATACCCAGGATATAGCTTTGCTAGCATTTTAATTATAATCACGGTCATACACTACCAGTGCTGCCCCAAGTGTGTTAATCAGAACTTTTATATCTGTCACGTGCGTGAACTTTCTATTAGTTTCAACTTTGCAAAACTGTTCCAGTGGATGTCCTTTGGGTGCTCTGACAGGGAAACTTCGACTCTGATATGTGGTATTATATATAATCCTTTAGACATAAACCGTTGACCAAGTCTGGGACTCGGATTGGACCTATCCACACCTCTCTAAGGAGCTTAGAAAGCAAGGGAGCCCTTTCTGAACCTCATGACTTAACAGGAGGCTCTACCATGCAGAGATCTCTACAGGCAGTTTTTGCAACACAAATACAAAAAGAAGGCTTTGTCAGGGAAGACAGCAGGCCTGCCGGCGGCCTAGCTCTCTTCTCCCAAGATTTAGGCCCTGACAATATTCTTCTGTTCCCATGAGAAAGGAAAAGTTCCTCATGCTGAGAGGATCCTAATAATCACATTCTCAAAACACAGTGGCCTTGCTGATAGGGGTACAGGCTGCCCTAAACCAAGAAGCAGTTATGGGAAGGTATTTGGGAGTAACAAAACATGTTAGGAGCCAACCATAACAAGATGGTCAAAAACAGCAGGTGTGGGGGCACTTTTAGGCATCAAAGGTAAACTAAGGATGTTTAGCTCTAAGATAGGTTTATCAGAACTTGTTATAGTTACAAACCAATCAATACAGTGTGAACAGTGTGTGTAAACAATTAGCAGCTTTTTAGCTTGCCACGTTTGCAGTAAGAAAGGTATAGAATCTGTGTGGCTTCACCTAATAAAATGGCTTCCTGGCTTCATGGCTTCACCTAAAATTCATATTGAATTGCGTGTTGCTCCCTGCTGGACACCACACCACCACACATCTTACCCATTACGTGACTGTGGATGTTGAGGGAAGCACCCCCCGGTTCGCCTGCCCAAGCCCATACCAGCGTGTCCTCAACATGCATCACTTTTGCCTTGAAGTCTCTCCATTACCTTGAACTGACCCATCTACATCAACCCTGCTGTTGATCCCCACCAAGAGACCTTTCAGATCTGATAATCACAGAATCACAGAATCACATTGTAGGGGTTGGAAGGGACCTCGAGAGATCATCAGGTCCAACCCCCCTGCCAAAGCAGCTCCCCAGCTCAGACTGCACAGACAGGCGTCCAGATGGGTCTTGAATATCTCCAGAGAAGGAAACTCCACCACCCCCCTGGGCAGCCTGTCCCAGGACTCTGGCACCCTCACTGGGAAAAAGCTTTTCCACATGTTGGTGCAGAACTTCCTGTGCTCCAACTTGCAGCCATTGCCCCTTGTCCTGTCCCCACAGAGCACTGAAAAGGGGCTGGCTAATTCCCCCTGCATCCCATGCTTCAGATAATTGCAAACACCAATTAGGTCTCCCCTTAATTTTCTTTTCGGGTTTTTTCCTTCCCTTCCAACCCTTCCAGGTACCCTGTTCTGAGCTCCACCTTCTCAGTGGCTTCTAGGAAGTGAAATGCCTTGAGAAGGACAGCGTACCCAGTTCCTGGAATTGGATGGTGACTTAGTGCTTCCCCTGGCTAAGTCAGGAAGGAGTTCTGGGTATGGGAGGGAGTTCCCTTGATGCTCATTGTTTGAGCCATAAACTCAGGGCTGGTTTGCTCATACTCTCCGGGTCTTCTACCCCTCAGCACCATGGGACAATGCTTTGGGGTATCTACCTACATCACCTCCATAGAGCAGCAACACTGAGGATTTTCTGGAAGCTACATCTCTCCTAAGATCCAATCAGGAACATCAGTGCATCAAGTCCATCTGTTAGGTCTGCCTCACGCTGGGCTCCCTCGAGGGCAGGTATAGGGTAGGGACAGGTATAAGCCCCAAATATATTTCTGCTATTTGTGAGTTCTGACACTGACTTCACTCATGTGATCCAGGAACCTGGCTCCCCATGTGGTGCTGCTTCCTCTTCAGGATGCAGCATCTGCCTTGGTCAGGGCAGCCTGTCCTGCCAGAGCCTGGAGGCTCTTCTGGCAGGGAAAGATGGAAAATACCTGCAGGATCCCAGTTAGATCCCAGCCCAACCCCAGGTGAGTCTCCCTCACCCCTCTAGCAACCTTCCCAGCACCATACCTGAACCTTCTTCCATGCAGGGATCTTGCAGTGATGCCAGGGGGAAAAGGCCAGTGCACTGTGCCAACATGAACTTAGGAATGCTCCAGCCCCTTCCCCAAGGTGATGATAAAACCCAGATGCCCCAATCCCCTACAGCACATCTCGCCCAGAGCTGGGGGGAGGGCCCCAGACCTATGGTCAGAAGGAGTACAAGGGAAGCCCCAACAGTGCTGGAGTGCAGAGAGTCCCTCCAGGGTGATGGTCTGATCATAATGGGTTATCACAGTCAGGCTTGAGCACAGCAAAATATCTGGGAGATCTGCAGGGAGGCATGCTGGCCAGGGAGAGGGGTGGCATTGAGTCACCCAGCTGGCAGCAGCAGCCAGGGCAGGGACTCCTTCTCGTGGCACTGGCCACCCAAGGCTGCCATCTCTGCTCCCAGGGTGGCTTAGGGAGACACCAGCTCTTACAGTGGCCTGGCCTCCCACCAGCCGGGTGGGCTGAGAGTGGAGATGTAACGAGGGACAGCCTGGCAGGGTGCAGGGGTCCCAGGAGGGCACTCCTGGGTGCTGGGATGGGCTGTGGCAGGTGCTGAGGGCTGGATAACTATCCCTTCTCCCTCTTTAACAGAATCACAGAATTGTAGGGGCTGGAAGGGATCTCCAGAGACCATCAGGTCCAACCCCCCTGCCAAAGCAGGTTCCCCAGGACAGGTCACACAGGGAGGCGTCCAGATGGGTCTGGAATCTCTCCAGAGAAGGAGACTCCACACACCCCTGGGCAGCCTGTCCCAGGGCTCTGTCACCCTTACTTCCTCCATGCTCTGACTGCTACAGCAACCTGTTTGCAGAGGAGGGAGCAGGACCTGCTGCCAGCTCTACACACATCATCTCCCACCATTCCGAGTCCATCTGCCCATGCCCCCTGCCACGTTCCTCTCACAGAAGCATCAGCCCAAGCCAAGCAAAACTTCCTGCCCTGGCACTGCAGCTTTGATACATGTCCCTCTGCAGTGTCAGCCACTCCACGGCCCTCCTACCCAGCCTGGTTTTGTCCTGCAGCCCACTCCTACCTCAAGTACATCCCCGCATCCCTTCACCCTCAGACTGAAACCTTCTCCCATCTGGCTGCACGTTTGCTGACTGCCCAGAAAGATATTTTTAGCACACAAAATTGGACATAAGCAGTTCGCAGCTGGGAGCAGGGTGGAGTAAATCTGGAAGGAAGTGGGATGCTGTGTTCTGGTTTGGGGAAGATGTGCTCAGAAATGGGTTTTCCAGCTTCTGCTTTCCTCCAAGCAGTTCCAAATCTGGTCCAGCCACTCCTGCTTCCATCCCCGGGGCCATCTTCAGTATGTCCCACCCTGGTTCTTGGACAGGGAACATGTCTAAGCCCAGCAGGTGGGAACTGTATAATTTTAAGCAACATCTCAGGCCAGACTAGCTTCCCCCCAAACCCTGCTGTGTGAAGATGCCACTTTCAGGACAGGCTCTCTACTCCACAATTAATGCTTCTGACCTGCTCCTGCTGCCTCCATGTTTCATACAGCCCTGCATCTGCCCCTGGGAGCCCTCTTCCTGCCAGAGTGAAGCTGCTTTCTGTCTCCCAGACAAACCCTTCACCCTGCACCTCCTTCTTCGCACATTGCTCCCTTTCAAATGCTCCACCCTGCCCCACATGCTGGCCCCACATCTCACAGCTCTCTGCCACAGGCAGCTGATGGAGCGCATGTGTTTGGTGGAGCCATGAGTCTCTCCTTCCACACACAGGTCTTAAAGGGCTTGGCGTTACTGCTTTTCAGTCCTCAGCCTGTACAGCTTCCAGAGGAAAGCAAATCCTGAGGAACTGTCTGTGCCACCCAGGGTAGCTGGCAACTGAGAAGTGCCCAAAATATCCTGAGTCCGGAAGGAACCAGATGAATAGGGTAGAAAAAGCCAAGCAGCTGTTTCCCCGGTGAAGCGGAGCACAACTGGTGGTGTTAGCTGGTCTTCTGGGGGCTGCACAGCCTGCCTGGCACTACACCAGTGCTGCCTTGGGGGAGGCATCACTGCTGCCCAGACCTGGCACAGCTCCCACCTGACCCACCCCAGGATGTTTTTCCATGTCCTCAGCATGGGACTGCCATCGGCAGAGTGCTGTGTCTCCCCAAAGCAGCTTCCCTCACACACACAGAGCCAAGGTCTGGGCTGGTCCCCTGCTCACCCACTCCCTCAGTGTGTGGCCTTGCAGAACCTGCTGAGAGCCTGCTGGCCTCCCCCAGCCTTCAGTCTCTGACCAAGGCTTGCCATGGCGTGATGCTGTTCCCCACAAAGGCTGAGCAGGTGGAGGAGAAGGAGGGAGGAGAGCACTGCGCCCTGGTCAGTCAGGGTGAGTGGTGGGGATGGCATGGTGCCCAGAGCCCAAGCTGCCCTTTGTTGTATAAATATATGCATAAAGTCATGTGCATTTCCAGCCCAGGATCAAGCCAAAGCAAAGACCCTGAGAAGACAGACCTACAGAAGACAGACCTACAGCAGCGCCTCAGCTGACCAGGGCAGAAGGGAAGGTTCCATCTCATGCAACCACCTCCCACAGAGAACCCCAACGGAGCCTGGCCTGCTTCCCCTTGGCCATCACAAATCCCCAGGAAAACCAGGGCCATGAGACGAGCAGGTTGGGGAGACATGTTCCCAGGCAGGAGGCAGTGGGTAGGGAGGATGGATGCTGCATCACGCCTTTCGTGGGGGAAGTCAAGTCTGCCTGGCACTGGGAGGAGGTTATTGGCTTCCCTCCGTGAAGCTTGGCAAAATGATGCTGATGTTTGTCCATCTTTTTGAGAGCCGAGGTTACAGGGCATCCATACGGATGCTCCTGAATGTCCCTTTAGAAAGGAGTCGTGATGCATCATGGTTTGATTGACATGCCAGTTGCTGGACTGGTGATGACACCCTGGGCTCACCCACAGCCTGCAGCACTGGGTCTCTCCTGGCTGTAATTACCCCAGGAGACCAGTTTGCCCAGTGCTGGTGCAATCACCAGCCACGGCAGAACAAGAGCTCGGCAGGGTGGGGTGGCAAGCCACCCATGACACAGGTGGACAGAAATTAGGCCAAGGTAATCAAAGGCATTAGTGTGCTGGGGTGGCATGCTGCCTGGGAACAGGGCTCCAGCATGCAGGGCACGGCTGGATCAAAGACCCGACCCATTCATCTCAGCACCCTTTCACTGGGACCAGCAGAGATCCCAGGTCAAGGCAGCACTGTCACTGCTTTGTCCCAGTTCAAATAGCATTTGCTTCTGCTGCTGCTGGCCTGGGACCATCAGCTGCACGTGTTTGCCACCAATAAGGCTGACTAGGACCCACTCTGCCTCCAGAATTTTTACCCACCATGGGGTACGAGGCTGCTGTGCACTGGCAGCCCTGCTCCCTCGCTCTGCGGTGGTGTAGAGATGCCCCCATGTAGGATAACTCCACACCTGCTCTCCTTGCCCTTGTGTTCATGAGGGAAGGTTTTTGTGGAGAGTGCTGAAGCCCTTCTCTGGAGGCCAGGTTGCCTTGACTCAGGCAGGAGGTGCGAGAGGCCGGCAGCTCTGCTCACGGAGCTCTCTAGACCTAATGAGATTTTTGACAGCCAGGAGAAGCAATAAAGAGCTGTGATTGAATCAGCTGCAAGCAGCAGCATAATGGCGGCTTCCAGGGCGAACACAGGGCAGCTGCCTTCCCTCCCCACGCTGGGCCATGCTCCAGCTCCTGCTGCTTTCAGCCTACACTGCCTGGACAGGGCACCGGGACAAGGGAAAGTGCTCCCTGACAAAGGGAGCTTCTGATCCTGCTAGTGCCCAGAGAGCTGATGCTCTGCTCTCCAGCCCCTCCAGCGCATGGACAGAGCGTTGCTGTACACATGTGGCTCTCGTGTTGGTCACCTCCAGGCAAAAGGCTCTTGAGGACAGCCAGAGCCCAGCACCATCACCCCGATCCTCTGTACCCCAGCACAGAGAGGGGGCTGAAGGGTCAGGCAGGAGCCACAGGACAGGCACACAGATTAGCTCTCCTCTCTGCCTGTGGAGGTGGCTACATCCATGTTTCCTCTAGAAAAGGATCCTGGCCTATGACCTCTCCTGAACCTCTCCTGTTTAGCACAGGCCAAAACTGTCTCCAAGAACCAACCAAGCATTGTGGGTTTTTACAAGACCACACTCAGGCCCAGGAGTTACTCAGAGAGGTGTAGCCTGAGTGACTTCGGGCTTGAGGGTGGGGAGCCCCTTGCTCGGGGATCAGGGAGAGTAAGCAGGGCTCCATAGTCTCTGTCTGGGCACGGAGAGAATATCTCTCTCACCCACACTGCTGTGGCTAGGGTGGGATGCACAGGGGAAGGGTTCTCCGGTCTGATGTGCTGCTTTCCTCCAGAGGAATCCTCTGGGGTGGGTAAGGAAGCCAGGGCAAGGCTGAGGATGTTGGTCTGTTAATGTAGGGTCTCTGAGGCGGGCTGTGCACGTGGGCTTGCTCTGTAGGACCTCTGGCAGGCTCCGTGCTGAGCTCTGCATGGCCTCACCAGCCTTCCCCTCTATGCTGCTGCTCGAGCTCCTCCCTGAAGCAACGTCAAGCCCTGCAGATCAAAGGGCAGCAATGAACCACAGGTGAAGGCTCTTCCCTAAAGGCACAGGCCAAGACCAGACGGGCGCTTTCAGCCCTGCCCCCCTGCAGCTGGTGCCGTGGGTGACAGGGCTGCTCCCACCCGCTCAGTTGAGACCAGGCCCAGGCCTGCTCTGATGTGGCCCTGTTCAGCTGGCCACCACAGCCAGACCAGGTTCCTGGCATCTCTGCTTCTGTCTCGCATCTGGCATGACCACAGGCACTTCAGAGAGGCTGTGCTGTGGCTGAGGAAGATTGTTAATAGCCTGGAGAGAGGCAGGAGATAGAGCAAGGCTGGTACAGCCTCCCTGGGTGAGCGTGGAACTGCTGAGAACCCCATTTCCCAGGGCCAGGGTCAGGAGGACAAGGAACAATGTTACCTGCTGGGCAGTGTGGGAGGATAAGAGCATGGCAGGTTTGGGGGAAATAAGCTGCTCAGGAGGGTTCAGGAGCAGGCCAGGAGGTGCTGGAGGTGGTAGCACTGCCTCTACCTGCTTGGCACAAGGTGACCAGCTCTTGGTGTCCAGTGAAGCTCTCTGCAGTGCTGGTTCACTGCCAGGATGTGGTTGTGCTCACATGGCTGCATTGTCACATCACCGTGGGTCACAGGTGGTGCCAGCATGGACAGAACTTCCCGACCCTCCTTTTCAGAGGTGCTGGTTGCTTTTGTTTAATCAGTATTCTCAGTGTTTGCAAACCCACAGCCTGAGGGTTTCCAGCAGGCATGCAGCTGGGCGCAAGCTGGACCTCAGTCCCCTGCCACACACCCTGTTGTTGCGCCCTGGAAGGGGCACAGGGGATTGTTTGGGGAGAAGGAGAGCTGAAATCACTGCCCATGGCTAAAAGGCAGGGATGGGACGCAGATGCTGCACCCCCAGATGTCACGGTAGGGGCGCCCAGGCGTGAGCAGCGTCAGCAGCAGGTCACAGGAGGCAGTGAGCAAACGCTGCCAGGTGCCGTGCTGACTCTGCTCGCAGAAAACTAATGACACCACAAAGACTTGCAGCCCTCCCGCTGCAGACGGTCCCTGGCTGGCTTTGCAGCTGGAATGCCGGGGAGGTGAGCCAAGAGGCAGCAACGTGCCTGCACAGCAGTGACCTTGGGAGTCCCTGCTCACGGCGAGATGTGGGATGCTGCAGGCTTGCAGCCACGGCCTTGGGTGTGGAGCGCTCACGGCCCTGGTCTCACCCAGCTCAGCAACACAGTGCGCTGGGAAATGTAGTCCTGTCCTCCATCACCTGTACTGTCTGCTCGTGGTTATTGCCAGGCTGCACGTGAACTGCTGGGGCTGGGACCTTCTCCCATGTACTCTGGACCTACTTTGCACTGACCAGACCCCCCCCCCCCGGGCCTCTCTCTCTCCTATTTCTGATGCAGCAGGAGAGGGAGATATTTGCCAGGGGCTGGTCCTCTCTTAAGCAGGGAGCTAGGAACAAGCAGGACATGGGTAGGTGCAGAGATCTGCTGGGTGATGTGCAGTAACGTGGGAAAAGAGCAGAGGTTGTTGGGAGACTGTAGTAGAGAGGACACCTGGGAGAAAGCACTGCAGGGAGTTGAGTCAGTCGATACTCCGTTGTCCTGCTTACTTCTAGGTCTGCACAGCCTCTCCAGGCTGGAAGACCTGCTCCTGCAATGAAGCCTTGTGCCTGCCCTGGCACAGCTTCACAGGCTTGCTTCCTGCAGCTGCCCCTGGACACACACTCCCTCCCACCCCTTACCCTCCACAGCATCAGCTATTGATTTTCCTGAGCCTTGGCAGAGAAGAAGCCTCAGGTATGGAGGGGCTCTTGCTCCAGTTCTGGCTCAGGGGGCTTTGAACAGGGCAGGCCTTCAGTCAGGGTGGTTTACTGTTGGCTGAGCCCAACCAGAGCTGCTGCTGCAAGGACCCAGTGCCACAGGAACAGAGGTGGGGGTGCAGTGAGCACCAGGCTTCCTGCATGGAAGGTCTCCTGGCCCACTCACTGTTCTGTACGCAAGGTCATGGTGTGCCCTCATCCCTAAAGGACACCTCCAGCTCCTGCATCTCTCCAGCATCAGCCTGCCTGGCTTTTTTGCTGGCTCTTGCCCCTGCTCCACCTGTGATGCATTAGCCCTCAGGGAGGTGTTTGCGAATCCTGGAGCCTTTTCCCCATGAAAGGGGGAAGATGTAGAGCAGAGACTGAGAAGGGCAAAGAGGAAAAAGCCCCTGTCCTTTCCCACCCTCCTGCAGCTCCACAGGAGCAGAGCACAGCCAGGGAGACTTCCCTCCTGCTCTTCCTTTCCAGGGCTTGAAGAGCTTAATTCAGGATTTGCTGCAGGCTCAGACCAGCCTGGCTTTGCACCCAGCTGCTGAGAGCGTACCTGCCTGCGCCATGGGAGAGATTTGGAGCACTGGGGACCTTTAGCTATGTCTCAGCTCAATTCTGCTGTGCCAGGCAGGAACAGAGCATGGTGGAAATAGCACATTAGAGTTACCAGTTGTAATGAGAGAAGGGACTGTAAATCCTGTAGCAGCAATTGCCATAGTCAGGGACATCTCCAGGGCTTTAATTTATCCGTTACAACTTAATTGGATGTAAACCCAGTCACTTGTAAGCAGCAGGAGCCCTGAACAGGCGGCGTTCCTAAGCTTCTCCCTGCAAGATGCCTTGCCAGGTCTCTCCATCTCTACTGCAGTGCCTTGACCCTCAGGGGACCACTGCTCACGTGCACCCAAGGGAAAGGGAGAGGCAATGTTCACTTTCCTTCTGGCCCCAGCTGAGCTGGTTTTGTTCCTCTGAGCAGCTTCCTACACCACTGTGACACTGGGCACTGGGCTGTGGGTGCAGCACAGATTTCCAGTACAAGGGCTGACCTGGAGCAGGCAGGAAAGGCACCCACTGCCATCTGAGAGCTGCAGCTGGCCAACACAGTGGATGGCAAAGCCTGCAGCCTCCCATCCCCACACGCAGATGCTGGTCTGCCTTCCCCACGCCCATCACAGGAGGCCTGTGAAGCTGCTCCTGTCATTCTGTCAAGCTGTTGTCAGTGGAACAGACATGGGAAGCACAAGAACGTGGCCTGTTGCACAGCACAGTTCCCAGCTGCTGTAGCAGCCTCCCTGGCACACTGCATCAATCACCCTGGCAGGCAGAGGTACCGTGCTGGAGTGGTACTGGTGGGGAAAGGGATGGGTCAGACCCCACAAAATAGGGAAGGGCAGAGCCCTGTCCCCAGGCTCTGCCTCCCTACACATAGGACACTTGCCCTGCACAGATCCACTCCCTTCTGTGGAGCTGGGAGAGCAGACATGCCACTAATTCTAGGGTGGGTGCAGGGGGCTTCTCCTGCTATAAAGAAGTCAGAGGTTCAGTTCCCTTGCTCCAGTCCAGGGAGTTCTTCTTCCTCCTGGGGCAAGGAAGCAACCCCAGTACTCGCAGCCCATCCACTGTGTTTGGTGGCACCTGGGGCCAAGCACTGACCAGAAAATGCTGCACCAGGAGACACTCCATGGGGCTGCTTTTCCTGCTGGGAAAAGCTCGAGCAGTGCAGGGCACACAGAGCAGGCAGTGAGTGCTGCCCGGGGAAGCAGCTGGACCAAAGCTGTCACACGGTAGCTGCAGCAAGCAGGGCATGGCAGGAGGGTGAGGCAGCTGGGGCAGGGCTGGGCCAGCACAGACAGGTGGATGGCACCGAGGGAACAGCAGCCAAGTGTGTGGGATGAGGAAGGGCAGATCCAGCTGCAGGAAGTCCCTGGGCAGGGAGGGCTAAGCAGGTCGGCCTCAGAGCAGGGAAAAGGTGGGCGTGGGGAGGAAACTGGGGAGAAATGGGAAAGGGAGAGACCCGAAGGGGTGCGGCGGGTGCTGGGACAATGTCACTGAGAGGCCATGCTTCCCTGCTCCTCCCGAGGACAGGGCCCATGGGACACTGTGCAGGCAGGGGTGGGTGCACCAGGAGAATCAGAGCCCCACAGCATCCATCCAGCGTCATGATGGCTGTGAGGAGAGATCCAAGACGGTACCCGTGGGGTCATCCTGGCAACGGGTGCTGTACGGGGGAACTGAGCCCACAGCCCCGCATGGGGTAGGGCTGTGTCTATGGGGAGATCAGGTGCCCACACCCGCGGTCTGCCTGCTCAGGGGCTGCGTGCTGTGAATCGAAAAAAGGGTCTGCAGCTACAAGGGGCATCCGGGAAGGGCCATGGGGACAGGGTCCAGCGTTGGCAGTGTGGATACGGGCGGGACGCAGGGGAGGGAGACTCCCGTGTCTAGAAGGAGCTTCCAGGCAGGGCCCGGGACAGCAGAGGCTCAGTCCGTGGGATCTGCCCGAGCCGCGCACCGGGACCCCGGCTCCCCGCAGCCCTGACAGGCGCCTACAGAGCTGCCGGCTCGGCTCCAGGGGCCGGTGCCCCGGGACATCAGGGCATACGGGATCCCCGCTCCCCGCCGAGGTGCGGAGGTGGGTGAGGGGCGAGGGGGGCGGCACCGGCCGGTCGCGGCGGCGGGTCCCAAGGAGTTAAGGGCTGTCCCCGCCCCGGCTCCGCCCCGCTGGTGCCAGCGCTTAAGGCGGTGGAGGCGCAGCGCCGGGCCGCGGCGGGGATCGGGCCGTCGCTGCCGGGCCATGAGAGCCGTGCGCCCCGCCGCGCCGCCCGCCCCGCGCCGCCGCCGCCTCTAGCATCGCCCCGGGAACCGGGGCGGGCTGGCTGGCTGGCTGGCTGGCTGGCTGGCTGAGGCGGCGGTGCCCCGGCCGCGGGGCTGCCCGGCCGCGCCTCGCCTCGCTTCGCCTCGCCCGGGAATGTGAATGGCGCTGGGGATGCTCGGCGGGACCGATATGGAGTGGGAGAAGCTGCCGCGGCGGCCCGGGGAGGGCGAAGGGGAGTCGGCGGGGCCCTGGCCGGGCTGCGGGCGGCTGCGGCCCTCCTCGTACCGGGCGCTGCGCAGCGCCGTCTCCACCCTGGCGCGCATCGACGACTTCTACTGCGAGAAGATCGGGGCCGGCTTCTTCTCCGAGGTTTTCAAGGTGTGCGGGGCGGGAGCGGGGATGGCGCTGCCCGAGGGGTTCGGGCGCTGCCCGAGGGGTTCGGGCGCTGCCCGAGGGGTTCGGGCATCCCCCGAGGAGCGCGGTTCCCACGCAGCCCTCCCCAAGCCCTCGGTGGGGGGAGGATGGAGGGGGGCTGGGTATGGGGGTTGTGTAGCCCCCCCCCGGCCCTGGCAGCTGGGCGAGGTGTCGGGGTACGGCGGTGACCCGGGGTGCCGGGGAGCCCGGTCCCCGCCGGGGGTGTTGTTCCTCCGTGCTTCCGTGCAGGGGGAGGGGAGCGCCGGCTCTGTTTACAGCCCGGGAAGGCTGAGCGCTCCGGAGCGCTGCGGCGTGGGTCACAGCGGGGCCGCGGCGGGGGAGGAGGGGGGGGCTAAGCACGGGTAGGGTGGTGGGCAACCCAGCCCGGGGAGCCCTGTCAAAACCCTGGAGCCCCGACCCTGCCAGACCCAGGGGGTGCCTGGGGGAGGGGACGCGGGCAGCGTTTGCAGCCGGTCCGGGGTGATTTCCAGTGTTGCTGCTGGGCAGGTGGATGTGTGGGGCACCCCACGGGAGCCTCCCGAAGGGGACCGGGTCTGGGAGAGGGGTGTGATGCTGTTGAGTAGTGCGGGGCTGGCCCCCGGCAGGGACCCCCGAGCTGTCTTTGTCTTCTGTCTTCTCTGGCACCAGCACAGAGGGGATGCCTGTGTGTGGTCTGCACCCTGGTTAGGGGTGCCTGGGTGGGAAGCGTGGTGCCCCAGGGACACGCCGTGGGGATGATACCCTGGCAGCCCACCCAGCACTGCCAGGGGCTGAGGGGCTGTGCCCTGCCCCACTGCCATGCCTGCCTCTCCACATTCGAGGGGCGGTGTGTGCACGTGTTGTTTTTGTCTTGGGCATCGCTTAAGGCACCACAAGCTATTCGGCAAGGAATGTCCTTAGATCATGTTGCTGATGGCTTCACCCCTTCAGAGGGGCAGCTTTGGGCTGGGCAGGACCCACCACCCCCTCCCACCACAGTCACTGGGGTCCCGAGCAGTGCTGTGCTGCGTCCCCTGCGTGGGACCGTGCTCCACAAGCAGCACACCTGGGTGGCCATGTCCCAGCAGGACCTTGGGGTCCCTCTCCAGCCCTGGTGCCATTCCCTGCTCAGCAGGGAGACTTCCAACACCTGGCTCCTCGGCAGGCACGGAGAGGTGTCCTGCCAGGGGCAGTGGCAGGCATGCAGAGGGGTCCCTCTGCTCCGTACACCCTCCTGCCCCCGTGGAGCTGTGGCCTCTCTGCTGGCCAGGTTCCTGCTATTGATCTCTGGCTTGGAGCGCATGGCCACACCTCGGAGCAGAGGGAGGCATTTAATAATGTCAGGCATGGATACAGCTCTTTAATAATGGATGCCACCGTGCCTCGGCCAGGCCACGGTCTCTCCTTGCGTCGCTGTTGCTGCTTCCCCTGGCACTGTGGGAGCTGCAAACCACTCCTTCTCCCACCCATTGTCTGTGTTCTTGTGGGGTCGCTTGCATGGGGGAGCAGCAGAGGTTGGGGGTGCGTGGAAGTGGGATCAGGCAGCAGGAACCGATGTGTGTGCGTGGCAGAGAGGAGGCAGGGGCAGGAGGGGGCCAGATGGGGCTTTGTGCTCGTGCAGTGGGTTGCATCCAAGAGCTCAGCAGGATAGTGGGGCAGGCCCGGGATCTGTGCTGAGGTTTGTCTGCCCAAGCTTGCAAGGAGGATGGAGCTTGGCAGGGCAGCACAGGACCCGTTTTCCACCCACCTCCCTTGTTCCTGCTGCACTTTACATGGCCGTGGGCACTTGTGGCTCCCTCCTCCATGCAACTGCTGGGTCCTGCCTCATTCCAGCCTTGGTGGGCGTGGGGCTGGGGACATGGACATCTCTGTCTCTACCCAGGTAGCTCAGCCCCAGTGTGCAGCTGAGCCAGGGACAGGAGGGGTGCTGAGGCACCAGCATGGGCTTCTGACTGTGTTCCCGGCATTAAAGCCAAAGGGCTCAGCGTGTCTGAGCCCCAGTGTCCCAAGCTTGTCACTGGGTTGAGCCTTCTCCCACTCCAGCCAAGTATTTCTCTCGGAAACCCTGTCCAGAGGGGACAGGAGACACTGGTGAGGACAAGCTGCCCTTTTCCCTGGGGATTGCTCCCAGCTGAGCCCTTGCAGCGCTGCAGAGCTGAGCTGTTTCTGTTTGGAGCCACCGGCTCCCATTGCCTTTTCCTGTGTGATTTCGGAGGCGCCAGGCCCACCGGTTTTCTGAGGTACACAGGCATTTCACCAAGCTGCCTGTCCGTCTCCAGTGCGCTGAGCAGACTGAGCCGGGTGTGTTTGTGCCAGGCATTTTCTCCAGCCCTTAAGCCACTGTTGCTTCTCTTACCCAAATCCCTCCCTTAGTTCATGTGCGGTGCGCAGCAGGCACAGGGGGGCTGTGGCTTTTCCCAAGAACTGGGTCTGGACGTCTTCACTCCTCCTACTCTGCACCTTGTGCCCCGCTGTCACACATCCTCTTGGAGACACTGCTTCCCAGGGCATGGCTGCTCAGTGCCTTCGGCCCAGTGCCCCATTTCCGTGGTGCCAGGGGGCGGATTAACAGCTCCCAGTGTGGACAGAGCTCCAGAAAGGGCTTCAGCACCGCTGCTGCCCTCCCACCTGTGCTCACTTCACTGCCAACCTTTGAGATTTCACATTTCCACCCAACGTACCAGATATGACTGATGATAAAGCTCCTTCCCTCTTATCTGCTGCCCTTTATTCTTCGACCTTGCCTTGTTTTGTAAATAAGGGTGGAGTGGCATGATACAGATGGAGAAACTAAGGCAGTTGCGGAGGAAGTGAATTTGCCAAGGTCAGCCAGCTGACAAGGGGCCAGGCACAGCCCCTACTCCACTGGCGCCACTCAGGAGCCCTAGGCGTTCACCAGGGATGGGTGCTGGGCCCTTTTTGCTTTCCTGGAGAGAGTCTGTCTTGACCCATTCTGCCTTTTCCTCATGGTAAGCAGGTTTCCCAGTCCCACCAATAAAAGACCTGTTGCGTGACTGGGATGCCTGCAAACTCAGACCCAGCCGTCATGGGTGGCTTTTGGATTACCAGTGGTGTCACAGCTCACCCCCTTACCTGCCCTCCTGCACTTCCCTGCTAGGGTCCCCAGGGCAGAGGGGTGCAGGATGATGCCCCTATGTGACCGTGCCTTGCCTGTGCCAGGCTGGGGCAAGGGGACATGTGCTGAGTGGGGTGATGTGCGAGCTTGTCCCCAGTGTGGCGGGGGGCTGGCTGCTGAGACCCCCCGGGTGAGTGGACTAGTGGGGGGGCTGCACCCCATGTCTAGACGGGCGTGCCAGCTGCAGGGAGGGAGCAGGCCGTCTGCTCGCTCTGATTAGCATGCTCTTTAAATAAGACTCTAATTTCCGCTGTTAAAAGAGCTCGGATCCCTTGTGCCCAGGCTGGGGCCGCAGCCAGCCCTGTCCCATCCCCCCAGCCCTGTGTGATGGCAACAGATGGGATGGGGACTGACACTGAAGCCCTGGCTCAGCTCTGGTGCCCCCATGAAGCACCCAGCCCAGGGACTTTGAGGCGTGCTGGGGGATGTCAGCAAGGGCCAAGGGCTTGCCTGGTTCCTGAGGTGGGGGGCTGGCAGGTTGTCCCCTTCCCACAGCCTGGTGCTGCTGCCCAGCTGAGCTCAGCTCTGGGGAATGTGCTGGGATTCCTGGGCACCATGCCAGAGCTCAGAGAGGGAAGGGAGGGATGTTGTCCTGCCCCAGCCAGCTCTGCTCCCCGCTGCCTTTCCCGGGCAGCAGTAGGGAAGGAAACCCCCGTAACATAGGGCTGTGTCCCACTGGGGTCATGGCTTGCCCCCTCCTCTGCCATGCCTGCTTCTGAAGGGTGGCCAGGGTGCCGGGCTGAGTGGTCTATGTGAACTGGCCAACACATGTAGGAGACCATGGGAAGCCCAAGGGAGCAGGGGCTGGCCTTGAGCTGCAGGTGAAATGGCAGGATGGGGTCTCGCAGGTGAAATGGCAGGATGGGGTCTCGCAAGCAAGCCCAGGGTGCTGTACACCCTCGAGGAGGTTGTGTCCTGTGTCCTTGGGGATGGAGTCACCCTGGGAGCCCCTAAGGCCCTGGGGATGGAGTCCAGGGCACGTCTGAGGTCCTGGGGAAAGATTCCAGGGAAGGGGCTTTCACTGGGCCTTCCCTCCCTGCGTGGCTGCTTCTCCTCCAGGATTAAGGCATTAGAGGCGGCGCAGCTGCACTTGCACCTGACCCAGGGTGGTACAATGTCAGAAGGCTTATTAAGGAGCACGTCAGCCATGGGCAGGTCCCGGCTGCGTGGCGCTGGGGGGGCTGCTCCCCAACGCAGGGACATTGCTGCTGCTGACCGGGCCGCAGCCAGGCCTGCAGTGGCTGCCCAGCCGCCATGCGTGCCGCCCGGCGTTCCCATCGTGGATGCGTGGTGCCGGAGCCTCACTGCCCGCAGCCGTCCCGGCGGGACCAAGCCTGCCTGTGCCGTCCTGGCGCCTGGCAGCTGCTGGTGCCAGCGGAACTGACCCAGCCTGTCCTGCCAGCCTCACACAGGCAGCGTGGGAAGGGGAAGGGGAAGGGGAAGGGGAAGGGGAAGGGGAAGGGGAAGGGGAAGGGGAAGGGGAAGGCAAGGCAAGGGGAGAGGAAGGCAAGGAAAGGGGAGAGGGAAAGGGGAAAGAGGGAAGGGAAGGGAAAAAGGGAAGGGGAAAGGGGGAAGGGAGGGGAAAAGGGGACAGAAAGAGGGAAGGGAAGGGGAGATGGGGAAGGAAAGGGAAAAATGGGAAGGGAAAAGGGGATAGATAGGGGAGAGGGGGAACGGAAGGGGAAGGACAAGGACTGGGCTTTACTGGGCAGCACACAGCGCCAGGTGGCACTGGTAGGGCTGAGGGGTCCCGCTGGCCTCATCTGGGCTCTGTCTCCCTTGGCCCGTGGTTCTGCAAGGAGCTGGAAGGGTGAAGAGAGACCCTGCCCCTCCTGCTTTGGCCAGGCAGGTGACCCCCTTAAAGCCCACAAATCCACCAAAGCCAGGCTGGGAGCCCTGTTTGTGTGCCTGGTGCTGCCTCCAGCTGCCCTATGCATGGGGATGGAGTGGAGAAGGCAGCAGTGGTGGGGATGGGGTGGGGATGCCATAACCCTGCCTTTTGGTGTGGGGCACCAGGATGGGCCTGGCAGCAATGCCAGGCACTTCAGGTAATGGGGTGCGTTGAGCAGGGTGGTGGGCACAGGGAGGACCTGGGGTGCCATTAAATAGGGAGCCCTGGCTGAGTGGGGGGGCTGGAGGAGCCATTCTCTCCACACCAGGGACTGCGCTGTCACTCTCAGATGGGCTCCCCCTGAGCCCAAGCATTTTGTCTGTGCTCAGCAAAGAGGAGGCATTCTCCCTTCAGCCCCCAGCATAGTGGGCAGCCATGATAGAGGCCTAGGGTGGCAGCAGGTGTCAGGGGTATTCCTTCCTTCCTCGTCCAGGGTCCCTCCTGGTCTCTGCTGCCACGTGGGTCCTGGCTGGCTGAAGGAGGCTGGAGGTGACACAAGTGTAATCAGAACAGGGTGACGAGGGGCAGGTGAATGGTTCAGAACTTCTCCATGAACTCAGTGAGCTCAGTGGGGTCAGTACAGGCTGAGCTCTCTGCCTCTCACTTCCTCTCTGCCCAGGATGGTTTGGGCTTGGTGCACCCGTAGATGTAGGGGGGGTCTTTAAAAGGCTCTGATTTCTCACCAGACCCTTTGGGGGGTGTAGCTGCTGCCCATCCCCTGTGTATTGGGTCCTGGATTGCTCCCCATTTCAGCACGCACCCCAGGAGAGCTGGTCCCTGAAGCAGTGCCAGCCATGGGGTGGGAAGAGAGGACCCCAGCTTCCCCCTGTTGTGATGGGGACAGGCTGTGAGCAGAGTAGGGGCTCTGGGGACCCTGCCTCCAGCTAGCCCTGCTGTATTTTGCCTAGGGAGGCAATCCCTGTGGCGGGGGTGGGGGGGGGTGTGTGGGACAGGCCAGGGGCTGGCACCAACACAGCAGCCTCCACCAGCATCGACTAAAAAGGAGAAGAGCGCGGAGCTGACAGCAGCGCCGAGGAATGCCTGCGCCTCCGTGCGCAGCTCCGAGTGCCGGGGGCAGCTGGGCTCCCACGGGTTGTCCCCTGCCACTGGCTGCTGCACCAGGGTTGGTCCCATCCCACCCCCAGCACCCACTCAGTAGGGGGACCCTCAGCACTGGTTCAGTACCCCCCTTCCCCCCCCCCCCGGCCCGCCCCAGAGCAGCGCTGGGATCCTGTGCTCGTCCCTCACCCCGCACGTGCCAGGGAGCTGCAGAAAGTCAGGGGTGTCCACGCTTGGCCACGCTCCCAGCTGCTGCTGCTGGCAGGGGACCAGGCCCCCAGCTCACATGACAGCGCCGGGCTGGGGACAGCTAAATATACAGCCTTGTCCGAGGGCTGTGCCCCACGGCGCTGGGGTCATGCACCAGGGTAGTGCTGGCCACCCTAGATCTGGTTCAGGGTGCAGTGTGCCCTGCTTGTCTTGCACCCGGTGCTAGTGGGGCCTGGCTGGGTGGTCCTGACCTGAAGAAGCCCATCCCCGTTCTCCACCTTCCTGTCCTTGCAGCAGGGTTGGGGGCTGAGCTCGCCCAAGCTGCTGTTGCCCCTCTGTACACTTGGGGGAGGATGGGGATGTGTGTCATTGGTGTTGGGGGTCCCTGAGGTGCTGCTGTGTGGGGAAAGTCTTGCCTAACTTTGCTGGTACCTGGGGCACCCCATGCCTTGGGTATGTGGAGTTCTCAGCTCCTTCCTCTCGGTCTGGGGTGGGTCCTGGATGCAGGCTGTTGCCTGGGGGTCTGCAGAGACACATGGGGCTCAGCCTTCCCCTCTCCCCCCCTTCCAGGTGCGGCACCGTCAGTCAGGCCAGATCATGGTGCTGAAGATGAACAAGCTGACCAGCAACCGGGCCAACATGCTGCGGGAGGTGCAGCTGATGAACCGCCTCTCGCACCCCAACATCCTCAGGTAGGACCTGCTCCCTCACTTCTGCCCCCATTGCCCCCATTCTCCGAGGTCTGGGCAATTTGTAGCCATTGCCAGTAGTGGATGAGCTCCTGGGGCTGGTCCATTGCCACAGCCATGCTCAGGTCCCCTCTTGTCTCGCAGGTTGATGGGGGTGTGTGTGCACCAGGGACAGCTGCACGCGCTGACGGAGGTGAGAGTGGTGTGATGGCAGCTGTGAGTCTTGGGGTTTCTGGGGGCCTGGGGAGGTGATGGTGACACCTGTGGGGACACTTTTGCGGTCCGTGGAACATGTGCAGGGCAAGGTCTGCTGGGGGGAGGGGTGGTGGTTGGGGGATGCACTGCAATGAGACATGGTTATCCAGCACCATGGAAGGGAGCGGTGGTGCAGGGATGCGATGGTCTGGCTCTTCCCATCAGTACATCAACAGTGGGAACCTGGAGCAGCTGCTGGACAGCCCTGTGCCCCTCTCCTGGTCCATCCGTGTCAAGCTGGCCCTCGACATCGCCCGTGGGCTATGCTACCTGCACTCCAAGGGCATCTTCCACCGTGACCTCACCTCCAAGGTACGGGATGCCTCCAGGCATCCCATTTCCCTCAGCATCTCCTACCCATGTCACTGCCCCAGGCATTGGAGGCTACTCCATACCAGGGCATCCCAGGAGTGGGTGCCAGTGGTGCCACTGGTGTGACGGGTCCCCCTGTGCCCCCAGAACTGCCTGGTGCGCTGTGAGACCAATGGATACACAGCTGTAGTGGGCGACTTCGGCCTGGCAGAGAAGATTCCCACCTACAGGTGCGTGGGCAGTGTCCACCTATCCATCCTTATTTTTGGAGTGGGGGTTGGCAGCCCACTTGGAGCGGCAGCTGGGGAGGGATGGACATTGGGGATGCAGCTAGATGGGCAGAGATGGTGGGCAGTAGAGGTGGTCCCTGGTTGTGGGGACTTATGGGACAGTCGGACAAGTTTGGGGCTGGCTAGGAGGGGTGGAGGAGGGAAGGGTGTGGGTACTGAGACAAGTTCCTGGGGTGAATGGAGGAGGGTCGGCTGTGATGGGAGGTAAAGATGGTGGTTTGGACTGCCCCAGTGGGAGGGTGGGAGGTAGGGAAGGGGCAGGGGACTACAGGCAACTCCTCATGTCCCACCATGTCCCACCAGCGAGGGCAGCGAGAAGGAGCCGCTGGCTGTGGTGGGCTCCCCATACTGGATGGCACCCGAGGTGCTGCGAGGGGAGATCTACGATGAGAAGGTGAGGTTCTGTGGGTACAGGGCTTGGGGCTTCATCCAAGCATGCCAGCTCTCGGCAGGGTTTGTGTCCCTCAGGCGACTGGGCACAGAGGGAAGGAGCTGAGCATCCCTCAGTGGGCAAGGAGGCATGGCCCAAAGCATGTCCTCGTGGAGAGGGGTATGGGGGTGGCTCTGGTTTCACTGGAAGGTGGGCACCGCCTTGGGGCTGCAGGACAGCCTCTGGTGACTCCCTGCTCTCTGCAGGCTGACGTGTTCGCCTATGGCATCATCCTGTGTGAGACCATCGCTCGTGTCCCCGCTGACCCCGACTACCTGCCCCGCACCGAGGTGACTCCCTGGGACAAGGATGGGGAGGGAGAGCAGCAGCCAGTGGCACCATGGCTAGGACTGCGTCACCGAATGAGGGGGGACCATCCTGAGTTTGGCAGAGCTCTGTGTGCAGGAGCTGCCCCGTGTCTCGGGGCAGGGGTGCTGTGTCCCAAATGTCTCCTGGCAGCAGGAAGGATGCTCTCTGCTGATAACCTGTCCTCAGAGCGCAGGGTCGGCCTGGGTGGGAGAAGGTGGCAGCTGGGTTCAGGCAGGGAGCTGGAAGGATCTGTGTCCCAGCATCCCCCAGCCTTGTGCCAGCTTGGGGTGATCCCAGGGTCCCCCATCACTGTGCCACAGCCAAAGTGTTGCCAGATCCACAGCCTTGGGTAGCACACAGCGGGGAGTGGGGGGCCCAGGACACCCCAGGTCCTCTTGACCATGTGGTGCCCCAGGGGAACAGACCTCACTCTTGTTGCTTTCCCTGGTGCAGGATTTTGGCCTGGACGTCACCACTTTCAGCACCATGGTGGGAATCGACTGCCCATCAGCCTTCCTCCAGCTCGCTTTCCACTGCTGCAGTGTGAGCCTTCCATTTCAGCTGGGGCAGGGGGAGAGCTGCCTGTGCTGGGCAGGGGTCCCTGGGGTGCTGGGGGTGCCCCAGAGCTCACTGGGAACCCCTTCTGCCCACAGATCGACCCCACCTCCCGCCCCTCCTTCCTGGAAATCACACAGTGCCTGGAGGGCATCCTGCAGCACCAGCTGTGCGCCGAGGGCACCGGGGCCACCCTCTTCAGCATTGGGGAGAGCCTACCCGCTCCTGGGACACCAGCCATGCTCAGTGGTATGTGGGCACCCTGGGGACAGGCCATGGGGAGGGGGGAGATGGTGTGCAAGGAAGGGCGGATGTGGGGTGTCACGTCCTGCCCCAGCAGCCGCAGGGGAAGGAGGTGGGGGTTTGGCATCAGATCTGTGGGATCACGCTGTTTCCGTCCCTGGGTTGCACAGTGAGCACCCTGGGGTACCCCATGCTGCTGGCAGCTGGTGACCTGCTCCTGTGCCCATGCTCAGGGGCGGCAGAGAGGGTGGCTGGCCGTGCCCAGCAGTCGCCCCTGCGCGAGCTGGGGACCCAGCACCTGCAGCCAGACCAGCGCCTGTCCCGCAGCCAGTCCGACATGTTCCCTCCCAAATCGCCCACCCTGCTGCCGGAGCCCTGCGGCGGGGCCAGGACCAAGGAGACTTGCCCCCGCGTCAACCCCTTCTCCCAGCGGGAGGATCTGAAGGGGGGGAAGATCAAGCTGTTCGACACGCCGAGCAAGTCTGTCATCTCGCTCACCTTCGACCTGCCGCCCCCGGCCCCGCTCCAGCTCAGCAGCCCCGTGACACCCGAGCCTGCCGTGGAGGTGCAGTGTGACTTCTCAGCCCCTGCAGCCAGCCCCCGCAAGTGCCACTCGCTGCCCACCTCCCCCGAGCTGCCCCACCGGGGGGGCCTGTCGCTGGGCATGGGGTCCCCTTGTCCTGCCAGTGACTCCCAGCCCCTGGCTCTCCTCCCACCCCAGGCCTGTAGACAAGCCTCTCCACCCAGCTCCAGGACAGAGGAGCGGGTGGACTGTGGCACCAACAGCCTCCAGCTGCCGCAGGCCCTCCCGCCACCCCCTCACAGCAACTTCATCCGCACAGCATCCCCAGGCGCCCAACCCTGGCAGCCAGAGCCACGACTCCCAAACAGGCTCCTCTTCAACAACAACCACGTGGTGGTCAGCAAGCCCCTGGCCTGGGGCAGTGGGCTAGAGCATACCTTGTCAGAGCTCAATATCCCCTGCGCAGCAGCGCTGGAGCGGACGGAGCGTACGGCCATGCTGCCTGGGCACAGCTCTGGTGGTGTGCTGGAGCAGGATGAGGTGCTGCCCTGCCCAGGCTGTTGCGTGAGTCCCTTCAGTTTTGTCTCTGTCTGCCACCAGCCAGCACCCAGCCCACCTCGGTACCAGAACCTCAACTGCGAGGCCAAGAGCCTCCTCTGCCACGACCAGGGCCACCACCAGAAAGCCCAGGGGCCGGTTCTGGCAGAGCCCAGCCTGAAGCTGCCAGAGGCACAATCCTAATTCTGGGGATTCCTGGGGAACAGGGCTGCATCCAGCCACCCCTCGGAGCTCCCCACGGCTGCACAGCCGAGCAGGGCCGGGGCCTAACACGTCCCCGCAGTCCGTCCTCACTCGTTCTGCACTTGGTGGCCATCGTGCCACATGCCGTGGCTCCCACTGCTCTGCCCAGGCGCTCAGGCACCCATCCCACCAGGATTGGCCTCAGGGGTTTGCAGGGAGCCCCAGGGGTGGGCTGGGTCCCTGCTGGGGATTGAAGTGCAATAACACCCCTGCGCCAAGCACACTCCAGTGCTGCGCCGAAGGGCAGGGATGGTCCCCCATGGGGCCCCTGGGGCTCAAACCTTAGATGCAGGACCTCCGTTTTCCAAGGGCTCACCCCTCTGCTGTGCCTCGCAGAGGGATGTGCAGTCAGCCCCCACCCCTGGGGGATCCAGGAGCCCCTGTGGTTCTCTGAGCTGGGGGGTGAATGGGGCTGGTCTTGGAGCAGAGGGGTCAGTATGTGTGTATGTGTGTGTGTGTGTGTGTGTGTGTATGTGTGTGTGTGTGTGTGCGTGTGCACGCGTGTTGAGGGACCCTGTGGAGCTGGTGGGTGTCTTGTGCTTCCTGACAGCCAGTCTTTCACACAGGGAGAAGTGTGATGGGGGCTGAGAGAGAGGCAGTGCCCATAAGGTGGTTCATAGCCAGGATTGCCAGTGGCCCAGGTTGCCCCTACCTCACCCAAGGCCAAGGACTGGGTGTGCTGAGCCAGCACGGCACTCCACAGCACCCCAGGATGCGAGGTCAGAAGTGGGATGCTGGTAGAGGGACTGGGGTGCCAGCTTGGCACTGGGGAGAACAGGCTGGTGGGCACCATAGCCAGGCTGCCTGGCCCTTGGAAAGGTTGGGGGCCGGCTTTCCTCCCTCCTGCACAATGCACTGGTGAATGCAGAACTCTTGTGGTGGTTTTTTATTATTAATAATAATAATTGCTAGTAATATGTACCCAGCTTCTTTAAAGTGTTCAATAAAAACTGAATGTCCCAGCAACTCAGGCTGCTGCTTCTGTCTCTTGGGTGCATATCGGGTGCAGAGGGGAGCCTGGACCCAAAAGGTTGGGTGGGCTTGCCTAGGGCTTCTCTGCTACTCCTGTGGGACCACAAACCAGCCTGGCTCAGCCCAGGAACTCAGTGCCCCCAAAGCAGCCATCTCAGTTGGAATGGTTTTGGTCAAATTCCCAGTTATTATTTAGATTCTTTGGGTCCATGACCTCGAGTCCATGTTTGTACACAAGAAAGCAAAGAGCAGACAAGCCGTGTCTCTTTATTGCTTCAAAGTGGGTTCACCCAACGGACAAGGCAGAAGAGTGACATGTGCCACTTCCAAAACACCTGCCTTTTAACACCCTTTCGCTCTTCAAGCAAGCTAATTCACACAGCAATTAATCAACTGTACATGGCAGCGTGACCCCATATCAAAGTGAAAGCATCTTTGCCTGGTTGAACATGACTTCCTCTGCTCTTGCCTGGCTGCAGTGTTACATCAGGGCTATTTTGCTTAATCTCTGCTCTTGCACGTGTAGTAACTATTTAAAGTCCTGATGACTTGTCTCGCAAAGCCTCAGTCTGCTGCAAGATGCTTTTTCTTTTGAAAGGCGCCATCACACTGTAC
Organism: Laterallus jamaicensis coturniculus; assembly: GCA_022605575.1. Taxonomy (NCBI): domain Eukaryota; kingdom Metazoa; phylum Chordata; class Aves; order Gruiformes; family Rallidae; genus Laterallus; species Laterallus jamaicensis. The sequence continues at coordinate 11,700,725 of JAKCOX010000024.1, read as the reverse complement.
AAGCCTAAAGGTCATTGCTCTGCTTCCTAACTAGCTAAAAAAAAAAATCCCCAAAAAAAAAACCAACCACCAGCTCAGGTGCTGGTTGGTTCAGGTGCAATTTCCCTCCTTGGGTGCGCTTGCCATGTTGCCTGAGTGCCGTAGCCAAGCTTCTGCTGGGATAGGGCAGGCGGAGGGGACCTGCTGTGGGGGGAGGGACCTGCTGTGGGGAAGGGGACCTGCTGTGGGGGGAGGGACCTGATGTGGGGAAGGGGACCTGCTGTGGGGGGAGGGACCTGTGCAGGCGTGGGGCTGCACTGTCCCCTGCTTCCATGTCCCTGCGTGCCGGCGCTGCGCCTTGCTCCACACTGGGGATGTTGCGTGACATGTGGGGGCCAGATCTGGGATCCTCATGGCCCACCAAACCCTGTGCTCAGGAAAACCCAGAGTACCCCCTGTGCAGGTGTGGGACAGGCCTGTGGGGCCTCTTACTGCTCTGCTGAAGCGCATCAGCTAGGGAAAAATGGCCACCACCACCTTCCCCAGCCTTCGGGGCCCGAGCATCACAGGGCATGGCTGGGAAGGACCCAGGCAGCCCCTGGGCAGGGGGCTGTGTGAGGGAAGGGGGCTGCTGGCGTGGATGGGGTACTCCAGGCAGGGCTGCAGCAGCGTTGAAGCGGAGGCGGTGCAGTGTGCAGGTGCTGCAAGGGAAGGCAGAGGGTGGGGATGAGGTGCTGCCCGGACTCGCCCACACCAAGTGGGGCTGGGAAGGCGGCTTGCATAGGGTTTTCCCCCATCTTGCCCCTTTGCTGCCCCACAGCTTGGGGGGTGGGGGATCGAGTGAGCTGGGGATGGAAGCAGGCTCCATCCAGCACAGGGCTGTGCCTGTATCTGCATGCAGAGCCTGGCGTGGGCGCACTCACCGCAGCAGTCCTGGGGTCAGCAGCCATCACCCTATGAACGGGGAGCTTGGCCCGGCTGCCTTCTCGCAGATCCAGAGGTGCAGGTCGTTGGGACCAGCGCACTGGGCGGGTCTGATGTTCCCACGGCTTATTATGGCACAAGACCCATTCGACTTTGACTGCCACGGCCTGGGGTGGGGGTGGGAAACAACACATCAGGGGGCTGCCACCATCCCAGGCAGCTGGGGCCACCAACGGGTTCCCTCCCGCCCAACCGAACAGGAGGGGTACAGTCAGCAGGGGCACCCCTCTTGGGCTGAGAAACCCCCCGCTACCCCCCTGCTTGAATCACAGCCATGCTAACAGAGGGTAATGGGGTGGGGAGAGCCCGGCCCTTCCTGAGGGCACGTGGATGGCTGGAGGAGCTCCCCTGGCCCATAGAGCCACAGTGGGGGTGCACCCCCTCCCTCCCCAGTGGCAGGGCTGGGGATGGAGGGGCAGGCAAGGGATAGGGGCTGGGTACCCAGCACCCGGCCAGACGAGTACGTTCCTCCCCACTGCTCTCAGACACCACAAGAGGAAGTGGTGGTGAGCAGGGAGTTGGGTGCACGTGGCAGGGAGGAGCCTGAGACCCTCTGCGGGCGGGAAGGCTTGATTTCCCCTCGAGGATGGACCTGGGAGGCACGTGGGTGATAGAGGTGATGCTCGAATGCCCTGCCTAGACCCCAAATAAAATCTGTGGTTTCTTTTGTCCCTTCTCTCTGCCTCCTGCACGTGCCAACCCCTTACCCTGCTCCACACCCCACCCCACCCCCTCCAAAATCTTGTCTTTCCATCTGCAGAGCCTATAAGCATCTCATCACACCTCCCCTTGGCCTGAGATGTTCTGATGTTCTTTGATGCCCAGTGCTCATACCTGGGACTGTGTACCAGTGGGGTTAAAAATTCATCCTAAAGACACGGAGGAGAGGGGGTTTCAGCAAGAGGCTGTGCTGCAGCCTACCTTTCATAAAGGGAGCCATCCACCCAGAACCAAGCGTCTGACAGCCCCTCACCCTCAGGGTCCTCTTCCTCCAGCCAGCCATAGTCATACCAGGGGAGGCTGCTTTTCTGTAGCCCAATCCAGTACGGGATGTCTGCGTTCTTCAGGAAGGTCTGCATAAGGAGAAAAAGGGCCTTTTAGGTTCTTTACCATGGCACCTGCATCCCATAGTGTTTGCAGGGGGTAGTCTGCAAGGAGCCTTGAGGGCTGGAACTCCTTGGTGCACACAGATGAGCAGCTCCAGTGTCCTGCTGCATCCTGGGCAGCATCCAGGGGTGTGAGAGCCTCTGTGCCCTGTGTCCACCGCCAGCCATGTGCTCCAGAGATCAGACTTGCACCCTACAGTGTTTGGCAGGGCAGGAGCCCCCAGAGATGTGCTGGCCCACCCGGGGACCCCAGAGCTGGAAGCACCCTACCGGCACAGTCCAGCGACTCCACGATTTGGTGACCAGGAGCTGGGAGTATTTCTTCTCGCACTCATCTCTGCTATCTTCCCAGGTCTTCTTCTCCGACGAGACAAAGAGGCACTTGCTCCTGTACAGCAGCCAGCCCGAGGGACAGCAATCTGGGGGCAGGGGCACAGCCTTGCTCAGCCATTGATGCCAGCAGGGAGACTGGGAACATCTTCCAGCAGACACCACAGGCTCAGCCACTGCTCCAGGCATACCTTCAGCCTTCAGACCACCCTGTCCCCACCACTTGGCAAAAAAAGCCAGCACTTGCACCTCGGCACTGCATGTGCTGAGGGGTACCAGTCCCCTGGGACACCGCATCCCTGCTCCACCACTGCCCTACCTATAGCCGTGCAGGAGCGCAGGATGGCCACAGTGTTCTCGCTGCTGTTGAGCTTCCCTTGCACCTCCTGCATGTCCTTCTCCGTCTTCCCCAGGACCCCCATGACACGTGCCAGCTCGACGTTCAGGCTGCCCAGCTCCAGCTGGCTGCTGTTGCCCTCCCGCCACGCTCGCTGCAGCTCCGCTCGGGCCCACGCCAGCTCCAGCCGCGTCTGCTCCAGGCTGCGCTGCCGCTCGCTCACCTCCTGCGAGAGCCGGCCCTGCTCGGCCGCGTGCTCCCGGGAGGTGTCCTGCAGCCTGCGGGTCACCTGCCAGTCTGGGGACAGGCTGGGTGAGCGGGGGCACGGGGGCGGGACGGCCTGGGGCAGGGGGACGGGGGCGCGGGGCTGCTCAGGGGACAGCGTGGGCATGGACTGGTCAGGCAGGGGCAGGGCAAGGCAGGGAGGTGTCCATGCTGGTTGGGAAAGGGTGGCAAAGACAGGGCAGGGAAGTGTATGGACAGGGGCTGGACAGGACCTGTCAGGGGAGAGCAGGGCACGGCAGGACAGGGTGTAGAAACAGACAGAGCAGGGCAGGAGCAAGGAGGGTGCAGCAGAACGAGGCTGGGCAAGGCTGGGAGGGAAAGGAACACAAACAGAGAACACAGCGAGAAGATGGGCAATGGGAGGCAAGAGGGGTGTCCACGATACGTGAGGGATCCCGGAGAGCTTGGGGGAGATGGGGCAGAGGGACCCAGCCATGAGCAGTGGGGAGGGGCAAGCCTCTATTCACCCAGCCATTCACTTGCTGCACCCACCCCGACCCAGCTGCCTCCTTTTCCCCCATGCTGCCCAGCCACCCCCATCCCCATCAGTGCCCATTCCACTGACTCACAGCAAGCCCCTAGGGCCACGGTGGCCACCAGCAGCAGCAGACAGGTTGCCAGCAGCCCCACATGGATGCACCACTGCCGGGAGCAGCGCCCTGCAAGAGACAACCAGCCATTGGGCATCTCACAGTGAGCAGGGAAAAGCCCCAGCAGCCCCCAGACCTCCTGCCTCGGTGGGCAGCTGCGTGGCAGCATGGTGGCACAGGCGGCACGGCGTGAGTGCTTCTTCTCTCCCACGACAGGAGTGGGAGCACTCCAAAACACCACCCACTACCTGTAGCGAGACTTCCCCAAGTCCCCTGGGCTCCAGACAGGCACTCACCTGGGTTAGGCTGGGCCCCGTCCCCGTCCTGCCCCGCTGGGGCTGGCTGCATGTTCTCATAGGGGCTCTCTGCCTCATCCATGCCGAGGGCTGTTGGAGGAAGGCAGGGGAGAGCGGCTGAGCCCACAGGGCCAGGCATGGTGGGGGCAGGGTGGGGGGGTCCCACGGGCTCTCACCTGCCTCCAGTGCCTGGCTGGCCATGCTCCGGCCCCCCATCACCTTGGCAAACCTCAGGTCAGCATAAACCACGCTCTGGGCCATGTGGGCAAGCGCCTGACAAGCCCCCCAAGCCCTGCTGGCTCCTGCCCTTGAGGTGCCTTTCTGGGGTGGTTCTGCTCCCCGGCGATGGATGCGCTGTCTCTCGGGGGTGCAAAGGAGAAGTGCCGCCAACGTCTGCAGAAACAAAGGTTTGCTCTGAGTGGCAGCAGATGGGACCAGCGAGGCACGGCTATGGGGACCAGCACCCTCTCATTGGTCCCAGCACCACTGGCCCGGCCCCTCCCACGTCCTGCAAGTGCTCACCGGTCCCCCTGGGCATGCAGCAGGGCCAGGGCAGCGGAGCCTGAGGTCAGGGCAGCGGTTGAGCAAGGACACAAACCCCTGTGCCAGGGGAGAGCTGGAGGAGAGCAGGGCCAGCCTGGACACAGGAACAAGTTGTCTCGGGCACAATGCTGAGGAGGGCTGGATGTCTTCATGGATGCAGATTTCCCCTCCTGGAAAACAGGAATTTCCCTAGGAAACAGCTTCTGTCTCTGCCTCTTGTCCTCTCCCTGGTCCCCTACTAGAAGGCTCTGGCATCAGCATCACTCCCTTGGCATCCTCCCAAGAGAAGTGCACAGTGCAATGGCACCTGCTTCTCCTTCCTGTTCCCTGACCGCAACAGCAGCACTCACAGCAGCATCTCCTCCTCGCTCCCAGCCCCTCTGGTTCTCAGAGATCTCTACCAAACCACATCCAGTGAAGGGCACATTTTGGTGAGGGGCACCAGGCTAGGACCAGCTGGGCACGGGTGGTCACAGCTAAATCCTGAGTCAGCACTGGAAGTGAGGAGCGCTGCTGGTGAGGCGCAGCACTGAAAGACAACCCTGCAACAGCAGAAGTCCCCCATCACCAAAGAAAGGCAAAAACTGCAGCCAGTGTCACAGAGAGCAGGAGCAAGGTTTGGAAAGCTGACAGTGGAGCAGCTTCCATGGGAAGAATATGGGGCACATCAGCCTGGCCATGCAGTAGTCCAGGCCCAGGGAGGACATGCTGGGGAGCACAGCAGGATTTACCAGGGACAAATGGTGCCTGCTTTCTGCTGTGGGACCATGGGGCTGGTGATGAGGGAATAGTGATGGGTTCGTTTACCATGACCCTTTGTAATTTGGGACATAGTCCCCTGAGTTCGCCTCTCTGGCAAAGTGAGGAGACATGGCCAGGAGAAGGGGAGGAGAATGAAAGCCCGTGATGCAAGGCAGAAACCCCTTTCAGGTGTTGGGGCAAACATTTTTGCTCAGCAGTGATACTCAAAGACTGGAGCAGAGCATGGGGAGGGGGAACCTCCATCAGGACGGGGTCAGCCCCAGAACAACCTGTTCCTACATGGGAAACGGCCCTGCTCCCCCATGCCTGAGAGATTCGGGTTGCGTGTCAGCAGGCTGAGCCCTGCAGTTCTACCCAGCACCCCAACCAGCCCACACCATCCCAGGGGACCCTGAGCAGCTTTGGGGTGTGGAAAGGGGTAGAGCGACAGTGCGAGGGCCAATGGCAGAGCGTGGGTTCCCGTGACCATGCTTTCCTGCTCCCATCTGCTGCTCAGCACAAGAAACTTCTGCTTCCGCAGAAACCACACTTCTCATTTACAGCCAAGAGAGGGGGGGACAGCGCTGGAGCAGGAGCCATCCCGGCCATTGGGGTAGCCCAACGCATGGCCCAGAGCGTGGTCTATGCTGACCTGAAATTTGCTGTGTCCCCTCCGCTCACTGCCCCCACCTGCCCCACAGCCCTGGATGAGGATGACAGCCCCTACGAGAACGTGCCGCTGGGACCAGTGCCCGTGGCACCCAGCCCAGGTGAGAGCCCGGCCGAGGCCAGCGCCACGGGGACCCTCTTGTCACAGGGTGGGCACCAGGGCCCAGGCAGCAGGAGGTGGCGTCCCCGTGGGACCATGAGGCGATGCCCATGGTGCTCATCTCTTGCAGGGCGCTGGCCCCGGCGTTGGCTCATCCCCGGGGGAGTGCTGGCAGCCAGCCTGCTGCTACTGCTGCTGGTGGCCACCGTGGCCCTGGGGGTTTGCTGTGAGTCAGGCCGGGGGTGGCAGAAGCGGGTTTGGGGCTGGGGGAGGGCCTAGTGGCTGCGGGAGGTGGCTGGGCTGGGGGGGGGGGGGGTTGCTGTGGCTGGTGGTCCAGAGGCAGCACTGGTTCTTGCTTGGCCGCCCTGAGCTGCTCTCCATCTGCCTGCGCTGCCTCCCCATTGCTTCCCCATTGCCTCCCACTGCCTTCCCTTGCCTCCCCTGCCTCACAGAGCCTTTCCACTGCTCCCGCTGACCCCCACCACCTCACACTGACCCCTACTTCTCTCCACTACCTCCCACTGCCCCCCCTTGCTCCTCACTGTCCCCCACTGCCTCCCACTGCCTTCCCGTCGCCTTCCATTGCTCCCCACTGCCTTCCCCTTTGCCTCCCCCGGCCTCACAGAGCCTTCTCACTGCTCCCCACTGCTCCCCAGTACTCCCTTCTGCCTCCCACTGCTGCCCACTGCCATTCCCTTGCCTCCGACTTCTCCCCACTGTCCCCCACTGCCTCCCACAGCCTCCCACTGCCTTCCCCTGCCTCACAGAGCCTCCCCACTGCTCCCACTCTACCCCAAATGTACCTCACTGACTCCCACTGCCTTCCCCTTAGCCCTAGAGCCTCCCCTCACTCTTTCCCCTCCCCTTGCCACCACTGCCACTTCCTTTCCCTTACCACGGGCACCCTCTGGCAGTCTCTGCCCACAGTCGGGCACTTACCCCTCTCCCCCAGCCAAGGCCATGCTCTGAGCAGCCCCGCGCCCCCATCCCCCTGCCCAGGCTGTCCCACCCCCGTGCCCCCGCTCACCCAGCCTGTCCCCAGACTGGCAGGTGACCCGCAGGCTGCAGGACACCTCCCGGGAGCACGCGGCCGAGCAGGGCCGGCTCTCGCAGGAGGTGAGCGAGCGGCAGCGCAGCCTGGAGCAGACGCGGCTGGAGCTGGCGTGGGCCCGAGCGGAGCTGCAGCGAGCGTGGCGGGAGGGCAACAGCAGCCAGCTGGAGCTGGGCAGCCGGGACGCCGCGCTGGGCCGTGCCAGGCAGGAGCTGGCTGCGCTGCAGCAGCAGGTGCGGGACGTGCAGGGGGAGCTCAGGGCCAGCCAGGACACGGTGAGCAGCCTGCGCGCCTGCGTGAACACAGGTATGGCCATGGCAAGCTGGGCGGTGGGCAGCCATCGATGCTGCTGGGCACTGGTGGGGGCACATCCCGGCTACAATGGAGCCCTGGAACCCCTGTGGGTGGGTGGGTGGGTGGGTGAGTGCCTGAGGTGTGCTCCTGACCCCAGAATGCTGTCCCTCGGGCTGGGTGCTCTACAAGAGCAAGTGCCTCTTCATCTCGGTGGAGAAGAGGACCTGGGAGGACAGCCATGATGACTGCAGAAGGAAAGGCGCTCAGCTGCTGGTCAAAGGCGACTGGGACACATGGACAGTGCCGGTATGGAGTAGGGGGCTGTGGCACCCCAGGAGGGCGGGGGCATCAGTGGGGCTGACCCCCGCAGAGTCAGTGGCTGCAGCACCTGCAGAGGTGCTCAGTTGGCACTGCAAGCCCGGGGTTCCCATCCTGGCAGCTTGTGGAGCATGGGTGGCCCCATGGCTACCAGGCCCCAGGTGGGTCCTGTGCATGAGGCAGGTGGTTGGCAGCTTCTCTCTCCTCAGCATTTTGTGGAAGCGCTTTATGCCACATACTGGGTTGGAGCACAGCTTTATTTTGGTACAAAGACTCTTAGATGGCTGGACAGCAAGCAGCTCAGGTAAGTGCAGAAGTCCTCAGCAGAAGCACCTGACCTGCAGGTCTCCCCTTCATCCCTATCACGGAGGTGCCATTTCACCCTGTGAGATCTCTTCCTGGCAAATGGGTGCTGAGTCCCAGGAGAGGGGGTCCTGGGCAGAGCGCAGGTGCAATGCCAGATTTCCATGTGACAGAGCAGAAGGCTATGGGGACGAACATGGCCCTTCCTCAGATTGGTCCCAGTGCCACATACCCTGCTTGCCCCAGAGACACTGGGACCTGTGGGAAGGGGTGTCCACCATGAGGATGCTGCCACTGCCCCCTAACATATCCCTTCTCTCCTAGGTACAGATATTATGCAGACTGTGGGCTATCAAGTAACGGGAAAATAGAGGTGACAAAATGCTCAAGAAAGCTCCAGTGGATCTGCGAGCAGCCACCAAAGCTGAGCAGCACACCCGAGACCCTCCATCCCCCCCTCAAGGACTGATTGTGCTGCCACCCTGCACCATTCTCAGGACCTAGGGGGAGGAGCAGGAGGTGCACCCTGAGACCACCTCCCCATGCATGCATCGCCCACAGGGCAAAGCTCTGGGAAAGGGTGTTTGTATTTTAAAGCCAGGTTTATGGAAAACAGGCCTTATTCCCCTCTCTTGCACTCAGGCATACACTTACACCACCTTGCACTGGACCTCTGTGTGTACCTGTGTGCCCTGACCAGCATGGCTTATGATGACCCTGGACTCCCATGCAGAGCCCAGCTCCCACAAGCTGTGCTCCTCAGTGCTGTCAGTGGTGCTCTCTTCAGGATGTGTCACTTGCACCTTTTTGGAGCTCAGAGATGATGGCACCATCAGTGTCCCTGACCTGTCCTCTCCATAGAGTCCTGGGGATTTACTACCTGTCCCTTGCCTCAGCATCAACAGCTCCCATCCTGCCCTTTCTCCTGCCTCCATCACCTGCCCAGGTCTTTGGGCTGGGCCTTGTCTGGGGGATCATGGTGGTGCCACCAGCATGAGATGCACTGGGAAGCCCTGACACTGTGTGGGAGATGGGGAAGCACTGGGAAGCCCTAAGACATTGGGGGTGAATGAGTGAGCCCTGAGACTATGGGGGGAATGGTGATGCAGTGAAGATCCCCAAGAGCATGGAAGGCAAATGAGAGAGACCTGAGGCAATGAGAAGGCCTGAGGCAGCAAGAAGCCTTAAGAGAGTAGGAGATAGGGGGGACACTGAAGAGACTTGGGAACACTGGAGATAGGGGAGACACCTGCTACCACAGGGAAAAGATCCCTAAGACCATGGTGCTGCGAGGAGGGCAATAAGAGAGCCCGAGCCCTGTCCTCAAGTCATAAGCCCTTACCAAACAAACCTGCTCCTGTGTGAGCCTCTTGCTCATCTCTGTGACTCTGTCTCTCTCCACGGGCTGCAAGTGCTGGCAGAGGCTTGCTCCAACGTGGGTCACAATGGCTTGTGTATGTATCCCTCTGCTCCATCGTGGGGCCTCTCCATGGGCTGCAGGTGGGGTCTGGGCCTTTTCCATGGGCTGTGGGGGGACCCCTGCTACACCATGGGTTTCTCCAGGGGCTGCAGGGGCATCTTTCTCTCTGGCACCTGGGGAATGTCCTCCCCGCCTTCCCTGGCCTTGGTGCCTGCACAGCTCCTTACATCTTCTCACTCCCTTCTCTGGGGGCAAAAAGCAGCTGCTGGTGGGTTTTATTCTCCTAAATGTGACTCCCAGAGGCGCTGTGACCGTCGCTGATGGGCTCGGCCTTGGTCAGTGGCAGGTCCGGCCTTGAGCCAGCTGGTGTTTGCTCTGTGGGGCCTGCAGAGAGCTTCTGGCTGCTTCTTGCAGAAGCTGCCCTGAGCCCCGTCGTCTGCCAGAACCCAGCCACACAGAACTACAACAGTGGGTGAGACCAGGGATGACACTGATCCTCTCTGTCTCCCTCAGAGTTTCTGCAGAGAGGAAGATGAGCTAGGGACCATCTTGCTAAGCTGGAGCAGGGAGCTCCTGGTAGAGGAGGTATGGAAGGAAGCTGGTGGAGCCAGCCCTCAGAATGGCAAGGCAGGGACAGAACTGCCAGAGGTCCCTACAATTTCAGCTATCGTGCAAAACAAAGACCTGCTCTGTCTGGCTCATCCCCCGGGCACTGTCTTCCTGGTGCCCACAGGTGTCCCTGAGATCCAGCCACCACTGCCCACAGTGTCACTGGGCTCTGCCACCACAAGGACATGCTGCTGACTCCTGTCCAGCCTCTGGTTTCTAGCCCCTGTCAAGCCTGTTCATCATGGCCACTTGCTTGCCTATCTTGACATGCAGGGCTCCCTTCCCCTTCCCCTTCCCCTTCCCCTTCCCCTTCCCCTTCCCCTTCCCCTTCCCCTTCCCCTTCCCCTTCCCCTTCCCCTTCCCCTTCCCCTTCCCCTTCCCCTTCCCCTTCCTTTTCCTCTTCCCTTTCCCCTTCCCCTTCCCCTTCCCCTTCCCCTTCCCCTTCCCCTTCCCCTTCCCCTTCCCCTTCCCCTTCCCCTTCCCCTTCCCCTTCCCTTTCCCCTTCCCCTTCCCCTTCCCCTTCCCCTCCCCCTTCCCCTTCCCCTTCCCTTTCCCCTTCCCCTTCCCCTTCCCCTTCCCCTTCCCCTTCCCCTTCACCTTCCTTTCTTTTCCTATCCTTTCCTTTCCCTTCCTTCTGACTCATCCATCATCATCAGGCTTCCATCACCCGGTTTCTCCAGGCATCCCTAAACATCAGTCCTGCCCTCTGGTACATCAGTACTACCCAGTTTGGTATTGTGCCCCAGCTGGCTGAGGCCATCCCCCTCCCATCATCCAGGGCACCAGTCATGTCTTCAAGAAGCATCACCCCACAGGGATGCCGCCGTCTCAGTGAAGGCATTGATTGGGAGAACAAAGCTCAGCCTTGGGACAGGCTGTGGCAGAGGCCAAGTAATGGAGGGAGGAGAAAGGGCAGGGCAGGAGCCAGTGGCAGCCAGTGACACAGACAAGGGGCAGCCAGCAAAACCAAAGGACTCCCTGATGGGGAGCAGCTGGGGATACCAATGGCACCATCATACCCAGCTTCACAGTGAGCAAGAGGCACCTCCCACGGTGAGCCAGGGCTGGAGGGCAGGAGCTGAGGATGTGAACATGGGCATGAGCGTGAAACACAGAAATCCAGTTTATTTTCCAAAAGGCTTGGTTTAAAATGCACGCACCTTCATTCCCAACCAGTATCCCCGGAGCTTTGCAATATGGCTGAGGCAAAGGTGTGCAAAGACATAGCTGTAGAGGAGAAGGATGCCTCTTCTCTGCACCCCCAGCTCCTATCAGTCCTCTGATAAAGGTGCCAGGAGTGTCCCTCAGCTGAGGGAAGAGAGAGGGTCTAGGATGGGCCACTCAGGTCTGGGGACTTCTCACAGACCCATGGTAAACTACTGATGCAGTAGGTGTTGATTATCTCACCATCAGATATTTTTGAACAAGACCACCTAGAAGGGAAGGAGTATGAGAGGTGCCACCACCATGCTCCCAGCCTGCTGCCAGCCCAGGGTGGGCCCACAAGCCTGCAGTCCCAGAGATGCTTAGCCTGGGCAGGAAGACCAGAGCACTGCCCATGAAAGAGCATCAGTCCCTTGACTGGGAAAGACACTTGGGCAATGCCCTGCATCGCTACCCATGAGTGGTAAAGGTGGGAGAGGTAAGATGGAACAACTTACCATTTCGAAATATCCCCATGCTGCTTAAGTTGGTATTTTTCTACCCAGTATGAGAGACGGAGTATCTGCAAAAGGAGGAGAGGAGCTGCCAACCACCTGCCCCATGTGCAGGACCCACCTGGTCTGCCCAGCCCCACTGATGCCCCCATACCCCGGGCTTGCAGTGCCAACTCAGCACCTCTGCAGGTGCTGCAGCCACTGACTCTGCGGGGGTCAGCCCCACTGATGCCCCCGCCCTCCTGGGGTGCCACAGCCCCCTACTCCATACCGGCACTGTCCATGTGTCCCAGTCGCCTTTGACCAGCAGTTGAGCGCCTTTCCTTCTGCAGTCATCACGGCTGTCCTCCCAGGTCCTCTTCTCCACCGAGATGAAGAGGCACTTGCTCTTGTAGAGCACCCAGCCCGAGGGACAGCATTCTGGGGGCAGGAGCACACCTCAGGCACTCACCCACCCACCCACCCACCCACCCACCCACAGGGGTTCCAGGGCTCCATTGTAGCCGGGATGTGCCCCCACCAGTGCCCAGCAGCATCGATGGCTGCCCACCGCCCAGCTTGCCATGGCCATACCTGTGTTCACGCAGGCGCGCAGGCTGTTCACCGTGTCCTGGCTGGCCCTGAGCTCCCCCTGCACGTCCCGCACCTGCTGCTGCAGCGCAGCCAGCTCCTGCCTGGCACGGCCCAGCGCGGCGTCCCGGCTGCCCAGCTCCAGCTGGCTGCTGTTGCCCTCCCCGCCACGCTCGCTGCAGCTCCGCTCGGGCCCACGCCAGCTCCAGCCGCGTCTGCTCCAGGCTGCGCTGCCGCTCGCTCACCTCCTGCGAGAGCCGGCCCTGCTCGGCCGCGTGCTCCCGGGAGGTGTCCTGCAGCCTGCGGGTCACCTGCCAGTCTGGGGACAGGCTGGGTGAGCAGGGGCACGGGGGCGGGACGGCCTGGGCAGGGGGACGGGGGCGCGGGGCTGCTCAGAGCATGGCCTTGGCTGGGGGAGAGGGGTAAGTGCCCGACTGTGGGCAGAGACTGCCAGAGGGTGCCCGTGGTAAGGGAAAGGAAGTGGCAGTGGTGGCAAGGGGAGGGGAAAGAGTGAGGGGAGGCTCTAGGGCTAAGGGGAAGGCAGTGGGAGTCAGTGGGGTACATTTGGGGTAGAGTGGGGCAGTGGGAGCAGTGGGGAGGCTCTGCGAGGCAGGGGAAGGCAAGGGGAAGGCAGTGGGGAGCGAAGGAAGGCAACAGGAAAGCAGTAGGAGGCAGTGGGGGACAGTGGGGAGCAAGGGGGGGGAGTGGGAGGCAGTGGAGAGAAGTAGGGGTCAGTGTGAGGTGGTGGGGGGCAGTGGGAGCAGTGAAAAGGCTCTGTGAGGCAGGGGAGGCAAGGGAAGGCAGTGGGAGGCAATGGGGAAGCAATGGGGAGGCAGCGCAGGCAGATGGAGAGCAGCTCAGGGCGGCCAAGCAAGAACCAGTGCTGCCTCTGGACCACCGGCCACAGCACCCCCCCCCCGCCAGCCCAGCCACCTCCCGCAGCCACTAGGCCCTCCCCCCAGCCCCAAACCTGCTTCTGCCACCCCCCGGCCTGACTCACAGCAAACCCCCAGGGCCACGGTGGCCACCAGCAGCAGTAGCAGCAGGCTGGCTGCCAGCACTCCCCCGGGGATGAGCCAACGCCGGGGCCAGCGCCCTGCAAGAGATGAGCACCATGGGCATCGCCTCATGGTCCCACGGGGACACCACCTCCTGCTGCCTGGGCCCTGGTGCCCACCCTGTGACAGGGGGGTCCCCGTGGCGCTGGCCCCGGCCGGGCTCTCACCTGGGCTGGGTGCCACGGGCACTGGTCCCAGTGGCACGTTCTCGTAGGGGCTGTCATCCTCATCCAGGGCTGTGGGGCAGGTGGGGGCAGTGAGCGGAGGGGACACAGCAAATTTCAGGTCAGCATAGACCACGCTCTGGGCCATGCAGGCACACGCAGCTCCAGGCAGAAGCAGCACTGTGGGGACTCCGTCCTTTTTTTCTCCCCCACAGTCATGTGGCAGACTGTGGTCATGGCCATGTGGGGTGGAGCCACCCCGTCATGTGAAGAAATGCAGAAGTAGTTGCCTTATTTGAAAAAGCGGGTTCTATTTCTGAGGATTCTCTCCTTTCAGAGGGTTGCACGGTGAACACTCTCTGCAGGGAGCCCCAAGAGACCGTGTGTACTGGCCACAAGCAGCCATGCTCCCCTGTGCGTCACCCTCAACATCCCAGCCCCTGCTCAGGAGACAGGATGCAGTGACTGTGGAATGTTGGTCCTTCACATGTGCCAGGAGGGACTCCAAGGGATGCCCGTGCCAGAGCATGTGCTGCCCCCACACCAAGGAGGTCTGTATCAAAGGCGTAACAGCACCCAGCACCAAATCCCTCCACGAAAAGCCCCAGCAGGCCTTTTAGGCTCTCACACATCACCCTGTTTCAAAGCAAAGCAAGGGCGTTTGCTGTGACCTGACAGGGCAGGCACGAGTGAGACACTTCTCAGCTTCCCTTCCAAAAAGCACAAAACCCAAGCAAACACTGTAATCAGAAAGCCTGGTGCTCGGGGGGACCAGCTCCAGCCTGCCCAGGACCTGTGCAGGACCTGGCCATGAGGATGCGTGGAGAGATGCTGGCCCCCAGCCAGTCATGTCAGCACAGTGTCACCTGTCACTTCCCACCAGGCAGCGATGCAACTGAGTCAGTGAAATGGAGGATGCGCCTCCATCACACCACCCTCACCCCTCACCCCCCAACACCAGCCACAGCGTGCAAGTACCAGAGTTTATTGGCAAAGTGCATAAATCTGCGGGGGTGGGGTGCAGGGGAAGGGTCTGAAGAGGCCTGGGGGAGCAGGCAGTGATGCCCAGGGATGCCCACAGGCTGGGATTGGGCAGAGATCGGGGTGGTGGGACAGCCAGGCTGGAGGTCCCCGCAGTCACCAGGGCCCCACGCAGGTGTAGGTGGTGTTCCTCCAGAGGAAGGCGGGGGGTGAGGACCGGAGCCACTGCAGGGCAGCTGCACTCTGCTCGCAGACCCAGCCAAGGGCTTCCCTGCACAGGCCACTGGACAGTCCCGAGGCTGACACCCTGCCACAGGCTAGGAAGTTGCTGGTGGAGCGCTGGATTGGGAAGAGCCTGTGGGTAGAGAGAGCCTGATGAGGTGGGATGGGCAGGATGTCCCATCAGGAGCTCCCCCAGCCAGGGAAGAGAGGCTGCAGGGGTGCTGTAGCTCTTCCCCGATTAGGACACGCACTGTGCTCCCCTCCCACCCTACCCACCCCTGCCTACTTGCCATGCAGCCCCCAGCCCCACCGTGCACACAGCATCCCCAGGTCCTTTCTGGCAGTGCACCAAGCAAAGCCCCATGCTGTGCCCCTGCTTTTGGGCACACCCCCAGCCCCTCATCCAAGCAGGTAATAGCAGTAGGTAGGGCCTCTGCAGTCCTCCCCTCCCTAAAATACCCCAGCGCAGCCCTGGGAAGATGAGAATTTGCCACAACATGGAAGCATGTCCCTCCACACCGGTGAGCTGCCTGTCCTCTTGTCACCTCCCTGAGCCCTGGGGCTGGACCCTCCCTCAGCAGCCTTGGCTGGAAACAAGCTGGTCGCCTCACCCCTTCAGGGCGGTGCCATCCAGCCACTTCCAGTCAGACCAGGAGCCATCCCGCTTCAGCCCCACGTGGAAGACCTCCGTGTTGGCCATGCGCACCAGGAAAGCCTAGCACAGGAGAGGACCTGCATCAGCTCCCCAGGGGGACACCCCAGCCTCAGCCGTGTGATTAGTGATGGGCACAGCATCACCAGCTCTCTGTCTGGAGGCTTGGATAGGCTTTGGGCACAGGGGCCAGAGCCAGGGAGTGGAGATGATGCTGGTGATAGGTGGGTGACTGCTGAGGGACCTTTAGGTGGTCACAGATGCAGTCCGATGCCCATGAGGAGTTGGAGAGGCTAGGCACACTCACCAGCGTGGTGTTGGCTCGGATGGTGACCAGCTGTGCCCCTCTGGACCTGCAGTCCTCTTTGCTCTGCTCCCAGCTCTTTCTGGCAGAGGAGAAGTAGTAGCACTGTCCTGCATCCCAGAGCCAGCCATCCGGGCAGAACTGGCATGGCCCTGCACACCAGAAACACAGCCTGCAGGAGCAGCCAGGACGGGGCAGGGGCTACCCCCAGGCCCCAGCCAGGGGGGGTGACAAGGAGCAGCCAGGGTGCCAACAAACCCAGTGCACACCTATGGCTGCCCAGCAGAAGGGACTCTTCTTGCCCTTACTCTGGAGCCCAGGTCCTACATCCCAGCCCCAGGGCTGGGGGATGGGCTGGTTACATGAAAGTGCTGACATTGGGCAGGTGGGCCAGGGAAGGGAACTCCAGCTCTGGGGCTGTGACACAAACATCACTTTGTCCCCAGAAGCACTGGGAACGTGGTTGAGATTTCAGCTCCACCACAGATGGGTTGAAAAGGAGCGCCCAACGCTGTCCAGCACATGGATGCTTATGTCAACCACAAGCCTGGTGCTGGTGGTATGCCAAGGCGATGCTGAGCTGCCCTGGGTTTGTCTCTTCCAAAGAGGTCTCAGTGCTGCAGCCTGTCCAGGGCTCTGGGGCAGCTGTCCATGCTGTGAGCCAGGGGACAGGCGGCAAGGGAGATTTGGGAGGGGGGCACGTTCTGCAGTAGAGACAGATCCTGCCTCTTGAAAGGAGCATCCAGGCTGTTTCCTGACCTCGTCCAGGAGCCTGCCAGGCACTCTTACCTCGCAGTGTCTGCTGTTCATCGCTGGGGTTCTCCTCTATGCCCTTGGGACCATAGGTGCAGCTCATGTGCTGTCCTATATCTACAGAAGAAGAGCACAGGAGTGTCCCCACCAACCCGGGGCTCCTGCTCCCACCAGCATCCAGTGCCCTTTCCCACGGGCCAGCCCACAGCTGTGGCTGAGGGTGTTCCCTGCTTTTAGGTGACCTATCAGCAAAGTCCAAGGAGGACCCTGTGGCTTTTGCTCTGCTTGGGAGCCCCCAACACAACAGGCTTTCGGGGAAAGTGCTTCTGCCTTTCAGTTTCAGTGTCACCACTCTCCCTCCTGACTTCATGTTGTTGTTACACGACAGGAGTGGAACGCCCCGGCACCGTCCCCAAACCCACGCTGTCCTCTCTCAGAGAGGCAGGTGAGGTCTTGCCTCCCCAACGTTCCTGTTTGGCCTTGGCCCCAAGCAGGAGGGCCCAGCTCCCTGAGCAAGCTGCAGCTCTGTCTGCTGGTACGTGAGCTCCACGGTGCCCACCCTGACCCCAAGACCCCAGCCCAGAGATCCAGGCACGAGCAGGTACTCACACTGTAAGCTCAAGATGATGAGGGCGACTTGTGCCAGCAGGAGCAGCACGGAGAAGAGAGCCAGGCTGAGGGCCATCCAGCACCAGGGCAGCCGCATCGGCTTCTGAGGAGCTGAGAAGGGGAGTTAACCCAGACCCTAGAGGTTTGGTGGGAGTAGTGGGGACCCCCCAGCTGGGAAAGGTCTGTGAACCCAGGGCAGGGTGTCAGGAGGCAGGAGGGAAGCGCAGGAAATTGAGGGAGAACCCATTTGCAGCACCCAGGAGTTGTCTCCAAGCAGACAGCGCTTGGCACAGGGAGAGGAGAGCAGAGCGGAGATTGCCAGTGTGACACTGGGGTGCAGGGGGGTATCCCCTGCCCTTGGGCCTCTCATGCCCCCCCACTCCACCCCTACCCCCACCCTCACCTCCCCCTCTCCCCCCCAAGAGCAGGCAGTCTGTAACAGGGCTGTTTGGGAGAGGCTGCCCAAAAGGAGGGAGCAGGGGGAAACAAGGCTGGAAGGACAGCTCTGCAGAGGGCAAGGGGCTGCAGGGGGGCAGGGGGCACACCCAGAGAGGGGGGGTGACAGAGGCGGGGAGCAGTGTGCCATTACCTGGTGGGGGGGGCAAGCGCAGATCGGCGTATGTAACCCCCTCTTCCATCCTTCCCTCAGCTCTGTGTGCCGCAGGGGAGGCAGCAACCCCTCGTAGCCCCCTTCAGCAGCTGGGTGTGACGTGAAATGGAAAATGTCACTTCCTGGCAGTGTCCCCAGAGGCACCACCTGGGGGACAGCCCTGGGGGATCCCGGCACTGCCGACAACCAGGGTGGGGGGAAGGTCTGGCCAGGCCAGCACCCAGAGGTTCCCAGCATGAGGGAACCCCACACCCTTGGCTTTGGGGCAGCAAGCGGGGGCCGTGGTGGCCAGCTCAGATGTGGGGTCAGGGCTGGACTGCGCAGCCATGCCCAGGCTGTTTTCACAGAGTCCCGGAACTGTAGGGGCTGGAAGGGACCTCCAGAGATCATCCTGTCCACCCTCCCTGCCAAAGCAGGTTCCCTAGGACAGGTCGCACAGGGAGGTGGCCAGATGGGTCTGGAATATTCCAGAGAAGGAGACTCCACAACCCCCTGGGCAGCCTATGGCATTCAGGGGGTCTGTCCTAGGGACTGTGCAAGGGACCTGGGCTTCCCTGGGCAGCTGGGCATCCCTGGGGAGCTGGGCTTCCCTGGGGAGCTGGGCATCCCTGGGCAGCTGGGCATCCCTGGGGAGCTGGGCATCCCTGGGGAGCTGGGCTTCCCTGGGGAGCTGGGCATCCCTGGGGAGCTGGGGGGAGCTGGGCATCCCTGGGGAGCTGGGCTTCCCTGGGGAGCTGGGCATCCCTGGGGAGCTGGGGGGAGCTGGGCATCCCTGGGGAGCTGGGCTTCCCTGGGGAGCTGGGCATCCCTGGGGAGCTGGGCATCCCTGGGGAGCTGGGGCTTCCCTGGGGAGCTGGGGCTTCCCTGGGGAGCTGGGCATCCCTGGGGAGCTGGGCTTCCCTGGGGAGCTGGGCATCCCTGGGGAGCTGGGCACCCCTGGGGAGCTGGGCTTCCCTGGGGAGCTGGGCATCCCTGGGGAGCTGGGCATCCCTGGGGAGCTGGGCTTCCCTGGGGAGCTGGGCACCCCTGGGGAGCTGGGCATCCCTGGGGAGCTGGGCTTCCCTGGGGAGCTGGGCACCCCTGGGGAGCTGGGCTTCCCTGGGGAGCTGGGCTTCCCTGGGGAGCTGGGCATCCCTGGGGAGCTGCGCACAGGGCCCTGTCCAGGCTCCACGCTCTCACAGCAATGAGGCCACAGGGTGTTTGCTCAAGATGTGGCTCCTGGTACCTTTTTTTTGGCATGGGGCCGCAGCTGCACCTCAGGCCTGGAAAGCAAAGAGGGCTGGGGTCCTCCTTCCCCTCCCAAAGCCTTGACGATTGCCATGAGGTCCATCCCTGCCGTGTGCTGGGGGATGGGCAGAGTGCCCCATCCCCGCCAAGGGTCGGTCCTGCCCGGGGCTCCCAGCCGCACAGGCAGGCCCGGCTGGCGGGGGGGCTGCCTGCGGGCAGACGTCTCCCCTTCCTCCGGGCTGGCTGGCGCGGGGGATGGCGCTGCCAGGACTACGTTTCCCAGCGGCTCCTCCCGGGCCCGCACATGCTCGGTGCGGCTCCCGGCGATTCCCGGCAGCTCCCGGCGCGGCGCCCGATGCGGCGCAGGGCCGGGCGGTGCGGCTCCTGCTGCGGCCGCCGCTGCAGCTCCCGCCGGCCCCCGGTGCGGATCCCCGGGGTTCCCGGTTCGAGTCCCAGCGGCTCCCCGTGCAGCTCCCGGGGAGGCTCCCGGTCTTAGCCCCCGGCGGCTCCCGGGGTGGATCTGGACGCAGCTCTCGGCGGCTCCTGGCTCGGCTCCCGGTCCGGTTCCCAGCGCAGCACGGCAGGCTCTCGGAGCTCCCCTCGGGAGCGCACGGCCGAGCTCCGAGGCTGAGCCCCACGCCTCCCAGCCTCCCCGCCGGCCCTGGGGCCGAGCTTCCCCCCGGCCAGCACCATGCCCCGCGGGCGAGCCTGGACGCAGGCGGAGGTCAGCAGCCTCCTGGCGCTGGTGGGGGGCTCCGGGGAGGCCGCCCTGCTCATGGCTTCCACGTCGCGACCCAACGAGGCCCTGTGGCGAGAGATCTCCCGGGGGCTGGCGGCGGCCGGCTACGGGCGCAGCGTGGCCCAGTGTCGCTCCAAGTGGAAGGCGCTCAAGCAGGCTTTCCACTCGGAGCGGGAGACGCGCCGGAGGGCCGGCTGCCACTCACCCCGCCTGCCCCCGCACTACCGAGCCATGAAGAGCATCTGGAAGGCAGCTGGGCGGCCCGTCTTTGGCGAGCGGAGGATGCCAGGTGGGTTCCAGGGACGGGCAGGTGGGCTCGGCAGGGTGGCTGGATGTGGGATGCTGGATGCTGCGCAGCCACCCCGGGGCCCCTCAGTAATCTCCTTCTTTCCCTCTAGACCTGGTGAAGCTGCCCTCCAGGAAGCGCAGGTCGGCCCACGCCGCCCGCTCTCCGTCCTCACCAGAGCCACCAGGTACCCGTGGGCTCTGTCAGCCAGAGAGGAGCTAGCCCTGGCTGTGGGGTGGACGGTACCCCTCATCTCTGGTCATTGAAACTCTTTTCTGCATCCCCTCGCCCTCCTTCCGTAGAGCACGACATTCGCAGGGACACCCCAGGCATGCTGCTGTCCCCGCTGCCGCAGCGTGCAAAGGATGAGCCAGAGAGCCGTAAGTACCGCTCTGCCCCGCTGCACCGGGCTGCACGGCCATGGCTCCAGCCCGCGCCCCGCCAGCATGATGGGAATGAGGGTTTTAGGGGGCCAGGGGGGCCCTGACAAGTCCCCTGGCAGAGATGCTCACCAGTGGGATTGGTGCGACTTCTCTCTCCAGAGGCTTTGACTCCAAATCAGCCCCAGATTGTGAGGGGATGGAGATGACCAGGGTGGGGCAGGAGGGGATCCCTGGTGCTGACACAGCCTGGGGGCATGGCAAGGCTGCTGGCAGCCCCATGGAGGCTCAAGGTCTCTAAGGGACTGTGGCTCAGATGTGCCCCAGGGAGCTGTCGTGGCTACGCAGCACTGCAGGGCATGTGACTCCCCTTCCCTCAGCGGGTCCCGGCTCATGCCTTCCCCAGTAACGCCACAAAGCTTTGGGTGTGTTAGGACTGGGTGTGAGGGCCAGAGGTGCCTGCAGCTCCCCTGCCCTGCAGTGCACCCTGGGGCAGGTCCTGTGCCCCCCTTGCTGTACGCAGGCATTTGGCACTGTGGTGACCCAGGAGACCTCCCCTAATCTTATGTGTGTGGGCGGCCCGGCCAGCATCCGCTCTGGGTAATTACCTTCTGTCTCCCTAAATTCCCCCTGCAGTTACAAGTGGATGTGGGATTCTCCTTCACTTCCAGTCCTAAACGTTTGTGTAGCGTTGCTGCGTGCTGCTATGCCGCTGCTGCCTTCCAGCCCAGAGGTGGCTGCATTGCAGCGGTGGGGTGAGTGACTCCTGCTTTCGTACCTAGCTCGTGAGATGCTTTGGGGCCCAGCAGGGCGCTGTGGAGCTGTGGCTAGGGCATGTCGGGCTGCGGGGCTGGACGGGGCAAAGCCAGGCAGTCCCTGGGCTTGGTGGTAATCCCATCAGACAGAGCATCTCTCCTTTTTGCTCTCTCCCCAGCAGCTGGTGGAGACCACATCGCTGGAGTGCTGCCCGCTCCCCCGGCCCTGCCACGTAAGGCTTTCCTTGCCCTTCTCAGCCCAGTAAACCCCCTCGACTCCACGAGCAGGGTCTGATACAGTTCTCATTGCAGACACCAGCCACTGCTTCCCTAACCTTCCCCTTCTGGGTAAGTACCAGCGCCCAGGCCACCGTGCTTGTGCACCCCAGGGCAGGAGGCAGCCACTACTCACGGTCTGTGTCTGCTCTCCTTCCAGACTGTCACAGCACCCTGAAGCAAGAAAGTGATGACCAAAAGGCTGGTAAGAGTCTGCAGCTTCAAGCAAGTCCCCCCTGCTTTGCAGGGTTGGGGAAGGCACAGCTCTGTCCTGCCCATGGGGATGGAGGGTAGAGATTCCCCCAGGCAGTGCCTGCCCAGGGCTCTGTGGCCAAATCAGGCTGAGCATGGGGCTTGAGTGACTCCAGCACACTGGTTGTTCCCTCCGTGCCAAACCATTGTGTCAGGGAAGGCAGCAGGCCTGCTGGCAGCCTAGCTCTCCTCACCAAAGACATGGGCCCTGACGACACCCTCGAGTTCCCGTGAGGCAGGAAAGTTACTTGTGCGGAGAGGATTTTGGTAATCACATTCTCAGAGCACAGCGGCCTTGATGACAGGGGTACAGACTGCCCTAAACCAAGAGGGAGTTATGGGAAGGTGCTTGGGAGTAACAGAACATGTTAGGAACCAGCCATAGTAAGATGGTCAAACAGCAGGTGTGCGGATGCTTTTAGGCATCAGAGGTAAACTAAGGATGTTTAGCTATAAGATATGTTTATCAGAACTCATTGTAATCACTAACCAGTGGGGTCTAAACAGTGTGTGTAACCAATGAGCAGTTCTTTAGCTTGCCACGTCTGCAGTAACGAAGGTAGAGAATCTGTGTGATTTCACCCAATAAGCGGTTTCACCTAAAATTCGTACTGAATTGTGTGTTGCTCATCGCTGATCTTCACACCACTGTCACAGGTTTTCCTGGTGAACCATCCCTGGGGATGGGAAGAGGAAACAGGATGTTGCCAGTGGCCACAACAGCCCCCGGCTCCCCTGGGACGGCTGCTGTGAGCGAGCAGCCAGCCACGGGTGAAGAGGCGTCAGACTCAAGCCTGCATGGTGGGTCTCCCTCACAGCACCCCAACCAGCCTCCTGGGGGGGCCTCTCAGAGCCATGGTGAGGTGTTTGGCTGCTGCTGACCACCACTCCCCCCCCACCCCTCTTTTTGCTGCAGGCTCCGGTGTGGCAAGCTTGCTCCAGAGCGTCCAGCAGCTGCTGGTGCAGATCCTGCACACCTCACGGCAGCAACAGGCGCTGCTGGAGAGCCTGGCCAGCGACACTGTCTCCCACCTCCACTTTCTCTCCCACAGCCTGGTGCAAGTGGGTGAGACCCTGCACCAGCTCCTGCTGCAACCGCAGATCAACCCCGGCCCCCTGGGCCACTACAGCCCACACGTGCCCCTTTATGAGGGTGGCCCTGGGGTGCCCTGTTCCGCCAGCTCCCCCCACACCTCTCCGGATCACAAAGAGGAGCCTCGGGTGTCTCCCGCTGCCGGCTGCACCCCCCTCGTGAGTGCCACCAGCCCTCCTCACCCCAGGGTCAGCAGCTTCGCTATGCAGCCACAGCACAAACCTGTATAGCAGAGGCCACGGATATTTTGGAAGTTTATAGAAGAGAGACATTTTAATAAAATTAAAAATAGCTTTTGTACCAGTGATGACATCGACCAATTTTTTCCTCCCCAGGGGACGTTCCCCTTCTCAGTTTCGAGATGAGCAGAAGGGGAACTCAGCTATTTACAGCCTCTGAGAAATTCCGAGGCCGCATAGCATGGGGTAGATGTACTTTCTCTGCCCCTGCCCACTTCCCGGAGGCTTCCAGGTGTAATTTGGGCCAGCAGGACCCTGACATGGAGGATGTACTGCCGTGCTGTGGAGGGGAGCAGGGCTGCCACTGAGGCTGGGGCGGGCAGAAAGCCAACTGGGGCACAGGCTACATCCTTCCGCAAGGGAGGGGGCTGCGGGGGGCAATACTGGGCAGCACTGGGGCTAGGGAGGCATCACATCCTACAGCCGTGGTCCCTCAGTCATGGGGCCCCTGGCAGGCCCCTTGCAGTGGGCGAGCTGGGGGGCTGGCAGTGTGCTGCAGTGAGCCCAGTCCTGCTCCACAGCCCAGGATGTGGATCGCTACAGATACACCATGGCACGTTGTGCTTGGCAAAGTGGTCACTGGCTCCTGCCAGGACCCTCACCACCTCCACCAGGATGCCCACATCCTCCATGGGGCTGGGACAGAAACGTCCGCTGCCTCCAGAATCTCCTGGCCATGTCCAGGGTAACGATGTAGCTGCTGGCACAGGGCAGATGGGTGTTAGGGCAGTAGTGCTGACTTGTGCTGCTTGCCAGAGGGCTGTCGGGTGACCTGATGCTTTTCCCAGGAGAAGAGGGGCCCCATGTAGAGTCCGGTCCACACCAGGTCAAGCCCAGCCAAGAAGGTGGGCAAGCAGTCCATCTTGAAGCAGTCATCTCTTTAGAGGTTGTAGCAGGCCTGGCACTGCTGAGGTGCCATTCACAGCCTTCAGGGTGAAGTTGCAGCACGTGTCCCTGTAGCGCCCCAGGAAGATGTTCCCAAACTCCTGCCCTTCCTGTTGCCTGCCCTGCCCCAATGCTGCCTGCAATGCCTGTCCCACCAGAAACACTCCCGACCTGAGGCCTTCCAGGACACCCCACATCTTCCAGATCACATGCCAAGCCTCTGCATGGGCCACCATGGATGTCACTGGGGTGAGCACTCCATGTGCAGCCACGCAATGGAGAGGGGCCAAGGGGCATGGCCAGTGAGGCCACCAGCAAGGTGGCCAGGGATGGCAGATGATCAGTGTGACACCAGTGATCAGCGATGTTGCAGCCCAGCTGGCATCTGGCAGGGGAGCAGCATGGGTGAGCAGTGCTGGGAAAGCCCATCACCCCTCACAGCACCATCCCTTGTCCCAAACAGCTACAAGCACAGAGAGGAGGGCCATGCTTACAGAGCTCTGCCAGCCCCACACGCAGAGAGGAGGGACAGGAAACGCAGGGGGATGCTGAGAGCAGGGCCAGCCCCCCAGCTGGGGACGGCTGTGCTGCACACAGACCCTTTGTCCTCCCAGGCAAGGAGCAGGATGTGGCCGGCTGCTAGGCAGCGGCCCTGGCCCCAAGCCCCACGTTGTAGGCCAGTGTCTGCAAACAGCCTTGCCCTGGCTTTCGGTGCTGACCGGGGTGTGTCAGGAACAGAGAAAGGAGCTGCCTCACTCCCTGAGCCCTGCCCCTCGCAACCAGCGAGGCGGCAAAGGCACCCCAAAGGTGCCCATGCTCATCATCCCTCCTCCACACTCCCCCTCACCCTTCCGTGCTTCCCACTGCTCTACCACGACCCCCATCCTCCCCCTGAGCCCCCCACCACCCTGCCTTACTCCAGGCCATGCTGACACACTCTCCGGGGGGGGGGGGGGATGCTGCAGCCTCCTCCCTCCAGCCCTAGGAGCCCCGGGGGTGCCGCCACAGCATCCCTTCCCTGCGCTGAGCCCCAGGGCGCCCCCACGGCATCCAGCCCCTGAGCCCCGGGGGTGCCGGGGCGCCGGGTCAGGCTCTTGCCCTGCGCCGCGGGGGGCAGGGCGCTGGCCGCGGGCGAGGCGCAGGGCGGGAGGGGCGCCCTGGGGCTGGGGTGGGGTGCATCACTGGGGGCTGGCTGCGGGGCAGGGCGGGTGCCCTGGGGGCAGCAGACCTGGGGGGGGCGCGGGGGGTACAGCGGGACACAGGGGCGTGCCTGAGCGCGGCGGGGTGCGGGGCAGGGGTCACCGCGCCAGCGCACCGGCGGGCGGTAGGGTGGCCGGGGGGGCTGCGCGGCAGGAGGGGGCCGCGGGCTTCAGCGTGGAGCTATGGCCGTGGGGACAAGGCCAGGCTAGACTGACAGCCCCGCAGCCAATAGAAACCCAGGGAGGAGGGTTAAGGGCGGGGCCAAGATCGGACACGCCTCTTCCCTTCTCGGCGGCTGCGGCGGGGCAACGGCGCTGCGGCCAATCACCCGGAGGGGCGGGGCCAGGGCCGGGGATTCCCCCGTGACGTCACGGGACGGGTTCCCCCACCCCCCGCGAGGCGGTGTGGCCCCCGGGGCTGCTGCGGGACCCAGCCCGGTCCGGCCCGCGGGGGCAGGGGCATTGTCACCCCCTCCAGAACCGGGGCCGCAGCCGGGCTGCGCCTCTGCCGTGAGCCGGCTGCGTGCGAGGGGCCGGTGGGCGCCTGGGGCACCTTGGCGGGAGCGTGGCCAAAGGGGGTGATGCTCCCCTCGGCTCGGCCCTGGTCAGGCCCCAGCTGGAGTGTTGTGTGCAGTGCTGGGCTCCCTGGGGTAAAAAGGACAGGGATCTCCTGGAGAGAGTCCAGAGAAGGGCTACGGAGATGATGAAGGGCCTGGAGCATCTCCCCTGTGAGGAAAGGCTGAGAGAGCTGGGGCTGTTCAGCCTGGAGAGAAGAAGACTGAGGGGGGACCTAATCAATGTTTATAAATATCTTAAGCATGGGGTGCAGGGGGAATTGGCCAGCCCCTTTTCTGTGGTCTGTGGAGACAGGACAAGGGGCAATGGCTGCACATTGGAGCACAGGAAGTTCTGCACCAACATGTGGAAAAGCTTTTCCCCAGTGAGGGTGCCAGAGCCCTGGGACAGGCTGCCCAGGGGGGTGGTGGAGTCTCCTTCCCTGGAGAGATTCAAGACCCATCTGGACGCCTGTCTGAGTGATATGTCCTAGGGAGCTGCTTTGGCAGAGAGGTTGGACCTGATGATCTCTTGAGGTCCCTTCCAACCCCTACAACTCTGTGATTCTATGATCTCCTCTATGAGGAAAGGGTGAGTGACCTGGGGCTGTTCAGCCTTGAGACAAGAGACTGAGAGGGGATCTAATCAGTGGTTATCAATATCTGAAGGGTGGGAGACAGAGGGAAATGGGCAGCCTCTTCTCAGTGGTCTGTGAGGACAGGACAAGGGGCAATGGCCTCAAGTTGGAGCACAGGACGTTCCACACCAATATGCAGGAGAACTTCTTCCCGGTGAGGGTGACAGAGCCCTGGGACAGGCTGCCCAGGGGGGTGGTGGAGTCTCCTTCTCTGGAGAGATTCCAGACCCATCTGGATGCCTGTCTGTGCAACCTGTCCTGGGGAACCTGCTTTGGCAGGGGGGTTGGGCTCGATGATCTCTTGAGGTCCCCTCCAACCCCTACAACTCTGTGATTCTGTAATTCATCCCCTTCCAGGGTAGGGGTGCATAGCGCGGGCTGCTGGGCAGGTGTGGGGTGTCCTGCCAGAGACATGGTAACCACAGCCTGCTTTGGGCTGGAAGGGACCTCAGTGGCTATCCAGTCCCACCCCCTGCCATGAGCAGGGACACCTGCCACCAGACCAGGTTGCCCAAAGCCCCATCCAGCCTGGCCTTGAACCCTGCCAGGGATCCAGGGGCAGACACAGCTTTCCTGGGCAGCCTGTGCCAGGGCCTCACCGCCCTCACAGGCAAGAATTCTATGCCAAGTGTCTAAGTCTCCCATCCATCAATTTAAACCCATTACCCCTCATTTTATTACTGTGCTCCCTGGTAACCAGCCCCTCTCCAGCTTTCCTGCAGCCCCATCAGGTACTGGCAGGCTGCTGTAAGGTCCCCCCGGAGCCTTCTCCTCTCCAGACCAAACAAGCCCAACTCTCTCAGCCTGTCTTCATAGCAGAGGTGCTCCAGCCTTCTGATCATCTCCATGTCCTCTTCTGGACCGGCTCCAACAGGTCCATGATCTGGATGCAGTACTCAGGGGGGATGTCCCACAGAGCAGAGTAGAGGGGCAGAATCCCCTCCCTCGACCTGCTGGTCACAGAGTGTGACCCATGCTGTGGCACACGAGCTGCACCCCCTGCCCCACCCCAAAAGCAAGGCATGCTGCACCGTTTGGGGTGACTCCTGCCCCCAGTCCCCAGCTTGAGCACAGGGGGGTGCCAGAAGGGCTGTAAGGGAGGGATGGACCCCAGCCACCCTCTGGTTTTCCCACGGCCCTGGGAGGCACTAGGAGGCTTCAGCAAGGAGAACCTGAGCAGTCACATAAAGGACGCTGGTGGGGAAGGGTGTGGGACAGCCAGAGCTGTTTCCTCTCCATGGAGGGGCCTGTCTGAAATAAATTTTGTGACCTGTGAGATCCCTCCTGCTACAGACACAGACAGGGCCTGGGGCAACAGCCAGGAGAGCACAGGCCAAGCCTGGTGAGGGGAAAGCAAGCTCCTTTTGGGGCCTTCCTGCTGGAAATGGAGGTGAAAGCACCAGATCTCAGCAGGGTTTCAGTGATGCCATCTGGTCATTCAGGGGCCATACGGGTCCTGTTCTAGGAAGCCAGAACATCCAGGCCCCTCTCAGGAAACAGCCAGCAATAGGGGAGTCAAGGCACAGCTACCCTGCACTCCAAAAGCCATGCAACACCCAGGGTGGCTGGAACACGTCCCTAGGGTAGCGAGGGGTTTGTTTCTCCACCTGTATCCCACTCTGGAACAAGTTAAGAGCGCACCACTCTCCCCATCCCCCCTTCCTGCACAGACAGTCCCAGTCCAGACCCTGGAGGCTTTGGAGGAAACAATGCCCGAAGGGAATTAAATACTGAGAGGTTTTCACCTGCTGGTTTTGTCCCACAAAGCAGAGGCACCAGTAGCATGACTCGAGTGACTGCCCTGAGGGCAGCTTTGGGCTGTGCTTGGGTGCTCCTGCTGTTCAGCCCTGTGGCTTCCCCTCTGCACCAGACTGTCCTCTTCCCTCCCCTGCCCTAAAGGGTGCCCCGAACCTTGGGGTGACCCCCTAACTATGACTCACCCCACATCTCAGGTCTGTTTGGCCTCACCACTAAAGCCCCCAGCCATGGTGGAAGCGCTGGGTGTTGGCATCGGGAACAGCCCCACACACACACACACACACACTCGAGCCTTCCCAAATCCTCCCCACATGCTCCAGATGGAAAGGTTTTCCATGGGGTAGGCTGGGTGCAGCATGCTTCCCATGGGCATTTCTCCTGGGCTGGGGTACGGAGGCACCCCCAATGGCCCTTGGGATCTCCTCTATGGCCCTTTCTTCTAAAAACATGATGGTTTTCAGTGGGGAATGGAGGGACTTCGAGCAGCAGCCTTTAACTCTTTGTAAGAGGACCAGGAGGCAGTGCCAGGGCATTTGGGTTTGAGCCCATGCCCTGAAGCTCTCACGCACTGCAAAGTGGCTCCCAGGATGTCCCCCCACTCAACCAACCACCCAGCTGGGATACAGGGCAGGATGGATTAGCCAGAAGTATAACTCCATAATCCAGATCTGAGGGTGTCTAAGGACAAGGAGAGGAAGCTGCTTTGAAGTGTATCAGGATGTTTATCTTAATGTCAAAAGCCCTAGTTCCTTTCCTAATGAAGCGGCTTCCCGGCTTTGAAGTGGAGCCTCCTTGCACTGCTCCTGGCTGTGGCTCAGGGAGCTCCTGTGCAGACTTCACCCTCGTCAGGCATTAATTTTTATCATGTAATTTGCCTGGAAACAACAACAACAGCAGCAGCAACAACAACAGGAACCACAACAAAAATTCCTCCAGGCTGCAGCGGAGAGGGTGAGACCAAAGTCAAAACTCAAGGGATGAGTGCAGCCAAGCTGCCTTCGGACCCACTGAGCAGGGGACAGGGTCGGGTGGGTTTTTGAAGGCATCCCTGGACTAGAGCACACCTAGGCAGGGAGCTGGTCAGAGCCTGGGAGCACTTGGTGCCTCCCCACAGCAAGGCCTGCACCCCAGTCCTTGGGGTGCCTGATGGCTCGAGAGGAGCTGGGTGTCGCTCCTGGTGTCCCCACAAACAAGGAGGAAGCCTCCAGCTCAGATTACCCATCTTCCCCACAGGAGATGCCTTCATTAGTTAATTAGAACAGCAGCCATCGTGGGCTCCTCTGGGATCTGTAGCTGCTGCTGGCAGGAGATGTGCTGACTGCAGGCAACCTGTGGGGCAAAGCTCCACGGGAGGATGCGATACCCAGAGCCTGCCAGGATTCACCTCCCCTCCTGCTGAGCCAGGAGCCTCCAGATTGTTACAAGCCTGTTTAATTTAGGCCAAAATACTCCTCCTTGAAATGCATCACCCTGGGTTTTAGCCCTGAAGGTGGGGAAGCATCAAGCAAGGGTAAGCTGTAGTGTCCTTCCTGGCACAGGCACCACTCGTGACCCAACAGGAAGACTTAATGTGGGTTCTTCAATGCAGCTCCCACTGAGAGCACGGCTCATACCTGCTGACAAACTGCCTAGTGCTTGTCTCTCTCAAGGGAAATTTTAGTGGTGCTATTTGGGGAGAGGGGGAGAGGAGTGTTTTTATGAGAAAACTTTAATCTGCAAGCCACAAGGGGAACGGTGGCTTTGCCTCCCATGGAAAATGTTTTTCATCCTCCACTAACGCAGTTTTATCTTGGTTTTGTCTTCCTCTGCAGGCTTGTTTTCATCCAGGATTGTGTTTGGTGCAACAGCCCTGATTCCTGTGGGTGCCAGGCTGGTTTCTCATGGGGGCGACTGCCTCCATTTCCCACTGCTCCACAGCGAGCGCAGCCACACTTGGTACTCGTAGGCTTTGCTCTGGCAGTCACAGCCCACAGGAGGTCCTTCCCCTGCTCGCTGGCTGCGAGGTACCAGGGCTGCTCCTTCAGAGCATCCCCGTTCTGATACACGGGCACGGGATGTCTGCTCTGGGGCTTCAAACTCTCCGCCTTCTTGTCCTAACAGAGGGCAAAAGCTTGCAGGACACACAGGTCCTACCCCAAGACTCACCCAAAGAGGTGCTCTGGTCCAGGTCACAGCACTCCAACGTGCCCCTGGGCACCCCCAAAGTGCCGTTGCCCCAGCAGCACCTCGAAGTTGGCATTACAAAGTTATTTGTGGTTCTACGCTGTTGCCAACATCTTCCTCAAAGATTGGGGTTGCTTTGCTCTGCTGCTTTTCTTTCCATGTCATTTCATCCCCTTTCCCCATGCTCTTCATTTTGACAGCCTCCCCTCCTCGAGGATTGCCCTTTCCCACACGTTCACCCACTCCTCAGCCGTGCTGGCCCTGCAAATCTCATTAAGGGACGTGTTCATTTACTGGAAGTCTCCAGCATGGTTCCCTGAGCAATTCTCGTGCTGTCTGCAGGCGCTCTGCCCTCCTGGCTGCTCTGTTAATTTATTTTAGCCAGCTCCCTGGTTTCCATGCAGTTCCCTTGATGAAGTTGAGCACAACTCAAGTGGCTTTTCCGCTCGGCAGGGCAGCTCTTCATCAGCCCTCTTCTAAACTGCCAGGGATGAAGTCCTGAGTCTGCCTACCCCCTGTGGGTCCCCCCCACTAGCGTCTCAAAAAACCTCAGTTACCAATGGCCACAACTTTTATCAGTACCACATTTGCCTGGTCTCCCATGTCACAGCGTTCCCTTTCCCTGACCACCGCTTCCCTCCAGCCACATGACCACTGCAGCAGCGCTTTGTCCCTTGACACAGACCCCCCCTGCAACGCTCCAGTCACTGTGGGTACAGACAAGACATTTATCCCTTGTCTCCATGGCTCCTGCACCCATTTGCCTCATGCAGATAGGGCATGCCCTGCCACCCTGCTTCTTCTTCACCCCTCCAGGTGTTGCATCACAGGATGCTGCTGGGGCAGTGCTGGCTCCTGATGCCCTGAGTCCATCATGAAGCCCCTTGTCTCTGTTCTGGGCTGGTTTTGTCATGCTCACCTCGGTCCCAGTTTCATGGGACAGGTACCCATGGAACAGTCATACCCTGGAGCAGGGATCTGGAGAGATGCCCCAGGGCAGGAGCAATGCAGGAGCATGCACTGGGGCTGGGCTTGCTCCATCCGTTGCTGTATTTTCCTCTTGCAAGTACCTGGCTCCCACCTGGCCCACAACCAGCACTCTGCAGGCTAGGGGTGAAGTTTTGAGGGGTTCCTGACACAGGACGAAGGTTGGGGATGACAGTGGGGAGGATGAGACATGCAGCTAGGGGATGGGGAAGAAGGAGGGCTGAGCAAGCAGGCTTCTCATGGGTTGCTCCATGGGGAGCATGGTTCCTTGGGGTGTTCAGAGCTGCTCCTCCCGTGTTGTTTGAGGCTGAGGGGTGGGCAGGGACAGAGCAGGGTTGGTGGTTCCAGCGCCTGCAGTCTGTGCAGCAGTGCTAACAGAGGGTGATGGATGGGTCTGTGTGGGGAGGGTGGTTGAGCCTTGATGAGAAAATCATCGAGGGTTGTGGGGCACGCTGGGCAAACTGCAAACGAAGGGAGCAGCCAGGCCAGTCTGCCAGCCTTTTATCATCCCCAGGGCAGCATGGTGACGGCCATGCCTGGCCAGGGAGCACGCTCTGGCTGCACAGCATGATTTACGTTGGCTGGAGTGGAAAGGCTTCGCCTTGCTGGGGCCTGCCAGCAAAGTGAGCAAGAGCAGGGCAAGGACTGCCCAGGGCAGCCATGGGGAATCTGTTGCCCCTGGCCATGGGGCTGCACGAGGCTTCAGGGAGAAAATCCCGAGGTGAGGACAGAGCAGGGTTGCACATCTCTTCCTACACGCCTGTCCCTGCACCCATGCTTAGAGACAATGCCATGCTTGGAGACCACCAACATCCAGGTGACCAAGGTGGTGGCAACCTGCAGAGCCTGGGCCTGGTGAGGGGCATGGCACTCTCCTGCACCCAGACAGACCTGAAAGGCTGGGACCTCGCCCTGTGCACGGACAGGGAGCAGAGCAGGATGGGTCCTGCCCACGCACACCCCTCTGCAGGGCTCAGTAATTCAGGCCTGACACATTCAAGTTGCATGGTGTGCGACGGCAGTCGGCAGCGACAGACTGCATCAGGGCTCCGGCCTGGCCAGTCCAGCCCAGCAGACATAGGCCAGCAGTGGTGGGAGGGCCCAGCAGCCCCACCAGGAGGGCAGGCTGGGGGCAGCGGGCAAAGCATCCCTGCCCTGGGAGCTAGGGATGGGCGCAGGTTGTGGGAAGAAGCACGGTCCTGGCCCTCAGGATACGCATTTCCAGGGAGCATGTGCTGGAGCAAGGAATGCCGACTCAATGGCACTGATAGCCCAAGAGGTAGGACAAGGTGGGGAAGCAGGATGCTGAGCTGGGGCAATGCTGTCCTTGGGGACACCCCCTTCTCCTGCATCACCTGTGTCCCCTGCAGCATCTCTAGTAGGACAGGGGCAAGGAGGGCTTGTGGTGCCCCAGCGCTCAGTCAAAACCCCTCCCAGCTGTGTCTGTCCCCATATCCCTGCAGCAACCTGGCCTGATGGGGCTCCAACCCCCCTCCCTTCCTTACTCCCAACCCCAGCACTGAGGAAGGGAAGCTCTTCACCGGCTGTTCAGGGAGTCGGTTGCCATGGGGATGTCAGATGTACCTGGTTGTTATAGGGACACTGTTGCCATGGTGATGCAGTTGCTGTGCCTGGCAGAAGCAGGGATGGAGCATTAGGAAGGCTGTTTACACTGGAGGGGGAGGGAGTTGCGGAGCCCCCAACCCTCTGAGCAAGGGGAGCAAGACAGAGTTCAACCTTTACCCCAAACACATTCCCACAGGGGCGAGGCTGGAGACCATGGGGAATGCACTGCAAATCTCATCCAACCCTGTCGGGATGGACAGGCTGGTGCTCCCGACCCTGCAAGGAGGGGAAGGTGGCTACAGGGATGTGGAGCCTCCCATGGGGTATCCCAGCATGCTCCCAGTCAGGCTTGGAGCTGGATGTCCCACAGGACACAGAGGCTTTGCCATGCCAGGTGCTGGGAGCACCGAGCAAAAACCTCTCAGTCCTGCGAGGCACTGCGATGCCCCCAGGCTCTGACAGCCTCCCGGGCAGGGGGCTGGGTTTCTGCCCTGCTGGGGCTGGGGGGGGTGAAATGAGGAAGGGGTGAGGGGGATTCCCACCTCTCAGCGGGCAGCCTATGGGCCCCGGGGGACAGGCTAGGCTGGCAGAGAGCTCCTGGATCCCCTCCAGCACTGCTTGGCTGAGCTCCCTCCCTGGCAGCACGGTCGGCTGCTGGGCCTGTCCTTGAGATGAAAAATGCAGTTTGCAGGTTTAATTAAACTGAGAGGGAGCACCAAGACACCGCCACAGCCTGGAGAAGCTGAGTCCAGCCGAGCCAGTGTGTGGCTCCTCTGGGCTTCCCCGGGCATCTCTGCCTGATAAATCCCCCTCCCACCTCTGTCAGGACCCCTTGGGGGTCCAAACCTTCCCATGCCACCCAGTGCTGTCTGAAGTGGGGCAGGCCAGGGGCTTGCAAGGGGAACTCACATCCCACCACGTGCTCGCCAGGCTCTGCCATTGTAGGGTCTGCCACAGCTTGGCAATCAGCAGGTTTGCACTTGAGCCCAGGGGGTGAGAGAGGGGTAAGGATGCTGCACCACCTCCGTTAATTTGGGGTGCACTTGTGCAGGGCCGCACGTGGGGCTGGTGTGCACACTGCAGGGGCACGAGCCCCGTGCTCGGTGTGCACCACATGCAGCATGGCGCTGCTCTCGGAGTTAAAGCTGAGCTTCCCACTCCCTGGGGGCTGCTGCTGGGGAAGTGATTGGATTTGGTGTAATGAGTAACGTTTTTAATTAAAAAATTAATCCTTAATCAGCTGCCTGGCTGGACCAGACAGGGCATTTTGTGTGGCAGAGACAGTGCCAGAGGGTGAGCTCTCAGGGGAAGGAGGGCAGGAGGTGCAGGGTTCCCAGCCTCCTTGCACAGTGACCACAGATCCTGCCCAGCCACCCCAGGCTGCCCAGCACACCCCACAGTCCCCCACAGTCACTGTCCCCTGCAAGGCCCAGAGACTGAGGTAGAGAAGTCCTATGCCCAACCACAGCCACTGTGTCCCTCCCCAGCTCACCCCTACTTCGACTCTGCCCACCCATCCCTGCTGTCCCCTCCAGCCACCCTGCAGCCCCCCATGCCCACCCTGCCCCAGCCAGCTGGGTCCCAGCTCCCAGGCAGCAGGTTCAATTAGATTGCAATCCTATTACATAGCTGCCTGCCCG
This sequence comes from Laterallus jamaicensis coturniculus, assembly GCA_022605575.1. Classification (NCBI taxonomy): domain Eukaryota; kingdom Metazoa; phylum Chordata; class Aves; order Gruiformes; family Rallidae; genus Laterallus; species Laterallus jamaicensis. Next base: position 11,666,552 of record JAKCOX010000024.1, on the reverse strand, counting down.
CCTGCAGCTGCTAATCCTGTTAGGCATCCAGTAAATCTCCCTGTGCCCAGCTCCATCCCCAGGGTACAGGGAGGGGGTCTGCTGGCGGGTACACGGGTTTGCCTGGGGACTCACCCCTGAAGACCCCTGTGGGGCTGGGAAGAGCCCAGGGGATTGGAGCAGTCCCCAGAAGTGTGGGATGGGGCAGTGGGGTTTCCCCTCTCTGGTCCACCTTGCCTGCTCTGAGCTGCAGGACCTGGGTGGGAAAATCAGTCCTGGGTGGGAATGTCGTGTCCTGAGCCACACACAGAGCTGGGGTGGGTGCCACTACACCACAGTCATCTGTAGCTCCAGTGGGTGCTGAGCTCATGGGTCTGACCACAGGATAGGACACAGAATAGGGCCTGAGACAGGCTCATCCCAACCCCATAGTAGGGTACAGTCCATACAGTGCAAAACAGGGCAGCTGCTCACGGCTGGTGGCAACAGCAGGGACACAGGGGCATGATGTCACTGCTCCTGGGTGGCTGCAGCAGGCATGGGGCACCCAGGGGAGCTGCTCTGGGCAGGGGGGTGACACCAATGGGCTGTGGGCTCCTGGGGATATGGCCCACACACACAGGGCACTCTCACACCTGTGCATCGCCATAGCAGGCAGCACCAGCACCATTCCCTGGTGACAGTCCCCCCAGGGCTACAGGCTCACCACAGTACTGCCAGATTGGGGGGAGACACCCCAACTCCCATGGGTCAGGCATTCAGCCGCCCTGTGCGAGCGCAGTGCCACAGCAGAGTCATCCCAGCTCTGCAGCCTGCCCTGCTGTGAGCCAAAACACTCTTCCCCTGCCCACCCTCACCAAGCCCCCTCACCCCTTTGCTGTATGCTGGAGCTGCATGAGCCCCCAAGCAGCCCACCACAGCATGGCAGCTGTTCTACAGACCCCTGAGTGAGAGTCAGTGTCCGTTGCCTCCTCAGCACCCAGCCACATCCCCACAGGACACCTCCGTGGCCAGGCAAAGAGAGGACCGTGGCTCCACCTCAGCCTTGAGCCCCCACCCCCCCTCCCCAGCTCTGCACCGGACTGAGCTGCAGCAACCCCCAAGAGACAAGTTCAACTAGGCTGTAATTGTAAGAACAGGGTGGCACGGGCAGCTGCGCTCCCGCCTGGAGGAGTCCTGGCATTCCCAGGGACAGGTAGCCTGCCAAGAGAGCAGGGGGCTGCCCGGGGGGCTGCTGTCCGTGCCGCAGGAGTCCGGGCTGCCGTTGGCATCAACTGGTACAAATACTGTTGATGGAGGCCACGGCTGGGTCGACCAGCCCCAGCTCCTCCTGTTCGTTGACGCAGAGCTGGTACCCGCAGCCCTTGCGCCGGGGCAGAGGCGGCCCCAGGCGCCCGCCGGGCTTGGCGCGGGGCGGCAGCAGGAAGCCCACGCTGCCGGCGATGAGCAGGTGCCAGATGCTGTGGATGTAGAAGTAGTTCTCCTCCGTCTCCACGAAGGCGTAGAGCAGCACGGCGGCCGCCGCGATCAGGGCTCCTGGGCACAGGTAGAAGGCCCAGCGCTTCCAGGTGGGTGGGTAGCAGTGCCGGCGTCGGATGGTGCGAGCTGTCTGCGATGGGGAAAGGGGGGGTGGGGCTGGAAGAGGCAGCTCTGACAGGCACAGGCTCGGCCCCTGTGCCGCAGCGCTGCAGCCCCCAGGAGCTGGGGCTGGGGGAGGAACGGGGGTATCATGGGGAAGGCAGGAGAGGGGAGATATTGGATAGCTGGGTGGGATGCTGAGTACAGCCAGGATGGGGAGATAAGAGGACAGGGACAGCATCTCCTTACCCAGGCGATGGCCATGATCCCTAATGCGAAGAGGCTGGGCCCCAGCAAGTTCCAGAGCCCATGGCGGTCCATCTGCAGAGCCATGGCGAGCAGCATGGCCCCCAGCAGGTACAGCACCTGTGAGGCAGCAGGGTACCCATCAGGATGGGTGCCCTCCTCACCTGCCCCACACAGTCCCACACTTGCCTGCTTGACCACAGGCTGGAGCCGAGCCATGGCAATGACAGTGACCCAGACGGACATAAGGGACCCCAGGAAGTCGCAGAACTGCAACACATCATACTCCATGATGCAAAACACCACGATCCCTGGCTGGTCACAGGCGTGGTAAAACTAGGGTTGGGGGAAAAGGGGGGTGAGAACCACTTTGCATGGTCCCGGACCCTCGCCCACCCTCCCCGCTGCCTCCCTACCCCCCATGCTCACAGTGGAGAAGAACATGGTGAAGATGTAGACAGCAGCTTCCAGGAGATAGTGGCTGCGGACAGCAATGGCCACGGGAGGCACGAACATGACGTTGCTGAGGCACAGCAGCAGTGTGGAGAGGAGCTGGAAGCCATAGGAGAAAGCCTCGGCGTTGTCTGTGCAGCCCCAGCCATTCCAGCCTGCGGCCAGGAGAGCTCCCATCACCCTGCAGCACTCGCAGGGGCTGGGGTGGGAGCAGGGAACCCCTTGTCCAGCACCCTGCGGAGAGCTGGTGCAGGGGAACTAACGGGGTGCACAGCCCCCAGGGAGAGGAGTGGGATGCCAGGGTTGGTCCTGGGGCACAGAGGGCACTGAGGGTGTCCCAGGCAGCTCTCACCAGCTTTGCACTCGCAGGCAGCATACAGGTAGTTGTTGGTGCGCAGGAGCTTGCACTGACCATAGATGCCACAGTCGTTGATGCAGGGAGAGAGGTAGGCGCGCAGGTACACCTCTGCCGTCACGTTGGAGCAGGGCTCAAACCTGCAGTGCAGAAGAAGGGGGTCATCCCTCACCCGGAGTGCCTCCAAGCAGCTCCTGCCCCCACCAAAGACCCCTGTCACACCCAGGCTTGGGGCGAGTGCAGAAATGAGCTGCTCTGGTGCTGTGTGTGGCAGCTGGGAGCTGGGTCCCAAGGATGCTGTGTACTGCGACTGCCTGCACCACGCCGGGTGAGCAGGAGGAACGTGGCCACGCTTAGACCCACTTGGCCTTTAGCAATGTGCTCAGCGGGCTCCCACTTCACGGGGGCCTGTCCGTGCAAGCGCTGTGCCCTGCGGTGCCTCGTGTGACCGTGCGGCAGCAGGACCAGCTGCAACGGCAACGGCGTGAGCACAGCCGAGTCCGCGCGGGCACAGCAACACACACACACACAGACACCCCAACACCCCTCCCTGCTGACCCTGCACGCCCCCCTGGGCACACCCAGCACCTTGGCAGCTCCAGCACACAGCAGCACACAGCGACTGCAGCCCGCGTGCATGCAGGCACCCCAACACGCACCGGCACCCCAACACGCACCAGCAGCCCAACACACACCAGCACCCCAACACACACCAGCACCCCAACACACACCAGCACCCCAACACGCACCGGCACCCCAACACGCACCGGCACCCCAACACGCACCAGCAGCCCAACACACACCAGCAGCCCAACACACACCAGCAGCCCAACACACACCATCACCCCAACAGGCACCAGCACCCCAACACGCACCATCACTCCAACATGCACCAGCACCCCAACGGGCACCAGCAGCCCAACACGCACCAGCAGCCCAACACGCACCAGCAGCCCAACACGCACCAGCAGCCCAACAGGCACCAGCACCCCAACACGCACCATCACCCCAACAGGCGCCATCACCCCAACACGCACCAGCACCCCAACACGCACCAGACCCCAACACACACCAGACCCCAACACACACCATCACCCCAACAGGCACCATCACCCCAACACGCACCAGACCCCAACAGGCACCATCACCCCAACACGCACCATCACCCCAACACGCACCATCACCCCAACACGCACCAGACCCCAACACTCACGGACACTCTAACACGCACCAGCACCCCAACAGGCACCAGCACCCCAACACGCACCAGCACTCCAACACGCACCAGCACCCCAACACGCACCAGCACCCCAACAGGCACCAGCACCCCAACACGCACCAGCACCCCAACACGCACCAGCACCCCAACAGGCACCAGCACCCCAACACGCACCAGCACCCCAACACGCACCAGACCCCAACACACACCAGCACCCCAACACGCACCAGCACCAGCACCCCAACCCCAACAGCCGGCGCTGCCCGCACACGCGTGCGCTGAACACGCCCCCAGCACCGAGAGCCAGGCAGGCTCCTGCGCCTACCCACACACGCACACAACAGCCCCGCTCCTCCCCGGGCTCTCAGGCAGGCACACGGGACGGGGGCAGAGCGGCAGAGGCGGTACTGGTCCCTGGAGATGCTGAGCGGAGCGGCGGCACAGCGGCTGGAGCAGAGATGCCCCCTCGTCTGCACAGCCAAGCCCCGTCCGCGCAGTGACAGCCCAGTCCCCCCCTCCCCAGCACGGGTACAGATGGGCCCCGCCGCGGAGACGGGCAGGCACCACCAGACGCACGGCGTTCGCGAGCTGACAGGCGCTTCCTAACCGAGAGACAGAGGGAAGAGCCGCGGGGACCCCCAGATGGTCAGGCAGGCGCGGGATAGAGCCATCCATGCCCACGCAGGCACACACATGGCGACACGCAGCCCGTGAGGCCACGGGCACACACCTGAGCGGTGACATGCCAGGCCTCCCCCCCCCCCCGAGGATCCCCAGCATGCAGAGATGCTGCCCAGGGTGGGGACATCCCCTCTGGGCAGAGAGGGAGGGGACGCCACCGGGGGCTCTTACCCACGCTCCGTGGCACAGAGTGAGCGCAGGCTCAGGTACCAGCTGCCCGTCTGCGGGTAGGGGATGCGCAGGCGGCTGAGGCTGGCCGTGGCATTGACGGAGAGCAGGAAGCCTGCCAGGGACTCTGTGGGCAGGGAGAGCTCCACGTGAGCAGGGCAGCGGGTAGCCCCTTCTGCTGGGCACAGTAGGGACAGGGTGCCCTGCGCCAGGCTCTGGGGCCAGATTCCCCCACGGTCTCTGCTCTCTCCCACTCAGCCCCTCGCCAGGCTCATGAAGGGGTGTGACCCCCCTGGCCACGGCAGGATGGACAGGTACAGCCCGGCTTACCTGTCTCACAGGTGACCGATGTGTTGTCACCAGACGTCAGTGGGACTTCATGGTTCAGACAGCCAAATACTGTCACGTTCTCTCCACACAGGGAGCTCTGATGGCAGAGGAGGAGATGGCCCTAAACCAGTGCCGGGGGTGGCTCCTGCTCTAACAGCACCCAGATCACAGCACAACACCTAGCAGCGCCCTAACCGCTGCCTACCACCCAAGAGCACCCCAAATCCAAGCCAATATCATGCCCTTGGAGCACCCTAACCTGTACCCCATCACCCAAGAGCTCCCAAACCATGATGCGCGAACACCCCAAAGCCAGCCCCTCACCCTACTGCAGCCCTGACACCACCTATCTCCCTGCCCAGCGCCCCCTCCCCAGGCTCCCCTGCCCCATCCAAGGCACAGCATGGCCACCTCACCACGTTGAGCCGCAGCTCCAAGTTGAGCACCCCGCCGCTGTCCAGCACGGGTAGGAGGTTGATGACAAAGACAGCGGGGCGGTCAGGCGGCACCGACACGTTGGGCCCGAAGAAGATGTAGAAGTGGACCGAGAAGGTGTCGAGCTCGTTGCGCAGCGTGGGGCGGACCGGCCAGCACCGCTCACCGGCAGGCGAGGCGGCGGGAGCCGGGGCCGGGTTCTTGGTGCCGTTGGGACTGGCAGGGGGAGGGCTGTCCCCCAGCGCCAGCCCGCCCGCAGAGCCGAAGGAATGGGGCATGTTCATGGAGGCACTGGAGGGCAGGAAGGGCGGCCGGGCCAGGCTGGGTCGGGAGCAGTCTGTGGGACAGAGCTGTCAGCCTGGGCACTGCATGGCCCCTCCAGACGAACCACTCTTAGCTTCCACCTCCCTCTCCTTCTTGCCCACCTCCATCTGCAGCCCGTCCCAAACACCTCCCAGCAGAGCTGAACATCGCTCTGCACCCAGCTGGGGCCAGATCCTGCAAGCATCCTTTAACCGCCCCCCTCCCCCCCTCCCCAATCACTGGAGCAGAGGGATGACAATGCCCCCCACCCCTACCTCCCCACGTACCCTCACCTGTGAGCTGCACTGTGACCTGGAAGGAGACAGTGCCTGGCACCCCAGGGTGTTTCTCCACCAGCACGTAGTACCAGTGCTGCCAGAAGGGCAGGTCCAGCGCCAGCTGGCAGGGAGAGTGCTCCCGGCAGTCCAGAGCCGTGGAGTTGTGCAAGGGGGGTGCCTTGGCCCGCACCCGCAGCCAGAGCGGGCAGCCCTCGGCACCGCGGCACCGCAGCACCTCCACCAGCACTCGCGACGTATAGCTGGGCACAAACACCCTGCGGGACAGCAGTGTCAGGTCCTGCCCCTCAGCACGGTCAACAAGGGCTGGGGAGGCAAGCCAGAGGGATGGGGCACCCTAAACTCCCCACCCTGGGGATGCCCTCTGCTTAGGATGCTCTTCTCACACTCACTTGTAGAGGCAGGAGCGGTTGTGGGGGGCCATGGTCTGCTCGGTGACGTGGCCGGGGTACAGCACAGCGATGTTCACCAGGCGCTGCACGATGAGTTGTGGCTGGAAGAGATACTGGCACTCCTCGTAGAGCCCCTGCAGCAGCAGGACTGTCAGCACGGGGCCAGGGGCACGGGGCACCGTCCCCACGTGAGACACCTGCCCCCGGCACTGCTAGCCCAGGAGAGTCAGGTGCCAGCAGAGCCCGGCAGTGAGCCCTGCCACCCCACATTTCCCCCCCCCACAAGCCCTTCACCTTGACAGAGATCTTGCCCTCATCTTTGGGCAGGTGGGCAGCCAGGAACCAGTCCCCGGGCAGCGGGCTGGTGACGTTGAACACGCCGGTGGTGCGGTTGGGCAGGGTCCAGGTGAGGGTCAGGGCGAAGGAGCCAGGGACAGCCGTGTCCCTGGGGAAGTGGGTGTGCAGCGGGTTAATGACAGAGGGAGCCCCTGAGCGGAAATATCTGCAAGACAGAGAGCAGTTGGTGGGGTGCAGGATGGGCATCGTGGCAGGGCCGGCCTGCCCTACACGCAGGGATCTGCTCTCTGTACAGCCAGGGAGCTGGGAGATGTTGTGGAGAAGCCTCCAGTTAGTTGGGACCTTGCTGGAGACTGAGAGCTTCCCAGGGTGGGGGGTTGAAGCAAAACTGCTCATGTACGAGGCGGACAGAAGAGTGGGGCCTGCAATGGTCCTGGGGAGATGAACCACGAGCAGTGAGTATGCATGTGTGTGCATCTAAGTGTGTGTGCATGTAAGGGTGTGCCTGTGCACACGTGTGCCCACGTATGTACGTGTGCGCATGGTCACTCGTCTGTATGCATGCATGTGCACACACACACACGTGTGCGTGCAAGCAGGCAGCAGGCAAGAGCAGGAGGGCTCCAGGGTACGTCTGGGCAGGGGGCACAGGCAGGGAGGGGACAGGCAGGGCAGGCTGCTTACTCACACAGTGATGCTACGGTCTGGGCACTGATCCCCAAAGGTGCCACCCTGCTCCTTGAAGGTGATGAGGTTCCAGACGGCGATGACGGTGTCCTCGGGGATGTGGAAATGGAAGAGCTCGATGCTGGCAAAGGAGCGGAAGGGGCTCAGCTTGCGTGGTGTGCGAGTGAAGTAGTCGGTCACAAAGAGCCCATCTGCAGGGGAGACCCCAGGGGCTCTCAGCAGGGTGGAGGGCTGAGGGGGGTGGGGCAACACCCCTCCCAGACCAAGCCCACCCACCCAGGCTCTGAACATGCCCCAAAAACAGCATCCTGGAGGCAGGAGGAGATGGGACTGTGCCATTCCAGGGAGTCCCAGCCCTGACACAGTCTGCATGGCGCCTGGCTGAGCACTGCCTCGAGCCCAACTCCCCAAGCTGTGGGCGCTCATCCTCCAGAGCCTGAGGAGCCCCTGGCCCTGGCTGCTAAGGCTCTGCCCTGGCACAGCTCACCTCCTTCAACTCACCATCCTCTCCAGTGCCGACCTGCTCCCTGCATTTTACCAGTGACAAAGGTGCCATCCCTCATAGCCCCAGCCCTGCCCCAACAAGTCAGCTCCCACAGAGACGCAGAACCCCCCTTCTCTGCCTGCCAAGGAGGGTGGGCACAGCATCCACCACAAGCCACGGAGCCCCCAGCCTACAGCCACATGCAGGAGCGAGCAGTGCCCTTCCTGCAGAGTCTCCAGGCTCCCCCCTGGTTTGTGGAGGAGGAACGGCGCACATATGTGTGCACATATGCACACGTGGGTGCCGCCTGCATGCACGGCAAAGTGGAGGCGTGCACACCCACATGCACGGGCACACATGACTCTGCACAGCCCCATGTCTGCAAGACACTTCCTGCAAGCCCCCAGCAGGCACTGGAGCCCCCTCCCCCTGCCCAGCTGTCTGGCAGTTCCATTTCCAGGGATTTCCAGGAGCCCCGGCAGCGGAGGGGCAGCCACTTCTGTGGCACAGCAGGGACAAGGGAGACCCGATCCCCAGACACCAGCTGTAACTTCACTCTATCACTGCCACGCTTCCCCAGTGCCAGCCTGGAACACCCATCCATTATTCCCCCCAAGATGCACCAAGGAAGAGCACCACCTCCGCGCAAGCTGCTGGCAAAGGAGGATGCCAACAGAGGATGAGCTGGGAGCAGGGCTGTGCCCAGAAGAACTTGTCCAGAGGGGAGAGGGGTAGCCAAGGAGAAGGGCTGCCCTGCACAGCACGGAGCTGGCTGGGAGCACGCGCATGTGCTTGTGTGCACGTGTGTTTTTGCTGCGTGTGTGCAGCCCCAGCTGGCTGCACGCTGACATGCATCTGCTCCCTTGTCTGGAACAAAGGCAGCTCCCCCTCCCCTTCGCTGCCAGCTGACACCAGCCGGGCATGAAATACCTGTCTCAGCTCAAGAGCACCCTGATCCCAGTTTCCCCACCATCAAGCCCCTCCTCAGCTTCCCTCCCCACGTGGAGGCAGTGACCTGGCAGCAGACCCCAGGGAGGAGGGGATGGTGAATGCAATTCCAGGAAGATGGCATGGGGGGAAGCACTGGGAGCTTTCCAGCCCCGCCGCGGTTGCCCATACCCTCGGGCTCGGGATAAGGTGGGGGGAGCCGGCTGCAGGCAGAGGGTCGGGCTGAAACCCCGTGGCAACGTGGCCGGAGCACGGAGGAGGGAGGTTACTGGAGGATGGAGCGGGATTTCCTATCCATGGAAGGCGGGGGAAGGAGGAAACCAAGTGTCCCTCTGCCCCAGCCCAGCGGGACCCCCACCCCAGACCGCGGCCGGAGCTCAGCACCGCGGACAGCTCCCGCGGCCGCAGCTCAGCACCGCGGACAGCTCCCGCCGCCGCCCCACCGCTGCCCTATGGGGCCCGGCGGCACCGGCAGCCCTCGGCCAGCTGCCCTCCTCTTCGGGGGATGCCTCCTGCGAGCCCCCTCCTCATCCCCGTCACCTAGCCCCCTCCCGTGCCCCACAGCTTGCCCGTCGCCTCGCACAGTCCCGCCGGTGTTTCCCCCGCACATCCCGACGCCTCGCCGCGCGCACATTCCCCTCTCTGCAGGCTGCCCGATCCCCCCTGACCCACTGCGTGCACACAGCAGCCTTCCGCCCTATATCTGCGGCCCCTCGGACACACTACCCATGCACCCGTCGTGTCGTTCTCCCTTCTCCCCACCCCTCCCCGCTCCCCCACCTCCGCCTCAGGGTGTCCCGCTGTATGAGCACTGCCGGCATCCTCCTGCCGTGCACCCCTCTGTGCCCCACTGCACGCTGATCTCCATGCCCCGCGGCATGGGTACCCACTGCCCCACAGCACGCCCATCGCCGCTGCACGCACACCCATGCATCCCACCGCACGGGCAATCTGGTCCCCCCCGCACAGGCAGCCCCACGCTCCATTATGCAAACAGCCCTCTGCACACACGCCTCTCCGTGCCCCATCACTTCGCGCCCCACCGCACACCCACCCCACACCCAATTAGGCACACCTCTGTGCTGTGCCGCTTACGTGCCCCCCCCACCCCCACTCCCCACCCCCCCACCAGTGGATGCGCACCCCATCCCTCGCTGCACGGACTCTCCATGTCCCACCGCACGCCCATCCTCACCCCACAGCGGGCAGACGCTGCGCCCCGCTGCATATCCCCCCCCCCGCCCCCTCCCCGTGCCCCACTCTCACCCCCCCCCCCGCCCCACCGCACGCACACCCGCACCCTGCCCCTCACTCCTACCACCAGCTCGCCCCCTGCCCCGCCACACGAGCACCCTGCGCCCCACCGCACACTCCCCCCCCCCCCCGCGCCCCCCCCACCAAGCCCCCCAGACCTCCTACCCACTGCACACACCCACCCCACAGCAAACGCGCCCCTCGCCCCACGGCTTGCGCGCCTCATGCCCGCTCTGCACACGCACCCCGCGCAGGGGGCCTCCCGCGCCCCTCCCACCCCCCGCCCGCCCCCGCGCCCCGTCGCCCCTGTGCTGCCCCACAACACACACACCCCCCCCACACCCCCCCCCAAACCTCCGCGCCCCACACCCCCCGCGCCCCCGGCACTCACCGGCGGGCGGCGGCAGGAGGAGGAGCGGCAGGAGCAGCAGGGGGAGGCGATGCGGGGGGGCGAGCGGCCGCCGCTGCCCTCCGCCCCCACCGCCCCGCCGGCCCATGCCGCCGCGCCGGCTGCCGTGGGGCGCCCGCCGCCAGCAGCCCCGCCGCGCACCGGCGCCCATGACGTCACTCGCCCCGCCCCCCGGGGCCGCCCCCCCCCCCCTCGCGACCATTGGGCACCGGGAACGTCACTCGGCGGCGGGGGCGACCCACACACACCCACCCCCCCCCCCTCCCCTGCGCGACCCGGTGCCCCCCGAGGTGGGGGGCATGGGGACAGCTGCTCGGGACACCAGGGCATGGGGACAGGGACACGAGTGGGGACAGAGGTGTGAGGCAGGGGGACACGGCCGTGGGGCTGGGGGCGGGGATACAGAGCAGGGACAGGAGCCTGGGGCTGTGGGGCAGGGATAGGAGCCTGGGGCTGTGGGGCAGGGATAGGAGCCTGGGGCTGTGGGGCGGGGATACAGAGCAGGGACAGGAGCCTGGGGCTGTGGGGCAGGGATACAGAGCAGGGACAGGAGCCTGGGGCTGTGGGGCAGGGATATAGAGCAGGGACAGGAGCCTGGGGCTGTGGGGCAGGGATACAGAGCAGGGACAGGAGCCTGGGGCTGTGGGGCAGGGATACAGAGCAGGGACAGGGGCCCGGGGCTGTGGGGCAGGGATATAGAGCAGGGACAGGAGCCCGGGGCTGTGGGGCAGGGATAAGAGCAGGGACACGGACGTGGGGCTGTGGGGCAGGGATATAGAGCAGGGACAGGAGCCTGGGGCTGGGGGGCAGGGATACAGAGCAGGGACAGGAGCCTGGGGCTGTGGGGCAGGGATATAGAGCAGGGACAGGAGCCTGGGGCTGTGGGGCAGGGATACAGAGCAGGGACAGGAGCCTGGGGCTGTGGGGCAGGGATACAGAGCAGGGACAGGAGCCTGGGGCTGTGGGGCAGGGATACAGAGCAGGGACAGGAGCCTGGAGCTGTGGGGCAGGGATATAGCGCAGGGACAGGAGCTTGGGGCTGTGGGGCAGGGATAAGAGCCTGGGGCTGTGGGGCGGGGATATAGAGCAGGGACAGGAGCCTGGGGCTGGGGGGCAGGGATATAGAGCAGGGACAGGAGCCTGGGGCTGTGGGGCAGGGATATAGAGCAGGGACAGGAGCCCGGGGCTGTGGGGCAGGGATATGAGCAGAGACAGGAGCCTGGGGCTGTGGGGCAGGGATACAGAGCAGGGACAGGAGCCCGGGGCTGTGGGGCAGGGATAGGAGCAGGGACAGGAGCCTGGGGCTGTGGGGCGGGGATATAGAGCAAGGGGCGTGTGGTGGAGCTGGGGCAGGGGCAGGGACATGGGGACATAGAGCTGGGAGGCAACTGGCCATGGGGTTAGGCTACCAGGGGAACAGGCAAAAGGGGCCATGGGGCTGGGGTGTAGGGGGTCAAGTGGGCTACAGCGCTGGGGGTAAATGGGGCATCTCGTGGAGAGGGGATAAAGGGCAGTAGGGCTGCTTATGGGGAGGAGCGGGGCTACCTATGGGGGCTGCTCGATGAGGGTCAGATGGTTTCCTGACGGTGGCTATCATCTCGCCCCAATGAACCTTACTGAGGTGCCCGGGAGGAGGGGCCCGGGCGGGGACGAGGGCACCCCGGCGGGAAGCGATGCCATCATTCCCAAACCGACATCCTTCCCAAACCGCCCCCACACCACCCTCCTCCCGGGCCGCGGCGCAACCGCGGGGTCCCCGAGGCCTCCCCCGCCCCGCGTAGCACCGCTCCCAGCTGCCCCCCCCCCGCAGACCACACCAGGGGCCAGGGGTAACGGGGAGCAGACACAGCCCCCCCCCCCCACGCCGGGCCCACCCCAGCGCGGCTGCGGGGCGTCTCCCAGCGCAAACCCCAGGGCTGCAGCCTCGGGGCGGCCCCTCCGGGCGCGGAGCAGCGGCGCAGGGCAGCCCCTGCCGCCCCCCAGGGCTCCCCACACCAAGCTGCCCCCGGAGCTCGGCAGTGGGGTGCGGGTACCCCCGCCATGGGGGGCCGGCGAGACCCTCACGGGGACCCTGCGGCTGCCCGGGTGGGGGCAGAGGGGCGGGAGCCGGGGCAGGGCGGGGGGTGCCCCGGGCGAAGCCTGCGCGGGGCCCCCCGGGAAGGGGCTGGGAGGGCTGGGACGGGCCCACAGCGCCCCCCGCCCCCGGGCCGCGCCACCGGGGCCCCGCGCCGCAGCGGGGCCGGGCCGGCCCGGGGCTGGTGCCTGCGCCCGGCTCGTCCCCGGGATGCTCGGGGCCCGACGGCGCGTCCCAGCGCCGGCCCGACCCCGGCCCGGCCCCGCTGCCGGAGCCTTTGCTTCCTCCGGCCGCCAGGGGGCAGCAGCGTTCAGCAGCGCGCTGGCCCCCCTGGCGCCGCTCTGGTCCCGCTCCGTTCCCGGGCGCTGATTGGTGGGAGGCGTGAGGCGCGCGGCGGCCGCGCCGGCTTCGCTTCCGGTGGCCGCGCCGTCCCCTCGTGGGCACCGACTGACCGGAGCCCGCGGGCTCGGCCCGGCCCCGCCGCACCCCCGGCGCCCCCGCCCGCTACCGGCCCCCCCCTCACCCCTCCCCCCGGGCCCATGGAGTTCCCGGCCGCTCTCTTCCCGGCCTACTTCGGCGCCGGCCCGCCCCGGGAGGAGGGCGGCCCCGCTCCGGTGGCCGGCTGGGGCGAGCACGGGCAGGTCCTGGAGGACGGGCCCGGCCGCCGGCAGGTGAGGCCGCGCCGCGCCCTGCCCAGCCCTGCCGTGCCCGGGGGCCGGGCCGGCGCCGGGCAGACGGGAGTGCAGGCCTGCCTCCCTCCCTCACCTCCCGCCTCCTTTCCCTGCAGGCCGAGCCGACGTTCGTTCCCCGCCGCGGCGGGAGAGGCGAGAGCTGGGAACCCGCCAACGCCGCCGCCGTGCCCGTCCTGCCTCCCAACGCGAGTGAGAGCCGCGGGGATAAAGGGGCGGGACGCCGGTGCTCGGTGCCCGGGGACACCGGGGAGCGGGAGGGAGGGAACACGTCCAGGACCGCACCGGCCTGCCCTGCTGCCCGGTGGCTCTCGGGGCCGGCGCCGCCGCGGGGGGATTTAGCAGCTCTCCCCGGGGATGCTCGCACGGAGGGAGTGGGGACAGGTCACCCATCGCCCCGCGGTGCTGCAGCAGCATCCCAGGACTCGGTACTGATGTACTCGGTGGGGTACCAACCGGCCCCTGCCCTCTCTCTGCAGGCTCCTGGGTCCCTTTGCTCGGACCTCAGGACATCCTCTATCGCGGCGTGCTGCACAGGAAACTCCGGGCAGGCAAGTTTGGAGCCTCCCTGGACTTCACCAAGCAGGTAGGTCATTGGGGACCCAGAACCTGCCAGGGCCCTGGGGGGATGGCGCAGGATCCCTACTCATCCCAACCTCTCCCTGTCCTTCCTGCACAGCTGAGCCACTTCTTTGTGGATCACCCAGAAGATGCGTTTGGCTCACTGGGGCAGCTGCTGCACAAGAACCTTTTCCTGGGCAACTCCAAGCTGAAGGTCAGTGTCCGTGCTGGGGCAGCAGTGCCGTCCCCTGCCCCTGCCCTTGTTGCTGCCAGCCCCAGCCTCTGCCCCTTCTTCTCCCCACAGAGACCTGCCCGGGATAGCACCATCCGGATGACAGCCCTCATGGAGGAAATCGAACGTCTGGAGTCCAGGCGGTAGGTGTCCCCAAGTCCCTTGCCCTGGAGTGTGTTGGGAGGGACTCCTGCTTTCTCCCCACCTGACACTGGCTGTCCCCCCACAGTGGCTGCCGCCAGCAGCACATCTCCCCCCGCCTGCGCTGGTTCTCCCACCTCTCTCGTGACTGGCTCTTTGAGGTGCCGTTGGGGCTGCTGGCAGACTGCGTGCACGAGGAGCTGATGCTGCAGTGGGCCAGCCTCCTCTTTGATGACAGCCCCACGGGGGGATCCCTGGCCTGGCTGCCCCCCAAAGACGTGGGGGCACGCACAGGCCGCCTTGTGTATCCTGGAGGGCAGGCCATGAACCGCCTCTGTATCCTTTCACTGTGGGGTGTCTCTGGGGAGGGAACGGGGAAGTTAAGTTGCACTGCCTTTACCCACCAGCCCAGATTTCCAGAATGTGGTGCTGGAAGAGCTGCCCCGTGCCCGGGGCTCCCCAGCACAGTTTGAGCTCAATGGGCGCATCCGGCAAGTGGCTGCCTCCCAGGTGGATGGGGAAGGTGAGCCAGCCCCAGGATCCATATCCCGGGATCGGTCCCTCAGGCTGGACAGGGTGTGGGCAGGGAGCCCACAGGACGCTGCCACCTCACCTGCCATCTCCTGTCCCCTGCCAGATTTCGTAGGTGTCCGCTCGGACTATCACTGTGGGGTCTGGAGGGTGCCGGGCAGGACAGGAGCAGCACCCACCCCACTTCAGGTGATCCGCACCAGCGTGCCTGCCACCTGCCTCACTGTCAGGTAGGCACCGGGGGCAGGGGGTGGAGGGGTGTGGAGCTTTGTGAGGAGGAGGCTCTGCTGCCCCTGCAGCCCCCTGGCTCTGTGTCAGGTGCTCTGGTTCCCGTGGTGATGCTGTGCCACTCGTTCCACAGCCCTCACCTACCCGGAGAGCTGTCTGTCTGCACCCAGAGCGGAGCTGTCTACCTCTGGAGCGTTGAGACAGGGTGAGTTGGGGTACTCGGGGCCGGGGGGGGAAGGGCTCATGCACATTCCTGGGTCTCCATTGAGTGGGGGGGAACCCAGGTGAGCAGGGTGGTTCTGCCCTGTGCCAGCACTGCCTTCTCCCCGCAGGCTGCAGCGGCTCCGCCATGACCCCCAGACCATGTTTTTTCTGGACCACTCACCCTGGCGCTGGAGCGACTTCACTGCCCACCCACGGGTGCTGAGCTGTGCTGACCGCACTGGCCTGCAGTGCCTGGATGCCCGAGTGAGCCAGGGAGGGTGGTCAGGGGGCTGGCAGTGGGTGGGTGGGGGAGAGGCATCCTCGTCCCCTAGCTGACACCCCCTCCCCTCTGCTGCTGCAGGCCCCTGAGAGGTGCCACTTGGACTTGTTCAAGGTGGGTGAGGAAGCCAGCTGCCAGCAGGGCGAGCGTGTGGTGCTGCCCATGTACCTGGGCAAGGCTCACCCTTCCCAGCACCTTGTCACCACCCAGGTGAGTCCCACCAGAGCCAGGAGGGACAGCTGGGGGCCAGGGAGGAGACCCCAGCATAGCCCTGGCTCCTGGTGTCCACAGGGCAGGGGAACCCGATCTCTCCAGATCCCTTCCAACCCCTACAATTGTGATAACCCAGCTAAAGGGGGCTCCCACGGCGTCTTTTGGGGAGCCCCATTGAACCGTGCGCCCTGTCTCGTAGTTCTCTGTGTATGTGCTGGACGAGCGGTTGCCGCTGGTGCCCATGCTGAAGTGGGCACACATGATGAAGGCCCCCCCTCTCCTTGCCCACCTGACGCCGGGGGGTCCCGGGAGGAGCCATAAGCTGCTGCTTGGTGCATCCCGCACCCAGGAGCTCCTGCTGCTCCAGTACCGGGGTGAGTCTGGGTGCTGGGGGTGCTGCAGGGCCGGGTCTCCTCTGTGCCTGCATCCCACCTCCTCGATGCTGGGACGCTCTGCCACCCCAGCATCAGTGCCCTCCAGCCAGTTTTTGGTGTGTCCTTCCACAGGGGGCAGCCATTCAGCCTGCCAGCTGGCAGGACCACCACAGAAGCTGCACAGCATTGCGGGCTGCCTGCAGCACTTGCCTGCCCAGCTCCCACACCATCACCACCTGCTCCAGCAGCGCCTCGGTGCCCCGGCTGCCGGTGGGTGTCCCATGCCATCCTGTAGTGTGGGTCCTAGGGGACAGGCTGTGGGCTGAGGGGAGGGGTACAGCCCTCACCGTGCCCTGGGGTGGTGGGTGAAGAAGTAAAAGCAAAGCCATGAACGATGGGGTGAGAGATTAATAACCTAGAAGAGGGGAGAGGGCAGGAGCCAGGAGTGAGTATGTCCATAGTGGGGTGGGGGCAGCCCCTGCTGCTGGCTGGGGCCCAGGGCTGGGACCTCTCTGGAAATGTCCTACTCTTCCCACAGGGCTGGCTGCCACGCTGCAGGAGGACGGGCCACGAGAGTCCCTGCTGGTTTTCCAGCTCTCCGAGGCTGGGGATGTCTTCTGCCAGAGGCTGAGCCATGAGGCAGCACAGCCCCCTGCTCAAGCCCCTGCTCCCACCTCAGAGGATGAGCCTGCAGGAGCCCCTGGCTCTTCCCCTCTCTTTGAGGCATCAGCCAACAGCCCAGTGGCATCAGGCAGCGACGATGAAGAAGAGGAAGAAGAGGAGGAGGAAGAGCAAACCTTCTACTTGTCCAACCTGGAAATGATTATCAATGCGGAAGAGGAGGAGGAGGGCACACCAGCGGCTCCAGAGGAAGTCGAACCGCCCCAGGAGCCTTGTGTCAACCCCCAGCCCTCCCCAGCAGTGCCCAGCCCAGCTGAAGCCCTGCGGTACTGCCGCTGGCTGAGGGCTCTTTCCAAAGGCTGCGGGGAGCCCCCCCGGCACACCTGGACCCCTGCCCTCAGCCAGAGGCGCCTCTTCACCCGGAAAGATCTGGAGACGCCGGTGGGCCCCAGCGCCCTGCACAGGCAGGCCCGCCAGCGGCTGCGCCAGGCCATGCGGGAGGGGAGCCGCATCCAGTGCTGGGACACCCCAGCCCTGCACCCCCCTGCCCTGCCACAGCCCCAAGAACCGTGGGGAGCCCAGGACCCTCTGAGCGCCCGTCTGATGGCGGCCTGGGCTGGGGACTGGGACCAGTGGTGGGAGGAGAGGACGAGCTTCAGCATGGCGCAGCGGAAGCGGGCGCTGCAGGAGCGGCGGCGGCGGCAGAAGCGGGCGCGGGGCCGGTGCAGCCTGTCGGCCAGCTTCGTCTCCTCCATCACCTACCAGTCCGAGCTGTCGGAGATGAGCGATGTGGGGCCCCCGCCGCTCTCCCCCAGACCCCCATCCGTGCCTCCCCAGGACAGCTCCCTGCTGCAACCCCAGCGCCCGGCCTCACCGCTGCCGGACGAAGACCTGCTCTCCTCCCAGACCCTGCACTGCCGCGGCATCCCCAAGGAGCGGCGGAAGACGCTGCGGGACTACCTGTCGGTGTGGGCTGAGGTTCCCCCCGAGCCCCCAGAGCCCCTGGGCAGCCAGTCCAGCCAGCTCTGCATCCCCTCCTCACAGAGCCAGGTCTCCTCCGCCTCGCAGCCCCGCCGCAAGCGCCCGCGCATGGGCTTCTGAGCCGCCAATAAACACCCCGGGGTCCTTGCTGGGGGCTCCTTGCAGTGTTTTGGGGGCAAATGGGGGGAAAGAGGGGCGGTAATGGCAGTGTGTCCCCACGCACAGTCACGGCATCTGCCCGTGGAGGCTGGGAGGGGGTCGATGGGAGCCCCACGCAGTCTTTGGGAAGCGTCACGCGTGGGCACGGAGGGGTGCGCGGGCGCTTTAAGGCGGGGGGGGGGTGTGGTATAGGGGGGAGTGACAGGAGCAGCAGCCAATGGGGGCGGGGCGGGGGCGGGGCCTGCTCGGCGGCCATGGCGGCGGTGCTGGCGCGGGGCCTGGCGCGCGGCTGGGTGGCGCGGGGCGTGCTGCGCGCGGGGCAGGTGGGCGCTGGGGGAGGGGCCGCAGCGGGGGGGGGGGGGGGGGGCGGGGGATGGGGGCAGGAGGGGAGCGGAGGGGGGGCACCGGGCCGTTGCTTTCGCCCGCCGCGGCTCCCCCCGCACCTCGGGCAAGGTCCATGGCGGGCGTGAGCCCCGCCCTCGTGTCCCCACCCCCGCGGGTACCCCGGGGGGCATCGCCCCCCTCTACGTGCACCCCGTGGCTCTCCCTGGGACCCCCGCACCTCTGCGTGCACCCCATCGCCACCCCTTACCCACCGTGCACCCCCTGGCCCCCCGTACGCGCCCCCCCATCACCCCCGTATGCGCGTGAGTCCCCCCCCGAGTGTACCCCTGCCACCCCCAATTGCCTCCCCACCACCCCCACGTGCATCCCCTTACCCACCGTGCACTCCATGCACCCCCATCACCCCCGTATGCGTGTTCCCCCCCCATATGTAGCCCTGCCCCCCCCCCAATCGCATCCCCAACCACCCCCGTGCACCCCCATCCCCCCCATACGCGCGTGTCATGTCCCCCCACCGTGTACCCCTGCCCCTCCAACTGCACCCCCCCTACCCCACCCCCACGCCACCCCTGCAGCCCACGCCGCGGGTCCCCGTGTGCCCCAGCCCTAAGGCGCTGTGCACCCCCCTTTCCTCCCTCCCCCCCCCCCCCGCAGCGGTGCGCGGCCGGCGGGCAGGACGGGGAGGTGGGCAAGGCGCGGCGGGCAGCGGCGGAGGCGGGCGAGCAGCCCACCATCTTCAGCAAGATCATCGCCCGCAGCGTGCCTGCCACCATCCTCTATGAAGATGAGAAGGTAACGGGGCGGCAGGGGCACGTCCCCGACGGGGCAAGGGGGAGCAGCGCCCGCAGGTGCGGGGCTCACCCTGACACCCCCACCCCCCCCCCCCCTACACCCTACCCCGGCAGTGCCTGGTCTTCCGTGATGTGGCCCCCCAAGCTCCCGTCCACTTCCTGGTGATCCCCAAGCGCCCCATCCCCCGGATCAGCCGGGTGGGTCCCCAGGACACTGAGGTGAGTCCAGGTGGATGCCTGGGATGTTGGAGGGTGGGGAAGGGTGACACACATGATGCTGACCCTCCTGCGTGTATCCATCCCGTCCCTGTGCCCCCCCCCAACCCTGCCCCACAGCTCCTGGGCCACTTGCTGGTGGTGGCGTCACGCGTGGCGCAGACCGAGGGGCTTGCTGACGGCTACCGCCTCGGTGAGTTGGTGTCCCCTGCACAATGGTGGCCCTGGGGGGGTGGGCTGGTGTGGGGGTGACCTCTGACCCCTGTCCCTCTCCTGGCAGTGATCAATGACGGGAAGCACGGCGCCCAGTCCGTCTACCACCTGCACCTCCATGTTCTGGGGGGGCGGCAGCTGGGCTGGCCCCCTGGCTGAGTGCTCCCCAACAACCCCCCCCCTCAATAAAGCATCTCTGTGGCGGTGCCTTTGGTGGGTCTGTGTTAGGGTGTCCAGGCTTGGCAGGGGTGGCCTTGGGTGGCCCTGGCAGTATAGGGACACCAGCAGGACTCAGGATGGGGACACAAGTAGGACTTGGTGACCCTGCATCATGGAGGAGGGATCTGGGCTCCCCACATCCCAGCCTGCCCATGCTGGAGATGCTCTGGAGCCCCCCAGTTGGAGACAGAGATTTTTGGGGGTGCCCACATCCTGCAGGCCAAAGTCCAATCCTGGGGCAGGAGGGTTGTCACTGTCTGGGTGCTGCAAGGGTCTCCCCAAGCTGAGGAGTGTCCTGGGGGCACCAGCAGCACCCCACATGCCCTGGGCTGCCCACCCAGCTCCACCACCCCAAAACAACCCTAGCACCCCTGGGTGTGTTAGTGCAGGGCCCCAGGCCCCTGCAAAAGCCAAATTTAACTAAAATTGCCCATTTACTCCTCCCCACCCCAGAGGGCCCTGTGGGACCTCCCAAGTGGTCCTTCACCATGAACTAAAGGCAACGCTGGGCAGGCTGTGCCCTACACGTACACACACCCCAGTACCCCCGTGCTGGCCACACCGCTCAGGCATGTGGTCCTGGAACAGGCTGCCCAGAGAGGTGGTGGATGCCCCATCCCCGGAAGTGTTCAAGGCCAGGTTGGATGGGGCCCTGGGCAACCTTGTGTAGCTCCAGGCCTGAGGCTGGTGTCCCTGCCTGTGGCAGGGGGGTTGGAGCTCTGTGATCCTTGGGGTCCCTCCCAACCCTTGCCATTCTATGTGCCGCTGTGCGAAGCACACCCCGCGGCACGGCACAGACGAAAACCTGTTGTACACACTAGGCCCCTGCGCTCTGCAGGCTCTTCCTGCACCCATCGCTGCCCAAAACACATGGGGTGCACACACCCCTGGGGGCTCTCACACACACACACACACACACACACGCAGCACACGGCTCGCTGGCCCATCACCGCCTTCCCTGCCCCGCGCCTCCCGCTCCCGCTGCACGCCAGGCCGCGGACGGGCGCCATGGCTATATTTAGCGGCGGGGGCCGGTGCTGGCGCGGCACGCGTCCCACCTGGCACCACCGTCGGGGCCTCCCAGGCCCCCACCAGCCGCGCAGGGAACCGCAGCCCGCTGGGAAGAATGGCGGCTCTGTTCGGCCTCCGGCTCGGTGGCGCTGGAGGCGGAGGGGGGGGGCCCCCCCCGGGAGCAGCATGGGCCTGCAGCAGAGCCCAGCATCTTCCCCACACACAGCACAGCATGGGGAATGTTTCTGGGGCGCAGATGGACCTTGAAAATGTGGGATGCTGCTGCTTCCTGGCTCCCAGGCCTGCTCGAGCCTCGGCACAGGCTGGGGGCTCTCTTGAGTATTTTGACAGCCCTGCCCTAGGGCTGTGCACCCCTAAAATGGGGCCAGGGATCCCTGGTGCGTCGTCCCTCGGGGCTCGCCCAGAGTAGTGTGTCCCCCCCACCCCGAGGGAGGACGTGCCGGGTGGAGGGTGAATGCTGGCACGCGAGGTCGGGGCCCAGCCGCCTGCAATCGCTTCTCTTCCTCTGCCAGGTTTATTTTGTCAGTCCTGGAGCAGCTCGGAGGTCATGGCCCCATGGGGTGGGCCGGGGTGGGGGGCCAAGGGCTGTTTTCATTCCTCAGCCGGAGACTTATCATAAATGAGGCAAGTTCCCAAAAGAGCCAGGCAGGGGGGTGGCGGGGGATGTGTCAGCTGGTGGGAGGCAGCCAGATGTGCTCCAGCTCAGGGGGGCTGCTGCCCCACACCAGTGCAGCCAGGGCGCAGCCCCATGGCAGTGCCTGATAATGCCACCCCAAAGAGTGGCCTGCCCCATGGCGAATGCACAGCCCCCCCCCCCAACCCCGGGAGTGGCATGGTCAGGGTCCCTTGTCCCATGCCTGGGGGCCAGGCCCGCCTGTGCCTGGTGAGAGAGCAGGGGTGCAACCCGGGCTGTGGTGCCCACGCTGCCCCCCCCAGCGGGGGATCCGGGTGCCCTTCAGGAACCAAACCCGAACCCGGGGCCGAGCGTGGGGGGCACAACCAGCAGCACGGCCCCCCAGCACCCTTACAGCGAGCACCCAGCCCTCGGGGCCCCGAGCACCCACCACCCGCAGAGGTGGCCCGGCCCCAGCACCGGGGGGGGGGGGAGACACACACTGCACTGAAGGCGAGTGCCGGAGCGCGTCCCCCGCCGCCTCCTCCCCACAGCTGCGCAGCAGATGGGCTCAGCGGAGCCCCGGCTTGGCGCTCAGCCGAGCGCCCGGGGGGAGAAGCGGTCCCTGCTGGGGGGCCCCGGCCGGCTGAGGCCGGAGGGGCCGGGCGCATCCCCGGCCAGGACAAACAAGAGGCCCCAGCGCCGGGCGTGCGGTGGCCCCGGCGGCGCACACCGCAGAGCGCTGGAATAACAGCCCCTGCGCCGCACGTTATCAAAGGGCCCTTCTTCTGCCCGGCCTCCGCGGGGCTGGGGGCCGGGGGCCCGGCGAGGGCTGGCGGCGCAGGGATCCGTTCCACGCCCTGCGGGTGACCGGCTGCGCCCAGCCAGGCGCCAGGCCCGTGTCGTGTCACCCCCCACCCGCCACCCCGGGCCGGACGGGGGTCCCTGGGGCAGCCGGGCGTGCCGAAAGGCCAGGCCAAAGCGGCGGGGAGAGGTGTCAGCGGGGGTGAGTTACGGGGAGCAGCGCGTCCCCGGGAGCACGTCCCGTCCCTCCCGCTGCCCCAGCCGGGACGCGCTGTCCCTGCCCGGGCACGGTGCCCACCCGGCTCCCTCCCGGGGCCTCCCCTGCGAGCTCTGGCCGGCCCCGGCGCTCGGCCCGGCCCCTGACAGCAGCGGCTGCGAGGCGCCCGGCGCCCCGGCCCGCAGACAAGCCGAGCATCAGCCCCCCCACCCCCGGCCCCGGCATCCCCCCCCCCGGCCCCGGCATCCCCCCCCCCCCCAGGGGCCGCTTGCCCCGCTCCCGCCTCTCGGCCCCACCCCCGGGCGGGCCCCGCCCCTCTTCAGGCCCTCCGCCAATGGGAGGTGCGCTCTGCCCCGGCGCCGCCAATGAGCTGGCGGCAGCGGGCGTGCCGTCGCCGGTGTTTACCGTCTCCATGGAGACGGAGCCGCTTGGCCCCCACTCGGGCGCCACGGAGCCGAGACCGCGGCGGCGGGGGGCCGGGACCCCGCGAGGGTGGGGCCGGGCCGGGGGCACCGCGGGGGCGGGGCAGGCATCCGTGGGGTCACCCCTGAGGGAGGTATTTGGGGGGCAGGGTCTTAGGGAGCACTGAGGGGGCGGGGGCATAGCCTGGGAGGGGTCATGGCCGGGAGGGGAGGGGGCGCTGGGGCATGCAGGGCCCCGGCGAGGGGCACGGGGCGCTGGGGCATGCTCTGGTGGGCTGGGGACACGGGGGGGGGGATGTTTCGGGGTGAGGGGGGTTGTGGAGGGGGACAACCCCCTGGAATGCAGACCCAGCAGGGGACACCACTTTCACCCCCCCTCCAAAAGGACAGGAGTCCCTTGTCCCCTGCCCTGGGGTGGAGGTGGTGCTGTGGGGGGCACAGGGCCCCTGGCCTCAACCCCCACCAGCAGTGCTGAGGTACCGACAGGCTGACTCCTGTCCTTACCTCTGCCGTCAGAGTGGTGCCAAAGAATGTTTATCAATATGGTGATAGGCACTTTATATATATAAATATATATGTATATATAAAAATCCAGGGTTGAGAACAGGGTGGGCAGGGTGCAGACTGAAAGATTTGCCTCAGGGACTGTGTTGTCACCCACAGGATGGCTCTGACAGGCCACTTGCCTCCCGTGCAACTTGGGGAGAGGCCACCGTGTGTGGTCAGGGACCACAGTGAGGTCTTCCTGCCTGAGGTGCCCATGGAGAAGCCCTCATGCCACAGCGAGACACCAGCAGCCAGGGCCGAGATGTCCCAGGAGATGTCAGCCATGGACAGGATGCCCCAGGAGATGCCACCAGCCATGGCCGAGCTGCCTGCTGAGGTCCTGGCAGCCATGCCCACTGTGGAGTCACCCACTGGGGCTGGGAATGAACCCAATGGGGTCGAGCAGCCACCCCACCCTGGAAAATGGGGAACATGCCCCACATCCCTGCCAACTCCAGCAGAGCAGCCCAGTGGATTGGTGCCTCAGGGGAGCTGCTTGATCCACAACTCTCAGGAAGAGGTAACCACCAGCCGTAAGGGGAAACGCCCCTCAAAAGCTACCCCACTGCATCCCTCATACAGATCCCATGCAGCCCCCCAGCTCCCGGGCAGCCCACTCTATATATAGCTGTCCTTGGCCAAGCTGGAGTTCCCTGGGTGACCTTGAGCCCAGCAGGATGGAAAGGGGATGAAATTCAATAGCGTGAAAGGTGGAAAGCTGGGAGCTTGCTTCTAGGGCAGGGGGAGCTGGGTGTCGCAGCCCATCACAGGGATGCCCTGCCTGGGCAATCCGTGCTGGGGGGGTGACATGGGCCAAGCTGTGCCACAGCCTGAGGTCCCCACAGCTTATTCAAATGCCATAAAATCACTTGCCCGTTTGCAGGGGCAGCCTGGGGGTTGGAGTGGCTGTATGAGGCCAGCTGACCCCCAGGCAGGCAGGAGAGGCCAGCTTTGCCCAAGCCACAGTGCCCCTGCTATAGCTTTCCTGGGGACACAGCTGGAAGGACTGTCCCCCCCGTTTTGCAGCTTGTGCCTCTGGGTCTGCTCCCAGGGCTTCTGTTGGGCACCTGCCTGTGTGACATGGCCTTAGGTGTGGGGCAGTAACTCATCCCCTGGGACCCATGGGACCATCAAAAGCCTAAAAACCAGCAGTGGGCATGGGGCACTGCAAAGTGAGCTCCTGCCCTCTTCCTACAGCCCCTCCTGTCTGTCCCCAGAGAGCCATGAACCACCTGGACCCTGTGCTGGGGCAGGAGCCAGGCAGCGAGGGCTTCATCCACCAGCACAGCCACCACAGGCTGCTGGTCCACCAGCTCCTCTCTTGGCCCACCAACAGCACCACCATGAAGGATGCCTACCGCCCACCGCACAGGGTCCATCTGCTGGGGCAAGGTGAGCCTGAATCCCCTCTCCCCATGCCACGTGCACCCCCAAAAAGGCAGTAATGGGGGAGATCCCCATCCCAACTGCAGGGCTGATGGCACTTTTCCCTTCGTAGGGCAGCGGAAAGCCATGCTGGAGTCCATGCTCTACCAGAAATACAGGCAAGCCCGCACCCCCCTGTGCCACCCACCCCCAGAATGATGCCCCAGAGGAGGGGACCCCGCAGCGGGTGCCTGCCCAGGGCAGGGGGTACTCCAGAGCTGAGGGGTGCAGGGTCTACTCTGCTCTTCTGGCAGGGAGGAGATGCTGGAGGAGATCCATCCACACCGTATGCCCATGGAGTCTGTCTCCACCACACACCGGGACTACTGTGCCGGGGGCTACCAGTCCACACCGTTGCCCACCAGCCAGGTACTGGGATGGAGCACCCTCCCCCAATTTGTGGCAGCCCCACATGGCTCCTGTGGCCCAACCCTCCCCAGGCACAGAGCTCCCCCTGCCCATGTCACGTTACTTCTACAGCCCCACAACTACTGCATGGACCAGCCCTGCACCTTCTGGCTGGAGCAAGCCCGTGGTCTGCTGGTAAGCCCCCCCCCAGCACCCTGCCCTGAAGGCACCTGGGGGGTTTGACGGCTGATGGGGACCTCTCCACTTCCCTCCCATCCAGGGTGCCACCAGTGTCAGCAGAGGGGACAGTGTGTTCCGAAGGAATGCTGCCTTCTCCACTCCCATCACCGAGTCCCTGGAGCAGCCCCTGCCCTGTGCCTCCCTGGGCAGACAGCATTTGCCCCACAAGCAATAAAAAACAGTGGGGCACAGGTGGTCCCAGCATTCTTGTCACCCCAGGGCTGTCCTCAGGCTTCGTGTTTTGAGGGGCTGCACCATGTCCCCAGCATCCCAGTCCCTGTGGGGCCATCCGGTAGAGGTGTGGGGACCCCCTCCAATCCCTCTGCAAGTCACTACTGTCTCCAATTATGCTATGGCCCCAAGCCTCCCTCCTTGGGCACGGAGAGAGAGACCCTGACACAGCTCCATTCCCGGGGATGTGCCTTCTCCCAGTGCCCACAGCGGGTGAAGAAGAAGAAGAAGAAGAAGAAGAAGAAGAAGAAGAAGAAGAAGAAGAAGAAGAAGAAGAAGAAGAAGAAGAAGAAGAAGAGGTGACAGGCAGCTCCCACCCCCAGCCACAGGTGGGTTCCAGTAAGGGGTGATGACAGCGAGGCCAAAGCCTGAGCTCAGAGGAGCACATCGCAGCCCTTGCGCCAAAGCAAACGCAGCACAGCCCACAGCCCCCCTGCACCAGATCCCCAGACCCACACCCCAACCTGCAGCCAGACCCCTGGGACAGCCCCCCTGCACCAGATCCCCAGACCCACACCCCAACCTGCAGCCAGACCCCTGGGACAGCCCCCCTGCACCAGATCCCCAGACCCACACCCCAACCTGCAGCCAGACCCCTGGGACAGCCCCCCTGCACCAGATCCCCAGACCCACACCCCAGGCTGTGGGATACGGTGCCATCAGATGCTCCAGGCAGCCAGTCCCCAGCTCAGGCTGAGCTCAGGGTTGGGGTCCCACCAGCTCCCCCCACCCTGCTTGCCACTGTGGGGCAGAGTGAAGCAGAGGCTGGGGGTCAGAGGGGTTTGGGGAAGTTTGTATTTCAACAAAATAAGTTTGCAGCGACTCCTATATTTACACCCGGGGGAGGGAGGGGTATTTACATGACCCAGTTGGGACTATATACAGGAGAGGGGGGGGATTGGGGAGGGGGGGAGCCGCGGCATTGAAGCCTGTCCTGGCCAAGGGGTCAGTCCCAGCAGGAGCCCCCATTTCCTCCCCCGGGGAGGGGGTGACATGGGCACTTCTGCCAAGGGCCAGGTATGAAAAGAGACAGCAAAGTGCCCTGGGGGGCAGCCAGGCCCCGGGAGCAGCTCAGAGCCAGCTGAGCCACAGGGGAAGAGGGCAGGAGCAGCAGGACCCCAAAGTGGGGAGTTACAGGATCCCCTGGGCTGGATTTGGGCCAGTTCCCTCGCCTCCAGCAGAGGCTGGGGGGGGGGGGTAGGTGGGCTTTGCTGGTGCCGATGGAGGGGGACAGGTGGTGCTGTGGCCGCTGACCCCCCCTGTGCCTGAGCCCTGCTGAAGCAGGGAGGCTGTGGTGTTGGTGGGGGTTGCGGTAATGGGGGAGGGGTGCCTGATTGCATCCTGGGGGTCCAGGCACCTGGAAGCATGGCGGCCCCCATCAGGGTTGGGGGTTCCACCACTGTCATCAGGCTCACATAACTTTGGGGTCTTTCCTCTCGCCCAGCAGCCAGTATGTCCGCATCTTCCCCTTGCCCTGGGGGGGGGGGGTGGGCAGAAGGGGGTGGTGAGACCCTCCCTGTCCCCAGCACTGCTCCTTGGGTGCCGTTCCCAGCACCAAGACAAGAGGTCCCAGCCCTGACCCAACCACCCATCACACACCCCTGGGCAGGAAGGGGCTGGCATGCCACCCAGGTCCCCACACCCTCACCTTCATCTCCACATCCCCACGCAGCTCCAGATCGAAGCAGCCAAACTCGTCCAGCACTTCCTTGGTGGTGGACGAGACGTGGATCTTCAGGGCTGGGTGGCATAGAGAGGGAAAAGGGATATATAAGGCTGGGTCCAGGAGTGGGGCACGACCCATAGCACTGGGGGCCAGCTGCCAGCCCCATGGCTCACCTTGGCCATTGGACTCCATGCGGGATGCGGTGTTCACCGTGTCCCCGAACAGGCAGTATCGCGGCATCTTCAGACCCACGACTCCAGCACACACAGGGCCTGCAGGGAGAGAGATGCCGGGGGTGCTGCAAGGCGGGTGGGCAAGCACCCCCCTTCCCTCCCCAGCCGCGGTGCCAAGCACGGCGGGGCTCACCGGTGTGCACGCCGATGCGCAGGCAGAGCTGGTCGTTGGGCCGGTGACGGATCTTGAAGGTTTTGACAGCCTCGAGCAGGGCCAGAGCCATGCGGACGATCTCACGGGCGTGCAGCTTCCCGTTGCGCACCGGCAGCCCCGACACCACCATGTAAGCATCCCCAATAGTCTCCACCTGCGGGGTCAAGGGGAGCAGGTACACCCCAGGCTCCTCGCTGCCCCCCTCACTTGGGGAGCCTGGGCTTGCTCACACACCCGCCACCCAACCCCCTCACCTTGTAGACGTCAAAGTTGTCGATGATGGCATCAAAGCACGTGTAGAGATCGTTCAGCAGCGTCACCACCTGGGTGGAGCAAGGTTTCGGTGTGGGGCTGGGGGTGGGCACATCTCTCCCAGCCTTGGGGATAGCAGTGCCAGGACATGAGCCCTGCACCCCCTCACCAAGCCCTGCAAGGGGGCTACCCCCCCCAAGCCCTGTTCTCACCTGCATGGGGGTGCTCTCTGCCGAGAGAGCAGTGAAACCCACGATGTCACTGAAGTAGATGGTGACACTGTCGAAAGCCTCAGCCCGCACTGTCTCCCCACGCTTCAGCTGCTCTGCCACGGAACTGTTAAGGACAGGGGGGATGGTGGTGGGCTCCAACCTCAAACTCCCTGCTCCCCCTGCATCCTTCACCCTCCACCAGTACAGAGATCAGGCAAGGGACCCATGCTTATACGGCCGTGAGTGCATGCTGACCCTGTGCCAACTCCCACCCCACGTGCTTCCAACTCACTGGGGCAGGATCTGGTAGAGGAGGTTCTCTGCCTTGCGCTTCTCCTCCAGGTAGGCCTGTGTCCGCTCCTCCACCAGCTTCTCCAGGTTGTTGGCATACTGCTCCATGCGCGACAGCAGGTTGTCCAGGATGCTGGTGCTGCCCTCCCTGCCAGGATACAGGCAGCTGGCACCACTAGCAGAGACGCCCCCTCAACCACCCCCCTCTCACCATGGCTGTCCCTGCCCAGGGCTGCCCTCCCCACTCGCAAGCCACTCACTTGTTGAATCTACGGATGAAGATCTTGATCTGGCTGAAGTCGGGGCGCTCGGCCGGCTCCTGCGCCCAGCAGCGCTCCATCAGCACCGCCAGCTCCTCGCTGTGCAGCCCGATGTCGATGGAGGGGCGGAAGAAGGGCTTCTGGCTGTTCCGCACCTTCTGCACGATCTCTGCCAGGGGGATTTGGCCAATGGTGGGTGCCAGACCTCCTCAGCGAGCATGGAACCACCCCAGACCTGCCCCCCACCCTCACCTTTGGGGCTCAGGTCCATGCCCTCAATGTAGAAGGGGCCATTGCGCAGAGCCACCTCCTGCACGATGATGCCGAAGCTGTAGACATCGGCTTTTTGCATGCCTGGTGTGGGCAGGCGCCCCTTCTGCAGCAGCTCCGGAGCTGTCCACAGCTTCTCTGGAGGGAAATGGCCACGGAGGGGGGTGAGGAAGGGCCACCTCATGCCCCCCCAGTCCCGCTGAGCAGGCACTCACTGGCATAGAGGGCGTGCGTGTCCTCGCCGTCGCAGGGCGAGCGGAAGCTGGCCAGTCCGTAGTCAGTGATCTTCAGCACAAAGCGGCTGTCCACCACGCAGTTGGATGACTTGAGGCTGCCATGGTGGCCGATGATGCTATTGTGCAGGAAGGCCATTCCCTGGGACAGATGGACAGAGTGAAGCTGGCGCCCCTCAGGCACCTGCCCCAGCCCCTTGTGCCCCTTGTTTGGGTACCTTGACGATGTCGTTGATGAGGGAGTAGCGAAACATCCAGTCCAGGTTGATGCTCTCGTTCTCCAGGACGTCCTGAGGCAGCACATTGAGGGGACCCCGCCAAACACCCGGGGTGTGGTGGCATCAGCACGATCCTCACCAAGTCCCCAGCTACGGGGTCAGCTGTGGCACTCACCCCCTCCCCTTGTACCCGCCTCCAATGCCTCATGGGCAGCTCGGCTGTGAGTCTTGTGGGGCTTGGGTGATCACCATTATCTACAGCCCTGTCCTCAATGCCCAGCCCACACAGGTCACCAGGAGTGTCTAAATGTCACCCCCCCCAGCACCCCCAAGCTCCCTTACCTGCAGGCTGCCCCGTGGGCAGTACTCAGTGACAATGCAGATGTTAGGGGGGTCGATGCACGCCCCAATGAAGCGGGTCAGGTGGTTGAACTGGATGTCCCGCATCTAGAGGTGGAAGCAGAGCTTGAGGTCACGGGGGATGCACTGCTGCTCCCACCAGCCCCCAGCATTGCCCCCAGGCAGGGTGCCCACCCCAGCCCGAAACCCAAACCTACATGTTTCAGCTCAAAGAGCACCTGGCGCGTCAGCTCGATGCGTTTCTTGTTGATGTGCTTGATGGCCACCACGTTGCCCTGGAGTGCCAGGGAAGGGGAGGAGGTCAGCTCCACCCAGCAGGGTGGGGGTGCAGCCACAGAAGGAGCACTCCAGCAGGGCTGGGGGGTTTCAGGGGGAGGGCTCAGCTCCCCACCTTGAAGTGTCCGGTGTTGGCAAAGATCTGGTACTTGCCATGGGTGGTCATCAGGGAGCCATAGCTGGACCCACGCTGCAGGGGAGGAGGAGGTTAGAAATGGGGACCCCGGGGCAGGGGGTGACAGGCACCAATGGAGCAGCGCAGGGACACCGGGGGTGTGCAGGGGACGGTGCAGGACAAGCTCTCAATAGTCAGCACAAGCTGTAGGGAGGGTGATGCTGGTAGGATGAGGGATGGTGTGTTGCAGGGGACACAGGGGGTATAGGGGGTGGATGAGGTGTGGCTGTGTAGGGGATGGGGGGCCTTGTGGGGGCTTGATGTGGTGTGATGCTCTCTAGGGGACCCAGGGCTGTTTATCACATGGATCAAGAGTGGCTCTGCAGGGGATGGAAAGTCACACTGGAG
Organism: Laterallus jamaicensis coturniculus; assembly: GCA_022605575.1. Taxonomy (NCBI): domain Eukaryota; kingdom Metazoa; phylum Chordata; class Aves; order Gruiformes; family Rallidae; genus Laterallus; species Laterallus jamaicensis. The sequence continues at coordinate 11,636,140 of JAKCOX010000024.1, read as the reverse complement.
ATGGATGAAGTGTGGCTCTGTTGGGGATGGAGAGCTATGGAGAGGGGAGAGTTCTGTAGGGGACGGATGCGATTGGGCTGTGGCTGTGTAGGGGATGGAAGAGCACACAGGGCATCAGCTGGGAGGAGTGTCATGCAGGGAGGGGTGACTGTGGGGGGACAGGGGCAGGAGGAATATGGTGCCCCAGGGCTGGCAGCTCTCACCAGAGACAAGGTGAGACGACTGCCTGCTGTCTTGTGGTACCGCTCAGGGCTTCCAAATTGCAGCTCGTCCCAGCGTATCCTCCAGAGCATGCTGGCAAGTTCCTTCTCCAGCATCAACTTCCTGGGGGGAACACTGAGTCAGGCCCCCCGTCCCCGCACCCTAACTACACCCCCCACCAGACTGAGTGGTACCCAGTTGCCCAGGCAGAGGCTCCCCCGGTGCTGACTGACCTGAAAATGAGGAAGCTGGAGATGCCAAACATGACGAAGGTGAGGCCAGTGCCCAAAGCCACGATGGCCAGCATGGAGAGGGGGGCTGCAGGAGGCAGAGGGTGTCAGCATAGCCTAGCTGGCCACAGGTACCAGGTTCCCATGCACCCACAGGGAAGGGTGCTGGGGACTGAGGGACATGGGGACCCAGTACACCCACTTTTATCGCAGGAGGGGTCATCCACATCGAAGACACAGGGAGGGTTGTCCAAGGGGGGGGCCCCTTTCACCCAGGGGATGGGTCGTCCCAGCCAGTGGATCTGCTTCTCCACACCTGAGTAGTGTCCCACCACCTACAGCAGAGAGAGCTGAGGCCCCCCCCCCCCCCCCCCCCAGCCCCCTTATCCCGCCCCCCAGCCCCAGGTGCCGGTAGGATCCCAGAGCCGGCTCCCACCTCATACTGCCCGCTCTCAGGGTCACCCATGGCCCACAGGTTGAAGTCGGTTTCCCGGTCGTTGTTGCTGTCCATGCTCACCAGCCCCGTCACCCCTGCGAGAGACCCAGACGGGATGAGGACCAGGTCCCACCCCCCCTGTGGCACACCCACCCCAGCCACCCCACCCCCATCCTTACCCTGGAACTTGCGGTCACGCATCTTCTCAATGATGTGGGTGGCGTTTTTCTTGGAGCCACCTTCCTGCAGGGTCTCGTTCAGCACCATGGCGTACAGCAGCATCCCGTCGTAGAAACACCCCGCCACCAGATTCATCTGCCGGTGGGGGGGACACCTCAGCACACCTGTGGCCATGTGCGCAGGGGTACCCCCACCACAGGACCCTCGCTCCATGACCATGCACCCACCCACAGCCCCATGCTGTGGGGACACTCAAACCCATGGCCCCAGAACCCAACTTTGAGGCCAGGTCCTCACCCTGTAGGGATGGCACTGCCTGTGGCTGCTGCCACCAGGGACGGCCCCTCTGGCATTGCCCAAGGCAGTGTCCTCACCCTGTGGTGAGGTGCCACAGCTCCATGGGCAGGGTCCTCACCACCCCACCACGCGGGGTGACTCGCTCACCAGGGAGTAGTTGAGCTGCACCCCAAATTTCTGCTTGGCTCGCATGATGAGCTGGGTTTGGAAGTGCTGGTACTCAGGGTTTTGGGGCTCGTAGTAGGTGATCACCAGCACCATCTGCAAAGGAGCACAGCACCCCACTTTATGCATCAGGGCCAGGCTGGGGAGGTCCCCGTCCCCAGGCAGGCAAGCAGAGCTCACCTGGAAAGCCTCACGCAGCCCCGAGTCCTGGCCTGGGCTCTGCTGCCAGGGCTTGAAGGGGTCACGGGCAGAGTCACCCCGCAGGCTCTCCCCAAAGACGTCCAGGTAGAAGAAGACGTAGTCACCATTGGTGAGGTTCTCCCTCTGTGCCAGCTGCATGATCTGCCGCAGCATCTCCGGCGGCCCGCAGAGATACACCACTGCCAGCAAGACACAGGGTGTCAGGGGGGCAATGCCACCCCACCCACCCCTGGGCACCCTGGACAGAAGTGAGGGAGGATGCCTTCCCTCAGAGAGATGGGGCAGAGCAGCTCCTGGGCCGTGCTTGGTGCCTGCGGGAAGCGGCGGGTGGAGCAGGGGGATGGGGTAGGGCTCAGCTCGTGCCATGTGCCCCACAGCCACAGAGCCCACCTGGACCCCCACCTCACTGGCCCTGACCCACTCTTATACCACCTAGGGCTGAAGGGTCTAAAAAGACAACAGGGGATCCCTTGCTCCAAAATACAGAGCAGGCACCCCACACACAGACCCACAAGGCTCTGCTCCAGCACCCACGCGCACGCTCCCCCAGCCAAAACCTCATCTCCCCCAGCACCAGCTCCCCAGCTGCTCCCCGCCAGCCCCAGCCAGAGGGCCATGGGGCTGGGAGAGGCGTCGGGGCTGTGTGCCGGAGGCCCCTGGGGAACGCGGGCTGGGGAACAGGACAAACCCATGTTTGGGTTCGTGGCCTGCCGGCCGTGCGGCAGGAATGTGCAGGTTCCCGGATTCCAGCACCTTCTGCGGCCGCCCGGCGCTAATTGGAAACAGAGCATCTCGCTGCTGCGACCCACTCAGCAAGGGGGTGCCTGGGCCCCAGCCGGCTGCCCCACACCCCCCTCCCCCGCCCACCGCTGGGGGCTTGGGCAGCCCTGGTGGGATGCCCACCCGGGCGCGGAACAGGGGCAGCGTGGGCCTGGCACCGGGCACCACGGGCCATGGGGACAGGCACCCGAGAGAGTCTGAAACCCCCCCGAGCAGGGGCCCTCCTCGCCCTCATGGAGGATCCTGCCACCGCCTCCTCCCTCCCCCCGGAAAACCAGGGCCCCCTCTCCAGCCAGCCTGGCTGGGAACCCAGGATTGAGCAACAGAAGAGGCGGCGGGTGCCGGAGGAATGTCACGCTCAGGCGCTGGCCCCAGCAAACAGCCCTTCTGCTTGAGGCCCCGTGCCCCGGCCCTGATCGGGAGTGCAGGGAGGGATGGGGAGAGCAACGAAGGCCCGTGCCCCGCGATGGGGTCCCCCCTGCTGCCAGCCACCCGGTCACGCCATGGTCACACATACGGGCAGTGAGGCAGCCCGTGGTGGGGAGAAGAAACCCATCCCAGCCAGCACAGGAAGCCCACAGCGACATGGAGAGCTGCTCCCCGGCACGGGGAAGAGGGAGAGCGCAGCAGCGCCTCAGCAAAAGCCCATTTCAGGGTATGAAATGGTTTCCCTCTGAGTGCTGCAATACCTCAAATGAGCACTCTGCTCCCCTGCTTCTCTAGTCCTGGACCCAGAAATGGGCCGACCCCCAAACTTCTCAGCCAGGATAGGCAGTTCAGCATCTCCCCGGCACGCAGAAGCTGAGGGTCTCCCAGAAGGGGCACAGCACAGCACACAGCTCCCCACACCCCCACCCCCACCCCCAGTCCCTCGCAGGCGTCAGGAAAAGGCAGCCTGTGGCACTTCAGAGGCTGGGGATCCACAACAGCTGGTGGCAGATGGTGGGACACCCCGGGCAGCCAGCCCCCAGAGTGTCAGCAGCAAAAGCCTGCCTGGTCAAAGGCCACTGAGCAAGGAGATCGATGGCGCCTGGACGGCTCCCTGGGGACAGGTTGCAGGAGCCATGCAGAAGGGAAGGGTCAACACTCAGGGCTCTCCCTGATGCTGGAAGCTGCCTCCAGCTGGAAGCCTCCTGCCTGGCCAGCAGCACCCCTGCCTCCTCACATACCCCCACCCCTTCCGAGGTCAGCTAATGGCCTAAGGCAGTCTCAGCACCACCCAGAACAAGGGGGATGGGAGTCTGGCAAAGCTGGAGTGGATGCATCCATCCACTATTTAAAGGGTGGCTGTGATGCAGGAGGCAGAACCCACCAGTCCCCCAGGACAGGCAGGACCTTGAGTGTGCAGGCACCACGGCAGGACGTCACCTGACCTCCCCATGATGGAAGATAACCCTAAAGTGAGGGCAGATCCCTGTTTGGGGCAGCAGATGTTGCTTTCAATCAGCCCCACCAGCACAGGGCACTACAGCGCAGGGACCCTCACCCCAGCCAAGCTGGGGCAGCCCCAAGGGGATTGAGGGAATGAGGACCAAATGCACTCCCCTTCTGGCAGCAGCATCCAGCCATCTTTGCAGGCAGGGGATCTGGGCTTTGGAGGCAGATGCTCCAATAATTCCCTCAACCACAGCTCTAATTATATCAGTGCTTTTGCAAGTGGCAGGAGAGACGTGGGGCCCCGCACGTCTCCCAGGCACCGTTGAGAAGGGCAAGGCAGCCATACACGGGAGAAGGTGATGCACTCACATCCCTGTGCCCGCTGGGCATCAGCAGCTTTGGGGGCACAGAGCAGGGCAGCAAAGTGGCTTTCCCCAGGAAAGCTTTACCAAACTCCTGCCCTGCACATGGGAGAAGCAAGGTGACACCAAGAGGGATGACACGCGGTGTCATGGATGTGTATGTGGCTGTGGACAAAGCTCCTGCTTCCCTCTCTGTGCCATGGTACACAGGGGTGGTCACCCCTGGGACAACCTGGCAGGGTTCCCACTCCCTGCCCCACACCTACAGGTTAGGAAAGCCCCTAACAACAGCACTGCAGCCCTGAGCACACGTACCCGTGGGGTCAAACATTCAGCCCCACACCTTGCCCTCATCTCTGGGCTGTTGCCAGAGGTGCCCAGAACTCCCTGCATTGTGGCTCAGAGGGCTCCCAGGTCTCTGCCCATGCCTGGTATCTTCCCCCAGCCCTCAGTAGCTAAGACCCCTTGGCCTGCACCAGGGGGGACGCATCCCAGTTCCCTCTGGGGTGATTTATGGTACCAAGCTGGAGACGTTGATGGGAATTGCTGGTTTCAGCCATTTATCCTCTGCCCTGTCCCATGTGAAGCTCTGCACCCCACGGTGCACACAGGGAGGCTCCATCTCAGCTCCTCAGTCAGGAAAATGGGAGGGGCAGCCAAAATCTGCTCATCTCCCACAGCCCACCATGGGGTACCCAGCCCCGTAGACCCATCCCCACTGGGCTCAGTACCCAGGGAATCTGGTCCAGCACCCCAAAGTGCCCCAGCTGTGCGCCCCCAGCCTGGTCCCACGCAGCCTCAGCCACATCTCCTGCTGCCCATCTGGCTCCACTCGTCCCAGCTCGATGTCCTTCTTAATGACACAGCATCTCAGGATCCATTAAGAAGCATCATGGAGTGGCTGGCTCCGGGATCGATACACTCTGCTCATCAATAATGAAAGAGCACCAGGCTGCCCTCACTCTCCAGCTGCCTCCATAAGCCCCTCCATTTCCTCCTGCTCCTGATATAGCTGCTCTCCTGGGGCACTCGCGAGGCACCAAATTGATTTATCCCTCCATCAGCAGGGTGGGGCCGTCCCCAGCCCGGTCCCCGGGGTGCAACGGGAACGGGCACAGCTCAGGGCAGGCACCCAGGTGCCAGGCTAGGGGGTTCTGCCCAGCATGGCATGGCCACCTTGGCATGCCAGCACCAGGCTGCTCTGGGCACGTAACCACATCTGGCACTGCCCTCCAAACAGCCACGTCCACACCGTCACCTTCAGCCTCCGAGGAGGTGGCTGGGTCCTGCCTGCCCTTGGGGACACCCTGACCTCGCTAACACAGAGGGTGGGCTGGCCCAGCACCCACTGAGGTAAGGGTCTGCCTTGGCTCTCCCCTGGCACAGGATGATGGGGCTGGGGGGCAGAGAGGGAGAGCCCATGGTACCCCTGCCCTACCCTGTAACCCCCCTGGACCCACCACACCCACTGGGGTGGCATAGGGGTGCTGGGTCTTGCCTTGTCCCCTCTGCACCCACCTCTCCGTGGTAGGTCCCGCTGCTCCCCCAGCCCCACTGCAACCAAATGCCCCCCATCCTTCACTGTGCCCTATGTTCAACCCACTTTTCCCTCCCTTCCTCCTGCCCCATACGAGTCCCACAGTGCCCTTGGCCCCTTGCTGTGCCCCACAGGGGTCCCATCGCGTCCTTGGAGCCTCATGGTATCCCACAAAGGTGCCACTGTCTTCTTGGTCCGTTGCTGCGCCCTACAAGGACCCCACTGTGTCCCAGTCCCTCTGCTGTGCCCCACGCGGATCTCAGTGGCCCCCTAGACCCTTGCCGGCCCCCCAGACAGGTCTTACCGCCCCCCAAAACCCTGCTTTATCCCACATGGGTCCTACTGCGATCCTGGACCCTCACTGTGCCCTTCATGTGCCCCACTGCATCTCTGGCCCCTCGCCGTGCCCCAGACTGGTCGCACTGCACCCCAACCCCTCCGCTGTACCCTATGTGCGTCATCACAGCACCCTCATTCCCCCACTTCTCCCCACACGGGCTCCACGCCTCTCCCGCCCCCCTCGCCGTGCCCCACGTAGATCCCACCGCCCCCCTCATCCCCCCTCACTGCACCCCACGGAGGATTTTGCTTCCTCCCCCTCCCCGAGCCCCAGGCGGTTCCCTCACAGGGAGCCCCCTCCGCTCCCCCTCTCTGCCGGGGCACTGAGCCCTGTCCCGCACGGGCTCAAGCCGCCCCGTGTCCCCCGTCCCATCCCCACTCCCCCCCCCCATCCCACGCCACGCCGCCCCGCTCACCGCGCCCGTTGGTCTTGATGAAGTGCACGGCGGTGTCGGGGCCGCCCTCGTCCGGGGAGTAGATGTGATGGCGCACGGTGAGGTTGCTGCTGTCCTGCAGCTCCTGGTAGACCCCCTCGACGGTGAAGTAGTAGGGCCGGTCGTCGGTCTTGCGGTCCACGTAGAGGAGGACGGCGCGGGCGCTCCAGTTGAAGTGAGCGTGGAGGTGGGAGACGAAGGCGCCGAGTTTAGGGGCCGAGGGCCCGGTACGCACCGTCGTGCTGTAATGCTCCCGTTTGCGGCTGAAGCCGGCCGCCACCGCCCCCGCCGGTGATCAGCGGCAGCCGCCAGTGCGAGGCGAAGCGCCCCACGGAAGCGGCCGGGTAGACGCACCCCGGCCCGAAAAGGACGTCGGGGTCGTGGTAGAGCTTCAGGTCCACGGCGTTGAGCGGTGCCACGTACTCGGAGCAGGCGCCGTCCAGCTCCGAGCTCATGAACTCGACGCGCACGGAGAAGGGCCGCGGCAGCAGCGGCGGCTCGCCCCGCTCCAGCGCTTCCAGCGCCAGGCTCAGCGCCGGCCCCACGCGCGGCCAAGCCCACGCGTAGCTCACGTTGCGCTCCGGCAGGACCACCGCCACCGTCAAGTTGGCGACCGTCCCGTCGGGGGTCGCCGCACGCCGACCCCCTCCCGCCCCCGCCGCCGCCGCCGCCGCCGCCGCCGGGACCCGCGGCACGGCCGGCAGCAGCAGCAGCAGCAGCGGGAGCAGCAGCAGCAGCAGCAGCCGCGGAGCCATGGGCCGCGCTGGCTCCTCCGCCCCGGCCGCCGCCCGCGGCTCCTGCGCCCCGCCGCGCCCCCTCCTCGCAGCCTGCGCCCTCCCCCGGGCGGTACCGCCCCGGGCCGGCCAAGCGCTCTCAGCCTCCAGTCCCCGCCCGGCCGGACGGCACGGGGATGGGCGGCACCGCGACGGCAGGGAGGGGGGGGACAGGGACACCCCCCCCACACCACACTAGTGGGATTGGGGTGGTTGGAGAGGGGTGCGGCGGTCCTAGGGGGGTGGTAGGGGGCTGCTCGCCTTCTGGGTATCCCCAGTTGGAAGGGTTGGGGAGTTTGGGGTCCCCACTGCGGGGGTTAGGGAGGGGGGCTCTCCAGGTCTGGCTGGGATTGAGGAAGGGGTGCCTTGAGTCTGGAGGGTCCCCGTGGCAGGGGTTGAGGAAGGGCTCGGTGTGACCCCATCGTGGGGGTGGGTTATTGAGGAAGGGGTAGCTTAGTTCCGGGGAGGTCTGGTGAGGAGGGGTTGGGAGGGGGCATCCAGGGTCTGGATGGTGCCCCACTGTCTGAGGACTGAGCATGGGCACCCCATCCTGAGAGCCTCACCAGGGCTTGGGGAAAGCACTGTGCAATGGGGTGCAAAGGGTATCCCCAGTGGGAGGGTGGTGGTGAGGGGGCAGATGGCTATGGAGCACAGCCAGCTGGTAGGGGAGGGGACATCCCGGGTGTGGGTGTCCCCACAGAGGATTTCAGAGAGGGCTGTGGGGTACAGGGGGAATTGGGCTCTGGAGAGGGGTTGTCAAGATCTGTGTGTCTTCTTGGGGACATCCAGTGCCCTGGACGTGGGTTTCCCCACTGCAGGCCAGGGATTCAGATGTTCCTGACCCCCAGGACGTCCCCCCAGCAGTGGGGAGCCGTGCGGCAGGGATCCGGTGTCACTGCTCGACACACGGCCTGACGCCCGCAGGCATGGCCATGACGGGGAGTGTCCAAGGGAGGGGATGCCGTGGGGCTGGAGGCAGCCGCCATGTCACCCCCCGGGGTTTCAAGGCTGCAACCCCTGCGCTGTGGGGTGCGGATCTGTGGGGTCGGGGTAAGGAGGCTGCCAGGGGGACCGGAGAGGCCGTGGAGACAGCCCAAGGAGCACAGGGGAGCATCCTGAGGACAAGGGCTGGCTGTGGGGCAGGGAGCCCTGTGTGACACCACCCCCACACCCCCCCACACCCCCTCCCAGGACGCCCGTGGGGCTGATACAACCCGGCACGAGTGGGGCTGCCGGTTCTCCGCGGGGGGACTGCGGGAAGGACTCGAGGAGATGCCAGCCTCGGCTGCCATGGGGGGGCTGCCCCCAACCTGGGGACACACACAGAGGCGCCCTGTGTTTGCAAGGGAAGCCTCGGTGGGGCAGGGGGGTGCTCGGCGGGGGGCAGCATGCCTGCGATGCATTCCTCGCATTCCCAGCCTGCTGCCTGCTCCCATCGGGGCGGGTGGGAGGCGGGGGGGTGGGGATGGGGATGGGGGGGGGGGGGTGTCCAGCCCCTGCCCCACGGCTCAAAGCTATGCGTGTCTGGGGCACGGTGCGGGGGGGGAAGCAGGAGAGTCCCGTGGCTGCACGGGGACCCCGCAGGTCTGGCTGGTCCCGCGGGGGTAGGACGCGTGAGGGATGCTGTGGGTAGGGGCGAGCGGGGGTGGGGGGTCCCCTGTCCCCTCCTGGGATTCGGGGCAGGCCAGCAGAGCAGCGCTGCGGGCACGGCACCCCAGGGTGTCCCGGCACGGGTCGCTCTCCGCGGCTGCCGGGAGCCACGGTCGCTGTCGCCGCCGGTGCCACTGCAGGTGTCCCCGCGGTGAGGGGGACACGTCCTTCCCGCGGCAGGGTGGCGGGGCTCGGCTCACCCGAGCCGGGGGGATTGGGTTGCCGTCTATAAATACCCCGGCCCGGCCGCGCCACGGAGCCGGCAGCGCGGTGCCTGAGCCGAAGGGCCGTGAAACCCAACCGGAGAAGAGAGGGGGGACCCTGGGAAGGCTGGAGCGGCTTCCTCAGGGGGTGCGAGGCTGGGCGCGGCGGGGGGTCCCCTCCGGGGACCACAGCCTCCGCCAAAAATCACCTCCGCTGCCGGGGTCCCACGGGGCGATGGCGGTGCCGAGTCCTATGTGCCTCGTGTGCCCCACCCCCCACCCCATCCCCATCCCCATCCCCATCCTCATCCCCATCCCCATCCCCATCCCCATCCCCATCCCCATCCCCATCCCCACCCCCATCCCCACCCCCATCCCCATCCTCATCCCCATCCCCATCCCCATCCCCATCCCCATCCCCACCCCATCCCCATCCCCATCCCCATCCCCACCCCCATCCCCATCCTCATCCCCATCCCCATCCCCATCCCCATCCCCACCCCCACCCCCACCCCCATCCCCATCCCCATCCCCATCCCCATCCTCATCCCCATCCCCACCCCCATCCCCACCCCCATCCCCATCCCCATCCCCATCCCCATCCTCATCCCCATCCCCATCCCCATCCCCACCCCCATCCCCATCCCCATCCCCATCCCCATCCCCATCCCTACCCCCATCTCCATCCCCATCCCCATCCCTACCCCCATCTCCATCCCCATCCCCATCCCCATCCCCATCCCCACCCCCATCTCCATCCCCACCCCCATCCCCACCCCCATCTCCATCCCCATCCCCATCCCCATCCCCATCCCCATCCTCACCCCCATCCCCATCCCCACCCCCATCCCCACCCCCATCCCCATCCCCATCCCCATCCCCATCCTCATCCCCATCCCCATCCCCATCCCCACCCCCATCCCCCATCCCCATCCCCATCCCCATCCCCATCCCTACCCCCATCTCCATCCCCATCCCCATCCCTACCCCCATCTCCATCCCCATCCCCATCCCCATCCCCATCCCCACCCCCATCTCCATCCCCACCCCCATCCCCACCCCCATCTCCATCCCCATCCCCATCCCCATCCCCATCCCCCATCCCCATCCCCATCCCCATCCTCACCCCCATCCCCATCCCCATCCCCATCCCCATCTCCATCCCCATTCCCATCCCCATCCCCATCCCCGGGGCTTGTCCCCTGAGCACGGTGGCATCTCCGAGCCTCGGGCTGGGCTCACTCGGAGGCACGGACCAGGGTGCCCGGGGCGATGGGGGATTTGAGGGGGGGGGGGTGTGTGTGGAGGTGGGTGAGGAGGGTCTGTCAGCGCCCTGTGTGGGAAAAGCCGCCAGCAGCCCCCGTCCTCTCGCTGCCGGCGGTGGGCAGGGGGCGGGCAGCGAGTCCCTTGTCTGAGGGGAGGTGACGATGCTCCCCCCAGGACCTGCCCGGGGCAGGGTGCAGCCAGCAGAGGCAAGGACCGCGGCAAATTAAACAAGTAAACAAACAACCCAACAAAACCCCCACCAGAACACGCTCCCCCCCTCTCACACCGCCTCCCCCCCCCCCCCACCCCCGCCGTGTTTGCACATCCGTGCCAGCAGAGGGGGCCCGGACACCGCGGCCCGCGCTCCGCAGCCCCACGCCCGGGGACAGCGGGTACAACACCGGGTACAAGCTGCCGGCTGTGCCCGGTACCGCTCGGTACCCACGGGCACCCCCGGGCCCACGGGGGGGGGGGGAGGGGAGGGGGATGTCCCGGCTCTGTGTCCCCTCTGTGGGACCAGGACACCCCACACACGCACATGGTGAGGAGGGGGGGGGGCACTCTGTCCCCTCAGCCTGCTCCCTGGGGCACATGGGGATGGGGCTCGCCATGCTTTAGGGTTTCTGTAACCCCACCTCACCCCTCCCTCGCCCCGTCTCACAACGAGCCTCACTCATTCTCTGCTCGGCAGCCCATGCCTGGGAGCTGGCCAATCTTCTTTCCAGGGGGCTGTGCTCAGCACCCTGGGCCTGGTGGCCTGTGGTAGTCTGTGCCAGTCTGTAGTGGTCTGTGATGGTCCCTTGTTGTCTGTGGTGGGCCTGTGGTGGTCTATGGCAGCGTGTGGTGGCCTGTGGAGGTCTATGGCAGTCTGTGGTGGCCTGTGGAGGTCCAGGGCAGTCTGTGGTGGCCTGTGGTGATCTATGGCAGTCTGTGGTGGCCTGAGGAGGTCTATGGCAGTCTGTGGTGGCCTGTGGTAATCTATGGCAGTCTGTGGTGGCCTGTGGAGGTCTATGGCAGTCTGTGGTGGCCTGTGGTAATCTATGGCAGTCTGTGGTGGCCTGTGGAGGTCCAGGGCAGTCTGTGGTGGCCTGTGGTGATCTATGGCAGTCTGTGGTGGCCTGAGGAGGTCTGTGGCAGTCTGTGGTGGCCTGTGGAGGTCTATGGCAGTCTGTGGTGGCCTGAGGAGGTCTGTGGCAGTCTGTGGTGGCCTGTGGAGGTCTATGGCAGTCTGTGGTGGCCTGTGGTGATCTGTGGCAGTCTGTGGTGGCCTGTGGAGGTCCAGGGCAGTCTGTGATGGCCTGTGGAGGTCTGTGACAATCTCTGGTGGCCTGTGGAGGTTCGTGGCAGTCTGTAGTGGTCTGTGATGGACCCTTGCGGTCCGTGGAGGTCCATGGTAGCCTATAATAGTGTCCCCTTGTAGTCCATGATGGTCCTTGCACTGTACCAGAACGTGGTGGGCAGCCATGCCCTCTTGCCCGGGGAGCTCATGCCCATGACGTTCCTATATTGTTTTCTATGTTCCCAGCAGGCGAAACTCAGCCCTGGGTCCCAAAAGCTGCTGACAGTTTAATTGCTAAGAAGTGTTTTTCCACCTCCTGGGGTGCAGCCACATGAGCAAGGGCTGCAGGGCCCTGCCAAGGGCCTTCACCTCTGCACCTAGAGCAGGGCCAGAAACCTGTCAGCCTCTGGAGAGGGCTGTGAAGAGCACGGCAGGAACCACAAGTGGGTGACAGCCACATGCCAGCTCTGCTGGGGCCAGGTGAAGGAGCTGTGCCAGGGCATGCATCACACTGGGTCACAGGGAGCTCTAGCACGAATGGGCAGGAGCACCCTCCTGCTGAAGGCTGGGGGCTGTACGTGGGGATGTGAAGAGGGGGGCATGGGAAGTGGGCAGGGGTGGAGAAGGCACTACCAAGGATTCCCATCTCCATCCAAGTGGGAGCCAGGACCGTGCTGGGCTCTCCATTCCCGGTGCTAGAGGAGCCACCCCATCCCAAAATGGGAAAGGAACATCTCCAAAAGGTTGGGGTGGCTTTGTGCAGGTGGGCACAGGGACAGACACAAGCGCGTGGGGTGACCTTTGCACTTACAGGCGTCCTGTCCTCCTGCTGCCTAGGAGACATGAAGGGCTCCTTGGTTAGGTTTGGGGTTCATGTGACAATAGTGGAAAAAAATGGGGCAGAGGGAAATATTTTAAAGAAAAAAAATGTGGGTAACACGGCAGATGTGTCATGTGCCTGGTTCAGGACAGGGATTGTCCAGATGTGTCCTTGGGGACAGGCTCCAGCACCTGTATATCTCCACGGCCCATACCCATGGTGGCACTCTACAACTGTTCTTGCAGGGCAGTGGGAAAGGACATGTCACCCATGTCTCTCCTCAGGTGGGCACTGCCTGTGTCAAACTTGGGGCACCTGCTGTACTTCTTTCCCCTCCATCTGCTCTGGGACACTCAGGCTGCATATAAGAGCTCCTGGTCCTGTGTCCAGGTGGTCTCTTCCACCATGAAGCCACCAGCCACCTGTGGCTTTTTCTGTAGGATGTCCCTAAAGCAGGGTAGCACCCCAGAGTGCCAGGCAACAGCTTGTGATGCACTGGGGCAATACAGGGTGCAGGAGGGGCTTACAGCTAGAGCAAAGGTTCTGCCTTTCTGCTCCCAGAGAGGCTACAGAAAATTTGCAAGATCCATCCAGGACCCAGAAAGGCTCGTTTTCTTCTGGGGCTCTGCCTATCGCTGCATCCCACTGAAGCATGGTGCCCAGGACAGGTCTGGGAGCCCCCAGGGTCTCCCCAGCAGGTCCTAGGGCAGCTCCATGCTGACTTCAGTGGCATGGTGCTGCCACGGCCAAGCACCCTCCATTGGGGAGCTGCCCTGGATGTCTTCTCCATCGCAAGGTGCCTGTACCCCTCACCTCTCTGGCGGGTCCCCAGGCCCAACAGGCGCCGTGGCATTTTTTTGGCCAGCGCCGCTCCTGCACGGCCCAGGAATGATCTCCCAGGGTTATTTCTGACTCACAGGACAGGAAACGTTTCGGAGTATAAGCTGAGCTGAATAATGTGCTCATTTCCTTGTGCCGACTACAAAGCACCTGATCCAGGGGATTTATGGGGTGCCGGCCTCTCGCACTCGCTGCACGCTGCCCGCCCGGATGTTTTTGTTTTCCTGGGATGGCCAGCAAGTGCCAAGGCCTGTTTACTTAAACACCCCCTGCCCTCACGGCACGTTTTCCTCAAGGGGAGCTGGGGTAGAGCTGTGGGCAGCAGCACACCTGGGGTGCTGGGTACCGGGGGTGCTGGGGTGCCAGAGTGGGTGCCAGCACTCTGCCAGGGCTGAGGGCAGTGGGGATGTACCCACTGATACCAAAACGTGGCCTGGCACAGGGCAGCTAGAGCTGGGATGAGTGGCCTGGGAGAGGGCTGAAGGAGGATGGAGAGGGATGGAACATGGAGGTGACGGAGGGAGGAGGAGGCCATGCGAGGGAGGGCCAGAGGGCAAGGGAGCCACAGGCAGAGACGGCGTGTGGAGCCCTGCCTGCCACTGCAGCAGGGCAGGAGGGACCCAGGCTGAGGTGGACAGACCCCTTCCCACAGCTAGGGACACACAGACCCTATCCCATGACAGACCCAATCTCACAGCTGGGGACACACAGACCCCATCCCATGACAGACCCCATCCTATGACAGATCCCATCCCATGACAGACGAACAGACACCATCCAAGCCAGGTTTGTAGAGAACCTGCAAAACACTGTGCCCAACCCATGGGGTGGAAACAGCTTTCCCCTGGGAGAAGGGCTGGGATGTGCCAAGGCCAGGGACATCCACGGGATGCATGGGGCATACCAACATGTCTGCCAGCCCACACTCCTCCAGTGGCACTGAACACCATCCGTCGGGCAGCCAGCATGCAGCATGAGGGGACATCAAAGTTTTCATCCCATCCCCTTCACTTCATCCCCTTTCTGGAGAGGAGACCTCACTGCTTTAGTCCTGGTGGGGTCAGCTCTGATCCCCATCTATAGTTCCAGCCTCAGGGAGCTACCCTGTTGGGCTCACCACCTGTGGGAAGAAGGATGGGGTGAGCTGGCTGCCATTCCCTGAGTAATCCCTCCTGTGCCTCTTCTCTGCTCCCAGTTGCCCAGTTCTCTGACTGCCCTGATGAGATCTTCCTGGGTTCCAGCTGCTTTGGAGACCCCTGAGTGAGTGTTCAGGTGAGTGGACATGGTTGGTAGCTGCCTGCATCCAGCCCTGGTGCTCTGGGGGCTTTGGGGCTGAAGCATCGTCAAGACACTGAGCAAGGAGCCACGACCAAGTCCCACAGCCAGCCCAGGGACAGAAGCAGCACCGGAGCAGTGATAAGTTGGGGTTTGTTGGGTTTTTTTTGCTGTTTAGAGAGAAAATAAATTGCTTGTGGGGAGCAGGAGCCAAGCTCCCCAGTGCCTAAAACAGCAATCGCAGCACTTCCTCGGATTTATGGTGTTTGCTTTCACAATGCCAGCCGGGATCCTGTTTGCTTCCTGCTCTGCAGCTGCAGTCCCAGCTGAAGGCTCAGGAGATTCAGGTTTTATAACACTCCTGGATCCTGCCGATGGCAACTTGTCCAGCATCATTTATTATCCCCACACCTCCTGTGGGGCTGGGGTGGGCTGGTGTCACCTCTTCCCAGCACCCACATCCACAGGGTCCCGGCCCCTGGCACCAAATGCTGGTACATCAGCTCAGCAGAGAGAGCACCCAGTCCTTGCTGGGAAGGGGGGACCATCCTTGGTGGGATGCAGCACCCACCTCTTCTCAGGCATAGCCACAGTCCAAGCGCCAGGTCAGGAAGGAGCAGCTGGGTCCTGCAGAGGGGATGCTGAGGCTCAGGTGTGACCTTCTGCAAGGTCTCGGGATGCTCAGGGGTGGTGGCTGCTGCTCACCTGCCCACTGGGACATGCAGTCAGTCTCTGCTGAAGGCTTCTGCCTGATGAATCATAAAGCAGCTGAACTTGGAGCAGGGCACTTCTTCCAGCCCCTGTGTTCCTTCTGTGGCTCTTCCCTGGGTCTCAGATGTGCCCCTGAGATGTGAGCACCAAAACCCTCTGCCTCCTTTCACCCTCTGCTGAGGCAGAGCCAGCTCAGGTAGCACAGCTGGCAAGGGTGTCAGCCCCCACAGCCAGAGCATCCCATGGGGGCCAGAGCCAAAGCTCCCCAGCATCGAGTCCATCTCCAGCTGCAGCTTCCCAACCAACAAGTACCCCTGGCACAAGCCAGACTCCCCCATCAGGGTGTGTGTTGGGGCCAGCCTGGTGCCTGAGCATGTGAAAGGTGGGGTGGAGAGTAGTTTGGAGGGGGAAGAGCAGGACCATCAGGCTGTGGGGAGCCAACAGCCCCGTCCCCTGATTCACAGCCATGGCATGGAGAGTGCTTGGGCACCTGGGTCCCTTTGCAAGGCACCGTTATGGGGGGAGGTGTTCTGACTCCCCTTCCATCAGCAGAGGGGTGGCCAGCAGGGACAGGGAGGTGATTGTCCCTCTCTACTCTGCCCTTGTGAGGCCCCAGCTGGAGTCCTGTGTCCAGATCTGGGGCCCCAATACAAGAAAGATGTGGAACTGCTGGAGAGGGGTCAGAGGAGCCACGAAGATGATTAGAGGGCTGGAGCACCTGCCCTACAGAGAGAGGCTGAGGGAGCTGGGCTTGTTCAGCCTGGAGAAGAGAAGGCTGCGGGGGGACCTCATTGCAGCCTGCCAGTCCCTGAAGGGAGCAGAGAAACAGGAGGGGAATCAACTTTTTAAAAGGGCAGATAATGTCAGGACAAGGGGGAATGGTTTAAAGCTGAAGGAGGGAAGGTTTAGATTGGATATTAGGGGCAAGTTTTTTATGGAAAGAGTGGTGAGGTGCTGGAACAGGCTGCCCAGAGAGGTGGTGGGTGCCCCATCCCTGGGGGTGTTCAAGGCCAGGTTGGATGGGGCCCTGGGCAACCTTGTGTAGATCCAGGCCTGAGGTTGGTGGCCCTGCCTGTGGCAGGGGGGTTGGAGCTCTATGATCCTTGGGGTCCCTTCCAACCCTTGCCATTCTATGATTCTGTGATTCCTCCTCCTCTGCACTTACCCATGAACTGCTTCCATGAAATGCCCGAAGGCCACAAGTGGCTGGTGGTTTTGCCCCTCTCTTTGGGAAACTGGAATGGCCAAGCTACAGAAATCCCAGGAATGTCTCTTCATGTCCCCAGTAGAGCAGGGTCACTGACCCTTCCACATGCCTGAGGGGTGCTCCAGCCCTGGATTTTTGGCACACTTGTGGAAGCCTGGCCAAATCACGCAGGCCTCCGGGTGAGACCCGCCGCTGTTGTTTAACGTTCGCTGCGCTCGGTGATGAAATGATGATGGATTATTTCACTGGTGCCAGGCCTCTTTTTCCAAACACACAATAGGAATATTCATTTACTGCTCCGACAAGGAACGCTTTTATCCTCCTTATATAGTAACAACTCTGCACCAAAGGGCGAGTTTCATTTGTCACCGATACACTCCACCGTCCTGGCTCGCGGCCCTGCGGTCAGCAGGTTACTCATGGGTGCACCGAGCTTCTCTGGCTTTATTATCAGCCTTTTCCAACGGATCCCACCCCCGCTGCCATCCAGCCACC
This sequence comes from Laterallus jamaicensis coturniculus, assembly GCA_022605575.1. Lineage (NCBI taxonomy): Eukaryota > Metazoa > Chordata > Aves > Gruiformes > Rallidae > Laterallus > Laterallus jamaicensis. The sequence goes on along the minus strand of JAKCOX010000024.1, from coordinate 11,619,082 downwards.
CTGTGCAGAGGGGCACAGCATCACCCAGGGCACTGGGAGAGAGGATGCAGAGCTGTGACGGCACGAGATGGAGGGTCAGGATGCAACGGGACAGTGAGGAGGCCGGTAAGGGCAGCAGGAAGGGACTATACCTTCAAATCTGAAGGTGGTGAATCCAAAGTGGATAAAAGGAAGCAGGATTTTCTTTTTCTTTTTCTTTTTTTTTTTTTTCATTCCATGCTTAATTAAGCTGCTACAGGAAAATGCTCGGGCCAAAATTTAGCGGGATTGAAGGAGGGATTGGGCATTTATGGGGATAAAAAGCATATCCAGCTATAACAGCGGATGCCAACACAAATTCTGGAAGGGATATTAAGCCTCACGCGTCAGGGTGTAAACCTATCCCGAACTCTCAGCAAGTAGGGAGCTTAACACAGGGGCAGATGACCCACATATGCTACTGCTGCCGCCTCGCTGCCGGCCTGGCTCCGCGCTGGCCGAGCCACCGGCCGGGCCCTGCCCGGAGCCCCGTTTCCTGCTGCTGGCAGCGCCTCTGACAAGGGCTGTGTAAGTCTCTTGGCAATTCAGCCCCTCACTTGTAGGTCCCCAGGGCCGTGTGGCTCACAGGGCCCTGGCCTCCTCCATCTCACCCACCCCCTGGCTTTGCCAGCTGATAACGAGACTTTATCACCTCCGCTCACAGGCAGGCCCTCTGGGTATGGGTCTGTGCGGATGTCCCTGGGTGGTGTGGCATCTTCCCATGGCTTCTTGCTTCTGGCCAAGCCCCTCATTTCCCTCCCAGGTCACTTGCTGCCCAAATGCACCTTCACCTCCTGACTTCACCCATCCTGTTCCTGCTGAGGCTGGTCTCCAGCCTCTGAGAGGGGCTGCTTTGCTCCAGCATCTCATGGGTGCTGCAGGGACACAGGCCATGGCCCTGCTGACATGGGCACTGGGTCATGCCTCACACAGAACCTTCCTCACCCACTCTGCATCAGTGGCAATCACCATACTGCCTGCTTCGTGCCAAAAAGTTTGCCATCACCCCCAGTCCACTCACAGCCGTAAGCCTGGGACAGCCACAGCCTAGGCTGGGGTGAAACTGCTGTACCTGGGTGCAAGAATGTCCATCCCTACTGAGGATGGTGCCGTTGTATCCCACATGGCCTGTTAACAGGATGCCTGTGCCGCTCCAGTCCCTGGGAGATGGGATGATCCCAAAACTTTGGCCGCTGTGAAGGGTCAGAGAAGGCTCAGTGTGACCAGAGGAGAGCCTGGAGCAATCCTGGTCAGGGGCCAGGGGCTCCCACGCTTGACACTAGCATGGTCACCACCCTGCTGAGGGCAATCCCGCTGGGGTCCCTTGGATCCCCCCTCACTGCAGAGCCTTGCACCCACCGGGGCTTCCAACTGGAGACATTTCTGGAGGGCATGAATCAGCTTTTCACAGCTTGTTAAAAATCTTGATCCTACCTCTTGTTTTCATGCCTTTCAAATCAGGAAATGAGTTTTACAACTTTTCCAGTGGGGCACAGCTGGTGGCCAGGGTCGTAAAGCTGAACTTTATAAATATCTCTTGTTGGGATCAGGGGAAGAGCATTAAAAAGGCAGGGAGAGAGAGAGAGAGAAAGAGAAGGGAAAGGAGCAAAGGCAATAGATAAGCAAGGCAACCTCAGCAGGACGGTGAAGAAGCCCAGCTCAACACCAGCCATGGCCATGCGAGTGCAGAAGATGGGGAATGCTTGGGCCAGGCTTTGCCTGCTGCTCTCCCTCCTCCTCCAGCTGCCAGGCTCCCAGGCCAAATGCTACTTCCAGGCTAAAGGTAAGCGGGGAGGTGAGATGGGAAGGCGCTGACGGGAAGAGGAGGTCTCGGCTTTCCCCAGGGTCAGCGGGGCCCGGCCCTTTGTGCCTGCAGAGTACAAGAAGGGACCGTGCTGAGCTCAGGAGCACGGTCATGGGCCAGTGATGAATGGAAGGAGCAGTCTATAAACCGCAGAACAGCTCCCCAGGGCTCTGGCTGAGAAACAGCTCGCTGGGCCATGGAGAGCTCCTGGCAGGAGCCTGGCTGGGGCCGAGTGTGCAGGACTAGGCACCAAAGGGAGGCGGGCTGCCCATCTTTCCTCTGCTGCCTCCTTCCAGGGCTGCAGAAATGTTCAAACCCTAAGGGGTGCTGGACATGCCCTGTCCAGGGAAGCAAGAGCTCCTTGCCTCTGGCCCAGGTGCCTGGGGCAGTGGGAAGAGCCACAGGGCACAGCCAGGAGAGGGTGGATGGAAGCATCGCCCTTGGTAGACACCTCGGCATCCTGTACCTGTAGCGTGGCTGGGAGACCACCAAGTATCTCTGTACTATGGGGCAGGTGGGAAATTGTGACACCCCAGTTTGAGGGCAGAGGGGTGCCGAAGAGGCTCCCACGTGCCCCAGTGCAGACCCACAGGCGTTCAACATCACCATTTCCTTTGCAGCTCCCTGTGAGTACGAGGGGAAGCAGTTCTCCCTTGGGGAATCGTGGCTGAGCACCAACTGCCTGCTCTGCACCTGCCTGCACCCCATCGGCGTGGGCTGCTGCGAGACGTGAGTGAGGGGCCGAGGGGCACCGGGGGTGGGCTGCCCTCAGCGGTGTGGGGAGGAGGCCCTGTGGGTCTGGAGGCTGTGAGCACAGCACTACCGCTGTCAGAGCCCCATGGGGAGGCCCTGGGGGACAAGGGGCAGAGGTGGGCAGGAGCCCACCAGCATGTGAAAGGTGGTAGGATGAGTTGGGTGGGCAGAAGCAGGGGCCAGGGGTGTCCCAGCATGGTGAGATGCCAGGAGCTGTGGCACAGTTGGCCTGAGCTGGCCTGGGAAACACCCCAGCCGGGGGCGGGTAGCAGCTGGGGAAGCTGCCTGGCCCTGCCAGCAGCCCCCTGGCACCGAGCAGGGGGACCTGACAATGCCGTGCCCTCTCCTGCAGCACTCAGCACCCCATCGACTTCCCCGACTGGTGCGAGGCCCATTATGACTCTCAGACCTGCCAGATCTCGGTGGTGCAGAAGGCCAACCCCAGCCTGCCCTGTGTGAAGAGCATGGAGCACGAGTGGGGCTCGGCTGGCACCCCCGAGCCACTGAGCAACAAGGTGCTGGGCGCGGGGCTGAGCAGATAGAGGCTCGGCAGCACTCCGTGCCCCCCCCAGCATCCTCCTCCCTCCTCCAGAGCACACGTCCTGCATGCTCCAGACCTGCCCCATCCCGTAGAGACGTCACTGCTGCCACCTTCAAGGGAAACCACTATCCACACACTATGGTTCTGAGTTAACGTTGACGCCATAGTGCTGCCACAGCACAGCTTTGCTTCCACCTTCAGCCTCCTGAACCAAACTGGGGCCCCCTCCCCACAACCCCTGCACCCTGTGGGAAGGCAGATCTCTTCCCAGGTGGGTAGGAAACCTAAAGAAAAGGGTACAGGACCAAATTGGTCAGTGGTCTTGTGCTACTGCATCCAGGCTCAAGCTGGGCAGCTCCCACCGCCCCCTGAGCCCCCCCCAACCCTGCATGGCAGCTGCTGGGAGCTCACTGGGGAGCACCATGGGCCTCTGTGCAGCACCCACGCACCCTGGGCAGCCCCTTCTCTGCATGAGGGGCACAACCCACCTCTGGAACCACTAACCCCCTACAACCCCTGGGGCCAGAGGGGTTCCCTGGCGCTGTGACCCAGTCCTAGGCAACACTGCAACAGAGCCAGCTGAGGGCAGGTGCCAGGGCTGGGGAAACCACTAGAAGATGCCCCCAGGGTAGGACCCCCATCCCAGCTATGGGGTAGTGGGGAGGGGAGCTGGGTGCCCTGCTAGGGTTTGGGGAGCTGAAGTAATCTGCACGTGCCAGGGTGGAGCCAGTGGCCCTGACAGCCTACCCCAGTTGGTGCCATGCTGTGCTTGTGCAGAGCCTTGTGTAGATGTTTCTGTTCTTGCAATAAAGGTATTGAACAAAGAGGTCTCCAGCCTGTGACTGTTGTGCAAGGTGGGCTGTCCCCACTCCCAGGCACAGTGTGGGAATAGAGCTTGGGAACAAAACCGTGGGAGACCGAATTTTGCAATTCAGATGTTTTATTAGATTTCCAAGCAAAAAGGAAAAAAATCCTTGAAAGGTTTGGTAGAAATGGGGAGCTGGCTGTTGAGCAGGGGGACTTTCACCCCAGCTCCTGAACACACAGTGCTCATTCCCTCCAGCTCCCCAGCACCCCGAGACCAGCGGGATGCCTTTGCACCCAGGGGCACAGGCAGAGAGCAGCCCAGGCCCTCAGTGCTTCAGTTCCTGACCATCACTATGGTGCTGCAGCAGCACGTGGCGCATCCAGGACACCAGCACATGCTGGGAGAGCAGGGATGGTCCCTGCTGGGGGAGGCTAACGGGGACACTGCATGGGACACCTCTCACAAGAGGCACGACGTGTGCCAGGGCAGGTAGGCAAGCTCCCACCCAGCCCAGGTGGCCACCGTGCCGCACCTGGACACCAGACCTCAGCTTGTGGCGTCTCTCTGTAGGGGCACGACCTTCACCCAAGGCTGGTATGGTGTTTCCCTGGAAGAGGGATCCTCTTCTTTCCCTGGGCTAGGCCTTTTCCTCTAGGAAGCCCCTCATGGGGTAAAGGCACACTCCCTGGGAGGCAGATTTCATGGTGGTGAGTGGTGGGACTTGTACCTTCACCCGGGCAGAAGGGTCTGGCTCCCAGCTGAGGGCCACAGCATGAAGCACCGCAGCAAGCACAGCACCCACAGGTGGGACAGCCTTGCCCAGTGCCCACCAGGTGCTGGGGATGACCCCGAGGGGATGTCGGGGTCCGTGTCCCCCAGCGCCAGGCCTGCCTGCCCTTCCCACACGCCTGCAGCACCGCAGGCCCCTGCCAGCTCTCGCTGCTTCAGATGGTGATGGAGTTTGTGCTGGAGAACTGGGACACGTAGGAAGCCAGAATGGGGTTGGTGGGAAGGACTTTGATGGGCAAGTCCCAGCTGAAAGTGTCCACTTCGATGTGCTCCACCCCAGTCCAGGTGACGGCCTCCGACTGGCTCCCACGGACCAGGCAAGTGTCTGCTGACTCCCCAGAGGTCACAAACTCAAAATGCAGCCTCCACTTGAGGGACACTGTGGGCGAGAAGGGGGGTGTCAGCAGCCAACACCACCAGGGACAGTGGAAGCGGCTGTCTCAGCGCTGGCTGTCCTGGCAAGGGGACATGTAAATAAGGCCACTCATGCAGGCCAGCTCTGTCCCACAGGACACTGCCCTGCAGCGCTGGGGACAGGGAAGCCCTCCCACAGAGGCAAGGAGGGGAACGTCCCTTCCCTGGCTGCCACTCACCAATGTTGGTGGTGAATCCTGGGGTTGAGCTGAGCGGGATGGGCAGGCTGAAGCTGCTCTGGGCTGTGTGCAGGCAGGCCTCCTGATGCCGGGCATGAGTGCTGAAGGACACTGGCTGTCCCCTCCGTCGCTGGAATTCCTCCTGGATGCTCTCCTCTGTCTGCAGGCTCACAGAGAACTGCCAGGCAATCAACACGGTGCTCAATCTCACAGCCTCACACAGCACTGGCACCAAACATTGCGGACCTCTGTTTCCCAAAGGAGCTCAGAACCCTACTTCACAACCCCAAAGGGACCTCACCTGGGTCCCGCACAGCAGCCTAGTGCCACCCAAACCCTTCTCCCTTTCCCCCACCCAAAACCCTTGCCCCTCCCTGCAGTGACCCCGGAGCTACCACTGACCTGCAGACAGGGGATGTCTCCTTCTGAGAAGTTAAAGGTCCCGATGACATCCTCTCCGATCTTATAAACAGTTTTGAAGATGCAGAACGTCCCCACCTTGCCCCGAGTGTTGCTGATGTTGTACAGGTCTGTGCAGCAAGAAAAGGCGGGGAAAGGGTTGCAGCAAGATGAGGTTCTGCCCCATACAGCATGCCCAGCAGATGTGACCCCCATGCCCACTGCCTGGGTGTGAAGGACAGGCCATGGAGGTGGCACTCCCTTTGGGAAATGCATGCAGCAAGCACGATGGAAAGGCACACACTGGATGCAGTATGCTGGGGAGAGGATTTCTCTGGCTGAAGAGCCTGAGACTGGCAGTGAGGAGCCCATGGGGAACTGACCTGAGCAGACCCTGACAGAGCTGCTCCATAGACCCAGTCAGAGCTTTGCTTCGCCAGCAAGAGATCTGTGCAGTGAGCCCTGAGCTGTGCTGCACACCCAGGTTAGGGCACTGGGTTCAAGCAGGGGAAATGACCTACGCAGGCTGCGTCGAGAGGTGGCCACCATCAGCAGCTCTGTCGCCAGGTCTGCCAGGCGAGAGTCCTTCTTCAAGCCCTCCTCCTCCTCCAGGAAGGGGTTTGAGGGTGCAACAGCCTCATCCTGGGGGAACTGGTAATCCTTGAGCCCTGGGGAGAAGGCAAGAGGATCAGTGGAGCAGGGAGCAGCCAGCCCTGTGTCTGCAGGGAGGGCAGCACGTGGCCTTACCGTGCAGCACCAAGACACGGAAGGGAACACGCAGGAGCTTGATGGGGGAGTTGACACGCTGGCAGCCGATGGTCAGCTTGTACACGTACTTCACCGACTGTCCCCGGAAAGAGGGAGGACCATCTATGGGCAGGGTCTCACAGTATGAATCTGCAAGGAGCACAGAAAAGATCACTCTCCAAGGCCAAAAGGAAGCTCCCGAAGCTGCTCCATGCAGGGTCACTGCCTGGGGTTAGGAACAGCAGCAGGGCTGATCAGGGACAGTGTTTGGTGCTTTCTGCTGTTTCTTCTTTCCCCACAGCAAGCCAAGCACATCCCTGGCTTCCCTGCACCAGCGTGCTGCTCCCCACATCACACGCGCCGTCATCCAGACGTTGCTTCCAGCCCATACAACCACACACACAAACTCTGCCTCAAAAGAATGCGAGAGATGTAAAATCCAGGAACACAAACACATGAGCCCTAAACTTACTCATCACGAGTTCAACCTGAATTTGGCCCTGCACGCCCCCTCCGCACGGCGCTTCCGCGATGCAGTCACATGCTGAGGTTCCCTCGGGGCTCAGCACGGCAGAGAGGTGCTGATCAATACCTCATGCCTCTTTTGAGATTCACTTTACACAAACCCCAAACTCAGCAACAAAAATTAGTTTCTTCCTGTGTTTTTCTCGGAAGCCCTGGGTCTCAGTGGCCAAGAAACAATTAAAGAGACCTTCACAACAACCTGTGGCATGCTCCCCTCCACAGACCGGTGACTTGAGACCACAAAGCTTCAGACCCCGAGGCCTCCGAGGTGCCAGGACCTGACTTGACACCACACTGAGCCCCCTCGAAGCCCCTTGGCCACCTCACAAAGCCCAAGGCAGCGCGAAGGCTTCCGCAGCCTTCCCAAACCACACGCTGTGCACCAAGGCAGGCGCAAGCAGTGAACCGTGGAGAGTCTCCTCCTCCCTGGCTCGCCCACCGTGACGCAGATACACCCCGCCGGAGGAAGGGCAGCATCCTGCCGTCCTGAAACCACAGATCCTTCCCCACGTCTGGCTCAGACTAGAAGCTAGGGTTGTGCTTTAAATATAACATCCAGGTTTAAAATAGCGCAACAGTGAGGAAGGAGCAAGCCTGCACCCGTGTGCAGTATCCACGGGCTGTAATACCTCAGAACACAAGGCTGTCCTGCTGCGCTGGGGTGCAGATCACGCACAGAATCACACAGAATCACAAGGCTGGAAAAGACCTTTAAGATCATCAAGTCCAACCGTTCCTGTCCTATGCTAAACCAGATCCTTAAGTACCTCATATACCCTTTTTTTAAACACACCCAGGGAAGGTGACTCAACCCCCTCCCTGGGCAGCCTGTTCCAGGCCCTCACAACTCTTTCAGTGAAAATTTTTTTCCTAACATCTGATCTGACCCTGCCCTGGGGCAGCTTTGTGTCATTTCCCCTTGTCCTATCTCCTGTCACCTGGCTGAAGAGACCATCGCCCACCTCTCTACACCCTCCCATCAGGTAATTTTAAGTGGTGATAAGGTCTCCCCTCAGCCTCCTCTTCTCCAGGCTGAACACCCCCAGCTCCCTCAGCCACTCCTCATAGGATTTGCCCTCCAGCCCCTTCCCCAGCCTGGTTGCCCTTCTTTGGACATGTTCCAGGACCTCAATGTCCTTCTTATGGGGAGCAGCCCAGAACTGGACACAGCACTCGAGGAGGGGCCTCACCAATGCTGAGTCCAGGAGCACAATCACCCCCCCAGACCTACTGGCCACACTATTTCTGATACAAGCCAGGATGCCATTGGCTTTCCTGGCCATGTGGGCACACTGCTGGCTCATGTTCGGTCTGCAGTCACCCAACGCTCCTCAGATAAAACTGAGAACTGCCCTGACAGGGAAGGGAAACGTGTGTTTCCAAGGAAGGAAGCAGACTGTTACGACCCCTTGCACCAGGCTTAACAACAGCATTCATGAGGACCCTCACGCCCAGTGAGCTTAATCTGGGCAGAGACTACCCTCTGTCTGTCCCAGGAGGAAGATGGGCGGTTTGCTACCTGGCCCAGGAATGCTGAGACTCGAGAATTCCCAGCTTCCGTGCACATCCCAGAAGGAAGCACATTCCTGGTGGTACAGATGCCTTCCTTACCCAGCCGCTGTACCCTCCGGCTGGGCTCCCAGCCCGTGTCCAGGCGCTTCCATTTCCTCCCCCTCCCTGTGATCTACCGCATATTTAAAGGTATTACAAAACTGGAGAGGAGGCAGAGGCAGCCACAGAAATTACTTGAGGGCTCGAGAAAATGTTTTACAGTGACAAATTTAAAGAGCTCCGTCTGGGCAGCGTGTCAAAGGGGTGGGGGATGAGTCAACTCCAACATACAGGCACCAAAACAAGGGGAAGATACCGGGGAATCAGATGTCAGCAACTGGAAACAAGGCCTTTTATCAAGTGGCAGCCTGACACCAGCTCGGCTACGTAGGCCAGAGCTGGCTACAGTTTAATAACACGGTACTTTGCTGAAGAATTCAGATTTCTTGGGTTTTGGGGTGGATTTTTATATTATTTTTTTTTGCCTTTCCAAACTAGTGCAGCGAAAAGTCAAAACTTCTGAAAAACAGGAAATGAAGAATTAAGATACACACCCACACAGCCTTAACTCTGCCTCCGCGGAGCTGGCAGGAGCCCCCAGGAATGATCTGCGAGTGCGCCAGCTCCAGTCTCATGTGTGAGGAGCTGCACCGCAGGCTGACAGGGCTGGTGTGAGCAGCCTGGCAGAGCTGGGGCTGCGACAGGGGGGGCTTCAGTGCCAGCACACGCAGTGACACACGCAGCAGCATGGCAGTGACACGCAGTGGCATGGCAGTGACATGCAGTGGCATGGCAGTGATATGCTCAGCGGCATGGCAGTGACACACAGCGGCACGGCAGTGATACGCGCAGTGGCATGGCAGTGACACGCAGCGGCATGGCAGTGATACGCACAGTGGCATGGCAGTGACACGCAGCAGCAGCACTGCAGTGACACGCAGACGCAGCACTGCAGTGTCACGCAGACATATGGCAGAGACACGCAGCTGCATGGCAGTGATACACAGCTGCATGGCAGTGACACGCAGCAGCACTGCAGTGACACGCAGCAGCACTGCAGTGACACGCAGCCACACGGCAGTGACACGCAGCCACACGGCAGTGACACGCAGCCGCACGGCAGTGACACGCAGCAGCAGCACTGCAGTGACACGCAGCAGCAGCACTGCAGTGACACGCAGCAGCAGCACTGCAGTGACACGCAGCAGCAGCACTGCAGTGACACGCAGCCACACGGCAGTGACATGCAGCAGCACTGCAGTGACACGCAGCAGCAGCACTGCAGTGACATGCAGCAGCACTGCAGTGACACGCAGCAGCAGCACTGCAGTGACACGCCGCAGCAGCACTGCAGTGACACGCAGCAGCAGCACTGCAGTGACATGCAGCAGCAGCACTGCAGTGACACGCAGCAGCAGCACTGCAGTGACATGCAACAGCAGCACTGCAGTGACATGCAACAGCAGCACTGCAGTGACACGCAGCAGCACTGCAGTGACACGCAACAGCAGCACTGCAGTGACACGCAGCCGCACGGCAGTGACACGCAGCAGCAGCACTGCAGTGACACGCAGCAGCAGCACTGCAGTGACATGCTGCAGCAGCACTGCAGTGAAACGCAGCAGCAGCACTGCAGTGACACGCAGCAGCAGCACTGCAGTGACACGCAGCAGCAGCACTGCAGTGACACGCAGCCACACGGCAGTGACATGCAGCAGCACTGCAGTGACACGCAGCAGCAGCACTGCAGTGACATGCAGCAGCACTGCAGTGACACGCAGCAGCAGCACTGCAGTGACACGCAGACGCAGCATGGCAGTGACACGCAGCCACACGGCAGTGACACGCAGCCACACGGCAGTGACATGCAGCAGCAGCACTGCAGTGACACGCAGTAGCAGCACTGCAGTGACACGCAGACGTAGCACTGCAGTGACACGCAGCAGCACGGCAGTGACACGCAGACATATGGCAGTGACACGCAGCCGCACGGCAGTGACACGCAGCAGCAGCACTGCAGTGACACGCAGCAGCACTGCAGTGACACGCAGCAGCAGCACTGCAGTGACACGCAGCAGCAGCACTGCAGTGACATGCAGCAGCACTGCAGTGACACGCAGCAGCAGCACTGCAGTGACATGCTGCAGCAGCACTGCAGTGAAACGCAGCAGCAGCACTGCAGTGACACGCAGCAGCAGCACTGCAGTGACACGCAGCAGCAGCACTGCAGTGACACGCAGCCACACGGCAGTGACATGCAGCAGCACTGCAGTGACACGCAGCAGCAGCACTGCAGTGACATGCAGCAGCACTGCAGTGACACGCAGCAGCAGCACTGCAGTGACACGCAGACGCAGCATGGCAGTGACACGCAGCCACACGGCAGTGACACGCAGCCACACGGCAGTGACATGCAGCAGCAGCACTGCAGTGACACGCAGTAGCAGCACTGCAGTGACACGCAGACGTAGCACTGCAGTGACACGCAGCAGCACGGCAGTGACACGCAGACATATGGCAGTGACACGCAGCCGCACGGCAGTGACACGCAGCAGCAGCACTGCAGTGACACGCAGCAGCAGCACTGCAGTGACACGCAGCCACACGGCAGTGACATGCAGCAGCACTGCAGTGACACGCAGCAGCAGCACTGCAGTGACATGCAGCAGCACTGCAGTGACACGCAGCAGCAGCACTGCAGTGACACGCAGCAGCAGCACTGCAGTGACACGCAGCCACACGGCAGTGACATGCAGCAGCACTGCAGTGACACGCAGCAGCACTGCAGTGACACGCAGCAGCAGCACTGCAGTGACATGCAGCAGCAGCACTGCAGTGACACGCAGCCACACGGCAGTGACATGCAGCAGCACTGCAGTGACACGCAGCAGCAGCACTGCAGTGACATGCAGCAGCACGGCAGTGACACGCAGCAGCAGCACTGCAGTGACACGCAGCAGCAGCACTGCAGTGACACGCAGCCACACGGCAGTGACATGCAGCAGCACTGCAGTGACACGCAGCAGCACTGCAGTGACACGCAGCAGCAGCACTGCAGTGACACGCAGCAGCAGCACTGCAGTGACACGCAGCCACACGGCAGTGACATGCAACAGCAGCACTGCAGTGACACGCAGCAGCAGCACTGCAGTGACACGCAACAGCAGCACTGCAGTGACACGCAGCAGCAGCACTGCAGTGAAACGCAGCAGCAGCACTGCAGTGACACGCAGCAGCAGCACTGCAGTGACACGCAGCCGCACGGCAGTGACACGCAGCCACACGGCAGTGACACGCAGCCACACGGCAGTGACATGCAGCAGCAGCACTGCAGTGACACGCAGCAGCAGCACTGCAGTGACACGCAGCAGCAGCACTGCAGTGACATGCAGCAGCAGCACTGCAGTGACACGCAGCAGCAGCACTGCAGTGACACGCAGCTGCACGGCAGTGACACGCAGCCACACGGCAGTGACATGCAGCAGCAGCACTGCAGTGACACGCAGTAGCAGCACTGCAGTGACATGCAGACATATGGCAGTGACACGCAGCAGCAGCACTGCAGTGACATGCAGCCACACGGCAGTGACATGCAGCAGCACTGCAGTGACACACAGTAGCAGCATAGCAGTGACACACAGTAGCAGCACTGCAGTGACACGCAGACATATGGCAGTGACACGCAGCTGCATGGCAGTGATACACAGCTGCATGGCAGTGACACGCAGCAGCAGCAGCACTGCAGTGACACGCAGCAGCACTGCAGTGACACACAGCAGCTGCATGGCAGTGACATGCAGCAGCACTGCAGTGACACGCAGCTGCATGGCAGTGACATGCAGTAGCAGCACTGCAGTGACACGCAGCAGCAGCACTGCAGTGACACGCAGCCACACGGCAGTGACACGCAGCTGCATGGCAGTGACATGCAGCAGCAGCACGGCAGTGACACGCAGAAGCACTGCAGTGACACGCAGCCACATGGCAGTGACACGCAGCTGCATGGCAGTGACATGCAGCAGCAGCACGGCAGTGACACGCAGAAGCACTGCAGTGACACGCAGCCGCATGGCAGTGACACGCAGCTGCATGGCAGTGACATGCAGCAGCAGCAGCACGGCAGTGACACGCAGAAGCACTGCAGTGACACGCAGCCGCATGGCAGTGACACGCAGCAGCACTACAGTGAAACGCAGCAGCAGCACTGCAGTGACACAGGCAGTGACATGCAGCGGCATCGCACGCCACACATGCATTGGGTGTAATCACACAACTAAGTGGAAAGACTGTAATGGAAAGGACATGGAACTTCATGGAAGTGTCAAAGAGCTTGTGTCCTTCCTGTGGAGCTGCTGCCAAGCCGCTAGTGCTGGTGTCACCAGCAGACAAGAGAGAGACACACACAATGTCACTGGGAAGGACAGGCCGTTGGTAGCTTAGCTGGGGGCTGGACAGCTTCTGCCTGCAAAGCCAATGCAGGAGGAAATCCTCTCAATCCATCCCAGCCACCTGGAAGATGGGCTGTAGTCACTGATCTCTTCTCCCAGAGACTGCAGAGCATGCCTAAGATGCTCCAGGAAACAAGGTATCCGCCTGCTCCTGGGGAACAGGTGCTACAGCCCCAGAGCTGCCAGGAGAATTCAAGTGAGCCCTAAGCCAGCTGAGATTTCTGCCTCCTCCTCCCTACCACTGCTATTTTGAGCGGGGACCTGGGCTCCAACGCAGCAGGACCAGCTCCCTTCCCCTGTATGCAGCTGCACAACAGTAAGTTAATAATTCAATGTGCCCAGACAATAGGCTTTGCAGCCCCAGGCAGCACTGTTCCATTCCGCCAACCACACAGCCAAGCCAGGCTGGTTTCACCCTGCCCACCTGTCCCTCCAGCCAAGCCCATCCAAGCCTAAAACAGCAGAGGAGAACCCAGCTCCAAAACCAGCACATCACACCCCACAGCTCCTTGGTCTCACTTGCAGCTCTGCTCTTGCCTCCCCTAAGCTCAGTGCTCCAGCACAGCTCCCCCCAACACAGGTACTGTCTCTGCTCTGCAGCCTGAGAGGTCTCTGTCGACTGTTCCCAGCAGATCCCTGGGACAACCTGAGGAAGCTGCCCACATGCAGCCAGCAATGCCCTAACATTACACTGCTGCTGGACTGTGGGCAGCTGGAACCCAAGGGAGATCTGGCACACACTGACAGGCTGGGTGACACAGCCCCAGACCCAGAGGCAGCAGCAGCACACACTCCTATTTTCACAGCTGTCCCATCAGGTAGAAGAAGCTGTCTGGACAGCAGAAATCAGTTGCTGTAGATTCCTTGTGAAAACATTGAAAACTTGTCTTTTAACAGCAAAAAGGAACATAGTGATGTAGGGGAACTTAAAGGGGACCCACTGAGAGAATACCCTTGGAGGGTTTTGGAGACACAGAGCGCTCTCAGCAGAGATGATGAGAAATGCTCGCTTTTACAGCAGAGTAACAGGGAGAAGACTCTGATCTCCACAGCCTGAAGAGGTCGCGCAGACCTTTGGAAGACAGCAGCCTAAAACCCAAGAACACTCCCATGAGGCTGAAGAAATAAAGGCAAGGAGTTGCAGGTGTGTCTAGCATTCCTTCAGCGGCAGCCAGGTATTTCACGCCTTGCAGCTACACAAGGGCAGAGGGCACGTGCCAGGGGTAGGACTAAGGGCACACACTGCAGCACACACCCCTCCTATGCTGGAGAACAGACTCTGGGTGACGTAGCCATCCCTCAGCACTCATGCTCCCAGTGAAGCACCTCGCCTTTCCCCCAGCACCAGGGTCTTCCACCTGCAGGACTGAGGTCTGCAGAGCCAGCCTGGAGAGCAGGGCTCCCCGAGGCCAGGGGAAGGTAAGACACGACTCACAGGACTTTGACTCCCCAGGATCCAGTCGCAAGTCACAGAAGAGAATCTTTGGTGGAGTGGACAGGATACACTGACCTCGCTCTCCTGGAAGAGAAGAAGAACCATGTGAATGCTGCCCAGCCAATGTGCGCTGTGTGGGGAACAACTCACTGTGCCCAGCCAGCTGAGCTTTAGCCTCCTGGGGAAGAATGGGATGGAGAAGGGGTTGAAGATTACATCTGTCTTGCCCCAGTCAGATGATGAGACATACCCTGAACAGCTGGACAGACAACCCTCATGTTTCCCCCTAAACATTGATCTATGTGCTAACTGAGTCCTGCCGCAGCCACCACTACAGAGTCACCCCACAGCTAAAGCAACATGGACCTCCTGCTGGCTTCTCCCTGTGCTGCTCCCCAGACTCATGTTACAGCCTGCCTGACTCCTCGCTGCGCTCTCCCTGTCCTTACCCAGGGTTAGGAGTAGCACTCACCTCTGTTGGGGACGAAGACTGTCTCGTTCTCTGCCTGCACGTCGTGCTTGCTGCCGTCAGAAGGAGGGAGCGCTACCCGGTTCTCGCTGGCGTGGAACTGGCAGTGGATCTGGGCGCTGGCCCACGCCAGCATCTCACTGAGAGCAAAGAGAGCAACAGTCATGTCTGTGAGTGAAACCCGGACTACAGGCACAAAGTGACACACAGAGAACAGTCCCAGGCACCTCTGGTGACCACACAACCATCGGGGAAGTGGGCAGACCCCACAGCAACAAACATCCTCAGTCTGGGTTCAGCTGTCCATGCCCACAGAACCCACAGCTGTCCCGGCCCCACGCTCAACACTCCTCAGGGCGAGCAGGACAGACATGCTCCCTCCTCACAGCACCTTCCCGCTCAGGAACACCACCTTTTGGTTGTGTCAGAGCAGAGGAGGATGCTTCTGGGTCCTCCATAAGGACCTGTTTTGTCCTTATGTCAGTGAGGATTCGCTGAGAGCTATGGGGGGGAGGGGTGGAGGTGTTGTTCTGGCCCCTCTGTATGCAGCCACCAGAACGGGCTGCATCCATCCAGCATGAAGAACAGCCTCATGGTTTGGGCCCTGCTATGACCTCAGCCATTCCACGGGGCACTTCCCATGGCATTAATGACACCTTTCATTTTTCAAAACACTAATCTGTTTGTATTTCAGCAGCAGTCTCGTTAATTTAGCCAGCTCCTCAGGCATTTTCTAAGATCATGATCGGATTAGTAAGCAGTGACACCAGTTTTAGGTGGCACAGGGTTGGGTTTTTTTTTTTTTTTGTGGCACACAGGTATCTCCTGATGTGACACATCAGAGCAGTTAAATGTCTAGACAAACCAGAGAAAGAGGCGTGCAGCATTCATCCCAGCTGACTAATGCTGTGCTATTTGATCTTCTCTGTGTGCTGCCTGTACCTGAGCACGCGTTGCTTAGTCTACCCAGTTACCTCTATCCCTGCAACTGCAGTGCTGCATCCTCACAAGTACCAGCCTGGCTTCCCCCTAAGAGCTGCCACAAGGTTTTCTGTCATAAGCTATCTGCTATATGGGAACAGATAAACGCTCATGCTTAAGAGACAATGTTTACTGCTACTTTTACACAAACTCAGCATGATTACAGTACTGTCAAGCACCACATTTTGAATCCTACATGACCTCTAAAGGTCCCTTCCAACCTACAGCATCCTGTGATTCTCTGCTTATTTTCAGCACTGCCCAGCAACATGTCACTGCGCTGGTTTCTTTTCTTTTTGACCAGCAGACCTGGCTTGGCCAGCTGGCAGGGCACAGAAGGACCCTGCACTGGTGCTGAGGTCACTTCCTTCCTCTCTCACCTCCCAGCCTTACAATTCCTGCAGCCCACAGGGACCATGCTCTAAGCAACCTCTGGGCAGAAGAGCTCTGTTTCCTGTACACCTTGCAGGGCACAATCAAATTAACTCTGCCAGTCATTTACTGTCTTTGGGTTCCGTCCCTGCACTTGAAATGTGTGTGTGTGTGTGTGTGTGTGTGTGTGTGTGTGTGTGCCTCAGCCAGCCCCAAAAGCTTCCACCCCCAACAGCCTACCTGCCTGCTGCAGGGGCTGGGCTTTGATCTGGCTCCTGCCTTTGTGCAACCCACAGCTTTAATTCCCAAACCACCCATCCCTTTGCTGTTGCCACTCGTATGACTTAACCAGGTCTTGCCAGTTCAGCCACCCGCTTTTTTTTTTTTTTAATTTAAAAAACTTTCCTTTTTTCCCAAGAGGCAGTTTTCTGCAGAACATGACACACCTGAAGTTCCCAAATGAAGCTCCCATGACTGAGCTGCAAAGCTCCAGAGCGGCTCCACCTGGTGCCTTTGCAGTCCCTGGTGTTTCAGAGCTGGGGAAAATGGCACTGTCACTGCACATGGCAAAACGTAATGCTGCTGCCACAGCTGCACTTGGAAGCTGAGCTTGGCAGGCAGAAGGAACCAGGAAGAAAAGATGGGAAGTGAAGGAAGGCAATAAATAAAAGGACCCCTACAGTGATAAGAGTCTGCTTTGCTCCTGCTGAGACTGAGAGCACTGGAAGTGGGTCCACCAAAACAATCATGTGTCTAGATGCTGAATCTGACAGAACTGGAAACAGACACTTGCCAGGAAGGGCTCAAGATCACAGAATCACAGAATTGTAGGGTTTGGAAGGGACCTCCAGAGACCATTGAGTCCAACCCCCCTGCTAAAGCAGGTTCCCCAGGACAGGTCACACAGGGAGGTGTCCAGATGGGTCTGGAATCTCTCCAGAGAAGGAGACTCCACACTCCCCTGGGCAGCCTGTCCCAGGGCTCTGTCACTCTCACTGTGAAGTTCTTCCACATAGTGGTGTGAAACTTCCTGTGCTCCAACTTGAGGCCACTGCCCCTTGTCCTGTCCCCACAAACCATTGGAAAGAGGCTGGCCATTTCCCCCTGTGTCCCATGATGACGAGGACACAAGTGGGGATGAGAAAGCACTCTCCACCCCTGGAGAATCAGATAAAGCCACACACTCAGCGGACATGAAGGCTTTGGGTGACAACTTGTGATGTGGAGTCACCCCCTGTGAGCCAATAAAGGAAGCTCCCATCTTTTTGCATTTCCTCAACACCTGTTTTGGCTGCAAAAATGATAAGGGGAGCGGCAGTGCTCAAAGGCTGAGCCACAGAAAATGCTGCCACAGAAGGCTGCCTCTTCCTTGCTCTAGGCAGTGCTCAGCCCTTTGCCTGCCAGCTTTGGAGGCTGGGATCACACAGCACACTGCCATGTAAGAAGTAGTGACGTCGTCTGGATGCTGCCCTTTGAGGCTGTCACTCTGGTGTAACGAGATATCCTACTTCAATAGCCAGTTTGGCTTCAGTTCCTGGCAGTAGCCCTGTCACTGGGGGCTCACCTGAGGGAAGGCTAGAGCATCTCTACCTGCATACTTCTTCCCTAGTCTCTTTCTTGGGGGCAGAGAACCAAAATAATTACCACAAGTTGCAGCCCTGACATAGTGATGATGTAAAGCACCTTAAGGGAGTACCTCGGGCTGGGAAGTCACCGGTAGCTGAGCTGGCACCATTGCCCCACAACCCAGCCATGACAACATTGAGCCGCTCGGGAGGGAGGGAGGGCCATTCTCTCTGGAGGGCTGAGGCCGGCCTGCCACCATGCAGAGAAGGGCCCAGCGGTGCAGGCTGCCATACCTGCTGGCGGAGGTCGACGAGGCTGACAATGGGTTGGTGAAGGTGATCACACACTCCAGCATCTCCCCTGCCAGGAAGACGGGCCCACGGCCCAGCTTGGCCAGCACCTCGATCATGGCTGGATAGCCCTGCAGCACACCTGCCAAGAGAACCAAAGCAAACCCAAAACGATGGCGGGCATGGAGAGAAGGCTGCGTGCTGCGGCCAGGCGGGAATGGCCACAGCCAGGCCAGGCACACGCATACGGGGGGGGGGGGGGGGGCGAGGGTGAGCCCCGGGACACAGCCTGCACGGGGGCCAGGGACTGCCAGGGACGGACGGGACACACACAGACACACGGAGGGGGGGCGCAGGGCCGCCCCCAGCCAGGGCCGCAGGCCCAGCCCTGATCACAGGCGCGCACAAGGCCCCAGACGGCCGTGGGGCTCGGGAACGGGCCGTGGGGCTCGGGAGGGCCCTGCCGCCCGCAACCCGCCCAGCTCAGCGGCGGCCCGACCGCAAACACGCAACGAGCACCAGGCGGGACAGGGACGCGGGACCGCACGGGGACCGCAGCCCCCCGGCCGCCCCAGCCCCACTCACCGTCCGCACAGGCCCCACTCGCCGCCCGGCGCCGCTCTGAGTCCGGCTTCCGAGCGCTCGGTGGCTCTCCCAACACACTCGGCGAGGCTCGGGGACCGCTCGGAAACTCTCGGGTGCCGCTCGGCACCGCTCGGGACCGTCTCGGAAACTCTCGGGGCCGGCTCGGCAACGCTCGGGCTCTGTCCGTCAGCATTCGGGCTTGGCTCGGCGACGCTCGGTTTCGTTTCGTCACCGCTCGGGCTCGGCTCGGCAGCGCTCGGGCGCCGTTCGTCACCGCTCGGGCTCGACTCGGCAGCGCTCGGGGCTGGGCTCGGTAATTCTCGGTAAACCGCTCGGGCGGCGCTCGGTGACGTTCGGGAGCTCTCGGAACCCGCTCGGCTGCACTCGCCCGGCCACCCCGGGGATCGCAGGTCGCGCCGGCGCGCGGGGCACCGTGCCCCGGGGGCGCGGGCGGGGCGGGGCGGCGCGCGCCGTGAAGAGGGCGCGCGCGGGGCGGGGAGGGGGCGCGGTGATGGCGGCGGCGGCGGAGGAGGAGGCGGCGGCGGCGGGGCCGCTGGTGCGGCGGTACGAGGGGGCGGCGCGGGGCCGCGGCGTGGCGGCGGCCGGCTGGCGCGTCTGCCTGGCGCACCGCTTCGAGGAGCTGCGGCACCCCTACGGCGCCGGCGATATATCGCTCCACGACGTCCGGCGGCACGTCGGCCTCGCCTTACGGTACGGCGGGGGGAGCGGGGAGGGGGGGGGGGTGACACACCGAGAACGTCCCGGAGCCAGGCTGGGGGGGGAAGGGGCGTGGGAGCACCGCGCCGCGCAAGGACCCCCCGGCGGTCCGGTCCGGTCCGGGCGGCCGGCCCCGGGGAGGCACCGCTGCGCGGAGGGCAGAGTCCGGCGGGTCGCGGAAGCTGGAGGCGGCAGCTCTCTCTCTGCCCTTGGCGCCGGGAGCCATGGTGCAGCCTGGCCGGAGCTGGTGGCGCCGAAGGGGCTGTGAAGGGCTTGGGCGGGGGTGGTGGTGAGGGGGCGCCCCCGCCTCCCCCTCCCCGGTGCCCGAGCCTCGCTGCCGGCGGCCGTCAGCGCTGCTCCTGGCCTGGCCGGCGCCGGCCCCTTGCATAAGGCGCCCTTGGGCAGATGGAGAGTAAAGTCTAGCTTAGCTGGGAGGGGCTTGGGAACCGGGGCTTCTCCTGTCGGTGCGCTGGGGAGAGCTGGGAGTCCCCCGGACCGGCGTGCCTGGGGAGCAGCGCGGCGGCTCGGACCTTTGCACCGCGGCCGGGGTGCTGGCCGTGTTCGCCTGAACCTTGGAGCCGAGGGCAGCGGGAGTCGCTCCCTCGTGCTGGCGTCCTGTCTCCTCACCTCCATTTCCCGAGCCTTTTCCTGCACGGTGTCCTGGGAGGCCGCCGCTTGCCGAGCCAGTTCCTGCGAGGCCTGATGATGGGGCAGATAGCGGACCGCTTCGGGGTGCGAAGCGTGCTGGGCTGGCCCCAGACATCCTCGTGTCCTGTCCATCCTCCTCCCCCCACCCCCCGGGGCAACGTCGCCCCCCCCCCCCCCCCCCCCCCCCCCCCCCGGTGCAGCATCCCCCCCCCCCCGCCGGTGCAGCATCCGCCCCGGTGCAGCGTCGCCCCCACCCCACCCCGGGGAAACGTCGCCCCCCCCCCTCCCGGGTGCAGTGTCGGCCCCCCCCCGCCCGGTGCGGCGTCGCCCCCCGCCCCGGAGCAGCGTCGCCCCCCCCCCCCCCCCCGCCCCGTGTGCAGCGTCGCCCCCCCCCCCCCCCCCCCGCCCCGGTGCAACGTCGCCCCCTCCCCCCCCCCCCGCCCCGTGTGCAGCGTCGCCCCCTCCCCCCCCCCCCGCCCCGTGTGCAGCGTCGCCCCCTCCCCCCCCCCCCGCCCCGTGTGCAGCGTCGCCCCCTCCCCCCCCCCCCCCGCCCCGTGTGCAGCGTCGCCCCCTCCCCCCCCGCCCCGTGTGCAGCGTCGCCCCCTCCCCCCCCGCCCCGTGTGCAGCGTCGCCCCCTCCCCCCCCGCCCCGTGTGCAGCGTCGCCCCCTCCCCCCCCGCCCCGTGTGCAGCGTCGCCCCCTCCCCCCCCGCCCCGTGTGCAGCGTCGCCCCCTCCCCCCCCGCCCCGCCCCCCGCTCCCCGGTGCAGCATCCCCCCCCCCCCCCCGGTACAGCATCCCCCCCCCTCCCCCCCCGGTGCAGGCCTGGGCATCAGGGGAGGGAGAGCGTGGGTCGCCCGTGGTGGAGGAAGGCCGCAGGAAACGCTGCCGTGGCAGGTCAGGGTTGAGTTGAGCCTGTTGGGAAGCATGGGGTGCTGCTGGAGAGGAGAGGTGGTCAGCTCTGTGCTTGGTGGAGGGTGTCGGGGGGGGGGGGGGGGGGCATTCCTGGCCTGCTCTCGCTGGGGTCTCCTGATGGAAGCGGCTTGTTTCGATCCTAGAAAAGGGTTTTCAGGGCTTTTCAGCAGGAAGCTGGTAGTCAAACCGCTGTGTCTTCCCCATGTAAAGCTTAGGAGGCAGTTTTGGATCCCAGAAATACTTGTGCGTGGCAAAGCTTTGTTGGCAAGGAGACTCCAGCTGAGGGAGCGAAGGGGAAGAAGGGCCGGAGCAGCAAGAAATACCTGCTTGAGTTGAAATTAAAAGCTGAGAGTGGTGGTGTTGGCTGGTGAAGGGCACCAAATGCAGGAATCCGGGGGTGTGTGGGAAGCTGCGTGCTCCTGGTGTTGGTGGGTACCGGCCAGTCTGCCCAGCGGAGGCAGCCAGCGGCTGGTGCTGCAAGGAAGCCTGGAGCTTGGTCCCATGGCTCGGCTTGTGGGTCATAGCATGGTTTGGGTTGGAAGGGACCTAAAAGATCACCATGTTCCAATCCACCTGCCATGGGCAGGGACACCTCTCACTAGAGCAGGTTGCCCAAAGGCCCATCCAGCCTGGCCTTGAGCACTGCCAGGGAGGGGGAAACCACCACTTCCCGAGCAGCTTGTGTCAGTGTCTAACCACCCGCACAGGGAAGAATTTCTTCCTAATGTCCAATCTAAATCTACCCCCTTCCAATTTAAAACCATTCCCCCTCATCCTGTCACTACACACCCTTCCAAAAAGTCCCTCTCCAGCTTTCTTGTAGCCCCTTCAGTGACTGAAAGGCCGCTAAAAGATCTCCCTGGTGCCTTCTCAGAGCTGAACAACCCCAACTCTCTCAGCCTGGATCTGAACCTCTGGAACCTTGCACGGTGGCATGTCCTCCCCCTGATGACCCGTGATGACCCCTCACACACACTGTCTCTCTCTCCTGTGATAGGGATGCTGGGAATGTGGCATGGCTTGGAGCATCAGGCGCAGAGTCAGGTGTACAGGTGTTCAGCCAGGATGGCTGGGGAGTACCTTGGGATTCTGTGTGTCCTCAGCTGTGGCAGCCTGGGGCCTGGCAGAGAAGCCACTGTGCCCTAGTTTGACGTGTTGTGTTGTTAAACCTTTGGCTGATGGGTGTCCTTTCCTGCAGCCCCTGCTGCCAGGGGCATGGCCGGGAGCATTGACCGCCCTGGGGTGTTGACCACCCTGCAGTGGGTGCCTGTTGCCCTGGAATGGGGGTGTCACAGCACATCTAGAATGGCAGGGTGTTGTCTGGACAAGTTCTAATTCGGCTGCCAACTCTAAGGGAAATAAATGCCCTCTGGCCCTGGCAGGCCTTTTAGTGCTGCAGCTGTGGGCGAGCTGCTGAAATCCAGCAATTGGGCATCAAGCACCTTCTCACAGATTCACAAGGTTGGAAAAGACCTTTAAGACCACCAAGTCCAAATGTTCCTGTCCTATGCTAAATCATGCCCTTAAGTACCTGCTCTGCCCTTTTTTTAAGCACATCCAGGAGTGGTGACTCAATCCTCATCCTGGGCAGCCTGTTCCGGGCCCTGACAGCTCTTTCAGTGAAAATCTTTTTCCTAACATCTGATCTGTCCCTGCCCTGGGGCAGCTTTGTGCCATTTCCCCTTGTCCTGTCTCCTGACACCCTGGCTAAAGAGATCACTGCCCACCTCTCTACACCCTCCTGTCAGGTAATTGTAGGTGGTGATAAGACCTCCCCTCAGCCTCCTCTTCTCCAGGCTTCTCCCCTGGCTGGGACTATGCAGGGAAAGGCTAGGAGGGGAGCAGTTTGCAATTGAGATGGCAAACAGCTCAACTGGGGCGGTGGTTGGCTGTAGATCCCAAACCTCTCAGGTGTTGCGTGCTCCTGGAAAATCTATTTTGTGAAATCCCTGTGTCACCTCCTTTCCAAGGAGCCAGGATGTCACACCAGGCCATGCTGCAGCTCTGCGTGGGCACCTTATTTCCCATCACCAGAAACCTGCTGGGGAAGCAGCTGGGTTGGTTCTCTGATGCTGGGCTAATAAAAAAAGTAATTTCCTTGAGAGAGAGAGCTAGCACGCTGCCAAAGCCTTGCCTTGGCAGGGTGAAGCTGGGGCTGTCTCAGCTCGGAGAAGAGCAGTTGCAGCAGATGTAGCTTGAAGATAACAGCAGGCCCTGATTGATCTCGGGCAGTCCTGCAGGACAGGCTGGTTCTTTGTGGTGCCCTGGACCTCTGCAGGCAAAATATCCTTAAACAGTCAAATGGGAAGCGAGTCTGTAGGAATGGGAGCTGGCTGCAGTCAGGTCCTGTGAGATTGCAGCCTGGAAGATCACCTTCAGAGGCATTTGGGGACCTTTAGATGTCAGTGGGTAGGGGTGACTGTCCAGTGGCCAGGCAGCAGAAAAGGCAAGCGTGGGTTGCTTTTTCTGGGGAAGAGTGTGTCAGAGCTGGGCTTGTCATGGGAGAGCTTTTTGCCCTTGCTCCTGAGGGGGTTACGTGTCCCAGGAGGATTAGTGCTCACCTACTGCCCTTCACCTGGGCTCTGCATCCTGTGACCTATCTGCTTGGGATGGGCTGTGTGCTCCCGGCTGGGGTGAGGCGGCTTTCTCCTCTCAGCAGGACAGCATGAGTGCTCAGGGATGCTACCCACCACGGGGGCTACTGTGCCCCCACTGCCCACCCTGCACCCCAGGCTGTGGAGCAGCCTGTCTGTTTGCCAGGGGAAGTTCATCAGCTTCTTCTGGACAGGCTGCTGGTTCCCATAAGCTAATCACCTCTATATGGGAGATTTAACTTGGGGTGGCTTGTTAGCAAAAGCCAGTCCTTTATGAGAGCTGACTCAGAGCCCAGCCCTACTCCTCTTGCCTGCAGTGGTGCTGGTGTACCTGGGCGCAGCTGTGCCCCTGTTTGGGTGTCTCTTGGTTCCCAGGCTTTTGGGTGGGATACTACCTGGAGTGCAGTGCCAGTGTGGGAATGGAAGTGCATCCCTTCCCTGGGATCCTGCGAGCTGCAAGCAGCAGACATCATCTTTTTCAGGGCAGCGCTGCCCTGTGCCACCTGCCTCCAGGATGTGGCACTGGGATGCAGAGGGTTGTGTGTGACAGTGGGTGTGATGTGGAGGAGCAAGACTCATCCCTGGAGCAGCCTGCGTCTTCTATGGGCTTGTGCCTCTGCTCGCAGGCCTTCCATAGCAGGACATGCCCCGTCAGTCATGGAGGTGGTGGTAGTCCTTATGCATGTTCCCAGTTCTCTGTGGGCATCTGGGAAAGCTGCCAGCATGAGCCAGGAGCCCTGCTTTTAGGTAGCGGGGCACTGTTCATGCTGTGCCCTTGCAGGCAGCCATAGCTACCCGAGCTCTGCTTGCTGACTGAAGCACGCTGCAGATGGATGGCAGGGGCTGCTGTGCCACGTGCCCTGGGACACCTGCTCCTGTTGTACATCCCTGCGAGTGGGGCAGCCACAATGTGTGCTGGTCACCTCCTGCCCAGTGACGCCTGCGCTCGTCCTTTCATGTGTCTTTCCCTTGCAGATACTTCAGGTGGTGGTACAAGAAGACCCGCATAGAGAAGAAGTCTGCCTTCATCGACCTCCTTTGCGCTGTTCCTCTGCAGCAGATCTATGGTCAGCCTCTTGTTTTGGGCACTGGGGTGGTGCAGTGCCCAGTGTGCTGCATGGACAGGGATTTGCGTGAGCCCATCAAGGGGCTAGAGGAAGGGGAGCAGGTCAAGGAACTGCAGGGGTGCAGGTAGTGCCGTGGGGCTCCCAGAGCTGCGGGAAAGGTCCTTGGGCCAGACCCCACCATGAGGGGTGCTAATTTCTGGTGTCTTTGCCAGGGTGCCCGCTGGGCGGGATCGGGGGAGGCACTATCACCCGCGGCTGGCGCGGCGAGTTCTGCCGCTGGCAGCTGAACCCTGGCATTTACCACTACGAAACAGTCATCGCTGACCAGGTAGGTGCAGTGGGGTCTGCGAGGGGTGCATGTGGTGCTGCAGCAGCCCTGCGTGGTTGAGGCACCTGCTTTTGGGCTAGTCTCACTTGTTCCACGTGCTCCTCTCCTCCCCAGTTCACGGTGTGCCTGCGTTGCAAGGGGCAGACGGTTTACCAGCAGGTCTTGTCTGTGGAAAGACCCAGCACTCTTCAGGGCTGGAACTGGGGCTACTGTGGCCACTATGCCTTCTACCATGCCCTGTACCCCCGTGCCTGGATGGTCTATGATCTTCCAGGGCAAAACGTGGTGCTCACTTGTCGCCAGGTCTCTCCTGTCATCCCCCATGACTACACGGTAAGGAGAGGATGGCTTCATGGTGGTTGCAGCCTGTCCCATGGGATTGCTGGGCCAGACCACGCTGTGGCAGCCTGGCTCCTATGGGGCAGGTTGGCAGGCGTGCGGCAGAGCTGCCTGTCAGGGTGGGTGCAGGGGGTGCAGGAGGGGCAAGGATTGGCATAGCAGAGACAGGGCTGTACTGTGTGGTGCTTGATGGGCCCCACTTTGGTGGCAGAGCCTTGGAGCTGGTGAGTTTCTGACCCCTGAGCGCTGCCTGTGCACCCAGGGGTGCTGTGCTGGAGGAGTTCCTTCTCCTTTCTGCCCAGATCAGTGCTACTTGGGGGCAGACAGGCTTCCCACCCCATCCATGTTCTCTCCCAGCCCGGTCTGTTCTGTCCTAAGACCCTGTCCCTAGTACCAGATGTGTGGCATCAGGACTCTGGAAAGCTTTGCCTGTCCTGGGACAGTTGGTGCTGGAAGGGTTATTCCTTTTTCCTTGTGCTTAGCTCTGGCAGCTGCTCCTTTCCTCTCTGACCTGGGCTTTGACTCTTTGTACTGCTTGTTCCCTGCCTTTGGCTTTGTCCTGTGACCATGCCAGCTCCTGTTCACCCAGCATAGGAGGTCCAGAGCTGTGGCCTTGCTGGCCAGAGGTTCCAGCAGTAGTGTTTTGGGAAGCCTCCAGCAGGTACTCCCCGGCTGGTTTATTGGCTGGGCGTTCCTGAGAGTATTTTAGCTGGCTTCTGCCTGCCATCCCTGAGGGAAGAGCTGCCTGTGAGCTGGGCTTTCCCAGCTGGGCTTTCCCAACACTTCCCCTGTCTCTGCTCAGCAATGCTCCTAGGCAGGAGGAACCCCCGCAGCAATGCGGAAGGTCTGGACCGCAGCAAGGGATGCCTCTCCACTCCTGCATGCTGCTCCTGCTGGCTCACAGCCCCAGGCGAGGGCGGCAGGCGCTGCTGACATGCCTGACCTTCCTCTTACCCCAGCGAAGCACGTGAGCCTGTATCAACCTGCTGAGCAGATGAGTGGTGAAGACACCTGTCTGAGCCTTAGTCACTGCTTGCCTTCTGTGCCTTGCCCGGTGTGGGGCTTGCTAGCCCAGGGTTTGTGAATTTCTGCATTGCCTGCATCCCAAATTCCTCTGCCCCTGCCCCCCAGCTTGGCAACAGGCTCTGAGGCCGAGTTGCTCCCGGTGCTCTTGCTCCTGCTGTGTCCTGTGTGGTCTCCCCAGCAGCAGGAGAAGTGATGCTCTGACAGCTAGCTGTGGAGCACCAGCCCTACGTGCACTATTATCTCCCTCTACCAGGACTCCAGCCTGCCTGTGGCGGTGTTCATCTGGGAGGTGGAGAACGGGAGGGATGAGGATGTGGATGTCTCCATCATGTTCAGCATGCAGAATGGCACAGGAACGAAGGAGGACAGGGGTGGAGGGCACTGGAACGAGCCCTTTGCTTTTGAGAAGGAGGGCGAGCGGGTGGCTGGAGTCCTGCTGCATCACTGCACACATGTGAACCCCTTCACCCTGGCCATCTCTGCCCGGGAGAAGGTAAAGGGGTTGGCATGGGTGGTGTGGCTTCTACTGGGGGGATTGTACAGCCCTGCTGAATGGGGGGTGAGGGGAGATGGGATTCTGTTTCCAGGCAGCTGGTAAAGGGGATGTGTGCAACAGTTTGGGGTCAGCACCGGTCCTCAGCACTTGCCTGACTGCTGGAACAGGGGTTGGGGATGTGGCTTCACTGAGGGCACCTTCTTTGGGGGCGGGTGCCAGGAGAGAAGCTGTGGGTGAGACTTGCAGGCTAGCAAGTGAGTAGATTTGGCGTCAGCAGCGTGCAGGGAGTGAGTGTGGGGTCCTGGAGCTGTTGGGGTGGGTGTGGGGGGAGGCTGTGTCTGCCCCTCAGAAGTACCAGCCCCTGATGATGCTCTTCCTTTCCACAGCCGGGCACAGGAGTCACCCACCTCACGGCATTCAATCCCGCGGGATCGGGTAGGGAGGTGTGGCAGGACCTCCTGTGGGATGGCAGGCTGGATTGCCCCACTGGTGAGTACCTCTGTCCTCTGTGGGGAGGGGTGGAGAGAGAGCTGGGGCAATGAGTGGCCATACTGGCTGCAGGGCACCCAGACAAGGGTGGATTTGCCTTCCTCCAGCCACCTTAGTCTCTTGGTGGTGCTGTGGCTCGTTCCTAGGCTTAGGGTGTATCCACATTTCCCATTACTAGTCACACTGACCTTGTTGCAGTTCTCCAAAAACTGTTAGCAGCACTCTGGGGTTGTCCTCAACTATACTGGAGAGTGTCCAGAGGAGGGCAGTGAGGATGGGGAAGAGTCTGGAGAGGGAAGTCTTATGAGGAGAGGCTGAAGTTCCTTGGTTTGTTCAGCCTGGAGAAGAGGAGGCTGAGGGGAGACCTCATCATGATCTGTGGCTTCCTGACCAGGGGGAGCAAAGGGGCAGGTGCCAATCTCCTCTCTTTGGTGACCAGTGATAGAACCTGAGGGAACGGCATGAAGCTGTGACAGGGGAGGTTTAGGCTGGATATTGGGAAGAGGTTCTGTACTGAGAAGGGATTGGGCACTGGCACAGGCTCCCCAGGGAAGGGGTCACAGCACTGAGCCTGGCCAAGTTCAAGAAGCATCTGGACAATGCTCTCAGTCCCATGCTCTGACCTGATGGCTCCTGTGTGGAGCCAGGAGCTGGGCTTGGGGATCCTTATGGGTCCCTTCCAGCTCAGCCCTATATTAATTGCACGTGCTGGTTTTTTGGCTGTGTAGGGATACACACTGGATTGAGATGCCTGGATGATGCCCGACCACCTTCCCTGAGTTCCCACTGTTGTCCCAAAAGCGGGGCTAGTACCCAGTGTGCAGGATGCCCTTGCACACACAGGGCAGAGGCCTGGATTGTCTCTGCCTGCACAGATGGGTGCTGGGTGCTCATTCTGCACAGAGCCTGCAGCACACTCCTCCTGTCACACGATTAGACCCCCTTAAATTTACACTAATTGGTTGGTAATTGGGCTGAACCCAGGACACAGCCTCATCTACTATTGTAGATGGTGAGGTGGGTTGAGAACTGGCTGTCGGACTGAGCCCAGAGGGTTGTGATTTGAGGAGCAGAATCTGGCTGGAGGCCTGTGACCAGCGGTGTTCCCCAGGGCTCGGTGTTGGGTCCAGTCCTGTTTAATATCTTCATTGACACCTTGATGAGGGAATAGCATCCACCCTCAGCAAGTGCTGATACAAAGCTGGGAGGGGTGGCTGACACGCAGGACACTGCGCTGCCATCCAGAGACCTGGACAGGCTGGAGAGCTGGGCAGGGAGAAACCAGATGAGATTTAACAAAAGCAAGTGTAAAGTCTGACACCTGGGGAGGAACAACCGCATGTATCAGTACAGGCTGGGGGATGACCTGCTGGAGAAGAGCTCTGTGGAGAAGGACCTGGGGGTCCTGGTGGATGACAGGTTGGCCATGAGCCAGCAGTGTGCCCTGGGGGCTGAGAGAGACAATGGGATCCTGGGGGGCATCAGGAGGAGTGTGTCCAGCAGGTCAAAGGAGGTGATCCTCACCCTCTACTCTGCCCTGGTCAGGCCCCACCTGGAGTATTGTGTCCAGTTCTGGGCTCCATGGTTTAAACAGGACAGGGATCTCCTGGAGAGAGTCCAAAGAAGGGCTACGAAGATGATTAGGGGCCTGGAACATCTCCCCTATGAGGATAGGCTGAGTAAGTTGGGACTCTTCAGCCTTGAGAAGAGGGGGGACCTAATTAATGTCTATAATTATCTGAAGCAGGGGATGCAGGGGGGGAATCAGCCAGCCCCTTCTCAGTGGTCTGTGGGGACAGGACAAGGGGCAATGGCTGCAAGTTGGAGCATAGGAAGTTCTGCACCAACATGTGGAAGAACTTTTCCCCAGTGAGGGTGCCAGAGCCCTGGGACAGGCTGCCCAGGGGGGTGTGGAGTCTCCTTCCCTGGAGATATTCCAGACCCATCTGGACGCCTGTCTGTGCAGTATGAGCTGGGGAGCTGCTCTGGCAGGGGGGTTGGACCCGATGATCTCTCGAGGTCCCTTCCAACCCCTACAATTCTATGATTCTATTGGTCAAGCACATTCCACTCTTTGAGGGTGTGTGTGTGGGGGGTTACTTGCACAGTCCTTTAATTGGGTGGGTGGTCTGAACTCCCCCTGCCACCTTTGGTCTGAACTCCCCCTGCCGCCTTTCCCTTTCCCCCAGTTACTGGGGAACCTCAGACTTCTCTGGCAGTGCCCCTGCTGGGGCAGGATGTCTCCCCCTTATCAGTCCTTATCAGCTCCTTTTCAAGGGTACTTCTTAGCAAAGCAGGGCTGTACATTTGCCTCCAATTAAACAGTGTCTGAACACTAACCCAAACATGTTCCTGTTCCTGTCCCTGTGAAGTGGGAACTTCTGCTTTCTAGATATCACCACGGTCAGATCTGTGTGCTGGGCCCCAGCAGCCATTTGGCAGTCCTTATACTTTGGTGCTGCCATCGCTAGCTGTCCTATTGTGACCCTATCAGTTCCCTGAAGGCCTCTGGTATTCCCTTGATTCTTGTACATTGTCCTCAGTCACCTACTCACTCCCTTGGCAGAAGCCTTGAAGCGGGGTGGTATCTCCTGACCCTCACTGCTACCTTCTTACTGTCCCAGAAGGTCACTGTTCACCTGATGTCTCTGCTGGCTCTTGAACAAGGGTGATGCTGACAAACTAGTGATGTTGGCACTGGGCCTGTGCAAGGTTTCTGGAAGCCTGGATTATGTAAATAAAGCGTTTACATAAATATTCCCGGAAAACTGAGTTTCCTGCCTAAATGTGCTCAGATCTCCAGGCTATTGGGATGTGGTTTTCCTCCGGGCGTGTCAGGCATTATCGTAGTCAAGATCTGTGCTTCTGTCAAAATTGTTGCTTTAATGACTTTGCCAGGACACATGTCAGCACCAGCCTGTAATTACCCAACCACCTCCCTGCTTCTCTGAAATATGGGTGCAGTTCAGCAGCTTCCAGAAAGCTGGAGACGATGACTGTCACTAGAAAGTCACAGTGTCTCTGAGTGCGATGCAGTTACCAAGTCATAGGGTGCTCTGTCCTTTCCACTCATGCCCGGTGGCTTTTCCTGCCTGATTTGTTCCCCTGCTTTGATGACTTACTCCCTTTTTAACCTCTCCACCCATAGCAGGTATTTTTTTCCTGCTTGCAAGAAGCAGTTACTCACGTGTGGGAATGTCATCCCTTAAAACCCTGAGGATGTCCCCTCCAGGCTGCAAGGGAGCTGGGGCATCCCCAAGTAGACTCATACCCCTCCTTGAGGTGCCTGGGAGCATCAGTCACACACCCCCAAAGGGCTTCCTTGTTAATTTGTGAATACTTCTTTTTGTCCTGGTAGGTAAAAGCAGCCCAACGGCGAAGGGGGAGGTGACGGCAGCAGCAGTGTGTGCCAGCTGCAGGGTGCCTGCCAGGGGTCACAGGACACTGGAGATGGCCCTGGCTTGGGACATGCCTCGTGTTCACTTTGGCTCCAAGGAGAAGCTGCACCTCAGGTGGGTGGATTGTCTCCAGCAGGACTCAGCTCATGTCCCAAAAGCCCCGTTCTCCCTGCCTCTGGGATGGAGCGCTGCCTAGGGAGCCTTGTCACACCCTGACAGCCTGGGGAGGGGAACTTTGTCCCCAGGTCCTGCTCCTCCACACACAGTCTCGTTGTCCTGGTGTCCACTATAGTCCAGCCCCTCTCCTGTGGCTGGGTGGGCTCCCCAGCCTGAGCCTGCAGCATACTCACCAAACCCCTGCTCGGCAGGCGGTACACCCGTTTTTTTGGCAGCAGAGGCGATGCTGCTCCTGCCCTGTCACATCACGCCCTGACGCACTATGAGGAGTGGGAGAAGAAGATCGAAGCATGGCAGAAGCCTGTCCTGGAGAACAGGTAGGGTAGATGGAAACACCTTCCCAGCGGCCTCCTGAGGCTGGTGGGAGGAGGAGCACCACCACCTCCATCCACCACTGTGGCTGAGTTTCCCCCTTGCCTGCAGCCAGCTGCCTTCGTGGTACAAGTCGGCCCTCTTCAACGAGCTGTACTTTGTGACAGATGGGGGGACCATCTGGGTGGAGCTGCCCCCAGACTGCTGTGCTGAGGACCTGCAGGGCCCGGCGGGGTCTGGCCTCTCCCACCTCCTCCCTGTCCTGCGGGAGTACGGAAGGTTTGCTTATTTGGAAGGTAACTTGCAGGGATGGGATGGATGATCCCAACACAGCCCTTCCCTGTCCCTGTCACTGGGTGGTTTTAGCCTGTCGTGGGGATGCTTTCTGCAGCCTGATGGGTTGGGAGCACTGCTGTTCCCAGCAAAACCCCTTTGCTGGACCAGGCCCTGTAGGGTATGACATGAAGTCTTCTCTAGACCCCTGGATCCTATATATGTAGGATAAAAACTGTCTCTAATGGGAGCCTCTCCCTGTGCTGGGAAAGAGCCCTCCTGAGCCATGAGGGAGAGAGAACTGCCCCTCCTTTCCCCTCCCTGTGGCATGTCTTCCATCCCTCACTGCCTCCCCGGTCCTTCCAGGCCAGGAGTACCGCATGTACAACACCTATGATGTCCACTTCTATGCCTCCTTCGCGCTCGTCATGCTGTGGCCCAAGCTGCAGATCAGCCTGCAGTATGACATCGGTGAGTGACCTGGGAGACCCTGATTTGGTGGCTGCTGATGTCTTCACCTTGGGAAGAGATGGCGGATTTAGAACAGTGCCATACAGACCTGTACCGTGGAGCCAGCATACCCCTCCAACTGGAATTCCTCTCCAGCTTGGACCCAGGACTTCTAGGCACTGCTGCTTCTCAGCATCCTTCTGCCCAGCACTGGGGGATACCCTCATGCTGCAGGAGGGGGGTGCACAGCTGGCTCTGCCCTTGGGGAGTCCCTGGTTTTGATGAGCTTTCTCTCGTCTCTGACCCCTTGCTGATGAGAAGCACGGAGCTGTTTGCAGACCCTGATGCTTTGAGTGGGCTTGAACGCTGCTCAGTTGGTGGCCCAGCCAGTGGTGCAGCACAGCCCAGGATGGGATGTCTGAGGGCTGAGCCCACTGGGGTTCCTCTGGCCCTAGGTGCTCCACCACTTTGCTTATGGGAGTGGTGACAGCTGCATGTCCCCTACCAAGGGGAGACTGGGAGCAGCCTGGTGTCGCCTCAGCCCTTTGCAGAGGGATGTGTTCCTGTAGCCAGAGCTCCAAAGGGCAGCCTGGTGAGGTGTTGCCTGTGGCCCTGCCCATGCCTGGAGTTCACTGCTGCAGTGCCTGCTGCCTGTCTGATGTCTGTTGCTCTGTGTCCTCTCTAGCTGTCACAGTGGTGAACGAGGACGTCCAGCCCCGGCAGTACTTGATGTGTGGTCAGACAGCCCAGGTGAAGCTGAAGAACGTGGTGCCACATGACATTGGGGACCCAGGTGAGGGGTCTGTCTGGGTCTTCTAGGGGATAGAGGTGGGTGCAGGGTTGCTCACACAACTTCTCAGGGTAGTTAACTCCCAAGCTGTGGGAAAGAGGTATAGTGCATGGAATACACTGTTTTCTGGGAATGGAAAGCTTGGGTTGTTCGGGGTGTCAGTGAAGACCACGCTGCACGGAGCTTATACAAGGGAGATGGATGTGCATTGCTTGCTGCCCTGCTGCATCTGCTCTGTCCTTGCTTAGGTGATGAGCCATGGCAGCGTGTCAATGCCTACCTGATGCATGACACAGCCGACTGGAAGGACCTCAACCTGAAGTTCGTGCTGCAGGTGTACCGTGACTACTACCTGACACATGACTTCCTGTACTTGCAGGACATGTGGCCAGTCTGCAAGGTACTGGGTGGAGGTCAGACCATGGGGCATTCGTTCCCTTTCCCTGGGGGCTGTGTGACATCCCCAAAGGGTGTACGCTCCCCAGCAGAGCGCTAGGGGCAGCAGAAAGCTGCCAAGATGCTGAGTGACCATCTTCTGCCTCTCCCCCAGGCTGTGATGGACTCAGAGCTGAAGTTTGACACGGATAATGATGGACTCATCGAAAATGGGGGCTTCGCAGACCAGACGTACGATGCCTGGGTGGTAAATGGGGCCAGGTGAGCAAAAGAGGCAGGTGGGGGGCGCGGTGTGGAGAGGGTGGACCAGAGCTAGGATCGTGGTCCCTATCTGTAGGGTGTCCTGTATTGCCAACGCTGCTCTCCTTTCCCTCTGGCAGCGCCTACTGTGGTGGGCTGTGGCTGGCAGCTGTCTGTATGATGTGCAAGATGGCAGAGGTGCTTGGGGACACAGAGATCCAGCAGAAATACACCGACATCCTGAGCAGGGGCAAGGAGGCGTTTGAAAGGTTGCTGTGGAACGGTGGGTGCTCACCAGGACCTGCCCCTTGGGAAGGGGATGATTCCTCCTTGGGTCTTGGAGCCTTGTTGGAGAGCTGGGAAGAAGGGAGGGAGGGGAGATGCTGGCACTCCAAGTGGAGGGGAAGGAGCAGGTTCTGGGGGGGGGGAACAGAAAAGGTTTGGAAGTCTGGGAGAGGAGCCTTCTGGGAAAAGCTGGCATGCTCCAGACTTGTGGGTAGAAGTGTTGGGGTGGCATGCATCAGCCAGGATCCTAAACTATCAATTTTTAAACTTTCCTGCTTTTTTTTTTTTACCCAGGAAAGTACTACAACTATGACAGCAGTGGGAGTGACACCTCCAGCAGCATCATGTCAGACCAGTGTGCTGGGCAGTGGTTTCTTGGGGCTTGTGGCCTGGACCAAGGGGAGTTTGAGGTAAGAGAGGGACAGCCCGGTGCAGGCTGGTCTGAGACAGGACCTGCAGCAGGGCTGGCATGTGGCATGGGTTAAGTGTTACAGGCTGGTGCTGGGTCTCCAGGCCACTGTGCTTGGGTGGAGTCTGCTGGATGCAAGTCAGTGCAACCTGCCTCAGACTGATGTCTGTTCCTGGAAGGTCCCACCAGGGTTTGATCTCAGCAAAGTCCTGTTTGTTCAAAAACAATTTAAAAAGTGTGTGAAACTTTCCATGCATTTGCTGTCCAGTTTAAAGCTGTTAAGGAGTATCTTAAGGGACTAAGGTTTATTTGGGGCCCTGAAGTCTGTTGCTCTTCAGTTGCAAGATAATTAATTGGCTGAAGACTCCTCTTAGCTGATGGGGTGGTGAGAGCTTGCTGCTGAAGCTGTAACACCTGGAAGAGAGCTGGACAGTGGGGAGCTGCTCTATGGGTTGGTTATGACCTGTAGACAGGTGCCAGACCAAAGCTGTCTGTGGTGGTGATGGAAAGGCGAACGCTTTGTCTGACTGAAAGAGAGGGAGTGGCCCTTGGTTGCATGAGGGTGATGGACCCCTTCACGCTGTTGGTACCAGAGGGGAGCTTCAAGTGACCTTTCCAGGGAGCAGCTTGTGCTCAGCACTGTGAGGTTTAACAAGGAATGGGTGCTTGGTTGTGCCCTCCTGTGTTTCTCCCAGTGTGGGTCCCTAAAGCTGGGACTGGGGCTGTTCCTGGGGCTCCAGGCAGGATCTGGCCTGGCAGCAGTTCCCAAACATCCCTTTTTGGGGAAAATGGGAACCTGGTACGACCCAAATGCATCTCTCACATTTCTGTGGCCTCAGGCTTTTGTTGCTGAAGGCCACACCTCTTCTTCTCCACTGTCTGAGCTTTTTGCTGACTGGGGATGGGACTGGTGAGCTTTTGCCTTTATGTTTCTGTCCCTGACAAGGTTGGTTGGGTTTTATTCCCCGTGTACTCCGACCCCTTCCCTGGCTGGCAGCACTCCTGTCTGTAACCTCGTTACAACCCTGCTGCCTGTGCGGGCCAGTGATGACATACAAAGTAAGCCTGTGACCCCAGCCCTGAACAACCTGTTACCCAAAACCTTCAGCCAGCAAGGGCAGCTCCACGCCACCCCTCTGCTGCCCCCTTGGGCTTCCCTCTGGCCTGCGTGCTTGTGTACGCTTGGCTTTAGCATCCATAAAAATAACGTGCTGCTTCTCCTCTGAGCCTGTCAGAGCTGCTGGGCTGGGCTGGGCTGCACAGCCACCCTTGGCAAGCTCCTGGCTGGTGTCATCCCTGGTGTCACAGAACTGTAGGGGTTGGAAGGGTCCTTCAGAGACCATCGAGTCCAACCCCCCTGCCAACGCAGGTTCTCCAGGACAGGTCGCATAGGGAGTCATCCAGATGGGTCTTGAATCTCTCCAGAGAAGGAGACTCCACACCCCCCTGGGCAGCCTGTCCCAGTGTCCCCCGGTAGGAACCAGGCTGTCCGTAAAGGTCTGGCACGTCCCTGGGTGGTGCTGATGAGCCCGGAGCAGCCTGGCTTTTCCCTGTCTTGCAGGTAGATGTCATCGTTGCTCCATGACATCGCTCCTGATCTCGGTCACCCTGCGAAGCTCTTATTACGCCTTCCTTGCAGTTAGGTGGGTGTGGGATGGAGAGGAGCCAGCCCTCCCTTTGCAGCATCACCAGGTTTTGAGCTCGGCTGTTCTCACCTGGGCGGCGATTCCTGTTATGCTGATAACACGGACGCTGTTAATATTGTTATGCTGATGCACGGACGCTTCCTACTGTTATGCTGATAATAGCAGCGCAGAAGCTTTGTTTGTTCCCTGCTATCTGCAGAGACTTTCCATCTTAACACAGCCCTTGCTGCCCTGCTGCTTTTTGTGCGGGCTGGCAGGTGATTTCGTGCTTAGGTGGGGTTGGTAGTTCAGGGTCGTTTTTTTGTTGCTTTCTGGGTTTCCTATTTTTTCCTCCTTTTGGCAAGAGCTATCTCAGCATGATACCTCAGTCCCTTCTCATAACTGTTCTGTGCTCTTGGCCATAAACAGCTGCCTTTTTTCTTTCTGCTTGCTTGTTGAGGGGAAAGGTTTTTCCTTCCTCCTTTCTCCAACAGCTGTTTATCCAGCAAGCACTGTTTGCCTTCTGTGAGTATTTCACTTTCACTTGAGATAAAAGTTTCTGAGGATCTGCTGCCAGATGCTGGGAAACATCCGGTGCCCTGAACCCTTCATCCCCAGGCTGCTCCCTTCTCTCACTTCAAGCTCCCCTTGGTCCAGGAGACAAGCCCTTGCATCACCACCCAGTTACAAAATGTGAGGGCGCAAAGTACTTTTGAAATCATGTGAACTTAAGTCCTGTTTGTGTTCTTTCCCCTGAGCTGAATTTTGGGGTGTTTTTTTCCCCTCAAGATTCCCAGCATTTACCCAAACAAACTTACCAGTATCCACAGTGTTCACTCTGCAGCTGCAAGGTGCAGTCTGATGTCGTCCTAACTGGCTTTTCCATATTCTTTCCCTCTGGCTGCCTCACTGATCTTCCCTCTCCAGCCTTGCTGATCTCAGGCCATACTTCAGCCGCCTCTGGCCTGTGTCCCCTCTGTGTCCCATCTTGCAGATGGCTGAGAAAACAGCACAGTGTTTTTGATGGGGGGGGGAAAAAAGAATATGCCTCAGAGTAGCTAGCCTCAGAAAGGAGTAGGGGTGACCATAAAACAAGAAAAGGATGGTATGGTTGGCCAGGTCCCAAAAGCAATGCTAGGGGAAGGTGGGAGGCTGTTTATGGAGACTTACTGGTTGCACTGAGCTATCAGCTTTCCACGGAGGAAGGTGATATGAAGTTCAGCAGACCTTCTGTTGAGCAAGTGCTTTTTTCTTCTGGTCTCTTCAGAGAAAGGGGCTTTTTAGCTTCCTCTTGTTATTTTCCTGAGTTTGCAACCTCCAGTGAGCAGCACTGACTTCATCATGCAGACTATAACCTGGATTCCCAGTCTGAAGGGTCTGCCTGTGTGCTGAGCCCAAACCCCACCCCCCTCTCTCTCCACACAGGTTTTCCCCAAAAGTCATGTTGTCAGTGCACTCAAGACTATCTTTGAGAAGAATGTCATGAGCTTTGCTGGTGGCACCATGGGAGCGGTGAATGGCATGAGGCCCAGCGGGGTGCCTGACACCTCCAGCGTGCAGTCCAATGAGGTGTGGATCGGTGTGGTCTATGCCTTGGCTGCTACCATGATCCAGGAGGTGAGTGGGGATGTGTACCCCTTGGCTCACAGAATTGTAGGGGTTGGAAGGGACCTCGAGAGATCATGGGGTCCAACCCCCCTGCCAAAGCAGCTCCCCAGCTCATACTGCACAGACAGGCATCCAGATGGGTCTTGAATATCTCCAGAGACTCCAACACCCCCCTGGGCAGCCTGTCCCAGGGCTCTGTCACCCTCACTGGGAAAAAGTTCCTCCGCATGTGGGTGTGGAACTTTCTGTGCTCCAATTTGCAGCCATTGCCCTTTGTCCTGTCCCCACAGACCACAGAAAAGGGGCTGGCCAATTCCCCCTGCACCCCATACTTAAGATATTGATAAACATTGATTAGGTCCCCCCTCAGTCTTCTTTTCTCCAGGCTGAACAGCCCCAGCTCTGTCAGCCTTTCCTCACAGGATAGATGTTCCAGGCCCTTCATCATCTTCGTAGCCCTTCTCTGGACTCTCTCCAGGAGATCCCTGTCCTTTTGATCCCAGGGAGCCCAGAACTGGACACAATACTCCAGGTGGGGCCTGACCAGGGCAGAGTAGAGGGGGAGGATCACCTCCTTTGACCTGCTGCCCACACTCCTCCTGATGCACCCCAGGATCCCATTGGCTCTCTTAGCCCCAAGGGCACACTGCTGGCTCATAGCCAACCTGTCATCTACCAGGACCCCCAGCGTGTACCCCTTGGCACACGCTGTCTCCTTGCAGTCTGTGAGCTGGCTGATGGTAGTTCTCCCTCTGGTGCAGGGGCTGGTGGAGGAGGCCTTTCGTACGGCGGAAGGCTGCTACCGGACGGTGTGGGAGCGGCTGGGCATGGCTTTCCAGACCCCCGAAGCCTATCGAGAGAAGAAGGTCTACCGGTCCCTGGCTTACATGCGTCCCCTCAGCATCTGGAGCATGCAGCTGGCCCTAGAGAGTAGAGCTGGCCAGACAATAGCACCCACACATCCACACTAGGTCCCCATCCACCCTTGAGCCGGTGCACTGTGGGGCCAAGTGGGGCCTCACGTGGTGGGCTGGGACCCTTCCCTCCCTTCTCCCCCCCGCCTCTGATAGTACTCACATTGCTGTTTTCCTTCCCTACCTCCACTACATGCCCTTCATCTCAGGGGGCTTCCAGCCACTGATGGTGAGCACGAGGGAGGGACCAGAGGTGCAGGTGATGTCTTCTCAGAGGAGAGAGTGGTGGGATGTGGTGGCACTGCTGGACCCTGTGCCCCTTCCCCATCACTCAGGGCTCTAGTAGCCTACAGGACCCCCAGCCATCCTCCACTGGAGCTTGTACCTTGCCTAGGAGCACAGGAGACACTTTTCCTTTAGTCAGTGGGCTGGGTAAGGTGGAAGGGGGCCTGCATGGCAAAAATAATAAAACTCTGTGTGTGTGTGTGTGTGAGGACATTGGACTGGTGCACACAGGCACATGGATGCTGTAGTTGTCCTTCCATTATGTGACATTGCGAACTGACTAGCTCTGCCCCAGGGCACCAGCCTCAGGAGAGCCTGTGACAGATACAATCCCAAGGGGAGCCCTGGCTCCTCGATGGTGACAATCGGAACCCAAGCAGCAGGTCCTGTTCTGGTGCTGTGGCACCCCTCCCTGCTGGTGCTGGGGGTGGGCAGCAGAGTGCATCTAAGGGGATAAATCACTTTTAAGTTCTTAATAAATTTGTCCAGCTGTACCTCCTCCTTTTTCTGTGTCATTTTTCCCACAAGCACCATCTGAAGGTCTGAGTCCCTCTTGTTTCCCCTTTTCTTCCTGGCCTGGAGGGCTGAGGGGGCAGGGGCAAGGCAAGCCCTGATGCTGCCCTGGCCCTTGCTTTGTTTTGCTAAGGGGAGAGAGGGCACTGCTTCCCCAGCACCCCCACATCAAGGTGCCTCTTGTGCCTGGAATGCAAGCATTCTTCCTGTAAATACTTATGTGAGGAGCAGCCCTTCTTCAGTGCTGACCTTTGCCTCAACCATGTCCCCTCCTGCCTCGAGCTTCCGTGGTGCCTTTTCCTCCTTTCTCTGCCAACACAGCTTTTCGAAGGCTGTACCTGCCCACTTTGGGTGAGATAGAGCCATGCCCCCAGCTTTAGCTACACGTTCTTTTGCCCCCCTTGAGACCTCTTTTGCTCTAACACCCTCCCTTAATCCACAGGTACTCTCGGGAGGGGAGTGGGAAACAGCCTGTTCTCCCTCAGCCTGTGCCTGCCCTAGGAGCTGGTGCTGGCAGGGCATCTCTGCCATGGCCCCATGCTGCCAGCATGTGATAAATGGCCTTTTCTTTACTCCCTGGGGGAGTGTTCCTGCGTCTGCCTGAGCAGAGAAATAATGTTATCCGGGAAGGACAGGTTGTCCCGGATGCGGCTTCCTCATGCCAGCTGCTCTCATCATCCCACAGCAGAGCCCAGAACCAGTGGAGAGGCACCAAGATGCTGTCACTGGGGAGAGGCTGGAAGGGGATGTGAGGGGTGGAGGGACACCAGTGGGGCTCACCTGGCCTGCCTGCATCCATTTGTCTTGTGTTTGCAGCTGCCAGGGACATGACACCCTGATCCAGCTGGCAAGGAATAAAAGCAGGTACCAAAGCCAGCACAGCTTCTAGCCAGGCTGGGTTGGTTTGGGTTGGTTTTTTTTCTTTGCTATGACCCCTCAGCACGGCTCCTTAACCCCAGGCTGCCTGCAAACTTTCCTGCGACAGTTGGGACTTTGCAGGGTGACCTTGTCTCAGGGGGTTCCTGCTCTTTCCTTCTTTTTAGACTGTTATTACCTCAATAAAACTTTTATCAGATAAAGTTCAGCTTTAATCAGTTTCTGCACAGGGATGACTGTGGGCTGGGGGGATAATCCATAGGTACCAATACATAATTTCCCTGACATTCCAAGGCTGGCTCCATCCCAAATTGAGCAGCGAGTTAATTCATTAACCCTTGCCTCTTATTATTCATTAACCCTTTCCTTTTATTACTCATTAAGCTTTCTGGAACACAGGCATATGTGGGTTTAAACCAAAGCCCGTACAATTTTTAGCTGCTTCAGCACTTTGGCTTTGGTCTCCTTCCCTGCCTGCCCGCTCTCCTTGGCCTGCTCCAGGCCGCACCAGGCCTCAGGCAGGGCCTCGCAGGATTGAGCCGTGGTAATGATTGCCAGCCCTGAGCCACTTCACCGGCTGCCCTTTGGAGGGTGCAAACCCCGTGGAGGTACCCCCAGCTCTTAGCTTATTTCATTTTTTTGGCTTGGCTGAAGATGGTCAAGAAATCTATTGCCTGGAGTGCTGAGCTGATCCCTGCGCCTACCTGCAAGATAGGCTGCTAGTGTGGGATTGTTATGTACAGGAAAAAAAGAAAGGTTGTGGTCAGATAGCACCAATACCCTTTGTGTGATGCTAAAATAAACCTACGGCCTCAAATGAGCTGTAGGGTTGCCATCAGCAAGCAGCAGTGCCAGCGTGGAGACCTTGTGTGGCCCACCTGTCCTGGTTTTGCACTCGTGCTTAGTCAGCACGAAAGGGGGATCGTCAAGCAGGGGCAGCGTGTGTTACAAGTACTGTTCTTATTACTTTCCCCTTGCTGCCCCCGTAAACTGTCCTTATCCCACCCCACAAGGTCTGCCTTTTTCTTCTGATCACAGAGTCACAGAGCTGTAGGGGTTGGAAGGGTCCTTCAGAGACCATCGAGTCCAACCCCCTTGCCAAAGCAGGTTCCCCAGGACAGGTCACACAGGGGAGTGCCCAAATGGGTCTTGAATCTCTCCAAAGAAGGAGACTTCACACCCCCCTGGGCAGCCTGTCCCAGGGGGCTGTCACAGTTACTGTGAAAAAGCAATTCTCCTCCCTGTCTCACCATGGGAGGAGTGAGCGAGCATCCCCATGGAGCTCAGCTGCCTGCTGGGACTGAGCCACAACAACTCCCTTTTGGTGCCAAACACAGGGTGCAGGGTGTCAAGGCAATAACAGGTCTGACCAGAGCATGACAACACAAAGCTGTTTTGATTGTTTATGATGTTAGGTGAGCAGTCACTGCTCACAACGGGGTGGTGTTTGTTCATGGGGCTGTGGGATGCAAGCCCGTGCTTGCTGTTTATATTCCCTGCGGCGCTGTTTATCACCTCTGGGAGAGGGGTCCAGCTTCTCATTCTGCTGTCCCGTGGCACAGCTTGCTGCTCAGTGCTGGGGGCTGGCCAGTATCTGCCAAACATGGCTGGGTGTTAGGCAGCACCCTCGGGGTGGAGGAGAAGGGAACAGAGAGCAACAGGCACCGCGACTGCTGGTGATGTCCACCAACACTACTCAAACACCAGTGACAGGCACTGCAGTTGAACCCAAAAACCAACCTGTGCTGGTATCAGTCCTAGTACACAATAAGAAATACACAATCAATCCTAGTACACAAGAAGAAATACACAGAAAAAAGCTGTGTAAAAAAATCAGTAAGGGATGACGACGAGCCAGGGCTGTCATGAGAACAGGGGGAAGAGGCAGAACCGGAGGTCATCACCCGATCCCTGTCCCTGAGAGAGCTGCGAGACGTGTGGAAATGTTTTAGCTGCTTTCCACATGAGCACATCGTTACCTCACTGCTCCGATTCTGGGATAACGGAGTGGGTAGCCTGGAATTAGAGGGTAGGGAGGCCAAGCAGTTGGGATCCCTGTCTAGGGATGGGGGTCATCAACAAGGCGATTGGAAAAAAGACACAAGCCTCTGGAGGTGACACATGCAAGGGACAGGTATCCCTTCAGTGAAGATGTTGTATGTAACCCAGGCAAGTGGATCTCCAAGAAGAGATGTATCCAGTACCTGAGGGAATTAGGCATGTGGAAGATGGTTTCTTATGACCCAGTCAATGTGCAGTTATCCACAGATCCTGATGAAGTCCAATGTACCCAACCCACGTGGTAGAAGTTTGTACGGAGCACCCATGATCATACACCAACTCACTGGCAGTAGTGGACTGGGAAGGCAAGAAGGCACCAACGATGGCTGGAGTGGCTGGCTGACTGGCAATATGAAGACAGTCTCTCTTCTTTCCTTGTCTTGGCTGTGGAGAAACACCTGGGAAGGTATGTCTTACTCCCCACCTGTACAGACCAGTACCTCAGCTATTAGGAGGAATTACTAGGAGGAGCTATTTTTCCTCCATCCCAGGGGGTGGACATAGAGGCTACACACCATGAGGCACCACCCTGGGGTTTTACCTGTGGGACCATGGAGAGGACATGGGGAAGTGGGATGGGAAACCCACCTGCAGCCTACAGGCACAAGTACATGAGCTGTGAAGCAAAACCATCCCTGAAGGGGATCCCTCCAGGAAAAATTCTGCTCCGGGGCAGTCCCCCAGAATGAGTAGAAGGCCTACCCATATTTTTGATCCTCCGGAAAGGACATCACAGTCCCTTTTGCAAGAAGTGATTAACAAATATGATTACCAGGATAGAGGGGCCCTGCCAGGTGGAAGAAAGGATGTCATAGTTTTGCATGGTTGTGTTCTGGTGGAAAAGTGGGGCTCAGGAGTGGCTTCTTGTCACAGTTTTCCATAGCAATGTGCTGGTAGAGAAGGGGGAGCTGATGAGATGGCTCCTACAAGAAGCAGCCAAAAGCTGCCTGCAGGCCCCAGAGAACAAACTCCAGCTGATTCAATGCCACAGTTGCTGCTGGCCAAGGCTGAGCCCATCAGCGATGGTCACAGCACCTCTGGGAATCACATTTAGGAGAAAAAAACCCACAAGCAGCTGCATTTTGCCACCAGAGAAGGGAGTGAGAAGATGTGAGGAATTGTGCAGACACCAAGGCCAGGGAAGAAGGATGGGAGGCAATAATGAGGCACTCCAGGTGCCAGGAGAGAGATTCCCCTACACCCCATGGAGAAGATCATGGTGAAGCAGGCTGTCCCCCTGCAGCCCAGGGATAATGACAAGGAGCAGAGACTATCCAGCCTGTGGGGATATTGATCCACGCCACAGCAGGTTTGCTGGGGGACTTGTGACTTTGTGGGGAACCAGGCTGGAGCAGTCTGGGCCCGAAAGTCAGCACCCCCATGGAAGGGAGCCCTACTGAGGCCTGTGGTGAGGAGATGATGCCCTGATAGAGAGGACTCATGCTGGAGAAGTTCCTGGAGGACTGTCTCCCATGGCTGGGACCCCACAGTGCCACAGGGGAAGGGTGTATGTGTGGAATGACCCCCCAGCTCCAAAGGAAGACAGCTCAGGAGGAACTGACTGAAAACCCCCATTCCCCAGTCCCTGCCCCTCCCTGTGCCATGATGGGGTGAAGAAGGGAGCAAAATCATGACTAAAGTCTGCTAAGAAGGGAGGTGTGGGGGGAGGCACTTTAAGATCTGGTGGCACTTCTCATTACCCATCTCTGGTGTCACTGGGGGTGCAGGGCAGGGTCATCAATTAGAGTTTTCTCTCCTTTATTCTGTGCTGAGTCTGTTCTGCCTGTGACACTGATTGCAGAATGATCTCTCCCTGTCCTCATCTCCACTCCTGAGCCTCTCAATAGATACTTTCTCCCCTGTCCAGCTGAAAAGGGGAGTGATGGAGCAGCTTTGGTGGGTGTCTTGCCTCCAGCCACAGCCAAACCATCACAAAGGACAACTGTGTTTGTTGGATTCCATAGATGGAGTCCACTTCATGACCTGGCACATCAGATCCTCAGGCGTGTAGGGCACAGCAGACAGGGGCTGGGGCACTCACAAAGGCCCCAAGCTATGGAGGGGCCTGAGGCTGGTTAAAGCAATGGCAGCTGGCAGCACAGGGGCAAACCCATCTGGGCAACCCCAGTGTGGCAAGATACTGCTGCCTGGCTGGAGAAGCTGGTTGTAAAAGTATGTCGTGAGGATGCCCATGTACCAAGAGCTGGGCCACCAAGAGCATCAGAACAACCCCACAGGTGGGCCAGGCTCAGGCAGATCTATACTGGCAACATAAGGGTGAATTATATATGACTCTCTGGGTTGGCCCATGACACCTCTGGCCATTGAGGAAGAGATGGCAGCATACAGATCAGCTCTTGATTGAAGGGTGGGCTTGACCATGGATGCTTTTGCATAGGTTATCCATGCATGTGAGAAAATGTGGCAATCCAGCAAGACAAGTGGGTAAAGCCTCTCTGCTATGGAGGACAATGACTGAAAGATGAATATGGGGGGCCTGGCAGATGGATTACATCATACTCCCACCCACCTGCCATGGTGAACACCAGGTACTTACAGTGATGGAAGCAACCACCGGATGGTTGGAAACACATCCTGTGATTAATAGCCACCAAGCTTAATAGTTACCTGCTTAATAGTCACCAAGGCTATTGAGTTTTGATTCCAACTTTTCGAGGCTTCATCTGTGCCCCA
This sequence comes from Laterallus jamaicensis coturniculus, assembly GCA_022605575.1. Lineage (NCBI taxonomy): Eukaryota > Metazoa > Chordata > Aves > Gruiformes > Rallidae > Laterallus > Laterallus jamaicensis. Next base: position 11,574,486 of record JAKCOX010000024.1, on the reverse strand, counting down.
TGCCACTGCCTGAAACACGATCCTGGGCCTTGAAGAGCAAGTCCTGTGGTGACAGAGCATGGCACTGATTGCACATACCACATTCCCTGCCACGCACCAGCATCCTGGAAAATCAGATGATACAATGGGCTGTTAAAGGACTACCCTGAGAACAATGGGTGGTGGGACCCTCAAACATTGGTATATGTATTTAGCAAAGGCCACCTGGATAGTCAAAACTTGGAGATCTGCCAATCAAGCTGGCCCTGCCCAATCAAAACGTCCATGAACCACAGAAGGAGATAGAGACCCCTCAGTGGGTATCAAGAGCATACTGGGGAAGACAGTCTGGGTTACTTCTGCCTTGGGCAAAGGCAAGCACATCTGCAGGACTGCTTTTGCTCAAGAACCTGGGTGCACTTGATGTGGAAGGGTGGGGGACTCTGATGTGTACCTCAAGGGCATCTGATTTTAGGTGAGAATAGCCATTAAATCAAATTGTATGATGTTAATTGCAAAATAACTCTGCGACTGCATGTTAGCACTGACACAATTGCTATATGCTGTATGAAGGGTATTACAGCAGGAATCACATGAACTAATGAAGGATGAACTTTGATGAAACCAAGCAAAATGCAGCAGTGGTGGAACTAGAACTGACTTGAGCAACCAGTGCCCAGCAACTTCCTTGAAATCAGCATCTTCAGCCCGCAGAGCGTAGGCATGCACCACGCCAGATGCACCAGCCATGAGCTCTGGATGCAGAAATCAACAATCCAGAAGCTGATTAAGTGCTGGCTGGGCAGGTTGGGGTACGGAAAGCCTCAAAAAGACCCCGGTGCTGGGTGGATTTACACAAGGAATCCTGGTGAGGAGTGATGCCGTGTGCTGCAGCTGATCCTGGGGTGCATTGGGGTTGAGGCTGATTGGCACCTCTGTGCACCCCAGGCACAGCAGTGGGGTGCCAAATGGGTGTCAGAGGGGACGACAGCCCCCTGAGAGGAGTTATCCCTGGCTAAACATCCATCCTGGTGGTCACTGACCCACAGGAACCAGGGTGTCCCCATGAGGTAAGTATGGGCAAGGAGGAAGAGTTCTGTCAAGCATTTCTGGAACTTTAACTGTAACCACCCAGGAACCTGAGATTCAGAAACACCCAGATTGCTTAATGCTCTGGTCAGACGTGCCACCCACAGCCTGGGCAGCAATAAAAAGGTGAGCGAGAAGGCACCCAGTCAGCAGTCCTGCAAGGAGCACATCCCTGGGTACCCCAGCTGCCTGCCGGCTGCAGAGATGGTGCGAGTGGCTACTTTCCTCCTGGTGCTCAGCCTGGCTCTGGTGGCTTCCAGCCTCGCTGCAAGAAAGGTAACTGCAGGGTTGGGATGCTTAGGGCAGGGGGGCTGCAGCTCCTGGGGGTACCTGCTCCTGCCACCCTGCCCACTCCTGGGCTGTGCTGTGTCACCAACTCTGAGTCCCCCTGGCTTCAGTGTGTGCTGACAGGGAACTGGACCAATGACCTGGGCTCCAACATGACCATTGGGGAGGTGAACGGGAAGGGCGAATTCTCCGGCATCTATCTCACAGCTGTGACAGCCAGCACAGAGAAGATCAAGAAGTCACCGCTGCAGGGCTCCCAGCACCTCATCAAAGAGAAGACAAACACACAGCCCACCTTTGGCTTCACCATCAACTGGAACTTTACAGGTGCTTTTCCTTTCCCAGGCTCTCTGCAGCTTCCCCAGAGCTCCCCTGTCCTTCCCTGTGCTGCCCCTGATGCTCTCCTGCCCTTCCCCGCAGTACCCCTCATGACCCCCTGCCTTCCCCTGCAGCGTCCCCAGCACTCCCCCACCATCCCCTGCAGTGTCTCTGATGCTTCCTCATCCTTGCCCCCAGATGGGGGCACTTGGTGTCACCTCACAGTCCCAGGACACAGAGGATGCACTGGGGGCTGAAACCTGCTACTTTCTGTTCACCTCCATGAGATAGCCCTCCCCCAGCCCCCTGACACCTCCTGCCTGCTTCTCCCATTATGTCTTTTTCCAAAGGGCAGGGACAGCACAGATCTAATGTCATAGAATCATAGAATGGCAAGGGTTGGAAGGGACCCCAAGGATCATACAGTTCCAACCCCCCTGCCACAGGCAGGGCCACCAACCTCAGGCCTGGATCTACACAAGGATGCCCAGGGCCCCATCCAACCTGGCCTTGAGCACTTCCAGAGACGGGGCATCTACCACCTCTCTGGGCAGCCTGTTCCAGCACCTCACCACTCCCCTTGCACTGGTGCAGGCTGCATGGCCACAGCTTGGCAGCCACCTGCCACCCCCAGCCAAACTCACCTCCACCTCCTGCCCATCCCCAGAGTCCATCACCGTCTTCACGGGCCAGTGCTTTGTGCACAGAGATGGAGAAGAGGTTTTGAAAACCATGTGGCTCCTGCGGTCATATGTGGGTGACATCAAGGACAACTGGAAAGCCACCATGTGAGCACCCTACCCTGCCCTGCATGAGTCCCCTGCGCACCCCCGAGGGTCAGGGCTCTGTCACCCTGTGGTGCTCAGCGCCCAGCGGAGCTACTGCCAGTGTGGGGGGGACTGAGGGTGGGGGTACTTGTGCATGGCTCCCCAGGGGTCCCAGCAAGGTGCAAATGCTGCTGGGTGGACACTGGGAGGGTGCATTTGCCCTGTGCAAGGGTGCTTTTCCTACCCTTACATCTCTTCCCTCTGTGTCCCTGCAGGGTCGGCACCAACGAATTCAAACGCCTGCGCCCACAGAAGGAGTGAGGGTGAAACGCAGGGTCCTGACCAGGGCCGTGCCCCCCTTCCTGTCCCACCACCTGCTTCTCCCAATAAAGTTTTGAATTCTTTCTGCAAACTTCTTCCTGGCTCCTGTTGTCTTGGGGCTCAGAGCTGAGGCCTGGCATCCCATGGGCTCTCCTGTCACTGTCCCCAGAACGCAGTGTGTGCCCCCCCTCCCCCCGCATTCGCCCGGGCCGATGTCCCATCTCCCACTGGTGTGGCCCTTGGCCGGAGGCCCAGCACGGGCGGCCGCTGCCCGGCTGCAGCTCCTCCGGTATAAAAGGGGCCGAGCTGGCGCCAGGAAGCAGCAGGCAGAGCCCGGGCGCTGCGCACCGCCACCACTGCTGCCACCATGGGGACCCTCGGTGTCTGCCTCCTGCTCTTAGCGCTGCTTAGCCCCGGCACTGCTGCTGCCAGGAAGGTAAGGGCAGCCCGGAGGCACTGCCCCATCGGGGTATCCCCTGCCCCTGCCGTGCCCAGGGTGCACCGTGACTTGATGGGGTACTTCATGCCCTGGCTGTGCCAAGCCATTGCTGGGGTGCAGCATGAGCAGCCAAGGGGCTGTGGGCTTTTTCTGTGCTGTGCTGTGCGGTGCCAGCTGTGCCATGCCAGGCTGTGCTGTGCCATGCTGCTCTTTGTGCTCCAGTGTGCTGTGCCATGCTGGGCAGTGCTGTGCTCTGCCATGCTGTGCTGTGTCCTGCCATGCTATGCTGTGCCATTCCATGCTTCTCAGTGCTGTGCCATGCCATGCCGTGCCATGACATGCTATACTGAGCCATGCCATGCCATGCCCTGCCATGCATGACATGCTATACTGTGTTATGCTATGCCATGCTGTGCAATGCCATGCTATACTGTGCTGTGCTGTGCCATGCCGTGCCATACTGTGCTATGCTGTGCCATGCTGTGCAGTGCCATGCCATGCTATACTGTGCTATGCTGTGCCATGCTGTGCTGTGCAATGCCATGCTATACTGTGCTGTGCTGTGCCATGCCATGCTATACTGTGCTATGCTGTGCCATGCAATGCTATGCTGTGCCATGGCATGCTATACTGTGCTATGCTGTGCCATGCCGTGCCGTGCTGTGCCATGCTATGCTATGCTGTGCCATGCCGTGCCGTGCCATGCCATGCTATGCTATGCTGTGCCATGGCATGCTATACTGTGCTATGCTGTGCCATGCCGTGCAGTGCCACGCCATGCTATACTGTGCTATGCTGTGCCATGCCGTGCAGTGCCACGCCATGCTATACTGTGCTATGCTGTGCCATGCCATGCTGTGCAATGCCATGCTATACTGTGCTGTGCTGTGCCATGCCATGCTATACTGTGCTATGCTGTGCCATGCCATGCTATGCTGTGCCATGGCATGCTATACTGTGCTATGCTGTGCCATGCCGTGCCGTGCTGTGCCATGCTATACTGTGCTATGCTGTGCCATGCCATGCTGTGCCGTGCCATGCCATGCTATGCTGTGCCATGACATGCTATACTGTGCTATGCTGTGCCATGCCGTGCCGTGCCATGCCATGCCATGCTATGCTGTGCCATGACATGCTATACTGTGCTATGCTGTGCCATGCCGTGCCATGCTGTGCCATGCAAGCATGGGTGAGGGGGACGCATGCTTTCACTGTGTCACACCATGCTGTGCGGCAGCCCTCACCCCCCCAGCTCTGCACTGCCCTGCCATGGGAGGGAGAGGTGCTGGCCCACCCACTGCCTATGCCACCAGTCCCAGCTGCCATGTGGAGGGGCCGTGCCAGCCCCAAACACATGGGGCACATGTCCCACGGCCCGTGCATGTGGGGGGAGTTGGGAAGGGGGGAGTTGGGGGGAATATGGGGGGAGGTTGTTGTCCATGGCTCAGTACTGCCCGTGTCACCAGAATAACCCCTGGTCCCCAGTGTGACCTGCAAGGCCTGTGGAGAAACGAGCTGGGCTCCAACATGACAATCTCAGCCCTGGATGCATCAGGGACCTTCTCGGGCTCCTACCACACCGCAGTGGCAGCCACCAACAAGCAGATCCTGGTGTCACCCCTGCAAGGGGCCCAGCAGCACCGCAGTGCCAAGGGGCGGCCCACCTTCGGCTTTACCGTGCAGTGGCAGTTTGCAGGTAGAGCAGTACCTAGCATGGCATCCCGCAGCAGCCAGCAGCCCCCCACCCATGCTGGGAGCAGGGTGCCCCACGGCTGCTCCTCCCTACTGCCTGTGACAGCCAGAGAAACACTGGCTGTGGCCAGGACTGGCCCAGTGCACTCTTCCCTTCCATGGGACGTGGCGGGTGGAGAGTTGTCTGCCTGGGGTGGGGGGAAGGGGTGTCTGTCTGTCTGGGACAGGTGGTGGGGGTGCTCACCTGCTCAGGGGACATGTCGGGGTGGTACCCATCTTTCTGTCCAGGGGAAGTGGAAGTGGTCCATCTGGGCAGTGTAGCAGGGAAGTACATCCGTTTGCCCGGGGCATGTGGTGGGGGGTGTCTGTTTGTCTGCCAGGACTAGGTGGTCTAGGTTCCCTGGTCTCTCTGATCTCCCTCTGCTCCACTTGAACACCACCAGACTCCACGACCGTCTTTGTGGGACAGTGCTTTGTGAATCGCCACGGGAAGGAGACACTGGAGACCACATGGCTCCTGCGGGAAGAGGTCCTGTCCTCTAGGGATGCCTGGAAAGCCACAAGGTGAGCCCTTCCCCTGCCCTCCCACCCCAAAGCCCTGCCTACCCTCCTGCTGACACAGCTATCCCACAGGGTCGGCAGCTCCATTTTCACCCGCGTCAAGTGATGGGGACACATCAAGTGACAGAGTTGCACGGGGTGATGGAGACAGAGACCAGAGCTGCCTACACTCCACCATCCCACCCGCATCCGTGAGGGCATCTGCCACCCCAGTCCTGGGCTGGGTTCCTGTCTACTCCCAGGATCACAGCTGGCAAACACAGCCTCGCCCTGCCCGCGTCCTCCCAGGGCCTCCCAGTGCCTCCCAGCAGTCTGCTGGTGGGTCCCCTCTTCCCAAAGCTTGCTGCCCCTGCTCATGGCCTTGTCCCACATCTCTGCTCCCCAGTCTGTCACATCTTTTCATTAAACTCCACTTCCTGCTAGGGCTTGGTCCTGGATGCACACATGGGTGCCAGCCCCCACAGAGGGAACCATGGCCAGGAGCCAGGAGCCTGGGATGCTGGGGAGGCTCAAAGTCCAGGCTGGATACTGGAGGGAGCAGGGGAGGGACTTGGGGCTCCAGGGGCAGCTACTGGGTGGGCTGTGTGGCTAAGGCCAGCTACTGGAGGGATCCCTCACTTACACATGTACCTATGCACGTATTCCCCATGGACTGGCTGTCACCCCATCAGCTGGAGGGCAGAACAGGATAAAGCTTCTTTTGGGTGCCCAAATTCATAGGGCATCACCAGTACATTTAATTTGATCAGCCAATTAGGAAAGAAAACAAGTACACACACCAAGGCAGGGCCCAGTGCCCTCTGCGTGGATCTGTCTGACACACAAACTCGCCAGCTCATCACTTCAGCAGCCCATGAAGTTTCTAACTCCCAAGTTCCCTAATCCCTAATGTGCAGCTCCCAACTCCCCCCAGAGCACCTGGGGAGAAGCTGTGTGGGCAGGGAGCGGTGTGAAGAAAGGCTGCCAAAGGAAGAGACTGTCAGATGGGGCAGAGACTTTGGAGCTGCAAGCAGTGCCCCAGGAAACTATCAGAGCTGTCCAGCATCCTTCTCCTCTTACAATGTGCCCTCTGTTCCCCAGCCTTCCTCAGCTTCTCTGCCTCCTTCCCTGCTGGGCCCTGGGACTGCTCTCAGCCCTCTCTGACCTAGAAAGTGCATGGACCAGAACCTGTCCCAGAGTCTCTCTGTATCGGCCGAGCCCAGCTGGTTAATTTGCCCGGTGGTTCATCAAAAGCCAGCCCTGCCTTCTCATCATCACCCCTGCAACCTCTTCTTAGAATCATGGAATCACAGAATGCATTGGGTTGGAAGGGACCTTTAAAGGTCATATAGACCAATCCCCTCCAGTGAGGAGGGACGTCTTCACTAGATCAGGTCACTCAGAGCTTCATCCCCCCTGACTTTGAATGTCTCTAAGGATGAGGCCTCCACCACCTCCCTGAGCAACCTGTGCCAGTGTCTCATCATCCTCAGAGTGAAGGACTTCTTAATGTCTAATCTAAACCTGCTCTAATTTAAAACCACTGCCCCTCATTCTATGCCCTTACAGACAGTCCTTCCCCAGCCTTTCGATAGGCCTCTTGAAGGCCACTATAAGGTCTCCCCAGAGCCTTCTGTTCTTCAGGATAAACAAGCCCAACTCTCTCAGCCTGTCTTCGTAGGAGAGGTGGTGCAGGCCTGTGATAATCCTTGTGGCCTCCTCTGGACCTGCTACAAGAGATCCATGTTATCTTGTGCTGAGGTCTCCAGAGCTGGACACAGCACTCCAGGTGCGGTCTTAGCAGAGCAGAGCAGAGGGGCAGAACCCCCTCTCTCAGTCTGCTGGCCACAGTTGTTTTGATGCAGCCCTGGATGTGGTTGGCCTTCTGGGCTGTGAGTGCACACTGTTGGCTCGTGCCCAGCTTTTCATCCACCAGCACTCCCAAGTTCTTCTCTGCAGGGCTGCTCTCTGTCACATAATCCCCCAGCCTGTGTTGATAGTGAGGACTGTCACAACCCATGTGCAGGACCTTGCACTTGTCCTTGTTGACTTTAATGTTTGCCCAGGCCCACCTCTCTAGCTGGTCCAGGTCCCTCTGGATGACATCCCATCCCTCTGGTGTGTCAACCACACCACTCAGCTTGGTGTCATCTGCAAAGGTGCTGAGGGTGCTCTCGATCCCACTGTCTTTGCTGATGAAGATATTAAACAACACAGCGTGGGCTCCTGAGGGATGCCACTTGTCACTCCTCTCCATCTGGACACCAAGCTGCTGACCACCACCCTCTGGATGTGACCATCCAATTTCTTACTCACTGGATAGTCCACCCATGATATCCATATTTCTTCAATATGGAGAGAAGGATGTTGTGTGTCAAAGGCCTTGCAGAACCCATTGCTCTTCCCTTGTCAACTGATGGAGGCCCTCCATTGTAGAAAGCTATTAGGTTGGTCAGACAGGACTGGTGAAGTCACGCTGGCTGTCATGAATCACCTCCCTGTCCTCCATGTGCCCTAGCATAGCTTCTAGGATGACCTGTTCCATAGTCTTCCCAGGCACAGTGGTGCCTTCCCCACATCTCACTCCTTATCTCTGCATCCTCATCCTCACCTCTGCAACCTCATCCTTCCACAGGCATCCTCATCATAAACTCCTGCATCCTTATCCTCACTCCTGCCTTCCACACACAGCTCCTCAGTTCAGCCCCGTGCCACCTGCATCCTTGGCACTGGATGCACACTCGCATCCTCAGCCCTGCTCTGAGCACCTGGCACTCATTCTCATGGCCACCCTCCCCAAATGGCCGCTGTGGCTGTCACCAGCACCAAATTCTTCTCCAAATGGACTGTGAGACTGAAGTCTTAAAGTGGGAGTGGGGGGATGAGGCTGGGAGCCCTGGTAGGATAAGCCCACAGAAGGAAAAGTGAATCTGGGGGGTAAAACTTCATTTCTGTCCTTTAAGCACCCCCAGAGCAGCACATTCTCTGCCTGTTACATTTTCTTCTGGATGTTAAAGAATCACAGTCCTCAACAGGAGATGATGTAAGCAGTCTGCTGCATTAGCAGGGGAGCAGAAACAGAAAGCAAAACCAACACCTTTATCAGAAGCCAGCACACATCACTGCCACCAGCCTTGAAGCCATGCTTGCCAGCTGTCCCAGCCACCTCTGATCTCTCCAACAGACTGATCCCTTTTTTTTTATTAAGAGTTGGAAGGGACCTTGAAAGATCATCGAGTCCAACCCCCCTGCCAGAGCAGGATCACCCAGACTAAATCCCACAGGAACGCATCCAGGTGGGGTTTGAATGTCTCCAGAGGTGACTCCACAGCCTCTCTGGGCAGCCTGTCCCAGCCCTCACTGTGAAAAGGTTCCTCCTTATATTCACATGGAACTTCCTCTGCTCCAACTTGCAGCCACTGCCCCTTATCCTGTCGCTGCCATCACTGAGAAGAGCCCAGCTCCATCCTCCTGACTCTCACCCTTCACATATTTATAAACATTAGTAAGGTCACCCCTCAGTCTCCTCCAGGCTAAAGAGGCTCAGCTCCCTCAGCCGCTCCTCATAAGGAAGGTGTTCCACTCCCTTCATCATCTTGGTGGCCCTGTGCTGGGCTCTTTCAAGGAGTTCTGTGTCCTTCTTGAACTGAGGGGCCAGAACTGGACACACTATACCAGGTGTGGCTTCACCAGGGCAGCATCGAGGGGGAGAAGGACCTCTTCTTGATCTGGGAGAGGTCCTTTCTGCCCTGGGAGGCTGTTGTGACAGACGGAGCTCAAAGTCCCTCAGTTCTGAGGGATGTCCCACCCACTAAGGGAACGATCCCTCAAAACCAGGCAAAATAGCAGCAATTAATTGGAAGTTTCTATACCATTTGAGCACGACACAGATGGTCTAGAACAAGGGACAGATAATATCCTGGGTTTGGCTGGGATAGAATGAATTCTCACCAGAAGCTGGGAGGGGATGCAGCCAGGTGACCCAAACTAGCCAAAGGGGGTACTCACTGCATGCCATAGGACGTCACGCTTACCATGAAAGGGGGCTAGTCAGGGAGAGGCAGTGCAGCTCACGCAGGGTGTCTGGTTGGTCACTGGGTGAGCAGACCGCACAGTCTGTCACTCACTTTGCATGTTATAGGTCCCGTTGTGCTTGTTTCCCCCGCCCTTGGCTGTCCCAGCAAACTGTTCCAACCCCAAACCAGGAGCTCTGCCTTTGTCTCCACATCCTCCACCCTGTGGCACTCAGGGAAGGAGATGAACCGCCAGCCACGTGGTGCTGAGCTGCCCTCTGGGGCAGCACTGCACCCCTACCCCTGACCCCACTGGTGACCGTGGGGTCCCTGCACGACCTCCCTCAAGGGGTGATGACAGCAAGGGGGTGACAGCAAGGGGGTGATGGCTGCCGCTCCTGCCCCCTGCAGCTGTTCCAGACCAACCATGCTCATCATCACGAACCTCAGCCACGCTCCAGGAGGCACCTGCCTGCCAAAAAACACCAGCCAAAGCAAACAGTAGCTGTGTGTGAGAGCATACCTTCTTGTGCAGATAATTTCTAAGCTTTGGAACTAAACATTAGGCTGGGAATTTCCCAAGGGCAGCAGAGCAGAGCTCTTGCTGGCAGGGGTGCAGAGGGCTGTGGGGCTCCCGCAGAGAGGAGGGGGAGGTGTTAAGAGGCTGATGGCAGAAGCACAATGTTCTCCACCGTGGGTAGCAATGAATTTTACTGTGGGGAGAAAGCAGGGCACAAATGTGAGATTACAGGGAAAACAAAATTTTGGAAGTATTTCTGAGAAGGTGCAGAGAGGGCTGCCTTGTCTACATTTCAAGAAAATCAGTGTTTTCTGGGAAACAGAGCTCCATCAGCTCTTGCTGTGAGGATCAGGGGAATTAAACAAGATGTGCTTTAGGAGTCTGCCTTGAAAATCATTGAGGGATCGATGAGAAAATATATTCTGAACTGATCCCCTTCAGCCTCCCCGGCCAGCAACAACCATAACGTAAGGGGAATTACATAAGCTCATACTTGAAGTTATTTAAGAATCCCTGCATAAGTACAGATTTTGTCAGGACTAAAACGTGACATGCAAGATATTTGGGGAATGTTTGTTATTCATAAAAAAATTAATTTCCTTCCAACAAAAGGCAGTCTGTAAAAACAGCAGCAAACCTTCATGCTCGCCCCAGGCAAGGTGCTTTGATAGCAGAATCTGTGGCTGCTGCAGCACTGGTTGGGGAGGGGCGGGGGGAAGGGGGAGCGATGGAGGGGCAGGGGATACAGTAAAGCCTCAAAAAGACCCCAGTGCTGGGTGGATTTACACAAGGAATCCTGGTGAGGAGTGATGCCGTGTGCTGCAGCTGATCCTGGAGTGCATTGGGGTTGAGGCTGATTGGCACCTCTGTGCACCCCAGGCACAGCAGTGGGGTGCCAAATGGGTGTCAGAGGGGACGACAGCCCCCTGAGAGGAGTTATCCCTGGCTAAACATTCCTCCTGGCGGTCACTGACCCGCAGGAACCAGGGTGTCCCCATGAGGTAAATATGGGCAAGGAGGAAGAGTTCTGTCAAGCATTTCTGGGAATATCTGACTGTAACCACCCAGAAACTTCAGAATCGGAAACACCCAGATTGCTTAATGCTCTGGTCAGACGTGCCACCCACAGCCTGGGCAGCAATAAAAAGGCGAGCGAGAAGGCACCCAGTCAGCAGTCCTGCAAGGAGCACATCCCTGGGTACCCCAGCTGCCTGCCTGCTGCAGAGATGGTGCGAGCGGCTACTTTCCTCCTGGTGCTCAGCCTGGCTCTGGTGGCTTCCAGCCTCGCTGCAAGAAAGGTAACTGCAGGGTTGGGATGCTTAGGGCAGGGGGGCTGCAGCTCCTGGGGGTACCTGCTCCTGCCACCCTGCCCACTCCTGGGCTGTGCTGTGTCACCAACTCTGAGTCCCCCTGGCTTCAGTGTGTGCTGACCGGGCGCTGGATGAACGACCTGGGCTCCAACATGACCATTGGGGAGGTGAACGGGAAGGGTGAATTCTCCGGCTCCTACCACACAGCCGTGACAGCCGGCAACAACGTGATCAAGGTGTCACCGCTGCAGGGCTCCCAGCAGCGCACCAACCAGAAGAGACAGCCCACCTTGGGCTTCACTGTCAACTGGAGCTTTTCAGGTGCTTCTCCTTTCCCAGGCTCTCTGCAGCTTCCCCAGAGCCCCCCTGACCTCCCAGCAGTGTCCCCAGAGCTCCCCTGTCCTTCCCTGTGCTGCCCCTGATGCTCTCCTGCCCTTCCCCACAGTATCCCTCATGACCCCCTGCCTTCCCCTGCAGCATCCTCGGTGCTCCCCTACCATCCCCTGCAGTGACCCTGATGCTTCCCCATCCTTGACCCTAGGGCTTCTTGCCAGGTGTCCAGTCCCAGGGCACAGAGGATGCACTGGGGGCTGAAACCTGCTGCTTTCTGTTCACCTCCATGGGAGACACCCCCCCCCTCCCCTCCGCCCAAGCTCCCTAACACCTCCTGCCTGCTTCCCCCATTATGTCTGTCCCCAAAGGGCAGGGACAGCACAGATCTACTGTCCCCCTGCACTGGTGCAGGCTGCATGGCCACAGCTTGGCAGCCTCCTGCCACCCTCAGCCAAACTCACCTCCACCTCCTGCCCATCCCCAGACTCCATCACAGTCTTCACGGGCCAGTGCTTTGTGGACAGAGACGGAGAAGAGGTTTTGAAAACCATGTGGCTCCTGCGGTCATATGTGGGTGACATCAAGGACGACTGGAAAGCCACCATGTGAGCACCCTGCCCTGCCCTGCATGAGTCCCCTGCGCACCCCCGAGGGTCAGGGCTCTGTCACCCTGTGGTGCTCAGTGCCCAGCGGAGCTACTGCCAGTGTGGGGGGGACTGAGGGTGGGGGTACTTGTGCATGGCTCCCCAGGGGTCCCAGCAAGGTGCAAATGCTGCTGGGGGATAGGGGGTGGCCGGGTGGACACTGGGAGGGTGCATTTGCCCTGTGCAAGGGTGCTTTTCCTACCCTTACATCTCTTCCCTCTGTGTCCCTGCAGGGTCGGCACCAACGAATTCAAACGCCTGCGCCCACAGAAGGAGTGAGGGTGAAACGCAGGGTCCTGACCAGGGCCGTGCCCCCCTTCCTGTCCCACCACCTGCTTCTCCCAATAAAGTTTTGAATTCTTTCTGCAAACTTCTTCCTGGCTCCTGTTGTCTTGGGGCTCAGAGCTGAGGCCTGGCATCCCATGGGCTCTCCTGTCACTGTCCCCAGAACGCAGTGTGTGTCCCCCCTCCCCCCGCATTCGCCCGGGCCGATGTCCCATCTCCCACTGGTGTGGCCCTTGGCCGGAGGCCCAGCACAGGCGGCCGCTGCCCGGCTGCTGCTCCTCCGGTATAAAAGGGGCCGAGCTGGCGCCAGGAAGCAGCAGGCAGACCTGCCCTGTTGTACCATGTTCTGCCGTGCCATGCCATACCGTGCCATGCCATGGTGTGCTGTGCCATGACATGCTATGCTGTGCCACTCCGTGCTGTGCGGTGCTGTGCCACACCACCCTGGGGCACAGCGAGCATGATTGAGGGGGACGCATGCTTTCACTGTGTCACGGCATGTTGTGTGGCACCCAGCACCCCCAGCACTGCACTGCCCTGCCATGGGAGGAATAGGTGCTGGCCCACCCAGTGCCCATGCCATCGGTCCCAGCTGCCATGTGGAGGGGCTGTCCCACTCCCCATGCATGTGGGAGGAGTTGGGAAGGGGGGAGTTGGGGGGATATGGGGTGGGGGTTGTTGTCCATGGCTCAGCACTGCCCGTGTCACCAGAATAACCCCCAGTCCTCAGTGTGACCTGCAAGGCCTGTGGAGAAACGAGCTGGGCTCCAACATGACAATCTCAGTCCTGGATGCATCAGGGACCTGCTCAGGGCCTCCACCACCTCTCTGAGCAACCTGTGCCAGTGTCTCATCACCCTCAGAGTGAAGGACTTCTTAATGTCTAATCTAAACCTGCCCTGCTCTAGTTTAAAAACACTGCCCTTCATTCTATCAGTCCATGCCCTTACAGACAGTCCTTCCCCAGCCTTTTGGTAGGCCTCTTCAGGTACTTGAAGGCCACTATAAGGTCTCCCCAGAGCCTTCTGTACTTCAGGATAAACAAGCCCAACTCTCTCAGCCTGTCTTCGTAGGAGAGGTGGTGCAGGCCTGTGATCATCCTTGTGGCCTCCTCTGGACCTGCTACAAGAGATCCATGTTTATCTTCTGCTGAGGGCTCCAGAGCTGGACACAGCACTCCAGGTGGGGTCTTAGCAGAGCAGAGCAGAGGGGCAGAACCCCCTCTCTCAGTCTGCTGGCCACAGTTGTTTTGATGCAGCCCCGGATGTGGTTGGCCTTCTGGGCTGTGAGTGCACACTGTTGGCTCGTGCCCGGCTTTTCATCCACCAGCACTCCCAAGTTCTTCTCTGCAGGGCTGCTCTCTGTCACATAATCCCCCAGCCTGTGTTGATAGTGAGGAATGTCACAACCCATGTGCAGCACCCACAGAAGGAAACGGTGCCATCAGAAGTAGACACAGTATTCCAGGTGTGGCCTCACCAGGGCAGCATCAACGGGGAGAAGGACCTCTACTATCCTTGATCCTTCAGGTACCCTTTCAGGTCCACCCTTAGCAACAGCCGACACCGGCCTGATGCTGGCCTTTTGCTCTTGCTCTGTTCCTGCCCCAACATCCACTTGACTTTTGCTCTCTGCTGGTACATGCAGTCAGGGCTGCCCACCTCCAGCCAGCAGTGCCTTGAGTTTTCCTATGGCTAATGAGGCGGGTTTACCTCCCACACCTGCCAAATTCCTGGAGCCACTGGAGATACCTGAACATGCTGGGCAGATGAGCTTAGACCAATGGGATGAGGTTTAACAAGGCCAAGTGTTGAGTCCTGCACATGGGACATAACAACCCCCTGCAGCGCTACAGGCTTGGGGGAGACTGGCTGGAGAGCTGTCAGGCAGAGAAGGACCTGGGGTGTTGGGTGACTGCAGGCTGAATATGAGCCAGCAGTGTGCCCAGGTGGCCAGGAAAGCCAATAGCATCCTGGCTTGTATCAGAAATAGTGTGGCCAGTAGGTCTGGGGAGGTGATTGCATACCTGCTGGTTTCCCATGCGGCTGCCTTCACACCCCAGCTCAGTGCGCTCCATCAGTAGCCCAGCTCCTCACACTCCCAAAGCTGGGCATGTGCCAAAGCAGCTCTGCAGAAGCAACAGCATTGAACTGAGACCTCTGAGAACTTTGGCAAGGCTGCTGACCCTTTGTGGCCCATGCAGAAGAGGCATGGGGCTCCCGATGGACACCCACCCAGCTGTGCCCTTGGCCCTGTGCCAAGGCAGGCTCAAGGAAGGCTCAAAGTGCCACAGAGATGGCAGAAGGGATGCAGAACCTCCCATCACAGGAAGGCTAGTCTGAGAGACCTGACCATTTGGCTGGAGAATTGGATAAGATTAGGATGTGCCATGAAGATTAGATGTTAGGAATACATTTTTCACTGAAAGAGTTGTCAGGGCCTGGAACAGGCTGCCCAGGGAGGGGGTTGAGCCACAACCCTTCGATGTATGTAAAAAAGGTTGGATGAGGTACTTAGGGCTACGGTTTTGCATGGGATGGGAATGGCTGGACTTGATGATCTTAAAGGTCTTTTCCAACCTTGTGATCCTATGATAACACACACGCCCCTGGTGTTCTGGAGGGTGTCCGGGAGGTGCTTCAGGGTGCAGGGGCTCCTGCAGGACCGGGGTGCAGCCCAGGCTCAGCCCTGAGCCCCTGGGACCCCCCATCCAGCCATCCCCAGGCTGAGCCGTGCCAGCGGGAACCCACCCCCTTCCCTGTCCTTGCCCCGGTCGCCGCCTCCATCCCCATCCCTCATCTCCATCCCCATCCCTGCCCCCACCCCAGATCACTCCTGTCCCCATCCCACCCATTTCTGTAACTTGTCCCTTTCCGGGAAATCAGCGCGGCGCCGGGCCGGGCTATAAATGGGCCGGGCTATAAACCCGCCGGCAGCCGCAGCCCGGCGAGGTGCACGTTCCGCAGCCGGCAGCGCGATGAGCCGCCGCTTCCTCTCGGCTCTTGCCCTGCCCGCCGGGGTAGCGCTGGCCGCAGCCGCGGCAGGGACCCAGGTGGGAGCGGGGACGCGCTCGGAGCGCCTGCGGGGAAGCGCGCCTGGGAAACCCCCGGGGGGGGCGGGGAAGGGGGGGGGGGGGGGGTGCTGCATGAGGGTCCCGGGATGCGGAGAGGGACTCGCGTGGGGCATCCATCACGGGGCGGGGGCGGGGAGGGGATGCCGGAAGATGTGGGAGCTGCAGCCCTTTGGAGGGATGGGGTGCCGGGGGGAGAAGGGGTGGATGGATATATGTGGGGCATACACCGCGGGGGGGGGGGGGGGGGGGATGGGGGGGGGGATGCTTCCGGGTTGTCCATGTCCCCAGGAAGTGTGTGCATGGGGATCCCTTCCCTGGTGCGGGGAGGGCTTGGATATGGGGACCCTCTCTGCAGGGATCTGCAGGGGGAATTGGTAACCTGGGGGACCCTGACCCAGGGGGTGGCTTGCCCCTGCCCTGGGAGGTGCAGCACGGGAGAGGACAGGCAGGACTTGAAGCAGGAGCTGGAGCCTCGCAGGTGGGATGCTGCATGGCTGTGCTGCCTACTCGGACACACAGGACCCCACTGGGAGCTCAGTGGTTCTGCCCACCCCTGGGGGCTGCCCACTCCTGACAAGCACAGCACACATCCCTGGCGCACACAGTGTCCTGGGATCACCTGGCAGGGCTGGCTTGGGTGTCCCTTTGGGACTCCCACCTGCCTGAGGCTCCTGCCTTTGGCTTTACCTCTCCGCCTCTCCCTTTCTGCTTGGCTTACCCTGGCTCTCAGTCCTCCTGCCATGGCTGAGAGACCAATGGACTTTTCACATCAATTAAAAACTTGGGGGGGATGGAGATCCCCTGCTGCACTGCTTGTGTTTTCTTTCTTTCTCAAGCTCCTCTGCCAGTCATCCGAGAGCTATAGGGGAGGAAGGGCCAGCACGAAGGAGGCACAGGCAACCAGGCCAGGTCATGAACAGAAAAGGCTCACAAGGAACATCAAGGTGGGTGCCAACACCCTGTGGGCATCGGGGATGTGTGGTCAGGGGCGTCAGCCCATGGGGCAGGGGTAGGGGCTGTGTGCAGGCAGCCTCCAGGGTCACAGGCACTTGTCCTCCAGAAGTGTGACCTGACTGGCTGGTGGAAGAATGATCTGGGTTCCATGATGAATGTGTCTGCGGTCAACAAAGATGGCACCTTCTCTGGCGAGTATCACACTGCTGTGTCGAGTGCCCAGAATCCCATCGAGCCCTCCCCGCTTGTTGGCTCCCAGCATTTGGATGAGGATGGGCAGTGCACCTTTGGCTTCACCGTCAACTGGACGTTTTCTGGTCAGTAGCTGCCGTGGCAACTGTGCCTGGATGGGGTGGATGGATGGGGAGAGGAGCTCAGGCAATTCCCAGCACCCACTGCAATCCCTCTGTCCCCTCTCCTGTCTCCAGACTGTCCTTCATGGATATCTTCCCACTGTCCTGCACACAGCAGGACACCTGAAACACCACTTGGGCGAGGTGGCATCAAGAGTTGCTTTGACAGCATCTCTGCCACAGGGCATTTCCCTGGGTCCCACTGGGATGCTAACAGCCACTGCTTCCCCAGACTCCACAGCTGTCTTCGTGGGCCAGTGCTTTGCCAAGGATGGTGGGGAGGAGGTTCTGCAGACCTCCTGGCTGCTGCGGGAGAAGGTCGACTCCCTGCCCAGTGACTGGAAAGCCACCAGGTGAGACATGGCATGCTTGGCCTGGCTGGGACCCTTGCCCTTCTGCTGGCTGGACATCAGTGGACTTCTTATTCCTTACAGGACTGGGCGCAATATCTTCACTCGTATGAGCTGAAAGGAGGAGGGAGAAGCTTCCAGACTGAGCCAGAACAGAAAGACAGGGACACCTCTCATCAATGCAAAACCATTTGGAATTTTCAAAAACTATGGTGTTGTTAATAAATATTTTTTCCCCTTCTTTAAACCCAGCCTGTGGATACATCCTGGGGAAGCTGGGCTAAAGCACTGCGGTGAGTGTGGGGTGAAGCTTTCATGCTGTATGCCATGGATAGGCTGGCCAAAAGAACGCCCCTTTTCCAGCTTGAATGGGTTGGTGCATCCCCATGACACCAAGTGCAGGCCAGCACTGGCTCTTCCCTGCTCGATGTTGGTTAAACATGTTGGAAGGTAACCTGGGGGGCCCTTCTGCGCACCAAAAAGCTGTTTGGAGGTGCCCTGTGGCTCCAAGGCAGGCCTTGGGTAGGCAGGTGCAGGATCTTGGCTGCGTCCATATTCCTGGTGAGTGACAAGGGATGCTCTGTACCAGCAGCACAGTGCTGGTAGCTGCAGCACATCCAGCCCCAAAACTCTTCCTAGGGGAAAGAATTCAGCTCATTTTCCATGTCACCTCTAAAGGTGGAGGAAAAGATTATCAGGGATGGTCAACATGAATTCCTCAAGGAGAGATGGTGCCTGACCAGTCCAATAGCATTCTGCTACGACATGACCAGCTGGGTGGATGAGGGGAGAGCAGTGGGTGTTGCCTAACATGACTTCAGCAAGGCTTTTGACGCTGTCACCCACGACACCCTCACAGGCAAGCTTAGGGAGCGTGGTTTGCATGGCTGGACAGGGAGGGGGATTGAGAACTGGCTGAATGGCAGAGCCCAGAGGGTTTGTTCGGCGTCGCAGAGTCGAGCTGGGCACCTGTGGTGAGGGGTGTGCCCCGGGGGCCAGTGCTAGGTCCAGTCTTGTCCAACGCCCTCATCAGTGCCCCGGGTGAGGGGATGGCCTGTGCCTGCAGTGGTCCTGCTGGAGATACAAACTGGGGGGACTGGCTGGCACACGAGCAGGCAGTGCTGCTGTTCGGGGAGGCCCAGGCAGGTTGGAGAGCTGGGCAGAGAGGAACCAAGTGAAGTCCAACAAGGGCAAGTGTGGGGTCAGGCACTTAGGAGGGAATACACCAGGCACCAGTACAGGTCAGGGGTTGTCCTGCTGGGAACCAGCTCTACGGAGAAGGACCTGGGAATCCTGTTGGACAACGAGCTCTCCATGAGCCAGCTGTGTGTCCTCCTGGCCAAGAAGGCCAGTGGTACCTGGGGGGCATTAGGAAGAGTGAGGCCAGCAGGTCAAGGGAGGTTGTCCTCCCCCTCTGCTCTGCCCTGGTGAGGCCACACCTGGAGTGCTGTGTCCAGCTCTGGGCTCCCCAGTTCAGGACAGACTGGGAACTGCTGGAGAGAGTCCAGGGGAGGGCTGCAAAGATGCTGAGGGACAGGAGCATCTCTCTCATGAGGAAAGGCTGAGGAGCTGGTTCTGTTCAGCCTGGAGAAGAGAAGATTGAGAGGTGATCTGATTAATGCTTACAAATATCTAGCGGGTGAGTGTCAGGAGGATGGGGCCAGACTCTTCTCAGTGGTGCCAGCAACAGGACAAACTGGAACACAGGGAGTTCCAGCTGCATATGGGGAAAAACTTCTTCATGTGAGGGTGACAGAGCTCTGGGACAGGCTGCCCAGAGAGGCTGTGGAGTCTCCTTCTCTGGAGAGATTCAGTCTTGTGCAACCTGCTCCCAGTGATCCTGCTCTAGCAGGGGGTGGGACCAGATAGCTACCTTCCAACCCCTACCACCCTGTAACTCTGTAAACGTGTGTGATTTACTGAAAGCAGGCATTCAGCAATCCAGTTCCTTCCCTATCAGGCTCTGTGACTTACCATAATGGGCAGTGCTGGTACTGCCTGAGTCACCCCTCCCAGCTGAAGAGAATGATTTCCAGGAAATTCAGCACCAGGTCTGAATATGAAACTTGGTCCATGGCCTGTTCAGTCCCAAAATAACTCCAGAAGGTGCTGGGTGTCCCATGCTGACAGCCTGCCTGGCATTTGACTAACCTAAAAGCAGGAGTGGGCTGGAGGGTCTCCCACCTGGTTTTCCTGCCACAAATGCCATGCTGACAGCATCCAGGGCTTCAGCAAGTTTGCCACCCGATCTGTGCTTTCGCCTGCCGTGTTGCAGACTCACATGTGGTTTGCTCTTCATGTTTTTCTCCCTTAGGTACATTTTCTGCCTCTGGAACAATGCTGCTGTTTTCTGTCCTGTGCCTTCCTGGAATTTCCCCAGCTTTCTCAGTTCCTTTACAGCCTTTCTGAGCAGAACGCCCTGATGTCAGCCCTCTGCTATGGTGTCCTTTAGTCTGTCCAGCCTTCTACCTGCTTTAGAGGGAGAGAAGAGTTAGGAAAGAGGGTGGCAAGAGGAACCATGAGACTCAGCTCTCCCCCCAGAGCGGTGGGTCAGACTTCCTCATGTATCCTCCAAACTTTATTCTTGCCTTCGTGCCAACACTTCCATGGGGCAGGGCTCCTGAGTGGCTGTGCAGCAGCCCTGGAGCGCTCCTGCAAGGCAGCAGTGCTGATGGCAGGCTGAGCAGCCTGCCAACCCCCTTGGGCAGCCAGAGCGAGAGACGCAGCAGGCATGGGCTGGTAGAGCTGCCTGCCAGGCCAGCCCCTGCATCCAGGCACCCAGCACAGCTGCCACTCACCCAGCATCTCGGTTTTGGGCTGGCAGGTGTGCCAGGGGGGCATGCTGTGCCTGGGGCAGGCTGTGGATGGGTGTGCTTGCCCATGGGTGTTGGGCATTCATTGTCACCGGGTCCCAGCCAGCTGTGGGACCTGCTCACAGTGCTCTGCGGGCCCCTCCTTACCTGCTCTTCTTCTCTCTGGCTGTATGCCCAGCATGATTTGTCTCCTTCACAGAATCACAAGGTTGGAAAAGACCTTTAAGACCATCAAGTCCAAATGTTCCTGTCCTAAGCTAAACCAGATCCCTAAGTACCTTGTCCACCCTTTTTTTAAACACACCCAGGGAAGGTGACTCAACCCCCTCCCTGGGCAGCCTGTTCCAGGCCCTCACAACTCTTTCAGTGAAAAATCTTTTCCTAACATCTCATCTGACCCTGCCCTGGGGCAGCTTTGTGCCATCTCCCCTTGTCCCATCTCCTGTCATGTGGCTGAAGAGACCATCACCCACCTCTCTGCACCTTCCTGTCAGGTAGTTGTAGGCGGTGATAAGGTCTCCCCTCAGCCTCCTCTTCTCCAGGCTGAACACCCCCAGCTCCCTCAGCCGCTCCTCATAGCATTTGCCCTCCAGCCCCTTCCCCAGCCTGGTTGCTCTCCTCTGGACTCACTCCAGGACCTCAATGTCCTCCAATCTAGGGCACATCTCCATGGCAAAGGAGAGGCGTGGGGTCACCTTCAGCCCCTTGCAGACCTCCCTCTGGCAAGAAAACCAGCTGTTGATGCTGCATAGCAAGAGGTTTTAATGGTCATTCATGCCCCATGGCCACCTTCAGAGGCGTGGGGAGCTGGGGAGGCACCTTGCAAACCACAGAGAGTGTGTCACTGCTGCCATGCTGCAGAGGTGCTCACAGGTAGTGCATCACTTAACAAAAAAGAAAAATACACTTATTGGGACCTTGGCATCAGGTAATGCTCATGCAGGGGATCAGTTGGTCACTTTGAACAGAGGAGTCTTGTTGCAGGGGTCTCTGCATCAATACCTCCATTGGGGGTCTGGTGAGACTCCCCAGAGTGCTCCCAGGTCAGCTCCTGTCTGGCTGCTGTCTGTGCTCTGGTGCCTGTGTGGCCCCTTGCTGCTGCTGGTCCTGGCTGCATGGGAAACAGCTCTCAGGTTCCTTAGCCAGGTGCAGAAGGCTATTTGAGTCAACCTTTGCTGCGTTGTTCCTGTAGGCTGCTCACAAGTGTCTCAGCAGAGCCCAGGACGTCTCTCAGCAGAGCAGCTGTCCCACCTAAGCATGGAGCCAAGGGGCGATGCTGAGACTCCACAGCTGGTTGGTCAGAGTGTGCGCACAGACACTGCAGTGATGACAAGAGGTTAAATTGGATTTGAAAGCCTGTAACCTCACTTAAAAATGAAGGCACATAGCTCCTGCCCCCTCCACCATGTCTGCCTGGTCATCACTCCTGCCACCTCAGCGGTTGGGACTGTACACCCAGCTCTGCTGTGCTGCCTCTGTCCTTGGCCCTGATGGTGCAGCACTGTACCAAGGACAGGTTCCAAGCCCACCTTCAGCTTCACCATCAACTGGAGCTTTACAGGTGCTTCTTCTCCTCCCTGCAGCATCCCCAGAGCTCCCCTGCCCTCCCTACGGTGCCCCTGATGCTCTCCTGCCCTACCCTGCAGCATCCCCCTTAACCCCCTGCCTTCCCCTGCAGCATCCCCAGTGCTCCCCCACCTCCAGTGTCCCCAGCACTCCTCCATCCCCAAGAGCAGAGCTCCTTAGCAGGTGTCACCTTCAAGTCCCCACTGCTGGCTCTTGTCCAGGCAGGGCCTGACCTGGGTGAGGTGAGGCACAGCTGGACGAAAGCTCATCTGGACTCAGACACCACACGCTGCGTATCCCAGTGCACTGTCCCCAGTCCCCGCAGTACAGGAGGCTGGGGAGGGAAACTTCACCCACCCACAAGCAACCTGTCCCACTCCCAGACTGGCAAGCTGGCTGCCTTACAGATGGAAGCCTGCATCCCAGTACCCCATCCCCCCTCCCGCCCCTTTCCCATCGTCTCCACCACCCTCTCCATGGGCAATGCTTCCTAGACAGGGGCAGGAAGGAGACACTGCGTGGATCATGTGAGATGAGGTTGACAGCCCTGAGGATGACTGACAAGCCAGCGGGTAGGTGCTGGGGCTGCACCCACTGGTGCAACATGGAGACCCCAGGGAGAGCACTGAGCCCAGGAGGTGGGTGCTGGGAGGCACCTGGGCAGCAAGCAAGGGGCGGTGGTGCCGGGATCCTGAAGGTGGTGCCGAGGCTTTTGAAGACACTCCCTGGAATGGGAGCTGAAGGCAGCTACTATAACTTTCTAATTAAAAACAAGGTGCAATTTGGACACGGGTAGGGGCACATTCTGTTCCCGGGAAAGAGGTGGGTAGCCCTCCTGGTGCCTTCAAGCCTGGGGCAGGTGCTTCTCCAGAGGATGCTCAAAGCAGGATGCAGGGCAGGGGCCAGAGATCCCCCAAGAACCAGACACAGCCAGGTGTCAGCTCTGTCCATCCATCATTGGAAGCGACATGTTCACCTGGCTGGAGAGGTATTTGGACAAGGTGGCTGTGCCATGTCCCTGTGCGAGAGCCAGGCAGGCCAAGGACCCCTGCCCACCCCTCTGTCCTTGGTACAGTGCTGCACCATCAAGGACCCTTTGGGAGGGCTCAGGCAGGACCCTGCCATGGAGCTGTACCCTGCCCAGCCTCAAAGCACCATGCACAGGGCATCGCCACCCACGGGGTCTGTGCATGGAAGCATCATGCACAGGGCATCCCCCCCGTGGGGACAAGAAAATGTTGGTATCTACATATCTGTCAGGAAAGCCCTTCTGCACTCTGGAATAACTCCAGGGTGCCCTGCTGCAGCGACAGTCCCTGCTCCTAGACCCAGGGAAAGCTCACCACAAACCAGGAGAAAAGCAGCCTAGAAACAGCAAGAGAAATTTGCAATGGGAGAGGGCTTCTGTGAGGAAGAAGCTACGTGAGCAACCACAGCAGCCTTCAGTGGAGCAGCGAAGGGTTGTCTGGGCTGAGCTTGCTGCAGCGCTGTGTCCTGATGGCAGTGGGGCAGTGCAAAGCTGTGCCCATCCCAAGGACTCTGTCACGGAGTAAGGAACGGGCTGGCAGAGTCTCTTGGACAGCACAAACCACCCTGGCTCTTCTTCCTCCCTCCCTCCACAGCTGTGCTCATCCCTGTGTTCCTTCAGCCGTGCTCAGGTCATGCAGACCTCCCCACCTCACCTGGGCACCCTGCCACCCAGCTGCCCACCCCACGGCTGCCAGCCCAGTGCCTGCAGAGCTCCGGTTACAGCCCTATAAAGGGGGCTGGGGCGCAGGGCCGGCAGGGAGCTGTGCCAGCCACTCTGCATTCCCGGAGCCATGGGGAGCCGCACTTTCGCTCTGCTCCTTGCCCTGGCCCTGGCAGGATGTGTCACCCCTGCAGAGAGGAAGGTACGGGGACCGGTGGTGATGGGGATGTGGCAGACACTGGTGTGCAGCACGGCAGTGGGGAGGTCCTCTCTTAAATGCCATTTTAGACTGGGACAAGCAGGAGAGCTTCGCACGGGGCAAGGTATCTCTGGGTCACCTCCAGCCACCCTCTTTACGAAGCTTTGGACCATGCACAGGGCATCCCTCCTGCAGGCTCTGTGCTCAGGGCTATCTGCTTGGGGCATCCCTTCCCACAAGGCCTCTGCCTGGGGACACTGTGCACGGAGCATCCCCCTTAAAGGGCTATGCCTGGGGGCACCATGCACGCTGCTGGGCTGGGACAAGCTGGACAGGCTGCAACCATCTGCTCAGCAGCTGGCTGGGGGAGTGTCGCCCCAAACTGGGGGCAGTTGCACCCACAGCAGGACTCACAGATCTAGCTGTGGGGCAGTGGGAGGAATCGGGTCCCTCCCTCTGTGCCATGAGTGGGGGTGGAGGGCCCATGGCTGTGTCCTTTCAGTGCCAGCTCGGCGGGCTCTGGAGGAATGAACAGGACTCACTGATGGAGATTTCGGTGGTGAGGGACAACGGGGACTTCCAGGGGAAATACCTCACACGGGTCACCCTTGCCGGCGGCTGCGCCCGTGTCTCCCCCCTGAAGGGTGCCCAGCAGCAGCCGGGCGAGGGGGGGTGGCCCACCTTCGCCTTCACCGTGCGCTGGGACAAGTTCTCCAGTAAGTGCTGGGACACCCAAAATCGGCACCGCGGGGGCACTGGCAGCCACGCAGGACTTTTCCTCTGCTGGAAAGTCTGCTGGGGGATACAGCAGTGCAGAGGGAGGCAGCGGTGCCTGCCTGGCGTAGGGCTAATGGGCAACACTGGGCTTATGTGGGGCAGCCCCTCTTTACCCAGAGTCTTTGCACCCCTCCCAGCTGGGCAGCCCCAGGTACCCGTGGTGAGTCCGGAGCCCGTTAGTGCATGGGGGATGTGGTGCTGCAGACTTTGGCCTGCCCAAAGGAGCCCCTGGGGAAAGACAGGCCCACACAGAGGGGATTGGGTGGGAGCACGGCCACGGCCATTGGGGTGGAAACACGGCTGTGGGGGGGTGGGCCTCAGGGAAGGGGAAGCAGCCAGTGAGCATGGGTGCTGTCCCCAGTGATGCCCCAGCAAGTGCTTTCCCCAGATGCCACCACTGCCTTCGCGGGACAGTGCTTCGTGGACACAGGGGGGAAGGAGACTCTGACCACCACGTGGCTGCTGCGTGAAGCCGTCGGCTCCCTCGAGGAGGACTGGAAAGCCACAAGGTAGTGAGGGGATTTGGGGTGTGATGATTGCTGCCCCCCCCCCCCCCATCTGAAGGGTCAGTCCTAAGGACCCCTGAGGCCTGAGGACCCCTGTGGACAAGCATGGCCTTGGGAAAGGGGACCACCTCTGGGAACACCCCAGCATGGGTTTGCAGAGGAGATGCCAACGCCTTCTGGCTATGGGCTTGCTCTGGCCAAAGGCATCCATCAGCTGCCTGGGGCAAGTTGGGGGGCATTTAGGGACACCCCTGAGTGGGTGTCCTGTGGGCAGAGCCATAGGAACTCTGCTTCCTGCAGGGTGGGCAGAAATGTCTTCACACGTAAACGCACCCAGAAAGAAAATATCCTGCTGAGCTTATCCCCATCCTGTGAGGATGAAGCTTCACCTGCTCCATGATGGCATGCTCCAGCTGCAGCCTGGACCCCCAGAGGAACTAAAAACAGCCTCTCACATTAAAAAAAAATAAATTAAAAGTTACATGAGCTGTGGTTGTCTCTTTTAAAACTGTGATTGCTCTCCTTATGAGGCAGCTTCTGTTCCCCCATGGGTAGCCCTGCAGAAGCCAGGGCTCAGCACTGCCCTTCCCATGGAACATTCACTCCTGAGTACCCACCACCCAGCTTCCTGGACTCGTTTCCCACCTCATCCTAACCCAAACTTCCACCCTGCATTGTCACTCTCTGCCTGCTTGCTGATGGCATCCTGAATCCAGCTGTGACTTCATACCCATCCCTGACAGCTGCCCTTCCAGCTCCAGGACTCCCAGCAGGGTTGGGTGGTGAAGGTAAAGGTTTCACTGGGTGTGAGGTTTCAGTAAAGTTCTTCCTTTGTGCTGCACAGTACTGGAATTACAGTGTGCACAGGGAAAACCCCTATCCCACCACATCCCACCCCACCAGGGATTTCACCCTTCCCCGCCACTGTGTTTTAGCAGGGCCAACTCTGTCTGCCACCGCGGACACCGGCCAAAATTAGTCAGCGATTTCAACACAACGTTTTTGGCAGGTCCATTGGTGAAGATGAATCCTCTCACAGAAGCATTATAAATATAACCCAGCCCCAGGGATGCCAGTGCTCTAGCTGGATAGTCCGTCAGGCCTGGCCCAGCCCCAGCAAGGCTGGTCTATGCTGCCGTGACGTGGAGTGGTGGCTGCCACCTCCCTGGCACCTCCACCAGGTCATTTTGTCCCTGCCAAACAGCACAGAAAGGCAGGAGCTCATGTCTGGCAGAGTGAGGTGAGGCAAAGCATCCAGGGCAAAAGCAAGAGATACCCTGGGGATATTTCTCTCAGCCACACCCCCTCCCCCATCCTCCCATCCCATTCCCCCCCCTCCCCCCCCACCCTCCTCCTCCCGGTTCATGATAAGCCTGAGAGTTTGGGACTGTATAAGGTGACAAGAAGTGCTGTATTAGGAGAGGGGTGGTGGCTTCGAATCACCCAAACCTTGGGGGCCATCTGGGCCAGAAAGGGAGGTGCTGAGCAACAGCAGCAGCACCAGCAGCAGCAGCACCTCCACCAGCAGCAGCAGCACCAGCACCACCAGCACCACCACCAGCAGCAGCAGTGGGGTCCCAGGGTGTGCAGGGGCTCATTGGTGGGCATTGAGCCGTACAGCTCCAGGGTAGGACTCCACCCCCCCCAGCATGCACACTGGAGCCCTGCCACCATCCCGTGCCCCAGACACTGCAGCCCTGGGCACGGCATGTGTTTATGCAGCTGAACCCCACCTTAATTTGCAGCAACCCCACAGCCGCCCCGTTTTGTAGATCCAAAGCCCCTAACAGGTACAGGGAAGAGGTGGGAAGCTGGTCGGCACGCTGGGTGTGCTCAGCAAACCCACTCCCTCAGAGCGCAGTGCCCCTCTGTGGCCACTTCTTCCTCCAAATGCTGCAAAAGCAAAAGCAGCAAAATCAACAGTCGAAATCCTGATGATGATGGGGAAACGCTGCTGGAGGTGAAGGAGAAGGCAGGGAGAGCTTTTCCAGCCGTGCAGTGCTGAGCCAGGGATGGATGCCTGGCACCCCTTGGGCGATACCCAGGTCAGAGAGTGGTGTCAGGAGAGCAGGGAGGCTCCATTCAAGTCTTCAAACAGGCAGCCATGTCCAGCCTGCAAGCAGATTCCCACGGAAGGTAGTTGGTGTTCTCCAGATGGCTAGAAGGACCTTAAAAAAAGCCTGCACCCCTGCCTGTCTGCCCAGTCATGCTCAGCCCCACATTCCTCCGGTGCTGCCCAGGTCATGCAGACCTCCTCACCTCACCTGTCCCATCCCGGGCACCCTGCCACCCGTCCCGTGGCTGACAGCCCAACACCCACAGTGCCTGTGGGGCTCCAGTTACAGCTCTATAAAGGGGGTCGGTGCGTGGGGCTGGGAGGGAGCCGTGCTGGGCACTTAGCAGCCCAATGACCATGGGGAGCAGCGCTTTCACCCTGTTCCTGGCCCTGGCCCTGGCAGTGTGTGCCAGCTCTGCAGAGAGGAAGGTATGGGGACAGGTGGCACCCTGCTAGGCACCAAAGGGTGGGGTTGGGGGGCTCTGGTGCTCAGCAGGGATCCAGTGGGATGCTGGCACTGGTAGGACAGGCGTTGTGCAGTGCTGGGGAGAGCTGCGGAGAGGCTGGGAGGGCAGGATCACTCCTGCAAGGGTGCTGCTCGCTGTGGGAACCCACCAAGAGACAGGCAAGCAGAGCCATGCCCCAGACAAACCCTGCTTCCCACCGAGCAAGGGGAAGCAGTGCACTCTCTGTTTTATCATGGGGAAGACCCTCAATCCCCTGGGTGGTGGGAGGAAATGGCCCAGAGCAGCAGCTGGGCTGAGGGCAATCCATGCTGCCTGTTCCAAGGTGAGTTTCCTGGGGGCACCAGTTTCACTCAGGGCACCCTCAGTGCTGCAGCCATCCCTGGGCAGGTCCAGGATGGTGGGGATGGAGCAGAATGCTCCCCCCCTCCCCCTTTCTGGGCACCCCAAGCCACAGGGCTGGCCTTGCAGTGCATCCTCTCCGGGTCCTGGCGGAGCGACAGTGGCTGCCGGATGGTCGTGTCTGTCCTCGGCAAGGATGGCAGATTCTCTGGTTCCTACCTGCCGGGGCCAGTGGCCAACAACCCCGAAATCCTCACCTCGCCACTGGAGGGGTTCCAGCAGGATGCTGGGCTGGTCCAGCAGCCCACCTTCTCCTTCACCGTGCGCTGGCGGCACCAAGGTAGGCAGGAAGGGGGCTGTTGCTCTGCGGTACGGATGCCAGCAGTACCCAGGGGGGTGGCTTTGTGCCTTGCCACCAGAATTCATGACAGCTCGGACCCTTCCAGACTCAGAGACAGCTCAGATGACTGCCTTCCTTGGCCAGTGCTACGTGGGTGCTGACGGGGACGAGACACTGCATGCCCTGTGGCTGCTGCGAGAGGCGGCCGACAGCCCCACTGAGGACTGGAAAGCCACCCGGTGAGTGCCATGCCCTGGCCACCACTATGCCAAGCCACCTGGCACAGTGCACTGCAAGAAGGGACAAATCCCTGGGGATAAGGCATGGCAGGATGGGGAGGGTGGAATGGGTTTGTCACTGGTGATGGGAGTAGGCTGAAGAGTATCCTTGTGAGCTGTCTAGTCCCTGCATCCTGAATGCGCTCTAGGGAGGGTGGGTGGGTGATCCCAGGGCAGGGTCTGAGCCCAGCTGGCATGGTGCAGCCTCCCCTACAGGGTGGGGGAGCCCAAAGCATCCTGCTCAGCACCCAGCGAGGTGTTGGGGAGCACAGGGCAGCTTGTTGTGTTTCCTCTGCACCATAGTAGACGCGACGATGGCTGGGTGAATGTGGGTTTTCCTGCAGGATTGGGACCAGCATTTTCACACGGATAAAATAACAGCAAGTGGGGAAATCCAGGATGCCCAGGACTGGAAGGACATGATGTTTCCCTCAGCCAGACTCTGCCCACGCTGACACACAGCATTTCAGCAGCTCTCACTCCACGGAGCCAGGCTTTTCCAGGAAAGTTCAGTGCAGTGTGGGGGCTGGGCACCAGGTCAAAAATAAAGGGTTTCTGTGGGGATGCAGGACTTGGCTCTGGTTTCTGCCCCATGTCAAACCTGACAGGTCTGTCTTGACCCACAGCCACCCTCCCATGGGAGGCTTCATGCAGCATCACTAGGGGCAGCAGGGTCCCTAGCCATGGGAGCTGGCATGTTCCCTCCCCAGCAGCGCTATGCCTGCAAACCTACCACGTGTAACGTGTGCCTCAGGGTCCCTTCCAAATGTCCCCAGGGGTGCAGTGCCACATGGGCTTTGTGCATGTGGTGGGATGGGGCACAGGCTCAGTGGGACGCAACAGGCAGCGTGTCCCAGGGCTGGGAAGCAGGCTCTGGGCTGAGTCCATGCGAGCAGAGCAGAGGAAGCTTCCCAGGCGCCCAAATGCATGGAGGGGGGGCTGCAAATGGCTTTTGCAGAGCCTGCAGCCTCCTGTTCCCAGCCCCGGCGGATGCACTGCGGTGCTGGCTGCCAGCTGCCCCAGGGGTGGGGAAAGCTCCCAAACAACCTGTCCTAAGAGAGACCCCTCAGCACTGCCATGTCCCCCAAGCAGCACATACGTGGGGGGCTCCAGTCAAGCCACAGCCCATAGCCAGGGAAAGGTATGAAGGGAAGAACACCTCTGGCACCAGTTGGGGGTTTTTTTTTGGGCAGTCTGGTCTCATTGCTTTTTGCCCCAGATGCCTTGCCAAAGCAGTCCCCTGCTCTCTTGAGGGAGAGCAGAGGGGGAAGGTGGGATGGTGAGGGGTGGGGGTCAGCAGCTCTGGGGCTTAGATGTCTGGTCGAAGGAGTTAGGGGACGGTGGTGGCTCCATCTTTACCTCCAGCTGCTTTTTCAACCAGGCACTCAGATTTCTGCTAGTTTTTCCAGTTCCACCAATATCCAGCAGCTGGTGCTAGTGGATAAAGATAGTCTGGATGCTGACACAGGGTTTAGGCTTCCCTTGGAAAGAGGGGCATGCCTTATTTCTGCTACTGACTGAAATTCCCACCGCACCGAAAAACCCCTATTCCTTAAAAAAAAACCAAACACCCCACAGTCCAAAAAACCAAGATCAAAACTGATTCCTCCAAAGCTGTGAGCAAGAGGTGCTGTGTACCAGCCACAGATCCCAGGCTCTCCTGGGCAGCAGGAGGAAAATTTTCTTCTCAAGCTGCCAAGGCTTTCAAAACAGGCTGCATGTGGCAGAAAAGGGAGTGTTTCTATTCAGCAACACCTGCACAGCACTTACGTGGGGGCTGAGGAAAGTACCGTGTTCCAAAATAACTTGTGTTCCTGGTCTGTGCTCACACTCCCTCAAGGCCGATGGAGGCAACTCCTGGGACACCTCTGTGCTGGGACACCTCCCAGCCTTGGGAGTAAGAGAAGGAATGTGGTAGGAAGCATAGAGCAGGGGCTGGGGGGGGGGGCAGCACCGGCACAAACACAGCCTGCAGCTCTGGTCTATGTGGCCTGCGAGGGGAAGAGGTGCCATGGAGGGTCTGCAGCCAGGAGAAGGAGGAAGGTGGCAGAAGTGCCAGGCTCCTCTTTTTCCTTTGCCTGATGCAAACAAGTTGCAAGCCTGCGTGGCCAAAGGACTTATCCTGGGCATTTTTATCCTTTTATTGTTGCCACCCTTCAACCCAGGTGTGAGGCCCAAGCTGGGCTTCCTTCCTTTCACCGTCTCAGAGCTGCTTGCTGTGGGGGTGACATGAGAACACAGAAAGTGACGAAAATAGCAGCCTTGGGTCAGCACAGGCTGTGTCAGGCTGTGAGGCTGAAAACCTCCCAGCACAGACACATCCCCAGTGCAGCACTAGGACCAGCTCTGGGCTCTGACATATCCCAGTCTCTGCCACAAGCTTTCTGCATCCAGGATCCATGGTGGCTGCTGCAGGCAGCATCTGGCAGCAGGAGCATGAGTGTGGCTGCCTTTGATGTGGACCCTGCTGCGCTCACCTTGCTCCCTGCCCACTGTCCTAGAGATACCTCTGGCTTCTGATGCTTGGCCAAGCAAGCCAGACCACTGTGGAGCATTGGGCTGACTGACCCCATTGCCCCTGGCCAAATAAACCAGGCTCCAGTAACTGCTCCCTGCTTTGCTGACAACACCACCCTGTTTCATTCTGATCAGTGCCAGGCCAGGGACTCCAAGTGACATCAGTAGGTCTGCACACTGAAAAAAAAGATGAAATGAAAGTGAGGATGGAGTCCCTGACCTTCCTGCCATCACCCACAGCTCCTGCCCTCGTGAGGCCCCACCTGGAGTCCTGTGTCCAGATCTAGGGCCCCCAGTACAAGAAGGATGTAGAACTGTTGGAGAGGGTTCAGAGGAGGCCACAAGGATGATTAGAGGGCTGGAGCACCTGCCTTACAAGGAGAGGCTGAGGGAGCTGGGCTTGTTCAGCCTGGAGAAGAGAAGGCTGTGGGGGGACCTCACTGCAGCCTTCCAGTACCTGAAGGGAGCATACAAACAGGGGGGGAATCAACTTTTTAAAAGGGCAGATAATGGCAGGACAAGGGGGAATGGATTAAAGCTGAAGGAGGGAAGGTTTAGATTGGATATTAGGGGGAAGTTTTTTACGGAAAGAGTGGTGAGGGGCTGGAACAGGCTGCCCAGAGAGGTGGTGGATGCCCCATCCCTGGGGGTGTTCAAGGCCAGGTTGGATGGGGCCCTGGGCAACCTTGTGTATATCCAGGCCTGAGGTTGGTGGCCCTGCCTGTGGCAGGGGGGTTGGAGCTTTATGATCCTTGGGGTCCCTTCCAACCCTTGCCATTCTATGATTCTATGATTCTGGAGAAGAAGATCTGGTGGTTCCCCGGGGCAGAGTTCTGGCCTGACCCTGTCACTGGTGTGCTGCTGTTTGTGCTGAGGCAGGGCCCCTGGGTGAGACACCCCACCACCATCTTCCCTCCCCAGGGCAGAGACACATTGTTCAGTTTTGTACCTCCCTCACCGGCACAAGCGCCCTTTACTCCCAGGTGGGTTGCAAGCACAGCGCTTCCTGCACCCTCATCACCTCGCTGGGCTCCCACCAACCCCCCACCACCCACTTCTTCCCCAAACACCCTGATAGGCTCCACAGCCTGATCTCAGTGTCGGCTAGCACTTTCCACAGACCCAGCGATCCCAACCAACCCCAACATCCACCCCACCGGCCTGGCCCTCTCCGCGGCCCCTGGCGAAGGGGACGGGGCTGTTGCACCACCCTGCCTTTGCTCCGCTTCCTGCGATTGTGCAGCTCCCCATTACGAAAGCAGCAGTGAGGGCAGACACCGGCTCCTCGTGCTTCCTACCGGGGAAGCTGCTGGCTTCCGCAGTGCTTGGGCTGTGCGCTGGTCGCCGGCAGGCTCGCACCATCCACTTGCCACCGAAAGAGGTTTGAGGGGGTTTTTGCACCCTCAATGTTGGGGGGGAGAGCAGAGCAACCGCACGGCAAATGTGTGCTGTGCCTCACCGAGCCCCTCTGCAGAACCCCAGCCACGGGAAGGAAAGGCAGCTCACGTTCTCCTTCACCGGGCTGCAAAAGGGTGGCCACCTCCCAGCCTGCCCCCCGGGGTTCCCTTCGCCAAAACAACCACTCAGGACAATGGTCACACACCATCAGTATTTATTAACGCTATTAATAAGGAAATTAGTAATTATTATCCTAATATAGATGTATCTGCTCATTGTAGGGCATTGGACTAAATGACCTTTAAAGGTTCCCTCCAACTATTCTACACAACTCTACGAAACACACTAAAACAGGATGAAGAGAGATGCTCAACAGGTACCTCTACGGTGCACTCCAGGAAAGACACTACTCTTGTGTACTATTCTGTGATCAGGAAAGCCTTCAGAAAAGCAAGCAGCTCTATGCCTCAGCAGCATGGTTTGAGGTGTGCCTTCTCCCCGAGACCCAGAAACCTAGCTCCCAGGACTGTGGCAGAGGAAGGGCTCAGACCCCACAGATGGGAAACAGCACATGGCTTGGAAAGAAATCCACGTTACCTTCTCTGGTCAGGCCAGGAGTTGTGCCCACAGCTCAAAAGCTAACAGGAGCTGGTGACACACAGTGTCAGTCATAATGGCAGGAGCAACTGAGGGTCTGCTTCCTGCCTCACACCTAGGAATCCAGCAACACTGCAAGAATAAGGGGACCGGACAATGGAAGCTTTCAAAACCTGCTTTGATAGACGATGTGCTAATGTAGCTCTGTGTGGCCCTGCCTGGCAGGGTGTCCCATGTCACCTAAAGAAAAAGGAGATTCTGGTGTTTGCATCTCATCGGCACAGTGCTGCTGGATGACACTGTGTTCCACCCACTCCTGCCTCCTGGCATTCCAAGCTCCAGCACTGCTGCCTGCAAAGAGTCACTTTGAGAGCACTGCTCCTAAGGGTGGGGAGGGCCCAGCTCAGAGCCCACTGCTACAGGAGGATGAGTTGCTGTTGAAAGACGGCCTGTGATCGGGGTTGGGAGGACTCTGCTCCTCTTTCTAAGGTTGATTGAGGCTGCTCGGCAGTGAGAGGCTGTGGGGCTCCGGGCTCCACCCCTCCACCATGGCTTCCTGCTGATTAGGTGCTGCTTGGTTTGGCAACTTGGTGATCTGCCGTGACACCACTGCAAGAGAGGTAGAGCCAGCCCTGTCATCCCCAGCCTCTCACCATCCTGCTCTGAGGAAGGGCCAACACAGAGACCACAAGAAGGGAACAAACTGTTCCGCTCGGGCGGCCTCCTCCCAGGGGAGGTGGGGAGAGGAGGCTGAACAGCTGCCAGGTCCAAGCACAGCTTGCGCTCCAGCAGGGAGGGAATCTGGATACTCACCTCTGATCTTCACCTGTGTCTCCTGGCTCCGAAACGAGGTGATGCTTGGAGAAAGAAGGAAGTGGAAGGACAGAACCATGGCCTGGAAGCAAAAAGATTGGCAAAGACCTTAGCAAAGGGCATGGGTAGGCCTCACCAGCCATGATAAACTCCTTTCTCCCGAACTTGTAAGGACAGCAGCGCCTCTTTCATTGATGCTGGTGCTGGAGCTGCTCACCGTGCTGCAGCTTTCTCCTGTGGCAGTTTCGGCATTGGACTGCCTCACCAAGGCCTGCGGCCTCTGCACCTGCTTTAACAGTGACCTGCAGGAAAGGAGGCGACACAGGTAAACGTGGGAGCTGAACCAGGATCTGCATGCTCACCTCCTCCCCCTCTGTAGCCAGGAACAAACCACAATCCTAAGAAAAGGAACAACCTTCCTCACCACATCTTCTGTCACATCCAACAGTGAGATACTCACATGTTCCGCTTCTTCAACACCTGCACCTTCTTCTTCAACTTGCGGTTCTGAGCCATGTAGGCTGCCATCCTTCCCAGGAAAAATGACCAGCACAGGGAAAAGGAAAAAAAAGAGAGAGAAGGAGAGAGGGAAGATTTTCTTAGTTAGCTGCAGAGACTTCACTGGGGTGTATCCTCAGCTAATCATCTACCACCTCTGGGTGCCAGGGACAGTTAATACTGCTCCTGGGGTCTACCTAGCACCAGCTGGAGAAAAGCCCAGAGAGTGACATCTTGCTTCAGGTTTGGGAAGGGATGAGCCCTACCCAGCCCTGCAGAGAATCACCAGACTAATCCCTAGGGATGCTTGCTTCTAGCAGCACACTGGCCCTGCAGATCCACAATGTCAGGCTGCATTGCAAACTAGCCTAACTTGGAGAACATGCTGGACCTAGCAGCTGACTTGAACAGAGCAACCTCTGGGCCATCTCCAAGAATAAGAGAGCAGGGCAGGCTATGCCCTAGGCTTCTGAGCCTCAAGGAGAGCTGCTGTCCCACAGGATCACCCTCACTTTCTGCCCAGGGTGGAAAGATACCAGCAGCAGTACAACACAGCTGCTTGTGACCATTCCCCCCTGCTCCTGACCCTGGGGGATGCAGTTAGCACAGGCAGTGCCACATTGTCAGGTGGGCTGCCATTCTCTGTGACCAAGTGGGTCATGTATTTGTTGCCTTCCCCCCTCATTATCAGGCCCTGAAGGTCATGTGCTCCAAGCAGACAAGCCAAACAGATTTCTCCTTTTCCCTGCTACCAGACTCAAGGTTTCTGGGGCAACAGGCTGGTTAATCTCTTCCTCACCAGCCTTGAAGCTCCCAGGCACCCAGCCAGCCCAATATTGTTGATGACCCTGCCACAGAACAGGGAAGCATAATAGCACAAACAGTACTGTGCATGGAATCAAGAAGCTAGAAGTCCTAAGGAGGAACCTGGATCACAGCTGACACTGGACAGTGAGGTAAAGGGCCCTCATCAGACACACCTCCACCATCATGTTTCCTCCCATGAACAAGCAGTGCCTCGTATTCCTTTGTATAATTTTTTACTCTAGAATATTATCATTATATTGAAATGGTCAACTATATATCAAAACCTGACCCACTCGGCAGGGGGTCCAGGTGATTAGAAATTTTAAGTTAAAATGTATTAGGATCAAAGTGATTAGAAGTTTTAAGTTAAGCTGTACTACAAATTCTGTATTATGCTGCTTATAGATTGTACTACATTGCTTCTGTCTGCAGACATCATATGCAATTCTAATTATAAATACTGTGTTGTATTAATCATAAGGAAATAAAGCTTTAATTGAAACTGCGACTTAGTGGCATCATCATTCTGCCAAGGTTCCTTAGAAGAACATGTCCCCTCAGCACTGGGTGACACCACTGTGTGCCTGTACCTGTGTTTCAGGTCTTCCTGGTGTCTCATCTTCCTGCGATGACTCTTCTTGGCTGACCGCTTGTTCCGCTTGTTCTGGATCTTATAGCGCACTGTCTTCACACCCTGCTCTTCAGCCTGCAAGGGTCACTTCCCATTACCTTGGGGCACTGGGGCAGCCCTAGTGAATCTCTGTGCTCAGCTCACTTGCTGCTGTCCCCTGTCCCTCCCACACCACTTCATGAGCTGTAGGAACTGCAAGGCAAACTCTGGCCCGCTGATGCAGCCAGCTGCTTCCCTACTGAGAGATACCAAGTGGAGGCTACAAACACACAGCTCACAAGGCACTAGGCAAGTGGGAAAGGATAGTTTGTAGGCAGTTGTGGTGTAACTCCCTCCCTGCAAGCAGTCAGAAGTGCATAGACTTGAAGCAGCCTGGTCTTACGGCTTTTCAGACCTTGGTGAAACAGAGGCTGCTGTGCCCGTGGGCACCCCACAAGCCTTGAAAGGGGAGAGACACCAATAGCCCTACTGCATGCTGCTCTGAAGAGAGCCCCCAGGCAATAATGCTCTCACCAAGGCACCATCCTGGATGTTTGAACCCATGCTCTGGCTGAAGAATTCCAGTGGTTCAGGTCCACTTGGGAGCGACAGGCTGCAGTGAGGATTCACATTCATCAGTGGCTGAAAGGCTGGTAGCGAAGTACTTTCTTTCACCAGGAGCTGCATGTCCTCCTCTGATAGCTCTGGGAAGTCAGGCTAGAAAACAGCAACAAAATGTGTGGAGAGAGTGCAAACTAAAGAGAAGGCAGATAGTGCCCTGCAGAAAACATGTAGGACTGTGTAGCTCTCCCAAAGCAGCATCTTGCTTCCCAAGAGATATCCCTAACAGGAGCCAAGCCAGGAGAGAAGGGGAAATACAAACAGACACAAAGGCTGGGACCCACAAGCACAACAGTCAGTACCTGCACAGTGTCTCCAGGCACAAGCTGAGGGTTGGCATCCACAGCAACAGGAAAAACAGAGTTTATTTCCAGTGCTTTGCTTCCGTTCTCCAAATCCATCCACATCCCTGGGAAAAGAAAGGGGAGTCAAGCTCTGGGTCTTGGCGAGGCAGCACCTGAACAGCCGACTTCAAGGATGAAACCACAATTTTGTGGCAGCAGAAAGCCAGTAAATTTGGCTCTCTCCAGCCAGTGCTGCCTGGCACCCACACAAAATGCCTCAATGTGAGACTGCTTTTCTGCCCGTACCCAGGACAGAAAGAGCACACACAGATCACTCACCAAGGTCAGTAAAAATATGCCCTTCTGCCATTTCAGACCTCACGTTTTCCATCTCAAGACTATCCTGATGGAGGGAATAGTTGTGATCAAACTGCACGATGTCAGAGCTCTGCAGGCTGCTTACAAAGGTGTTGCCAGGGCTAGGGGATGGATGCTGATATTCAGAAATGCTGCTGTCACTGGTAGGATGCAAACAATCCAGAAGCATGCCTGGATTGTCTTCAAAGGGGTCCAGCATGGAGTCGATTAAGTCATCTAAGTCCTTATCCAGGATCTGCAGAGAAAAACCTTTTACTCAGCAGGGAGCCAAATCTGAACCACATCCCAGCAGCGATTCCTCCTAAAGTACCCACCTCAAGCTCTGCTAGGTCAGAGTTTTCCAGCACGGTGTTCTCCTCCCTTAGGACTGCAGGGCAGGGAACATCATCTTTCAGGAGGAAGTCAAGCAGGTCCACATCTGCCAGGAAAGACTGTTCCCCTGGGCTCCACATCTGAGCAGGATACATAAAGTGAACACAGGCACCAGAGTGGGAACTAGCACTCCTGCAAGATGTCCCTCAGCTGCTACAGACAAAGTCTCTCCCTATGCAACAGCTGCCAGGGCCTTGCAGCAACAATCCACCCATGAGCACTTATCCAACCAGGCTATTACACTGGCACAGGCAGGTCCACCGTACCACCGACCTGAGCACCCACCCCACCACCGACACCCAGCCACAATCCCCCCACCGACCACCGACACCCAGCCACAATCCCCCCACCCTACCACTGACACCCAAACACAATCCCCCCATCGACCACCGACATCCAGCCACAATCCCCCCACCGACCACCGACACCCAGCCACAATCCCCCCACCGACCACCAACACCCAGCCACAATCCCCCCACCCCACCACTGACACCCAGCCACAATCCCCCCCCCGACCACCGACACCCAGCCACAATCCCCCCACTGACCACCGATACCCAGCCACAATCCCCCCCCGACCACCAATACCCAGCCACAATCCCCCCACTGACCACCGACACCCAGCCACAATCCCCCCCCGACCACCGACACCCAGCCACAATCCCCCCCCCGACCACCAATACCCAGCCACAATCCCCCCACTGACCACCAACACCCAGCCACAATCCCCCCACCCCACCACTGACACCCAGCCACAATCCCCCCACCCGACCACCGACACCCAGCCACAATCCCCCCACCGACCACCAACACCCAGCCACAATCCCCCCACCGACCACTGACACCCAGCCACAATCCCCCCACCGACCACCGACACCCAGCCACAATCCCCCCACTGACCACCAACACCCAGCCACAATCCCCCCACCGACCACTGACACCCAGCCACAATCCCCCCACCGACCACCGACACCCAGCCACAATCCCCCCACTGACCACCAACACCCAGCCACAATCCCCCCACCGACCACCGACACCCAGCCACAATCCCCCCACCGACCACCGACACCCAGCCACAATCCCCCCACCGACCACCAACACCCAGCCACAATCCCCCCACCGACCACCGACACCCAGCCACAATCCCCCCACCGACCACCAACACCCAGCCACAATCCCCCCACCCCACCACTGACACCCAGCCACAATCCCCCCACCCCACCACTGACACCCAGCCACAATCCCCCCACCGACCACCGACACCCAGCCACAATCCCCCCACCGACCACCAACACCCAGCCACAATCCCCCCACCGACCACTGACACCCAGCCACAATCCCCCCACCCCACCACCGACACCCAGCCACAATCCCCCCACCGACCACCGACACCCAGCCACAATCCCCCCACCGACCACCAACACCCAGCCACAATCCCCCCACCGACCACCGACATCCAGCCACAATCCCCCCCCGACCACCGACACCCAGCCACAATCCCCGCCCCGAACACCAATACACAGCCACAATCCCCCCCCGACCACCAATACCCAGCCACAATCCCCCCACTGACCACCAACACCCAGCCACAATCCCCCCACCCCACCACTGACACCCAGCACAAATCCCCCAACCCGACCACTGACACCCAGCCACAATCCCCCCACCGACCACCGACACCCAGCCACAATCCCCCCCCCTACCACCGACACCCAGCCACAATCCCCGCCCGACCACCAATACCCAGCCACAATCCCCCCACTGACCACCGACACCCAGCCACAATCCCCCCACTGACCACCAACACCCAGCCACAATCCCCCCACTGACCACCAACACCCAGCCACAATCCCCCACCCCACCACCGACACCCAGCCACAATCCCCCCACCGACCACCAACACCCAGCAACAATCCCTCCACAGACCACCGACACCCAGCCACAATCCCCCCACCGACCACCGACACCCAGCCACAATACCCCCCCGACCACCGACACCCAGCCACAATCCCCCCCCCAACCACCGACACCCAGCCACAATCCCCCCCCCGACCACCAATACCCAGCCACAATCCCCCCACTGACCACCGACACCCAGCCACAATCCCCCACCCCACCACCGACACCCAGCCACAATCCCCCCACCGACCACCGACACCCAGCCACAATCCCCCCACTGACCACCAAGACCCAGCCACAATCCCCCCACTGACCACCGACACCCAGCCACAATCCCCCCACCGACCACTGACACCCAGCCACAATCCCCCCCCGACCACCGACACCCAGCCACAATCCCCCCCCGACCACCGACACCCAGCCACAATCCCCCCACCGACCACCGACACCCAGCCACAATCCCCCCACCGACCACCGACACCCAGCCACAATCCCCCCACCGACCACCGACATCCAGCCACAATCCCCCCCCGACCACCGACACCCAGCCACAATCCCCCACCGACCACCGACACCCAGCCACAATCCCCCCACCGACCACCGACACCCAGCCACAATCCCCCCACCGACCACCGACATCCAGCCACAATCCCCCCCCGACCACCGACACCCAGCCACAATCCCCGCCCCGACCACCAATACACAGCCACAATCCCCCCCCGACCACCAATACCCAGCCACAATCCCCCCACTGACCACCAACACCCAGCCACAATCCCCGCCCCGACCACTGACACCCAGCCACAATCCCCCCACCGACCACCAACACCCAGCCACAATCCCCCCACCGACCACCGACACCCAGCCACAATCCCCGCCCCGACCACCAATACCCAGCCACAATCCCCCCCGACCACCAACACCAAGCCACAATCCCCCACCCCACCACTGACACCCAGCCACAATCCCCCCACCCCACCACTGACACCCAGCCACAATCCCCCCACTGACCACCGACACCCAGCCACAATCCCCCCACTGACCACCAACACCCAGCCACAATCCCCCCACTGACCACCAACACCCAGCCACAATCCCCCACCCCACCACCGACACCCAGCCACAATCCCCCCACCGACCACCAACACCCAGCAACAATCCCTCCACAGACCACCGACACCCAGCCACAATCCCCCCACCGACCACCGACACCCAGCCACAATACCCCCCCGACCACCGACACCCAGCCACAATCCCCCCCCCAACCACCGACACCCAGCCACAATCCCCCCCCCGACCACCAATACCCAGCCACAATCCCCCCACTGACCACCGACACCCAGCCACAATCCCCCACCCCACCACCGACACCCAGCCACAATCCCCCCACCGACCACCGACACCCAGCCACAATCCCCCCACTGACCACCAAGACCCAGCCACAATCCCCCCACCGACCACTGACACCCAGCCACAATCCCCCCCCGACCACCGACACCCAGCCAAAATCCCC
Organism: Laterallus jamaicensis coturniculus; assembly: GCA_022605575.1. NCBI lineage: Eukaryota > Metazoa > Chordata > Aves > Gruiformes > Rallidae > Laterallus > Laterallus jamaicensis. Next base: position 11,533,880 of record JAKCOX010000024.1, on the reverse strand, counting down.
CCCCGACCACCGACACCCAGCCACAATCCCCCCACCGACCACCAACACCCAGCCACAATCCCCCCACCGACCACCGACACCCAGCCACAATCCCCCCACCGACCACCGACATCCAGCCACAATCCCCCCCCGACCACCGACACCCAGCCACAATCCCCCACCGACCACCGACACCCAGCCACAATCCCCCCACCGACCACCGACACCCAGCCACAATCCCCCCACCGACCACCGACATCCAGCCACAATCCCCCCCCGACCACCGACACCCAGCCACAATCCCCGCCCCGACCACCAATACACAGCCACAATCCCCCCCCGACCACCAATACCCAGCCACAATCCCCCCACTGACCACCAACACCCAGCCACAATCCCCGCCCCGACCACTGACACCCAGCCACAATCCCCCCACCGACCACCAACACCCAGCCACAATCCCCCCACCGACCACCGACACCCAGCCACAATCCCCGCCCCGACCACCAATACCCAGCCACAATCCCCCCCGACCACCAACACCAAGCCACAATCCCCCACCCCACCACTGACACCCAGCCACAATCCCCCCACCCCACCACTGACACCCAGCCACAATCCCCCCACCCCACCACTGACACCCAGCCACAATCCCCCCACCGACCACCGACACCCAGCCACAATCCCCGCCCGACCACGAATACCAAGCCACAATCCCCCCACTGACCACCGACACCCAGCCACAATCCCCCCACTGACCACCAACACCCAGCCACAATCCCCCCACTGACCACCAACACCCAGCCAAAATCCCCCACCCCACCACCGACACCCAGCCACAATCCCCCCACCGACCACCAACACCCAGCCACAATCCCTCCACAGACCACCGACACCCAGCCACAATCCCTCCAGAGACCACCGACACCCAGCCACAATCCCCCCACTGACCACCAACACCCAGCCACAATCCCCCCACCCCACCACTGACACCCAGCCACAATCCCCCCACCGACCACCGACACCCAGCCACAATCCCCCCACCGACCACCGACACCCAGCCACAATCCCCCCACCGACAACCGACACCCAGCCACAATCCCCCCACTGACCACCGACACCCAGCCACAATCCCCCCCCCGACCACCGACACCCAGCCACAATCCCCCCCCCGACCACCAATACCCAGCCACAATCCCCCCACTGACCACCAACACCCAGCCACAATCCCCCCACTGACCACCAACACCCAGCCACAATCCCCCACCCAACCACCGACACCCAGCCACAATCCCCCCACCCCACCACTGACACCCAGCCACAATCCCCCCACCGACCACCGACACCCAGCCACAATCCCCCCACTGACCACCGACACCCAGCCACAATCCCCCCACCGACCACCAACACGCAGCCACAATCCCCCCACCGACCACCAATACCCAGCCACAATCCCCCCCCGACCACCAATACCCAGCCACAATCCCCCCACCCCACCACTGACACCCAGCCACAATCCCTCCACAGACCACCGACACCCAGCCACAATCCCCCCACTGACCACCAACACCCAGCCACAATCCCCCCACCCCACCACTGACACCCAGCCACAATCCCCCCACCGACCACCGACACCCAGCCACAATCCCCCCACCGACCACCGACACCCAGCCACAATCCCCCCCCGACCACCGACACCCAGCCACAATCCCCCCCCCAACCACCGACACCCAGCCACAATCCCCCCCCCGACCACCAATACCCAGCCACAATCCCCCCCCCGACCACCAATACCCAGCCACAATCCCCCCCCGACCACCAATACCCAGCCACAATCCCCCCACTGACCACCAACACCCAGCCACAATCCCCCCACCCCACCACTGACACCCAGCCACAATCCGCCCACCCGACCACTGACACCCAGCCACAATCCCCCCACCGACCACCGACACCCAGCCACAATCCCCCCACCGACCACCGACACCCAGCCACAATCCCCTCACCGACCACCGATACCCAGCCACAATCCCCCCCCGACCACCAACACCCAGCCACAATCCTCCCACCGACAACCAACACCCAGCCACAATCCCCCCCCCGACCACCGACACCCAGCCACAATCCCCCCACTGACCACCGACACCCAGCCACAATCCCCCCCCGACCACCGACACCCAGCCACAATCCCCCCCCCGACCACCAATACCCAGCCACAATCCCCCCACCCCACCACCGACACCCAGCCACAATCCCCCCACTGACCACCAACACCCAGCCACAATCCCCCCACCGACAACCAACACCCAGCCACAATCCCCCCACCGACCACCGACACCCAGCCACAATCCCCCCACCCCACCACTGACACCCAGCCACAATCCCCCCACCCCACCACTGACACCCAGCCACAATCCCCCCACCGACCACCGACACCCAGCCACAATCCCCCCACTGACCACCAACACCCAGCCACAATCCCCCCACCCCACCACTGACACACAGCCACAATCCCCCCACCCGACCACTGACACCCAGCCACAATCCCCCCACCGACCACCAACACCCAGCCACAATCCCCCCACCCGACCACTGACATCCAGCCACAATCCCCCCCCCGACCACCGACACCCAGCCACAATCCCCCCCCCGACCACCAATACCCAGCCACAATCCCCCCACTGACCACCAATACCCAGCCACAATCCCCCCACTGACCACCGACACCCAGCCACAATCCCCCCCCGACCACCAATACCCAGCCACAATCCCCCCACTGACCACCGACACCCAGCCACAATCCCCCCACTGACCACTGACACCCAGCCACAATCCCCCCACTGACCACCAACACCCAGCCACAATCCCCCCACCGACCACCAACACCCAGCCACAATCCCCCCACCCCACCACCGACACCCAGCCACAATCCCCCCACCGACCACCAACACCCAGCCACAATCCCCCCACCCCACCACCGACACCCAGCCACAATCCCCCCACCGACCACCAACACCCAGCCACAATCCCCCCACTGACCACCAACACCCAGCCACAATCCCCCAACTGACCACCGACACCCAGCCACAATCCCCCCACTGACCACCAACACCCAGCCACAATCCCCCACCCCACCACCGACACCCAGCCACAATCCCCCCACCGACCACCAACACCCAGCCACAATCCCCCCCCCGACCACCGACACCCAGCCACAATCCCCCACCCCACCACCGACACCCAGCCACAATCCCCCCACCGACAACCAACACCCAGCCACAATCCCCCCCCCGACCACCGACACCCAGCCACAATCCCCCACCCCACCACCGACACCCAGCCACAATCCCCCCAACCCACCACTGACACCCAGCCACAATCCCCCCACCGACCACCGACACCCAGCCACAATCCCCCCACTGACCACCAACACCCAGCCACAATCCCCCCACCGACCACCAACACGCAGCCACAATCCCCCCACTGACCACCAACACCCAGCCACAATCCCCCCACTGACCACCAACACCCAGCCACAATCCCCCCCCCGACCACCGACACCCAGCCACAATCCCCCACCCCACCACCGACACCCAGCCACAATCCCCCCAACCCACCACTGACACCCAGCCACAATCCCCCCACCGACCACCGACACCCAGCCACAATCCCCCCACTGACCACCAACACCCAGCCACAATCCCCCCACCGACCACCAACACGCAGCCACAATCCCCCCCCCAACCACAGACACCCAGCCACAATCCCCCCCCCGACCACCAATACCCAGCCACAATCCCCCCCCCGACCACCAATACCCAGCCACAATCCCCCCCCGACCACCAATACCCAGCCACAATCCCCCCACTGACCACCAACACCCAGCCACAATCCCCCCACTGAGCACCAACACCCAGCCACAATCCGCCCACCCGACCACTGACACCCAGCCACAATCCCCCCACCGACCACCGACACCCAGCCACAATCCCCCCCCCGACCACCGATACCCAGCCACAATCCCCCCCCGACCACCAACAGCCAGCCACAATCCCCCCACCGACAACCAACACCAAGCCACAATCCCCCCCCGACCACCGACACCCAGCCACAATCCCCCCACTGACCACCGACACCCAGCCACAATCCCCCCCCGACCACCGACACCCAGCCACAATCCCCCCCCCGACCACCAATACCCAGCCACAATCCCCCCACTGACCACCAACACCCAGCCACAATCCCCCCACTGACCACCAACACCCAGCCACAATCCCCCCCTCGACCACCGACACCCAGCCACAATCCCCCCACTGACCACCGACACCCAGCCACAATCCCCCCCCGACCACCGACACCCAGCCACAATCCCCCCACCGACCACCGACACCCAGCCACAATCCCCCCACCGACCACCGACACCCAGCCACAATCCCCCCACCGACCACGGACACCCAGCCACAATCCCCCCACCGACCACCAACACCCAGCCACAATCCCCCCACCCCACCACTGACACCCAGCCACAATCCCCCCACCCCACCACTGACACCCAGCCACAATCCCCCCACCGACCACCGACACCCAGCCACAATCCCCCCACCGACCACCGACACCCAGCCACAATCCCCCCACCGACCACCGACACCCAGCCACAATCCCCCCACCGAACACCAACACCCAGCCACAATCCCTCCACTGACCACCGACACCCAGCCACAATCCCCCCCCGACCACCGACACCCAGCCACAATCCCCCCCCGACCACTGACACCCAGCCACAATCCCCCCACCGACCACCGACACCCAGCCACAATCCCCCCACCGAACACCGACACCCAGCCACAATCCCCCCACCGACCACCGACACCCAGCCACAATCCCCCCACCGACAACCGACACCCAGCCACAATCCCCCCACCCCACCACTGACACCCAGCCACAATCCCCCCACCGACCACCGACACCCAGCCACAATCCCCCCACTGACCACCAACACCCAGCCACAATCCCCCCACCCCACCACTGACACACAGCCACAATCCCCCCACCGACCACCGACACCCAGCCACAATCCCCCCACTGACCACCAACACCCAGCCACAATCCCCCCACCCCACCACTGACACACAGCCACAATCCCCCCACCCGACCACTGACACCCAGCCACAATCCCCCCACCCGACCACCGACACCCAGCCACAATCCCCCCACCGACCACCGACACCCAGCCACAATCCCCCCACCGACCACCGACACCCAGCCACAATCCCCCCACCGACCACCGACATCCAGCCACAATCCCCCCACCGACCACCGACACCCAGCCACAATCCCCCCACCGACAACCGACACCCAGCCACAATCCCCCCACCCCACCACTGACACCCAGCCACAATCCCCCCACCCCACCACTGACACCCAGCCACAATCCCCCCACCGACCACCGACACCCAGCCACAATCCCCCCACTGACCACCAACACCCAGCCACAATCCCCCCACCCCACCACTGACACCCAGCCACAATCCCCCCACCGACCACCGACACCCAGCCACAATCCCCCCACTGACCACCAACATCCAGCCACAATCCCCCCACCGACCACCGACATCCAGCCACAATCCCCCCACCGACCACCGACACCCAGCCACAATCCCCCCCCCGACCACCAACACCCAGCCACAATCCCCCCCCCCGACCACCGACATCCAGCCACAATCCCCCCACCGACCACCGACACCCAGCCAAAATCCCCCCACCGACCACCAACACCCAGCCACAATCCCCCCCCCGAACACCAATACCCAGCCACAATCCCCCCCCGACCACCAACACCCAGCCACAATCCCCCCACTGACCACCGACACCCAGCCACAATCCCCCCACCGACCACCGACACCCAGCCACAATCCCCCCACCGACCACCGACACCCAGCCACAATCCCCCCACCGACCACCAATACCCAGCCACAATCCCCCCCCGACCACCAATACCCAGCCACAATCCCCCCACTGACCACCGACACCCAGCCACAATCCCCCCACTGACCACCAACACCCAGCCACAATCCCCCACCCCACCACCGACACCCAGCCACAATCCCCCCCCCGACCACCAACACCCAGCCACAATCCCCCCCCCGACCACCAATACCCAGCCACAATACCCCCACCCCACCACCGACACCCAGCCACAATCCCCCCACTGACCACCAACACCCAGCCACAATCCCCCCACCGACAACCAACACCCAGCCACAATCCCCCCACCGACCACCGACACCCAGCCACAATCCCCCCACCCCACCACTGACACCCAGCCACAATCCCCCCACCCCACCACTGACACCCAGCCACAATCCCCCCACCGACCACCGACACCCAGCCACAATCCCCCCACTGACCACCAACACCCAGCCACAATCCCCCCACCCCACCACTGACACACAGCCACAATCCCCCCACCCGACCACTGACACCCAGCCACAATCCCCCCACCGACCACCAACACCCAGCCACAATCCCCCCACCCGACCACTGACATCCAGCCACAATCCCCCCCCCGACCACCGACACCCAGCCACAACCCCCCCCCCGACCACCAATACCCAGCCACAATCCCCCCCCGACAACCAATACCCAGCCACAATCCCCCCACTGACCACCGACACCCAGCCACAATCCCCCCACTGACCACCGACACCCAGCCACAATCCCCCCACTGACCACCAACACCCAGCCACAATCCCCCCACTGACCACCGACACCCAGCCACAATCCCCCCACTGACCACCAACACCCAGCCACAATCCCCCACCCCACCACCGACACCCAGCCACAATCCCCCCACCGACCACCAACACCCAGCCACAATCCCCCCACTGACCACCAACACCCAGCCACAATCCCCCCACTGACCACCGACACCCAGCCACAATCCCCCCACCGACCACCAACACCCAGCCACAATCCCCCCACTGACCACCGACACCCAGCCACAATCCCCCCACTGACCACCGACACCCAGCCACAATCCCCCCACCGACCACCAACACCCAGCCACAATCCCCCCCCCGACCACCGACACCCAGCCACAATCCCCCACCCCACCACCGACACCCAGCCACAATCCCCCCACCCCACCACTGACACCCAGCCACAATCCCCCCACCGACCACCGACACCCAGCCACAATCCCCCCACTCACCACCAACACCCAGCCACAATCCCCCCACCGACCACCAACACGCAGCCACAATCCCCCCACTGACCACCAACACCCAGCCACAATCCCCCCACCCCACCACTGACACCCAGCCACAATCCCCCCACCGACCACCGACACCCAGCCACAATCCCCCCACCGACCACCGACACCCAGCCACAATCCCCCCCCGACCACCGACACCCAGCCACAATCCCCCCCCCAACCACCGACACCCAGCCACAATCCCCCCCCCGACCACCAATACCCAGCCACAATCCCCCCCCCCGACCACCAATACCCAGCCACAATCCCCCCCCGACCACCAATACCCAGCCACAATCCCCCCACTGACCACCAACACCCAGCCACAATCCCCCCACTGACCACCAACACCCAGCCACAATCCGCCCACCCGACCACTGACACCCAGCCACAATCCCCCCACCGACCACCGACACCCAGCCACAATCCCCCCCCGACCACCGATACCCAGCCACAATCCCCCCCCGACCACCAACACCCAGCCACAATCCCCCCACCGACAACCAACACCCAGCCACAATCCCCCCCCCGACCACCGACACCCAGCCACAATCCCCCCACTGACCACCGACACCCAGCCACAATCCCCCCCCGACCACCGACACCCAGCCACAATCCCCCCCCCGACCACCAATACCCAGCCACAATCCCCCCACTGACCACCAACACCCAGCCACAATCCCCCCCCGACCACCGACACCCAGCCACAATCCCCCCCCAACCACAGACACCCAGCCACAATCCCCCCCCCGACCACCAATACCCAGCCACAATCCCCCCCCCGACCACCAATACCCAGCCACAATCCCCCCCCGACCACCAACACCCAGCCACAATCCCCCCACTGACCACCAACACCCAGCCACAATCCCCCCACTGACCACCAACACCCAGCCACAATCCGCCCACCCGACCACTGACACCCAGCCACAATCCCCCCACCGACCACCGACACCCAGCCACAATCCCCCCCCCGACCACCGATACCCAGCCACAATCCCCCCCCGACCACCAACACCCAGCCACAATCCCCCCACCGACAACCAACACCCAGCCACAATCCCCCCCCGACCACCGACACCCAGCCACAATCCCCCCACTGACCACCGACACCCAGCCACAATCCCCCCCCGACCACCGACACCCAGCCACAATCCCCCCCCCGACCACCAATACCCAGCCACAATCCCCCCACTGACCACCAACACCCAGCCACAATCCCCCACCGACAACCAACACCCAGCCACAATCCCCCCCCGACCACTGACACCCAGCCACAATCCCCCCACCGACCACCGACACCCAGCCACAATCCCCCCACCGAACACCGACACCCAGCCACAATCCCCCCACCGACCACCGACACCCAGCCACAATCCCCCCACCGACAACCGACACCCAGCCACAATCCCCCCACCCCACCACTGACACCCAGCCACAATCCCCCCACCCCACCACTGACACCCAGCCACAATCCCCCCACCGACCACCGACACCCAGCCACAATCCCCCCACTGACCACCAACACCCAGCCACAATCCCCCCACCCCACCACTGACACACAGCCACAATCCCCCCACCGACCACCGACACCCAGCCACAATCCCCCCACTGACCACCAACACCCAGCCACAATCCCCCCACCGACCACCGACACCCAGCCACAATCCCCCCACCGACAACCGACACCCAGCCACAATCCCCCCACCCCACCACTGACACCCAGCCACAATCCCCCCACCCCACCACTGACACCCAGCCACAATCCCCCCACCGACCACCGACACCCAGCCACAATCCCCCCACCCCACCACTGACACCCAGCCACAATCCCCCCACCCCACCACTGACACCCAGCCACAATCCCCCCCCCGACCACCAATACCCAGCCACAATCCCCCCACTGACCACCAACACCCAGCCACAATCCCCCCACCCCACCACTGACACCCAGCCACAATCCGCCCACCCGACCACTGACACCCAGCCACAATCCCCCCACCGACCACCGACACCCAGCCACAATCCCCCCCCCGACCACCGATACCCAGCCACAATCCCCCCCCGACCACCAACACCCAGCCACAATCCCCCCACCGACCACCGACACCCAGCCACAATCCCCCCCCGACCACCAACACCCAGCCACAATCCCCCCACCAACAACCAACACCCAGCCACAATCCCCCCCCCGACCACCGACACCCAGCCACAATCCCCCCACTGACCACCGACACCCAGCCACAATCCCCCCCGACCACCGACACCCAGCCACAATCCCCCCCCGACCACCAATACCCAGCCACAATCCCCCCCCCGACCACCGATACCCAGCCACAATCCCCCCCCGACCACCAACACCCAGCCACAATCCCCCCACCAACAACCAACACCCAGCCACAATCCCCCCACCGACAACCAACACCCAGCCACAATCCCCCCCTCGACCACCGACACCCAGCCACAATCCCCCCACTGACTACCGACACCCAGCCACAATCCCCCCACTGACCACCAACACCCAGCCACAATCCCCCCCCCGACCACCGACACCCAGCCACAATCCCCCCACCGACGACCGACACCCAGCCACAATCCCCCCACCGACCACCGACACCCAGCCACAATCCCCCCACCGACCACCGACACCCAGCCACAATCCCCCCACCGACCACCAACACCCAGCCACAATCCCCCCACCGACCACCAACACCCAGCCACAATCCCCCCCCCGACCACTGACACCCAGCCACAATCCCCCCACCGACCACCGACATCCAGCCACAATCCCCCCACCGACAACCGACACCCAGCCACAATCCCCCCACCCCACCACTGACACCCAGCCACAATCCCCCCACCCCACCACTGACACCCAGCCACAATCCCCCCACCGACCACCGACACCCAGCCACAATCCCCCCACTGACCACCAACACCCAGCCACAATCCCCCCACCCCACCACTGACACACAGCCACAATCCCCCCACCCGACCACTGACACCCAGCCACAATCCCCCCACCGACCACCAACACCCAGCCACAATCCCCCCACCCGACCACTGACATCCAGCCACAATCCCCCCCCGACCACCAATACCCAGCCACAATCCCCCCACCGACCACCAACACCCAGCCACAATCCCCCCACCCGACCACTGACACCCAGCCACAATCCCCCCCCCGACCACCGACACCCAGCCACAATCCCCCCCCCGACCACCAATACCCAGCCACAATCCCCCCCCGACAACCAATACCCAGCCACAATCCCCCCACTGACCACCGACACCCAGCCACAATCCCCCCACTGACCACCGACACCCAGCCACAATCCCCCCACTGACCACCAACACCCAGCCACAATCCCCCCACTGACCACCGACACCCAGCCACAATCCCCCCACTGACCACCAACACCCAGCCACAATCCCCCACCCCACCACCGACACCCAGCCACAATCCCCCCACCGACCACCAACACCCAGCCACAATCCCCCCACTGACCACCAACACCCAGCCACAATCCCCCCACTGACCACCGACACCCAGCCACAATCCCCCCACCGACCACCAACACCCAGCCACAATCGCCCCACTGACCACCGACACCCAGCCACAATCCCCCCACTGACCACCGACACCCAGCCACAATCCCCCCACCGACCACCAACACCCAGCCACAATCCCCCCACTGACCACCAACACCCAGCCACAATCCCCCCACCGACAACCAACACCCAGCCACAATCCCCCCCTCGACCACCGACACCCAGCCACAATCCCCCCACTGACCACCGACACCCAGCCACAATCCCCCCCCGACCACCGACACCCAGCCACAATCCCCCCACCGACCACCGACACCCAGCCACAATCCCCCCACCGACCACCGACACCCAGCCACAATCCCCCCACCGACCACGGACACCCAGCCACAATCCCCCCACCGACCACCAACACCCAGCCACAATCCCCCCACCCCACCACTGACACCCAGCCACAATCCCCCCACCCCACCACTGACACCCAGCCACAATCCCCCCACCGACCACCGACACCCAGCCACAATCCCCCCACCGACCACTGACACCCAGCCACAATCCCCCCACCGAACACCAACACCCAGCCACAATCCCCCCACTGACCACCGACACCCAGCCACAATCCCCCCCCGACCACCGACACCCAGCCACAATCCCCCCCCGACCGCTGACACCCAGCCACAATCCCCCCACCGACCACCGACACCCAGCCACAATCCCCCCACCGAACACCGACACCCAGCCACAATCCCCCCACCGACCACCGACACCCAGCCACAATCCCCCCACCGACAACCGACACCCAGCCACAATCCCCCCACCCCACCATTGACACCCAGCCACAATCCCCCCACCCCACCACTGACACCCAGCCACAATCCCCCCACCGACCACCGACACCCAGCCACAATCCCCCCACCCCACCACTGACACCCAGCCACAATCCCCCCACCCCACCACTGACACCCAGCCACAATCCCCCCCCCGACCACCAATACCCAGCCACAATCCCACCACTGACCACCAACACCCAGCCACAATCCCCCCACCCCACCACTGACACCCAGCCACAATCCGCCCACCCGACCACTGACACCCAGCCACAATCCCCCCACCGACCACCGACACCCAGCCACAATCCCCCCCCCGACCACCGATACCCAGCCACAATCCCCCCCCGACCACCAACACCCAGCCACAATCCCCCCACCAACAACCAACACCCAGCCACAATCCCCCCCCCGACCACCGACACCCAGCCACAATCCCCCCACTGACCACCGACACCCAGCCACAATCCCCCCCGACCACCGACACCCAGCCACAATCCCCCCCCGACCACCAATACCCAGCCACAATCCCCCCCCCGACCACCGATACCCAGCCACAATCCCCCCCCGACCACCAACACCCAGCCACAATCCCCCCACCAACAACCAACACCCAGCCACAATCCCCCCACCGACAACCAACACCCAGCCACAATCCCCCCCTCGACCACCGACACCCAGCCACAATCCCCCCTCGACCACCAACACCCAGCCACAATCCCCCCACTGACCACCGACACCCAGCCACAATCCCCCCCCCGACCACCGACACCCAGCCACAATCCCCCCACCGACGACCGACACCCAGCCACAATCCCCCCACCGACCACCGACACCCAGCCACAATCCCCCCACCGACCACCGACACCCAGCCACAATCCCCCCACCGACCACCAACACCCAGCCACAATCCCCCCACCGACCACCCACACCCAGCCACAATCCCCCCCCCGACCACTGACACCCAGCCACAATCCCCCCACCGACCACCGACATCCAGCCACTATCCCCCCACCGACAACCGACACCCAGCCACAATCCCCCCACCCCACCACTGACACCCAGCCACAATCCCCCCACCCCACCACTGACACCCAGCCACAATCCCCCCACCGACCACCGACACCCAGCCACAATCCCCCCACTGACCACCAACACCCAGCCACAATCCCCCCACCCCACCACTGACACCCAGCCACAATCCCCCCACCGACCACCGACACCCAGCCACAATCCCCCCACTGACCACCAACACCCAGCCACAATCCCCCCACCGACCACCGACACCCAGCCACAATCCCCCCACCGACAACCGACACCCAGCCACAATCCCCCCCCCGACCACCAACACCCAGCCACAATCCCCCCACTGACCACCGACACCCAGCCACAATCCCCCCACCGACCACCGACACCCAGCCACAATCCCCCCACCGACCACCGACACCCAGCCACAATCCCCCCACCGACCACCAATACCCAGCCACAATCCCCCCCCGACCACCAATACCCAGCCACAATCCCCCCACTGACCACCGACACCCAGCCACAATCCCCCCACTGACCACCAACACCCAGCCACAATCCCCCACCCCACCACCGACACCCAGCCACAATCCCCCCCCCGACCAACAACACCCAGCCACAATCCCCCCCCCGACCACCAATACCCAGCCACAATCCCCCCACCCCACCACCGACACCCAGCCACAATCCCCCCACTGACCACCAACACCCAGCCACAATCCCCCCACCGACAACCAACACCCAGCCACAATCCCCCCACCGACCACCGACACACAGCCACAATCCCACCACCCCACCACTGACACCCAGCCACAATCCCCCCACCCCACCACTGACACCCAGCCACAATCCCCCCACCGACCACCGACACCCAGCCACAATCCCCCCACTGACCACCAACACCCAGCCACAATCCCCCCACCCCACCACTGACACACAGCCACAATCCCCCCACCCGACCACTGACACCCAGCCACAATCCCCCCCCCGACCACCGACACCCAGCCACAATCCCCCCCCCGACCACCAATACCCAGCCACAATCCCCCCCCGACAACCAATACCCAGCCACAATCCCCCCACTGACCACCGACACCCAGCCACAATCCCCCCCCGACCACCAATACCCAGCCACAATCCCCCCACTGACCACCGACACCCAGCCACAATCCCCCCACTGACCACCAACACCCAGCCACAATCTCCCACCCCACCACCGACACCCAGCCACAATCCCCCCACCGACCACCAACACCCAGCCACAATCCCCCCACTGACCACCAACACCCAGCCACAATCCCCCCACTGACCACCGACACCCAGCCACAATCCCCCCACTGACCACCGACACCCAGCCACAATCCCCCCACCGACCACCAACACCCAGCCACAATCCCCCCCCCGACCACCGACACCCAGCCACAATCCCACACCCCACCACCGACACCCAGCCACAATCCCCCCACCCCACCACTGACACCCAGCCACAATCCCCCCACCGACCACCGACACCCAGCCACAATCCCCCCACTGACCACCAACACCCAGCCACAATCCCCCCACTGACCACCAACACCCAGCCACAATCCCCCCACCCCACCACTGACACCCAGCCACAATCCCCCCACCGACCACCCACACCCAGCCACAATCCCCCCCCGACCACCGACACCCAGCCACAATCCCCCCCCCAACCACCGACACCCAGCCACAATCCCCCCCCCGACCACCAATACCCAGCCACAATCCCCCGCCCCGACCACCAATACCCAGCCACAATCCCCCCCCGACCACCAATACCCAGCCACAATCCCCCCACTGACCACCAACACCCAGCCACAATCCCCCCACTGACCACCAACACCCAGCCACAATCCGCCCACCCGACCACTGACACCCAGCCACAATCCCCCCACCGACCACCGACACCCAGCCACAATCCCCCCCCGACCACCGATACCCAGCCACAATCCCCCCCCGACCACCAACACCCAGCCACAATCCCCCCACCGACAACCAACACCCAGCCACAATCCCCCCCCCGACCACCGACACCCAGCCACAATCCCCCCACTGACCACCGACACCCAGCCACAATCCCCCCCTCGACCACCGACACCCAGCCACAATCCCCCCACTGACCACCGACACCCAGCCACAATCCCCCCCCGACCACCGACACCCAGCCACAATCCCCCCACCGACCACCGACACCCAGCCACAATCCCCCCACCGACCACCGACACCCAGCCACAATCCCCCCACCGACCACGGACACCCAGCCACAATCCCCCCACCGACCACCAACACCCAGCCACAATCCCCCCACCCCACCACTGACACCCAGCCACAATCCCCCCACCCGACCACCAACACCCAGCCACAATCCCCCCACCGACCACCGACACCCAGCCACAATCCCCCCACTGACCACCGACACCCAGCCACAATCCCCCCCCGACCACCGACACCCAGCCACAATCCCCCCCCGACCACTGACACCCAGCCACAATCCCCCCACCGACCACCGACACCCAGCCACAATCCCCCCACCGAACACCGACACCCAGCCACAATCCCCCCACCGACCACCGACACCCAGCCACAATCCCCCCACCGACCACCAACACCCAGCCACAATCCCCCCCCCGAACACCAATACCCAGCCACAATCCCCCCCCGACCACCAACACCCAGCCACAATCCCCCCACCGACCACCGACACCCAGCCACAATCCCCCCACTGACCACCAACACCCAGCCACAATCCCCCCACCCCACCACTGACACCCAGCCACAATCCCCCCACCGACCACCGACACCCAGCCACAATCCCCCCACTGACCACCAACACCCAGCCACAATCCCCCCACCCCACCACTGACACACAGCCACAATCCCCCCACCGACCACCGACACCCAGCCACAATCCCCCCACTGACCACCAACACCCAGCCACAATCCCCCCACCCCACCACTGACACACAGCCACAATCCCCCCACCCGACCACTGACACCCAGCCACAATCCCCCCACCCCACCACCGACACCCAGCCACAATCCGCCCACCCGACCACTGACACCCAGCCACAATCCCCCCCCCGACCACCGACACCCAGCCACAATCCCCCCCCCGACCACCAATACCCAGCCACAATCCCCCCCCGACCACCGACACCCAGCCACAATCCCCCCACCGACAACCAACACCCAGCCACAATCCCCCCCCGACCACCGACACCCAGCCACAATCCCCCCCCCGACCACCGACATCCAGCCACAATCCCCCCACCGACCACCGACACCCAGCCACAATCCCCCCACCGACCACCAACACCCAGCCACAATCCCCCCCCGAACACCAATACCCAGCCACAATCCCCCCCCGACCACCAACACCCAGCCACAATCCCCCCACCGACCACCGACACCCAGCCACAATCCCCCCACCGACCACCGACACCCAGCCACAATCCCCCCACCGACCACCGACACCCAGCCACAATCCCCCCACCGACCACCGACACCCAGCCACAATCCCCCCACCGACCACCGACATCCAGCCACAATCCCCCCACCGACCACCGACACCCAGCCACAATCCCCCCACCGACAACCGACACCCAGCCACAATCCCCCCACCCCACCACTGACACCCAGCCACAATCCCCCCACCCCACCACTGACACCCAGCCACAATCCCCCCACCGACCACCGACACCCAGCCACAATCCCCCCACCCCACCACTGACACCCAGCCACAATCCCCCCACCCCACCACTGACACCCAGCCACAATCCCCCCCCCGACCACCAATACCCAGCCACAATCCCCCCACTGACCACCAACACCCAGCCACAATCCCCCCACCCCACCACTGACACCCAGCCACAATCCGCCCACCCGACCACTGACACCCAGCCACAATCCCCCCACCGACCACCGACACCCAGCCACAATCCCCCCCCCGACCACCGATACCCAGCCACAATCCCCCCCCGACCACCAACACCCAGCCACAATCCCCCCACCAACAACCAACACCCAGCCACAATCCCCCCCCCGACCACCGACACCCAGCCACAATCCCCCCCTCGACCACCGACACCCAGCCACAATCCCCCCACTGACCACCGACACCCAGCCACAATCCCCCCCCCGACCACCAACACCCAGCCACAATCCCCCCACCGACCACCGACACCCAGCCACAATCCCCCCACCGACCACCGACACCCAGCCACAATCCCCCCCCCGACCACCAACACCCAGCCACAATCCCCCCACCGACCACCGACACCCAGCCACAATCCCCCCACCGACCACCGACACCCAGCCACAATCCCCCCACCGACCACCAACACCCAACCACAATCCCCCCCCCGACCACCAACACCCAGCCACAATCCCCCCACCCCACCACTGACACCCAGCCACAATCCCCCCACCCGACCACTGACACCCAGCCACAATCCCCCCACCCGACCACTGACACCCAGCCACAATCCCCCCACCGACCACCGACACCCAGCCACAATCCCCCCCCCGACCACCGACACCCAGCCACAATCCCCCCACCGACCACCAACACCCAGCCACAATCCCCCCCCCGACCACCAACACCCAGCCACAATCCCCCCACTGACCACCGACACCCAGCCACAATCCCCCCACCGACCACCAACACCCAGCCACAATCCCCCCACCCCACCACTGACACCCAGCCACAATCCCCCCACTGACCACCAACACCCAGCCACAATCCCCCCCCGACCACCAACACCCAGCCACAATCCCCCCACTGACCACCGACACCCAGCCACAATCCCCCCCCCGACCACCGACACCCAGCCACAATCCCCCCCCCTACCACCAACACCCAGCCACAATCCCCCCCCGACCACCAACACCCAGCCACAATCCCCCCACTGACCACCGACACCCAGCCACAATCCCCCCACCGACCACCAACACCCAGCCACAATCCCCCCACCCCACCACTGACACCCAGCCACAATCCCCCCACCCGACCACTGACACCCAGCCACAATCCCCCCACCCGACCACTGCCACCCAGCCACAATCCCCCCACCGACCACCGACACCCAGCCACAATCCCCCCCCCGACCACGGACACCCAGCCACAATCCCCCCACCGACCACCAACACCCAGCCACAATCCCCCCCCCGAACACCAACACCCAGCCACAATCCCCCCCCGACCACCAACACCCAGCCACAATCCCCCCCCCAACCACCGACACCCAGCCACAATCCCCCCCCCGACCACCAACACCCAGCCACAATCCCCCCACTGACCACCGACACCCAGCCACAATCCCCCCCCCGACCACCGACACCCAGCCACAATCCCCCCCCCTACCACCAACACCCAGCCACAATCCCCCCCCGACCACCAACACCCAGCCACAATCCCCCCACTGACCACCGACACCCAGCCACAATCCCCCCACCGACCACCAACACCCAGCCACAATCCCCCCACCCCACCACTGACACCCAGCCACAATCCCCCCACCGACCACTGACACCCAGCCACAATCCCCCCACCCGACGACTGACACCCAGCCACAATCCCCCCCCCGACCACCGACACCCAGCCACAATCCACCCCCCGACCACCGACACCCAGCCACAATCCCCTCACTGACCACCGACACCCAGCCACAATCCTCCCCCCGACCACCGACACCCAGCCACAATCCCCCCCCGGACCACCAATACCCAGCCACAATCCCCCCCCGACCACCAACACCCAGCCACAATCCCCCCACCGACAACCAACACCCAGCCACAATCCCCCCCCGACCACCGACACCCAGCCACAATCCCCCCACCGACCACCGACACCCAGCCACAATCCCCCCACCGACCACCAACACCCAGCCACAATCCCCCCCCGACCACCAATACCCAGCCACAATCCCCCCCCGACCACCAATACCCAGCCACAATCCCCCCACTGACGACCAACACCCAGCCACAATCCCCCCACCGACCACCGACACCCAGCCACAATCCCCCCACTGACCACCAAAACCCAGCCACAATCCCCCCACCCCACCACTGACACCCAGCCACAATCCCCCCACCGACCACCGACACCCAGCCACAATCCCCCCACTGACCACCAACATCCAGCCACAATCCCCCCACCGACCACCGACATCCAGCCACAATCCCCCCACCGACCACCGACACCCAGCCACAATCCCCCCACCGACAACCGACACCCAGCCACAATCCCCCCCCCGACCACCGACATCCAGCCACAATCCCCCCACCGACCACCGACACCCAGCCACAATCCCCCCACCGACCACCAATACCCAGCCACAATCCCCCCCCGACCACCAATACCCAGCCACAATCCCCCCACTGACCACCGACACCCAGCCACAATCCCCCCACTGACCACCAACACCCAGCCACAATCCCCCACCCCACCACCGACACCCAGCCACAATCCCCCCCCCGACCACCAACACCCAGCCACAATCCCCCCCCCGACCACCGACACCCAGCCACAATCCCCCCACTGACCACCGACACCCAGCCACAATCCCCCCCCCGACCACCGACACCCAGACACAATCCCCCCCCCGACCACCAATACCCAGCCACAATCCCCCCCCGACCACCAACACCAAGCCACAATCCCCCCACCCCACCACTGACACCCAGCCACAATCCCCCCACCCGACCACTGACACCCAGCCACAATCCCCCCACCCGACCACTGACACCCAGCCACAATCCCCCCACCGACCACCGACACCCAGCCACAATCCCCCCCCCGACCACCGACACCCAGCCACAATCCCCCCACCGACCACCAACACCCAGCCACAATCCCCCCCCCGACCACCAACACCCAGCCACAATCCCCCCCCGACCACCAACACCCAGCCACAATCCCCCCCCCGACCACCGACACCCAGCCACAATCCCCCCCCCGACCACCAACACCCAGCCACAATCCCCCCACTGACCACCGACACCCAGCCACAATCCCCCCCCCGACCACCGACACCCAGCCACAATCCCCCCCCCTACCACCAACACCCAGCCACAATCCCCCCCCGACCACCAACACCCAGCCACAATCCCCCCACTGACCACCGACACCCAGCCACAATCCCCCCACCGACCACCAATACCCAGCCACAATCCCCCCCCGACCACCAATACCCAGCCACAATCCCCCCCCGACCACCAATACCCAGCCACAATCCCCCCCCGACCACCGACACGCAGCCACAATCCCCCCCCGACCACCGATACCCAGCCACAATCCCCCCACCGACAACCAACACCCAGCCACAATCCCCCCACTGACCACCAACACCCAGCCACAATCCCCTCACCGACCACCAACACCCAGCCACAATCCCCCCACTGACCACCGACACCCAGCCACAATCCCCCCACCGACCACCGACACCCAGCCACAATCCCCCCACCCCACCACCGACACCCCGCCACAATCCCCCCACTGACCACCAACACCCAGCCACAATCCCCCCACCGACCACCGACACCCAGCCACAATCCCCCCACCGACCACCAACACCCAGCCACAATCCCCCCACTGACCACCGACACCCAGCCACAATCCCCCCACCCCACCACTGACACCCAGCCACAATCCCCCCACCGACCACCGACACCCAGCCACAATCCCCCACCGACCACCGACACCCAGCCACAATCCCCCCCCCGACCACCGACACCCAGCCACAATCCCCCCACCGACCACCAATACCCAGCCACAATCCCCCCCCGACCACCAATACCCAGCCACAATCCCCCCCCGACCACCAATACCCAGCCACAATCCCCCCCCGACCACCGACACGCAGCCACAATCCCCCCACCGACAACCAACACCCAGCCACAATCCCCCCACTGACCACCAACACCCAGCCACAATCCCCCCACCCCACCACTGACACCCAGCCACAATCCCCCCCCCGACCACTGACACCCAGCCACAATCCCCCCACCGACCACCGACACCCAGCCACAATCCCCCCACTGACCACCGACACCCAGCCACAATCCCCCCACCGACCACTGACACCCAGCCACAATCCCCCCACCGACCACCGACACCCAGCCACAATTCCCCCACTGACCACCAACACCCAGCCACAATCCCCTCACCGACCACCAACACCCAGCCACAATCCCCCCACTGACCACCGACACCCAGCCACAATCCCCCCACCGACCACTGACACCCAGCCACAATCCCCCCACTGACCACCAACACCCAGCCACAATCCCCCCACCCCACCACCGACACCCAGCCACAATCCCCCCACCGACCACTGACACCCAGCCACAATCCCCCCACCGACCACCAACACCCAGCCACAATCCCCCCACCCCACCACCGACACCCAGCCACAATCCCCCCACCGACCACCAACACCCAGCCACAATCCCCCCACCCGACCACCGACACCCCGCCACAATCCCCCCACTGACCACCAACACCCAGCCACAATCCCCCCACCGACCACCGACACCCAGCCACAATCCCCCCACCGACCACCAACACCCAGCCACAATCCCCCCACCGACAACCAACACCCAGCCACAATCCCCCCACTGACCACCGACATCCAGCCACAATCCCCCCACCCCACCACTGACACCCAGCCACAATCCCCCCACCGACCACCGACACCCAGCCACAATCCCCCACCGACCACCGACACCCAGCCACAATCCCCCACCGACCACCGACACCCAGCCACAATCCCCCCACCGACCACCGACACCCAGCCACAATCCCCCCACCGACCACCAATACCCAGCCACAATCCCCCCACCCCACCACCGACACCCAGCCACAATCCCCCCACCCGACCACCAACACCCAGCCACAATCCTCCCACTGACCACCAACACCCAGCCACAATCCCCCCACCGACCACCGACACCCAGCCACAATCCCCCCACCGACAACCAACACCCAGCCACAATCCCCCACCGACCACCGACACCCAGCCACAATCCCCCCACTGACCACCAACACCCAGCCACAATCCCCCCACTGACCACCAACACCCAGCCACAATCCCCCCACCCCACCACTGACACCCAGCCACAATCCCCCCACTGACCACCGACACCCAGCCACAATCCCCCCACTGACCACCGACACCCAGCCACAATCCCCCCACTGACCACCGACACCCAGCCACAATCCCCCCACTGACCACCAACACCCAGCCACAATCCCCCCACCCCACCACTGACACCCAGCCACAATCCCCCCACCGACCACCGACATCCAGCCACAATCCCCCCACCGACAACCAACACCCAGCCACAATCCCCCCACCGACCACCAATACCCAGCCACAATCCCCCCACCGACAACCAACACCCAGCCACAATCCCCCCACTGACCACCAACACCCAGCCACAATCCCCCCACCCCACCACTGACACCCAGCCACAATCCCCCCACCCCACCACTGACACCCAGCCACAATCCCCCCACCGACCACCGACACCCAGCCACAATCCCCCCACTGACCACCAACACCCAGCCACAATCCCCCCACTGACCACCAACACCCAGCCACAATCCCCCCACCGACCACCAATACCCAGCCACAATCCCCCCCCGACCACCAATACCCAGCCACAATCCCCCCACTGACCACCGACACCCAGCCACAATCCCCCCACCGACCACCGACACCCAGCCACAGGAACCACACACAGCCCAGAACATGAAAGCTGCAGGATGGAGAAGGGAAGTGGAAAGACCCAAGACTTTCTGCGATAGAGAGCATGCAAAATCCAGCCTTTCCACTGGCGGCAAAAGGTGCCGTACACTCCTGGAGTACATCCAGCAGGGGTGGCCTCCTATCCTCCTAACCCGAATTACTAAAAGCAATCATCGTTAGTGAGGCTAACTAAAAGGGTTTTATTAATCACCAACGATCAAGTGATAATTAACAACTGAATGAAAATTAAATGGTAACGAAAGGACAACTGATAACTGAGTGGCAATTAAACAGTGATTTAACAGTTATTTAAGCAATTACTTAGTTTAGGCAGCTCTCACCACACTTCCAACAGTTAAGCTATAGCTGGACATATAGATATATACACACACATATACACATGCATCACAAATATACTTTTAGAATGAAGATAAAGTGTCACTTTACCTTGCTGTAGATGTGAGACACCAGGCAAAGGGTGCCTTAGTCTTGCAGCGCAGCTTTGAGAGGAGCTTCTTCTCCAGGAGGAACAACTGCTGAGGTGTACTGAGAAGTTCACTGTGCTCAGGGAGGCTACAGGTATTTATATATTCCAAGGGGATGCCCTTGTAGTCCTGCCCCCTCTTCGGTGTTTGTACAACTATGACAGCTTTGGTTTTGTCTAGGCTCAGCGCTGGCTGCTGCTATTATCTACTGATAACATGTGGCCTAGACGCCTTGGGGCCTGAGAAGATGCAGCCAGCCTCCTCGCGTGGTTCCCATGGTCTGTGTGGCAACAAGCAGGCTTGTTTGCCAGTGTTACTCGGGTCAAAGCACTGTTCACCTCCCTATTAGAACTGTTAACCTTTTGCATTTTATCAGCAGGTGCCATGGTCCAAAAAAACCTCCCAAACCAACCTCCCCCTCATCCAAGACCAGAACGGCAGGGCAGACCCCAGCCACCGGGCTGCTGCGCCAGCTGACCAGGAGGAGGCAGCTCTTGCACGGAGTTGACCTTCCAGATGGCACTGCCCTCAGTCGCAACAGCAGATAGCAGCGCAGGGAGAGGCAGGGGAGCCGGCCAGAGGCTGGGTGCAGGGAGAAACAGGGGAGCCGGCCAGAGGCTGGGTGCAGGGAGAAACAGGGGAGCCGGCCAGAGGCTGGGTGCAGGGAGAAACAGGGGAGCCGGGCAGAGGCTGGGTGCAGGGAGAGGCAGGGGAGCTGGGCAGAGGCTGGGTGCAGGGAGAAACAGGGGAGCCGGGCAGAGGCTGGGTGCAGGGAGAAACAGGGGAGCAGGGCAGAGGCTGGGTGCCAAAGATGAGGGCGCTGAGCAGGCAGATGGGAAGGCAAAGCATGAGGGAGGTGGAAGAAAGGGTGACAGGAGAATGCAGGGCAGGTACCGCTGCCCTACCTGGACACCCACCCACCCACCCACCCACCTGAAAGGCCTCTCACAGCACCAGCCGTGAGGCTGGCCCACTGGCAAGCACGGTGTGTGCTGCCTAGGGCACAGCAGCAGCCTGCGGCCAGCCAGCCCCAGCTGGGCATCACAGCCCAGGCTGGGCATCACAGCCCAAAGGTGGGCATCACAGCCCAAAGCTGGGCATCACAGACCAGGCTGGGCATCACAGCCCAAAGCTGGGCATCGCAGCCCAGGATGGGCATCACAGCCCAAAGCTGGGCATCACAGCCCAAAGCTGGGCATCACAGCCCAGGATGGGCATCACAGCCCAAAGCTGGGCATCACAGCCCAGGCTGGGCATCACAGCCCAAAGCTGGGCATCACAGCCCAAAGCTGGGCATCACAGCCCAGGCTGGGCATCACAGCCCAAAGCTGGGCATCACAGCCCAGGCTGGGCATCACAGCCCAAAGCTGGGCATCACAGCCCAAAGCTGGGCATCACAGCCCAGGATGGGCATCACAGCCCAAAGCGGGGAATCACAGCCCAGGCTGGGCATCACAGCCCAAAGCTGGGCATCACAGCCCCAAGGTGGGCATCACAGCCCAAAGCTGGGCATCACAGCCCAGGCTGGGCATCACAGCCCAAAGCTGGGCATCACAGCCCAAAGCTGGGCATCACAGCCCAGGCTGGGCATCACAGCCCAAAGCTGGGCATCACAGCCCAGGCTGGGCATCACAGCCCAAAGCTGGGCATCACAGCCCAAAGCTGGGCATCACAGCCCAGGCTGGGCATCACAGCCCAAAGCTGGGCATCACAGCCCAAAGCTGGGCATCACAGCCCCAAGGTGGGCATCACAGCCCAAAGCTGGGCATCACAGCCCAGGCTGGGCATCACAGCCCAAAGCTGGGCATCACAGCCCAGGTCAGGCAGCCCAGCCCAAGGCCAGGCACTGCAGCCCAGGGCCGGTCATCCAGCCCGAGGCTGAGCACCGCAACCCGAGGCCATGCCGTGCAGCCCAGAGCGGGCTGCAGCCCCAAGCGGGAGGAGAGACGCGGTCTCAGCCCACCAGCGTGGCTGCGAGCACAGGGCAGCCCCAGGGCTGCCCCCTTCCCTGGCCACCCCACAGCTCCGAGGGGAGTGTGGCGGACCCGGAACCCCCATCCCGCGTCCTCCTCCCTCCTCTCCTCAGTACCAGACCACCCAGCCCTGTGGCGTCCCCCACACCGGGGATGTCAACCTGCCTCCCTGCAAGCCCCAAGCGCTCGGCGGCCCCGGCCCGCGGAGGGAGTTGGCCGCTGGGAGCGCGCTGAGGCCGCCCTGGGCGAAGCCCTGGGGAGGACGGGGATAGGCTGGGCAGGGGGGGCGCGGGCACCCGCGCTCGCTGCAGCCGGTGCTGAGCCGCGCTGGGCCGGAACCCGAGCGTACGAGCGCTGCCAAGCGCCGAGGCGCGGGGCAGGACCCGCTGGGGACGGGGCAGGACGCGCTGGGGACGGGGCAGGACCCGCTGGGGACGGGGCAGGACCCGCTGGGACGGGGCAAACCCTGCTGCCGTACGGGGGCGCGCCGCGGCGCATGCGCGGCGGGGGGCGACGGGGGGGAAGCAGGCGGTGCTGCCCGTGCTGCCCCGCTCCGAACAGCCTCGGCGGGGCCGACGTGCTGCTCCTGCTGCTGGCGATCAGGTACGGGGGAGACGCGGGGTCCCGGTAAGCGGGGAGAGGGAGGCTGGGGCACGAGGTCTCCGGGGGCTGGCTCCCGGGGGGCTGCCGGAAACGGATGTCCCGGAGGGAGGTGCCCCTTCTACCCCCCACCCCCCCCCCCACCCTCCCCCCACCCCCCCCCAACCCGCTACCGGGGAGTGGGGGGGCGCGGAGTCCCCCCCCCCCCGGGGCCTCCCTGCTCCCGCCGAGGCGTCTTTCCCGGGCTGCGCCGGCATGGGGGCTTCCGGGGGTCGGTCGCGCCCTGGTCTGGTTCTGGGGCGCGCCCCATCGCCCCCGTGGCTGGCGGCTCCCGAGCACCGCCGGGGCCCGGGGCAGCAGGCAGGGCGGGCGCGGCTCGGCCCGGCCCGGCTCCGTTAATCCCGGCCCTGCTCTCTAAAGTAGCCGCCGCAGGCCTCGGCCCCAAGTCTGTACTCTCGGGGCCCGGGCCGGCATCGCCCCCTCGGGGTTCCCCGGGGACCGGGCGGGAGAGGCCTGCCTGCGGCCCCGGGCCCTCCGAGCGAGGGGGACAAGCTTCGGTGCCGGCGGCAAGGCTTCCCCTCCCGCCCTTCCTGCCCACCCTGGCTGTACGTGGGGGGAAGCGGGTGGGAAGGGTGTCTCCAGCCTGCGGCGCGGTTTTGGGTGGGGATGCTGGAGGGACGTGCTCCCCTTGGCCACGCCGCGGGCGCCGGGGATCAGCCCCGAGTTCCCCTGGGTCCCCCCAGGATGGGGTGCCGGGGAGCGAGGCGTGGGTTGGGTGGGTGCCGTGGGGCAGGGCTGGCTCCCGCCGGGGAGAGGCATGGATTCCCCAGCGTTACCCGGCTGGAGCAGCTAACCAAGCAAGGGAAACTCTGTGCTGTCCTCTGCCAGCTCCCTCCCCAGCCCCACTCCCTACTGGATCCTGCCTGCGCCCCTGCAAGCTCCTGTTCCTTTGAATCTGCCGGCAGGATGTCTACATGCTTCTGCCGTGGCTTCATCGCTGGCTGTTAGACCCATATTTGGTAGCAATAATTGTTTACTCCCTTCTCCTCTCTCCCTGTGCCTCAC
Organism: Laterallus jamaicensis coturniculus; assembly: GCA_022605575.1. NCBI lineage: Eukaryota > Metazoa > Chordata > Aves > Gruiformes > Rallidae > Laterallus > Laterallus jamaicensis. The sequence continues at coordinate 11,507,354 of JAKCOX010000024.1, read as the reverse complement.
TGCTGCGGAGGGGACATATTTTTGGGGTCTTTATCTTTGCCAGAAGCTATGGATTGCCCAGTAAAGGTTTCAACCCACCCCTTAACCCCCTCATAGACAATGGGATGAACCCCCTGAAGTGCTAAATGATGGTGGTGTGTGGTGAGTACCAGCCAAGCAGGCAGCTTGCTCGCCAGACAGCAGCAGCAGCACTGGGTGCATCCTAAAGTGGCACATCCTGGCAGATTTGGGGAAGGGCAGTTGTCAGGGAAGAGGGCATAAGGACATGTGAGGCACCCTCCTTTCCGGAGCTGTGCTTTGCTGACTGCTGGGGTGGAGAAGTTCCCCCCAAAAACCCAGTCATGTCCTCCTCTTGCTTTCCCCTTTCTGTCTGGCTGGCAGCCTGGTGGCGGGTGTGTCACTTACCCTGGCAAGCACGGGTTCCCCATTCGGTCACCTGGTGGTCTCTAGAGACTGTGGGGGCACCCACTGCACCCTGAGTGCTGCTTTTGGGGTGAGTGTTGGAGGGCTGGCTTGCTAAGGATGCAGGAGAGGCTGTGGATGGAGTCCAGCCCTTGCTTGCCCCCATGTTTGCCTTGGCAGTGGGCAGCCCAGGGGTATCACCCTTTGTGCCCCCTCCTTTGGAGGGCAGGGGATGCAGGCAGGCCTGGAGATATGTAGAAGACACTGGCAGTTAATAGCCAGAGCTGCTTCAGCTCAGCACAGGTGAGCAGGCGGGCTGCAGCTGTCATCCTCCAGCCCTGCTGCCCGTCCCCTGCCTGCTTCCCACGCCAGGCAGGGCTGCCCTCCGGGCTGGGGGGAATGGGTATCCCTGCCCCAGACATAGTAAAAGCTGGCCAGTCACAGGTGTGCCATGGGGCTGAGCTTCCTGGCCACTTGTGCTTCCTGGGAGCAAGCTCAGCCTCAACCTAGGAGAAACCATCTTCCCATCTGACGTGGACGTGCAGCTGGGAAAGAGGAAGCAGGCTGAATGGGCTCAGCCAGGGCTGCTGGCTCAGCCTTCCCGTGGGCATGAGGCTGAGCCACCCATGCCCGCAGTGCCTGCTGTGGCTGTGTACGCAGGTCACATGTTGGAGAATCCCGTCGGAGCCTGGTTCAGCTTCTCACCACGCTGATTTTTGCCCTGGTTCACTGTGCTGTCGAGCAGATGCTGGCATGCTGACAAAACCAGCCCTGTCAAGCATGGTGGCGACCTGGTACCTGCCTGGCTGCGCTGCCGGCCATGCGGGCAGCCCCATCCTTGTGGAAAACCCTGGCAGTGGGGCAGTTTGCAGCTGATAAAGCTTCCTGCAGACAGCTCCCATCCCAGGGGTGGTCCAGAGCAGGGCCTTTCCCAAGTGAAATTCGGCATTGTCATAAAAAAAAACCCTCCACCAAACAACAAACCTAAACCTCATCCGGAGTCTCTCTGAAAAAAAAGAAGGAACTGTTAAAAGTGGCAGAACTGTTGTATGTGAAGATTTGCAGCTGCTTCTGCAACTGCTCCCCCAGGCCACTATAGAGCTTTGTTTGGGGGGGGGGGGGAGGGAGGGGGAGAGTGGGGAGAAGGGAGGAGGGGGCGTGGGGGGTGTTTATTCGGATTTTTGGTTATTTTTAAGCTATAAAACCCTCCTCTGTGACTGTCCTGGCAGCACCAAACTCGGGCGTACAAATATAGCGGTTACGTCACGTGACGGAAAACTTGCCCTCAGTGGTCCCGGCAGTGACGCCGTGGCTCCCGGGCCTGGCAGTGGCTCCCGGGCCTGGCAGTGGCACCCGGGCCTGGCAGTGGCTCCCGGGCCTGGCAGTGGCTCCCGGGCCTGCCAGTGGCTCCCGGGCCTGCCAGTGGCTCCCGGGCCTGGCAGTGGCTCCCGGGCCTGGCAGTGGCTCCCGGGCCTGGCAGTGGCTCCCGGGCCTGGCAGTGGCTCCCGGGCCTGGCAGTGGCTCCCGGGCCTGGCAGTGGCTCCCGGGCCTGGCAGTGGCTCCCGGACCTGCCAGTGGCTCCTGGGCCTGGCAGTGGCTCCCGGGCCTGCCAGTGGCTCCTGGAGCTGGTGGTGTCTCCCCGGGGCTGGCACGGTGCTGCTGCTATCCCGGCACACACCACCCCCTCCCTTAAAACACAGCCTGGCCATGACCACCACCCCGACCACCACGCCGAGGGGGTCTTGCTCACCTAGTGCAGGGTGAGATGGAGGCAGCCAGGACGGCTGCGGGGAGGGGTGGGACCCCCGTTAAGAGACCCTCCCCTGCTCTCATGGCTCTGGTCAGGAGTGTGCTCACAGCCCCCGGGACTGCACGCAGCTTGCTGTAAAATGCAGAAGTGTGTTAATCTGGCTGCTGGCTGGTTCTCTGCTCCGATGCCTTACCGGCCTGTGCATACTGACAACCGATTGAGAAGGGGCTTGCTTGCTCTGGAGGCAAGCCAGTGCAGAAATTTGGGGTGTGTTCGTTGAGACTTGGTTTGTTTGGGTTTGGGGTTGTTTGGTTTTTTTTTTCCTTCCCAGGGGTACAGCTTGAGTTTTGCTGTCCTTTGCTTTTTATTTTTCTGGTTTGCAGCTCCTGGCACTGGTTTAATCTGTTATCTCTGGTCCTTCCCCACATGGCACCTGGAGGTCTGCTGGTGCCCGTGCAGGAGGCAGCAGATTGGCAAAAACCCGTGAGATTAATTGTTGTATTTGCTGACAAACATCTCTGGGGTTTGAGGAGGTGTATGCACTTCTTGTTCATACAGAAAGTGTTTCTGCCTTAGACGTCGATGTCAGCAAAGTTTGGCTGCTGGAGCCTGAGCCGTTTCTGTAGAATATGGGAATTAAGATGAACCGTTGCCCTTTCCTCTGAGGGCTTCCTTGCTGTCATGAGCGCCTTCCCTGCAGACCCCTGTCATTTTCACAGGGGCTGATGGGGAGTGGGGGGGCTTGAGCAGTCATCCTCCTGTGGGGTCTTGGAAAGCCTCCATAAAGGCTGTGCTAAGGGATGGGCTCCAGTGCAGCGCTTGCTATTTAGGTGGCTTTGTGAGGGCAAGAGGAGGCTGCAGAAATGGCTGGCCGTGATCTGACTCCTCTCGGTTCCGCTCTGCTGTCCGGCGTCCTCCCCTCCCCTTCCTCCATGGTCTCTGACCTTGTCCTGGCAGTGGCATGTTCTCTTTTTCCTGCGGGGAGACGGAAAGCAGCTTTGCAGTCAACTCAAGAATATTTTTAGATAGAGAGAAGACAGCCTGGTGAGCGCAGCAGCCCCCCGCTCTGGCTCCCTCCCTTTTCTACCACCCCCCCCCCCCAAATATTTTCTGTAGCAGGGTGTTTCTCATCCCCTTGGCTCCGTGGTTTTGCTGGTGCTTCCGCATGGGCAGCAATGGCCCAGGCAGGCAGCTCCACCACCTCCTTCCTGCTGCCGCCCGGCTCCCTCGCTCCGGACCTGAAATGCATTTCATTCCTTGTCAGTGGAGCCAGTGGGGGCTGTGGGCCTCCACAGAAGCATTGCCGAACGGCTCAGGAATGCAGAGCTGGAGCTGCTCCATGTGCTGGCGGAGGCGGCACGCTCCTCCATCCCTGCCTCTCTCCCTGCACCATCCGTATGGCTTTATGGCTCTGTGGGAGAAGGACCCCCGCCCTCTGACTTGTTCCTGGCCAAAAATGGATGTAGGAGCTTTTTATCCTTCACAGATCTTGCTCCTTGCCGGCTCCATGGTTGGGAGCAGCCCACACTGATGGGCCCCCTTCCATGGGGAACCAGAGCTGGCAGTACCAGGCAGGGATGCACAGGCCTGCTGTGTGCCACTGCAGTGCAGGGCAGACCGCCAGCAAGCCTTGCCCAGGAACCTTCCCAGGCCAGGCTGAAGATGCACATGGCCAGTAACCTTTCCCTGGCAGCTGTAATAGGAGGCCTGTTAGGAGAAAATCAATCTAACAGAGAATAAGCAGATGTGGTGCATCCCACTTGTGTTCTTGCATCCTCCTACCAGCTGAGGTTTAAGGACAAGGGAGCCTGGGTCAAGCAAGGGTCTCTTTCCCCATGAGCAGGCTCTTAGGAAGAGCAAAAAGGGTGTCATTGCTTGGGAGTGCTGGGTATGGGCTGTCTGGGGGTTTGGGAAGCTGACCCTTCAAGCTGGACCCAACTTGGAGCCTGTTTCAGGTGATATGGTGTGGCTCTTGCATGCCCCTGCAGCAGGAGCTGCAGTGGCTGAGTCCCTGACCCTCCAGCACATGGGTTCCCCTGCCCTCTGTTGTAGGTGCAGTACTTTGCATGGGTGGTGCTTTCCCCAGGTAATTATTTTTAACAGGCAGGTTTTGGACATGGTGCCTTTACTTTGCCTCCCTGAGTGTCTCTGGGCTTCTTCATCCCTTTGGGTCCCTCTGTGCTCAAGCTGCCAGCTCAGCACTGTCCACTGGTGATTGGTTGGGCGCTGGTGACCAGCGCTGGGCTGGAGTTTGGTTTTCCTCTTGTGGCTTCTGTGTCACAGCAGGTTTAATTATAACCCCTTCCGTTGTGCTCTCCCAGCTTATCTCTCGTGCTCCCATGCACTTGCTTCCTCCTCACTGGCAGCATCTCTGCCGGGTACCAGCTGCTGTCACTCCTGCAGGCAAGCTGAGTCCGCTTTGGGACCCTGGGTCAAAGCGACAGCGATCCCAAAGCTGGACAGAGACCCTAGGTCTGGAAAGTGAGACCCCCCCTTGCAGGCTAGCCAGCGCTGGGTGCAAACCCTTGCTTGCTGCTTGAAGCTGTGTCCCTTTTTCTGGGGAGCGGGGGTGCTGCTGGACAGGAGGAGGAAGGGCGCCGTGCACTGGCTAGAGCTCACCTGTCTGTCCCCCCTGGCAGGTGACGCGGGAGTGGGGACAGCCCAGCCGCCACCATGGTTGCCCTCTCGCTGAAGATCAGCATCGGCAATGTGGTGAAGACGATGCAGTTCGAGCCTTCCACCATGGTGTACGACGCTTGCCGGATGATCCGGGAGCGGGTGCCCGAGGCCCAGATGGGACAGCGTAAGTCTGTGGTGGGGCTGGCTGCAATGTGGGGCCACCCTGGCTTATCTCCTGGCATTTCACTGGCCTTCCTTTCTAGTCTCTGTGCCTATCTGGGGAAGGGAGGGGGGAGCAGGGGGGGCATGAGGGGAACAAGGTCCAAGTCCTGCCCAATTGAGGTGGAGGGCTAGGCTCCTTGGGCTCCCTTTTCGACACCCCAGAAGAAACCTGAGGGTTTGGGAGCTAGGCAAACACATTTGGAAGTAAAATAACTCATTGAGCTCTTTGAGCCTACTGCCTTTTCTGTCTCTGCTGCTCTCTCCTACTTGCACCCATCACCACCAGCCTGGATTAGGTGGGTTTAAACAGTTGCAGGGGTTGAGAGGTTGTAGCAAGTGTTAATAGATGATGTAAATTGACTTTTAATTTCTTGGGGGATATATAATCCTCTTTCACGTCTTGCCCTGCCCCAGCAGCTCTCTGCTGGTGCTCTGTTACCTTGCTAAACTTTCTCAGCTCTTAGATCTCTATGCTGCTGCCAGACTCCAAGTTAAACTTACGACTCAAGAGTTCATGATGTGACTCACACCCACGCGGATGTGGCTTGTCCCCAGCATGGATGAGGGGGCTGGAGCACTAGAACATCGTCTGGTGGGCTCTCCTGGGTCCCTGCCGCCTCCAAAAGCAGCTGTGCCACAGGGGAGAGGCAGCAAGCAGGAGGTCAGGAGTCGTGGGAAGAGGAGGGGGGAGCACAGAGGAGGGGGAGCACGGCGACATCTGGGAGCTGCAGATTCCTCAGGGATGAGAGGAAATGCCTTCTCATGTTGTGCCCCGCTGGCCAGCGGTCTGGCAGGCCGGCTTTCGGTTTCGGAGAAGGACTGGCTGTTTCAGTGGACTCAGGGCTGTAGCCTTGTTGGAGGGAGTGTTGTGTTTCCTGCTGCTGGACGTGAGCCAGCCTGCTCATTAAAAAAAAAAAAAAAAAGGGAAGGGGAAAGCCTTGAAGGGAACTGCTTATTCCCGAGTTCCTTTTCAGTTACTCATAGCTCTTCTTTTCCTATCAGTTCCCTGCAGCTTTTGTTTCTATTTGCTCTTCTTACCCAGTGGCACTCAGAGGTCCCTTTTTGAGCTGCCCTACATTTTGTCACCTTCAGGCTGGGAGCTTTGGTGCAGTTTCTACCTCTGCTCTCTTGCTCTGTCTTGGGAGGCACATCTCCCTGCCCAAGTTATGGATCTAGGGCAAGCTGCTCAGTTTTCAGCGCTTTAGAGTTATCCTCTTGGAATCTGCATTGAAAATAGTTGGGGGTTTTTTGTTGTTGTTGGGTTGGGTTTTCTGTTGGCTTTTTTTTTTTTTTTTTAATTTGAAAATAAAATGGTGAGTCTCTGGGATTTTTCTTCTCCCTGTTTAGTAGGATCCTAATAGCAGTGTTAGCCAGGCAGGAGCGGGTGACTCAGGAATTTGTCCCTCCCCACGGAGAGCTGCCAACGAGATGACTCCTTATAAACTCAGCAGCCAGCCAAGACGGCCTGCGGCGCAGAGTTGTTGAAACAGTGGAGAAGGATCTTTCCCAGGGCAAGCCAGGTGTGGTCCTGGCCTCTTACATCAGGAAAACAGGGCTATCCCTGTGGATCCAAACTGGGGTGCTGCTGCCTGGTGTTCAGCAGCGCCACTGGGTGCCCCAGCCCCAGGGGCGTAGGATTTGGTGAGCAGCACTTAATGCCTTTTGAGACCTTGTAAGCCTTTATGCCATCCTTCTTCAGCCTCCTGCTCCCTGAACACAGGAGTCCCAGCTCCTTTAGTCACTCATACCAAGGCTCCATCATTGAAATTTCTCCTCTCTTTGTCTTTTCGAACTCTGCCACGTCCTCTGGGGAGGTGTGGGTACAATTTGAGTACCCTGTGCTGGCTGGGAGGTGCCAGCACAGGGGACTCAAAGTGTGGATGTGCCTAGGATTTACAGACCAGCTCCCAGCACACTTCCTGGTGATGCCCAGTGTTTTACTACCTTGTTTTGGCAGCTGCTGTGTGTTACACCAAAGATTCTGGAGAGCTGTCAACCACAACTCCAACCTCTTCCTTCTGTTGTGACTGTCAGTTCCAAGTTGAGCGTTGCGTAGGCATGCTTCAGATGATTTTTTTCCGTAGATAACTGTGGTAAAACATGTACCTCAAAGCTTGCTTGCCAGCTCTTTGCCCACTCACTAGGTTTAGACTGCAGCACTCGCAATGCTACTGTGCTTCACAAGTTGGGCTCCGCTGATGAACGTCCCTGGGTGCAGGCTGACGTCTTTGTGGCCTCGTCCTGCTTAGGATTACCCTGGCAGAGACTTTTACCTGTTTTTCAGCCAATGATTTTGGGCTGTTCCTCTCGGATGAAGACCCAAAGAAGGGGATCTGGCTGGAAGCTGGGAAGGCTCTGGACTACTACATGCTTCGCAATGGGGTAAGCATCCATCCCACGTCCCTTCAGTGGGCACCCGCCTTGGCTCTGAGGTCTGATGTGCCTGCAGCTTGGAGGTGGAGTGGGTGCCTGCCCTACTGCCTTGCATTGGGCCCCAGAGCACCCCATGTCCCCCAGACAAGTGCACTGGGGAGAGGCAGCTGTTGGTGTGATGGTGGGATGCAGGCACTCTGCGCCAGTGCCGCTCTGGGTAGCTGTGCCCTGCTGTGCCCACAGGATACCATGGAGTACAAGAAGAAACAGCGGCCCCTGAAGATCCGCATGCTGGATGGGACAGTAAAAACAGTGATGGTGGATGACTCCAAAACTGTCACAGACATGCTCATGACAATCTGTGCCCGGATCGGTGAGAGGAGGGTGCAGCAGCTGTGGGGAGGGACGTGGGCAGAGGTGGCAGTGTCTGGTGGGGGTACTGGCGGGGACAGTGGCAGCTCTGCATCCCTGCTAAGAGGCCTAGGAGCAGGGATGTCCCAAGGGTTGCAGGATGCTGGGGAGGGGACTCTGCCCTGCACCCCTGTATCACTCCTGGCTCTGTATTTGGCACCAGTGTCGTACTGAGCTTGGTCCTTGGCTCTGCTGCAGGCATCACCAACTATGACGAGTACTCACTGGTTCGGGAGATTATGGAAGAGAAGAAGGAGGAGGTTACTGGCACCCTCAAGAAGGACAAGACCCTGCTGCGAGATGAGAAGAAGATGGAGAAGCTCAAGCAGAAGTTGCACACAGATGATGAGTGTATGTGTCTGCATGTACTGGGGGTGGGGTCAGCCTGTGCTGAGAGCCACAGGGAGGGGAGCAGGGCTCCCTGCAAGGGGAGGAGCTGGCACAGGGGAGCATAGGTGACAGCGGAGGGCACTGAACAAGGGCATATGTGTCCACGCTGGAGTCTCTCCTTCTGCCTGGAGGCCCAGAGCAGAGGGATGAGAGCTAGGATGCACCAGGTGGACATCTACTTCTCACTCTGTGTGGGCAGCCCTGGGACTGGGATCAGCCCTGGGTCCTGGGTGCCCATCCCTGCTCATGCCCTGGCATTGCCTGCAGTGAATTGGCTGGACCATGGCCGGACCCTGCGCGAACAAGGCATCGATGACAACGAAACGCTGCTGCTGCGACGCAAGTTCTTCTACTCTGACCAGAACGTGGACTCAAGAGATCCTGTGCAGCTCAACCTGCTCTACGTGCAGGTACAGCTCCCCAGAGCTCCTGGCTCTGCAGCATCAGACCAGCTCCCTACCAGGGCTGGTGACTGAGGTTTTGGCCAAGAGCCACCACGGGGGGCATTTCAGGATGCCCAGTTAGCCTCCTGGGTAAGAGCCAACGCTGGCAATCCCAGCCCTCTGCCCTGCCTACTCCAGAACTCCCCCAGGAGATTCTGTCTCCTCTGCCTGATCCTTCAGGAGCCATCCTGAAGTCCTGCTGCTGTTTCCCTCCCAGGCATGGTGATGGTCCCTCTAGGGAACCACCTGCCACATGATCCTCCTCTTTTTCATGGCCACTTCTTTTCTGTCTGGAAAACAGGTCCTGCTGGGTGTGGAGGGGAGCGGTGGCAGAGCTGCAGGCTGCCCAGCCCACCGCAGTGTCTTCTCTTCCCATGCAGGCTCGTGATGACATTCTGAATGGTTCCCACCCTGTCTCCTTTGACAAAGCTTGCGAGTTCGCTGGCTACCAGTGCCAGATCCAGTTTGGGCCACACAATGAGCAGAAGCACAAGCCGGGCTTTCTGGAGTGAGTGTCCTGGGGAGCCCCATGTGGCTTGAGCGGCTCTGCAGTCCCCAGCACTGTGCTGGAATGTGGGGCTTTGGGACACAGGTGTCTCTGCTATGACCCCTTTCCTTAACTGCAGCACAGTGCCCGTACTGGGGTGTTCGTGCAGGCTACAAGGGGTGCCAGCCCTCCATTCTGCTCCCTCTGGCACACCTCATAACATGCAGCTAACTCTGTTGGGGGAACCCCAGCCCACCATATGGACTCTGCTGATGATGTGCGAAGGGGTTGCATCCTCAGCACCTCCACCCCACTCTCAGCTGGGGCCACTTTCATTAGTGCAACAACCTCTCTCATACCTTTCCTGCTCCCAAAGTTTCCTAGCCTGTGCCCTGGCAGGGGTTTGTCCAAGATTCCGGGTTGGGCCTCTCTGTGCCTCTGGGTCGCTGTGCCTCTCTGTGGCTTCAGGTTCTGCTGCTAACAGCTGGTTTGTCTGTCTCTTGGCAGACTCAAGGATTTCCTGCCCAAGGAATACATCAAGCAGAAGGGGGAGCGCAAGATCTTCATGGTATGTGCAGGGCGGGCGTTGAGACCTGGTCTGCTTCCTCCTCCTTGCCACATGTTGAGGCTGCTGTTGTCTCTGGAGGCCAAGTATTAGCTGCTTGGTGGGTGAGAAACAGTAACAGGAAGCTGTATTTGGGTAGGCAAGGATCTCCTGAGGTCCCAGAGGTCAGAGGGATGCCGTAGTGGGGACTGGATGCCAGTGTGACAGGAAATATGGAAGAGCTGTGACAGGGCACAGCCAGGGAGGACCACGGTGCTAGTGGGATGTTCTGTCTTTGCTCAGGCCCACAAGAACTGCGGGAACATGAGTGAGATTGAGGCCAAAGTTCGCTACGTGAAACTTGCCCGTTCCCTCAAGACCTATGGAGTGTCCTTCTTCCTGGTCAAGGTAAAGCAGCAGTACTCACTGGCCAAAATTCCCCTTTTCCAGCATCTCTCTATCTGTTGTCTCCATCCAGCTGCTACCCCTCAACCCACGTTGCTCTAGGATCCTCTCTCCATATTGTCTTTCCCTGTCTGCTGCCTTCCCGCTTCTTGCTTTTCTCCGGTTGTTTCCAAGCCCCATGCCATAGCTGTCACCACCTGGAAGCATGACCAGGGGGGTGTTTGGTAGCCAGGGGAGGCTTTGGAGGTCTGAGCCTGGGTGGGTTCATCCTGGGGGCAGCCCACAACTCTTCTGTTGGCGGCCTGCAGGAGAAGATGAAGGGGAAGAACAAGCTGGTGCCGCGGCTGCTGGGGATCACCAAGGAGTGTGTCATGAGGGTGGATGAGAAGACCAAAGAAGTGATCCAGGAGTGGAGCCTGACCAACATCAAGCGATGGGCAGCCTCTCCCAAGAGCTTCACCCTGGTAGGGACCACCCCCTCTCTGCAGCGGTGCCCCCACGGGGGTGCTGCTTGCATGCCAACCACCCTCTTGGGTTTTGCCTCATGGTGGGACGGCCTTGCCCTCCTCTGGTACCTCTTCTGGCTGCTGGTTTGGAGGCTGGCACTGGGTGCTTAGCGCATACCAGACGGGCTCAGGATGGCCGCCAGTGCCCCTGCTCCAGTGCTACCCTGTGCCCTGCCGTTGCAGGATTTTGGGGATTACCAGGATGGTTACTACTCAGTGCAGACAACAGAGGGGGAGCAGATCGCCCAGCTGATTGCTGGCTACATTGACATCATCCTCAAAAAGGTGAGGCTGGGAACTGCAGTGGTAACTATCTCCTCTCTGGGTAGGGGTGCAGGCTGCCTCCAGACAGCTGTTCTCATGCCGTGCTGCTGGGGAAGATGGGCCAGGGGACTCCTGTGACCCTGTGCACTGGCTGGGCTGCAGGAGGAGGGGAAGCCTGGGAGGTATGTGATGGCTGACGTGTTTTCTCTTTCCATCTGCAGAAAAAGAGCAAAGACCACTTTGGACTGGAGGGGGATGAGGAGTCCACGATGCTGGAAGACTCTGTGTCTCCAAAGAAGTAAGTCCTCCAGAAGCCAGTTAGCTGCCAAGCCAAAGTTGGAAAGCAGCATTCAGCCAAGCTTGCAGCACAGCATGTCTGGAGGAAGAGCTGCCAGTCCTTCAGCAGCAGCACTCTGCAGAGCCTTGTGCCAGGGCTGTGGCCATCCCCTGACCTGGTCTTTCTCCCTGTTTCAGGTCAACCGTCCTGCAGCAGCAGTTTAACCGTGTAGGCAAGGCAGAACTCGGCTCAGTGGCCCTGCCAGCCATCATGAGGACAGGGGCTGGAGGGCCAGAAAACTTCCAGGTGGGCACGATGCCGCAGCCTCAACTGCAAATCACCAGTGGCCAGATGCACCGAGGGCACATGCCTCCCCTGGTAAGCTCTCCCTGTGCCCACCACAGGGAACAGACTCCAGAAGGTGCACGTTGGGCTTGTGTAGACACATCCATTTGGGTCTGTGACCAGGCATTGGCTTGCTGTGAAGAGCAGTGGCTCTGTGCTGCTGTCCTCATGTGCTTGCTGGTGTGGTTCAGCTGATGTCCTCCCACACCCAATCTGCAAATTCAAGCTACACCCTGGCATTTTCCCCTGGTCAGTGGTTACAGCTTCTCCTTAAGGTTGAGCTGCTCTGAGCTGCTGTGCCTGGCCAGCCCCACCAGTACCATGGTTTGCAGCTGAGCCTTGTGCCTGCCTTTGGTGCCCCCCCATGCCCTCTGCAGCTGGAGAAGCGCTTAGAAAAGGCCACAAGAAGATTGTTTTCTTTGGCCCTCCTCAGCCGGCTGTGGGGCTTGCTATTAAAAGCCTTGTGGGGTCCCACTGCACCTGCTCCCCATTCCCACAGAGCTGATTAGCTGAGAAACTCGTTTGTACCCGTGGTGGGACAGGGCATTTGCCAAGTGGGAGGTGCAGATGGGAGACTCCTTTTTTTTTTTTTGCTAAGTACAGCCGCCTACCTACACCACTGTCCCACATAGCTCATTACACCCTGCTGCGGGGTGGGGAAGTGAGAGCCAAATATTGAATCCTAAATCTCCAGTTTCCAGCATACCTCCATCTGTCTGTGTGTTGCAGACTTCAGCCCAGCAAGCCCTGACTGGCACCATCAACTCCAGCATGCAGGCTGTGCACGCAGCCCAGGCCACGCTAGATGACTTTGAGACCTTGCCACCCCTTGGACAGGATGCTGTGAGTGCTGGGTGAAGACAGGGTCCTGGGGAGGGGGAAGACCTGGCTGGAAGTTGTTGGCTGGGCTGGGTTAAGCTGGCTGCATTCCCAGGTACCAGCAGCTCCTAGGAAGATCTGCTGCTTGCAGAGAGGAGGGGTTGTATCGCCCTGTGAGGGCAGGGACGGATGGGATGCTTGGTCGTGTTGCTTGGTCAGAATGGTCTGGGGAGTTTGGGTGGTCACAGCTCTTCCTTCCTTATTTATTGCTTCCTCTTTCCTGTGTCTCTCTGTGTTGAGCATGGGTACAGCTACCCACCACCTCCACCACCGCCTGCTGACCCTGTTCTTTCTGTTCCAGGCATCCAAAGCTTGGCGCAAAAATAAGATGGATGAGTCCAAGCATGAGATCCACTCCCAGGTGGATGCTATCACTGCAGGCACAGCCTCGGTGGTCAATCTCACTGCAGGTATGTGGAAGATCAGGGAGGGGTATGCCCCATCTCTGGAGAAGGCCTGGTCTCTTGTCTGGCTGAAGGTTGCTGCTCCTGCCCTCCATCAGTGACTGGAGGAGCCATCCTGCCCCAGCTAGATCTAACTCAGCCCCGACTGCACATGACCTGCCTATAAAGCTGGCTGTGTCCCTGCAACTTGCCCTGCCTTTAAATCCCTGCTTGTGTTCAGCCCCAGACCTTCCAGTCCTTGGCTGTCCTACTATCTTCTGGAGCAGGACCAGGTTGTCTGGCCTCTGCCATTGCTCCAGGCACAGCCATTGCACAGTGCAGTTCTCTTTAACCAGGCTCTCCTGCCCAAACTCAACTGATGTCATCACCTTTCAGGTTTAGAAGACAGAGGGTCTCTGTCCTTACTCCCAGGAAGGAGAACCACATTGGATACAGGCACAAGGGATGCTCTTGGAGCGTAAGTTGAAGCGTGTCCCATCTTGACTTGTCTGCTCCTTGTGCAGGGGATCCAGCAGACACAGACTACACTGCAGTGGGCTGTGCTGTCACCACCATCTCTTCCAACCTGACGGAGATGTCCAAGGGGGTGAAGCTGCTGGCTGCACTGATGGAGGATGAAGGAGGGAATGGGCGGCAGCTTCTGCAAGCAGCCAAGAACCTGGCGAGTGCTGTGTCGGACCTGCTGAAGACAGCACAGCCTGCCAGTGCTGAGGTGGGCCGTGGGGTTGAGAGGAGGGTGGAGCCAGAGACAGCCATCAGGTGAGGTTTTGGGGCTTGCTCACAAGTCTGGTGTTGCTTTTGCCTCGTCCCTTGCAGCCTCGCCAGAATCTTCTGCAGGCTGCTGGGCTGGTGGGTCAGACCAGTGGGGAGCTGCTGCAGCAGATTGGGGAGAGCGACACAGACCCTCGGTTCCAGGTGAGTGTGCTCAGCAGCACCCAGAGACACCGGCCCTCTAACACTACTGTTCTTTGCACAGGACTGGCAGGAGGACTCTAGGCCAAAGCTTGGCCAGTCCCCAGTGGTGACTTTGCTGAGGGAGGGGACAGGCCTTTGTTCATCTCTGTCCCTAGAGTCACTGTGATATAATGCCTCTTATCTTGTGGATTTCCATGTAGATCCCGGAAAGCCGGTGTGCTTGGAGCCTACCTGCCTCTGACCCAAAGACGGTAAAAGGGGGCTGTAGGCATTGCTTGGTGGTCCTTGCCCTCTCTAACTTGAGGGCTGCTCCTCTGGGGACTATCAACTGAACTCTTTGGAGAAGGGCTCTCATCCAACATCTGCTTTTTCTGGTGGTTGGCTCTCAGAAGTCCATGCACTCGGGTCGCTGCTGGGGTGAGTGCTGCCCTGGGAGTCCTCCCTTGCAGCTGCCTCAGCTCCTGCCTGCCGCTCCCTGCCCGCGAGAGCTGCCTGCCTGCCTGCCCCCATCAGAGACCCAGTGTTGCTGGAGCCTCATGGGTGCTTTGTGTTGGCTGAGCTGACTTCCAGACAGCTTGGTTTCCTGTGGTTCCCCCTTCCAGTACAAGGGAGGCAGTGCACTGTGCTGGGTAGGAGGATCTCGCTGTAGTATAGGCCAAAGCAGACTCCAGAAAGAAGGGGTTTCTGTTCATGGTGGCCACACAGCCTCAACACAAACAAAACGGCCTGAACAGGTAGCCAAGGGGAGCAGACAAGCTAGCACTGCAGCAGGGAACTGTGCATGGCCAGGCAGCAGTCCCACGGGGCAGATTTAAGGTGCGGAAGACAAATTTGCACATGTGCATTGGGAGGCTCTGCCCCACAGCTGCCAGACTCGAGTGTATTTACTTCCTTTCTTGGGCTCAGATGCTGTGGTCTGGGGGCTCTGGAGCTGGGTGCATGCGCTCTCCAGGCTCTACTCCTGCCTGGAAAGGTGTTGGATTGCGGTGGAAGTAGTCTTGGCTTTGTGGGAGGTGAAGGGAGCTGGGACACTTCTGCCTTGGTGTCGGAGGGTGTGGGGCTGCTTGCTGTGAGCACACACATGCTAGGAGCATTGCAGGCACAGTAGAAGGGAGTGCTGCCCTGCGTGCCACGGTCCTTGTCCCGAGCATTTGCTGCCTGTTGCTGGTGCTACTGGTTTTCACTGGCAGCGTGCCTTGAGAGCTAATTCCTGAAGGCTGTGGCATGCTGATGCACCACAGCAGTGCCCCACTGATGCCGTGCCCTGATGCTGCCCGTTGTGTGCTGGCAGGGCAGCCCCGTGCCTTCCCTGGGAAGAAAAGAAGGTGGGAGAAGAGGCTGGTTGCTGTCTCATGCCTCTCCTTTAGCTCCAGGAGTGACAGCAGGGATGTAGCCCATCATTAAGCTGGAAAGCAGCTGGCATGCCTGCAGTATGGGTGACCACTGTGGGCAGCCCTGTACAGCCTCTTGCTGGTGGGGAGAACTTGTGGGCAGGCTGCTGCCCACGATGTGGCTGTACCTGCCGTTTCCAGAGGGGTTTGTCCTGGGTTTTGCTGTGTGGTGCCTTGCATCAGGGTGTTGCTGTGTTACAATCAGGGACGTGATTGCTACCAGGGGAGTGGGCAGTGAGGTTGTAGGTGCTGGGCTGTGATGCTAAGCAACGTCTAAGCTCTGGGCTGTGTTGATGGCAGTGCCACAATGCACACTGTGGCTCAGGGCCAGGTTACAGCCTCACTGATGACTGTAGTGCGCAGTAGAGATGGGTCAAGGTGTTGCTAGCCACTCCAGGCGTAGTGTGCCACCGGTGCTGGGCCAGAGTGGATGAAAGGCCCCTGAGGTCTCATGTTTCCCCGCTGAATATTTCACGAGAGCCCCTGGGCGGCTGCTGGCGCTCCCGGTGCGTGTGCTGCGGTGCTGACCCTCTCAGTCCCTCCCCAGGACATGCTTATGCAGCTGGCCAAGGCGGGTGGCGAGCGCTGCGGCGGCGCTGGTGCTCAAGGCCAAGAACGTGGCCCAGAAAACGGAAGACACGGCACTGCAGAACCAGGTGATCGCTGCTGCTACCCAGTGTGCCCTCTCCACCTCCCAGCTGGTGGCTTGCACCAAGGTAAGCAGCTAGGTTAACCTTAACCTCAGCGTGGCTGTTGGCAGCTCTGTGGTGGGGTTGTAGATGTGCCAGGACAGCATGTCCTTGGGCAGGACATTAGGGGTCTGGTGCCAGGAGCTGCCTCAGGCTGGGGTCCTTGGCACTGTGCCCAGATGTTGAATATCCCCTTTGGAGGATCAGAAGTTGGGGACAGCTGTCCCTGTGTGAGTTCTGTGAGGAGCCCACCACCCTTGCTACCCAGCCTCCCTCTTCCCTTCCAGGTAGTGGCTCCCACAATCAGCTCCCCCGTGTGCCAGGAGCAGCTGATCGAGGCTGGCAAGTTGGTGGCCAAATCAGCAGAGGGCTGCGTGGAGGCCTCCAAGGCGGCCACCAACGATGACCAGCTCTTAAAGCAGGTGGGGGTGGCAGCCACAGCTGTCACCCAGGCCCTGAACGACCTGCTGCAGCACATCAAGCAGCACGCTTTGGGTGGGCAGCCCATCGGGCGCTACGACCAGGCCACCGACACCATCCTCAACGTCACCGAGAACATATTCAGCTCTATGGGTGATGCTGGTAAGAGCAGCTGATGCCACCCTGGGTAGAGCGCGGTGGATGGGGAGGTGTTAGGGAGCCTATGGAACTTGCTAACAGGCCCCTCTTCCTTTCTGCCCCAGGGGAAATGGTGCGGCAGGCTCGTATTCTGGCTCAGGCCACCTCTGACCTCGTCAATGCCATCAAAGCCGATGCAGAGGGAGAAACAGACCTGGAGAACTCACGCAAGCTGCTGAGCGCAGCCAAGATCCTGGCTGATGCTACTGCCAAGATGGTGGAAGCTGCAAAGGTCAGTGGTGTCGGGGAGGATGGATGAGTGCTGGCTTTGGTCCCAGGAGCTGTGGACCTGTGTGGTGGAGTGGGGCTCCTCCTGGAGCTATGGGTGGCAGTTGTTAACTCTACCACTGAGCTCTACCAGGGAGGCTTTGGGCATCTCCCCAGCACCCCAGGCAGACAAGCAGCACGCTTTGCGTGGGCAGCCTGGCAGGCACTACAACCAGGCTACTGACACCATCCTCAAGGTCGCCAAGAACTGTTCAGCTCAGGCTGCTTGGGGGTGCTTATTCAGACAGGCTGCCTGGGGGTGCTCCCCAGTGTCAGGCCAAAGCACAGCTGCTGCATTAGGAGCACAAGGCAGCCTGTGGACCCTGCATGGTGTGATTGGTTTCCTCTCTCTCCAGGGAGCAGCAGCCCACCCAGATAGTGAGGAGCAGCAGCAGCGACTGCGTGAGGCGGCAGAAGGGCTCCGCATGGCGACCAACGCTGCCGCCCAGAATGCCATCAAGAAGAAGCTTGTGCACAAGCTGGAGGTGAGGCCAGGGGGATGCAGAGGACAAGCAGGTGTGGTCAGCGAGTGAGACCTGGCCAGGAGCTCCCACATCCCTGCAGAGGGATAAAGTCCATGTTGTGTCTGTGCTGCATCCTGCAGGGACTTCCCCTTTCCCCTTCCCTCTGTTGCTTGGGGAAGCTGGGCACCAGAGGGTGCTGGGGTGTTCCCATGTCACAGGTGGAGGCATGAGAGAGAAGTTTAAGGGAGCTGGGTCCTGGTGTGTGGCAGGGGGTGGAGGCTCTGTACAGGATTCCCTGCCACTGGTGCTAACCCATGCCTCTCCCCACCAGCACGCAGCCAAACAAGCTGCTGCCTCTGCCACCCAGACCATTGCTGCTGCGCAACATGCTGCCTCCTCCAACAAGAACCCCGCTGCACAGCAGCAGCTGGTGCAGAGCTGCAAGGTAAGTGTCCTGGGCCTGACCTTGGCACCTCTGGTGCTGCCTCTCCCCATCCCTTCTCCCATCATTCATGCTGGGGTTCCATGTTCAGCCGCAGCAGGCAGGCGGGACTTGGGGGCACAGCTCCCCTGGGGGCTGATTTTTTGGTCACTGGTACTGGACTAGATCCATCTCCTGAGTGATCCTCTCCAGTGACGCTCCTCTCTGGCAGGTGGTGGCAGAGCAGATCCCGATGCTGGTGCAGGGTGTCCGAGGAAGCCAGTCCCAGCCAGACAGCCCCAGTGCACAGCTGGCTCTCATTGCTGCCAGCCAGAACTTCCTGCAGGTACCTGTGCTACCCGGAGCCTCCCTAATGCCAAAGCTCTGGCATTATAGCTTTCCCACTGTGCTTGACCCTCTTGAGATTTCTGGGAAACCAGTTGCAAACTCTGTATGCCACAGAGAGATGCTGTGTGTTTGTCCCCTTCACTAAGCTTTTCCTTTTGTCTGACAGCCTGGTGGGAAGATGGTAGCTGCAGCCAAGGCCACTGTCCCTACCATCACAGACCAAGCTTCTGCGATGCAACTCAGCCAGTGTGCCAAGAACCTGGCTGCAGCTCTGGCTGAGCTCCGCACAGCTGCCCAGAAGGTGAGAGGATCGACTCTGACCCAGGGTGGGACCCTGGCTATGCAGAGCAGGGAGGAGGAGGAGGATTGCAGGAACAGGCTGGTGACAGGTCACGGTCTCTGCTGCATCAGGGTGGGCTCAGTGGTCACCGTGCTTACCCTCCCTTCTCCCCCATCACAGGCTCAGGAGGCATGCGGACCCCTGGAGATAGACTCTGCACTGGGTCTGGTGCAGAGCCTGGAGAGGGACTTGCAAGAAGCCAAGGCAGCTGCCCGCGATGGCAAGCTCAAGCCTCTGCCAGGAGAGACGGTGAGGACGTGAGGAAGGGCAGCATGGGTTGATGTGGTGCAGGCACAGGGGTGGGGGAACTACAGGAGCGGAATACTGGAGGTGCAGGCCAGCAGAACATTGCCATTTCTTCCCCTGCAGATGGAGAAGTGTGCCCAGGACCTGGGGAACAGCACGAAAGCCGTCAGCTCTGCTATTGCTCACCTCCTGGGAGAGGTGGCCCAGGGCAACGAGAACTACACAGGTACCAGCCTCTGTGCTGGGTCTGGGAGCAGGGAGGGGACTATGCCAGCTGTGACTGACTCTCAGTTTCCCCAGGGATCGCTGCTCGGGAGGTGGCCCAGGCCCTGCGCTCACTCAGCCAGGCCGCCCGCGGCGTGGCAGCCAGCACCCCGGACCCACAGGC
Source organism: Laterallus jamaicensis coturniculus (assembly GCA_022605575.1). NCBI lineage: Eukaryota > Metazoa > Chordata > Aves > Gruiformes > Rallidae > Laterallus > Laterallus jamaicensis. The sequence continues at coordinate 11,488,546 of JAKCOX010000024.1, read as the reverse complement.
GCAGAGTGCCATGCTGGAGTGCGCCAGCGACGTCATGGATAAAGCCAACAATCTCATTGAGGAGGCGCGGAAAGCGGTGGCCAAGCCCGGTGACCCGGAAAGCCAGCAGCGACTGGCCCAGGTAGGGGCAGCGTGCCCCCCCCCCCCTCCATCAGCCCACAGGAAAGACATGGGGCTGGCTGGGGGACAGTGACCACTCTTTGCTTCTCTGCAGGTGGCCAAGGCAGTGTCGCAGGCCCTGAGCCGCTGTGTTAACTGCCTGCCAGGGCAGCGGGACGTGGATGCTGCCATTCGCATGGTTGGAGAGGCCAGCAAGAGGCTGCTTGCAGATTCGGTGAGCTGAGCAGGGGCAGGAGGGGAAGGAAGAAGCCTTATAGGGGTGGGATCCAGTTCATCCACATGAGGCTCCTCTGTAACGTATTCCCATGCATGTGCTAGGCCCTGATTCGCAACCTCTGTCCTCCTCCCTGCTTCTCCTGATCCCTCTCTCTGCCTCCAGTTCCCTCCCAGCACCAAGAGCTTCCAGGAGGCCCAGAGCCAGCTGAACCGGGCAGCTGCTGGGCTCAACCAGTCTGCCAACGAGCTGGTGCAGGCATCGCGTGGCACCCCTCAAGACCTGGCCAAGTCCTCTGGCAAATTCGGGCAGGACTTCAATGAGTTCCTGCAAGCAGGAGTGGAGATGGCAAGCCAGTCTCCGGTGAGAATAAACACCCATTGGGGGAAATTGTGGGTACGGTGAGAGGTTTGGGGTGCGTGGGAAGGTGGCTCACCATAGGCACGGTGTCTGAGCAGTGGTGGTTAGAGTGGTGGTCGCCAGCACAACTGCTGAGATGGGGTCTGGGGCTGTGCAAACCTGCAGCAGTGGCGGCAAAGTGTTCAGCAAAGGTTTGTTCAGTGAGCATTGCCATCTTATCCTTGGTGTTTGGTGGCTGAGTTAGATAAAGGGAACTAGCTCGGCTTGAAAACCGCCAGAGAAGACCCAGGGTGGGCTTGGAGCTTGGAAACGTGCTGCAGGTAACTTCTTGGCTTCTTACAGAATAAGGAAGATCAGGCACAAGTGGTGTCGAACTTGAAGAGCATCTCCATGTCCTCCAGCAAGTTGCTTCTGGCTGCAAAGGCACTCTCTGCTGATCCTACAGCCCCCAACCTCAAGAATCAACTGGCAGCAGCAGCACGGTAGGAGAACCGCTCCCTGTGAGCTGTTTGCTGCAGCACTGGGTCCGGATGGCAGAGCTGGTGTTGATCCCTGGGTCTTTCTCCCCTCTCCCTGTCAGGGCCGTGACTGACAGCATTAACCAGCTGATCACCATGTGCACCCAGCAGGCACCAGGCCAGAAGGAATGTGACAACGCCCTGAGGGAGCTGGAGGTTAGGAGCCACATCTTGCCAAGGCAGCCCAGGGGTTGGGACAGATGGGTGCTGAGATGGTGGGGAGTGGGGAGCTTGCACCCTGCTGAGAGGGAGCAAAGAGGAGGTGCAAGTGGAGGGTGTGGACCCTTCCCTCAATGTGACACACATGTCCCTACAGACCGTGAAGGAGTTGTTGGAGAACCCTACCCAGACTGTCAACGACATGTCCTACTTCAATTGCCTTGACAGTGTCATGGAGAACTCCAAGGTGAGCCCTGAGCTGGAGGTGGAGGTTTGGGGAAGGCAGTGGAGGTTTCAGAAGGATGTGGGGACAAAGGGAATGGTGGTTCCTCTCCTGCTGATGAAGCACAGTGAGCTCTGAGCCTGGGAGTGTGGTGCAGGAGTGGGAGGTGGAGTTAACCAGTGTGTGGTGTGCTTCAGGTGCTGGGTGAGTCCATGGCTGGCATCTCCCAGAACGCCAAGAACAGCAAACTGCCCGAGTTCGGTGACTCCATCAGTGCCGCCTCCAAAGCTCTCTGTGGGCTGACAGAGGCAGCTGCCCAGGTGAGACAAGCTCTGTCCCAGCCCTGAGCATTACCCCTGGTGCATCGCTGCTGCAGGGATACCTCTCCCCTGCCCCTCCGAGTCTGGCCCCATGGTGTGTGGCTGGCAGCCTCCTCCACAGCCCCTGCCTGCTCTGAGCCTCTGCCCTGTACACGAGCTCACTCTCTTTCGTGTGCTCCTAGGCTGCCTACCTCGTGGGCGTCTCAGACCCCAACAGCCAGGCTGGACAGCAGGGCTTGGTAGACCCCACTCAGTTTGCCAGAGCTAACCAGGCCATCCAGATGGCCTGCCAGAACCTGGTGGACCCTGCCTGCACCCAGTCCCAGGTGAGTATGAGCTGTGACACCACAGCAGGCATTTTCTTGCACCCCACTTAATGGTTGAGGGGAAGATTCTGGATGTGGTCTACCTGGACTTCAGTAAAGTCTTTGACATGGTTTCTCACAGCATTCTGATTGAGAAACTGGCTGCCACTGGCCTGGACAGGTGGACCCTCAGCTGGGTTAAAAACTGGCTGGATGGCCAGGCCCAAAGGGTGTTGGTAAATGGAACAAAATCCAGCTGGAGGCTGGATCAATGACCTGGATGAAGGGATTGGATGTTCCCTCAGTCAGTTTGCAGGTGACACTAAGCTGGGAGGAAGCGTTGATCTGCTTTCGAGTAGGGAGGCTCTTCAGAGGGATCTGAACAGACTGGACCAATGGGCTGAGACCAACGGGATGAGGTTTAACAAGGCCAAGTGTAGAGTGCTGCACATGGAACATGACAACCCCCTGCAGCGCTACAGGCTTGGGGGAGACTGGCTGGAGACGTGTCAGGCAGAGAAGGACCTGGGGTGTTGGGTGACTGCAGGCTGAATATGAGCCAGCAGTGTGCCCAGGTGGCCAGGGAGGCCAATGGTATCCTGGCTTGTATCAGAAATAGTGTGGCCAGTAGATCTGTGGAGGTGATTGTGTCCCTTGGACTCAGCATTGGTGAGGCTGCACCTCGAGTGCTGTGTCCAGTTCTGGGCTGCTCCCCATAAGAAGGACATTGAGGTCCTGGAGCGAGTCCAGAGGAGAGCAACCAGGCTGGGGAAGGGGCTGGAGGGCAAATCCTATGAGGAGCGGCTGAGGGAGCTGGGGGTGTTCAGCCTGGAGAAGAGGAGGCTGAGGGGAGACCTTATCACTGCCTACAACTACCTGTCCGGAGGGTGTAGAGAGGTGGACAATGGTCTCTTCAGCCAGGTGACAGGAGACAGGACAAGGGGAAATGGCACAAAGCTGTGCCAGGGCAGGGTCGGATCAGATGTTAGGAAAAGATTTTTCACTGAAAGAGTTGTGAGGGCCTGGAACAGGCTGCCCAGGGAGGGGGTTGAGTCACCACCCTGGATGTGGTTTTAAAAAAGGGTATATGAGGTACTTAAGGATCTGGTTTAGCATAGGACAGGAATGGTTGGACTTGATGATCTTAAAGGTCTTTTCCAACCTTGTGAATCTGTGAAAGGGAGTGTGAAGCTAGTTGCAAGAGCTGCATCCCAAGAGCTGGGAGCCAGATGGCAGCTTTAGTGCAGTGGTGACAGTCCAGATGGGGACTGTATAGTTATGCTGGACCTTGGTGGTCATTCTGGTGTCCCAAGAGGGATGTGTATGCTCACTGGTGCCCCACGTGGGACTGGTGGGAGGGGAGAGCTGTGGGGTCGTGGTGGGTCCTGCCTCACTCTGCTCCTCTCTGCAGGTGTTGTCAGCAGCTACCATTGTAGCCAAGCACACCTCAGCCCTGTGCAACACGTGTCGCCTGGCTTCCTCCCGCACTGCCAACCCGGTGGCTAAGCGCCAGTTCGTCCAGTCGGCCAAAGAGGTGGCCAACAGCACGGCCAACCTGGTGAAGACCATCAAGGTGCGCCCCCTCTGCCAGGGCATTGTGGTGGGGGTGGGATTTGGGGGATGGTAGGGGTTGGATAACTGCTCTAGTGTCTCCACACCAGGCCCTGGATGGTGAGTTCAACGAAGAGAATCGGGAGCGGTGCCGCGCTGCCACCGCGCCTCTCATTGAAGCTGTGGATAACCTGACAGCTTTTGCCTCCAACCCGGAGTTTGCCACGGTTCCAGCCCAGATCAGCCCAGAGGTGAGTTGCTGCAGGGGCAAGGAGGATGTGGCCTGACTGTAATGGGGTCTGCTGAAGGGTGGGGAGGAACTGTTCCTCTTCCTGAGCTTGGGATGGAGCCCCAGTGTCGGGCTGGTGCCTTGGGAGGGTGTGATGGGAAGGTAGTGGCAAGACTTGGACTTCAAAGGGTGCTCCAAGGTGAGTGTAATGGGAGTTGGGGTAACTTCCCAGGCATTGATCTATCATCTCCTCATGCAGGGGCGCAGAGCCATGGAGCCCATCGTCTCTTCTGCCAAGACCATGCTGGAGAGCTCTGCTGGCCTCATCCAGACTGCTCGTTCTCTGGCTGTCAACCCCAAGGACCCCCCGCAGTGGTCAGTGCTGGCCGGCCACTCTCGCACCGTCTCAGACTCCATCAAGAAGCTGATCACCAACATGAGGTGAGGCAAGTCATGCCCGCTTGGCCATGGCTGGCAGGTACTGCTGCTCTGAGCAAGCCTTCCTGAGGATGTTTTGGCACATTTTCTTGGCTGCTGCTGATGCAGGGAGGCAAGGGATGGGATGGGATGGGATGAAGATGCAGTGTCTCGTCTTGTGCGGGAGGTACACCTCCAGCCCTGACGGTAACACATGCCAGCATGCTTGAGCTCTATGACAGTTGCCCCAGAGCCTGGGAGGGTCCTGCTCACTGGCACCAGCCAAGGCTGGGGGCGAAGGGGTGGCATAGCTCCTTCCAGTGCTGGGCTGAGCCATCTGTTATGCAGGGACAAAGCTCCAGGACAGCGGGAGTGTGACGAGGCCATCGAGGTCCTGAACAGATGCATGCGGGAGGTGGACCAGGCCTCCCTCGCTGCCATCAGCCAGCAGCTGGCTCCCCGAGAAGATATCTCCCAAGAGGTGGGTCAGGGACATACTGCTGCAAGCTTAAAAGGGGGAGACGTCCTTCCCCCCCACCAGCACGGTGTCACATGGTGACCCCAGCCCTGCCCCAGCCTCACACAGCACCCTCTCTTTGCAACAGGCTTTGCACAACCAGATGATCACAGCTGTCCAGGAGATCAGCAACCTGATCGAGCCCGTGGCCAGTGCAGCTCGGGCTGAAGCCTCACAGCTGGGACACAAGGTAAGTTGGGGGTGGGGAGCTGCTGGTGAGGTGCTCAGTGAGCATGGAGGAGCTCACAGCAGGAGGAGGCACACAGGGCAGCTGGGACTGGAAGCTGCTGGTGCTGATGCTGCTTTTCCCTAGGTGTCCCAGATGGCTCAGTACTTTGAGCCACTCATTATGGCGGCTATCGGTGCTGCCTCCAAAACGCCCAACCACCAGCAGCAGATGAACCTTCTGGACCAGACCAAAACACTGGCTGAGTCAGCACTGCAGATGCTGTACACAGCCAAGGAGGCTGGTGGGAACCCCAAGGTGAGCAGGAGGGGCACGTGTTCAGCAACATGGTTCCCATTGCACGTGGGAGCACATGTGTGTGCTGGGCACGGGAACCCGGGGTTCGTGTGCAGTGTCTCTGTTGGGAGGTAAGCTACCCACTTCCCCTCATTCTGGCTTATCCTTGCAGCAAGCTGCCCACACCCAGGAAGCTCTGGAGGAGGCTGTGCAGATGATGAAGGAAGCAGTGGAGGACCTGACCACCACCCTGAATGAGGCAGCCAGTGCTGCAGGTGTTGTGGGGGGCATGGTGGACTCCATCACCCAGGCCATCAACCAGGTGAGAGGACCATGGAGTGGACCTGGCCAGGAAAGGGAATGGGAAAGAGGAGGAGTTAGCATCAAACCCTATGAGATCCTTAGGCTGGAGTTGGAGCCAGAATCTCTTGGTGGTCTCTTGCAGCTGGACGAGGGACCAATGGGTGAGCCAGAGGGGACCTTTGTGGACTACCAGACAACAATGGTGAAGACGGCCAAGGCCATAGCAGTGACTGTACAGGAGATGGTGGGTGAAAGCAAGCCTGTTACTGCAGTAGGCACTGCCTGCCACTGAGGCAGGGTGACTGCCTCCGTGCTTGCCCAGCCCAACTCAGGGCCCTTCCAACTCCTGCTCCTCTTCTTTTGGCAGGTCACCAAATCCACCACCAACCCAGACGAGCTGGGCACACTGGCCAACCAGCTCACCAATGACTATGGGCAGCTGGCACAAGAGGCTAAGCCTGCTGCGCTCACCGCCGAGAATGAGGAGGTGGGGGAGCATGCTGTGGGGCAGAGCAGGGTCTGCTGAAGCGTGAGAAGAGAGGGTGGGGGCATGAACCTCCTGTTGGAGCTGGGGGCAGGCAGCATTCACACCTTCCCTGTGAACCAAAGCCTTTTTCCCCGTCCTGAGTGGCAGGAGAGAGGAGCTGTCTGGGGTTGGCTGCTGTTTCCCAGCAGGTGTGGGGCTTAGATCCCTGCTGGCTTTCTCATGTGCATTTTTCCCCTCTAGATTGGCTCCCACATCAAGCGCCGGGTGCAGGAGCTGGGTCATGGCTGCGCTGCCCTAGTCACCAAGGCCGGAGCCCTGCAGTGCAGCCCCAGCGATGCCTACACCAAGAAGGAGCTGATAGAGACTGCACGCAAGGTTTCTGAGAAGGTGAGTAGTCCAGAGGAGGGAAGTATGATGTGGTGAGGTGGGAAGGGTGCTGGATTGAGCCCTGTGCCCTTGGAGTTGCCACTCTAGGAGCTCCCAGTGTCCCTTTGGGCTCTGCCAGCTCACTCAGCCATGCTCATCCTGCCCAGCTGACAGGGTGCAGGTTGGATCCTGCTCTCCAGCCACAGTAACAGCAGCTGGTGCTATGATGGGTGAGTGTGATGTCCAGGTGCTGCCTGCTGATGTTCTGCCAGGGAAAACTGATCCATGCACTGGTGGCAGCCCAGGGCACCCTGGGCAGCTCTTGCAGTTGCGGGCAGCGTTTGTTGTGCCTCTGGCCAAGCTTGCAGCTCAGGCTGAGCTATTTATCTCTCCCTCACCTGTTACTGGCTTGGTGGAAAGTGTCCTGTTCAGCAATCTAAAGAGCACACTTGTGAATAACAGATGAAAAACAAGGCTAAAAGACTACTTGGTAACGCCAGACTGGTGGTGCTTGTAAGCAAAACAGGCACTTGTTCATCGTGCCTGGTACGTGCCTGAATGCTCAACACCTCCTGCAGGTCTTTCCAAGATTGCTTTCCTTCAGGAAGCTTGTTCTATGAGTCCTTTCCCAAGTACAGATACTGGTTTAGCAGCTAAAGGAGGAATGAGTTGTGATGTTCTGACGCCTGTCATTCAAACCTTATTCATTTGGAAACTACCAGTGTCCAGTTATCTCCTGGACCCCAAACGTTATAGGTACAAGGTAAAAATAAGTAACTGGAAGCTTAGAAAGGGTGTCCAGACCACACAATTCTCAATTACTCCCCTTAGCATGCAGAAGCTCTGTCCTTGGAGGTGTTGGAGAAGGGTATGTGGTGAGGGTTGCCTGAACCTGCTCTGTTCCCCCAGTCACCCCCCGAGGTGTCTCATATGCTACTTACACCCCACAGGTGTCTCATGTGCTGGCAGCTCTTCAGGCTGGGAATCGTGGGACACAAGCCTGCATCACCGCAGCCAGCGCTGTCTCTGGCATCATCGCTGACCTCGACACCACCATCATGTTTGCCACGGCAGGAACCCTCAACCGGGAGAACTCGGAGACCTTCGCTGACCACAGGTACACGGGCACCTTGTCCAGCCTCTGCTTGGCCACGGGCGTCAGGCTCTGTCCCGTGGGCTCCTATCTTTCTGAGCTGTGGACCAGCCCCAAGGAGAGCTGCAAGTTCAGGTCACACTGACTCTGTTTCTCCTTGAAGAGAAGGCCAGTAGTCTTGCTACATTCCAAGGACCATGTGAGCACATAGAAGGCTGTGTCCTTTCTTACTCCTTCCTTCTCTCCAGGGAGGGCATCTTGAAAACAGCCAAGGCCCTGGTGGAGGACACCAAAGTGTTGGTGCAGAATGCCACAGCCAGCCAGGAGAAGCTAGCCCAGGCTGCTCAGTCCTCTGTTACCACCATCACCCGCCTGGCAGAGGTGGTGAAGCTGGGTGCCGCCAGCCTGGGATCTGAAGACCCGGAGACTCAGGTGGGAGGGGGTTTGTAAGGGTGAATGATGGCTGCTCGTAGGGGTTGAGTGTTGGGGGTGTCGTGTGGTGCTCTGGGCTGGATCACGCATGTCGTGGAGATGGTTGTCTGGGCTTTTGATTGGTGCTGGCTGAGCTGAACTCTGAGTGCCCTGGGGTGCCCAGATTTCTTGCTGCTGGGACACAACACAAGTGTGACCCTAGCCAAGCCATTGCCCTGGTCTGTTCTTCCTCAGGTGGTCCTGATCAATGCTGTGAAGGATGTGGCCAAGGCACTTGGAGACCTGATTGGTGCCACCAAGGCAGCTGCTGGCAAAGCTGGGGATGACCCTGCTGTGTACCAGCTGAAGAACTCTGCCAAGGTCTGAGCTGGGCACAGTGGGAAGAAGGGAATGGGGTAGGGGAGGCTGATGAAAGAGCAGGGAGGATGCTTCTCTGCTTGTCCAGTGGCAGGAGGACAACAGAGGTACAGTCAGGACAGAAAGGGAGGAAAGGGCACATAAAAGTGAGGCACAGCATGCAGAGGAGGCATTGGTGGTACAACGAGAGGGAGTGGGCTGAGTGGGCTGTGGGGACAGAGCTGTTTTGGGACATACCATGAAGGGGGAGATAGGTGCTGGCAGCAGCCCAGAGTGTGCATGGGGCTTCACCTGTCTCTCTCTGCCCTTCCACAGGTGATGGTGACAAACGTGACTTCCTTGCTGAAGACGGTGAAGGCTGTTGAGGATGAGGCCACGAAGGGGACGCGGGCTCTGGAGGCCACGATAGAGCACATACGCCAGGAGCTGGCAGTGAGTTACAGCCACGGTGCTGACCCCACTGCCCCCCACCCCACCAGCTCCCTGTGCCTCACTGCTGCTTCTTGCCTTCCAGGTCTTCTCCTCCCCTGTGCCTCCAGCCAAGGTCTCCACCCCTGAGGACTTCATCCGTATGACAAAGGGCATCACGATGGCCACGGCCAAAGCGGTGGCTGCTGGCAACTCGTGTCGGCAGGAGGACGTCATCGCCACGGCGAACCTGAGCCGCCGTGCCATCGCGGACATGCTGCGTGCCTGCAAGGTGGGGCAGGCAGGAGATGTGGGTCTGGCAAAGCTGGGTGGGGGGGGGCTGGAGGTACCAGCAGGGATGGTGCTGGATGTGAATGGGGGCTTCCCTTTCTCCGGGCTTCAGGAAGCTGCCTACCACCCAGAGGTGAGCGGGGACGTGCGGCAGCGGGCGCTGCGCTTTGGCAAGGAGTGTGCTGATGGCTACCTGGAGCTGCTGGAGCACGTGCTGGTGGTGAGTGTCCCCGACTCGATTCTTAGGGCAGGCAGAGGCTGCCCATGGATACCAGGGTGCGCCCTGAATCCCCAAGGTCCTCTGGGCACTGCATCTCCCACTGAGGTCTTTACATCACCCCCTTCACTGCCTGTGCCAGCACAGCATGTGGCCCAGTCCTGCTATGGAAGCAGATGTCAGGGAGACAAACAGGCTCTGAAGAAAGGTATTTGGCTAACAACACTCAGAGATTAACTGGCCGTAAACAAATGGAGGCTGGAAATTTGACTACATGGGAGCAAAATCCCAAAGTGGCTTTCAGTAAAAGTGGTGGGAGTAAGAGACTTAGGGCATTGTGAAGACAGAGCTTGTTAGGCTCACAGCAGAGTGGGAAACAGGCAGTGCCTGTGATAGCAGAGGTGATGACTGCAAGCGTCAGCTGCACCCTTTTGATCTTGTCTTCCTCTGTCTGAGTCCTCAGCTGGCTGCTTTAATTAGCTGTCCTTACAAGACCAGTGTAGTAGTTACAATACACAAATTAAGACCGTAGAGCAGTAGAAAGAATCTGGTGAGATCCTTCCAGAGGTCTGCATTCTCTGTGAGATCACTAAAGTGGAGTTGAGGGTGCTGGAGAGATGCATAGACCCAGCCTGGGGAGTTGGGAGAGCCCTCAGACTGCAGCTGCAACAAAGACTGAGGGAAAGTGAGCTTTGGCCAGGCTTCGCTGAGCTGGGCAGAAGGGCTTGGTGTGAGCGTGCCGTTCAGGTTCACCAGATTGAAGGCCGTTCAAGTTCACCAGATCAAAGGCAGTGAAGCTCAAGCTGTGGTTTCCTGCAGGGAAAGCCCCTTTAGGCAGAGGATAACCAGCACTGGCAGCACAGAAAGGAGGTGGGCAAGAATCTGTGGCTAGAAATTGAAGCTGGGTGGAGAGCATGTCAAAGGGTGGGTTTACCTGAAGGAGTTAACCACCGGGGTGCAGTTCCAAGGGGACCAGTGAGTTTTCTGCGCTCTGCATTTAGATCAAATGCCTGTCTGGAAGATGCTTTAGCCACACTTAAGTTATGGCAGCCAAGGCTGGAGTGCTGAGGAGAAATTCTCTGGCTGACCTGTTGTTAACAGATGGTTTGGCTCATGACTTAGTGTGGCAGTGCCCGAGGTCAGCCTGCTCGCTGTCCCACTGTGTGGTGGGTGTGACCATCCAGCTGCACTGTCTTGGTCCCTTGAATACCATACACCCTCTGAGGTCACCACTGGAGGTGCACCTGAGTAAGCTCGTGGAACTTTGGGGTGCCTTCCACTCCACAGACCATTTACTAGTTTCAAACATGTTGTCAGAGCACAGAGCAGACTCAAAAATGTGGCATTTACCCTGGATGTACTTGTGAAGGCAAACCAGGCGTCACTCTGTGCCATTAGCCTGGGGACTCCAAGTCCCAGAGAGCTCTGGTGGCTTTGCTGGGATGACCCCATGCGAGTCCCTGGTGGAATGATGACCCCTGCTCCAGCCTGTGCAGTAGTTTGGTCTCTGAAGGCAGGAACAAAGCAACGGGTCACATTTATCAGAGGGCAGCAGGTTCCTGGAGAGCCACAAGCAGGAAGGACATTGGGGAATGGGAGGGGAGATGGCAGATAGGATGCTGTGTGCTGGGTCACCATGGGAATCGTCGCCTTGCAGGGAGGGAGTGTGAACAAGCATGGTTAGAGCTCAACAAAGAGGGTTGTTCTGACTCGGGGTGGAAAACGTGGCTCCCGGCAGAGGAGTGGTGAAGCCTGCATATTTCACTGGGGAGGGAAAGGAATTTGAAACTCTGTGGGGTTCTGGTATTTGGTAACCATAGGTCTCTCCTTCCACAAGCAGAGAGGTCTGGTGGCTGAAAAATGCCGTGAAGAAATTCAGGCTGGGGAGAATTAAGGTGTAAAGAGGGTGAGGAGGACAGTGGCTCCATGGCTGCTCTGGGTGTAGGTGGCTCCTCCAGCCATGGGAACCTCATCCCGATGCCCCAGCTGCCCCCGGCCCTGCGAGGCTGAAGTATGAGCTCATGATGGCAGCACGGCTCCCCACCCGGGACCTCTGATCCTCCGTTCCCACCACTCCTCTTGGCTGCCTTTCACCCCTCACAGGAGAGCACCCACCTTCCCCTGCCCTCCCTTGTGCTCGCCTGCGTGCCCCAGGCAGGGCGTTCACTGCTTTCTTCTCTCTCTCCTCCCTCCCTCCCTGTCAGCCGGTGAGTAAGGCGACATTGGGCTGCCTGCTGCTGTCTAACCTTAGCATGAGCCTTGCTCACGGTGTGTCTGTGTGCCCAGCCCGGTGCTGGGGTGGCACTCAGTGTGTGTCTGCAGGGTCCCCAGGGTCTGTGTGTGTGTGTGTGTGTGTGTGTGTGTGTGCATGTGTACTCACACCCGCTCTAGCTGATGAGCAGCCGCCACCACCGTGGTGTGAGCCAGGCCAGCGGTGAGCTCTGCTTGTGCATACAGACCCTGCGTGTGTGCACATGTGTGCTGTGGTGTGTGCATGTGGTGCTCTCCCACCCCATCCCAAGGAAGGATCTTCATGGCTTTTCCTGCCACCTCATCTCAGCACAGCTGGCACTCCTGGTCTGGGATGTGGCCCCAAGGTGCCTGCCCTGTTGTCCCAAAAGTGGGGCCGGTGCCCAGTGTGCAGGACACCCTTGCACACACAGGGCAGAGGCCTGGATTGTCTCTGCCTGCACAGATGGGTGCTGGGTGCTCATTCTGCACAGAGCCTGGAGCACACTCCTCCTGTCACAGGATTAGACCCCCCTAAATTTACACTAATTGGTAATTGCTGCCTCATCTACTATTGCTCCTTGAGGGGGGTCTTTTAATTGGGTAGGTGGTCTGAACTCCCTTTGCCACCTTTCCTTTTCCCCCCAGTTACTGGGGAAGCTCGGACCTCTCTGTCAGTGCCCCAGCTCTGGCACCTGCTGGGCCAGGAGGTTTCCCCCTCATCAGTCCTTATCAGCTCCTGTTCAAGGGTACTTCTTAGCAATGCAGGGCTGTAAATTTGATCCAAGTTAAACAGTGCCTGTGCACTAACCCAAACATTGTCCCTGTGAAGTGGGAACTTCTGCTTTCTAGATATCACCCACTTTGCCCAGCTTGTGTTTATAGACAAATCTCCAAAACGGGGACAACAAGGCACCAAAGCTTCTGGAACTTGAAATGCTTTGGGTGGGAGAGAAGTCATGGACCAGGGATCTCCTGGGGTGCAGGAAGGCTTTTGCTGTCTGTGAGATCCCAGAAGCTGTGAATGCAGACGGCCCTAAGGAGAAGCTCACCCCATCCTCAGGCAGGAGGAGACCAGCCAGGGTCTCTCAAAAGCATTATAGGTGCCTGATGTGTGTGTGAGGGAGCTGGGGGATCCCACCCTCCTTCCCTGCAGGGTGCACTCCAAACAGACCTGTGAGGCCCCCCTTTTCCAGGTGCTTACCCCTGCTCCTTCCCTGCAGATCCTGCAGAAGCCAACTCACGAGCTGAAGCAGCAGCTGGCAGGCTACTCCAAGCGCGTGGCCAGCTCTGTCACTGAGCTCATCCAGGCAGCCGAGGCCATGAAAGGTAATGAAGGGTCCTGCTCAGAGAGGCAGGGCTGAGTGCTGGGATTGGGGTGGAGGACTCAGCAGCTCATGGAGGACGTGGGGTGAGTCAGAAATGAAGCTGGCTGGAGGTTTAAGCTGGCTTGCTTCCTCGTTTCTCTAGGGACTGAGTGGGTTGACCCAGAAGACCCCACCGTCATTGCCGAGAATGAGCTGCTGGGGGCAGCGGCTGCAATCGAGGCTGCAGCCAAGAAGCTGGAGCAGCTGAAGCCAAGGGCCAAGCCCAAGGTAGCGCTCAGCTTGGGGTGGGCTGGGGCTCTCCTGCTTGTGCTTCAGCCAGGTGTGATGTCCCATCTGACAGCCGGTCCCTCTTCCTGTGCTCCCACTGCCTCCCACATCCCCAGGCAGACCTCCCTTGGGCAGCCTGTGCCCTCCTGCACCTTAGAGCCCTTGATCCAACTTTATATGTGCCCACTCACCCCCCTGTGCCCATCATCCCGCTCTGCTCTGTCTGTCCCAGACTGGGACTCAGGCTCCGCTTTTGCCCACAGCAAGCAGATGAGAGCCTGGACTTCGAGGAGCAGATCCTGGAAGCTGCCAAATCCATTGCTGCAGCCACGAGTGCCTTGGTGAAGGCAGCCTCAGCGGCCCAGCGAGAATTGGTGGCTCAAGGGAAGGTAAGGCTGGAAGAAAATATTGGGCTGTAGTGGGTTATACCTTCTCCCAGGGCTGCTTGTAGCCCTTGTACCCCACAAGAAGGGGTGCACAGGGCAGTGAGCCTCACTCCACTCCTTCCTCCCCTTCCTTGCAGGTGGGTGCCATCCCCGCCAACGCAGTGGATGATGGACAGTGGTCCCAGGGGCTCATTTCAGCCGTGAGTATCAGGGTCATGCTCGGGGGATGTCGGGGACCCTCCCTTTTGACTCCCATCACAGAGACAAAGATGCTCTGCCCTTGCACTTGTCAGTGACAGAAGCCACTGTGCTTCTTTCTCCCTCCCCCACCAGCTGAGCCACGACATGGAAGCTGGTTGTTACGCCCCTGTGCCCCATGCATCCTCCTTGGAGCTGGTTAGGGCATACCTTCCCTGGGGAAGGCTCCTGTACCCCCCTGACAGCCTCTCTTGCCGCAGGCACGCATGGTGGCTGCTGCCACCAACAACCTGTGTGAAGCCGCCAATGCAGCAGTGCAGGGCCATGCCAGCGAAGAGAAGCTCATCTCCTCTGCCAAGCAGGTGGCTGCTTCTACAGCACAGCTCCTGGTGGCCTGCAAAGTGAAGGCTGACCATGACTCAGAGGCCATGAGGCGGCTCCAGGTGAGTCCCAGGCTGCTCTACAGCCCCAGCTGCCTCCTTTCGACTGTTCCGGGCATGGGGTGAGGGCACATGGGTGCTCCCCCAGGGCTCATACCTCCTGCCTGCATGCCATCAGCAGGGAGCTCGTTGGAGCATGAGCTCCAGGTTACTTGGACTTGGCTGGTGGCTGCGTGCCAGCCGTGGGCCGAGGAGCTCGGCAACATTCGGGGATGATGAACTGGCACAGGAATGTCTGAAATGTGTGCACTGCGTCACTGGTGTTAGAGAGGTTAACGTTTGGGAGGCGTGTTCTGTAGCAGCCTTAATCCTCAGAGGCCACAGCACACAAGAGGTTAATGCCCTTGGGTTGGGGGATTAACACGGGGTCCCAGGGATTAACGTGGGGTCCCAGCTCCAGTCCCTCGGGGGCCAAGGGCTGGGGCTGGGCAGCAGAGCTGCCCCTCAGTCCCTGCCCCACTGCTCAGACAGGAGCCAGAGCCTGTCAGGGAGCAGCAGTGCCTGAAATGGTCATGAGCTGGTGGCAAGGCAGCAAGCCATGTAAAGGAATCCCTGCCTGCAGCTCCCAGCACGCCTGGCTGCCTGGCCTGCCTGCCAGGCTGGCCTGGGCCAGGGGTTGTCCCTGGCTTGCCCCCTGTCCCTACAGGCAGCAGTGGTCCCCGGGGCTGTGACTTACTGCTGCTCCCTGCCTTCCTTGGTGCAGGCTGCTGGCAATGCGGTCAAGAGAGCATCGGACAATCTGGTGAAGGCAGCGCAGAAGGCAGCTGCCTTCCAGGACCATGACGAAACGGTGGTGGTGAAGGAGAAGATGGTCGGGGGGATTGCACAGGTGAGGAGCAGGGGCCGCTCTGATGGGACAGGGGTGGCTCTGGCTGCCACCACAACCTGCTTGTGCCTGTCTAAAGAGCACATCCCGCTGCCTACCAACACAGGGCGCGTCTCCAGAAGTGCTGTGGGTACACACATAACCCTGAGTGCCAAACGCTGTGGCTTCACCCTTGTCCTGCCACATGTAGCAGTGGGCAGGCACTGCTGAAGGCACATGCTGCCAGGAGCATAGTGCCCTGGCTTCGCAGTGCAGTGCCGACACCATCCCAGTGTCTGTGACATGTGTGAAGGGCAGAGGGTTGGGAAAGGGGTGAGAGCTGCCTGCTGTGGGGTGCCACAGCTCCCAGCGTTGCCTCCTGGCCACAGGCTCGCAGCTGAGACTCTCTACAGAGTGCATGGGGCTGAGCCTTGGGAGCAGTGCTGCTCCCTCTATCTCCAGAGGACCGTGGTCCCACCGCAGGGACAACAGCCCCCACACTTGGGGCCTGTGGGGCTGCAATGGGGGAAGCAGCTTCTGGAGAGCCTGGCTCTGGGCTCAGTGCTGCCGCAGAGGCTCCGTCCATCCATGTCGGGGGCAGCTGTAACTCCAGGGCTGTCTCCTGGCAGATCATCGCTGCCCAGGAGGAGATGCTGCGCAAGGAGCGGGAGCTGGAGGAGGCCCGTAAGAAGCTGGCCATGATCCGGCAGCAGCAGTACAAGTTCCTGCCCTCGGAGCTGCGGGACGAGGAGCAGAACTGAGCCCCGCGCCCCCCGCCGCTCGCTGCACAGACTGCCACCCGCCCGCTCCTATTTAAGACAACCCGCCTCAAGCCAAGGGCTGCCTGGGCTCAGACCAGAGCTCTGCCCGCTGCCAGAGTGCCGGGACTAACCCAGCTGCCACTCCAAACCGGTGCCGCACCAGCAACTCCGCTTTGCCTCCCAGCCCACCTTCCCTCACGCACACACAACAATGGCCAGAGTGCCTGGAGAGACCCGGCTGGGGTGGGCTGCACTAGCTCAGCGCCCACCCGCCAGCCCCAGGGTATGGGGCCGGGGACCTCTCCGCTAAAAGGGGATTTTTCTGTGTGCCTTTGTCCTTCCTACCTGTGCTCCTGTCTTCTCTCTCCTCCCCGTGGGAGGGGGAGAGGTGGGTGGCTTGCCCCCCTCCTGTGCGATGGGGGGTGCAGGGAGCAGCATGGTTCCCTGGCTGAGCCGCCTTTCACCTCCCATGCCTTATTGCTGGCTGAATCATCCTCCTTCTCCTCTTCTTTCCAAATCTTCTTCAGCCCGGACCCCTCTGGGGAGCAGCAGGGCTGGAAGCAACAGTGCCTCCACTCAGGGAGGAGGAGAATGGTGGGGGGAAAGTGATGGGTTCAGCTCCAGAGCTTCTCTGTGCCTTCCAGCAGGGCTCCCCCATGTCTGCAGCCCCAGCCAGCTCTGCCCTCCTCCTCCTTCCCAAGTGCCTGCAATCATTTTCCAAGATCCGTAGTATTTTTTAACTTCAGTTCCTCTAGTAGTGAGCCTGCAGCTTTCAAAGTTCATTTATACCCCCCCTTCCCCCGCAACACCCCCTCAGTGGGGTCCTGCAGCCCAGCATCCCACCCCTGCTTGGCTCCAGGACACCCCTCCCGTTCCCTTTGCACTTGCTGAGGCTTGTCTCACTATTTTGATACTTTAAGCATCCCATATAAAATCTTGAAGGAAACCAGCTTCTCCCTAAAACTCTGGGGTGGGGTGGGGGATGCCAATGTCTCCTGGAAAGACACACGTACATCAATAAAACTGGTTTTCCTGCTTTCTCCCTGCCTGGGTGTTAACAGGACACCCACTGAGAAAGGTAAGGCTGGTGGGCAGGGGGGCCGTGGGCATCTGCCTTCCCGGCAGAGGCAGGGAGGGGGTTTTAGCTCTGGTGCTTATACAGCATGGAAAATATTTGAGGCACGTCCAGCTCCAGGCACCCAGCAGGCTGGAGCCCCGCTGCCAGCCATGTGCCGTCCCTCACAGGTGCTGCTGGGAGGGAAGGGGGGGCACCACTGCGGCAGGGGACCCTGGGGATTTTGTTGCTGGGGGATTTGGGCTTCAGGGGAGGAGGGGCAGCTGGGCTGCTGGCCCCATTCCTGCTGCCAGCTGAAAATATCCCTGGGGAGGTTGCTACAGGGGTGCGGATGGGGGGCTCCCTGCTAGCCCACCGGTGGGGAAGTGGCAGCCCTCGGTGGGTTGTGGGTCTGGGAATGTGGCTTGAGCCCTCCCGGCTGCCGGTGCTGAGCTCACGCCCCGAAATAGCCCCCTGGGGCCGACCTGAGCTGGCAGCAGCTGCCCGAGTGTCCCCCCACCTGTTCCCACACTGTCACTCAGCAGGGGTGCAGGGGGCCTGAGTGGCAGCGGGGCAGGCAGGGATGCTGCAGGGTGGAGCGGGGACATGGGTGGGCTGACACACATCCCCTGCCTCCAGGACCCCTCCCCAGCACTGCGAGCGACGAGCATCACGCGCAGCCAGGGCAGCATCCTGCAGCATCCCGTCTGCCCGCCCCTGCCCCCATGGGGGCACGTCCCCGGGCGCACGGAGGGGCCATCTCCCCTGGGATGCTCGCCCCTGGCCAGGCTCCAGGGTGGATTTGTGGCTCTCACAGGCATCCCAGTCCTCTCAGCTGTCCCCTGACAATCTGTGCTGGCCTGACCCAGCACCAGGCTCTCACCCAGGTACTGTCTTGGAGCTGTCAGCAAGGACAGGGAGCGGGCAGGGTGTGGGGATGGCCCTGGCCTCATCCAGGGGCCCAGGGTGCTCCACCTGCACCCCTGTGTTTCCCACATGCACCGAGCCCGTGGAGTTGCTCTGGGATGAAGCATCTCAAGGAAGAATGACACATTCTCATCCAGGAAAAAGGGGAGATGCATCCTCACCCCGCCCCTCAGCAGCCACGTGCTGGCGGTTACTGATGCTTCTTGTCCAAATATGTGCCTAATTCGTCAGTATTAATAGTTGCTCTCTGGAGTCCAGCAGCAACTCTGCTGCTGCTTTCCCCGTGGTGCCAGTGGCCCCTCAGTCCTTGGTTGCTCCCGCTCCTCTTCTGTCCCCCTGGGGCTGGGGGGTCCTAGAAAGCCACTCAGTCCATCTCAAAAATGTTTTGCCCCTCTCTGCTGGGAGCCCTGGTGCCAAAAACACTGCGGCATGCAAGGGTTGGATGCAGCCCTGAGATGATGGGCTGGGGGAGCCCACACACCCCTCCTTCCCCTGTCCCATCCCAATGTCCCCGCGTGCTGCACGGCTCCCACGGCCCCTCTGCCAGCTCCTTCCAGCACCCCCCCAGCCTGGAGCCCACCCTGCAGCTGGGAATGTGCCAGAAGCATTTACGAGCGTTTTCAAAGCACGGGTTATTTTTGGAGGAGCCAGGATCTGAAGGGTTTGCATTTTTTTGCCCGTTGAATACAGTTTATTTAAAGGAGAAGGATGGAGAGGGGCAGCAGGGCTGCCCACACACCCCGTGTCGCCATGAAGTGCCACCCTATGGGCTGTGCACATGCTGACTGCCCCCACGGGTGCTGGGAACAGTGGCACCAGGGTGTGAGGTGCCAGGTGCCCGGATGGTGGCACCAGGACAGTGGCAGCAGGGGAGTGTGCCAGGGAGCCTGCACAGAGCTGGGGCCCTTCTGTCTCACCCACAGGGGCTGGATGGGGAGGTCAGGGGCTTGGTCACTTCTGTCCCAGGGTGTTTTCCCCAAGTGGGCAGTGCCAAGCCATGGTGTCCTCAAGTGCAGCCACAGCCTGTGGGTGTCCCTGAGTGTAGCCACAGCCTCTGAGCATCTCTGCAGTGCCAGCCTGTGATGTCTCGAATCACAGTTGGAGCTTACGGGTGTCCCCAGACACAGTCACAGCCTATGGGCATCCCTCAGTACAATCATGGTGTCCCCAAGACTTTGGTGCCAGCCCACAGGCATCCCTAAGTGCTGTGCCAGCCTCTGAGGTGCCCCCAAGCCAGTCCCTCAGGACCCAGGGTGACAGGACATGGGGTGCCCTCAGGGCAGTGCCAGATGTATCCTCTGGCCAGAGCAGGGGCAGGTCTCAAGCCCTGGGGGTGGGTGGCTGGTGGTATCCCTGGGGCATAGCAAGAGCACACTGTCAGCCCAGGCAGTCCCCAGGTGCAGGGACCCACACACCCTGTTCCCCATCATGGTGAGAGACCACATGGTGTGTCCCCCAGCCCAGTGCCGGGCCCAGAAATACCCCTACAACCGTGCTCCAGGGTGTGCCTAGCAGTGTGAGGGGGCATCACCAGTGCAGTAACCCCGGGGTGTTCCTAGTACCATCTTCTGGGGTGTCTTTTTGTGCAGTACTCCTAGAGCGTCCCCAGCGCAGAGCCACCAGTGGCACAGGCACAGTGCCTATGGGCTGTCCCTAGTCCAGTGCCTCCAGGGTACCCCTACTGCAGTGCCACCAGGGTACCCCTTGCCCAGTGCCACCAGCGGATCCCTAACACAGTACCCTGGGGTGTCCGTGGCACAGTGTCCCCAGGGTATCCCTAATACATTGGCCTGGGGTGTCCCTTGCCCCGTGCCACCGGGATGTCCCTCGTCCATCGCGCCGGGGCACACCCAGCACTGTGCCCCGCGAGGTCCCCTGGCAGCACCCGGGATGTCCCTCGCCCAGTGCCCCCGGGGTGTCCCCCTGCCCGCCTGGATGCCCGGCGCCGGGGCTGCGGCGGTGCCCTCCGGGGGTGCCGCTCCCCCCGTCCCGCTCGGTGCCGGGGCCGGTGGCGAGCCTGTCCCTAAAAGGTACTGGCAGGCGGCGGGGGAGGTGCTGGGCTGGTCCCCGCCTGGTGCGGCCCCTCCCCGGCTTTTAGGCAGCGCGGCGGGGCGGGGGGCTCAGTGCCGGTGCTCTCGCCTCCCCGGTACTCTCGCCGCCCCCGGTGCTCCTCACTCCGCCGCTGCTCCGCGCCCCGCTGCCTCCCCCGCCGCCACCATGGAAGCCATCAAGAAGAAGATGCAGATGCTGAAACTGGACAAGGAGAACGCCATCGACCGCGCCGAGCAAGCGGAGGCCGACAAGAAGCAGGCGGAGGACCGCTGCAAGCAGGTGGGTGTCCCGCAGGCTTCCCTGGAGTTGCCCTGGGACCCTCCTCAAAGGTCTCTAGCCCCGGGGGATCTCGTCGTGCTGGCTGCCCAGCCCCAGGGATGTGCCCACGCTGGGGGTCCAGCCTGTGGATCCTGCCCCTGTCCCGGGGGTGCCCTGTGCTGAGGACCGTGCCTCACTGGGTGTCCTGCCTGTGGATCCCAGCTCTGGGGATGCCTGTCCCTTGAGACCTCATCCCGCTGGGTGCCTGTCCCCAGGGACCAGCCCTCCAGCCCGTTGCCCCTGACCACACACACCCGTCCCCCCAAACATACCTTGTCTCGGTGGGACATCTCAGTGCCACTTACCTATCCCTCTGCTAGAGAGACTGCTGGGGACAGTGTACTCCCGCCTCAGCCACACAGAGATGGGGAACTTTTTGGTGGCCCCCAAAGCTATGTCCTCAAGACAGGACTCCTCCAGGCCCCTACACAGGGAGAGAGCCCACTACCCCTTGACACCTGCTGGGCTCAGGGATGCTGGAGGCTCCCCTGGCCCCGGGGACCAACAGCTCCTGGAGGGCCTGTGGTCTCAAAGTTGGCAGAGGGACCGTGTCTGTGTGGCTCCTGCACTGCCCCAGCCGGCGTGTCCCCAGAAAGATGATGGCTGGTCCCCCCCGCCCAGCCTTGTGGGCACCTCCATCCCCCCTGACCCCTGCCCTCTGTCCTTTCCCCAGCTGGAGGAGGAACAGCAGGGCCTGCAAAAGAAGCTGAAGGGGACAGAGGATGAGGTGGAGAAGTACTCTGAGTCCGTCAAGGAGGCCCAGGAGAAGCTGGAGCAGGCGGAGAAGAAAGCTACAGACGTATGTAGGCGTTCCAACAACTCCTCCCCTGAGCGGGAGCCGGACCTCGGGGGGAAAGAGGGGGGGGGTGAAGGAAGACGGGGGCCTTATATGGAAAGTGTCCGTGGGGAAGACTGTCAGGATCCCATTCCTGTGACGCTGACGCTGAACCAGGCTGAGATTCGGGACAGGGACCAGGCAGATCCTGCTTGGTGTGGAGGGGCCAGGCCAGCTGTGCCGGGCACCACTTGGGTCACTGGTTCCCCCTGGAGCTTTGCAGGCATCCCCATGCCCACTCCCCAAAGCTAGCAGGGATGAGTGTCCCAAGGTGTGTCACCAGGCACACACCTCCGCAATGCTTGCAGGAAAAGCTCCATGGCACTTGCTAAACTGTGGCAGGAAAGGAAAAAAGAGAAATGGGAAAAGCTCCTGCCTGTGGGCAGCTGCTGAGTGCTGGCCTAGCAAGGAATGATGCTTGGGGGGTGGTGAGGGGTAGGAGGGGGGGGACTCGCTCATTTTGGGGTCTGGTGTGCCACCCTGTACCCTGGGAAGGGCAAACTAGGAAGAGTTTTATTTAGTGCCATGACTGATGTTCCTCCTGGGAAATGGATCCGGCTGGGGAGATGTTAGGAAGGTGTTGAAATTGGCTTGTGCCTGGCCAGGGTGAAGGGTGGAACAGCTGTGTGTGGCCATGCAGCCACTCGGGAACAGGGTATAACGACCCATGGTGCCACACAGGGTATTTGACACCCTATAAATAAACCCTCCTTTTGATAGCCAGTCCTTCTTTGATGAAAACCAACCCTGGAAATTGGAGGAGAAGCTAAAGGGGAGCCGGCTGGAGCATGGCCAGCAGGGCACGGCCAGGCTTTTTAGGATTGAGAACAAAAAATTCAATCCCAGCTGGTTTATGGAGCTAAATGGAGGAGATGCGTCAAATCTCCGAGGCGGCTGCCAAGGACAGGGGTGAGCAGACAAGGACGAGCAACAGCAGCCCAAGTCCCTGGGGCAGTCCAAAGTCCCCAGGGAGCGGCCAGAGGGGCTTCCAAGTCTTGTTTGCTGACCCCATGGACCTGCCCTGGTTTAGGGAGATACTAAACCAAGTAGTAAAAACATGGAAAATCCCCTGGAAGAACACATCTATTCTGTCGTGGGGCAGGTGTGTCGAGGCAGGCAGGGTGGCTGCTGTGTGTATCGGGGTTCAAAACAGTCTGACTGGATCCGTGCTGGTGCAGGACCGGGAAAACCCAGTGTGGGGTCTGACTGAGTGTGGACAGGGGACATCCTCGGTGCAGGGCTCAGAGGAAGAGGCAAATGGTGGCACTGGACAGCCTTGGGGTGCGGAGTGGTTTGCTGCTGGCAGCTGTGCTGGCAGCTGTGCTATGCCTCCCTGGGTAGGAAGGGTGTATGTCCTGGCCCTTGGTCCATAGTGGCTTGAGTGGTCTGCAGGGTTTGGCATGGAGAGTCCTATTCCCAGCTGATATTTGGTGGGCAGGAGCCACCAGTCTCTCCAGGGAAGGGCTGGCGAGGGAGGCATGGTGAAGGAACAGTGTCAAGGATGCCAGGCAGGGCTGAGAGCTCATCACCAGCACAGCCACACCAGGTCCATGCTGAAGCTGCACCATGTGTGGGGCTCTGGGAGTCACCAGGTCCCGGGAGCCAGAGACCTGAATGTGCTGACAGCACTAAGTGCTCGGGCTGGTGTCACCCGCTGTGTGGGGAAAGGTGCAGGGCAACTCCTGGCTACAGTGGAGGAAGCGCAGGGTAGACCCCCTGAGGTCCCCTACCTGCCTCCCTCCTCGGGGACCCCTGTGCCCCCTTTGGCTGCTGGGGGGGCGGTTCCTGTGAGCACTGAACGCCCCCATTCCTCAGCCGGCTCAGGGCCTGTCTCAGAGACCCAGATGGGCTCCTGCTCTCACAACAGCATCAACAAACACCTTAAAAGACAGAATGTTCCCCAGCTTCAGCACTGCCCTTCTCTGACAGGGCATGGCAGTGCTCAGAGCGCACGGGCACCGCACCGAGCTGGGTAAATGTGGCACATTCCCCCTGGCATTTGGAGGGGAACCAGACAGTGGCACAGGCTAGGGAGCGCCTGACCCCTGACCAGCAGCTCCACAGGGCCACCATGGCCCCAGCACCCCCAGGGTACAGCTGGCAGCGCCGTGATGGGGTGCAGGATGGGGACTGCTGGGCACGCTGCAGCCAGGACAGCAGGTTTAGCCCCAGCAGCCTCCTCCATCCCTCCACATCCCCAGTGGGTGACCTGTCCCTGGCCACCCCAGCGGGGCCCAGCCAAACTCCGCCATTCCCAGGCCAGGATCCCGAAAGTTTCCCCCCCTCCCAAGTTCCCGCCCTGGTTGCTCTCCTCGGCGGAGACTTTGCTCTTATTTGGCGATTCCCCGAGCCGGTGGGAGGGAACGGGGCTCTGCTGGGAAGTGACTGCATCCCTGGGTGGGGCCAGAGCAGGAGGCACCCAGCCTGCCTGCTGCTGGACCCCGGGTGGCTGCCCCCCAGCCACCCCTCCCACCTGCCCCCCCACCTGCCTGCAGCCGGTGCACCCCAACCCCACTGCTGCCGGGGCCCTCCTTTTCTGCTCGAGGCCCTGGGTGTTGGTTTGGGAGCGCTTTTGGCACCCAGGCATCAGGCTGGGAGCAAGGCTGCATCGGCCGGGCTGGAGGCCAAGCCCAAGGCCATGTGCTCCCCGGGGGACCCACAGCACCACCTCTTCCAGGGCTGCTTGGCAGGGGGAGAGCAGGGCTGCAGGGCTTTGCTGGTTGTGTGGCCAGCCCCCTCCATAGGACCCCTGGCTCTGGAGCTGAGGGCAGCCAGCGGGGTCAGCCCAGGAATTGGCATCCTTGGAGTTAGGTGTGAAGTGCAGCTGGGGCTGCCCAGGAGCTGTCAGAGCTCCTTAAGGGAGGATTGAGTGCCACCTGCACCAGCTTCTGATGGACCAAGGCATGTGTGCCCTGGCTGGGATGCAGAGCTGGGAGCGGGAAACTGGAGGACTGATCTCTTCTATAGGGCAGCACCCTCAGGGCAGCTGGGGGTTGCAGGGGTTTCCATGGGTCCCATGGATCTCTGCGTGGCTGCTGGCCACGTCCTCGCTTGTGGGAGTGGATGCCAAGATGCTGCGCAGGGTTGCTGCTGGGGACCTGGCTGTGCCCCAGGGCCTCAGTGCCAGGTACCCTGGGAGGGCGCCCAGGAACAGGCTCTGCCCTGTGCCTCTCATTCACTTGTTATGGCTCCTATGAGGCAAAAGCCTATAACCCCCCCCTGCCCCAGGTCTGTAGCAAGGGTTGTAGGGGGCAGAGCTCGGGGCGCACCCATGGGTTCACTGCTCCTGTCTACATGAAGGCTCACAGAGGCCAGGCTCTGGCACTTCAAGACTCCCTGGGCCCCTTGTTTTTCCCAGGGAAATGGACTCCCTGTGGTCCTCTCCATCGCTCTCGGGGATTTTGGTGGGACTGCACCCTTGCTTGGGGGGGGCACCATACATCCTGTCTAGGGAGGGGACTATGTGCCCTCCCTTGGGAGGAGGGTGCGGACTGTGTCCTGTATCCTGGGGGGTACCGTTTGCCCTGCCAGTGGGGGCTGGGCGACTGTTACGCACCGTGCCCGGGTGGGGTGACAGTGTGCCCTGACCAGGAGCCACTTGCACCTTGCCTGGGGGAACGGGGCTGGGACCGTGACCCATGTCTGTGGAGGAGCGTGCATCCAGCCCAGGGGGCCACTCTGTGTGCTTTGGCGGATGGGGGGGGGCCGGGAGAGGCACGCACTGTGCACAAACCGCCCCCCCCCCGCCCGCCGATGCGGGTACCGTCCCCTGCCGGGGGTAGGCACCGCGCACCCTGCCCGGGGACCCGTGCAGGCTGCCCGGGGGAGCAGCGGCGCAGGTTGGCCGGTGGCGGCAGGAGGAGGAGGAGGAGCAGGAAGGGATAAGAGGCAGGGCGGGCGGCGGGAGCGGTCGCTGCTGGAGCGCTTCCTGCCCGAGCCGGGCGGATCCCACAAAGGGTTTGGCGGCGCGGCCTCCCCGCCGGCAGCCCCCCGCCATGGCTAGCAACAGTTCCATTGACGCCGTCAAGAGGAAGATCCAGAGCCTGCAGCAGGTGGCCGAAGAGGCAGAGGAGCGCGCCGAGAACCTGCAGCGGGAGGCCACTGCCGAGCGGCAGGCCCGGGAGCGGGTAAGGGCCGCCGGGCGCGGGGGGAACGGGGCGGTGGGGCGGGGAGGCTGGTGAGGAGGCGTCCCGGTAGCTCCCCAGGAAGCCCCGCCGCCTCCGGCCCCGCCGCCGGCATCCTTCCCCGCGGGTTAGGCCCGGCGGTGTGTCCCCCCCCGCAGCTCCACCTTGCCCCCCCGCCCCCGTCTCGTTCCCCATAGCCGGGCCGGCTGCCCCCGGGGCGGCGCGCCGAGATGCCCCTCGGGGACTTGGCATCGACGTGCCCCGGCAGCTGGAGACCCTCCGGGGGCAGGGGCTCCAGACAGCACCTCTGCGTTCGGGCTGCCTTCTCCATGGATCTTGCGAGGGATGCTCTGTGCGGTGGGGCTCCCTCCAGCATCCCGGCTGGAGGGGCGAGGGACAGCGGGCAGCTCAGCCTTGGTTCCGCTTGGGGACGGGCAGATTTGGGAGGCTGGCCGTGAGCACGGCTAAAAATCCCACGCCCAGGCTCCTGTCTGGCTTCCAGGCAGGCTCCGCGGTCTGGGCCGCAGCAGGGACAGCGCCGCGGGCTCCCCCAGCGTGTCCCTTGGTGGGGATGGGGCACCCCCCTTCACGCTGCCACGGGCCAAAATTCCCACTCTGGCAGCGGGACGGCATTTCCAAGCTGCAGCTTTGTTCCTGGTTTGGCTTTCTTATTGTTGTCGGTGCCTGGTTTGGGGTTTTGTTTTGTGGTGGGTTTTTCTTTTCTTTCTCTTCCCGATGCCCGCTCCTTTCACATCCTCATCATATCAGGAGCGGCAGAGCTGGGTGCGGTACCCGGGCTGTTGTCACTCGGGCTGTGTGCGGAGGAAATGGCCCCTTCCTGCAGCTGCAGATCGGATTCCCTGGTCACTGGGAGCTGCAGGAGAGCTTATGTTCCCAAGTGCCCATCCCAACAGCTCTGACCCACTTTGGGGGTGTTTCCCTGCTGGGGGAAAAAAATGCTCCACACGAGGTGAGGCAAATGCCACAGTCAGAGCATCACCCTGTGGGGACCATCCCTGGCACCCGCTGAGTTGTCTGCCTGGGGACAGGCTCTGGGTGAGCCCGGAAAAGGGGTGTTCACAGGGTGGAGGTGGCTGTTGTACCAGCCGTGGGGGGCTGGCCACCCGCCTGGCATCCCGCTGGGCTGCCTGGCTCAGAGGGGTGTGCCCAACCCCATCCTGACAGCTTGCCACGGAGTGCTCAGCGAGGCTGTGCAGGCTGATGGCCCCTCGCTGCTCCCACCATCCTCCAGCTTGGCCAGTGTCTCACAGGGCATTCCCCAGGAGCATGAGGCCAGGCAGAGCTGGGCCCCGCAGCCAGCCAGGCCTGCCCCAGCCAGCAAATAAGCAAGAGACGGTATTCCTTGGGGTGGTACGTGCCTCCCTGCATCCTGGTTCACAGGTCTGCTCCCTGCGATCAGCTCTCATCCCCCCTCTGCCCCATCCCTTCGCTGGGCTTGTCTCCTGGTGGGGAGCGGGGATGGGAGCCGCCATAGCAGCATTTCCCCATGCTGGCAGTAGAGCAGGAGGCCTTTCCCAGTGTAGAGACGGGAGGCCAGGTGTTAGGGGTTGGAGGTGAGTTGGGGGTGCAGAGATGCCCACCGCTCCTGGCCAAGGTTAGTTCCAGGTCCCAGCTCCATTTGTAGGGAACCTGGGAAAGTGGAGTGCCCCACTCCCATGGGCCCAGTGGTGGCAGCTTGGCTGGGTTCCAGCCCTCCAAAGGTGACTCCTCCATTGCCCTTGGCTCTGTGCTGTGCATCATCATGGCGGGAGGGGGCCGGGAGGGGAGCCATGCTAGGCTTTGGGTCGCCTCATTGCACAGAGCTGGGGGGTTCCCGCAGGAGAGGCTCCCAGCTTGCTCTGCCGCCTCCGTAAACAGGAAATCCACAAGCAGCTCCGATCTCCTTTTCGGGAGCGAAGCTGCATGGGGCATTCCTCCCCCTTTACTCACTGCTCTCCAAACCCCAAATAGCGGCCCCGTGACGGCATGGCTGCTCTGGCCACCCTAGCCCGGGGAACGTGTCTCGTTCCTCTCTGGGGCTGGAGGTGTGAGGACATGGTGGAGGAACTGCACGTGCCAGGCTCTGGTTGTGTGGATAGGAGGAGCCAGTATCTAACAGGGTGCAAGGAATGGAGAAAAACCTGTTGCCTCTCTGGAAAAGCGAGGGGATGCGTGGTCAGGCATCCTGTTCTGTTCCAGTGAGTGCTGCCTTGTTGCATGGTGCCAGAGGGTGCTCTGGATAGCAAATGCAGAACTAACCACTGAAAATGCTTTATATATATATATCTCTATATCTGTCTGTGTGTGTGTATGTACATGAGATGTGTTGATCAAGGGGTTTCTGCTTCCCTAGGCTGAGGCTGAAGTGGCTTCTCTGAACCGCCGTATCCAGCTGGTTGAGGAGGAGCTGGACCGAGCCCAGGAGCGCCTGGCCACCGCCCTGCAGAAGCTGGAGGAGGCTGAGAAGGCGGCTGATGAGAGTGAAAGGTGTGACAGGAAGGGATGGTGGGAGTGGTATCAGGTCACCCTTGATTGCAGGGAGCCCCCTTGGTTTCACCACAAGGCCCCTCTGAAGTGACCTTACAGGGTTTGCGTTGGCTTCCCTGCAGATCCTGAAGGGAGACAGCAAAGCTGTAAGGCAGATAAGTTGCTCAGATACAGGTGTTCTTAAAAAGGCACCCATTTTCAGGGCACCCATAAAATCCTGGGAAGGTTTGTTTGGTGTTTGTACAGATACCATAGGAAGCCAGAGGGTCCTTAGAGCCTGTGTTCTGCCCTGAGGAGCCCCCTCTGCCAAACAGATGAACAGTAGCAGAAGAGGGGACATCTCTACCTTGGGACCAGTGTCAGCTTTTGAGAACACACCAGCCTCGTGCAGTGAAGCAGTCCTGCAATTTGTGTTACCCCATCCTTGCAGCAAGCAGGTTTCCCAGACAGGAGCCATACAGGCAAGAGCACTGGGGTTGTGCAGACTGCCCAGGCATGTCACGGTGTTCCTGACAGTTGTGTGAGCTCTTCCTTCCATTGGCCAGTGCCAGTTTGTGCAACAGCATCTGAGCAAGGGGAGGAGTGTCTCCAGGAGTCTATACTGTGGGGGTTCAGTGACCCCCTGCTTGAGAACATCAGCCCTGAATGGGGAAAGGCTTTGCTGTGGGATGCCTTCTAGAATTTTGTAAAGGTTGCTGGACCTTCTGGAGGTTGCAGCGGTCCCATCCTGCACTGCATGCATTTTTCCTCAAAATGATGTGTTCAGAACCTGCCTGGCTGAGAAGCACTGAAGATGCAGAATCGCAGCATGTTAGGGATTGGAAGGGACCTGGAAAGATCATCTAGTCACATACCACTGCTCTGGAACGTGGCCCCGGGGCCAGCTCCACTGCTTTAATTGTGCTCAGGAGGACTCCTGGGGTACTGGTATGTGGGGTGGCCAGTGATGGTCCTGTGTCTTTCCAGCTGGTGGATGGGTAGAGCGAGCAGGCAGGAGTTGCAGGTGCCACCTTGACTCGTGTCATTAACATCTTCTGGCTTGGGCTTTCCTCAGAGGCATGAAGGTCATCGAAAACAGGGCCATGAAGGATGAGGAGAAGATGGAGCTCCAGGAGATGCAGCTGAAGGAGGCGAAGCACATAGCGGAAGAGGCTGACCGCAAATATGAGGAGGTGTGTGTCCACACCCACATGCACCCTTCCCCCAGTACCTGGGGCCCCGCCTGCTTGCAGCCCCATGCCCCTGGCCAGGGCAGACATGAGGCTGATACGTGCCCCTTGCTGCTGCCAACAGGTCGCTCGCAAGCTGGTCGTCCTTGAGGGAGAGCTGGAGCGCTCAGAGGAGAGGGCAGAGGTGGCAGAGAGGTGAGTGGGGCTCCTGGCGGGCAGCGTGGGGGGTGTTATGCAGCCCTTGCCCCAAATTCCTGGCAGCTGTGGGGGTGGGGATGTCTGTCCCTGGGAGCAGCAGTCTGCTGTCGGGGTGGTCCCTGGGCTTGCAGGCTGGGGACAAGGGGGATGCTCGCCCACCGGCAGCACATATTTGACCCTATTCTCTGCTGTCCCCCCGTGCTGGGGTACCCCTCTTCCACCCCAGCCGAGTGAGACAATTGGAAGAAGAGCTGCGGACCATGGACCAGGCTCTCAAATCCCTCATTGCCTCAGAGGAAGAGGTACTGGGGCAGGGGTATGGGGCAATGTGCAGCAGCCCCCTCTTTCTGTCCCTGTCTTTCAAACTGTGCAAGCCACCTCTCTCCTGTCTGCACCACTGCCTCCATCACCAACCTCCCCTTGCCTCTCCCTCCAGCGGGCGCAGGCTGGACACGTTCCTCCATCCCTCTGTGCCTGCTCTCCTTGGCAGGGCTAGTGGGAGCCTGGCCAGCAGCAGTGCACGGGGTATCTGTGCACAGGAACACAAGGAATGGAGGAATGGATGCGTCCCAGCAGCTCCCGCTCACAGTAGCTCTGCTCCTTCTCCACCTGTGCTGAGTTTTCTCCTCTCTCAACTTGTTTTCTCTCTTTCTTTCCTCCTTTCCCGCACCTGCTCTCTGTGCTACCCACTTTCTCCTGCCCCCCGGTCCCACCCCCCTTCCTGGCGGCCCCTGCTTGGGATGTAGTAAATGTGGTGACCTAGAGGAGGAGCTGAAAATTGTCACCAACAACTTGAAGTCCCTGGAAGCCCAGGCCGACAAGGTAGGACCTGGTGTGGCTGCTAGGGCTGGGCAAAGTGCATGGGGTCTAGGGGTGCTGGGGTCTCCTGCTGGGGTGGAGAACAGCTGGAGGTGTCCCTTGGGGCTCACGGGTGCCTGTCTCTCTCTGCAGTATTCCACCAAGGAGGACAAATACGAGGAAGAAATCAAGCTTCTAGGGGAAAAACTGAAGGAGGTAAGGAGTCGGGGGGCCAGCACTGCTTCAGTGCAGGCACGAGTTTGCCATCCTGTGTGGGTTTTGCCCATGTCCTCTCACTGTTCCCCAGACTGCAGTCCTGCAGCATGGAAGGTACCTGCATCTGGGACGCACGCCCCATCAGCTTGCTCTGGTTTAGGGTATGGGGGTCCGTGGGGCCCTTGTCCCTTACCTTTTGCAGGGGTGATTCCAAGGAGAAGGGTACCAGAAATGCAGGAGGGGCAGATTTGGGATGTGTTGCAGCCTGCACTGTCCCCATCATGCTCTGCAGCTCACCCTCTCCCCACTGTGCTCCCACAGGCTGAGACCCGGGCGGAGTTTGCAGAGAGGTCTGTGGCGAAGCTGGAGAAAACCATTGATGACCTAGAAGGTAAAGTGTCCCCGCTGGCCCCCTGTCCCTCCTTCCTTGGCAGCACTGGCCACAGTGAGCCCCTGGTGGGGTTGGCCAGGGCTTGGCCAGGGTGAGGGTGTGGGCAGGGGTTCTGGGAAGGGGAAAGATGGATGCAGCGTTGCCTGGCATTGAAGCACAGAGCTGCCGGGATCTGGCTTGGGTGGGAAATAGGGTCACATCCATGCCACCAGTGCCTGCATGCTCCTGCCGCCCTCAGCTCCCTGCTCACAGCCACTCTCTCTCTCCACCCCCTGCCATACCCCACTGCCTGCCCTCCACTGGCACCCCACCTGCAGATGAAGTGTATGCGCAGAAGATGAAGTACAAAGCCATCAGCGAGGAGCTGGACAATGCACTTAATGACATCACCTCCCTCTGAGTGGCCCACTGGGCACCCAGCACTGCACCCCCTTGCCTGCCTTACCCCTCCCCAGATTGTCCACTTGCCTGCCTAGTCACCACACCGCTTTCCCTGGCCGGTGTGTCCTCCTCCACCCTTCCTAGCCCTTGCCTGTCCATCGGCTTCTTTGGGTCAGGGGTTGGCCTGGGATGTTCCTGTAATAATGGGAGAGATGAGGTATAGGTGTGTTGGGGTATTTGGCAGCAACTCTCTCCTCAGCTGCCCAGCAGCCCAAGCACTGGGAACCCTGCAGTTCCTGTGACAGGTGGCCACCACCACACCCCCTCCCCCCCATCCCTGCAGCAGAGCCCCTCTGATGATTTTTGTTTGGTCCAGGGTGGGGAGGACCCGCATAGGGAAAGCATTACCTCCACTGCCAAAGCTCAGGCCCAGGGGATTGAAGATCGGGTCTGGCAGAATGTGCAGCCCTTTCCCAGGCAGGCAGGCATCCCTCAGACCCCTGTCTCCTCCCTTCCTCCTGCCTCCCTTCTGTCCTTTGCACATTGCTCTTCAGTTTGCATTTCATGACTTTTATGTTCTGTCCTTCTGGGTTACTGAGTTTGTCTGAATAAAGTTTTCTTTCATTGGTTTCTCCTTTGTTTTCGTCATGTCGCTCTGTCCCTCATCTCCAGCTTGTCTCACAGGGTGCCAGCAGCAGGGTGGTAGGGGGTGGGTGCAGGCAGCTCGCAGCCGTGGGACCTCTGAGGTGGCTGAGACCCTTGCAGCTCCTGCGCTGCCAGGCTGAGCAGGCCAGGGCTCTCTGTGCCTCGTTCCTGGGGGTGACGCTTGCCACCCCCTGTTGGTTTCATACACAGCTTTCCTCATCTCATGACATCTTCTCCATGATTGTTTTGGCCTGAAATAGCAGAGTACAACCTGGCCCTGCCCATTCTCCATCCCCACACCCCGGCAGTGCCTGCAAGCAGCCATCTCAGCCATGGCATCTCTTGTGCATCATCCTCCCCTGATGGAGGGGCTGACCCTACCCTTCAGCAGCGATCCCTAACTGGGTCCTGATCCTCCTTCCTCAGCATCCTACCCTGCCCCAGAACCAGCTTCCCAAACCCATGGGCCTACAGCCCCGTCCCTGCCCTGGGACCAGCTGCCTCCTCCTTTCAGGCCTCTCCTCGCCGCTGCTGGCTGCGGGATTTCCAGCGGGGAACGCTTGTCTCTGTTCACTAACGAGCCTTTCTCTCTTTCCTCCTCCTGCTGCCCTGATGTCTCTCCGATTACTCTAGAGCGCTCCCGGCAGGAGGCCGAGAAAAACCGCGTTCTCACTAACGAGCTGCGGGTCATCCTGACCGAGCTTAACAACTGAGCTGCCCAGAGCTGCCGGCACCAGCCCGGCCTCCCGCTCCCAGGCCGCTGCCGGCCCCACTCCCTGCCCTGTTTTGGTCAGGTTGGCTCGGGGCTGGGAGCCCCTGCCTGCTCCCCACCGGGGCTAGGTGGGGTGTGGGGCCTTATCCCTCGGGGTGTAAGCACCTTGCTTGGGGAGGGGGGACATGCAGGTGCTCTGTAGCTGGTCTTTTTTTCCCTTCGGAGGGGAGTGGGTGTGTTTTTGTGATAGCCCCAGGGTGCCTGCGCGGGGAAGGCTGTTGCCTGGTGTCAGCCTGGCCCTGCCGGGGAGGGATGCTGTGGTTTGTATCGATGCCTGCCTCGTCCCAGGGGTCAGCGGTCAGCCTCTCCCTTCTCACTTGGATCACCCCCAAACTCTGCAGGGAGGATCCCCTTGGAGTGTGTGGGGGGGTTGTCCCTGCAGAGTGACAGGAGGGCTGGGACAGGAGCTGGCAACACCTGCTGCCCCAAACTTGGGACAAGGAAGAGCCTAGCAGGCAGTGCTGGGAGATGGAGGTGGCTGGGCAGAGCTCTTGTCCTGTCCCTGTATCTAGAGTTAAGGAGAATGGCCTTTGAAAGTGAGCACCAGAGGAGGCTGCCTCTGCAACGGGCTTGTCCCTGGTTAGTTCTGCTCCTTCTCTCTCTGCTGTCCTCTCTCCTCACTTTCCTGGGTTGTTGTCTGTCTCCTCTTCATGGGGATACTGCTGTGTCATGCAGCGAGCACTGGCTCTCCTCTTTCACTGGCCAAGTTTGTGCACGTGCTGGCTGGCTAGTGGTGATGCCCTGGGCTGGAGATGCTGGAGGCTGGCCAGGGAACAGTATCTGCCAGGGGTACCTGCGCTGCAGGAGGCCTGGCTGTGTGCAGTGGGATGGCAGGTGAGGATGGAAATGCCGCTGAGTGGGGGTAGGCAGCCCCCCAGGACGAGCCCCTCTGGCAGGACCTGCAGCAGCTGGGTTCATCCCTGCCAGCAGTGAGCCCGTTTCTGTAGACTCTGCTCAGCAGGGACGTCCTGCTCAGCTGGAGGCGGGCACCACACTGAAATGTTTGTCTGTGTGCATGTGTCTGTGCTTGGTGTGGGGTGTGCGTGGGTCTGGCTGCTCCTGGGCACCCTTGGGCTATGTCTGTGTGTGTGCCTGGGTGTATCTTATATTCACAGAGAATCTGGCCAGTGCCAAAGAGGAGAACGTGGGCATCCACCAGGTCCTGGACCAGACCTTGTTGGAGCTGAACAACCTCTGAGCTGTCCTGGGGATCCCCCATCCCTCTTCCCTACCCCCCACGTGCACCTCACTGGCACGCTCAGGATGTCATCAGCTGAACTGCGCCTTGGCCAAATCCACACATCCATTGAGAAGGGAAGCCCCACAGCTGTACACCGTGGCTCGGGGGCATCTTGTCTGTGCACAGCCTGACTGGCTCTGTCCTGTCTTCATGTCCAAATATTAAAGCAGTTTGACAAGACGAGTGAGTGTTTGGTCCTTGTGGGCAGGCGCAGGCACGGGTAGATGTTATGGGGGCCTCTATGTCCCGTTAATGCAAGAAGGTTCTGCTGTGGCTTGGGTCTAGGGTGGGTATGGACAGTGTCAGGATGTCCTCTGCAGCTGTGGGAGCAGTAACACACAGGGACACAGATTGGGCTCCATTCCCTTGTCTCCACTTGGGACATAAGGGAAACCTCCACATCTCAAGCTCAGCCCAAACT
The DNA here is from genome assembly GCA_022605575.1 of Laterallus jamaicensis coturniculus. Taxonomy (NCBI): domain Eukaryota; kingdom Metazoa; phylum Chordata; class Aves; order Gruiformes; family Rallidae; genus Laterallus; species Laterallus jamaicensis. The sequence goes on along the minus strand of JAKCOX010000024.1, from coordinate 11,454,754 downwards.
CACCATCCTTTTCAGAGGCACAGTGTCCTAGGTGCACAGTGCACATGTGTCACCAGCAAGTCCCACAGCCAGCACGTTACCTACCTGGGGAGGCCACAAGGTCTTAGACTTCTCCACGGAACATGCTTCACGGTTCATGTTCATGAGGCCACCTGAGGACACGTACAAGCGTGTGACTGTGCATGCACACAGTTATTCTTCTCCAGGCCTGGGGTTACCCACTTATCCTGTGTCCGAAACATCGAGCTGTCCCCATAATCGCATCAGTTCGGGTCACCTGTCCTGGCTGGGTCCCCTCTCTTCTCGTTAGCAGGGAAATATGAACAACTGAAAAAGCCCGTGATTGCTGGGCAACAGCTAGAAACATCAGGGTGCTATCAGCACTGCTCTCATCCTGACTCCCAAAGAGGGCATTCCGTCCACTATTAGAAAAGAAATGAACTCCATCCTAGCCAAAACCAGGACGTCGGTGAATGCCTGCCTGAGGGACAGCTGTATAAACTAGCAAATATTAATGCAGCAGGCAGCCACATCCCAAACCATTCAGGAAGCTTGCTCCTGGCTTGCTGTATTTTCTCCACCAGAAAGAGAAAAAAGCAGCAGGATGTGCCTCATCGCTGTCACCAAAATGGGCTGGATTCCCTGGGGATGCCCAAAGTCATGATCCGGGCCTGCCCTTCGCTCCAGGCCCCTCGCGATGTGCGCCAGTCCTGGCTGTCCCACGGTACCTGACGGATGTCCCTCTAAAAGCCCAGCCTCATGCTGTCAGGAAACATCACTCACACTGACCCCTCACTGAGCCAGGACGTCGCCCTAGTGAGCAGCCGGCAGGGATAGCTTTCATTATCTGCTTTCCTTCATTAGCTGCGAGTCTCAGCCCCGGAAAGGAGGGTGGTGATTCTGCGTCTCTCTTTCCTGCCCAGCTGCTGCCAGACTCCTGCCCCACCCCTGCCCCCACACCTCTGGTCTGTGGTTCAGAGACTTTGTCCTACAGGGAGAAGGACACCCCCCCCCTCTTGCACCAGGTGCTGGTTCTCTGGTTAGCCTCCCTGGCTGTGAGACCTGCCGGGATCCATCGCCTCCCTCCCTGAGATGCTGGAGGGAAGGACAGCAAGGTGTCCTGGCCTGCAGAGCAGACCCTGCATGAGGGCTGGATGGAGCTCCTACTTGGGTCTGACTTGCTTTTCCCCAGCACATCAACTAAGCCATTCCACCGTCCGGCCAAAGAGCCTTCCAGGCAGGGGTTGCCTGGCTTCAAAAGGAACAAGAGTGCAAAACCACCTCCCCTTCAGGAAGCCATAACCCCACACTGCAAACAAGCTGCCCTGTGCTTGTGTCGCTGGGTGGGTCCCCTGCCTCTGGGCGCCCTTCACCTTCCTGCTGGGACAAAGAGTCCTTTCACACCCAGTGTTCCTCCCCATTAGCTGCAGCCGCCTTCTGGTTTGGACCAGTCCATTTAACTGTTCACAAGCCATGGCACGGGCTTTTCCTTCCCTCTGAACCCTCTGTGGTTTGGCAGTGCGATCGCGGGTGCTGTGCCTGGGTGATGCTCTGCCCCAATTACGTGAGTCTGTCTTTCCTGGATTAGCAATGGTTTGCATTTTCTCCATCCTCCCACCCACCCTCTTCACCCCATGGCCCTGCAGACAGACTCAGGCCAGCGGAAGCTCTGGGAGGCCAGGGGCACTGCTGAGCTGCTGGCAGGGAAGCTCAGCCTGGAGGCACGTCTCGCTGCATGCGTCACGCAGGCCCATGCGTCTGTACCCACCTCCCTCCCCCTGAACCTCGCCCATTGAATTTCAACCTTTGGATTTGTTTGTCTTGGCCTGACAGACCAAAGATATCCCCGAAGAGCTTTCAGCCCTGGCCTGGGCTGCCACCCCATTGACAAACCACCGCATGAACCTCCGGCAGCCTTTCACCTCCGCTCTCTTCTCCAGTTTTCCCACCGCTCTTGTGCCTCATCTCCAAATGCTTCCTGTTCAATGAGCCACACGCTGGTGGGGAAGAACCACACAAGGAGTATCCCAGGGACTTTTTGATGAGCCATGTTTACCCGTGTGTGCCACGCCTCCCTGTCCCCCCCTGCATTTACAGGGGGGAAGAGAGCAGTGCTGCTCCTGTTGTTGTCCAAATCAGCATTACTGATCCCACCAGAGGACGAGGCAGCTGGAGGAGAACACAGATGCCCATAACGACGCGGTGCTGTCTTGTTTCCATACAAGCTACGTACGCACCATACGCAGCCAGCAGCTCACTGCACCCCACATCAGGGCTTTGATGCCTGAGCTGCGAGAGTGGGGTGGGCAGCACACGTGCATGGGGACTGTGGGGGGCCAAGGAGCAGTGCCAGAGCCCCCCAGCAGCGATGCAGGCCCGGGGGTGACAGGCAGCAGGGGATGCCACGGACAGCCGGTAGTACTGGAGCCTCCCTGCAGCAGGGCAGGCCTGAGGAGGGGGCAGGGTTGACAGGCAGCAGGGGACCCAAGAACCACCAAGGGTGCTGGAACCCCCCCGCAGCAGGGCAGTCCTAGGGGGGTGACAGGCAGTGGGGGACCCCCGGGACCATCAGCAGTACTGGAGTCCACCTGAAGCAGGGCAAGCCTGGGGGGGGGGCTGACAGGCAGCGGGGGCTGCAGGGGGGCAGGGAGCAGTGCCGGAGCCCCCCCTGCGTCAGGGCAGGCCTGGGGGAGCTGACAGGCAGCGGGGGACCGCGGGGGCGGCCAGCACGGCGCATCCAGCCGACCCCCAGCACCCCTGGCCGGCCCTGGCCCTGGGGCGCAGCAGGAGGCCACCTCTGCGGGCGGCCCTCCGAGGGCACCGGCCACAGGGCCGGGTCCCGCCCCACAGGCACGCGGGGAACGCCCATCCGCGACAGGACCGGCTGACCCCGCTCGCCCGACCCCCCCGGGGGGGTGCACGGCGCGGTGCGGGTCCCGGAGACTCCGCCCCGCCCCCATCGGCCACAGCCCCGCCCCCACAAGCCATACTCACGCCCCCCCCCCGCGATAGTCCCGCCCACAGTAGCTAGAACCCCGCCCCCACCCTCCATCGCCTCGCCCGCATTCCGCAACCACAGCCCCACACGCCATAGCGCCGCCCGTCAATCGCCCTAACCCCGCCCCTTAACGCCATAGCCCCGCCCGTCAAACGCCTAACCCCGCCCCTTAAAGACATAGCCCCGCCCATCAATCGCATAACCCCGCCCCTCAACGCCATAGCCACGCCCATCAATCGCCTAACCCCGCCCCTTAACGCCATAGCCCCGCCCGTCAAACGCCCTAACCCCGCCCCTCAACGCCATAGCCCCCGCCCATCAATCGCCTAACCCCGCCCCTTAACGACATAGCCCCGCCCCCCGCCGCCCGGACTCAGGCCCCGCTCCGGTGTACCGCTTCCGGCGGCGGCGGCGCGCGCAGGCGGCGCGTGACGTCATCCAGCCCCGGAAGGGCGGGGGAAGGGGAAGGGGCCGCCGGGCCGGGCCGGGCCGTTCGGAGCAGCCGGGTCCCGTCCCCGGTCCCGTGTCCCGCCGCCATGACGCTCGCTGTCTTCTTCGGGTGTACCTTCATCGCCTTCGGGCCGGCGCTCGGCCTCTTCCTCTTCACCATCGCCCGCGACCCGCTCCGCATCATCATCCTCATCGCCGGGTCAGTCACCGGCACCGGGCGGGGGGGGGGGGGGCACCGTGGTGCCGGCATCGGCACTGGTGTGGTGCCGGTGGGGGTACCGGTGCCGGAGTGGGCGGGGGGGGGAGTGGTGGGGGGTGCAGGGGTGGGGGGTGCGATGGGGGGTGAGGTACCGGTACCGGTGCTCATTCTGGTACGGGGTGCGGGTAGCAGTGCCAGTGCGTGGTACCAGTATGGGCCCAGCAGGGGTGTGACTGGATCGTGAGTGACGTGCCCGCTGGCACAGCGGGGGCCGGTGCCGCTGGGGCTGTGACGGGGGCACCGGGGTGGAGCGGGGGCACCGGGACCAGTACTCGTACTGGTGCTGTGCCTGCGTGCCAGGGTACCGGCGGTGCCTCTCCTGCTGGTGCAGTCACAGTGCGGTGGGGACACCAGTACTCATGCTGGTGGTCGGGGTCATGGCAGGAGGACCAGTACTGGTGCTCATACCCTGGTGAGTGTGACAGGTCCACCAGCATCCATTCTTCTACTGGTACCATAGCAGGCACAGCAGGGGACTGGTACCGGTGCCATTATGGGCACAACAGGGGCACCAGTACTGGTACTGGTACCATTGCAGTCACTGCATGGCATGGGCATGATGGGGATAACACCGGTGCCAGCAATGGCTTGGGGTCAGTGGAGCTGGTACCAGTACCAGTGGCAGGGATGGCAGTGGTACTGATGTCTGCACTGATGCCAGTTCCGCTGTGGGAGCAGCAGGATATGGTACTGGAACTGGTACCAGCATGGATATGAGCCTGGCACTGGTACTGGTGTGGGCACAATGGGGGCACTGGTGCCAGTTCTCATTACCAGCAGAGGAGGGGTGCAGGCACAACAGCAGTACTGGTACAGGCACTGCCTGCCTGCGCTGGGACCAGAATAAGGCCAGGGTACAGCTGCCTGTGCCAGTACCGTGAGAGGGGTGTGGGCATAGTGCCTATGGCATGGGCATGGCACCGGTACCGGCACTGGTCCCAGCACAGCCCCAGTGCCAGCAGGTGCTTCTCTCTTTTTCAGGGCTTTCTTCTGGCTGGTGTCATTGCTGCTCTCCTCCCTCATCTGGTTTATTGCGGTTAAAGCCAGTGACCCCCAGGATGAGCCGTTGCAGAAGGGGCTCTTGATATTTGGGGTGATGTTCTCTGTGTTGCTGCAGGAGGCATTCCGCTTCCTCTACTATAAGCTCCTCAGGTAAAGGCATCTCCCGCCCTGCTCCAGCACTGCTGAGTGGTCCTCCCAGCCATGGCAGGTGCCAGATTTCAGCTGGGAGCTCCTGGGCTGGGGGGGGATGCTAAGCCTGGCACCAAGCCCCCTCGTTCCTTGTTGGGAGTGTGCAGGTGGTACTGTGTCAGTATGTTGACCTCGAGTGGGTTTTAGGTGGTGGAGCAGAGCAGCCCTAAGGTCTGGAGGATCCAGGGCTGAGGTGGCTGGTAGCATCTCCCTGTGCTTGAGACTGTGGGTTTGGGCTGCTGCAGGATGTGTTGCATCCTCTCTACCCTGGTGACTAGAGTCATCAGTGCTCCTGCAGCTTAGGGGGATGCTGGCAGGATGCCAGGCACCAGGAAATTCCTGCTTTGCTGTATGGGGAGCAGAGGAAGGGATCTGCCTCCACCTCCTGGTACTTCTTGGTCCTTTCTCAGGGATGGTTTTGTGGAAGCAGCGACAGTCTGAAGATGGTTTCGGGTCTCTCTGGGGTGGCACATCACTGCCAGCCTCATGCTTGGTGCCCTGGCCAGCCTGGGGCAAAGTCTCTGCGCAGGCTCAGCAGCTCCTGGCCTCTCTGATGTTGTGGGGGCTTCTGCTGCCTGCCTGGTGAGCACATGCAGCGCCCTGTCCTGCACTTGGACAGACAGACACTGAGCTGGGGCTGGGCAGGGGGGCGAGGGGAAGTGATGCAGGAGGGGCTGGCATCTGTTGTACACCCCAGCCTTCCCAGCCGTCTGGGTGCTCGGGGAAGGTAAGGAGGGGAGCTGGGTATGCAGGCTCGCCCTGCTCCCTGAGACAGGGCACTGCTAGCAGCAGGCAGGCAGAGGAGAGCAGAGAGATCCCTGGAGTGGGCTCTCTGCTCCTCAGCATTCCCTTTGCCCTGTGGATCTCCAAGCGCTGCTGTGCTCCCCTGGCTGAGGAGCTGCCTGGCATCCTAGGTACCCGCCACACCTCTAGATGAGAAAAATCATGCAGCCTGCTTCCCCCAGTTTCTCTCCCCAGAGAATTTTTCTTGACCTTTGATTCTGTCCCTGCACTCCCTCTGTTTTGGGGTTGGGTTTTTTTCCCAATACCTAAGAGTGTAAACGCGGAGATCAGGTACACCTCCCTGGCACACACCTCCCTGGCACACCTGCACTGGGGCTGGCTTCCACGTGAGGGTGCTGCTTGCTTTGTACCTGCTGGCCCTTTCTGGCTGGCCCTGCTCTGTGGGGATGGCTGACACTCCGTTTCCTCCCTGGAAAACCTTTTATGAGGCTTTGTGTGGTTTCCAGGCACGTGGTTTGTCTGGTGGTTCAGGGCGGTCACGGGGATGCTCTCAGCGGTGGGTGTTGCGGCTCGGTGGTGGGGAGGTTACCACCCAGGAGGGTGAGTGGGTACAGAGTGACACCCCATCCTGCCTGCTCCACGCTGGTGCTGCACCATGCCTTGGGAAGTGGGCAGGCTGTGCCAAGCTCCAGCATGCTCTCACCCCACAGGAAGGCCATCGAGGGGCTGGTGGCCCTCAGCGAGGATGGCTGCTCCCCCATTTCCATCCAGCAAATGGCGTATGGTGAGTGCTGCGCAGAGCAGGGCAGCCTGTCCGCGGGGCTGGGCACGGTGCTGGGGGGAAAGGGAGGTGTCCCATGCTGGAGCTGGCTGGGGGGTGCCTGAGGCAGCCCTGGGGGGCTCAGGGCTGAGGGTGTTCTGTCCCGGCAGTGGCTGGTGTGGGCTTTGGACTCATGAGTGGCGCCTTCTCCATGATCAATCTCCTGGCAGACGCGTTAGGGCCTGGCACTGTGGGCATCCATGGGGACTCACAGCTCTACTTCCTGACCTCAGGTGAGCGACCAGCACCCTTCGCTCGTGTCTCTGCCCTACCACACAGGTCTCAGACCTGGTGTGGAGGGGTGGAGTCTCTCCTCCATGCTGCATCCTCTACCCACCTGAGCCCCTTACAGTCCCCAGTCACCTGCGTATGTGTCAAACCCTTCCTTCTGTCCTCTGTGACTGCCCCTGCTCCTCTACCCCATTCCTCTCCCTCTTGCAGTGTGCCCCAGCATCTCCCAGTCTGTCCCAGCAGTTCCCCTACTTCCTCTCCTGGCTCCTCTCTGCCCCTCCCCACGTCTGCAAGCCAGATCAGGGCAGGTGGTGCCATGGTGACTCCCTTCTGACACTCCCTGCAGCTTTTATGACCATGGTGCTGATTTTCCTTCACACCTTCTGGGGGATCCTCTTCTTTCATGGCTGTGAGCATCGGCACTGGTGGGAGATCATGGCGGTCGTTGTCATGCACCTTGCTGTTTCGGGGTCGGTGAGTAGCTGGGAGGAATGCTCTGTGCTGGGACCAATATTTGGGGATGGTGCTAGTCCCTGTGCAGGGTCGGGGGAAGAGCCCTGGGGACTAGTGACGCACTTGTGTTTGGGGTACTTTCATCTGGCCCATCACAAACCAAATTCTAGAGCTGGTGTCCTTTGTCCCACCCCACTCTTCAACGCAGTGATGCTGCCACCCACCCTGTCCCTGCCCCCTCCTGCCTGCTCATCCCTCTCCTCTCCTGCCTCTCTCCCCAGACATTTTGCAACCCCCTGTATGTGGGCAGTCTGGTGCCCTCGTACCTGCTGATGGCCACTGCTGCTGCCTGGGCTTACGTGCTCTCAGGGGGATCTGCCCAGAACCTGCGGCGCTTCCTGCTCTGTAAGTCCTGCTCCATGACAGGGATGAGGGACCCTATAGGTCCCTCTAGGAACCAGAACAAGCTCTGGCAGGGGAAACAGGGTGCCCCCAGGTCTGGAACAAGGGTGTCATCCCTTGGCTGCCAGACTGGCAACGCTGGGTTTTGGGGCTGCAGTTGGGTTGTTGCCTCTCTTGGGAGAAGTGGATGGGTTAAGGAGACTGGTGAAAACTGACACCCCGCCCTCCTCCCCTCTGTGTTCCTGCAGGTTTACGGAGCGGAGCCAGCCCCCAGCTGGGATCCTGAAGCCCCACAAGGTGTTCCTGTCCCTAGCCTCCCCTGCCCTTCCCTCCATCCTGGTGGCAAGAGTAGCCATCACCTGCTCCGCAATATGTTTTCTCCTGGACTGAGGGACCCCTGCCAGCCCTGGGCATGCAGGCACTGGGGGCTGGCTGTGGCAGCCAGCCGGAGCCCCTGGAGGACAGCTCAGTTTGGGGGAACCTGGCTTTGCTGACCCCACTGTGAGCAAAGCCCCAGTTAGCCTGCCTCAAAGGATGCTACCTTGGGCTGACGGAGGCCTGAGCCCAAAGAAACTCATCGCTTCTCCCCCTGCTGCAGAAGATACGCCATCCCCTGTGCTGAGGGGGGGTCCTGCATCGCCCCCTCCCCCCAGGGTGGAGGAAGTGACTGACCCCTGTGGTCCTGCTTGCTTCTCACCCCCTTTGCCCAGCCTTGCTGCCCTGGGCGCTACAGTCCTGGCCCTGGCCTGGCAGTAGCTGTAGTGAGTTGCCACCCTGGTGTGGGGAGGCACAGTGCTGGGGGACCCAAGGGGACTGACAGCACCCAGGGCCGGAGGGGATGGGGAAAAGACGGTACCCAATGGGCCCAGGGGATACGGAGGGTGGTGGAAGGCTGAGGAGGTGCAGCCTTGCAGCTGGTGCTGGCTCAGCTTGGAGAGGGGGTGCATGGGGCCATTCCTGGGGATCACTGCCCCCTCCTGCACTCGGGAGGGGGATTTTCAGGCCCTCATGTACCACAGAGGTGGGAGGGAGAAGCGCATCGGGTTCAGGGCTGATCACACAGTTTTATCCTCAGCAGGCTTTTATACCAATAAAAAGAAATACCAGAGACACACAGGGCTGTGCGGGACTGGTGGTGCTGCCTTTCTGGGGCGGGTGCAGGGACCACCCTGCAGTGGAGCTGGCACTAGCTTGTGCTGGGGTGAGAGGGTCAGGGAGTTGCAGACCCCAGGTGACTGGAAGTCTTGCTCCTGCTCAGCTCCTCTGAACTGGCAGATTTTTCTGCTTTGGGGTAGAGGCTGCAGAGGGCTGAGGATGCACATGTTCTTCCCTTCTCCTAAACCTGCCCCGCTCCTCTTAGTTTTAGTCTGGCTGTATTGCTCCCTGGGGCTTTTCTCCAGCTGCATTGGAACCACCAGGAAAGGTGTGAGGCAGCTGGAATCTGGGACCACTCCAGCTATGGTGGAGCGGGAGGGGAGCTAGGTGGGAGTTGGCCAGGAGAGAAGTGGTGGCTCAGCCACCTTTAGCTCTGCCTTTCTCCAGCCCTACTGAGCCGTGGCTGTTTTTCCAACACTGCACAAATAATAGGAGGAAGAAGTCCCAGAGCGATGGAGGGCAGGGCTGGGCTATGCAAGGAGCTCGGTGCTGCTTGCTCTGGAGCTCTGCCCGGGGTACGGAGGCTGATGCTGTCTCAGCTGGTCAGGAAGGGGTCCCTGCACACCCCTCTCCACTGTGGGTCTGGCTCCACAGTGCCCTTTTCTGCCCCACAGCCTCACACAAGGACAGCTGAGAGGGCTGACGCCCTGGAGGTTTTGAGGTTTTTACTATATTTTTTTTTAATACATTTTTACCTTTTTTTGTAACAAAAATATCTGTTGGTGCCAGATGCTGCCTCAGGCAAACAGTCTGTGTGGACAGCCTGGGCAGCCGAAGGTTGCTGGAGTGCTGGCACTCTGGGGTGGGAGTGGGGGGGCAGTTGGGGTGGCAAGCTGAACCAGCTGGTGGGGCTTCCACAGAGGCACAGGGCTCACACAGTGTTCTCAGTGGTGGCTGCTGTGTAGATTACCTTGGATTTGGTTGGGGAGTCCAGCCTGGTGAGGGAGGAAGGGGGAGTGTTAAACAGGGAGGCTGACTCATTTTGCTGCCCCAGAAACCACTCATAAGCCACTTTCTCATGCCCCATTCCCATGCTACCTGCCCAGGCCCCTCTTCCAGTTTCCCACCACTCACCGCGTGTTCTGGCTGCGGTGCTTGTAGATGTACAGCAGGAAGGCTAGTGCTGTGACAGCAAAGAGCACCCCGAAGAGCACAGCCAGCACATCCCCTGCAAGCGAAGCACAAGCATGTTACACCAGGGATGGTCCTGGCTGCCACCCTCTGAGGGAGATGAGACAAGGCTGGAGCAGTCCAGTAGCCTTGAGGGGGCTGAGGGGACGTGAAGGCAGCAGCTGAGCATCCTTACCTGCGTGAAATGAAGAGCTGGAGTGTCCTTCTGCAGAGGAGACAAAAGATGAGAAGAGCCAGCTGCATGGATGCCATGGCAAACCCACAGCAGCTATCCACTGCCCAGCTCTGCACGTGGCTGCCAGGACCCCCCTTCCCAGGGGGGACCACTCCCCAGACCCCTTGCCCTCCTTCGGGCTAGCCCCTCGCTTACCTGCTGCTGAAGAGCCATCGCTACCTGGAAGAGAGCACAGTCAAGAGGTTGCTGTAGGTGTCTGGGGAGGGAAGGGCATGCAGGGCTGTAGGCTGTGCTAGCAGAGCAGGGCTGCCTGCAAGACTCCCCATCACCCAGGAGGAAGCAGGAGAAAGTTGCCTGCAGAGCCCCAGCAGCTCATGGCATCTTGCTACAGGAAACCTAGACCCAGCATCCCACTAGAGGTGTTTGAGGGAAGGAAGGATCCTGAACCACAGCCCTCACAAAACCCTCCTGAAGCCCAGCCAGAAGCATCACTGCTGCCACCACCTGGGAAGCAGGCAGACAGGGTACTGGGCACTGCAGCACCCCATGATGGCACTAAACCCCACAGGAGACCCACCACACAGGGGCATGGGGGTGATCCCAGCAGGCAGCAACCTTGGGGACTGTTGCTTGCAGTGAGATGGTGAGCAGCTGCCCGGGAGGAGGCAGCCACCAGTGCCAGCTGGGCCCCCCACGACAGGGATGGCTCAGTGGCCCTACATGCTGGGCAAGAGCTGTGCTGGGCAAATATTTACCCAGTGTGACATCACGGCTTTTAAACAGCTGCATTATCATCTGCACACGGCTCGGGTATCGTGCACAGAGTGGCACTATCTGCAGGCTGTATCCAGCTGCCAGCCTGCTGCGGGGAAGTAGCCGCCTTCACCCAGCACCCCGGGGCAGGAGCTGCTCTCCTGAACTGGGGGTGACTGGGGTAAGATCAACAAGCGTGGGCACAGGAGGTGCAGCTGCAAGCAAAGCGAGACGTGACCCCACACACAGCACTCCCTCTTGGCACTTGGCAACTCCAGGCCTAAACCAGGCACTTATCAGCACTGCTGTGGGGAGAAAACCCCAGCAACCCCCCAACATGCAAGGCAGGGAACCAGTAACTTCATCCAGGAGTACTGGGATAGTGTCCTGGCACTCCAGGTACAGGGGTTTTGCTGCTTTGCTAAAGTGGGGGTTGTTGGATAGAAATAGCAAATAAAGAGAGGTGTGGGGGGGAGGGGTGGGGAAAAAGCGAGCTGGGCAACTCCCCCCCCCCACCCCAGCCTTGGTGGCTGGAGGCTTTGGAACAGTTCTGCAAGAAAGTGGTAAAAGAAAGGCTTGGAGGTAAATGGAAAATATGATAAAGTATCTAACAGGTTTACCAAAGATAGAGCATGCCAGCCTAACCCGATACACTTCTTTGATAAGTGATACTCCAGACAAAGAAAATGTGGTAGATTTTATCTCTCCCGACTTCAGTGGAGCATTTGATGCAGTGCCACATGGGAAACTGCTGGCCAGGCTGAAGCCCACAGTGATTACAAGCTTGCAGCCATTAGTGAGGCAGCTGCAGGTGGGAAGGGAAGTGCCTTGCACCACCGCAGTGTGTGGTTACTACCCCAGGGCTGGGGACCAGCCTGCGGCATGTTCTATTAGTCACCTTGACACAAGGCGTAGGAAATGCCATCAAAACAGAAAAGAAACAGGATGTTGGACAGAAACACACCACACACACCCCCCCTACCACCACTACCCCCCCTCCGGTGACCTCAAAGAGCAGTAACAGGCAAGAACTCAGCGATGCAGAGCGATAGTCACGCCTGAGGATTAACAGGAATTTCTACTGGAAACCACCAATGCAAGAAAGGCCTTCGAGGACAGACCGAGGACAGGAAACAGGGATGCCTCAGGTGTGGCTGGCTGCACAGCCCCACTGGCAGAGCACAGCCTTCAGGAGGGGTTCCCTGTGCTGCCTTTCCCACAGTTTGGCAGCGGGATGCTCCCTGCAAGCCTGTGCCTCTGCAGCTCCTACTCAGCTTAGCTCTTGCATCTGGGGATAAAGTGGCTAGTTGACATGCTGTCGTCCTGTGTCCAGAGCTCAGACCCCCAATACAAGAAAGATGTGAAACTGTTGGAGAGGGTTCAGAGGAGCCACAAAGATGATTAGAGGGCTGGAGCACCTGCCCTACAAAGAGAGGCTGAGGGAGCTGGGCTTGTTCAGCCTGGAGAAGAGAAGGCTGTGGGGGGACCTCATTGCAGCCTTCCAGTCCCTGAAGGGAGCATACAAACAGGAGGGGAATCAGCTTTTTAAAAGGGCAGATAATGGCAGGACAAGGGGGAATGGATTAAAACTAAAGGAGGGAAGGTTTAGATTGGATATTAAGGGGAAGTTTTTCACAGAAAGAGTGGTGAGGGGCTGGAACAGGCTGTCCAGAGAAGTAGTGGATGCCCCGTCCCTGGAAGTGTTCAAGGTCAGGTTGGATGGAGCCCTGGGCAACCTTGTGTAGATCCAGGCCTGAGGTTGGTGGCCCTGCCTGTGGCAGGGGGGTTGGAGCTGTATGATCCTTGCGGTCCCTTCCAACCCATGCCATTCTGATTCTATGATTCTATGATTCTATGATTCTATGATTCTATGATTCTATGATTCTATGATTCTATGATTCTATGATTCTATGATTCTATGATTCTATGATTCTATGATGCAAGGACCTGGCAGTTTGCCCTGACCATGCATCCCTTATTCCTGCTACTGTTACTTCTGCAAGACCAAGGATAAAGCAGGGCGAGAGAAGGGCAGAAATGTGGGGGAACAGGAGCACAAGACCTGTGCTGCTGTAAGTCACCTCCCTGGCAGGGATAACCCATGCAAACGCTCTATTTCTGAAGCCTTGACTCCTGCTCCTTGCCCCCATGTCTGCATCCCCACAGCTGGGCACAGCCTCAGCACGCTCATACGCTCCTCACCAGAAGGCATCTGCTTTGCCAAAGAGAGGGTGGCCTGGAAGCTTGCCAGCACCCGCCGCCCATGCAGGTCCTGCACCATCCGGTAGTTGTTCTGCAGAGGTTTGTTGTCTTCCTGTCTCAGGGTCATCACCAGCTTTGCCATCTGGAAGGAGAAGGGGACAAGCAGAGGAGGGTATATTCCGTCTTTGTGCAGGGGGCGCGGGGTGGGGCCCGGTGTGGAGCACGTTGCCCTGACAGACCTGGTCCCGAGAGAGCAGCAGGGTTTGGTTGAAGACTGTCCACTTCACCGACTGGTAGCAGGGAGGAGTGGTCAGAGAGCCGTTGTAATGAAAGTAGAGTTTCAGGTTGGCAGGCAGCAGACCTGCAATGTTGAATCCAGGCACCAAGACTTCCTCTGGAAGAAGGACACCGTGGGAGTGAGACGCGACAACCCCATGAGGACAACAGGCAGAACCAGCATGGAGACCATGGGCAACCAGGCACTGCACATGCCCAGGTCCACACTGCTGCCACTGATGCAGTGGAGCAAGAACAGTGGGTTTGCCCTGGAGGCAGGGGAAAGCTTGTGTGAGCAGAGGGCACCTTGGAGAGTTGTATCTGTGCAAGCTGTGTAACGCTCCCCTTCTCACACACATACAGCAAACGCCTGCTGCAGCCTCTCTGCTGTGCAGCGTGTTTCTCTGTGGGGCTGCAGCCCAAGACCAGTACCAGGTGGGCCAGGGCCTTACCTTCTCCTTGGATTTTGTGCAGATGTCCAAGTATTTCCTGATAGTATGGATTCTCCCTCGGTCCAACCTGCAACACAGAGACCTCACAGTAATGACAAGGACAGGTGCCAGAGACCAGTCAGTGATGGCAGCACCATCCAGGAGGTATTGCTTCTCCCCCAGTGACCCCTTCCTCCTGTCAGGGCTGCTGTGCACTCTGCACTGCCCTCCACTCCACCCCTTCCCAGGAACATCTGCACCTTCACCCTCTCCCAAACCTGTGCCTGGTGCTGCCCACCCCATTCTCACCCAGGGTAAATCTATGGGACTCACCTCCAGGAAGGCTCCAAGTACAGCCAGGCCATCTGGGTGGACCATTGCCTCCTTAAAGCTTTCATACTTAGTGTTGTAGTGGACCACATGGATCTAGAAGGGAAACATGCAATCCTGATGCAGGATGGGCACCTCCACCAGGTGCTTACTCCCACAGGGCTTCAGCCTGCTGGAGCAAGGGCTGGGAGAGACACAGCCCACTAGGAGAGGAATATACTGATGGGGCCTAAAAATGTACTGCTGCAAAGCTGTAAGTGAGAAGGTCTGCCTGCAGGAACTTGCCAGGTCAGGGACACTCTGCCATTGATTAGGGGGGGTTTCCTCCAGAGCCAGGCTCCGTTTGAGGACATCAGCTAGAGAAGGAGAGATGAAACCAGATGGAAGCTGGCAGAACAGGAGGATGGTGTGTACAGAGTAAACAGCCCCTGCAGCTCCCAAAGCAGGCTGCTCACAGCCACCCAGGGAGCTGGCTCCTCCAGCCCAGAGACTACCACAGCTCCTGCTCCATCAGGCTAGGACCAGGCTGCACCATTCACACGTGGCCAGCCCCATCCCACCTCTGGGCAGAGCATCCTGGAGGGTGGCCTCCACTGCACCACAGGCAGCAGCATGAGCCTGGCTCAGCACCAAAGTGTGGACTCCTACACCAAATACTTGCTGCTGCAGAGCTGCCCGGGGAGCAGGGAACCTGGCCAGGGGTTACAGCATTCTTCCCTTGACAGCCAGGGCCATGAGTTAGAAGGAAGACAGCACTCCAGGACCTTCCCTGACCAGAACTGGGCTAGAGAAGGATGCATCCACCACCACAAGAGCTCTTTACCTCTGCAGCGAAGCGGTGCCCATTGATGGTGTGCTCTGAGCCAGGTCCTGACAGGGATCCCCAGTGCAGGTGTAGCTGCACAGCTCGGTACTGCTGGGCATAGCCATCAGTGATAGCCAGTGACTCGGGTAGCTCAAGTTGAACTGCAGAGGCAGAAGGAAGAGGTCTGTCAGTAAAACACAAAGCCCAGGTCATCCCACAGGTACACAGAGGAGATGTCTCGAGGGAAGGAGTCACCCTGGGCTTGTGGAAATTGGTCACAACAAATTTGCTTTCCATCATTCATGAGGCAAGTCAGTATCCAGAGCTATGCCAGTTTGGCAGGGTTCAACTTTTGACTTCAGGTTGTAGGATACCCGGTAAATACTTCAAAAGTAGGTGCTATAAAGATGCTAGGAAGTGAAGAGCTGCTCTGCAGAGATTCCCAGGTGCCAGCTCCAAGTCAAATGTTTTTCCAACAATTTATTCAGTAAGTGAGAATAATATAAAGAGACCATGGACAAAATTGATGGAGAAAGATATTGCCAGAGTGGTGAATACCTGTGAGAGCAGGGCAGCTGGGCAGAGTGAGCTGCGAGTGTCTGACAGCACTGGAGCTGGTGACATAGAATTAAATCTTTCAAGATTGTTCAGAGCTACAGTTTTGCCTCTTTGTGTATGGTTAATACATACTGGCTTTTGCCTTTTACTTTAATGTGGTTTAGCCAGCTGTCTTGGACTCTTGTGGCAGTGTAGCAAATCTAGAAGCTGGGTTATTTGGACATGCAGCAAAAACACCTGGGGCATCCCTGGGCCCTGAGAGAGCCTGTCCTATGCTTCTAAGTACCTTTACTTGCTTTTAATATCCACTCTTTTCCTTCCTCCTTCTATATAGGTGAAGTGTCCCTTAGTCACGCTGCCAAGCTAGGGCACAGATTCGGGATTAACCACATAACAGGGCTGTGATGAGTCATTTGTCCTCTCCCGTGTTCCCTGCCACTGGGTTCAGAGATACAAAACTCAAATATGGGAACTGGGACACTGCTCCCTCCCTGTGAATTTATCTGCTTTTACATATCTCTTGTATATCTAAACAACTCCATTCATTCTGTTAGCTACCTGAGTAATGTTCAGGCATTTGAGAAAGCTTATAAAGCGTGTACACTTTGTGTTACAAAAAAAATGAGTAACTGTACAAATATCTTACTGGACTCACAACTTTTTATTTATTTATGGCTTTTCATAAAGAACACTGATACTTGCCAGAAGAAAAAAAAAAAGAAGGGCATCTTAGAAGGATGTGAGAAACTACTTGCTAACACCCCCCCCCCCCGAGCTCCCCCCCACTGAAAATGCTCCAACTGCTTTCCTAAACACCAAGCAACACCAGATGCCAGGGTGTCTAAAATAGCAACTACTGAGCTCAACTAGTTTAACTCTGCAGGCATGCTAGGGCAGGAGGCCATAGCATAAAGGTTTGTGCATGCACTGTGCATCTGATCTGGCCATGCACAGCGAGTCCGGTCTGTTGGGTTTGCTGTACACACAGGTCAGCTCCATTTCACTGGCTACCAGGGCAAGGAGATGCCTTATCCCACCACCTTTTCTTAGGCTGCGGACTGGCAGACACCAGCATGCACAAAACACTCAGCTTTCTCCCAGAAAAAGCTGGTAGGAACCAGACCCACCATTCCCAACTGTGGGGCGGTGAGAAGGGAGATGAGTTTTTCTTCCTTATCTGGCATAGCAAGACTGATACTAGAACAACACGAACAAGTTAGTGACCAGACTTCCCAAAAACACGTTCTAAAATTGGAGAAGGGAAACAAAAGACCTGAAAAAATTTCTGAAGACCTTGGTATCACATTCTGAAGCACAGACTTAAAGAAGGCGGACAGTGTTGTGTCTTACTAGTAGGTACAAGACTGAGAAGATTGAAAAGTCACATCAGAGGCTGATTAGTCCTTTGAAAGCAAAATGCAGAGGAGAAACATGTGGCTGCAATCCTGCATTAGAAATATCAGGGCTGCATTTTTAAAGGAAACATGGGTTTTAACATACTCCCAGAGACAGCTCCCAAAGGCAGCGAGTGGAGAGTGCACCATCTCTTGGTTTCTCCCCTCCAGCCAGGAAGGCACATGGACCTGTAAAGGCTCAACAGCCTGATGCTTCCCTTTTTGCCTTAAAGGCATGATTGCAGCCTTTCAGAGAATCCTCTTCCCAGAGCCCAGGTGAAGGTCAGAGAAACCTGTTCCAGCCTGGAGAAGGTGAGCAGGCTCTGCCTGTGCTCCAGCCTCTGCCTTTACACCCACCTGTGTGACCGTTGTTCCTCAGCTTGAACTTCTCACTGGCAGGCAGGCTGTAGCCAGAGAGCTGGATTGGCCTCAGCTGGGGGCTGAAGATGGTCTTGGCCACATCAATGTTGATGGGTGACTGCATAGTACCTCCACAGTCGGGGTAGTCCACATTCCAGTGGTCCCGGTCTGGTGTAAAGAGGAAGGGAGTGAGAGTCAGTGAGACCACTCAGGACAGCAAGCCTGCCAGAAAGGAGGTCTTTTGGGTGGTAGGCAAGGGGATGGGCACTGGCCAGGGAATGAGCTATGCATGTAAGGCTAGTTTCCATCGAGTTAGCTCGGGAGCAGCTCTGTGCCACCACGTGACTGCATGCAGCTGTATCAGGAAAGGTCTCAGAGCATGGTGAGCTGCCAGGAAAGTCTATTTTTGGGGTGTTTGGGAAGAGTGTGAGAAGATCATTTACAAGTGGACTTGGCAAAGCCAAGGGGCTGCTGCTCTGCAGCTCATCACATGCTTGCTGTCCTGCACAGCATGGCCTGTGGCAGGTATTGAACTACCACTTGACATGCTGCTACTCAGGCGAGGCCCCAGAGTGCTGCTGGGATCACATGAGCTCTCAGGCACAGGTCAGATGGGTTCCTGGCTGTTTGCTGCACCAGTACAGCCCTGCAGAGGCCTGCTTACATGGCTGGGGTGGCTACTTAAGCTGCCAACTCTCCCCAGTGCCATAGCTGGGGTGACCACAGCTGATCCCCCAGAAGCCTCTCTTTGCACTGGAGGAGGCTGCTTCCAGCACAACTTGGGTAAATGCAAAGCCCAGGTTGTCCCCAGCCCAGCCCCTCTCCCTTGTAAAGATGGAGCTGGGCATTAGCAGGTCCAAGCCAGCCCCTGGTTCTCAGTAGAGTGATGGTGCTGAGGCCTGGCCTACCTCTGCAGCAGGAAGGGGTGCAATTTGTGCTAGCACTGTCCATCGTGGGTGCTGTGAAGAAGCTCTCCAAACCATGATGGGAAGGCAGGGCTAGGCAGGATGGGAAAGGTGGATGACCGAGGTGAGGACTCAAGCTAATCCCTGGGCAGGTCAAAGTCCCAGCATGGGCTCCAAGTCCCAACTGGAGAGGCCAGACTATTTCCCTACTTGGCACACATCAGGGGAGCTCCTGTTCAGGGAAAAACCCTGCCCCAGGGGCATCCCCCAACACCCAGGGGGCTGGGGAAACCCTTGTGGGATCTGCTGCTTCCTGTTCAAATCAGAGCAAGCCCTGGCTCTTCAACCTGTCCATGCCCTGGTTCAGGTACTGCTGAAGTGTTGAGGTCAGGCAGGAGGGAAGGGCGAGTTGTGTAGTGCACACAGGAGTCCTGTAATCATTAACCATGGCTGGCTCAGGCCCACGGTCTGCCAGGTGGTAGGAAGAAAGCAGGAGTAACTGCTGGGTATTTACCGTCATAGCTCCAGTGATGGCGGTCAGTACCTTGGGAAAAAAAACACACAAAACAGAAAAAAACCCACATGAATGGAAGGGAAAGGTTGGCAGTAAACACACCTCTATCAGGCAGTGCTCCCAGCCCTGGCAGCAGGTCTCTGGGCTCCTACTGCCTTCAACCCCCCTCCCTGCCACCACTTCCCCACTCCTCTGAGGGGAGAATGCTCACAGAGGGCACTGCTTCCTTTGAGCAGAGCCAGTGCTCCTGATAGGTGTCAGCCAGAGGGAAGGAAAACCCCAGGGTTTGACACTTTGCTATCATCCCTATGATGGAAAAATGAGAGATACTGGCTTCCCCCATGGAGCAGCTGTACCAGCGCTCTTCCAGCTACTTCAGAGCAGCCAAAACCTCTCAATGTCCCAAGCCAAAGCACTTAAGGAGGGAGGTCTGCAGGTTCCCTGCTTGAGCTATGTAATCAAGAGCAGCCAGGGAAGCAGCTGTCCTGGTGTCACTCCTGTGATGCTGAAGTGCTGGAAGGGCTGTTGGAAAGAGTTTGAGCAGCAAGCTGCATTGCACTGCACAGATGCCCTCCTCCCAGCAGGAAAAGCCACCTTAGGACTTCACAAACCTTGTCTTCCTTGACAGCAACTGCACACTGCTATGGGGGCAGACAGCCACATGGAAACACACCAGACCAAACACAAACCTTCTGTCGCAGCAGCCCTCTGCCTCAACTTACCCAAACACCCAAATTCCCACACAGAGCTGCATGATGGTCCTACCATGCACAAACCCCTTCCCTAGGAAAAGCAGGGGAAGGATGGGGAAGCCCATGCCCATGTCACCCATGAGGCACACAGCAGCCATAGCAGGTCAGGCAGGATGTGCCCTGGTGTGTCCTGAGCCTCCCACAGCTGTGAGTGTCCCCAGTGTGCAGACCTGGAGGGAGCAAAGCCCTCTTGGGACAAGTCCTTCGGATATGACAGTCCTCACATGATCCTTCTCCTCCAGAGCTGCCAGCAAAGCCTAGGCTCCTGTCATGTCACTGGGACTGGGTTCAAGGTGCCTCAGAGCCTCTTCTCAGATGCTGCCAGCCAAACACCTTGGCTATCACCAGCCTTTCTGCATGCAACCAGCTCCAGGCAAAAAGGTGCAGGGCTTGGATTTGCCCCAAACAGAGAAGCACAGCCTATAAGGATTACACCCCTGCCCTAGGCCAGGATGACAGGGAACTCATGGGGTTCTCCTCCATGTCCTTATCAGCACACT
This sequence comes from Laterallus jamaicensis coturniculus, assembly GCA_022605575.1. NCBI lineage: Eukaryota > Metazoa > Chordata > Aves > Gruiformes > Rallidae > Laterallus > Laterallus jamaicensis. Next base: position 11,434,965 of record JAKCOX010000024.1, on the reverse strand, counting down.
TGTCATTGTGGGCAGGCTGCTGGCACATCCCAGCCCATGAGGACAGGAGCGGAAGGTACCAAGCTGGGACAGGCTCAGAGTGAAGGGGTGCACAGGCCCAACAGCAAGATGTAGCATCTACTTCACTTCGGTCAGCTTCCCAGGGTGCAAGGACGAGGAGCATTTAGCAGGTGCAGTTTGGCCCTGCTACTGTCTCTGTCCTTTGTCAGGGACAAACACCGGCCAGCCTGGCCAGGATGCAGGCAAGGCTCAGCAGGCCCTGCCTCCAGTCCCCGGCCCTGCTGCCGACAGCAGCTATTGACAGCCACGCACTATTAATAGGAGCAGATTCCAGCTCACGGGTGAGAAAGGAAGAGACACACTTTCCCAGGCCCAGATGTCCTATGCAAGGCCCCAAGCACAGCAGGATCCTTCCCTCCTCTCAGCAAGGATCTAGTCATGGACACTGCTTGGGGCCTTTGGTGCAGCTGCTGCCCTGGAGAGTGGGTGGCCACAGCAAAACCTGGCTGGGAAGAGCTGGAGGGTCCTTAAGGAGCACCAGGAGCTGCAGAGATGAGACCAGCACTCCGTGGTCCTTCCAGCATCTTCAGTGACTCATTTCTGCAGCACTTCTGATGCTCAGGAGCCACTTGCCCAGGGCACTCCCAAAGGCATGTGAAAACGGGGGCAGCAAGCAGAGGGCTGGGCAAGTCATGGCTGCCTGTGTCAGGCAGAAACACGTGTGCCCGGGGACAGGCTGCAGTGCCCTGTCCATTCCTGTTTGTGTGGCACTGCCCTGGGATGCAGCAAGCTGAGATTCATCATGCCCACCTTGCTCACACAAAGGTTGCCTGCTGCCCAGACACTGACTATGCACTAAAATCCAGAGTACATGATGCTTCTCTGGAAACACGCTGTGTCTTCCCCTACCATGTTCATACTTCCCTGCCCTGTCTATAATCTGCATGAGGTGTTCATGGCTCATACATGAGAAACATGTTTGCTGAACACACCAGTACTCAAAGGAAGGCTGCGGAAAGACTGCCTGTAAGGGCATGGAGTGATAGAACAAGGGACAATGGTTTTAAATCAGAGCGGGGCAAGTTTAGATTAGACATTAGGAAGTTCTCTGCTCTGAGGGTGGTGAGACACTGGAACAGGTTGCCCAGAGCACTGGTGGAGGCCCCATCCCTGGAGACATTCAAGGTCAGGCTTGATGAAGCTCTGAGCAACATGATCTGGTTAGAGGTGTCCCTGCTCACTGCAGGGGGTTGAACTACATGGCCTTTAAAGGTCCCTTCCCACCTAGTGCGGTCTGGGATTCTATGCTGTTTCCTATGTGGGATTCCCTTCCCACAGCACAAGTGTGCCTATGAGCATGGGGAGCCACCCTGAGGGGCACTGAATTTGGGGCAGTGATAACACCAGTAAGGCACAGCAGCCCAGGGTTGGCACACAGTGCCTTTGTTGCACATGCCTCAACCAGCACAGCCTGCCCTGGCACCCCGCTTTCTTCTCACCTCTGCCTTGACAGAAAGCAACTCAACAACTCAACATCATATTGTAGATTGAGCAATAACACCATGCTAGCACCTGCCCTGCTGTGTCAGCAGCATGTCACCTACCCCAGGCTCCCACATCCCCCCACACCTGTCTATTCCCAGTGCCAAGGGACCTCCAGACCCTCCTCCCAGCCTCCATCCAGCTCAGCTCAGCAGCTCTGAACACCTCAAAAGCTGCAGCTATACCTTGGAGTCAGACTGATCCATCCCAACAGAGACTTCCCTGGGGGTGCTTAGCACCTGAGCCAAGAGCCATGAGCACCTATCCATGTACTGAAGCCACCCAAGCTGTTTCCCCATCCCGTGGATCTGGGTGCAACTACAGCACATCCAGGCGACCCAGTTGGGGAGATACCTCACAAGCCCAGCATTGCAGGGTTGGGGCCCCTTGGCATGTGCACCAAGGGCTGCCAAAGACCATCGAGGTGAGCCTGGCACAGATGCAGGGTTAGGCTCTCAGCATCTGCCCTGTCCTTAGCATGGCTCAGAGGAGCCCTGCAGTTTTCCGGTCCCTTCCACGTGGTGGCATTCGCAATCTCACAGCACTTTGCCATGAACATTAACCCACTGCCCTGCCCAAACGTCAATTTGCATAATTTCATCCTGCCTCCCACGCTCCCCGTCGAAGCACGTCTTCTCTCTCCAAAAGCTGTGTGGTGCCAGGTCTCTTCTGCTGAACTGCTGCCACACACCACAACAGACACGGCTGCACCTCAGCAGTGGGTGCTGCACCTCTCTGCACTCCCTGCCTGACATCTGAGCACTCACAGCCCCAGCAGGGACTGCAAAGGGCTACTAAAATTGTGGGGGAGACAACCTTGCTGCTGCGATGAGCACATGGCAGGTAACGTGCACGAAGGAGGCACTTTGCTGGGGTCCCAGCAGGAAAACGTAGCAGGGCACCAAGCAGAGCTGCCTGCAGTTGCAGGCAAAAAAAGGCTCCATGTTACAGCCATGCAGAGCACCTCACGTCCAGCTGAACCCTAAATACCACCTCCTTTCCCCCAGCAGCTTGAAATCCAGCCCCATTTCCCCCTTTCACTTGCTCCCCCTTTCATGCTTTCCCCCCCTCCTGCTCACTCCCTCTCGGCCCTCCCATTTTGGGATACTGGCGGTGCCGCAAGCGCCAGCTCTCTTCCCTCCTTGACATCCAACACCATCCAACAACATTTTCCCGCTGAGTTCAGGCAGACGCTGCCATTACCAGCGTGCTGCTCGGCATGTCTTGCAGCCTGGGAGGAAGGGTAGGAAGCAGCTTTCGGCGGGGTGAGGAGCCAGCACAAACGCGGGCCACGGCTAATCAGGTGTAGGAGAAGGACCAATGCAGCAGGCTGCTCCCAGGAGATCCCCCCCGCAGGCACAGACCATGCACCCAAAAGACTTTGGATCGTTTGCACAGAGCAAGAGGCACCCCCCGGCAGAGCTAGGCAATGAGGAGGGAGTCCACAGGCTCTGCACAGTATGTCTGCCCCCCTCCACCCTCAACTTTTCACATCTGAGAGCGTACACAGACTGAAGCTGTTGCAGACAACACTGAAATGTGTGCCATTCACAGCATGGTTACTGCCTGGCAGTGAGATGGCCATGGGTGCTGCCTGGTCGTTTTTGAACTCCAACAGAAGTTTGATGGCTTATGTGTGGTGGGCAGGGCAGTGGCATCACTTCTAGCTTCGACATCCTGCTCTCTTATCAGCAGGGCACATGATGCCCTCTGCTCAGCCACAGGGAGCACTGGGATCCTGCCAGAGCCTCCTCTCCCCCAGGAGGACCCAGCCCTGTGAGATGAGGCTAGTTCACAGAGAATGCCACTTTGAAATGCCCCTGAGCAAGAAGCCCCTGACTGCAGATCAGCCAGACTGCGTGGGGGGACAAGTGGAGCTCATGGCCCACAGAAGAGGGAAAGTGGTGTGTTATTTCTGATTCTCAGCGAGCAAGGCGGTAGCAGGACATGCAGAGATGGACAGAGCACAGGTCCCAAAACAGGGAACAGACGCAGCAGTTAGGTGCCAGTCTACAAAACACATCCAAGCATCACGTCCCTCAAAAGAATAACCTGCTCACAGTACCCAGGCTGTGCCGCAGTGCTCATGCTGCCCTCAGCCAGCTCCCCAGGCCAGTCCGTGGCAAGCATGGCACGGGCACAGACCCTGGGCAGTGGGAGCACAACCTGAGCACCCTTCTGCCAAGCCCCATGAGGAGCCTCTGTATGAGAGGGCTGTGCCATTCCAGCCCTATCTCTGCCAGCGGAGCCCTGGTTTCTCCATCCGGACACACACCCCTTGCAGTACCCATGTCCCTTCAGCCCAGGACACCAGCCTATGCACTACCCATGGGGGCACCGATGCCTCCCAAGCCCAGCTGCATTAAAGCCCCTTTGTATTTATAAACTCTGACCCACTGCAAGCCTTCAGGATCAGCCTTTAATCTGCCACTGGTAGCACAGGTCACTGCAGGGATTGTTCTTTGTGCTCCTGGGGGAGTACTGCTCGGGCCAGCTCACCCAAGAGGGACAAGGTTTTGGGTGAAGACATAGGGCAGGCTTTACTATAGGGCATATCCCTGCTCCCAGTGAAACCAACTGCCCCAGCAGCTGCCAGAGAGAAACTATCACAGCATGCTGCAGAGAAAGGGCCATCCCAGCAGAAGGTATAAAAATGGGGAAATCCCAGGGGACAGATCAGTGCTTGGAGCTGGAGAACAAGGAGAGTAAGGGATATGAGAAATGGGCTCAGCTGGAGGAAAAGGGCATGAGGAATGATCAAGAAGAGAACATGGAGAGCAGGACAGGTCTTAACAGGAGGGAGAGAAGAAACAGGCTGCAGTGAGAAAGGGAGTTACTGTTTCCTAAAGACACTTGTAACACAACACTCAGGTCTCAGGGCAAGGCAGAGGCTCCTCAGAGCGCAAGCCTTTGGCTTGTGCTGAATGCCCAGGCCAGGGGGCCACGAGGTCTACTGCAGGCATGAGTCTCAGGAAGAGGGAACCAGCATATCACCAGGCAGCGGTGTAGAGACACGCAGCTTCTAGGACCTGGCAGGTGCCTTGGTGGGTCCCAGCTGAAACCCACTCCCTCACAGGGCTCCAGCCAGACTTTCTCTAACACCAGTACAGCTTGGGCCAGACTGCCTGTTCCTTGTTACCTCTCATCCCTCACCTCTTTTCCTATCTCTATCCTGGTCTCCCCACTGACCCATCCCAAACCCCAATCTGTGCCCAGACGCTTGCTGCCAGCACACCCCATCGGTATGCTGAATGCCTGACACCCTCCCACCCTGTGGCCTGGGTTACTTCATCTCTGTGGCAAGGACCATCTGCATCCCCATCTCCGTCCAGTGCTCAGCCCAGCAAGAGCAGCTCTCGTAAGAAATGTGATTCACTGCAATAACAAAAGCAGCTCCTGGCACCAAACAATTGCCAGTCCGTACCACAGGGCAGCCATCCCGGCACAGGTCAGGCAACTCCTTACTGGAGGCAAAACCAAGGACACACTATGAGGCTAAACCCAGGAAACAAACCCGCAGGCAAAGCTGGGACACAGAGTGTAGCCAACGACAGGAATGTCCCGGTGCCGTGCTCAGCCCCAAGCGAACAAATGCATGGCACTGCCCCAAAATCCCTGCTGAGCACTGGCAGGGCCACAGTCTTCAGTCAGAAAAGGGACCAAGACCAAAGACCCAGGACTTTTTCCCCAAAACAGTAACCCTGAAATATGAAAGCCCCCCAGTTGCCAGCAGGATGGCTCTTGAGGTAGCTGGGCACGAAAGACCATCCAGCCCTGAGCTTCAGCAAGTTGCCCGTTGCCAGCTCTGGGGCAGACCCCCACCAAATCTGCAGCGGAGCCAGACCCCATCCACACTGGGCTGTGGGGGTACGACATGGATGCAGGGCCAGGCACGCAGACTCCATCAGGGAGAGACCACGCTGCAGGACAAAGGGGATCAGCTGCCGCCCCAACATGCTGGGGTCTGGGGGCTGGACCCTCCAGGTGGTCCCAGCAAGCCACTGCTCGCTGCACCCCCGATCAGCTGTGAGGCCCCGATCGGGTAGGAGAGGGGCTTAGTGAGGAAAACGGGCTGCATGCAAGGCGGAGGCTGCCGGCATTTGGGCAGGGGTCGGGCTGCACAGGAGTTGGCGGGAGCAGGGACAAAGGCAGGGACGTGCTGGGGGGGGGGGGGGCAGCTCCCTCAGCTGGACGAGCTCGGGGTACCAGAGCTTTGCAGAGGGACTCCACACTAGGGGCCCAAGTGTGCCCTAACAGGGGGGCAGCAGGACACACAGCAGCTCCCCCCCAAAGCAAGCAAGGGGAGAGCTCCCCAGCATTGAGGGCACCCCTCCCCCCCAAAGCATTAGGCATCCCAAATCCAGCACCCCACGCGTTGGAGAGCCCCATGCAACAAGGATCCCAAACGCACCCGGGAGAACCCCGTGCATCAGGGCACCCCAAGCATCAGGTACCCCAAACTCAGTATTGGGGTCCGTTCCTCAGGGTGCCCCGGCACCCCAAACCCAGCACCCGGGTGCTTCATGCATCAGCGTGCCCCGTGCACAGGGCACCCCAAATCCGGCAGCGGGCTACCCCGCGCATCAGGGAACCCCCGCTCACCTTTCTCCCGGGAGTGCGGGGGCTCTTCGCCGCCGTGCTCTTGGCCGTGCTCACTGCTGGCACCGGCGTGCCCCAGGGCGGCCAGGATCAGGAGGGAGACCCGCAGCGCGGCGCGGATCATCTCCGGCAAGTGTGCGGGTGCGGGACGGCCGGCGGCGGCTCCGTGCCTGCCTGAGCGCCCGGCCGCGCGTACGTGAGAGCGGGCGGGAAGGAGGCGGTGGCTCTGACTCAACGCCGCCGTTACCTTTTATAGAGGCTGGAGGCAAAGTCTGCCGCCGCCCGGCCCGGCCCGGCCCGGCCAGGTGAGCCGCCCGACGCGGGACTCGAACCTGTGACAATACCGGGGGCTGTCCCTTCCCCAACTCAACCCCCCCTAGGAACGTGCCTGGAGTCCCTCAGCGGTGGGGGGAGGCCCATCGGCTCCTCGGCCCCATCAACCATGGGTGCCCCCTCTCCTCAGGGATGGGTTAGGGACCCCCCAATGCTGGGTTCCCCCTCTCCCCAGGGATGGATTAGGGACCCTCCGAATCCAAACAAACCAGTGGGGTACCTGGAGCTCTGCCAGTGCTGTGTGCCCCCTCTCCTCAGGGATGGGTGAGGGGACCCCCAGTGGAGGATTCCCCCTCACGTCAGGGATGGGTGAGGGACCCCTCAGTGCTGGGTCTCCCCTCTCCTCAGGGATGAGTGAGGGACCCCCCAGTGCTGGGTGTCCCCTTTCATCAGGGATGGGTGAGGGACCCCTTGGCACTGGGTCTCCCCTCTCCTCAAGGATGAGTGAGGGATCCCCTAGTACTGGGTGTCCCCTTTCCTCATGGATGAGTGAGGGACCTCCCAGTGCTGGGTGCCCCCTCTCCTCAGCAGTCGGTGAGGGACCCATCAGCAATGGGTGTCTCCTCAGTGAGGGGTGAAGGACCCCTTAGTGGCTGGTGTCCCCTCTCATCAGCAATTGTCAAGGTACCCTTCAGTAATGGGTGTCCTCTGCCACAGTGACAGGCGAGGGACCCCTCAGCATTTGGTGTTCTCTCTTCTTATCCACGTACAGTGAACAAAAGCATTTCTTTCTATTGAAGCTATAGGCTGATACAGCCCAACTCCGGGTGGAAGCTTTGCCTTCCTGCTGCTCCTCAGAGGTGATGGGAAGCATGTGGGTGCAGCTCAGTGTACCTGGTTCCCAAAAGGCTTTGAACAAGCTCCTGCACCCAACATCCTTTGTCCATCTCGTGCCGTAAGGTGCCAGTCTCCAGGCAGATGAGCAACAACAGAAGGCAGGGTGGGAGGTCAGTTTTCAAGGGGGAGGGAGGTACCTCGTGTTTTTCAGTGCTTGTGCTCTTCAGTGTCTTCATACACCGAAAACACACGTGAGCAGTGGCAGGTCAGAATCAGCAGCAACACGAACTGGGGACACCGAGGGACTGGAGCTGCCTTGAAGAGTTCAGGGGGGTGACAGTGGTGCTGAGTGTCCCAGCAAACCAGCAGCAGATTGCGGTCAGTGCTGGCAGAGGCAAAGTGACGTGCAGGTGGTGTAATCAAGGATGCACAGCACGAGGGTGGACTTAAATTAGCTAATGCAACTCGCAGAAGAGATCAGAGTCACGGTGATGTCAGCTCACCGCCTGCCAAGAAAAAAAGTGAAGTAAACATCAGAGATTATCAAGAAAGAAACAAAGAGCAAACAAGAAAACTTGGTCTTGCTGTTGTATAAACCTTAGTTGAAACCTCCTCTCAGTTGTTGCCCAGGGTTTTGTTTCTCCCATCACAAAGGGGTCAGAGTCAGAAACACCGGGCACAGGGGCCCAGGGCTGTTTGGGGCCAGGGGTGGTTTCCCAGCGAGGAAGGAGTGAAGCAGGCATGCCTGCCCATCCTGGTGAAGGGAAGGCTGTGCCTGAGGCATCCTGTCCTGTATGGGACTGGGGAGTAGGGAAGGAGCACTTGCTCTCTCAGGATAGCGGATTTACCGCACGATCAACTGAAATCATTGAGCAGGAAGTTTGAGTCCAACCAGCAAAGTATTTTTTCCTGTGGTGTAGAAGAGAACAGGGGAACTCCTTTCCCCAAACATGCAATCTGTGCACACACAAGAAGATGTTGGACAACTTAATGGACTCTTGCTCCACAGCACTGCAAGAGTCCCAAGTCTGTGCCGTGCCCCATGAGCCCCACGCCTCTGCTAAACCAGTTTGCCCAGCTGTTTCCCAGCCCAAATCGTTGGTCACCCCAGCACCTTCCTTTATGAATGATATCAACATAGCCCACGTGAAAACATCTGCACCCAGAGATGTGCCATCATCACTGCAAGAGGGCTTGAGACCTGTCAGGTGGCACAGAAGATCTTGCCAGGGCTGGACTCTGTGCCGAGCAGAAGGAACATGTCCCAAAAAACTGGCAGCTGGGAACACAAGCTACTGACCCTTGGCAATCTGGCACCAGGGGCTCCTGCCCCCCACTGTGCCAGAGACATTCCCTCACACCTGGCCTCTCCGGAGAGCCCTGTCTCCAGCACTGATCTGCAGGTAGGATCCTGATTCACCTTGTTCCTTCCAACACCAGATAAACATCAGATAAGAAGACATTCATTTATCAAGGCTCAAGGAAGCAGAACTGTGTGGGGGGAAACAAACCATAAAACACAATTCCGGTGCTCCTTCTTTCTCTTTTTCCTGTGGTTTATCTTATTAGTGGTCTTTATCCTGAATGAAGAAGGCTGGTTATGGTGGAGGAAGGACAGGATCAATCCATCCCTTTTTCAGGACAAGCCCCACATGATTCCCACCTCACCCCTGGGTCTGTCCCTTCAGTTTGCTTTCCTGGGGAGGTTACCCTATGTTCCCTGCTTTGACTCTACACAAGTGGAGTGATTGTGGAGGCATCCACAATTGTGGGGTGCTGGACTCAATGATCTGGGGATTGGACTCGATGATCTCTTGAGGTCCCTTCCAACCCTTATAATCCTGTGATTCTGTGATCATCTCTGCTGCCCAGTCTTTTTTAGGGTTCACTGTCCTCCCTCTTCACTGTTCTGTGAGGCTGAGTGTGTCATACCACAGAAGACCCTTCCCACCCATGATCTGCAATACTTCATCAGCTTTTTTGTAGGAATGATATGTGGTGGCTGGGGATCCTGTTAGAATGAGAAGTGACTCCATCACCAGGCCGCTTTGACTGGATGTACCTTCTGGAATGCTGGGGGTTGTGGATCACAGCCCTGTCCCATGAGGCCAAGTGGAAGAGCACAGCATTTGTCCTCCTGTACAAGGTGCACACCAATGTAGTAACCCCACCAGAAGACGTCCCCATGGCTTCTCTGGTAGACTTCAGTCAGGGGAGATCTGGTTGGTTGGAGTCAGGCCTTTGCAAGCAGTCCAGCCCTATGCCCTTCTTTGCTATGAGGCCTCTTGAAATGCACAGCACCAAACCTCTGCTCAGCTCAGCACCGATCCAGTCTGAAGCACAAAGCACCCACACACCAGGGAGCTCCTCCTGCCTTCAGCAGCACAAGCTGCTCTGGGCTGAGCTAGTATAGATGTACTTCTGGAAACTTTGGCTGGTCCTGTTTTAGCTCCAGCGCTTTGGGGAGGGATGATCTCTAAATGCTTGTAAAAGGACTTATTCTCAGGAAAAAGACATAATTCCCAGGAAAATTAACTCATGCTAAGGAAAGGCGCCGATGTCTAGAAGAATTCTGTGATTCTGGCCCTGGTTCAAATGTGTACCAGTAATCCTCTCCCACAAGATATAGTAATGAATTCCTGAGCTCTTTTGCAGGCTTACTCTTGCTTACTTCCAATGGAACGCCAGCAGGGCCTGGTTCGTCAGTGCTGTCGCTGTGCCTGTTCGTGATTTAGTTCCCTGGATGGCTTCCCAGCTGAACCAGACTGATCTATGCCACTCACTGAGGTGGATCTCAGGCGCTGGCACCTGCAGTTTGTATTTCGTTGATGAGATTTGATTAGAATTGCGCAAACAATAATCTTTCCCCCAAGGTTATATTAGACTCTGCAGTTGCAAAAGCTGCATAAAGTATCTCCTACCAACTGGTTTTGGTTTTGCCTCCACAGCTGTATGCTCCTCGGGCTGGGAACAGTCGGCCACCCAAGCTACCTGCCACCTCTGTGCATAGCTTATCTCCAGCGAATAACCAGCTTGCAGTCCCTGAGGGTGGGATGGCGAGGAGTATTTTGAGGTGAGAGCATTAACCAGCTTGTTGCTGCCTCTTGTTTTTCCAAGATAATAGCTCCTAATTTCAGAGTCACCCCAGTAGCTGTGTTATGGGACTCTAGACCCAGCCTGGCCAGATCCTGGTCTGCTCTTCTCCGTAACCCAACTGTCGGAAGCCGGAGGAGCCAGTTGGCCTGGGAGCTCCTGCACCACATCCATCCCTGTGGTGTGGCAGTTGCTTTGGAGCTATGAATTCTAGCAGCTCTAGTAGGGATAGTTTTAAAATGTACATTTCTGTGTTTCTATATGCAATTACAATGTAGAATATTTACACATCCACTGGTACTGACTGGTAAAAAAGTAAAAAAAAAGAGGAAAGAAATCTTAAGTAATGAGAAACTGAATTTAACAGATTTGCTTTCAAATCTGAGTTTAAAAATATAAAAAAATCTGGAAGCTAAAAAATCTGTCTTCAGGGAAGATCTACAAAGGAGCCTCTGGATCTCCATGTTGGTCTGTTCCAGGTAGGCAAGCAACCTCCCCAGCAGCTGCTGGCAGAAAACAGCTATCGTGTTGTCCCAGCAGGATAAAAATGTGGAGACTCAGAGCTGGCAACCACTTGCAAGAGCACTGAGCTGCACCACAGTCTCTCTCAAGCCGTGAATAAGTCAATCTTTTTAATTACAGCAAACAGAACAAGACTTTACGTATAGCTGTGTGCAAATCAGGGCCGACAGCACTTGCCTGGGCACTGGGTCTGATCCCATTTTGTTAGAGAGATGACTACATGTCCTCCCTCACGAAAGCAGTGGTCCTCCTCCTGCCCTTGGGCTTCCTTGGGCTTAGTATAAAACCTCAGTGTTTATGCATCTTCTTTGATTTTTCCATTAAGCTGTGTTTGTTAGTCCCTATGTGAAGGCTGCCCTTTTGGTAGCATTTATTCCCTGATATATTTATAGGCAGCAACTCTATCCCGTCTCAAACTGAGTTTTGAAAGGTTAGGCAGAACTCTGAAAGAGCTCAGCTTATCAGAAAACAAGTGCCCCTTCTTCTCCCAATTGTGTTAACCCTCTGCACCTCTTCAAGTTTTAATGTATCTTTTCTGAATGTACACGTGCTAAATTATACACTTAACCTGTATGGAAAATAGTTCTGCTGCATGGGAAACTGCACATAGCAAGCACAGGGTCAGGCGGCTTTCCCTGTCTTTTTCCTTTTCCTGGGCTGCTTTATACCAGGAGTTCTCATTAGCAGCTCATCAGCACTCAGGAATTGGGTTTGTGCTGCTGCAAAGAGTCTTCACAGCCCTGCTGCAATAGTTTGATCTTTCAACTGCAAGGCAGTGTTTCCCAGCTTCATGTCAGTGGCTCATTCTTGTGCTTCATGAAGGTCCCTCATAACATTATTTATGAAAGTGGGTCCTAAAACCCACTTCAGTGAGCTTCAGTAATACCTTCTTTAATACCCAGTGCCTCTTTTCTTGAGGTGAACTGCTGTTTTCACTGTTTTACTGAACGTTTACCTTTTGGTTCTTATTCTCTTCACTTTGATTAACACTTAATGCCTGAATTTACATGAAATAACTTACTGAAATCCTGGTAAAGTAACTCAGAACACTCGTTGTCCAGAGAGACACTAAATTAGTTTGGTAGAAAAACACTGCAGTAAATATTTATTCCATCTTATTCTTCCTGCTTATTCTATAACTTCCCTTCTAAAAGAACCTCAGATCCCTTTTCTCCCCTGGAAGCGAGGTGCATTCATTATTCCCTCATGTGGCACCAACTCCAGATGGACATCAGACCTGCAAGCTGATTGTTGCTTCTTTCAGCTCTCAATGTAGGAACTCCAAGCTGTTTGAACACCTTAATTTCTGAGCTTTATTCTGGAATGGGTGGCCTGTCCTTATACTTGCTTTTTGTGGGGTCCTCTTCTTGTGTTCGTGTGTCTGGCAACATGGAGGCAGATGCTTGTTCAGTTGTGGAGCCACACTTAACATTTCATTTTTAATCTTAACCTAGGGGCCACCTCCCCACTGTTGCTCCCCCCACCCCCCAGCTAAAACCCCTTTTGTGGAGTATCAGAATTTCTCTGCACTCAACTGGAAAGAGTTCTCAAGTTTTCCATGTGCATCTTCACCTCCAAGCCACAGCATCCTTTCCTCATCCACTGCTTTTACTATTGCTAGCAGGTTCTTTGTTCCATTCTCAGTATGACTGTAGTTATGCAACTATTGAGGACTGGAGTCACCTCCTAAAATATTTACACATCGTTCAGGATGCAGGTTGCAGACAGCTTTTGCACTGAGCAAACAACAAATTCTGTGCCACTCTATTCCGTGCCAAGTCCTCACGTTTCTCTTCCAGCTGAATTCCTTAGCTAGTTTCTGTAAGTTATTTCTCTAATTGCTGTCCTTTAAATAAACAAACATGACCGTAAACATTTTTAACCTTCTAATTTATGTAATTAAAATTTTATCACTGAATATTTTCTGTAAACAGCTGTACACAGTAATTTCCCTGTATCTAAGAAACACAGTTAATGATCACCAATTCGTGCTAGTTTCCTGGTTGTTTAAATTGAGCAAGCAGTGGCTGCTGCAAGTGGCTTCTCTTAAAATTCTGAATTGAGCTCTAGTCACAGGAAACTAGCAAGGTACTCCCCCATCTGCTCCTGTTAGGGAAAGGGAAACGACATCTCAATGAATAAGAAATGAGCAGACGTGAGGATCTTGTTTGTAATTTACAGAAAGTTGTGAAATGTTTCCTGGTAAATATTTCCACAGAACTGTGAAGTCTAAACCCCTAGAAACAAAACAGAGAAAATATCTGGCTAGAGCTGCTCAAGACTGATCACTGGCATCAGGGGTGACTGTGTGATGACTGTTTCTTTCTTAAGGGCTTCTCCAAAAAGGGAAATGGACTAACAAAGCCAATGGTGGAGCGGTAAGACCACAAGCCAGATATCTAAAGGAAGGGGAATTCATGGGGCAGCAAGTTAAAAATAACCACTCTGAATTCCTTTGACAGCGTCTTACTGACCTAAAGCAGTTAAAACAAAATAGAAGGTACCTAGGAACAGGGAGGGTGAGGGTGGGGGTGTAGGATATCCCTGAGGCAGAACAAGCAGAGGAATTTCAGTTACAGACTTAGATGTGTGTAAAGACTCGCTCTGCCTGGCTATGCATCACCTTACCTAGTCACCCCTGTTTCTGCCACCAGTCGCTTGTGTGTGATTCAGTCTGCTGAGATACACATGGTCTGAAAAGAGACCTTCAGACAATGGAGCTCCAAAAACTTTGGGGGGCTTAGGAATCTTCTCCAATGGATGCTGAGATGACATGCTTTGTGTCTGTTGTTCATCAGCCTGACTGTAACCCTGTGCTGCTGGTTCTCCCTCTGCTGTGCTGTTAGTCCAGGGTTCTGAACAGTCCTTGCGTGTTCTCCTATATCCTACTTAAAGAACCTCTCAACAGCCACCTTGGTGAACTGACCAAAGAAAGCCCTTTACATTTCTCTCTAGAGCATGTTTTCCCAGTCCTACAGCAGTCTGTTGTTCCAGAACACGACCCTTTACAACAGACAGAGCCTCATCAAAACTGCTTATGGAGGAAGAATACCTTCCCTGTTCCCACTTACTGATCCAAAATCCTGGACTGGAAAACCAATAGCTCCTCCCGGCACAGCATACTGGTAGGAATTAATATCATTCTGCTTGTAGGGCCATTTTCCAGCACTCCTTCATTTCCTAAGCATGCCCTTCCCCTTGCCTGCATCCTTGGCTTTCCCCAGCCATGCTTTCACAGAGATCCAGGACGAGCAGGCCTCATGGTTAATCCTCCCTTTGCTGGCTTTTGAGCACAGCTGGGATTTTCCCAGAGGGTCCTTGTATTGACCTCCAAAACAGAGATTACCCCCACCTAAGCCGGCCTCCGAGGAAGTCCTGATAGTCAACCTGGCAGGGAGCTTCACAAGGGGAGAGAACTTTTAGGCTGTCAAACACCTCCAGATGCTGACTGCCAGAGCTCAGGTGTCCTGAGGATCTCTGGTGCTGCCTGTGTGGAAGCCAGCAAACATAAGAAGCTTCCTCAACACGTAGCAGGGCTGGGTACCGTGGGGTTGAGGGAGATCCGGTACACTCTTTCATCTCTGTTCTTAATCATCATCCTCTTCAGAAATGAGCTGGCAAAACAGGCTGAAGAAAAGGAAGTTGGATTCACAAATGACGCTTGCAGGGTTGTGACAGAGGAGAGCCAAGAGCGCAGTCAGAAAGCTGCACAGAAATCATGAGGCCTTCTGCCAAACAGGCTTCCCCGCGGCAGCGTGCTGTGCGGCCCAGCACAGCTGAGCCCACGGTGCTCAGCTCCATCCTGCCAGCAGCCATCCTCCCTGGCACACATGGCCCCAGGACACAGGCTGCATCTTTCACACTGGTCAGATGCGGGGAGATGTGGCACGCAGACCAAAGAACTTTTACTTATGGCCACCGGTGTTAACTGCCCGGCTCAGGCTTATAACTAATGAGCAGGTCTCAAGTCCAGCCAGCACATGCTAACCTTGATCTTTTGCAGGCTGTGCCCCGGGCCAGGCCCTCCTGCATGCAGTGGCAAGCAGCAGGCAGGGAGGGATCTCAGAAGGGATCTGCAGCCAGAGCTCCCACTGGTAAGACTGGCTGCAACGCGATGGTTACTGGGTGAAGCCCACACCCATGACTGCTGCACAATAGTGCAAACATAAAAGAGCTATAGATCAAACAAGCCAAATGGCTCTGCCCAGCAGAGCTGCTGGGGCACAGCATGTCCCCCTTCACAATGGGATGGAACTTCATTCATCTTGCCAGATTCAGGGGTGAAGAGAAGGGGGGGGGAGGTAAGCCAGCTCATCATAACCACAGAGCATTGCTTTCTCCTGTGCAGCCCCAGCGTGGGCACCATGGGTCTGCCCTGCACGACATGCGTGGCCGGTGGCCATGCACACATCAGCTGGAAATAAAATTACCCTGGAGAAGGGCTGGGAAGGTGCTCTTGAAGCAGCCCTGGGGCCAGCGTTGCCTAATAAACAAGCTCTGTAACGCTGCTGGGTGACAGAGGCAGCTGCGAGGGGTCTGTCCCCACAGAAACTGTTTTTTTAGAACACAGGCAGCAATATGGTCTCTTGGGCTGAAAGGACCAGTGCCTTGCTTTGCAATCACTGTACCCTTGCTCACTTCCTCTTTAGACCATTTGAGGCTTTGTAAACCCCAGGCCAGACCTGGCCGAGTCCTGTGGCAGTCTGACACCAGCATGGAAAGATCCCAGATGATTCTACCTTCTTGTTGGTTTCTGCCCGCTGCTAACTTCTGGCACAAGGCTGTGCATCACCTCTTGCCCACAGTGATGCAGCTCTTTAGGTGACAGAAGAGCCCAGAAACTTTGGACCAGAGGGGTATGCACAAACCCCCTCTCTCCTTCCCCCTGCCCCCAGCCTGAAGGCTGCAGCTGATGTCTACTGGGAGCAGAGCAGGCAGCCCAGCACCTCTAGGGTGAAGCTCCCAGGGAGCGGGTAGGACTGCACAGCCAGACCGTGTCTGCATCAGTTGCGTGACATTGGGCCACTGTTTTAATTTAAAATGGATTAGGCTTTGTTTTCTTTTCAGCACAATAGCATTGCACGCATTGTTGGGCGATAAAACCCACAGATAACTGTGCCAGCGGGGTGTCGGGGTGGACGTGATCAGCAGCACAGTATGAGCTGAGATGGAGAAGAGTGTGGGGGGGAAGCCTATAGAAATGTGCTGCTGCTAGCAAAGACAGTAGCTCCTGGGGTCCCATTCACAGCTTCTGATTATCTCCTTCCTGCAAGGGGGCAGAGGACTCAAAATCTGGCTAGCAGCTGGACCTGGACATGGGGTGCAAGATGGGATGCATGTGAGGCACCTATGCCTTGTGCCACTCCCACTCAAAGCCACGCGACAGTGATGGCATCGATGAGTCCTGTGAGGCTGTTGAGAAGAGGAGGTGAGGGTGTCTCAATTTCCTACAGCATCTATTAGTAAATTGCTGGTTTCCCCAAGCTGGTTCTGCCCCTCCCTGCCTGCCTTCCTCACTATCTGCCTGGGCTTAAGCTCTGTGCATAGTGCTGGCATACAAGGGAAGCACGGCCTGACCAAGGTGCTCTGGCAAAATCATTCTGTTTCCCAGGTTTCTTGGCAGGACCCTGGTATCACATGCACCAGGTTCCTTCACTACCCTAATCCCTGCCTTTTGGTTGGCAGCAGCACAAGGCAGAAGGGATGTTGCTCTGCAGCACTGACCTTGAGCTGCAGGAAACACTCCCTGCGCACGAGGGCTTTGGGCGTCCCAGGGCCTCACAGTTCAGTCTGGGCATACTTACCTATACCCCACTGCTCTGCTAGAGACCAGACAGTACATTTCTGCCTCCTGCAGAATCAGAGGACTCCCTAACAAATCCTCCTATGGCCTCAAAGCTCACCACACCAGCATTGTCACCAAGCGGGCCCTTGCAGGTCTCTGACCCAGTTGTGCCTGGATCTCCTCTTCAGTCACGTTGACTCCCATGATGTGATGCCTGAGGAAGCTGATGCTGCCAGCAAAATGCAGTAAGAGCGCTCCCACAATGCTTATAGAGCAGCTGGGGACCTGACCCCATCCAGCTCGCTGCACAGCATTTCCCCAGCACTTTCCTACCTGAAACCCTTCATAATCTCCCATAGACCTTTTTTTACAGCATCAGTTTTGCTGCTGACGTGCTCCACAGCAGGCACCCCTTGCTTCTAATACTAACAGAAGGCACCGGTGCACCTCATCAGGGGCAGCAAGAGAAACCCCCAGACCCATACGACACCAGTGTCCAGCTGCCCCAATGTGCCAGGCAAATGGGAAAGCCCAAAACAACAGGACTGCCAGTCTGCTCAGGTGCTGCAGCAATGTGTGCCCAGAAGAGAGAGGTGACACATGGCATCAGCAGGCAGAGGCAGGTGGCAGGAATATGGCTGCCCAGAGGAGCAGAAGTAGGGCAGATTCTCTGCCCAGTACAGGCAGGAGCAACCAGTTCCCACTGCTGCTCAATTACTGCCATCAGAGCTCAGAGCCCCCAGGAGACTGCCCCTGCATGGGGAGGTGGCCCAGGACACTTGGTATTGGATGCTCCAGCATTGTACCTGCAAATGGGCAGTCTGAGAAGGCAGAATAATGAATTGGCACAAGCCAAAGCTGCACCCTGGGTCCACCTGAGTCCTGGGAGGAAGCCTTACTCGATGTTGTGAGGACTGCATGAAAGCCTTCCCTTGGGCCATCTGACAGGTCTGGCCAAGTGATCCTGTGGTCTCTTGTGGGCTTAATGCACTGTGAATTGACAAGTCCTTTCCTGATGGTAGTTTAAATAGACCTTTTTACGCAGAGACTCTTCCCTACCAGGTATAATTACAGCAGGAATGCTGAGAGTACAGTTTTAGTTTCATCAGATGCTGGTAATTCCCTCCTCCCACAGTCTTCCAGCATTTTATTTATCTGACACATCAAATCCCATTTTCTTAGAGGGGAAAAGACTTAGCAAAACATTTAGCAATAACAAATTAAGTGTCATTAAGTCAGGCAATCACAGAGCTGAGACTTAGTGCCCTAATTTATCTAGGTCTTCCTGCAGTATCTAGCTGTTGTTGCTGATGGACATTATATGTGTGCAACACGTGAAAGCAACAGAGACCCTTTGCATTTGATCTGGACTGATGTTGCCTCTTCCAAGAAGCTCCAAACATTTCAGCTCCATACAGGATAGCAGAGCTAAGACTCTGCCAAGCCAGAGCTCATGCTACAAATTCAAATCTAAAGATGGTCCTCAGCTGCCAAAGAAAAAAATCCTGCAAAGAGCAGATTCTTCTGTCCTACTCAAGCCCAACTGGATCAATGCCCTCCGTTGGCAGCAGCCCCTACAGCAAGGGATTCAGTTTACACAAATGGGACAAATGAAGATCCACAGGGCTGTTTTGGACTGGGAAGAGGCAGGGAGGGACTTCCTGAGGTGCTAATTGCTCTTGCACCCAGTGTAACAAAGCAGTATGAATGCAGAGGGATGCTAAAATTGCATAAAAATGTTACTTACTGCAACCTAGAAAGAACACAGCGCCACATTAATATTTTACACACATACATCCTTGTGCATATGCGTGGGAAGGAGTAGGAAGGTCTGTAAAATGCATCAGCCTGAGTTCGGCCTGTACAGGCAGAACATGCCTGGTGTTACCGTAAAGTCATCTGCTGAGAAACTGCGGCCATTTATGATTGAACTGCAGCCCATATCCTCTATGGGGGACTGGGGGGGACAAAAAAATCTGTCAGTGAGAAAAACTGAAGCTGGCAAACCCCAGGAATACAGCAAGGAAACCCCATCCCAGTGCCAGGACTGCCAGGTCGGCAGCACAGTCTCTGTGGCGTCGCTCTCCCTGCTCGGCTGCCCGGCTAATGCCAGGGGACAGCTGTGGGGCCCACTGGGCCCTCAGCCCAGTGGAGGCCCAGCCCAGGCCCCTCCAAGCAGGAGGGTGTAACAGGATCAAAAGAGCAGTAACAAGCTCTGGGAACTTGTCAGACAAATGTGTTTCTAGCTGAATCCCGAATGAACTGCTGAAGGAGAGCATTAGTGCTGTCACATGGAGCACATGATTTTGGAATTCATTAAGCCTTTGATGCAGGGTTAGCACCGTGGTCTCCTGCCCCAGCCGTTAGCCATCTGGCTGAAAAGCAGCCAAGTTTCTTTCACCCCAGGGACCGGAGGGAAGGCCTGTGTTTGGAGCAGGTTGCAGAGGCAATGGAGCTAGAGGATGCATGCACCAGGCAAGCTGTTTGTCTTGAGAGAAGCTGTTTGTCTTGAGAGAAGATGGCACGTCTTCTCTGTCGCCCTCAGCACAAATGTGCCACCGCCCATGTCCCTGTGAGGTTTCTTCAGAGAAATGAGATGCTTCCAGAGAAACTTCCTTCCTTCTTTATCTCAGATAGGCTACAGAGGAATGAAAAATTTAGCTATGGAAAAGTGAAACTAGAGCTGCAAGTCCTACTTTTAGTTACCCAGAACAAGAACAGAAACACTTTGATTTGGATGAAATCAGAACAGAACTGCAATTGAAAGCTAAAGGCAAAAGCTACTGAAATGTTGTTGGCTGTTGACAGGGCACATGTTTTGCAGCGCTATCTTAAATACAAAGTCCCCTCCAAAACTCCAGCTCTCCCTTGTTTGAGGACAGTTTGTAGATTAACCATGCTGTGGATGTGAAGACACAAAACCAGCTCAATCCATAGCCAAGGCACAGTAAACACCTTTATAGCTTGCTTTCCAGGCTAGAAAAAGCTCACCACAAACTTTTTCACCAGAGCTGAAACAAGTATCAGTGCATATCCATCTCGAAACGCTGGGGTTGTGCACCATGACTCCCATGCAGCTCTGTGCAGAGGCCATGTGGTGTCCCACGCTCCTGGCCGATGCCACCAGCACGGCGCAGAGCTGTTTTGGAAACGGAGTGGCACACGTGCTCATACCCCCATGCCTGATACAACTTTAGCACTAGGGAGCAGATTGGGGACATAAAACCAGCTCTGCAGGAAACAGCTAGTGGTTGGCGTAGTTCTGGCTCCGGATCAGAGGTGACCATGCTGGATTCAGGCTGGCTTCTATGGAGGCATTTCTGTGTCCTTCCACCGGCACATACTTGCCATCTGGGGCTGCAGTCCCTTCACCCTCACCTCCCGTGGAGGGTAACAGCAAGTCTGCAGCCATACAAATATACACAAGCTGTCTCTTAAAACCTTAAAGTGGTAACTGCCTGCTCCTAATTGGGATCTGCATGATGTCACGGCTTCCATTCCCCAGGACAGCCACCACGCTGTCCTTGGGCTGTGCAGAGTACCTTGCACTTTCCTCCTTGCTGTCCTTCCAGCATAGCCCATGCAGTGGGGTGAGGCTTGGGCAGCTGCAGCTTTGGCAGACCTGTGCTCTGAGGTTGCTGCTGTTCTGGCCCAGGCATTGTTTGGGTGAGGCGATGCCTTTGGCAGAGGCTTGGCAGCAGTGCTGGTGCACACTACACCAGCTGCAGCAGGGCTCGGGTGCTGGTGGAAACCTCCAAGGCACAAAAGCAGCATGAGGAACCCTTTGAAACACTCTCTTGGGTCTCCAGACACTGTGAAGTGGTTTTCCTTCTTAATTTTCCAGCATTCTAATTGGCCAAATGTTTTTGCTTGACTGGAAGCCAAGTATGGCTTTGGGAACAAAACCTGTGGTGCACCAGGGGTTCCCCTGGCATTTAGCTGCCAGGCTGCTTGATGCTGACCCCAGACATGTCAAGCTCGAGGCACAGATCAAGACACAAGCTGGAAGTCCTCCATCTTGACCTGTCACAGCATGGTGGCTGTGAGTCATAGAAATGCTGTGCTTCTTCCAGGGACTCAGCTGTGAATGTGCCCCCGTAGTCAGCAGCATCCCAAAACAAGATGGGAGTGGGGTCAGTAACTGCCCAGAACCTTGCTGAGGTGTGAATGGTCATAACTTTGCTGCTGGATTTAGATCCATAACGGTGCTACTTTGGGTTTTAATACTGCACCTTCTTTGGATGCCTCACGTTCCAACATCCTCCAAAGCAGCTCTAAAGGAGCTCGAGGTGAGCCTGTTGAAATCTGAAGGGGTGCATAAAGTTGGCTGCAAGGCATACAAAGGCGGCCAATAGGATGTGATTTCCTAGTGGGTTTCCAGGAAGCTCTAAATTCTGAAGAACCAAATTAACATGCAAAAGGGTAAATAAGACATATTGGAAGAGCTGACATGCCCCTTCTCATATCTCAAAACCTCCTGCAGTTCTCTGAAGGAGTCTAACCAGAACAAACAGAATGGAAAACTCTGACAGAGTCCATTAGAATGATGAGTTGAAAAACTAAAAAAAAAAACCAAACAACCAAACCCAAACCATCCCCAAGCAAACAAACAAAAAACCATTTTCAAACTAGAAGATTGCCATGGAGTGAACAGATGATAGAGGTGTGAAAGACCATTCGGAGAAGATAAGAGGCTCAGCAGAAAAGCACAATCCACACCAGCAGAATGAAGGGAGATTCTGCGCTGCAAGCTCCTTTTGCAGGGACACATGAGGCAACCTGCTTCGAGTGAAAGCATCAGCAGGGTGTGTTTCAAAAAGAAAAAGAAAAATTAATAACACAAACAGTGAGTGACAGAGATAGCATTTATCCCGGAGCTCCAGAGGAACCCCACCACTCTCAGCTGCTATGAGGCCAAGCTGTTTAATTCAGCCTGAAAGCAGAGAAATGACAGGAGGCAAGTGAAATGCCAGGGTTGGGCTTTTGAGGGTTTTTTTTTAAAAAGCTTTTGGTAAATCTGGGGACCTGTGACTCGTGAATCTGAGTTCTGCACTGAGAATTACAAATAGCATCCCTGAGCATTAAAGGGGAAGAAAGAACACTCCAACAGAAGGAAGTTACGACTTGCTCCTTAAAGGATCTGTTCCACAGATCTGGCTGGATAAGTGGGTGTACTTGGTTGCCAAAACACTTTCAGCAAGGTCCCACGCCAAATGTCCTTAATTGCTCTTCTCCACAACATGTTTGTCCCCATGGTTAATAACAAGGCAGAAATTAGTGAATGGAAAATGGTCAGTGTTTAAGATGAAGGAACAAACCAGTGATGTCCCATCAGGAACCATACTAGGGCTTGTGGTTTATGCTGTATTCAGAAATTGTCTGGAAAGGGGTGTGAGCAGTGATGGGGCAGAGTTTCCTGGTGAGGCTTAGGTCTGCAGAGCAGTGAAAATGAGTGCTCACTGCAGAATTCAAGAAAGATCTCACAATGAATGGCTGGATGATACAATTACAAAGGCAGTAGATGTAGTTTTACAAGGAGAAGCTCTACTTCCACAAAGAGAGAGTTCTGACAAGTCATCCTCACTCAGGGAAATAGCCTGGGGGTCAGGTCTGTGTCATCTCCCTTCCCTCTCAGAGAAGACAGTGGAATTAAGAAGAGGCAGAAAAGGAGAAAAATGAATATTGGATGCATAGGATGGAAAAGACAGAGAAGGGAGAGATAAAAATCACGTGCAGTGAGCAGAGTGTTTGGGAAACAATTACTTGTGGTGTCTTATAGTATAGAAACAAGGGCATATTGATTAAATAATGAACTAATAGGTTAAAAAACCAAACCAATTTAAGTATTTCTTCACTATGCATCAGAACTCTGAGGAATTAATTGCTTAGGGTTGCTATGGAGGCAAAATAATGTAGAATGGATCTAATGCAATCAGATGCTGTTATGGAAGAGCAGCTCATCAACGACTGCTAGGCAGAAGGATACTTGGTCAGAATAAGTTTAAGATGAGTATTGCTCAAAAGACATAGCAGAGGAACCATGGCTTTATGCCTACACTGCTCTTCAGTCTGCTCTAAGTGTAGCCCACTGGCCACCTTCACGGCCAGGATCCTGGGCTGGCTAACACCTTCATCTCAGACAGTAGTTTCTATGCTGTTGTGATGCACCAGGAAGAGCAAGTTGATAAAACAAATCCCTGGTGTTGTGGTTTTGCATGGAGGGGTTCTGTCAGAGAAGGGGGTCTCAGGGGTGACTTCTGCAAGAAGCAGCCAGAAGCTCTCTGCAGGCCCCACAGGGCAAACACCAGCCGGCTCAATGCCGGACCTGCCACTGACCAAGGCCGAGCCCATCAGTGACGGTCACAGCGCCTCTGGGAATCACATTTAGGAGAATAAAACACACCAGCAGCTGCTTTTAGCCCCCAGAGAAGGGAGTGAGAAGTTGTAAGGAACTGTGCAGACACCCAGGCCAGGGAAGGGGGGTGGAGGTGCCCCAGGTGCCAGAGAGAAAGATGTCCCTGCAGCCCCTGGAGAAACCCATGGTGGAACGAGGGTTCCCCTACAGCCCATGGAAAATGATGGCGAGGAGAGATCCCATCTACAGCTTGTGGAGAGACTGGTTTTACCTCTCATTATCATACTCTGGTTCCAGTGTGTGTGTGCGTGTGCAATAAATTAGTGGGGTTTTTTTCTGTGCTGTGTTGAGTTTTTGTCCTGGTTGTGGCCAGGCCAGAGTTACCCTCCCCAAGCAGCCAGACCAGGGGAGCTGAGTTACCCTGGGCTGTTTCCACATCACCTGACATCACACCCCCATAAGAGGGGCTGTTTGAGGAGGGTTGCTCCTGGGTGCCTCCAGGTCACCCTGAGTGTGGCCTGGTGTTGGGTCAGTCCTTGCACTGTGCAGGACTCTGTGTGTGTTATCACCAGGTCACTAAGGCACTCTGTGTTATCACTGGGTGCAAGTGGAATTTGCCACAAGCTGTTACTGTTCCCCTTTCACGGTGCTTTTGTCAGTTAACTGTGCTTTATCCCAAACCTGGGATAAGGCTCTGGCTGTTTTTCCTCCAGGAGCGAGCGAGAGAGCAAGCGTGATGCTCAGACATGGCTGAACACCACAGTCTGCTTTGCCTGTGATGTTAATTACTGAACCGTCTCTCCCTGTCCTTGACCTCTGAGCTTCTCAATATGTATTTTCTCCCCTGTCCAGCTGAAAAGGAGAGTGATAGAGTGACTTTGGTGGGCATCTGGCCTCCAACCAGGGTGAAAGTACCACACCTGGTCAAGTAGCCTGTCCTAAATATTGCTGCAAAGCAATGGCATGCCATGCAAGTATTTGGTGTGGACAACAATGTTAATGGGAAGATAGTAAAGACTGTATCTCAGAGATGCTGTTAACAACACTCCACAGTCACTTGACATGGACCGGAGTGGGGCTGAGAGCAGCATGGAGAGCCTTGTCCAGGCTGAGGGCCAAGTAGATACTTAAAACACATTTGGGGAAGGAAACATGTCAACATACACCATAGCCTTGCACTGGAAGAAAGCAAACAACACGAGGGTTGACAGTTTTGTGAAAAGATATTAAGAGCCATAGTGGTCCTGGAGTCATGGGTTCATGTTCCTAAACCTCATGTCTACATTCAAAGATGTTGACCAGACTGAGGAGAGCTGAAAAAAAATGGGGAACCAGAAGAGTTGAGAAGGGAAGGAGAGAAGATAAAAAACTTGTGTTTTAGCCATCCTGATAGGACTTGCTGGCCAGGTACCTCAATGGCCAAAGGCAACCCAGAGCTTTAGTTTGGACAGAGTGAGACTGATCTGAAGTAGATCTTAGCCTAGAGATGATCAGCTGAAATGTTTGCAACCAAGACCATTCAGATGTAAATCGTGGAGAGAGATAAGCAAGGGACACAAAACCCTTCTGCAAAATCAGGTAGGCAGGTTAGGGAGGCTCTCTGAAGGATGCACTGAAGTACCAGTTGTAGGGATGGAGAATGGGAGGGTGACAAGGAAGGGTTAGATTATGCAATAAAATTCCTTACAAGCCTCCAGCCCAGAGGTCCCTTTAGCACTTCCAGTTCTTGCTCCTGTGGATTGCAGATCCTTCTCACTACTCTTTTTACCTTCCTGAGTGCCAGCTCTGTCCAGCTCCCCACATCTGGGCTTCCTTCTCTTCCTAGCCTCCTCCCTGAGCTCAGCTGAAGGCCCATGGGACATGAAATGCAATGTTCAGGGCATGTGTGGGTATGTGGGCTGCCAGGCCGCCTTCTGGCTGCTGCCCCTGCTCACACAGCCTAGTATGTGAGAATATCCCATTCGTTCATCACATGGCAGCTGAGCTGTAACATGATACAACATGAACAACCTTCCCACTTACACAATCTGCACTTTGCTCTTTCTAAGACACAGCTTTCCAAGTGCCACAAGGCAAGCTGCTGCCATAGGAAATGAGGTAGGACTACTCATGTACCTGCATCTCTTCAATGGAGAGCATCACCTTCTGGGGGAAGGGGAAAGAAATCCTTAACCTTACTCGAGCTCTCACACAGAGCTGCAGCTTGGCCTGCATGCTTCCAGCTTGTGGTCAAAGGCCATGCTGGAGATGTCAAATCTGCATTTTATTCTTCAGCAGCCTATTGTATTCCCAGATCTTCTCTCAGCTTTTCCCCATTGCTGGCACGCATTTCTTCCCATGACAGCCCAGCACTAGCCAGACTGTTCTCCAGTGCTTGGCTAGACCTTGTATATAGACAGAGCCATCAAGTGTTTGCTAATGCTCCTGCAAACCACAGCCTTGCAGACACCACAATGCCTCCAGTGCTGCATATCCTCATCAGTTTAGCAGCTTCTGACCCTTCTCTTCCCTTGGTTTTCTCTCTCTGTGTCGCAGAAAAAGCAGAAGTAGCAGCCATGGAAGAAACCTGACCTGCCAGCCAGCACACGCTGCCCAGGTCTGTGCCAGGCTCCACGCTGCAATTCTACTTCCCACCCACTGAATCAGGAGCAAAAGAAATCCGTGATAGATCCGCCTTGGTTTTGGGAACTGTGCCAGTAGGCAAGCCATGCACACCCACCAGAGGAGTGTCCTGACCCTCCCGTGACAGTCACCCCCAGAGTCACTCCGGAGCTGTGCCTGCAGCAGCATGGGAGGTGCTGGAGGCAGCTTGTGGGGGAAAGCTCTTCAGCACCTTCCTTGGTTCGGTGCTACCCCAGCCAGGCTACTGAAGCAGTGTTTTGCAGCTGGATCTTGGCCCTGGGCTCACACCACACTCTGTGGTGTGGCAACTAGGAAGGAATTACTGAGCAGCTCCGTTACTGAAATGCATTTCTCAGTTCTGTGAATTAGTGAGTTCTTAGGAATGTTTTGGCCATGAAGTGGCTCTACGTGCTACCCAGAAGGCAGGCTTTCCAGCTGCCCAGCAGTGCAGGAAGCCAGGAACCTTGGCACAGAGGCCGAGGCTGCCCTGCAAAACGCCCCTGGGCTTAGTCAGGAAGACTCTGCAAACAGCAGCCTCTGACTGCCTGGACTGGTTCTGTCCTGAACAACCTCAAAGCCGCTGCCAAAACCCAGCACCAGAAAGAGAGAAGGTGTGTTAGCACTGCAAGGCAGAGCTGGGATGTCAGGCTGAAACAACCACCACTTCCCAGCCTGGTCCCTGCAGTACTCCCTTGGGACCCCACACAGTTCAGGTCCCTGCAGTGCTCCCTTGGGACCCCACACAGCTCAGGTCCCTGCAGTGCTCTCCCACACAGCTCAGGTCCCTGCAGTGCTCCCTTGGGACCCCACACACAGCTCAGGTCCCTGCAGTGCTCCCTTGGGACCCCACACACAGCTCAGGTGCCTGCAGTGCTCCCTTGGGACCCAGCACAGCTCAGGTCCCTGCAGTGCTCCCTTGAGACCCAGCACAGCTCAGGTCCCTGCAGTGCTCCCTTGAGACCCCCCCCCCCCCCCCAGCTCAGGTCCCTGCAGTGCTCCCTTGGGACCCTGCGCAGCGCAGCTTCAGAGAGCACCAGGGAAGGAGAAGGAACAGTCTCATGGCTAAAGGCAGCCCTGAGGCACTGCTACAAAACATCCCTGTCCAGTAAGAAGCTTTTCTGGCCACAGCAGCAGCGTATGCAACACTCATGTCTCCCAGGGAGGGGTGAAGGGGGTAGGTAGCTCGGCTGGCTTCCAGTGCAGAGGGGTCTGCTAGGGAAGCCTGGAGCCAGAGGGAGCTTGGTGGAGGCTGCAGAAGGGAGGTCTCACCCACAGCACGCAGGGGGAGATGAGGTTGGTGCAGGAGGAGATGAGGTTGGTGTGGGAGGAGAGCACCGTTACAGGTGGCAGCTGTACGCCAGGAGTACTGGCCCATCAGCCTCCAGCTTCCCCACTGAGACGCTGCACTTGATCCTGTGCCAGGGGTGCTAGCCACTCTCCTCCCTTTGCAGTCTGAGGCTGTGCTGTCTGCAGGTAACAGGAACAAACAGAATGCTGAGCTTCTCCTTTTAGGAAGTTCAGAGATTTATTTCAAAAGGTAGAAAATATCTAAAAAGTAGCACAGTACTGTATGTTCTAAGTCCTCTACCCACAGTGTAAAGTAGCATATTATCCAGCCTGGACATGTAGTGAGTCCAAGCATGATGGAACAACAGGGTTCCACCAGTGATCCCCTAATTTGAGCTCTGGCTAAGGACTGGGGAGCAGACTGCCAGCACACTGATGCAAGGGCAGGAAATTCCCTCTGCAGAAAGATCTTCTTGTCCTTTGCCTCAGCTCCTGCTGAAGTGCTCCTGCACTCCACAGAAATGACACAGCAGTTTCATTCCTCACTTCCCAAGCCCAGCCTCCCTTGGCACCCAGAGCAGCAGGTACACAGAAGCAAAATGGTGACAGGAGTTGAGAGGTAGGAAATCAGCACAGGTACTGTTTGCAGACAATCCAGTCTGTGACTATTAACAGTGCAAGGAGCGTCCAGGAACACTGAAGCACTGACACACAGGCTGTTGGGCACCGTGGATGAGCAGAGTGTGACTGTTCCAGTCTTCTCCCCTCTGCTAGGATGAGGCTGGTCCAGATACTGCTGTCTCAGACACTGAGGCCAGCTGAGTGCTGATGAACATTCCATTCTGCACCAGGCCTGTCTGAAGGCACAGGGCCAGCACAGTGCAGCAAAAGGGGGAAAAAAAAAGAAAGAAAAAAAGGCTGCTGTATGACTGGGTGCGTTGACTCAGATAGGCAAAGCCCAGTGGTGCTGGAAGAGGATAGGGCTGAGCCACTCTGACCTGCAAGAAAGTCAAGAAACATGACTCAAGGGAGAACATGAACAGAGGGCTTCTTGCAGCAGCCCCAGTACGACATGCTGGCAGATACCTGTGCAGACCCCCTGTGTTTTGGCTTTTTTCTCCTTAATTTCAGACAGGAGAAGTGTCCCCTGGGCACATCAATAGAGACATACAGGAGTGAAGCAACTGAGTCAAACACTTCAGGGAGAGGATTTGCTCTGCCATTTGCTCAGCCAGCAAGAGGAAGACAAGACAAGACCCAGCTAAAACGTTTTGCTCCAACATGAATCCCTAGGAGCAGAACCATGCAGGGCACTCAACAGTCCTGGTGCAGGGCACAAGCCCCACAGTGGGTCTGCAGCCAACAGCATGGTCTTCTGAGCCCTCTCCACTCCCAGCTGACACAACTCCAGACTCTTCCAGAGGTGTACAGCAGCACCACTGCTGCTTCCTCCTGCCTTCCCCAACCGAACGTGACAGGGATGTACCCACTGGGTGCAGTGGGGGCTGTGCATCCATTAGATGCTTCAGACAGTGCATGGTACACAGCCAGCTGTCTCAAAAGGCCCTTCCTGGTCCAATCCATGGACACCTAGAACCACTCTGTGTGCTGCAGTTTCAGTAACCAGCTGTGTCTGCAGCTGCTGGGACCTTGTTGCAAGTCTTTGAAGGCTGCTGCCTTTCCCTGTGTTCTCAACCTTGCCTTCAGCTCATTGCCTCACCACCCCCCACGGCTCTCTGCATAGCACCCACTTCTGATACATGAGCCTCTCCACAACATTAAGCCACTGCAGATTATTTTAGTACAGAGATATGCCTTCTGATAGTAATCATTCTTCCTGCCCCAGGCCTCTACCAAAACTGTGAGCTCCCTCCAGCAGCCTTGTTACTGTACTGCAAGTACCGTGCACCACAGATGCTGGGAGCCCAAGCATATCCTGATTTTCCCCATTTTTTCCAGCCTTTTTACAGTCCTGGAATGGAAGCTGTCTGCTGCCCTGGTTTTTCTTCTCTATTTCTAGATAATCAGTGGCCAAGAGATGCTCCAGGTAGAGCAGGAAGGGAAGAGGCCCTTTGCTAGACCATTTCTTGTGGGAGCTGCAGTTGCCATCTGCCATCCTGTGTGCTGCCTCTACTTACTGTGTCACTTGGCCTTTGCATCCTCAGTGTTGTGGGCTTGATAGCAGCTCTGCACAGAGGTGTTTGAGGGAGTGGAGGAGAACTGTGTTGAGAAGCAGAGAGATAGGATTAGGGGAGCACTGGCTGGAATTCTGGCCACGTCACAGTCCTTTCTGTTGTGGACTTTTCTTTAGACATGGCTGCAAGCCTCTCCCAGGGTCTCCCCAGCCTCCAGTGAACAGAGTCTTCATCACAAGACCACCAAATAAAAACTGTGACCCAGGAGCTAGTAAACCAAGTGCTAATTGAGGAAGCCTCCTCTCACCAGCCCCTGGGTGGGGCAGATCCACGAGTCTCATGGTGGCTATGGGTGGCAAGGCTCAGCAGAGGATATGCCCCAGCTCACCTGCTGGATTTCCTGTATTGCCAGGCGTATGGAAGAGTGGAGGCGAGGGAAGGCTTGTTGGCTGCCTTTCTTCTGGAGTGAACTTGCCTTTGTCCTACTCTTGTCTGGACTCTGTTGCTTTTGGCAACTACTGGTTCTCCTGAACCACACGTGTCTGAGAACCGTGGCTCCTCCTGACTGCTGAGCAGGCCTGTTGGTGGAAGGCCTGGAGGGGCAGGGCTGCCCCTCTGGAGGGGTCTTCCCCTTGGCTTCTGGCAGATCCAGCCTGAGGCATTTTAGATCTTCAGAATCCAAAGTGTCATTACTTTTCTGAGGGAGGGAAGAGTGGATTCAGCAGTGACTCAGACTGTCCATACACCCCAAACAGCACAACAAAGAGGAATACTCAGCTCTGAGCACTGCTGACATTCAGGGGGCAACCCCAACCACCAGGGCCTCTCCCCCACCCCAGGACTCCTCAGTGCCCACCCAGTGCATGCAGAAGAGGCCAAGCTGCTTGGCCAGAATGGGCCCCTGCAATGGGAACACACAGCGATGCTGCCTCAGTGACTCTGTCCATTCAGGGCACAGCCCGCGCCCCATCCCCTTTTCAGGCTGCAGATCCTCAAGACTCACCTGCCTGCAGGGAACAGTCAGTACCTCCATGAAGGGCTGGATGCCCACAGTCTGGTGGTACTGAACCAGCTCGGTGAGCGAGGCGTGAGCCCGGTCTTCCCCCAGGATGACATAGCGCGCGTTGGGCTGCATCTCGATCATGTAGTGTCTGCAGCGGCCTTTCCCCCTGGGGAGAGGGACAGAGGGGAGCAGTCAGGGCACGGGGACTCTCCAGTCCCACAGTGTCTCTCCAGGGCCCAGTCATTGCTTCCTGCACTTGTCTCGAGAGGCCAGATGCGATCAGGAGCCACAGTGACAAATGTCACAAGAGATGCAGTATGCTGGAGTGTCACATGCTATGATAGTAGGTGTTGGAGGAGCAGCAATTTCCCCAAAGTTTGTGACAGGAGAAGCCTGGCAGCCAGATCTGAACCCCAGCAGCCTCTACTGCCTCCCATGCTGTTGTCCACGTGAAATCTCTGCCCTACTCCAGCCTGAGGCTGTACAAAGCCCATGCCCCTGTAGCGCTCTGCCTCTCCTCAGGGGCACCTATCGACTCATCTCCTCTGCCCCAGTCATTCCTTCTTCCAACATGGTTTGCCCACTCAGCCGTACAGCACAGCCTAAGAATGACCTGCACCCTTGGAGCTGTGGCACTCCACCCACAAATGTGCCTAGTTTTTGGCAAGAGACAGACTCTGCAGTGTCCTGTCTGATACTCCAAACTGCCCAGGGCACTCACAACACTGACTTGTTGAGTGAGGCTGAGCATAATCCTCATTGGACCCCTCTGTGGAGGATCTTAACTCCTCCAGCCATGCCCTTCCCTGCAAGGCTCATTACCTACCTGTATGTCAGGGTGTAGCCCGGTCGGCTCTGGCTGATCCGAATAAGAAAGCATCCCAAAGGCTTGTCAATCAGCAAGTTTTCAGCTTCCCTGGAACCAAGAAAGACTTCTTCAGCAGACAGTGAGCAGCTGCCACAGTGCAGTGATTGCCACCACCTCTCTGATGCTGCCATGGTAGTGCTCCCAGCCCACAATGAGGCCAGCGCCTGCCCTACATGGTCCTAGCTAGAGGTGTCCAGGCTCAGGTTGGCATGTACAGCACGGCACTAGCAGGATGAGGAGGCACAACACTCTTGGCCAAAGCCTCTCCAAGCAGGGTTACACTAGACCTGCTTCAGCAGTTTGACCAGTGCAACAGAAACAGCTGCCTTCCAGCACAGAGCACCTTACAAAGCATCACTGAGATGAGGGGGCTGTGCACATCTGCATTTCCTGTGCTCCAGGGCTGAGGAAGAAATCGGGGTGCTGAAAGCTAGTGGTGCTTAGCACAAGGTAAGCCCAGTGCCTTGGAAAAACACCAACTTGGATTATACCAGTCTAGCTCTCTAAACTTCCTGCTAGAAGGAGGTCTTCCCCGTCTCTGCCCAACAGACAAAGCACTGCTTTGTGCCTGTCATGTGCCTTGCTCCAGGCTAAAGGTGACTGCAAATCGCCACTGCAATTGGGGATTTCTCTGGCTGCTCTGTTACATGAGGCTGAGCTTACACTGCTGTATGGAGACTTAAGTTCAGCAACAGGAAGCAGCACTTCAAAAGCAGCTTATTCTTGGTGTCTTTGGGAAGGACCTGCTGTGTCCTTCGTTGAGAAGTGTTCATGGCTAACCTATATTCAATCTCAGACAACTTTGTCTGCCAGGCACTAGCTTCTCTCCTGCCCTGTTGGATACAGGTAGGGGCCTTGATAATTGTCTTTAAAAAAGCGCCAGAAATTCTCACATCTACCTGCTAACCCCACTGCATTGCTCCTACCTGATCACAGGCATCATCATCAGTTCTCCAACTATCACATTGGTTGGAAAGCAGTGCTTGGCTCAGCCAAGTGAGGTAAGTGTGAGGCATACCCAGCTTGACGTTTTGCTGCTGGGTATGCCTCACACTTAACTCACTTGGCTGAGCTTTTATTTAAAATAAAGCTTTTCTCAAAAACACAACCCCAAAATCCTTGATAAGTCAGTCTCGTAATCAACTCCATAAACAGGCTGAGCTCTGTGGATGCCTCTCCCAGCCTAAAGGGATGGAAATTCCACCAATGCTACGCTATCCTCAGATGGGCAGAGTTATGAAGAAAAAGCTTTCCTTTTCCCCAGTCTGGGGGCTTTGAGGGAATCTTTCTGTTGGATACTCACAAAAGCTTCTCTTAATGCTTGCTAAAATAAGTGTACAGTGAATTCTGTATTCTCCTACTGTAAACTCTCCTCCTGACCTCAACTGTCTCCTCCTGACCTAAATTGAGAGATATGAGAGCAGGTGTAATTAGTCAGACCAAAAGTCCATCTTTGTCCCGTATCATGCATCTGCAAGTGGTTCACAACAGGGTAAACACGTGGACATTTCCTCTCCAAGTGCTTCCACAGCTTCCCTTCCCTGCACAGGATCTGTGCTGAGGAACCCAAGTAGGTGATTTCCTATGAGTTCCCACAGTCTTTCCTTGGATCCAGATAAAAGTTTAAGCATTTGCATCCTGCTTCCCTCTAAGGGTTTGAAGCTTACAGCCTAAACCTGAAAGGTTATGCAGGTCACTCCCATTCCTTAAGGGAGAAAATCCTGGCAAATCCAACCTATGCAGTCCTTCTAGGGACAGAGCAGCTTCTGCCTGCCTGACACAGCCCAAGCTACAGCCTCTGTGTCTAGCATACCGACCTCCGGCTGATCATCCCGTGCAGCCAGCTTGGAAAGGCTCCATCATCCTGCATGACCTTCTGTGCCTGTGTCTCTTTGAACCAACGGAGAGTTGCTCCTCTCTGGAGTTTCCTCATTGCCTCTTCTCCAGTCTGCTCCTCTGTCCTCAGAACAGGGCGAGGTGCAGAAGGATCCAGGAAGTTATCAAAAGGAGTGGACTGACAGTGGGGAGAGGGGGAAAGTAGGCATGAAATCAAGGCCAAAGACCTTTGAGGGCATCACTTTGGTAGCGATGCCACTCCTGAGTCCCTTAGGACAAGATGAATCACACACTACCAAATACTGCTCTCAGTTCCTCAAACGTCCTGACCACACTTTTCAACTAACCACAGTAGGAAAGGACTCCCACTTCTAATAATAATGACAATGTTCTCCTGGGGCCACATGCAGGAGAGAATGTGCATGAAGAAGGTGGAGTGCACAGGGCACCAATACACCTGGCTAAGGAGCCCCAAGCAGGACCAGTATCGCTACCTCTGTTAGTTTGCTGCGTGGCCGTGGCACTGGTGGCTTATCAGGAAGATGGGCACCAGGCTGAGGGAGTCTCTTTCGTGGCATGGGGACTGGAAGGGAGATTCTTTCTGCAACAAAAGGAAAGAAATAAATGAAATTTAGGATCCAAGATCCATGAGATCCATCCTCCACAGACCTAGGATAGGAACAGCCTCTCCTGCATGGAGTGTGTGGGAAAGACACAGCTTGGCACTCCTCCCAATACAGCCAGGCAAATGACCTTCACCATGCTGCTTCTGCTCCCCACAGAGAAAGCTGTACTTTGACACAGCAGAAATATCAGCACCTCCCTGCCCTCCATATTGGTGGAGTCCCCAGCTGTGGGGACTATTTGAGGTGACCATGGGGATCTTGGGAGTAGGAGCAACTCACTCTGGGCCTCTGCTTCCATCGCCAGCTGCTGGCTTCTTTCTCGCTCTGCTTCCTCCTGTAGCCGCTGCGCCTGAGCTCTCAGCTCAGCCACCAGTTTTAGGTACATCTTCCTATATCTGAACCCCCTGAAAACTGTTCAGAGAAAGGCTGTGGTTATAAAAAAAAATTGCTTATTATGTCTTTGTTACCCCCTGGGGAAGAACACTGGGTGATATTCCTTCACCCAGTGCAAAGCTTCAACACTCCAACCTCATGAGGTTCAACAAGGACAAGTACAAGGTTCTGTATCTGGGTCAGATCAATACTCCTCATCAGTACAGGCTGGGAGATAATGTGATAGAGAGCAGCTCTGCAGAGATAGACATGGGGTGCTGGTGGATGAAAAGCACAACATGAGCTGACAATGCGTGCCCATAGCCCAGAAGGCCAACTGTATTCAGGGCTGCACCAAAAGGACCATGACCAGCAAGTCAAGGAAAGGAATTCTGCCCCTCTGCGCTGATGAGACCCCACCTGGAGTACTGAGTCCAGTTCTGGAGACCCCAGCATAAGAAGGGCATGGAACTGTTGAAACAGGTACAGAGGTGGGCCACGAACACAATTAGAGGGCTGGAGCACCTCTGCTATGAAAACAAGCTGTGAGAGTTGGGGTTCTTCACCCTGGAGAAGAGAAGGCTCTGGGGAGATCTTATAGCGGCCTTCCAGTACCTGAAGGGGCTACAGGAAAGCTGGGAAGGGACTTTTTGGAAAGGCATGGAGTGGTAAGACAAGGGGTAATGGTTTTAAATTGGAAGGCGATATATTTACATTGGATATTAGGAAGAAATTCTTCACTATGAGGGTAGTGAGGCCTTGGCACAGGCTGCCCAGAGAAGCTGTGGCTGCCTCACCCTGGCAGTGTTCAAGGCCAGGTTGGATGGGACTTTGGGCAACCTGGTCTAGTGAGAAGTGTCCCTGTCCATGGCAGAGGGATTGGAACCTGATGATCTTTTAGGTCCCCTCCAACCCAAACCATTCCCTGATTCTATGATTTATAAAGAGCAATGCAAACTCTACCACGAGCGAGCAGTCAAAACCACACAAGGCTGCCAAATCACAGATTAAAAAATACAAAAGTACAGATCTAACTTACATCTCTAATGCCAATGCAGAGGACACAAAGAAACAATGTCTCACAGGAGGACCTTTGTCAACCATCTGTCTCCCAGGTACCCTTCAGACATGGTTAAAGAGGATTTCTGTGGTGTCAGCCCACGGGATAACCCTTCCCAGAAGCAGCCATCACAGGGTTCATCAGGAGCATTTCAGACACTGCATTATCTCGCCCACTCTGCCAGGTACTGAAGCACATGAACTGCAAGCCACACCCTCTCATTTCCCACTACCCACACATCTTCCCTATGGATGATAACAAGGCACAGCATGTGACAGTCAGATGTTTTCATACTGTGTGCTGTGTCGCTGGAAGCTGTAGCAACCTGTACGGAAGTACAACAGAGAGGGACCAAGCAGGGTGACAGCTGCACAGTCTTTGTGGAGCCTGTGTAGAGGGAAGTACCAGACTGCCAACAGTGCCTGCTCTGCAGGAACAGGCTGCCAGAGCAGACACTACCTCGTAAGGAAAGAAAAACCCAACCCAAACCAAAATCTCATTCCCTTCTGCCTGTCTCTAAGAGTGGGAATGAGATATGCTTCACTTCTTTTCCCTCTCCTCAGTTCAATACTGCTCACAAACAAGCCCTCACACCAGAGGACAGTTAAGAATCTCAGGGCACAGCCAAATCAGACACCAGCCCTCCTCAGCACAGTTCTCCTGTGCACATATTTTCTCTTTCCAAGGCTCACACTGCTTGATGGCTTTCCTTGACTGAGGATGAGCACTGAGGAGGTAGCCATCTACAACAATCACAGGGACACAACAGGGCCTTGACATGGAGATGGCACCTGGCCTGCCTTTCTGTCACCTACAATGGTGTTATGGTGGAGCAGGGACTGGAGAAGAAGTTTTTCCCTGCCCTGGTCTAAGATCAGAATTGAGGGACTCTCCTGACCCAGTGCTCACCTTTCTGTATGATAACTGCTGCTCTTTCCAGTCGCTCCACATACTTTGCCAGTTGCTCCTGGTGCCAATATTTAAAGAAAAGTCGTGACTTTCTGTGAAGTTGGGGAGAGAAAGAAGCAGTGAGAAACACTGTCTAAGCTTGCATCCATCATTCTTTGGACAGACCTTTCCTACAGCCATGAAGTTCTCCCTGAAGGGAACCAGTTAACAGTCTATGTCTGTAAAGTCTCTGTGGTTTGGACCCCCCCATACACACCAACAGCAATCCACACCTACCCACATATCCAGCCTGTCAGCTCTGTGCTTTGCAGTATTTCCAGGCAGCTGAAAGAGAGGAAAAGAGTGAAATAAATAATTTTCCACCCAAAATGAACACCATGTAGCCAGTGGTCTTGGGTACATAGAGGGATAGAAAGTGCCTCGATGATCCTGCCTGACATTCTCTGTCCCCTGACACCCAATCACATTCAGTGACTGGCTGTTATCCACAGTGCTCCTTGAGGTAGAGATAGGATCACATTTGGGAGCAGCAGAACTCCCCCCCGTGGCAGAGTTCCTTCGACCCCCTGGAAGGAAATTCTGCAGAGCCTGTTTTATTCTCAGAACTGTTTTTCCCAGTTTTTGTTTCCCAGCTCTTTGGAGCACCCAAGTTGCCAGGTTGGCAGAGCAAGACTTTCTCATTCCAGCTTCGTCTTGCAGGTTCTAGTGATAAAATCTGGGTCACTCAGAAAGATTCCCCAACGCTGGGAACTGAAAACACACAGACAGTTTCCTCCTCCTGCCTGCAAATCCAACCACAGTGGTCCTTTTCACTAAAATCTCACACAGCACAGCAGAAGTGGTTTTCCTTCTACCTCAGCCTACTTCCATTGTGCCAGACTCTATATTTAAGGGTTTTTTGTGGGTTTTGTTTTTTTTCTCTCTCAAATAACATCATTGTGTCTGAAAACACATCATGTTGCCTATCTGCCATCATCTTTCTCTCATCCATGAGATTCAATCTTGATTTGGATCTCAGCTGGGACTGCAATTGTTATTAATTCAGTATCATCAGTTACTTCAAGAAAGCTCTGTGAAGGCTGGAGGAACTACCACCAGGAGTGAATTTATCCAGGGGAAGATTAAAATCCTTTTTTTTTGAAGGACAAAAAGACCAACCAACAACCCAAACCCATCAGCTGGCTGCCCTTTATGGTTCATTTTCATTATCAGTCACAATTGATCATGGCAAGAAGGAGGGGCTGGGAAAGTGGAAAAGAAGAGATACAGAGTTGCTGCCCAAGATGTAGGAAGTGGAAAGCTGATGGGGTGAGACTGCAGAGCTAGAGGGGTATTTATGTGTGTAAGGAAGTCAGGCTCTGAACGTGCTGGGGGTAAATTATGCCTGTATACATTAAAAATGCTCGGACCTGAAATATCCTCATTAGCTTGGGAGACATTCAGTGCTGGCTGCTTGCTCAACATTGTCTTGATTTTCTTCTTCTCCCATGAGGTCATCAGGAAAAAAGCCTGGAGAGGCACCTGGCAGCTGTGCTGAGCCCCTGCCATGCTGAGTTCAGTGGACACCCTTGGCCATTGTTTTGACTCCCTAAATTGAGTGCATTAGCTGGTTCTCATTCAATCACAGTAATTTAATTGATCTGCTACATAGCAATTTGAGAAAGGTTTCATTTTTCACTGTACCACATGTTTTTTAAGCACCAACTGTCCTTGCTAGGGGATCAGTGCTCCCCATCACCACAAAAACCCACCCTCACTTTGTGCCCTTTACTCAGTTTGCTGAGAGCAAAATTCTCTGAAGAACAAACTGGATTGCACATAACAAAGGAAGGGTTCCTACCTTTCTTTTGTGAGGGAAACATCTGCTTTAACTAGAAGAATTCCGTATCTGTGAAAAACAAACCAATACAGCAAGGTAAAAGCCCCATCCTTGATGTCCTGAGCTGTCACCCTTAGAGTAAACAACGATAAATCACTGTCTGTCCCACTCAGCCTCCCACAACAAACCACCCCATGCAAACTTTAAAGAGGCTGTTTTCACTCCTTGCCTTACCTGATTACCACACTCACTCCCCCAGCAGTATCTAACAGAGAACATTCAGAGGTTTTAACAAACCTTTCAGCAAACTCCTCAAAGGAAGGTCTCCAGGAAAAGCCGTCTCTTCGGATACGGATTGTCTCCAGCAGTCCATTGTACCGAAGCTGAAGCAGCACCACAAAGAGGATCAGAGAAACAAACAGATCATTAGGACATCAGTTTGTTCCTCTGCAGCCAGATATGCCTTCATTCAGCCCTAAACATCTGGTTCAAAATGAAAAAGTTTCTTTCTGAGAATGTTTCCTTGGTTGAAGACAGTTTACCACATCCTGTAGCTGTGGTGATTAACCACTGTCAGTTAAAAATTAGAAACCATAAAAACCATTGACTGAAGTAACTTCACTTTACAGCCACAGGTACTGCTGTGACCCTGTCCCTTAGAGGAGTGTCTTTTACTTGCAAATCTGGACACAGATGTACCCTGGACTAACTTCCCCCATAATCCTATCCTCTCCTATATACACTAAGCAGGCCACAGAGCTTTTTGAACTCTTCTGAGCATTTCAGTATTCTGTAACATGTCTGGATCTCAGACCTCACACGATGTCCAACGACAGTCATGTCAGCACATTTCAGTTCCTATCAAAGTGATCCCATCTTGGATCCTATTCAGAGCTGCCCTGGCTGATGGGTGAGAACAGTGTCCTCCAGGAAGCATAATTTTTTCTGGAGTACTGTCTGTACCAGTCGCAAAGATGAATCCTAGTGCCTGATAAGTAGATCTCACTGCATTCATGAAAAAGAAATGGGAGAGAACTAGACTGCAAAAGCTGGACCCAGCAGCCTGTGTCACAAAACCAACCAAGTACCCAGAACCTTTAAATGCATAAAAAGCATGCCTGCTCTTTCTCTTGCAAGGGGAAGCTCAGACCAGTCAGCTTCCAGGTATCTCCAGCACACTTTGGTGGGACTTGCTCTCCCCACTGAGATGTGGTGGAGGTACATGTAACGGATACTGCTTCTCCTCACCTGCTGCAGCACCACCTGGCTGTCCACCACACCAGGCTCCTTCTGGCTGTTGGGCTTTATGCAGCGCACAAAGTGAGGGTTGGCAGAATACATCCTCTCCATGAGCACCATCAGGGAATGCTGGTGAGGGCAGAGACAGATCAACAGCCTGGCAAGCCACAGCAATATCCTGCAATGAGAACTGCTCTCCCAGCCCACAGCAACTTCCCAGGCTCTAATAACAACTAGGTCGCCCCCACCATGATCAGCTGTGGCTTGGCACCCAGAAAAAACCCTGTCTACATGTTGGATGCATTAACTATGCTTGGCAGCCTGGAAGCTCTCAGGGAAATATCACTGCACTCATCTCCAGGGGCATTACAGGGCAGCAGTACTTTACCCGGAACTGAGCTCCAGCAGACTGCTTTCGTGTGCTGTTGAACTTGTCATCTGCTGCTAGTGCCACCTGAAACCAGATCCAAACAAAAGGATAGCCCCTGGAAGGAGGGCTTGACTGCCACCCAAAAAGCTCTGCTGAAACCAGATGGCAAAAAGGAGAGAGAATGGATTTCAGGGAAGGGAAGACACACTAAATCTACAAATAGAAGTAAGCAGAAAACTCAGTAAAAGCAAAGGAGAATTTGTTACAAGCAGATTGCTGTCTGCTCTCATTTTCAGATAGTTTATCAAATAGTAAATATCAGGTAACTATGCCATCATTTATCAATTGCCATATGGACCAGAAGTGCAATACCTTGGCTTTTACATGAGGCATCAGCGTCCCTGTCCTGGAGATGGTGGCTGGAAGAACAGAGACAAGAGTTAGTTCATTTTGTACCTTTGGTCCAAATCAACCACATTTAAGCATTCAAACCACACTTCACAGACAAGTCTCCCTACAAATACTGAATCACAGACAGGGTATGAGGTTTCACCCCATGGAAATACAGGGAAATAGAAAAGAGGGAGAAGAGAATGAAAATATATGAACATACAATCCAGCAACTTTATTCTCTACTGCTGAGAAGACAAAGCAATCTGGTTATTGAACAACCCCAAGTGATCATCAAAAGAAATATCATCAACGGGCAACTAACGACGCAGAGAAAATGTACACATACCAAATGGGAAGCTGACCTACAATGGTGAGCATGGGAGTTGAAGTCAGACAGCTTAAAACTAATAAGCTGAATTTCGTGAAGGATGTAATGACAGTCTTGCACAACCCTGATGCAAACATCTCATGTGAATCACAGAATGCTTTAGGGTGGAAGGGACCTCTGGAAGTCATCTGGGCCAAACCCTTGGCTCAGCAGAGCCACCTACAGCTGGTTCCCCAGAACAGGTTATCTCTGCTGCTTATGAACCTTCAGAGTTGGGACTAGACTAAGTATCTTCAGTAACAGCGTGGAAGTCAGATCAAAGAAAGATACCCCTGAGCAGACAAACTGAAAAACACATTTAAGAATAGGAATGAAATTCATCAATTATTTGTAAACCCCAGAAAGTGACTTGGATTAAACAGGACCCCCCCAAAAAAAAGAAAAGAAAAAAAAGGGTCTGCCCCCAAAGCACTGTGTCCAGCCAAGCAAATTCCAAGGAAGTATCTGCCTGACATTTCTTTAAATTGTTGCTTTCATAGAAGCCTTGGAGACTCAGAGGGCTTATCAGTAACTGGGGAAAAAAAGGGTGCAGCAGTGGAAGAGAAATAATGCATGACCTCAACTTTTTAACTGATAAAAGCCCATGTTTAAAAAGGATAATCTCAAAAGTCACTGCTTGTTCCTCTACAGTGATC
This sequence comes from Laterallus jamaicensis coturniculus, assembly GCA_022605575.1. NCBI lineage: Eukaryota > Metazoa > Chordata > Aves > Gruiformes > Rallidae > Laterallus > Laterallus jamaicensis. The sequence continues at coordinate 11,394,397 of JAKCOX010000024.1, read as the reverse complement.
TGTTTCATTGTGAACAGATAGAAGATATGACCTTCTCCAGCTTTGCTTCTAGACAAAACCAGAGTATATGGAGACAGTCCTGCACTAGCCCTGGAGACCATGGGCTACGTGGTCTGAGGGAAACCATCTGAGCAGTGGCTAGTTCTCTGGAAGGGGACACAACCTGCCTTGCTTTTTGGACATGCTTAAACTTAAAGGTGCTAGCAAGAAAATCTACTGGGTAGATACCAGTACGTCTTGCAGATGGAAAAAAATAACACCTTTCTTCAGCAAAATGTCAGTAATTAACCCCAAACTGATCTCTGGAAAGGTCAGGCATCTGTACGTAGCATCTATAAAAAAGGTCAGGCTTGTGGTCAGACCTATGCCTATGCAGTGGCCTTTCAATTCCACTGGAGAAACATCTCTGAAGGCTACTCCTGATACCTACACACCAGGGGGAATGAACAGCTCTCTCAGCTTTGTATCTAATTTGCCAGCAGTCCCACTCCCAGCTGCTGCCTTCCCAGGGTCTGTCCCTGGGGCTGCCAGCTGTGGAACACACTAATACTACGTGAGCCTCATCCTCACATTTAGCTCTTGCCATCCTGATTCCTGTGGGATGCCCTGTCACAGCAGAGAGACTTGCCTGTGAACAGCACACTGAGCAAGGGGGTGACGCTGTTGATGAAGAGCCCACGGATGTTGGCTGGCAGGGTGTCTCTGTTCTTCTCCAGAAAGCCCCCAGCAGTGTAGTGTACCTAGGGGAAAGGGCCACAGGTCACTAAGGCCAGCAGTGCTCACAGGCTTGCTGTGAAAGCCACCTCCACAGTTTGCCAGAAGCAAGTGCTAAACTCAGCTTGCAGGTGAATTCAGAAAATGGGTAAGCATAAGATGTAAACCCTGAGGAGAAGAACCCTGCAGATGGCATTGAGGCATTAGAATCACAGAAGTGGAGTACAACACTGAGACACCCACCTTTTCATCTTCTTTCCTTGATTATGAAGGAAATTTAATTAAATTTACTTTTGGTTTATGCTTCACCCTTTTCCTTTGTCTCCCTCTCTTCCCTCTGAATACACTTTAACCCTGTTGTCATTTGTCTCTCTTACTCCTTTCCTTCCTCAATTCCAGCCTGCCCTTCTCCTTTCTGTGTTATTTTTTGTAATAAAGAATCTCACAAGTAATAACTTAAGTCAAGGGTGGTCAGATTAGATTACTAAATTGCATACTACAGTGACCTGAATCATCATGTCTGCTCCTGGGTCCAAAAATTACCTCTAATGAATTCAATGTATTTGGGCCAATGCTTTCAAAACCAGTGGCAGCAAGTTTATCTGCAGTAATCCTAAACCCCAAAGTGCTTAGATACCATTTGAACCTATGAACAACAGACACCACTTTCAAAATATTCATTGCCTGTCTGTTGTGTTCCTCAGTGTTTATAGGAAAATAGTGATTGATACACTCTGGAACCCAACAGGTAAAGATACAGCCTTTAGACTGTCCTTTGGTGCTGCACAGTGGATGCAGGGCTTTGATTTTACAAAGGACAATTGTAAGACTAGAGCTCCAATAAAATCATGATGAATGCAGCAGACTTCTCAGCTTCTCAGCCCATGCTTCTCAGACGTAGCCCCACTTTCTTCAAACCCTTATTTGCCAAGCAATGAATTTCCCTTGTCCTACGTAAGTTACTGCAAACAGTGCATACTTTCCCAGCATAGTGAATGATGCTGAAGCCCAAAGCACGACCTCGACCTGGCTGGAAGTGGAGACTCCCCTTGAAGCTGCTGTTTAGCTTATCCACAAATGTCTTATCAGTTGCCTGCAAGAAAGCACATTTAATAATCAAACAATAAGGCTGCAACATGTGCCTAATCAGGGTACATGGAAGCAAAACAAAGTGTTGGAGGCAGCCTTGGCTGTGAAACAGTTTTGTACTGTACACCCTGACATTCCACAGAGACACCAATATCAGACTGCCCTAAACATAGATGTCCTGTTTATGAGTCACACAAGACAACATCTTTTGATCATCCTGCTCTTCACAGTCACAATCCAACATAAGAGCGCTCTCTGCAGTCCAAACACTTATTGCTGCACTCCCCACACTATTTTCCCTGGCCCCTATTTCATGCATACCTGAGGGAAGGCACTCTGCTCATCCAGAAGAGACAGGAGCCCAAGTGGCTTGGCCAGAAGCAGATTCTGTGGGAAAGGAGACCCATTACAGATACTTACAGGCTATCCACTCCCACCTACACCACCGTGTGAAGAGGGTCTTCCCAGGACCATCTCCTTTCCCTGACAGGAAGAGCAAGACTTCTCCCTTGGCTGGATGGAGCAATTCTCTTGGACAGAGCTCTCACTTACCAGAATAGGTTCATTATTGTTGAATGTGATGGTCTCCCAAGGCAGCTCTTCTTCCTTATAGGCTGCCTGCTCCAGCTGGAAAATGTGCTGAAACAGAGGAAGAAAAGTGGTTGGAGCACCCAGCAGACTTGGTTAGACAGCCCCGAGCATCTTCCCACCCTGCAGAGAGGAACAGAGGTGTGGCTCTCTCACCCATAGTCTGAAGGGCCCAAGATGAAACTGCCTTTCTGCATGCTCATCTGTAGGCCTGTCACTCACTGATGCCAGAATGAAAGTGTGCCTGTTTTGCCAGCTTTGGTCACTGCCTGACCCTTCCACTTCTTCCCTCCCTGCCCCTGTGGCCCCTTTGCTAGAGCAGAGAAGGTTGCTGCTGTCTCCCCTGCTTCACTAACCAGCCTTTCTGTCCTCCCAGGCAATAGGTCTGTTTTTCCCCAGACTCTCCTTCATATGCAAGGTAGATCAGCGCTCTGCTTTCTCCACCACACAAGGTGAGATCACCCAGAGCAGACTTACATGGTTGAAGAAATGCTGCAGCTGCTCATTGGCCAAGTTTATGCAGAACTGTTCAAAACGATTCACTGCAAAGTTTTCAAACCCAAAAATATCCAGGATACCTAAAAAAGGGAAGATGACCGTATCATGGAGCCTGCACACCATCCCTACAGACAGCTGCATACCCCAACACACACAACTAAATCTCCCATCACGCAGCTTTTGTGGCATGGGGAAACCACAGCCAAGTCTCCAGTGGCACTTCTCACACAGCTACCCTTGAAGAACCAATTAGGAGAAGCCCCACTCCCACCCCCAGCTCACTGGCAAAGCCAGACTGACCCAGAACTAAGCCTTACAGTTGCTTCAGACCAATCAACTGCTCAGAGTTGGCCAAGGCCCTACAGACTTTGTATCTCCAACACATTAAGTCTCACCATCTCTGTGAAACCTCATATTGTGTCTTTCTTTCACTGTGGTTGAGGGATGCATGTTTGAGGACAGAACAGGAGCAAGGTAGGCAGGACTCACCAATCTCCCTCAGTTCCACATCAGGGTCCACGTTCTCAGCTAGCAGCTCATTGATCTTGGAAACAATCCAGCCAAACACTCGGCCATATGCCACCTTTGCAATGGAGTCCCGAGCATCTGCACAGAGAAGACAGAAGCAGCTCACTTGCAGGACTCCAGGGACAGCAAAGAACCCAGCACACAATGGGCTTAATACATTCACCCACATCAAGCGACATTGTGTAGTGGTTTATGAAGCTTAAAAATCAGATAAACTTTAGATATCTATCTGACTGGCCCTGCCCTCTACACGCTCACACAGCTCTTTCCATCTGAAATCTTCAGAATCTTTCTGTAAGATCAATACAGCATACTAGGGCATTTGTGAGGCCACCTAAAATAGAAAACTTAAATTCAGAAACAGTCCAGCCACCTTTTAAAATATCTAGAGACCTGCTTTCCCCTCTGCAGGCCTACTGAGTCTAAATCTAAACCAAGCAAGAGGCTCCAAACTGGACTTTGAAAGTTGAATGTTTCTTCTCATCTCACCCACTGTTGTATTTTTGCATGGCTGGGTTCTGGTGGAGCAGGGGATGGGCTGCAGGGAGTGAGAGGATGTAAGGAACTGTGCAGGAACCAAGGCCAGGGAAGGGGGAAAGAGGCTCCCCAGGTGCCAGAGAGAAAGATGCCCCTCCAGCCCCTGGAGAAACCCATGGTGGAGCGGGTGTCCCCCCACAGCCCATGGAAAAGGCCCAGACCCCACCTGCAGCCCGTGGAGAGGCCCCACGCTGGAGCAGGGGGAGATGTTGTGACCCACATTGGAGCAAGATCCTGGTAGCACTTGCAGCCCGTGGAGAGAGACAGAGACACAGAGATGAGCCAGAGAGAGAGAGAGACCCATGCTGGAGCAGGTTTGCTGGGGGGGGCTTGTGACCCCGTGGGGGACCAGGCTGGAGCAGTCTGGGCCTGAGAGACTGAGAGACATTCTGTGATTTGTGACTGCACCCATAGCAGTGACCCACGCTGGGGCAGCTGGGGAAGAGCTGAAGGCCTGTGGGAAAGGACTGATGATGGAGAAGTTCATGGAGGAATGCCTGCTGTGGGTGGGACCCCACGGTGCAGCATGGGAAGGGGGTGAGGATTGGCACCCCCCACCCCCTGCAGCCAAGAAGGAAAACAATTGGTGAGGAACTGACCAAACCCCCATTCCCCCCAGTCCCTGCCTCTCCCTGTGCCACAAAGCGGGGAAGAAGGGAAGAAAATCATGACCACAGTGAAGTCTGCTAAGAAGGGAGGGGTGGAGGGAGGCACTTTAAGATCTGGTGGCACTTCTCATCACCCAACTCTGGTGTCACTGGGGGTGCAGGGCAGGGTCATCAATTAAGAGTTTTCTCTCCTTTATTCTGTGCTGAGTCTGTTCTGCCTGTGACACTGACTGTGGAATGATCTCTCCCTGTCCTCATCTCCACTCCTGAGCCTCTCAATAGATGTTTTCTCCCCTGTCCAGCTGAAAAGAGGAGTGATGGATCTACTTTGGAGGGTGTCTGGCCTCCAGCCAGGGCCAAACCACCACACCCATAGGTGCAAAGTATTTAAACGCTGTGGCTAAGAGGAGAATGCAATTGATGGAAAACTTCCTGGCATTCTAAGAAGGAGAGCAAATAAAAATTGCCTCCTGCATGATGCTCCTACTTATACGAGATGTTTGGTTTATTGTCTAGAGACATGCAAGAGTAGATATTTGGAAAACAGCTAGCTATTTCCCCATCTGCAGTTTCTGTTTTCTTTATTTCATGCAATAATCTAGAAATCCTGGGATTTCATGCTTTTAAAAAAAATATTTTATGTTAACTGAACCTTTTTTGTGACATTATCATGGATTATTTTCTTTTCTTATTGAAATGGAAAATAACACCCTGTGCTTATTATTTTAACATTCTTTCCTTTCATCTCACCTATTCCCTGACACTCATTGCTCTCTCATTGATTCGGTTATTTCTCCATCTACTACCTAGAGCTCTGCATACTGCCAGCACTGTGCAACAGGAGCCTTTCCCTCTTTTATACAAATACCTACAGTTTCCTTCTAGGCTGAACAGACAGGGAAAGCAAGGCTGATTCCTTGGTTTCCCATTTAATCTCTGCAGTCTCCTGGAGATCAAACAAAAGCAGCATTCATGGTCCTACACGTCAGTAAGAGACTAAACAGATAAACATATTCTTGCCTCTCTGCAAGAGGAAAGAAGGGGCACATACAGACATCTTTGTTCCCAACAAGTTGCACATGTGTGGGGATACCCTTCCATCTTTCTAGCCTGCACATCTGCAGTTCATTAGGTTCCTTACCTTCTGCTTGCTGCTGGGTGTGAAACCGCTGAATCTGCTCACCTCGGGTCACCGACATGGTACAAATAAGGCACTTCAACAACTCATCTTCCTGGACTCCAAACTGACCCTGGGAGAGAGGAAAAACGATGAGGACAGTCAGTACTAAACCTTTATTCTACACGTGGGGATTGCATCTCCTCGTGTCTGTGCAACACCCAGATGGTGATTCAGACTAAGGACTTTGAACTCTCGGGTAAGATAAATATTACTGTTAACATCTTGCGGCACTGGAATCAGATGCAGGCTCCAATATCTGCATCATCCCTGTGGTGACCAAGCTCACTCCTGTGCTCTTTCTGAAACGCTTTCTTTTTTGCTTTCCCAGTGCTGCCACCTTTCACCTTCTTTGGGAGCCGAGCCAGTCCCTGCAGAGTGGTTTAATGACTTACTGAACAGCACCACACCGAGGTGGCTGCAGGTGATGACGTTCCCGAGCTTCAGCAGACACCAGTCAGCAAGAGAACCCACAAGAGACAGGAAACAAAGGGAACTCATACCGAGTTCTCTTCAGAGATTGCTTTAACAGGAATTCTCCTCCCGTGGGCAAGAAAACCAAGGAGCAGACTTTAAAAATAAGACTAAAAATAAGTTGGCTGCTGAAGAGATGTAGGTAGCTGTTTCACGTATAGCGTAGGAGGGAAACAGGCAAAGAAAGCAAGTGAAACCAAAACCCAGGGGTGCTGGGATTTCAAACAAGACAAAGTAAAAAGACATTGAAAGAGCAGAAATACATTACATTTTTCTGCTCTGTGTTGTTAACAAAGCAGGATAATGTATCCATCCCATACAATAAAAATGGGATGGTCCCATGAAGTATATATTTCTTAATCTACAATAAGTATATACTTCTTAATCTACAATAATTTAATGTGGCCTAGTAGAACGTTTAGTTCTGGATAACAAAAAAAAATTCATAGCAGTTAAAAGTGTTATCCTCAGACAAGATCTGTCAAAAACACAGAATTAATGGTCTAGATACCACACACCCAAATTCCTCCAAGACATCACCAGAGTTTGTGACATATATTTAATTTTAAAAGGGTGGTATTGTATGAAGTCAATTGTATGAAGTATGAAGGTATATGTGTTACCACCAAATGAAAGACACTGGTTCTTGACACACAAGAAATAGAAGCTGGAAAGCATCTCTTTGGGAATGAGTAACAGTGAATGCAAATGCAGTCACGTAGTCACACTGAGAATTTCTGGAGAAAACTGCTTGTTCTTTAGAAGCCTTCACACTCTGAGGCAGAAATGCCCTCTGCCATCTCTGGCTGGAGGAGCTCCTGCAGTCACACTGCCAGTGGGAACCAGCACTATGCCCGTATGGTTGTCGGTTCATCTTGTGACTCACCGCGGCAGCCTTCAGCCATCCCCGTGAGGCTTCACTCACTTTTACAGACCCATTGCTCTCCTCAGGCTCAAAGGTCACATTGCCCAGAGACAACACACCAGCCAAGATAGCCTGCATGTCCACTTGCTCCTAAAAACACAAAAGAAAGGTGACATACACAAGTAACACATACAACAGGGAGGCCCCAGATGTGAGACAAAGTGACAGGCAGCCTGTGGAAAAACTCTACACAAAGTGTGACGGACTCAGGTGGTTTGGAAGCAACATGGAAAAATCTATAGAGAGGAGAAATTGGACCAACACTCAAAATAGCAGCCAGAAATAAACCCTACACCTGCAGGAAGCATAGAGAAATTAAACAACCCTAGAACTGACCTGTTCTTGGAAGCCCACCATGTCAAGGGCATTGCACACCTCTTGGTATTTGTGCTTCCAGCGCTGAGCTACATCCTGTGTACCAAATCGTCCGCTTACGTACCTGAGAAAGTGCATATCCCATACAAAAACCATCACACAATCAGCACAGCATGTCAGTCCTACCCCAAAGGAACAAAGCAGATCTATGACAGTGGAGATGTGGAAGGGAAAGAAACTCTTCCAAGGTAATGCCACAAAGGAGAGACTCCAGACCTCCCAGCTTCCATGATGGCCCATGAGATCTCTTTTCAACTCCATTCAGATCCTACTCTAGCTTCCATTAATTTGTTTACCTGTACCAGGCTCCACAGGCAGAGTCACAAGGCAGAGGCTCAGGCTCCATTATGCTGTTTTCCCCTCCACCCCCTCCCTTCATGAAGACTAAACTAGGGTTTGCCTTCCAAGTACCTGTAGAGTGAAGGATCCAAAAGACCATACATCTCCTTTTTCTCTGAAGGGAGTCCAGCAAACATGTAGTAGAAGATATGGAAATTCCTCTCCCCCGCGTCTTGCTGCACTACTCGTGACTTCTCCAACAGGTACTCGCTCAGCTTTGCACCTCGCACTGCACACAGGGAAGGGACAGGGTAAACTCTGCACTTGGGGACATGAAGCTGTCTGAGCTGTCCTGCACCTCTTACCCGGTGGTGTGAGTGTGAGACTGTCTAAAATAAGCTCCCCATGTACAACACCCTCTAGCCTGCCTAGCACACCGGTTTCATCTTGAAGATGTCTGCTTACCTCCTTTAGCAGCAACCAAGGCTTTTAACACCACAGAGTATTACTGATTCCATATCCCATATCATTCCCATATCCTTCCTGTACTCCCACACTGTCTAATCCCAGGCCTTATCCTACAGCTGTGTTGCTATAAGATTTTACTTCATTTCACCCTCCCCAATTTCTGGCTACTCAACCCACTCCTTCTGGTGCCTAACCATCCCCCAAACTAGTAATTGCCCTTGACTTTACCTGTATTATTCTGGAAACGCAGCTGTATGTATTTCCCAAAGCGGCTGCTGTTGTCATTCATCACAGTCTGGGCATTGCCAAAAGCTTCAAGCAATGGATTTACCTAAAACAAGTAAGTACGTGGAACAAGCATGCTTCAAATCCGGTGATCCCATCTAATTTGCTTGGAAAAGTTTAACTTTAGCATTTACTATTCAGCATTCAGCTGGAATAGAAACCCCTCCATGGGTACATAAGAGCACCTGTTTTATCATATCCTGGATAAGGGAACCGAGAGAGCCAAATGTAAGAAGATTAAGCAGAGTGAGATTACTGGAAATAAGGGAAGTCAAGCTGATCTGATCTCAGAAAGACCACAGACTCATTTGTTAAAAGGTAAGGTTGGTATAACAGATTTCCACAAAGCATCTGACATGGTATCACTAGATAATTTGACTGCTAGACTACAACAATGAACAAGGTACACATGGCACTCAGTAAACGTAAGCATTTCAACTTAGCTACTGAAGTATGTGGACAGCGTAAGGCTCAGGACAGCGAAGAAACTAACAGAACAGTAAGACCAGCTCAGAAAACCAGCTGCAAACAAAGTCAAATGACAATCTTTCCATTATCTGAGCAAAGAATGCCTGCCAACTGGAAGAATGATGCCCTGGGGTACATGCTGGGGAGTCTGCTGAACACAGGTTTGCAGCATGACACCGTAATCACAAAAGGGATAACTTAGCCCTTGAATACATCTACCTGAACCAAATAAGGTAACAACTGTTATTTTCTCTGCCACCTCCAGGTTTTTCAAAGGCAGCCTCCCTGGATTGAAGTGAACTTGGTTTCCAATGGAGGAACTGCAGGGTGGCTATAAGCATTTCCAGTCAGGTGTTTCGGGATCCATTATGCCAGGCACTATGCTGAGCAAACACAGCCACCCGGCTTCCTGAACGTGCTCAGGTCAGAAGCAGCTTGGCAGTGTGGCCCAAACCAGCTCTAAGTGGAGCCAGCAGGTGTGTCACTGCCATGATCCCACAGCGGAACACAAGCGTTCAACCTTGGATCCCCTGCAGATGACACCATGCTAAAATAACATGCCAGTCCAGAGCCCAAAGGGTAGCAGTGTTTACAAGGCAATGTTTTGTTAGCAGGAGGTGGGGGCTTCAGTGATGGTGCCTGTGAAGATGCCAGAAGCTGTGCTCACGTCCAAGAGAGCCCATGCCAGCCTGCTCCAAGACAGATCCACTGCTGGCCAAGGCCAAACCCATCAGCCACCAGCGGCAGCATCTCTGGTATAACATATTCAAGAAAGGGAAAAAGTTGCTGGAAGAGAGGAGTGAGAAGCTGTAAAAGGAACAACTCTGAAGACACACAGGTCAGTGAAGGAGGGGGAGGAGATGCTTCAGATGTCGGAGCCAACATTTCCCTGAAACCCACGGGAAAGACCATGTTGAGGCAGGCTGTCCCCCTGCAGCACATGGAGGATGATGGTGGAGCAGATATCCACCTGCAGTGTGTTGAGGACCCCACATGGAGAAGGCAGAGGTACCCAACAGAGGCTATGACCCAGTGGGAAGCCCGCACTAGAACAGGCTCCTGGCAGCATCTGTGACCCTGTGGAGAGGAGCCTATGCTGGAGCAGGTTTGCCAGCAGGACTTGTGACCCCACGGGGGACCCATGCTGGAGCAGTCTGGTCCTAAAGGTCTGAACTCCATGGAAGGGACCCATGATGAAGTAGGGGAAGAGTGAGGTGTCCTCCCTCTGAGGAGGAAGGATTGCCAGAAACAACATGTGATGAACTGATCACAACCCCCATTCCCCATCCCCTGTGCCACTGTGGGGGAGGATGGAGAGAAATCAGGAGTGAAATTAAGCCCAGGAGGAAGGGAGGGGTGAGGGAGTGATTTTAAGATTTCTTCTTATTTCTCATTATCCTGCCCAGTTGTTAACTGTCAATACATTAATTTCCCCCAAGCTGAGTCTGCTTGCCTGTGGTAGTAACTGCTGGGTGATCCTTATCTTAACTCCTTAACCTTTTGTCATACTTTTCTCCCCTGGCTTCTTGATGAGGGGGAGGCATATTGTGACTTGGTGGGCACCTGGCATCCAGCCAAAGTTAATACCCTACACACAGACACTATGGAAACCCTGAAAACATGGACTTTAGTCCAAGAACTCATTCTGCTTGATCTATGACATGGAAGGCAAATGTATGATTTGCTCAAAAAAATTCCACAAGTCCTTGGGGAACAATTCAAATTGAAATACTTGAGACCAAAAAGACAAATATGTTTCCCCTTACCAAAAACTGTATATGAAAATAGTAAAGATTAAGTCAGCCAGTTAACAGGTATGTGCCTGATAGTAAGTAAAAGCAGCCAAGAAAAGGGAACTGAATGAAGGGTGGGTGAATTCTCCAACTCTGTGTACCATTACATGAAGACTTCATCAGCTGCCTTCTTGAGCCTAATGCAAGCTGCCTTGCAGCAGCTTTGCATCTGTATCTACAAGCACCATCCTGTAATGACTTACCTGAAGGATCTGCTGCTCAAGCTGTGAGTTGCCTTTGCATAGGTTCATTATGTGCTGCAACAATAGCTTCGTACTCTCTGTTTTCCCCGCACCGCTCTCTCCACTGCCAAGAAAAAGCAAAGGAAATTCCAGGAGCTGTAAAGTATAATTGTTCTGCCCCTTAGATCTTAGTGCCCTGTCACTGGAGAGTGCTCTCCTGTCCAAGAGTTTCACAAGTGTTTCAGCTGCTCTGTGTGGATGAGGACAAACTTGCACCAAAGCTTTACACGGTAGGTCCCATGAAGTCCTGATCCATTCCCGAAGGAGTATTTCCCCATCTGCAAGGGAGTACAGACACAGCCCATTCCACCACTTTGGGGTGGGGTGCACCAGACAGACCATTTGCTCTGCTTCTTTAGCAAAGATATTTCCTACTTCTGGAAAACAACTTCCTTCAAAAGTAATCTGATACACTGACTGTTCACATACTGGAGTTGACAGCTTTCCCTTTCTTCAAAGGTATTTGCCCCATCCCTCTTATATCCACAACCACGTAGTAATCTTGAGATACTGCATCAACCTCAAATCTCAGGTGTTTCACACATTCATGTGCATCAGCCAGCTGAAGAATGCAGACACACCACCACAGAGCTGCCCACATCAGCAGGGGTGCACGTCACTTTGCTGTCACACGTGCCAAACACCTCCACCTCCAAGGCAAACAAGCAGCAATAAGAAAGTGCAGTTTCCTCTGGGCTGGGAGGGCAAATGTACAATGAGTGAGACAACACGTCCTTGAATGACAACGATGTACCTACCAGCAGACAACTCCAGTGTATACATAAAAAAGAAATAATTAAAAAAAATAATTCAGGAAATGCTGAAAGTATACTTGAGGGCAGGTTTCCACACCCGACCTTTGAGCATCTGGTGTGGTTTTACTGCTTCGTAACTCCCAGTGACTCTGTGTTTGGTATCAAGTGTATATCATTGGTGACAAAGTACCTCAAACACTATGACCGATACCTGATCTCCTACACAGATCAGCCCATCACCATCCACATATGCAAAAACAAAGATTACTTTGCCAGCTGAGAACATGCCATCCAGACAGCATCTCCCTGCTCAATACAAGGTTTTCTTCCTTTTTAGTGACTTCTGTCCTCCACGAAAGCATTGCAGTCAGCACTCTCACAGTTCAAGCTTGTCCTCATACCCTCCAACAAGTACAGCTTCACCAGGTACTGCAAACACTCTCCAGCTGCAGGAGTGTAACTGCCCCAGGCTGCGAAGAAAAGCAAAGTCATCTCCAGGAGACCCAAGCACTGTACCACAGCATACCCAGGCTGTGACTAACGTCTCTGACTAATGTCTGTTGGGATCAGGAGGGCAAGAGGAGCCAGCAGAATTTACAACATAGGACAATTTGATTGCAATGAGCATTTATCACCTGCAAGCAGCTGCTAGGTCTGAAACACGCCATCCAGACCTTGCCATCCAAACCTCCCAGACTAAGTTGGAGAGACCAAAGAGACCACAAAGACTTGTAGAGCTTGGTGCGTCCCTGCGCTGTTCTGACGAGCTGTGGTCTAACAGGAGTGCCTTCCTCCTCCCCTTCCATTCCAGCTCTGCTCATGTCAGATAATCTGCTTCACCACTTGCAGAGAGCAAAACCATGAACTTCCTGTGATAGCAGCACACAAACCAGTTCATAGGATTGCAAGGTGCATAGCTGTAGCTCAGACTCACATCTCCAAGACTGCTGACAGAAAACAGCCAAACACCCACAGGTTACTTTTTCTTGCCTTCCACCTCCCAAGACAAATACTATGACTGTTCTCAATCCTTAAGAGCACAACCAACAGCACCTTTTCCACCTGCTCATTCCTGAGCTGCCAGTTGACTTGTGCTTTGTCACAGCACCTTAGGTAAAGCACCAGCACTGGTGGCTTGCAGGCTAGATAAATGAATAGGGCTAGACCCTCAAGGTCACCTCCCAGTCCTACCATAACACTCAAGTCATTCAGCAAGTCATTTCCACACCACATCGACTGAAAATACTGACAAAATCATCAGACCACCCTACAGAATGAAAATACGGACAAAATCACCAGAAGGCAAATATAAAGAAGTAAATATTAAATCAAAGCAAGCTGGCAATTAACATTTCAACTGAGAGAATAATTAAAGTGCTCTCTACAATAGCCAGAACAGACAGCGCTTGGAAGGTTTCTCCTTGATGCTGTTTTGAGGCTTGTTCTGCTAGCTGATGCTATCTGCTGCCCTGCACAGTTTCAGCAGAACAATAGTGACATCATGGAGTGAAATGCTCGTGACACCGGTATGCTCTTTGGTTACAAGAGAGCTTTTTTCACTCCTCCTAGTGCATAGAACTGCCCACAACAATAAGATTTTCCCTCACCAGATTGCCAAAGCTTTCATGACAAAGACGCTTCTGTTCTGCTGTCCCCTGCCTTTTGGCTATAAAAAAACCTTCCACTTTGGGAAACAGGTCCTGTCCCTTTCCTTACGTCCAGCATTTATTATAGCAGTTAGTGTGGAAGTTGCTTCACCAAAGAAGAGCACCCTATAGATTCCACCCGAGCTGGTTAAATCTTTCCCAAGCCACATCCCCCCAGAAGCAAACCTGACATATAAGCTGTGTTAGCAGCCAAGCTGTTCCAGAAAAAAAAGACAGGCTTTAATTGCCACACACCTCCATCCGTGAGCTGTCTGCTCTCCAGTCTGGGAAACAGACGGGCTGGGAAGAGTGATGCATTGCAAGCGCGGCTGGCTTCGCCTCACCAGCAGCGAGGAAGATGAGCCTTGCCTGGAACTCCGATGGGGAGCTTGCAGCTTGCAGCCAACTGGACCCCAGCTCCGCCTGGCTCTGCCAAGCCCCCAGCCCAGCCCGGGCACCCACGCAGGGCTCACCTGATGACGATGCACTGGCTCTGGGGCCCACCGCCCCGGCGGCCCAGCATGGCGTGGTAGGCCCGGCTGGCCACGGCAAAGATGTGGGGCGGCAGCGCGCCTGTCTCCTGGTGCCGGTACCGCTCGGCGACCTGTGGAGGGAACGGTGTCGGAGAGGTGGTTGGGGGGGGCAGCGGGTCCCGGACGGCGGGGGCCGAGTGGACTCACCTCTCTCCCGTACAGTGGCAGGGGCTGGAAGGGGTTCACGGCGATGAGGATATCCCCGATGTCGGTCTGGCAGAGAGGGGGGAACCCGTCAGCCGAGCGTCCGCCGCCCCCGCCGCCCCCCGCCCCAGCCCCCGGCACTCACGTAGATCTGCTGCCGCAGGAACCGCACCCGCAGCCCCTCCAGCAGCGCCGCCTCGTCCAGCACCGCCAACGCCGCCAGGTCCCCGGCCGCCCCGGCCGGAGGGCAACGCTCCCCCAGAGACACCATGCCGGACAACGCGTTCCCCGCGCCAGCGCCGCGGCCCGGCTGCTGCCCGCCCACCGTACCCAGCCCTGCTCCTGCTCCGCCCCGGGACCGCCCGGCGGGGCGGGGCCCCATTTGAACACGGGGCGGCGGCGACCAGCCGGTAACGGGCGAGGGGGTGACCTGGGTTGTGTTTTGGGGGGTGCTATGGAGGAGATGTGGGGATGTGAGGGGGGCGGAGGGAGAGACATGGCGTGAGGGGGGGGGGATCGGGATGAAGGAGGGTGAGGGCGGGCCAGCGGGCGGATGGAGGAGGGGGGAGAGGGAATGTGTGTGTATGGGGGGGGCGGGGATGGGGGTGTGTGTGGGATGGGGGTGTGTGTGTGATGGGGGTGTGTGTGGGGGATGTGTGTATGGGCTGTGTGTATGTGCTTGGCGGGCGGGAGGGAGAGAGGGCGTGTGTATATGTGGGGGGTGTGTGTGTGTGTGTGTGTGGCGGGAGGGAAGGTGCGTGCGTGGGGGGGGGAGGGAGGCGACGTGTGTGGGTGTTCGCGGTGATTTTGTTGATGGCACGCTTAGCCCCCACCCTGGGCACCATAAGGGAGCGGGTGGGGCGGCCGGGGGCGCTGCGGCGGTGCCCGGCTCTTCCGGAGGCCCTGGCTCGGGGGCACCCCGGATCAGCGCCGAGCCGGCCCAGGGGCGGAAGGCCGCCATGCTGCCGCCCTGAGCCCTAAGGGGGAGTAAGAGCCGCCCTGAGCCCTCTGGGGCTGAGGCGTCCTGCGGCCCCTTCCGCATCGGCTGCCGTCCTCCGGCCCTTGGAGCTGACCCACAAGGTGGTTAAGGCTTCTGAGGCGCCTCAGGGTGTTGCGCTGTGGTAATAAAGGGGGGTTTCTGGGAGATAGTAAACGCTATGAAATCTAGAGAGGTGCCGGAGGTGCTGCTGGCAGGGCGTCACGAAATAGTTACCTTCACGGGCTCAGTGGCTTCTCTGGAGATACTCAAGACCCGCCTGGACGCCTGTCTGTGCAGTATGAGCTGGGGAGCTGCTTTGGCAGGGGGATTGGACCCGATGATCTCTCGAGGTCCCTTCCAGCCCCTATGATCCTATGATGCTGCGAGCCTGCGAAGAGAGAGGCAAGCTGGCATGCTTCTGCTGCCGGTGAAGTGTTTTGAGTCTGCCCAGGGGCTCCAGACAACTCTCACCCTGCAGATGTGAGCCAGCTAGAACCTAATGTCCTTTGGAATAAAGGGAGTGTTTGAACTGCTTTATGCGAGTGAGAGGTAGTCAAACCTGGTGTAACTTTGTGTTTGGTGGGGTTTTTTTCTTTTTAGATCTTTTTATTAATTGTTAAATCAGGCTGCAAAATGAAATTCATGTCTGCGCCCTTCCCTGGCTAGAGGTGCTCTGTAAACTGTAGCCTTTTAGTGCGGTGTTGGTGAGTATTCTGCAACTGTATCTTAATGCTGAGCACTTGGATGGCATTCCCTGAAGCGCTGCCTCTGGATCAACCCTGTGTCAGCCCTGTCTGTCCCAGACCTGGCCTCACCTAGACTTGTGTCCTGAGCACACGTGAGAGTAAACCTCCAGAGAAGCTCCTGCTACTGTACAACACTGCATGTGTCCCTCAGCTGACTTTTGCTAGCTCATTAAGTGAGTCTTGGAACTCATTTGCTGTGCAACTTTTGTTTCAGACTTAGATTCTGATACCTGAAATACCTCTGGAAGACTGTATTTGACAAATTCCGTTCTTGACAATGCATCTTTCTGTATTGGTATAGCTTGTCTGTGAGGGAGCCAGCACTCCCAACTTCTATGAAAGCTGCAGACTTCATGCTGTAGCAAGTGTGCAACAGCCAGCCACTACCTTTTGACAAACAAGCACAGCAATATTTATCTGGTGCACTGCTAACTCATGCCTCTTCCTGGGGAAAGAGTGGTAAAAGTGGTAGTGTTCTTACCTGTAACAAAGCCCTGGTGCTCTTGTAAAAGAGAAGGGCAGCAGAGAAGCTGGGTAATAGATGGGTGGTGTGATTGACAGCAGTTGCTCAGTCTTTCATCTCAAACCACAAACTGCTGTTAGACTGACAATGCTAACCACTCACTTTTTGGGTACTTCTGTGAGGAAAACAAGCAGGAGCGTTTCCTTTCCTCTCTCTTTTCCCCTCTGACAAATCTTACGGCTGTTTTCCACTCCAATATGAATTACCTCGTCAGCTCACTAACTTCCTTGGGTTTATTGAGCATTTTGCATGAAGAACGGGCACAGGAAGCAGTGTTTGTGGGTGGGATTGTGTATTTGAGATTTGCTTACAGATGTGATATTGCTTTCACAGTCTGGTCTTTCTAACACCGTTCCTCTGGCTGATGCAGGGCTCTTGTGCCCATGGGTAGGCATGCATAAGGAAACTGTTAATAACGGTTGCTGGCAATTAACTTCCTCTCTTTCATAATAAAGCATAGATTTTGTAGCTCAGAATCCTACCCTGTGGTGTAGGTCATGAGTTTATTGCGTGTCTGTCTCTCTTGTCTCTTCAGGATCAGTTACTTTTCTGAACATCAGCCCTGAGGGTGCCATGAGTGACTTGACCTTGCAGTTTATGGCTGGAACAAACCCTGTGGAAGAGCAGAGGGCTCGCTGGGAGAGGAAGCGCAGCCGGACAGCCAAGGAGCTGCTGGAAACTGAGCACAAATACCTTGAGCAGCTGGATTTGGTGGTCACAGTAAGTAATTTGACTCCTTCTGATATAAAAGTACCTTCAGACAGCCCATACTTATTTGTGTTGTCATGGGAAAGTGTTGAGAGCAGGACTTTGATACACCCCTGCTGCATGGGACAGCTTCTGGGACTGAAAGGATTTTTTTGTTGATTTTATTTTGCTTCCTTTGTAATATCTGATAGCTCGTGGCTTTGGCTCCTTGGCTTGGGTCTGCACGTAGACATAACAACCAAACCTCAAAGATTTATAGGGGATTCACCTTGAGATGCCTGAGATGTATGAAATGTAAGGGCACAGAAAAGACAGATTATGAAGAAGGTGTGAAAAACAGGCTGTTTGAGTATTCCTAGACACATCTATCACTGTCGTAGTGCTGTTCCATGTGTTTGCAGTCATGGTCAAAGTTACCAAGAAGGCTTGGTAGGTATCTCAAGTAGGCATTCACAGTATTTGACATCCTTTTGAGCTAAAGAATGTGCAAAATTCAGCTACAGCTGCATCTACCTTTGAGTGACTTGTGAATTTTACCTGTTTGAAATTATCTCTTTCCTATGTAGTTCTTTGTGACAATTTTAAAGGCCAAAGGGACGCTGAAACCTTCTGTGTTGGAAGCCATATTTGGACCCCTGGAATCCATACATTCGGCCAGCCAGTAAGTGAATACACTGGTGTGGTTCCTGTAATTACATGGGGAGGACTCTGTATTGATGAGAACATAAGACTTCAGGAAATAAAGCTAGCACCTTGTAAAACGGGCATTCACTTCTGGCACTGCTAGCCTTGGTGGCATTTGCAGATGTACCCCTGAAACTGCTGATCTGTACCCACATATCCGGATGCCCTATTGCTCTCTGGGTAGTGGTTTAAGCACAGTAAGTCTGCTCTGCAGTATTTTAGGGGATGTTTTCTGTTGCTTACTCTGTGACCACCAGGCATATATTCAGTACAGAAACTGGGTGTGACAAAGGAAGGTCAGCACAGGAGTGATCCAGGGGGCTCTGACAATGGCACCAGTAATGCACCCCTCACAAGCTACCTTTCCTCCTTGTGCACAGTGTTCTGACACTTCACCTGGAGAGAGGGAATTTGGGATCAGGGCTGGAAAATTTCTGTCAGAATCTGGAGCTTTATGGCCACTATGCAGAGAATTTGGAGCAGGCAAATAAAACGTTGAAGGTAAATGTTTCCTTTATTCATCGAGCTCTTCCCCTCCCTTTCTTCATTCTGTGAAACATGTACATCTTTACGTTTTTCCTCTCTCTCTGGAGTGATTGCTTCCCTTCCTTTTTCTGGTCTGCTGCTATTTCCTTAGTCTTTCTTCTGTAACAGAATGGTGAAAGCTTCTCTGTTTATTTAGAGCTTCACATTTTTAAAGTTTGTTTCAGGTATTTCTGTATGTATGTGCATACACTGAGCACAGCTTTCTTGGAACTCTGTATTTATTTCTGGCAAACTGTGATAGTTTGTAGAAGGAACGTTAAGGGATGGTGATCTCTGTGGAGAATTATCAGGTCTCCTAGTCTTTCCCACTAAAACTAACTGTATCCTAACAGTGGTATTTCCTTTCCCTTCTCTCTTTCTTTTTTCTGTGGTAGAAGAAAATAATTTTCTTTCCCATTTCTCCAAAAACACCCTATCTTCCAAAAATATCAGAAAGATATGTTTTTATTTCAGAGTCCTGACAGCTGTATCTGGAATTTCAACCACCTGACTTGCAGTTTTTGTCTGTACTTGTTTCCAGCTGCAGGATGTACCAGAATGTTTTTCTTCTGTTCACATACATATATTCACACTTCTGATTTTCCAAGAGAAAAAAGCCATTTTGGATACTTGCCTTGAGGTGATAGGAGTGCTTTGTCTTGAAATGAGTGACAAAAAGCCACAGGCAAACTCCTTGTTTTCCTGTATGAGTCAACCTTCCTCTTTTTTCTTTATTTCCCTTCGTTGAGCATGCTAGCTTTATACCACTGCATATCTATGAGGGTAGGATATCTCTTCCATTACCCACTGGGAAATGGTGGTCAGGGGAAAAGGGAATTGCTTGCCCATGGCCACAAAAGAAGTTGTTGATGCTTGCATTTAGGACTGGAGTTTTAAGAATTAGAGGCTCTGGTGCAGACTAGAGCACTTATTTCTTTCTAAGTCTCAAAGCTGTATGCCTTTTCTGCTACATACAGGAGCAACTGAGTAAAAATAAGTCATTCCGACGGTTTAAGAAACTCCAGGAGACTAGACCTCAGTTTCAAGGGAGGAAGCTTGAGGATCTGCTTCCTTTGCCTCTGCAGAGGTTACACCAGTAAGTAAGCAATTCCAACTCTTTCTGGGGTGGGGAGGGAGGAGTGGGGAGAAGGAACATATCTTGGTTGCTACGGGAGGTGAAGTTGCATAATGTGTCTGAAAGCTGGAGGGTATAGGCAGCAGTGGAGCAGATCCGTAGGTGGGCCTGTATCAGTGTAGCTGGGCGGGAGAGATGGTGGCTGTGTTTAGCCCTGGCCCCTGAGCCCTTCATCTACTTTGTGGGTAGAATTTAAGTGGATGCTTTCTATCGTCTCTGTGAGCTACTGCAGCTGGGGCTGAGCCTGAGCAAGCTGTCTGAAGCACTGTGGAAGTGTTACTCACTGCCAGAAGTGATATCACTCTGCTCTTGTACGGGCTGCTGACCTGGAGCGTTGTGACTCCTTTCTTGTAGATGGTTGCTTTTGGGACAGAGGATGTTAATGAACTCAGGGCAGCCTTTCCCCCCTCTCTGGGTATTGGGGTCATGTGCTCTTCTCAGATTTGCTGCCTGTTGCAGCTGTCTGAGCACAGACAGATCCGGTCTGGATTGCTGCATTTCTTTCCCCCTGAAGGCATCATCTCCCCTTTGAAGGGGCAGGCTGACCACATGAGGCCGCTGCTGCCTGTGCTTAAGGGCTGCTTTTCCTTGGGAAGGGTTTGTGGGTAAGACGGACCACAGGGAGTTTGCTGGGAACCCAGCTGCTGCTGCTATAGATCAGTTGCTGCTCTCCAACCTATGCACTCTAAAGCAAACTTGAGGGATTGAGAGCCTCATTTCTCATGCTACAGTCTAGAGTGAGCGTGCTACAGTCTTTCAGGTAGCTTTATGTAACCTTTATAATCAGCTTAGGAGATATAAATTTAAGTTTTCTTTTTACTGTAATTCTTTGGATTGTTCCTTTAAATTTTAAAATAGCAGTATATTGGTTCCTGCCCAAATGTTTGGGAAAATGGTGGCTTTTTAAAAGGCTTAATTTTTTTTTTCATTAATCATCTGTTGCACGTTCAAGTTTCTTTGAAAGTCTGGTACCTATACTGCAGGTCGCACGACTTCTATCTTGTGAATCTGTTCAATGTGATATTTCTTCTGTCATTTCAGTCTGAAAATAGTTTGAATTTCTGGGAGAAAGCATTTGCAGAGATCTGATCCTTTCTGGTAAAGGCTGGAAGGCAGAAAAAGGCGGCTCCTAATTTCTTACAGAAATGCCTTCATCTTGTGTAGGCAGAAAACATACACTACGAATGCTACCATTCAGACATTAAAAAATAGTTTAAAGAGAAATTTGTCTGTCTTATTGAAGGCTTTTTAATGTGAATACTAAGAGAGTCTCATGAACTTAAGTAATATGCGAGGTTGCTTTTATCAGATCCCATGGAAATGCCAAAAAGCTTGCAAATGTATAGAACACTTGGATTAATTTAATTGATAAATTTGAAGGTAAAATAAATGTGATTTAAAAATTGTATGCAAAAGCTGCCCAGTTGGGCTTAGAAGTGTGAAACCCATTGTTTATCATTTTCCCACTAATAGGAGATGCTGTTGTTCCTGATATCTTTTTGGGAAATAAACCTGCTCTCTCTCTCTTAGGTACAAGCACTTCTTCAGAGACCTGCTGGAGAACACCAGCTCAGACAGTGCTGAGTACCAGAAACTCATAAGTATGATTCCACTTGTAGATGCTGGCACGTTGATCAGCATCAGCCTGCTTGCTTAATAATATTTGGATTCTCATCTCCTGTCTACTTCCACAGGAAGAAATACCATATTCTCTCTAGGGTTCTACTGCATTACCATTTCCCTTCTACGTCTTGATCAAGGTGTTCTCGAGAATACATCGTGAATAAAAATGCAGAGTAACTGACTGAAAGTGGCCCAGGGGTTAGATTGGAGAAATGGCAGCTCTATTTTGTTTTTACAACAAGGGCAGGGAGGCCCTGGCACAGGCTGCCTGGAGAAGCTGTGGCTGCCCCCTCCCTGGCAGTGTTCAAGCCAGGTTGGATAGGGCTTTGGGTAACCTGGCTTGTGGAGGGTGTCCTTGTCCGTGGCAGGGGGGTTGGGACTAGATGGTTTTTAAAGGTTCCTTTTGAACCCAAACTATTCTGGGACTTTCAGTCATATGCCTCAATTTTCTAAGACAATTCATGACCTTCATACCATATTTATTGGCAGTTAACATAATTGTGGGGCATTTTTTGTGGTTTTGCTTCCAAATCTAGGAAATTATTTCTCTGTCTAATGTTTCACTGGCAAATAAATGCTTTCTAGAACCACAGACAGTCATCTAGTCCAATCTCTGGCTGAAACTACGGCATAAATCTGTTGTTGATACTTGATTAAAAACATCTGCATCTTAAATTGATCTTATCTTTTCACAGCAAGATAGTAAGGTGTAATATGTACTCATTTGTGATAACCTCAAAATATGCTTCTATAATTTCAGAGGCTGTAAAATCCATTTCTGAGGTATCTCAGTGGGTCCAAGACATCATTCATAAGAGAGAAAACTCACTGCATCTACTTCGGGTTCAGAAACTGCTCAAAGGACAGAAGACCCAGGTGATAACTCCAGGTGGGTCTTTTTAAAGTAATAATTCCTTAGTAAGGATAAGCAGTAGTTTAATTGCCTGACATTCACATAGGAGGAGCTGATCACATGTGGTCATAACGTTAGTCACAGGAGCCAAAGGGAGTCAGGAGTAAAGTTCTGAGTGAGAATGAAAGATGTTAAATAATTTTGGAAGTCTGTAAATAGTAGTGTTCTCCCTGCTTAATAGATTTGAGTGTCAAGTGACCAAGGACTCTGTTTTTTACCTTAAGCTACAACTTCATGGAGTTCTGCCCCTATACATGGGGAACTTTCTTTTGGTTAAGCTGTGCTGGAAAGCAGGCTGTTGGTAGCTGAGGTAGTCAGGGTCACTGACATGTAAGGTTATTTAATTGGCTAAGTTGCTTTCGGACCTGTTGTGTGACTGAGTGCTCTCCATGCCCGGAGCATGTTCCAATCTACATATAAATTATTGTAAAAAATGTGTCCAGTCTGAGCAACTATGAAATGGCCCCTTGGGGCTTCACCTGTGCCCTCTTTGAACACTGCTGCTACATCTAGAAACCCTTTTTGTGTCTGTGTGAGGTAGAAAGTACTGCAGCTGGAGAGGTGTGTTAAAGTCACTGTCTAATGGGCCTCTTAAGTCACAGCTTCAGGCACTCATGAGTGTGGTTGTAATTTATAGCTGTGGATTCTGGGGTGATGCGCAACTGCTACACCAAGCATCCTTGTCACCAGGAGTTCCTAAACACTTTTCCTTGCACTAAGTTCCAAGGAATTCTTGAAGGTTGGTAGCATCTAGGAGCTTGATGTGCTAAGCCTGAGGTAGGTGCACGGAGGATGGAGCAAAGTGGAGACATGGCAGCCAGGCTCTGTGATAATATGGGAACTTGAAGGTTAAATGGAACTGATGAGCTGCATCTTTGCTACCCTGAGCCAACAATCTGTCATGCATTTTACAAAATGCTGTAATTTGGTGAACTTTGTCCATTATAATATAATAAAAAGCCACACCTCCATCCCAAAAGCTGCCTGCTTCCATGGTGTGACCACCCCGCACTGAGCATCGCTCTGATTTTGTTAGTCTATACCTTTAAATGTGAAGTGAGAGAATTTTACACCAATCACAATACAGGTTTGTATGACTGGAGTGCTCGAGCTCCACCTCAGGGATAAGAAATAACATAAAAATAGTGTGCAGGAGAGAGAATGTTGGGGAAGATACCATCATGTAGGGATGGATCACGTACCATTCTGACCTGGGATCAGTCGATGGGCTGAGCCTTTCTTTCCCCTATCTGACCCCACATTGGGTGAGATTTGAACACTTGCTTACACCAAGTGCTTCCCCAGGAAACTCTAAATCTCTGTGGAATCTCTGAGTATCTTAATGCATCTGTAGTTAAGACCCTTGGTATTTACAGGCACTTTGCAGACAGTGAGTTTATCACCAGCAGAACCTGTGTGTCTGTTGCTTGAATAAACCACAGCCATGATCATTCTCACTGAATGTGGATGGACTGTTTTAAGTGCAGCTGTGGTAGTTCAAGGAATGTGACAAGACTGAAGGTGTATTTCATTATTTGTGAATCTGTAATTGTGATAGTTCAGTGCACTGACCAGATTCGTAACAATAAATTGGGCGTCACTACCCTTAACACAACAGTAACCAACAATAGAACTGGAGGGAACAGCTTGAAGCTGCGATAGGGGAGGTTTAGGTTGGATATTAGGAAGAGGTTCTGTACTGAGAAGGGATTGGGCACTGGAACAGGCTCCCCAGGGAAGGGGTCACAGCACTGAGCCTGGCCGAGTTCAAGAAGCATCTGGACAATACTCTCAGTCCCATGCTCTGACCTGATGGCTCCTGTGTAGAGCCAGGAGTTGGGCTTGGGGATTCTTATGGCTCAAGATACTCTATGATTCTGTGACCGTCCCGTTATCCAGTACAGAGATTTGTGATGGTTCTGTTTTCCATTAGCTGGAGTAAAATAGGTACTCATTGCACGTGAGAAGCAGAAAAGGAAGACACAGCTGGGCCTTGCTAGTTTTAGAACAGTCTTTCAAAAACAAGCTAGTTTTTGAAGAACTGTTGAGGTTGCATCCTGTTAGAAAGAGGGGAGGGAGAAAACATAACGCTATAGATTCAGTGAAAAGGAGTAGCTTTGGTGTTGGGCATCTCAAATTTACAGCATCTCTGAGATGAGCCTTTCCTGATGAAAAGAGACCCTGCTTTTCTTGCCTTCTTCTACGTATAGGGCAAATACTATCTTTGCCAGAACTGCCTCCTTAACACAGCATGCTGTTCTGTTATTCTTAGCTTCCATAGGGATATTTCCTGGTCCTCCATTCACAACAATTCCTAAAGTCACGTGCCACATCAAACCCTGAATACAGGTCTACATCCCAGGACTTCCAACACAGTCCTACTCTGACTGTATGCTAGGGAGTCTGAGCATGTGAGGGAAAGGGTTCCCAGTCAAGCCCTGTGCTGCTGACACTTTCCTGCCATTTATTCTTTAACCTTGGACTGATTCCTACACTTCACCCATCTCTTTCTATTTCTTATTCAGATGAGAGGAGTAGTTCCCGTGGATTAAGCTCAGCAGGATTTCACTTCTCTCTGTGTTTAGTGAGTGTAGAATACTAAGACACAATCCATAATAAAAACAAAATTGTGCTGTTTACTAAAAAACACTTATTAGCTCAGCCAGGAGAAAAAGTATGAAAAAGAGTGGCTGAAATTCTTTGTCAGGTGTTTTTCAGTGCCAACCAGATGGCAATACCCCCTCATGGTTTTAAATTTGTATGAACAATACTCTTACTAGCAGGTGTCCTCATAATTCCTATGAGTTGATGGCTCTCTTGTGCCTCTAACTAGAAGGATTATTGCACTGCTTTAAGTATTCCATTTGGTGTAGCTGCTGTTTTTATTGCTGCTTGCAGCAATGTTTTTCAAACATTTTATTTTTCCTGCTGATTTTTCTGCTTTTTTTAATTGCAATTTGTTTTATAGATGGATAACACTAGACCCTATTCTGTAAGAGAAAATTGATAAGGCTGCCTACTCAAACCTTCCTTTTAATATGTTGTTTTGCATCCCCTTTACTGTCTTTTCACTTGATCACTAACCTGCATTCTGTTACCTACCAGAGATCTGTATATAGTTAGGTGAAGCTATATTTTTAATTGGTGGCATGCACAAGGAAATAAAACAGGAAAACCAATAAATTCTCAAAGTTGATGCTAACTTCTGTTTCACTATTAATGATAAACAATTGGGCCAAGCAGTTCATGGTAGGTTTTCCAAAGGTTTATGTTAAAGGTATGCATACCATTTTCAAACCCACAGGTTTTTTCTGGTTTCTTTAAACCGACTTGCAGGGAATAATATCTTCTTAAATTAACAGATCAGGCTGCTCCTCATCTATTTAAAGTTTAGGGTGGATTGTTGTTTCTGCACAGGTGCCATCAGTGCTGGTGAGCTGGCCACACTTGATTCTTGGTGCTTCCCAGTGCCTGAATTGATGTAGCACCTGGTAACCTACAAGGGCCACTCGCTGTATTCCTGTTTGTCTCATTGCATCCTTTTATTGACACCAGTGGTCTGACAACTTTCTTTGTTTCCCTTTTAGGGCGCTGGTACATCCGAGAAGGCTGGCTGTTGGTGGTGCCTTCAAAGGGAGAAGACCTGAAGCGCAGGATGTTCTTCCTTTTTTCTGATATCTTTATTGCAGCAAAGCCCTGCCACCCACTGCACCCCCTGAATTGTAACAAGCTGGCATGCCAGGCTGTCTACCCCCTACACCAGTGTGTGGTGGATAAAGTGTTTGGCCACACACAGAGCCAGGGAGGGCTCCTCAGTGTAAGTACTCCTGCTGCTGCTGCAGGGCACAAGCATCAGTGGAGTCAGGCTCAGGGAGCAGGCCTCTAGCTGTCTCAGCAGGAGTGAGATGGTGAGAGTGGTGACAACCCTAAATGCAGTGAGCTAGTCTGAATTAGGGCAATCCCTCTCAGGAGAGGTACATCCTCTTCCCTTTGTGCTGTAGTCCCTCCTGAGCACTTTGGGGTTCCTGGCGGCTTTGCTTAGCTGAAGTGAGGAGGGCCTGCTCAGGCCATCAGAGCCAGGGGGGCAACACAGTCATGTGACAATTACTGTGGTGCATAACAGGGACTGTGCTTATAGAAATACCCACATCTTTTCACATTCTCTTTTACAGGGTATTACCATAACAGGTATTGCTTATGCACCTAATTCCCTGAGGGCTGCACGGTCTTTGGCTGGAACTGACTGCTGCCTTAGGGGTTTCAAGTTCAGGTCCTCGGTTGCAGCACCTGTGTTACCTTGTTCTTTGTGAGCCGGGAGAGGGAAGACGCCTTGGGCAAGCTGTGATCTGTAGATGGTGGTAGTGGAGGGACCTCTAGAGGCAGCGGGAGAAAATTGAATAACGGAGAACTGCAATTGCACACTTCCATGCATCCTTTGAAGTCAAAGTGGGCTGCCATCCGTGGCTGGAGGGGATGCACAAGAGTGGACGAGACTGGCACTTGGTCTGTACTGTCCAGCCTCTGGCTTCTCCTGGTATCAACACAAAATTTTTCCGTTTGGGGGATAAAGTGGTAGAAATCAGCATGCAGGGCTGAGTTGAGTTGTGCTGATCCCAGAACGGTGTTGGTTAGAAGGGAGCTATGGAAATCATCTAGTTCAACCCTCCTGCTAAAGCAGAATCCCCTGGAGCAGACTGCACAGGTTTTGAATCTCTCCAGAGAAGGAGACTCCACAGCCTCTCTAGGCAGCTCTATCACCCTCACATGAAGAAGTTTTTCCCCATATGCAGCTGGAACTCCCTGTGTTCCAGTTTGTGCCCACTGCACCTTGGCCTGTTGCTGGCACCACTGAGAAGAGTCTGGCCCCATCCTCCTGACACTCACCGTTAGATATTTATAAGCATTAATCAGATCTGGTCTTCTCTTGCTCAGGCTGAACAGCTGCAGATCCTCAGCCTTTTCTCATAAGAGAGATGCCCCAGTCCCCTCATCATGTGTGTTGCCCTCCTCTGGACTCTCTCCAGCAGTTCCCTGTCTGTCCTGAACTGGGGAGCCCAGAGCTGGACACAGCACTCCAGGTGTGGCCTCACCAGGGCAGACCAAAGCGGGAGGACAACCACAATTGACCTCCTGGCCACGCTCTTCTTTCTGCACCCCAGGTACCATTGGCCTTCTTGGCCAGGAGGACACACTGCTGGCTCATGGAGAGCTCGTTGTCCAACAGGATTCCCAGGTCCTTCTCTGTAGAGCTGCTTCCCAGCAGGAAAACCCCTGACCTGTACTGGTGCCTGGGGTTATTCCTGGGTGCATGAGCCCACACTTGCCCTTGTTGGACTTCATTTTGTTCTCTGCCCAGCTCTCCAGCCTGTCCAGGCCTCCCCAAACGGCAGCGCAGCCTGCTTGTGTGTCAGCCATTCCCCCAGTTTTATATCTCCAGCAAGCTGAGAGTGATGGCCCTCTCTGGCAGTGTTTAAGGCCAGGATAGATGGGGCTTTGGGCAACCTGGTCTAGTGGAGGGTGTCCCTGCCTGTGGCATGGGGGTGGGACTAGAGAAGCTTTGAAGTCCCTTCCAGCCCAAACCATTCTATGATTCCTTTTATAAGAGTTGCTGCCTTGGCAAGGAATGCCACAGAATGGCACTAGTTTCTGTTTGCCTTTCAGCTTTCCTTTCCACACAAGACGCTGTTGTTGATGTCTGGTGACCAACAAGACATTAATGACTGGTATGGGAGTCTCACAGCTGCAGTCAGGTAGGTCTCTCTTTTCCAGAGGTGGAAGGGAAAGCATAAAAATGATCATGTGGACATGAACATTCACATGGGTTGCATGGTTAGAAGGCAGATAGAAGGACTGGTCTGGCAGGTGGCGTACAAGGAATGATAGAAAGAACAGATTTCACCTATTAAGGGTAAATTCCCCTTTGTTTTCCTCTACAGGCAGCTGAAAGCCTGACCCACATGAGCACCAGGCAGTCTGGCAGGACAACCACACCTCTTGGTAGAAGCTTGCACAACCTTAAGAAAAGGAGATGGAGTATAAGAATTGCATTGAGAGGGACTACACACCATGCTTGTGAGATCATGAATGCTTTGCCAGTTTTCCTAATCTTAATACAAATATTGCAAAAAAAAAAAGTATACAGACTAAGGATTTTTATATAAAGAATCTGTATCAAGACTTTTCCTGAACTGGCTTAAAGATTCTAGATTTTATACACTTTCCCCCCTCAGATTATTAATTTAAGGACAAGCAGAAGAAAGCCTGACTTGCTTTCCCTCATTAAATGTTTTTATCTGTCTTTCTAAAAAAGTCAGACATGTCTACCTCCTCTTTTTTCTTGGTCCTTTGATCAAAACAGGTGTTTTGGATAATAGTAATATGGGCATGATGCTATTTCAGCTAGTGCTACAGGCCCATGATCATCACCTTCCCTTGACATATTTTTATCATTTCTATCCTTGAGTTTTCTACCAAAATGGCTGGACAGTTATTGCCCAACCTCTTCCTAGAAAGTGACAGGTGCGCAGAACAAGGGAAAATGATTCAGTGGTTGAAATCTTACCTTTCAGTTTCTCATCAGCCTTACAAAAAAAGTTCATCTGCTGAACTAGCTGAAATAAACTGGTAGGTAACAAATCTATGCTTATCAAACACGATTCACATTTCTAATTAGAATTCTAAGAGATTATATAGATGAAACAGTGTTTGCCTTTGCCTTCAAGGTATGCAGCAGCCTTGTAGCTTTGACACCTCTGCCCATGAACCTCAGGGAAAACATCCAGAGGACTACACCCAGCGTTCCGCATCATCAGTCTCTGGTAATCACAGAGTTACAGAACATCCTGAGTGGGAAGAGGCCCATAAGGATCATCAAGTCCAACTCCTGGCTCAACACTGGGCCAGCCAGGTCAGAGCATGGGACTGAGTGCATCATCCAGATGCTTCTTGAACTCAGCCAAGCTCGGTGCTGTGACCACTTCCCTGGTATGGCGGTTTAGCCTGGGCTGGAGGCCAGATGCCTACTCCCCTTTTCAGTTGGATAGCGGGAGAAAGTATCTATTGAGAGGCTCAGGAGCGGAGGTGAGGACAGGGAGAGGTCATTCTGCAATCAGTGTCACGGGCAGAACAGACTCAGCACAGAATAAAGGAGAGAAAACTCTTAATTGATGACCCTGCCCTGCACCCCCAGTGACACCAGAGTTGGGTGATGAAAAGTGCCACCAGATCTCTTAAGGCACCAGCATGGCTGAGCTTAGAAGTGGCCTTTGGAGGTCACCCTGTGCGAGGCCCTGCCCAGGGAGGGCCAGTGTTCCATCATTCTCAGAGTAAAGAGGTGATTCCCAGTGTCCAGGAAGAACCGCCTGTGTTCCAGTTTGTGCCCACTGCCTCTTGATCTGTCACAGGGCACCACTGCAAAGAGCCCGACTTGGCCTGCTCCACACTCGCCCTTCAAACAGTGAGGCACACCCAGCATCCTCCCCTGCCCCGTGCCTCAGCCTTCTCATCTTCCTCTGGTGCTCAGGCAGTTGACCAGGTGATGCTGGCCACTGGCAGCAGTGGGCAGCTCTGAGTCTGGCTGCGTGTGGGGCCAGCAGGTAGAGATGAGCTGCTCAGCTGAGTGGCATAACACCCCTGATACGGCTGAAGGATGAAACAGAAAGGCATCGGGAGTGTTAAGGAGGCTGAAATGCAGGTAGGCCGCTGAGGCCAGGCTCTATCCTCCACGCAATGGAAATGGGAGCACCCACTGGCTAGCACCCAGGATCCACATGGACAGGCTGGAGAGCTGGGCAGGGAGAAACCTAATGAAATTCAACAGAAGCAAGTGTAAAGTCTTGCACCTGGGGAAGAATAACTGTATCAGTACAGGCTGGGGGATGACCTGCTGGAGAAGGGCTCTGTGGAGAAAAACCTGGAGATCCTGGTTGATGACAGGCCCCTCTACCCTGCCCCTGCCAGGTGGAAGACAGAAACAAAAAGGAAGGGGGTGAGTGGAGGCAAGCTCATGGCAGTGGCAGAAGGCGAGCAGCCTCCTTGCCTGCTTGCCTCCCCATGTGCCTCTGAGGAACAGTGTAGGAGGCCCTGCTGGAAGGTCAGATAATGAGGTGGATGGTAGGCAAACTACACCAGAGAGCTTCCCACACTCAGATAGGCCTACCAGCCATATAGCAGCCTCTCCCACAAGGAAGAAGAGTTACACTTATGGGAGACTTGCTCTTAAAGGGACCAGAGGGCCTGATATACCGGGTTGACCCTCACTAAAGGAAGCCTGTATTCTACCTGGAACCAGAATCGGGGCTATCACTAGGAAGCTCCCCATCCTGGAGCAGTTGTCAGGCTATTACCTGCTTATCATCATCCAGATAGGGGGGAGGAAACTGCAGCCCATAGCCTGAGGGGAATGGAGGAGGCCTCCCTCAGCCCTACCCAAAGGTCGCAGAGGGCACTGGAACATTCTCCCTTTAGAAAGAGTTTTATTAACCCCTTTAAACAAAATAGTTAAAGAAAAGAAGAATCAACAAAGGGTTATAAAGGCCAGGAAAGGTCCTCTGGGTGCCAAAGTGGCGATGAGCGTCCCTCCTTCCTGCTCAAGGGGGTGGTGTAGAGCAGGTTGCTCAGGACCAGGTTTGGGAGTGAGAGGAGCTGGGCTACTGATGGAGCACACTGAGCTGGATGGAGTTTAAAGGCAGCAGCATGGGGACCTGGCAGGGATAAGGCTCTCGTGGCCCTGGAAGGAGCAGGTCTTGGGCAGCCACAGCCCAGATGTTGGTCAAGGGGCTGGGACCATCCTGCCCCGCTGCCAGCAAGGCTCCCGATACCTATTGGTTTCTGATGAAGTGAAACCAAATAGGCACAGGCTGCACACAGATGAAGATGATCCTGGTGAGTCTGTATGGGCGCTGCCTTGCATCCTGCCAGGCAGCGTGATTGGCGGGCCCTGGAGCTGCGCGCCCCCTCGCTGCCTGCTCCCTGCCCTCAGTCTGCCTTCTCCCCGCTGCCTCTGCTGTCGCTGGGCCTTCTGTGCGGGGATCTGCTCCGCTCCCTGTTCCTCTGGCGGTGGCAGGTGGATGAGCCATCGCCTGCTCTCCCTCTGCGCAGGAGGTGGTCAAAAGGCTGCCTGCAGAGGGGGCACGTAGCGTTCTCCCTGGCCCACTGCCGGATGCAGCCAAGGCAGAAGCGGTGGAAGCAGACGGGCACGCAGGCTGCATTGCCCATGGTGTCCAGGCAGATAGGGCACTGGTCATCTGCCTCGGCCTCCGAGGGCCCGGCCTGCTTCGCCTGCCTTGGGACGCTGGGCACTGCCCTGCTCTGCTCTGGAGTGTCTCTGCCGGCCGATGCCATGTCCTGCCAAGAAAGACATGCAGAGTGCCCAAGACTGAGTCGCACTATGAACATGAGAGCAAAGCAGGCAGAATCAAAAGGTGGCGGAGCGGGCCTAAGGGCCTCCCAAAGAGCCTGCTAGATGCTGGCAAGCAGCGGCAGCAGCAGCTTCAGCACTGTGGCCTGGCAGCTAGCCTCAAGGGCTGCCCTCTGCAACTGCCACATCTGTGCCCAGGCATGCTGCCCTCTGGCCCAAGACCCCCACCCTGTCCCCTAGCCCTTTGTTCTCTCCCAGACAATGACCACCAGCAGCTGAGGTACCATGGGATACCTGTAGGAGGTGCTCAGGGAAGACGCAGGAACTGGCTGACAGGCTTCAGCGCTGCCAGGGGCCCTGGCAGGCTCCTCGTGCCCACAGGCCTGGCACAGCTGCTGTGTAGGAGCACGGCCCCCCACCAGCCAAGACTCTCCTAAAAGGCACCCCAGGAACTGGAAGACCAGAGCCCTGGTGGAGCTTGCACACCACGCATGTGAACTCGCATGAGCCCTGGACCAAATGCCAGGGGACAGCGCCCAGGTGGCTGCTGCAGAGCCCCGTGTTTGCAGCAACCACTACTCAGTGACATCACAGGGCTCTGTAGGGCTGACCCCTGAGCTTCTTCCCAGCCAGGCTGGCTGATGCCCCAAAGGGGGAAAAGCCCACTTTGTCGGCTGTTTGCCATCTTCTCCATGTCTTGTGGGGCCACTCCCACCCCAGGTGACTTGGGCCACAGGTGCTCTGACTTGGCTTCTTGAAAGGCTGTCAGAGAAAGTCTTGCCCCTTGCTGCACTCTGTGAAAGCCCCTGCCAGAGACTCCCCTCACCCCTCCCTTCTTAGCAGACTTCACTTTAGTCATGGTTTTGCTCACTTCTTCTCCTGCATTTAGCATGGAGAGGGGCAGGGATGGGGTTTTCGATCAGTTCCTCATGAGTTTTTTTCCTTCTTGGCTGGGGAGGGTGGGGGCATTGCTCACCCCCTTCCCCTGCTGCACCATCTGGTCCTACCAACAGCAGACATTCCTCTAGGAACTTCTCCAACATGAGTCCTTTCCCTAGGGGCTTCAGCTCTTCCCCAGCTGCCCCAGCGTTGGTCACTGCTATGGGATGCTGTCATAAATCACAGACTGGCTCTGAGGCTCAGACTGCTCCTGACTAGTCCTCCATGGAGTCACAACCTCCCCCAGCAAACCTGCTCTGGCGTGGATTTCTCTTTCTCTCTCGCTCATCTCTGTGTCTCTGTCTCTCTCCATGGGCTGCAAGTGCTGGCACAGGCTTGCTCCAACGCGGGTCACAGTGTCTTGTGCATGTCTCCAGCGTGGGGCCTCTCCACGGGCTACATGGGCTGTGGGGGGACACCTGCTCCACCATGGGTTTTCCCCAGGGGCTGCAGAGGCAATTTTCTGGCACCTGGGGAGCATTCTCTCTACTTTCCCTGGCCTTGGTGCCTGCACAGTTCCTTACATCTTCTCACTCCCTTCTCTGGGGGCAAAAAGCAGCAGCTTGTGGGTTTTTTCTTCTTAAACGTGACTCACAGAGGTGCTGTGACCGTCGCTGATGGGCTCGGCCTTGGTCAGTGGCAGGTCTGGCCTTGAGCCAGCTGGTGTTTGCTCTGTGGGGCCTGCAGAGAGCTTCTGGCTTCTTCTTTGGAGCCCCCCTCTCTCCACCAGAACCCAGTCACACGAAACTACAGCACCTGGGGAGCCTGTTCCAGTGGCCAACCACCCTCTCAGTAAAGAACCACTTCCTAATATCCAGCCTAAACCTCCCATCTCAGCTTCATGCCGTTCCCTCGGGTTCCATCCCTGGTCACCAAAGAGACATTGGCACCTGCTGCTTTGCTCCTGTTCGTCAGGAAGCCACAGACCATGATGAGGTCTCCCCTCAAACTCCTCCAGGCTGGGCAAACCAAGGCACTTCAGCCTCTCCTTGTAGGACTTCCCCTCCAGACCCTTCCCCATCCTCATTACCCTCCTCTGGACACTCTCCAGTAGCTTCATGTCCCTCTTGTGCTGTGGCACCCAGAACTGCACACACAGCACTTGAGGTGAGGCTGTCCCAGCACAGTGCAGAGCGGGACAGTCCCCTCCCTGGCCTGGCTGGCCATGCCGTGCTTGATGCACCCAGGACAGGGTTGTCCCTCCTGGCTGCCTGGGCACACTGCTGGCTCATGGGTAACTTGCTGTCAACCACGATCCCCAGATTCCTCTCAGCACGGCTGGCCTCCAGCTTCTCATCCCCCAGGCTGGATGTGCAGCCAGGGTTGCCCCTTCCCACGTGCAGAATCCATCACTTGTCCTTCTTAAACTTCACGATGTTGGTGATTTCCCAGCTCTCTGATCTGTCCAGGTCTCTCTGTAGGGCTTCTCCACTCTCAGCAGTCCTCCCACTTTGCTGTGATCTGCAGACTTACTTAAGACACCCCCTATCCCTGTGTCCTTGTCATTTATGGAAAGGTTAAAAAGAAGGGGTCATAAACTGGAGCTCTGGGGAACCCCACTAGTGACTGGCTGCCAGCCAGATGTAACCCCATTTACTATCACCCTCTGGGCTCAACCCGTCAGCCAGTTTCCCACCCAGCACATTATGGCTCTGCCTAGTTGTATACTGGACATTTTGTGCAGCAAGATACTGTGAGACATGGTATGGAAAGCCTTGCTGAAATCCCCCAGAAAAATCAACTGGTTTCTCTTGGTCAGTCAGATGGGTAAAAGGAAATCAGGTGGGATAGACAGGACCCTCCTCCTGAGCCTGTGTTGGCTGTGACCAGTGACTGTGTTGTCCTTCAGGTATTTTTCAGCCTGATTTTCTCCATATTTTTACCAGGCACTGAGGTGAGACCAAGAGGCCTGTAATTGTCAGGGTCTTCTTTCTTACCCTTCTTGAAAACTGGGACCAGGTTTGCCAGCTTCCGGGACCTCTCCATGTTCCCAAAACAGCTGAAAAATAACTCTCGTCTCACAATGACATTGGCTAGCTCCCCGAGTATCCTGGGATGAATCCCATTGGGGCCCATGGGCTTCTACAGGCATACAGCACCCCTCCCCCCTCCTCTCCTGCCCTGTCTCTCCTGAAGAGCCTGTTACCATCCCAGCAGTCACAGGACACTTCCCATCAGGTTTTGCTTAAACCAATGATGTCATAAGTCCAGGACCAAGGCAGGACTTCCAGCTTTTCTTGCTTGTTCCACATGCTATGTGCATTGGTGTAGAAGCACTTCAGATGTGCTTCAACATACCCCACACCTCTTGGAGCAGACTTAAGGAGCTCACTAACACACAGTGCCTCTGATTGTAGCACAGCCTCCTGTATTTTATCACCAGACATGTGGATGCACTTCAGCTGGACTTTTGGTCTCACCCATCTCTGACACACTGCTTCTCAGTTCATTTCTAGCAAGCCTGGCTTCACCCCCTTCCCTCTTCCCTTGCCCCTGGTAAAGTGCTAGGGTTTAGTTGACTAGGATGAAACACTAATTTAAAGAAATATAGATTGGGCATTACTCTCTAGTATTTTCTTAAAGCCTCAAGTTAGACTTGTCATAGTGGAGGCCCTGTAGCAACAGTGGTTTGTTTCATCTCTTCTACTGAGGGGGAAAACAGCATTTGAATGAGATGTTAGGTCAACTGGCCAGAGGGCAACTTCAAGGTCACTAGAATGAATGAAGATTAAGGCCTGTCTCAATAGACTTCTAGTAGTTTAACTGGGCTTTTACAATCTTCTTTAAACAGTACCACGCGTTTATTTTCTCACTATCATTTATTAAAACAGAAGTGGTATTGTCTAAGTGTCCTGAACAGGGAACTACCACACTTTAAGTTCTTTAATGTTACTTAATGCTGCACCAGACTGGGGATGTTGGGCCAGAAGCTGTAAAAAAGAGCCTTTGCCAGAATAAATTACTAACCCATGTGCATGGGAATATAATCCAGATAGAAGCAAACTCACTTTCCGAAGAGAGTTTATTTACACAGATAGTATCAACCATTACAGCTCCCAGCTTGATTTCCTTCTCTCGACGAGTCTCTATTCAAACCACAGGAAGAAGCAAGTAAACAGTGAGCTTGTTTCCCCTGTCACAGCAATTCAAGTTTAGTAATCAACCTTCAGATGAGCCAGGACACATTCTACTCCTGTGCTCCAGGACAGCAGCAAGCTGGCCCACTCACTGGCAGCTCATGCCAAGCCCCATCCCTGTGTGCGCATGGGGCCTCTCCCGGGGCAGGGGGGGCGATACCTAGACAGGGGTGCCCTCGGGAGCCCGTGGGGCTGCTGCTTGCTGCATGTCCTCCCGGTAGCCCTTCAGGAGCTGGTTGAGCAGCGTCTTCTCAGTGTCACGGTGGGGGCGGATGAGCGGTGGGTAGGGGTTCCCCTTCAGCTCGATGACTGCCATCTTGGCACGGTCAAGGCCATCCCGGTTGGGGATCTGCAGCAGGCGGGTGTAGTTGCCGGAGTGGGGCTGGAACCGGGGCGCCAGCACCTTGAAGAGCTTGTGGATGAGGTCCTTCTCCTGCGGGGCGGCACGCTCAGCTCCAGCGGCGGGGCTGTGGAGGGGCAGGGGGGGCAGCGGGGGGTGCGGGGCAGGGCACTTACCGTCAGCCAGAAGTTCGCCATGCGCATGGCGCGCTCGTTGGTGTCGCCCAGCTTGGCGTAGTCGATGAGCTGCGGGAGGGAGCGGGCAGAGCCGTTAGCATCCGCCCCCCGGCCGCCCGCCCCCCCCCCCCTCCCCCCCCCCCCGGCCCCCGGCCCCTCACCCGCTCGGCGTAGCCCTGCATCTCGTCGGCGCGCGCCCAGGGCGCCTCCACGCGCTCGTGCCGCACCAGCGCCGTCACCAGGTTGCGCAGGAGGTTGAGGCGCGAGCGCGGGCCCAGCCCCAGCCACCGGTGCACCCTCCCGTGCGAGATGGCAGCCGCCGCCGACAGCCGCATCCCGCCGCCGGACCGGCCCGCCGCTGCCGCCGCCGCCCCGGATTATCGTGGGACGCGCCTCCCGGCAGCCCCTACGCGCGGCGCGGCGCAGCACGCCGGGAGCTGTGTGTCACCCCGCGCCGTTAGCACGGCGCACGGCTGCTGCGCGGAGCGGGTCGGGGCGGCGAACCCAGAGGCCGGGGCAAAGCAGGGGAGCGGGGCCAGGCCGGCAGGAAGCGCCCAGCAGCCTCCGGGGTGCGGCTGCTCGTCGCGTTGTAGTGACGCCCGTAGCGGGCAAGCGCAGAAGGGCGCAGCCGCCCAGCGCGGGGGGCGCTGCGCGGCACGGCACGGCAAGGCGCGGCACGGCAAGGCGCGGCAGGGCGCGGCACGGCACGGCACGGCAGGGCACGGCACGGCAGGGCACGGCAGGGCACGGCACGGCAGGGCAGGGCACGGCACGGCACGGCACGGCACGGCAGGGCAGGGCACGGCACGGCACGGCACGGCACGGCACGGCAGGGCACGGCACGGCACGGCACGGCACGGCGCGGCAGGGCAGGGCACGGCGCGGCAGGGCACGGCACGGCAGGGCAGGGCACGGCGCGGCAGGGCAGGGCACGGCGCGGCAGGGCACGGCAAGGCGCGGCACGGCACGGCACGGCAGGGCAGGGCACGGCACGGCAGGGCAGGGCACGGCACGGCAGGGCAGGGCACGGCGCGGCAGGGCAGGGCACGGCGCGGCAGGGCACGGCACGGCAGGGCAGGGCACGGCACGGCAGGGCAGGGCACGGCGCGGCAGGGCAGGGCACGGCGCGGCAGGGCACGGCACGGCACGGCACGGCACGGCGCGGCACGGCAAGGCGCGGCGCGGCGAGTGGTTCTGCCGCTGGCCGCCATGTCCCGCGGCCGGCGTCCTGCCCCGCCAGCCCGGCGGTGTCACAGCCTCGCCGCTGCCTCCGCGACCCCGAAGCGAGGCCGTAGCGGCGGGCGGGCAGGCAGAGAGGCAGGGCGGGCGGGCTCCAAGGGGAGGAAGGAGAGGGGTCGGCCGCCCTGCCAGCCCTCGCTGGGGCACCGACCTCCCGGGGCGCTCCTGAGGCGGTGGGGAGGCGCTCAGCCTGGCCTGGCCTTCGTCGCTTAGTCTCCCTTTTTCCCCGCAGCCGGTGGCGGGATGCCGCAGGAGCGCCGGGCCCAGTGTCGCGCCCCCAGGCGGTGCAGAGGCTGCCTGAGGCGGCAGCGCGGTGTAAGGCCGCTGTAGCCAGTGTCACTTTAGCCCCCGCGGGGTGCTGGAGCCCCCAGCCCAACAGCAGAGGTGGGTGTGCGCGTTATTTCCCTCCAGGGCAGAAACCCGCCCCGTTCTGCGGGAGCTGGTGCCCCCACAGCCCTGCCCTCGGGAGCGTGTGTGGCTCAAGGCCCAGGAAGAACGCTCAGAGGCGGTGTAAGGAGGCTGGCTGCGGCTTGCCTCTGCCAGCCAGCGCGTCTGTGTTTCGGAGAAGGGACGTGCAACGAAAGCAGCTACCCACAGCGTAAGAAAAAATATCTTTGTTATTACGAACGCATCATAAAATCACAGTCATTTCATACACATTTTAGTATTTTGTATATAAATAAAGCGAACAGTATAGTGATCGGAACGTGTAATAGGAACAAACATACGGATTTTAACGTGAAATCAACAGTTTCTTGGACCCACCCCCATCTTTTGTTGCTTTTCTGGGGCTCGACTTAATAACTTTGAAATACTTTGGGGAAGAAGGTTATTCAAGCTGTGATACTAACAATATTGCCAGGGATTACCTTAATTCCACTCACAGTCGGTTTTCCTCTCCTTTTCCTGGTTTAGCCCCACTACATAGGAATTATTCTCACCTGGCTTTGCAGAGAGACTAATCCTGTATGTACTTGGCACAGTGATGAAAGGAAACATTTTCCCAGCTTTATGATTTTGTTAAACCCATTAACAATCAGCATTTCACCATCACTACGCACTCTTGCAAATGTTTCCATTAAATATATTTCTAATATTAATAAAATAACAAACTCTTTATTATCATTCTGCTTATAACTTGATGTCTTAACATCAAAATAATATTTCTTTCTAATAAAACTATACATAGTATTTATATGAAACAAGGTTGTCATGTGCACAAGCTGGATAACGAAACTAGGCATGAGTGTAGAAG
Organism: Laterallus jamaicensis coturniculus; assembly: GCA_022605575.1. NCBI lineage: Eukaryota > Metazoa > Chordata > Aves > Gruiformes > Rallidae > Laterallus > Laterallus jamaicensis. The sequence continues at coordinate 11,355,991 of JAKCOX010000024.1, read as the reverse complement.
TTTCTAATTTCTTGTTTTGGATTCCTGGGGGGTGGTGGTGCTATTTTTGGGGCCACAGAGTAATAAATAATTTAGGTCATGACTTCTGTGGCTGCCCAGTAACCAAGCTTAAAATTGGATACGAATCCCATAGTCTGGCTTTATGAAACTTTGGGTATGCTGAAGAAAACATCACTTTTCTATCTGAGTATCTGTATGTGTTTATCCAGAAATCCTAATGAAATATTTCTGATACAATGTGTTACAAAAGTTACCATGCAATTAATCAGAACTATAATGAGAAAGGCGTATGCAAAGAACTTAGATGGGTGCAGACAGAAGGCTGACAGCTGTGCTCAGAGGGGCTCTCCCTGCGGGGGGGATTCCTGTGCCATTTGGAATGGGCTTGTCCTTACCATCAGGTCCCCTTCCTTGCTGCTGGGACTCGCCCATCGGCCTTGAGGCAGGGAGTCTGGAAACAGCAGGGTGAAGCACAGGGATGAACACAAGGGGCTCTGCCCTTCCCCTTTTCTGTGGAGTGAGCAGGTCTGTTTGAGAACCCAGCGCTGGGCTGTGAGAACTGACTCTGCAGATTCCAGAAAGGGACATTCACACTGAGGTGTCCACTCAGAAGGGCACATAAACACGTCCCAATTTTATGTTCATGATTCTTTAGGACAGCTCTCTTCACTTGCAGGGAGGTATGTATTTCCCTTCCCTGGATACTTATGCACAGCAGGTTAAATTGTCACCTACCCCTGAATTTGGCAGTCTGGAGGACCTTCTCATTCCTACATACATTGGACTGTAGGAACTTCTCATTAGGTGTCTGTAGATACTTAGAAAAGCAGAGCCTCACACTGAAATGAGTGCCTTTTTTGGAGTGCCTGTGGTCAGGGGGCAGTGAAATTTTGGTGATATGTAGGAAGTGACTCATCTAACTCATTGTTGAGTATCTGATGGTCAAAAAAACCCTGCAGCTACTAATTCTAGTGGGACTCAACCTGATTCAGCAGGTGATGGAGTGTGGTGGTGAACATATACCTAACAAGAGTTAGGTAATATGCCAGAGATACAAACGTATCATTTGACATACAGCAAATTTACTTCAAGTTGCATAATCATGTGATGTTGCCTTTGCCTAGTTGCTTGAAAGGAAGATAAAAATCCCTCAGTTTGTGCTGACTTAGGAGTTTCCTTTCAGCCTGCTGTGTATAAGACCATCCTTCTTTTGGCCATACGTTCCTTCCCTGAATCTCACTGATGTCCTTGTTACCCGGCTCACAAGACGACTTGGAGCTGGAGCTGCTGGCACAGCTCCTCCCAGAGGGGAACCCAAAGACCACAGGGTAAGAGCACTACCATTTTTTCTGAGCTACCCCAGTGACTTAGTTGCTGCTTTGTGAATACTGATACATGTGCAGGCGAAGAGCGATACAGAACTGTCCTGTTCTTAGAGCTAATGCCCTGGCTTGCAGCATCGTGACAGTGAGGGACTGGGGAGCAATTACAGGAAGGAACACATCCCCTTAAAGTCATATACAAAAAATATGAAAGGTCTAGAAACAGCCAGCTGTTTATACATGTCCTGAACTGTGGTGTAGGGATGACACCAACAGGTTTTTGGCCCAGAGAATGTGGAAGGGAATCCAAACCTTTGTGAGTTATCTGAAAAGGGCCTGCTTGTATTTTTACTTGTATTTATTCTATTAGGACATGCAGGCCCTGAAAAACAAGGGAAAGTAAGAAGTTGTTCTTTGCAGATGTAACATGAACATGACCCAGCACTAAACATACTGTAGAAGTAGCAGCTACACAGATACAACGTTGAAGCTTTGTGCTTAACATAGGCATGGCGAAGTCTTCAGCAGCTGTGGTAATCCAAAAGACATGGTAACATTCATCATCCATGAGGTATGGACTAACTTGTGCATCCAATTTTCCAGTGTAAAAAAGGGCACTCCCTTTCATCCCTCTTCACAAATCTGGGATCCCATGTGCAGTACCTCACCTTAGTTGTCCTCGTACCAGTTGAAATGTTTTGGCATGTGCACTCCTGCACCTACTTGTACTCCTCATGCACCCAGCCAAGTACACTGCAACTCTGCGTTCCAGTTCTGTGAGTGACATCTGGGTCACTCACACACCAGAGGAACAAAACAGATGGAAGCTCTTTGCAAACATGAGGCCTTTCTCTGGTCTCAATTTCACTTGGACTTCAGCATTTCACCAAAGAAGATGTGCACCTACAGGAGGTCAGAATCTGACTCTTCCTGCAAGACTAGGATTGATTTTGTGCTTGTCAACAAGCCCACTTGATTCACTCATGCTTCGTTTTCCTGCTTTATATATCCCCTTTTCTCCTGTTCATCTTTGTGTAATGTATCCAGCATGTGTCTGTTGAGGAAGGGAACTGGCCTTCGCACTGAGCAGTGGGAGAATGGTAAGGGAGAAGTAGTGTTAGTTTGTGACAAACACATCTTTTCAGCTCTCTTTGAATACTCTAGCAACACAAACCCAAATACCTTCCAGATCAACAAGCAGCACCCTTGTGTCAGCACTTCAGTGGGTTTCTTTTTTCCCTTTTCTTGCCATGGCCCTAGTAGAAGGAGGCCTTTCACTTACACCTGACCTCTGCTTGGAAACAGGGATCTACTTTTCACACTCTCCTAAGCCTGGGGACAGTAGCTGGAGACTCAAGTCCTGTGGTACAGAGCATTTACATGTGTAAAGTAACTGCAGACCAAGGCTTTCATTATTGCTGTCGTTTGGGGAGGGTGTTCAGCTACCCCCCGTAGAAATTTGGGTACTGGGTCATTTGGACATAGAATGCAAGGTAGGCAGATGAAATGCTGTGGTCTGTGCAATTAGCTAGAGCATGCCTTAATCATATTGTATACTATGAAGTTTTTTCTTGGTAGTCTAAGTACAATGCACAGTGCAGGCTTGATGGTATGGAATTACTGCAAGGAGGCTACCATGAATCAGGAAAGCTACAGGACAGGCAGCACGATTGGGAAAAGCTGAGAGAAAATTGGGAAATAATATATATATATATATATTTTATGTTGTCAGTGCATTTTTATATTGAAGGACTCTAGAGAGGCTCTGTTTTTCAGTAGGTGTAGCTAAGGATGAGCTGCCTTCTGTATCCTGGAGTCTTTGGGTGCTGCCCGTGGTTTGTAGTCTTCTCCTGATCCAAAATCTACTGTGTCATGATAGTTTGTAAATTCCTGAGGTAATGGGAACTCCTCTGTTGATGAATGAGTCCTGTGTCCAAACACTCTCTCTTGCAGCTCAGCGATGTCATTCCTGATGTCTGCCATCATCAGCAATAGGAAATCAAATGAACCTGGTGGGCCCTGCAGTCACAAGGCATGGTCATAAATAATAATCCACTTTGTTCTAACAGGTTAATGTAGTTACTCATGCAGGGGTAACTCAGTAAAATACTGCTTCCTATCAGCTGCCAACAGCTAATGGCTTTTAAATCAGCCTGCTCAGGAAACAATTTTCAAAGCAATCAAATGTTTTTGCAGACAGAATGTCTGCAAAATGCCCTATTGTTACTTAACAGTTCCTCTGCTGCATTTGCCTCCCAACCTGAGATACCTCCCTGTGTTTCCTTCTTAGGAAACTGATAGAAATTGCATTCTTAGAATAACTAATTAAAAAAATAAATATTAACTTCTTTTAAAGTCACTGTCACACCCTGCAAGGGAGGAGGTGTGTAGGTAAGAACTCTTGGACAAACCCAGGTACTTTCTTTCCAATAACCTTTTATGTGCATGTAACGATCTTTCACTGTGCTCTTGGCACAGAAGAGGGTTTTGTTGTTGTTTCCTTTAGGCTGACTGTGTTGTTAGGAGTTATCACTCTTGTGGACATCCCTCCTGTGAGCAATACTTACAGGTATCCCCTTTGGTCCGGGTGCGCCTCGCTCCCCCTGTAATCAACACCACCTCAGTTAGTTTGCTGTGACTGAAGGAAATAAAAAACCTCACAGTTTTCCCTTGCAGAGTCCCTTACTTATTGTCCCCAGATCAAGAACCATCAGCTTACACTTGCTTGGAAAAATAAAAGAAAGTCAAGGAGACAAGGAAAGACAAGAAAGTCAAGGAGACAAGGAAAGACAAGAAAGACAAGGAAATAGCTGCTGATTCCAGTGGGAACAGAGCTGGAGACTTCTGGTATTTCACCTGGACAGTAACAAGTGAAGCAGTTAATAGGAGAATGTCACACAAAGGCAAGCTAATGAAATGGGGTAAAGTGTCAATGTTTCTTCATGGAAAAGCCAAAAGAGCTGCAGAGAAAGGGAAGGAGGCTGCCTGATGGATAGCCTGGCAGGGCCTTTTGTGAGACTTAAGAAATGGAAGGCACAAAATAGTAGAAGGAAGGTGTGACAGGATGGGACAAGAGGCCATTTTCAGCTTAGCAAAGGAAATGGGATGGTAAAAGGGCGTGACTACAAGTGTGTAGAGGGCCTCCCTAGCAAAGCCTGCACTGCATGTGTGCCTGTGCCCATGTTATGTAAAACAGTACCTCTCCTCACCTTGCTACCATCTCTCCCTGGGGCTCCTGGTGGGCCCTGCAAAAGAAAAGAAAGTGTTCATGAGGATGTGAGGAGTTGTGGAGCTAAGACCAGTGGTGTAATGCATGACAGGAGATGAGAATACTGACCACAGGCCCCCGTCTGCCCTGCTTAATATGTGATATGTCTGGAGATGGGCCCATAGGTCCCATTGAGCCACGAGGGCCTGGCTGTCCGGGAGGTCCAGGTGACCCAGGAACTCCTTGACTCCCTTTTGGTCCTGGAGCCCCTGCAATCAACAGCAAAGGTTACCTGCCAGGGAAAGCCTTCAGGACATTGCATCAGTGCAAGCAACATGGATTGACTGTTTATCAACCACCCAGTGGGCTGGTTGGCTTAACACACCCAAATCTACAAAAAAACAACAGCACAGCAGTCATGCGAGACAACACGACTCCTTGTCACAGCATCTACAACGTATGTTCACAAAACAGTTAAATGTGGTGTACAGACTGCCACTGGCTGGTGGCTAGGGACACAGACAGAATGGAAAGAAAAGCAGAAGCGCCTTATTTTCACACAAAGAGGAAAAGAACAAGTCACATCTGAGAAACACCTCCTAAGAGGAAACCCTGGGAAGGCTCATGGGCATGTTGGGTTGAAGGCAAAGAATGAAGCCCTTCTGTGGTGGTGGGCTGCACCTCTCTTTTCTCCCCGTATGATAAAGCCAAAATTTTCCATTTTGCTTTATACCCTTTCAGCTTCAGCTGGCTCAGCACAGAACGTCAGTTTTTAGGAAGCACACAGTAAATAATGTGTATGTTTAGTTCAAGAGAAACACTATGAAAAGAATAACAAAAAATCAGGCACCTGAAACAGTATTTCTACAAAATAAAGACTACTGAAGTGTCACTAGTTGATCTGCTTTATAATTGGAGGGGGAAACATTTCCCTTCATGCTGAAGGCATTGGGAGACACAGGGGAAATGAGAGATAACCATAAGACTTCATCAGGACAGAATATTTACACCTCGGGTCTTCAAAAGGAGGAAAACCCAGTTCAGCGATGATCCCCTTGGACTCCTCCTGCAGACCCAGCCGCACCGATGGCAAGGGCCGGGCGGAGGGGGAGGGGAGCGGGGATGGTTTTCAAGCGTGGCCCATGAATCTGCAGTACCCTGGACAGCGCAGTCATGGGGAGACCCGGTGGAAGACCTGCGGTGGGAGCCAGGCCTACCTTGGAGTGATTGCAACGCCGTGCTCTGCGCAGCCGGCTGCCTGACACAGAGCCTCTAACCACACTGTCCTTGCGTTTAGGATAGACTGAGGATGGAGGCACTCACCCTCCAAGAAAATGAGATAAAAGACTCAAAAACCAAAGCAAGACTGTAAAAGTGGGGATAAGTGGGAGAGCGGTTCAGTAGGGAGTAAAGCAAACCTCGTAAGGAGTACCTGTGAGTCCTCTGTAAAAATACTCCTGAAGCCCAGCACAATGCTAAAACTCCTTGGATTTACTGCTAACCCAAAATTAGATCTGCATACAACAAAGTTTGCAAAAACGTAGTGTCGCTGGCTGCAGGCTGCAGGGTGTCTGGCTTAGGTAACGGCTTCAGGAACTCTGCTTTTCTCATTGTTTCAGCCTGTACCTCAGCAGAGAAGGTGTGAGTGGAGTTTTCAGATTCCTTTGAATCTGGAGCACGCATAAAACCAAGAAATGAATCCTTGCAAAACCAGACAAAGAAAAATAAAACAGTTGGCACAACCCCCTGCAAACTGAAAGCACATTTTCTGCTCTAGTAATGACAGTGAGCTAAACCAATAGGTATTCCTGAAATGATATCGTGTTTTAAGGCAGAGGTAAAGTACAGGAAATGACAACTAAAGCAGGTGAGATATCCCAGGGAGAGGGAGAGATTTGACACATACAGGATCAACACAGCTTGCACACCAAGAAACACGTGGAGACTAAGCACCATGGATGATGTTAAACAGCTGGCAGAGGCCATAATGACCAGAAAGTTTTTTAAGAAAATATAATAAAAGCAATCAAAATATGAAACACATGAAAACCTATCACACAAAAAAATCAAAGTGTGTAATTTGTATTGCACATTCACATCCCTCTGGTCTGTATCTTACCTGGAGGGCCTTGCTGTCCCGGCTGGCCTGGAGGGCCTGGGATATATGCATTAGATGCAAGCACTTTTTCACCAGTGATTTGCTTGCTAAGATCAGCAGCGTTATTTGGTAGCAAAGCAACCTGCCAAAACAAAACATCACTGTAAGCCCTTCACTGTTGTTTATTAAAATGCCTTCATGTGGACAAGCGGCATGTTTAATACTGCACTGAAATTGTCAGAAGAAGAATGTCACTGTGGTGAAGCCTATGACAGCAGTTATTCCTAAGCTGGCCAACTTGATTCTTTTCGAGCATGGACATGAAGATTTCTTGAAGTTCTTGCAGTTTTTTGTGGTCCCAAGGAAAACTGACTCCCTGACAGGTAGTCAGAACCAGCTAGAAGGATGCCTGGGGACACTCACTCTCACCTGTACACCTTGCAGAAATCATTGTCATGGAGAGTAACAATCTACAATGTCTGTCCACAGGGTTGTGTGTGTGTATAGCATGAACTCAGGGTAGAGGATCCTAGAATGATCCAAACTTTGGGTATTATATTCTCAGGAGGTTGTTCACACTTGTGCACATGAAAAAATGTTTTAAGGCATCTGTTAATTCTGGTACTTTCCATTCCTGGACCCAGCATCCTAGGAGAAACCCTGATGTTTCCTGAGAGGCTGTTCAACATTCAAGACATTATGGAAACAGCGTGAGTCAATCCAAATGGAGGGGTGGAGAAATGCAGGAGATACACAGCAACAAGTTGTCAAAACCTTACATCTCATAACTGCTCAGATCTTCCCAGGAAACCCCTTGTTCCTTATTTGAATTATCCTCCATTTGTTTGCTGCCCTTTCTCAGGACATGTGCTCAGATGTTCAAGTTCTCAATTGCTGCACAAGCCCCTAACTTTTCATAGGTTTCAGTGGGAGCCCCAAATCCTGTGTGGATCTGGCCCTTTAACCATACTATGTAAACCAACAGATCTGTGCCTGCTCTGCAAAGAGTCACAATGCTGGAGTGATAATTGCACACTATGTTTTAATTATATCTAATAATAAAACATACTTAGAGATACTGTGCCAACATTTATTCTCTCCAGAGGCGGTTGAGAGGAGGTGACAAGCCAGGAGGGTGGTCTGCAGTGAGGAAAGGAGTTTATTTGAGGTGATTTACTACATGTAGAGTTGGGAATTCTGCTGTGCCAAAGAGAACTGAGGAGCAATACCAGGAATACCAGTGAACATCTATCCCTGGACCAGTCTTTTGCGCCCTGAATGCATCTGGCTCACTGGATAATTACATGCTGGATTCTGCAACATTTGCGTGGGAGAGCTGCATCAAATGAAATACATGATGACTCCATCTGTCTGACAATGCTTTTAATCAGCTGTTTGGAATTCCCTATGCTGGGCCGTTCTCAAGACCCCTACTTGTTTCAGTAATTACTTGTTATACACCCTTCTGCTCTTAGAGTGAACTGATGTTTGTAACACACAGAAAATAATGCGATGCACTTGCAGAACGTACTGCGACTGGACTGTGATTTTTTTTCTACGTAATGCACTTTAAAGGCAACTGGTGCTGCTTGCAGTTTGGGGCTGGATGCACAGAACAGTTCCAAAAGCAGCAAAAGAGAGGAAAAAAAAATAAGTTAGAAGTGCTGAGACAGTTTCTGGTGGCACTTCCGAAACACCAGTTGGGTTTTTCAGACGAATTTGAAATGTGATGACAGGAATACAAGGATTTATCAGCCATTTGTGACTCAGGTTTTGGAGAGAATTGCTGTTCCAAAGACAAGATGATGGCACTAAAGGCAGATTAAGCGACATGATGTAAGTCTTATAAGAATTTTTTAGATTTCACTTCACCCCCACAGAGATCAGTGGCTGGAAGAGTTCAGCATTTCACAGAGGCCCCACAGGGTGTTATATGCTTATTCCTATGAATCTGCTCACATAGAAAATGGGGATCCAGCACACCTACTTGTGTGCCCTTTGCACTGTCATCTTTGGTTTTCCAAAGGAAAACATCTGCTTTGTTTCCCAGTGTCCCCACCACTTACTCAGCCAATATCCTGGCTGTGGCAGCACGAATCAAAGTGCTGCTAAACGGCTAAAGATAAAGGGCTACTCCATGGGTCACAGTGCCTTAGATATGGGAAAAAACAGTAGTTGGGGGGGATGTCTCATGGCCACACTGGCTGGGGACCAGCATGAGAAGGTCCACTGGTTGTCCCTGGTCAGCATGATGCAAAGTTTTGTTTCCCAGAGATTCATCCACCCTGCCCAGAGCAGGGTCTTGTATGGATACAAATGGAAGGTTGCAAGGAGCATTGTGCTGCAGAAATTCCATTATGTGCCACAAATCAGCCAAGAGCTCTGTCCACGCTGCCATGCTAAAATCAAGTCACAGAGTGTCACCTGTGACTACCTGAGAGCATTACATTTTTCCTGCTGTTTTTGTGAGAATTGTTTAGGTGGGAAAGACCTTTAAGATCATTAAGTCCAGTCATTAACCCAGCACTGCCAAGTCCACCACTAAACCGTGTCCCTAAGCACCACATCTACGCGTCTGTTAAACACCTTCAGGAATGGTGACTCCACCACTTTCCAGGGCAGCCTGTTCCAGTGACTAACAATGCTTTAGGAGAAGAATTTCCTAATGTCCAATCTAAACCTCCCCTGGTGCATCTTGAGGCCATTTGCTCTTTTCCTGTCACCTTTTACTTGGGAGAAGAGACCAACACCCACCCAGCTACAACCTCCTTTGCTCTTGGCCATGTTGAGCTTCCTGTGGTTTGCACGGGCCCAGCTCTCCAGCTCTCCAGCCTGTCAAGGTGCCTTTGGATGGCATCCCTTTCCTCTGGCGTGTCAACCTCACCACACTGTCATCAGTCAGTGTTTCTTGTAGCAGTGGCTATAGTCCAGGGACAGATTAATTGATATTCCCTTTAGAGCTTGTACTTATATTTCTATCCAGATCCTATTTTTAGGGACCTATTGCTATCCCAACAAATAGTCACTTAGTATAAAGTCCCTGCCTTGGATACTTATCAGGTTATACTGGAGATGGCCAGGCTGGAGTAAGAGAGGTGCATTTAGTGGCAAAAGCTCATTATGAAGAGGATTTGGAAGTGTATCCTTTTCTATTGCTTAAATATTGACTTGTTCCTGCCAGCAAGGCTGTTGTAACAACTTAGTAAGCTCAAAAAAAAAAAAAATCACATAGCTGCTGTGAAAGCATCTACACATGCTTCCCCACTGAGTCAGCTGGACTTGAGGCATATACTGGGAGTGCCAAATACCCAGTCTCTGGTCTAGCTCACTGCTCTTTGATATCTTCTGGCCAGAAAATGGTTGCTACATACACTGGGGCCAAACCATCTGTTTTTGATGTTGACTCACATCCTCTTAGGGATTGGCTATACTCACTGGCCTAATTTCTATCTCTCTTAACCAGAATCCTGATCCAGAGTGACCTTGTCTTTCTCTATCCACAGTTCCAAATCTTAATGGCCCTTGGAAAATAATTTTTTTCCATGTGCGTGCAAATATTAGTGAGGGTAAATTTTAAAGGAAGACAGGACTAGAAACAGTACTCCCATGTGCTGTGTTGCACGCTGCATCTGGAGTTTTGGGCAATTTCTAGGAGATCTGTGGTTTAGATGGCTTTGACAGTGCTTGACAGGAGTGATGTGGAACATGGCTTTCTAATTAAGATGTTTAAACACATCTGTGCAACAGGATTTTTAAAAATCTGTTGGCAGTGTGTCAGCATGTCAGATACCTTTCCCCCAGTTTTTCAGCCTTCTGCTCTTCTTCCTTCCACTGAGGTCTGAGATCAACCTCAGACTGCCCACAGGCCCCTACTGTTTTGGGACCATACATCCCAGTGGATGACAAAGAAAGGTGACTCTATTCTTGCTCCTAGAACTATTCTGTCCTAAGTCTGGAATGGATGCTGCGATCCTCCAGAAGGGTATTGGTGCCATCACCAGAGGCAGCAGGACTTGAGTTCACCCCTGTCCTTTCCCAAGGAGACACAAAACCACTCCCAGAAGCATGCCCCAGTTCCCTGTTGTGGGGTTCACTGGATTGGATCCTTCACAAGCTCTTCTGCTAAATGTAATTTTGTGTAAAGTTCATAGTATCTGAAAGCCTAAACTATAAGACTGAAGCCTCATTCCCATTAACTGTCTCTCTGGCAGACAGAGATTAATTTTCCTGTGCAAAACAGAACAGCTTCAACAACAGATACTGAAAAAGGTCCTCCCCAGAAGAACTTGGTGATGGGGAGTGGCTGGTGACACACAGGTTTCCTGTCTCCATTGACACAGAAGCAACGTGAGGTCAGGTCTCCTCTCAGTATGGACAAAAGCTCTCCTCTCTGTGGTAAAAAATGCTGAGGGTACTAGGGGACCATATCCTCAACCTCTCCCCGTGTGAGGCACAACCCAGTGGGCTTCCTCTGAGGGAGCCAAATAGATCAAGCCCCACTAGGAAGACACTTGGGGAAAAATGAGGCCATGGACCATGACAAGGCTTAGCAGTGAAGCAAGGCTGAGTTGTTTAGTTTAGCCACAGCTCCTGTACAAGTACCCACAGTGAGATATCGATGGTGTTCCCTTTCCAGGACTGAGTTTTGAATGCAGGCATCTAAAGTGGAAGTCAGATACAGAACTCTTTCCACTAATTCAGGCCACTGGTTTCTACCAATTCTTGCAGCAAACAGCTTGTTGAGAAGTGTGACCCCAGGTCCTTCCCTGGGGATCAGTGAGAGCCTGCTCAGCATCACGGGCTGCCGCTGGACAGAAGCACTGAAAAGCACAGATCCTTTTTAACCCGTTTGCTACTGTGTGTTTGAAAGCCACAATTTCCATCACTCATTAAATTCTGTCTCTTCTCTCTTGTGATACAGATTCAGGAACAAAACCGCCATGACATCTTGAGGTTTTTGTGACAAAGAATGCCTCAAACCTCAGTGCTTTTAATTTTAGCAAAGCAGATTTCTTTCTTTCTAAGACAAAGGACACTGAATGAATACTATTAAATGCAACAAGTAAATATACCAAACTGTGTTTTGAGTTAATGAAAGCATGTGAGCACCATGGATGAGATAATTGCAGCCTGACAGCATGCACTGCTGAGAGAGCTCCTGCAGAACACCTCCATTTCAGAGAACCTGAATGCTCGAAAGAGCTGTCACCAGGTGAGGCTTTACATCTGCACCGTGGCAGCTGGCCCTCCAAACCCTGGGCTGAGTTTCTGGGTTATTTCAATTCTACCCCACTGCAAAAGTGGACTACATATAGGAGCAATTAAAGTTAAAGGCCAGGGGAAGTTCTTAAGTGCATTGTTCTCTACTTGCAAGGAAACAGGTAAAAACAAAAAAGCTTGGGGCTGAAGATTTTTTTCTTTTTTTTTTTTTTAGCCCAAGGTAATGTATTCACTAGTGAAGTTTTTGCCCAGCCACCCATCTCCTGCTTGGCAAGAATCCCGTATCAGCATCCCATTAATGCAAAATCATGTTCTCCCACGTTCCTGCTTCTGAACACTGTCTTGCACTTGCATACACTAAAGGTGGATCAAGTCCAAAATCCTGTGCATTGAGAATGAATGAACAGCCACAGCCAGCTCAGATTGCCAAGAAACCTGGGCTGAGACTGGGATGGGTGTTTGCCAGGCCCCGCTACCAGGAGCTTGGTAACACAGATCCACAAGCTTGGTTAGCAATCTGCTTACGAGCCATACAGAAGTGTAAGGCAGGGATGCTATTCCTAAACAGTTTACAAATGTGTTGCAGTCATCTTTATGGGCACAAGAGTCACGTGTCAGTGACAGCTCCAGACACTTATGTTTAACTTCAGGTGTCATAAAACATGCAGGTCTGGTAGAGATGTGATTGATCAGTGCTCATACCTTTTGCTTCAGTTGTAAAACCGTCTGCTTTATTTGATGAAATTCCTTGCAGGAGGCACAGCATGTCCCTGATTTCGCCACATTTTCAGATTTCTCAGGAAGCCCAGCTGAAAGAAAACAGTTTCCAATACAAATATAAAGATCCAAAGCAACGAAGTTCATAAAGTGATTGCAAAAGCAGCTTGAAGTTTGTTACGTTTCCCCAGACTGTGAAAAGAAGAGAGCCTCTTGCTGTTACTAATGCTTTGACTGTGAATTGCTATGTAAGGCTGTGAAACTTTGCAGGGACAGATCATTTTTTTTAAAGCAGCTGTTTCCAGTTAACAGTCCCCAAAGAACTTCTTTTTTAATACCTGAAAAAGTTTACAGCCCTTCTTTTATCTTTGTGTGTAGGGTAGACTGACCCTACAGATCTGAACTGATTTACAGTCCCCCGAAGGGCAGATTTTCACCTGCTATAAATTACAGTAAACCCACACACTCCCCCCCCCAGTACGGCTGTTTCATTCACTTTGCGGCTCTTTATCATGGCTGGTTGTTCCTCCCTGTGATGGAATCGGCCGGAGCGGAGACGGGGATTGAGATTAATGACAGGGATTTGAATCCACACAAGGGAAAGGGGTCACACCTGTTGGTGCTGTGCACGAACAGGATCTTTTCAGGACCCCATGAAGTGATTCGAACCATAAGAGGCACCGCCAATGTTATTTTTTTGTCCTTTTCCCATTCTCATAGGCAGTGAAGCATTTCTGCATCACAAACAAACAAACACACACTGTTTTAACAGATGTCCACTTAAAGAGAAATGTGGTTTCCAAAACACGTGGGGACACGTACTGGCAAATGCTAAGTGGCCTTTTTTTTTTCTCCCCTTTCACTTACAATTGTTGAGAAGCACACAGTGTATTGAGCCCCTGCGTGTGAAGTGTAGGCTTGTAGGGTGTTACCTGGAAGGGTTGTTGGACACCTTTGCACACTGAGCATTCGGACCGAAGCCCATGATGGAAAAAACTCTGCAGGTGCTGCTGGTTAAAGCCAGAATCTTCAAAGGGGATCAACTATGCTGCATTTAGCTATTGTATTACACTTTTCGCTCAGACATGCATTTTAATGCCCTTCACCTTTTCAGAAATTGATTTTGAAAACATCTGCATAATTTTAAATAAAATGAGAACTTTCTAATACTAAAGATATGATGTGGTACTTGACTTTAGATGTTTGCATGGTCTAATAAAGAGCATCTCACCCATCAGACCACTGTTGTACAAATTGAAGAAAGAATGACTCACTCAGAAAGAATGATTTTCAGTCCATTGGATATAATGCCCTGTCAGGTATGCTTATTTTAAAAGACAGTCCAGGAGTGCAGCACAGGTTGGGATCTGCCTGGCTGTGGAGCAGCTCTGTGTATAGGGGTCTGGGTGTCCTGGTGGACAAGCAGCTCAATATGAGTGGACAGTGTGCTGCAGCTGCAAAGCAAGCCAGCATGCTGGGTTGCATTGACAAGGGAATTACCAGCAGAGACAAAGAAGTCATTAACCCACTCAGTGCCTGTCAGGCCATGCCTGGATATACTGTGCTCAGTTTTGGTACCCACTATACAAAAAGATGTGAACAGGTTGGAGGGCCTACAGAGGAGGGGCACCAGGGTGATCAAAGGATTGGGAAGCCTATCACATGGGGAAAGGCTGAGAGAACTGGGTTTATTCAGCCTTGAGACAAGAAAGCTTAGGGGACACCTCATCACCAGGTTCCAGAAAATAAGGCATGGGTACAGGGAAGAAGGAGAGTCCCTTTTTACAAGGAGTCACATTGAAAAGATGGTAATAAGTGCAAGTTACTTGTGGGGACATTCCAATTGGACATAAGGAATTTTGCACAATAAAATCAGCCATTGGAATGAACTCCCCAAGGGAAGTGGTGATTCCCCAGCACTGGAGACTTCTAAGATTCAACTGGGTAGGGTATTGGGCAATCTTGTCTAGACCATGCTTGTGCCAAGAAAGTTTGGACAAAGTGATCCTTAGAGGTCCATTCCAACCTGGTATTCTGTTATTCAAGGATTACTTCTCTTATCTCCTAATCAAGAAGGTGAGGGTGGCAAGGGCAAGATCGTGGAATGACCAGCAGCACTAAGACATTGTTAGTAGTGCTGAACTGATCATGAGTTGGTTGATGAGAAGCTCAACATGAAGTGGCTACAGGTGCTTGCAGCCCAGAAAGCCAATTGTGTCTTGGGCGGCTTCAAAAGAAGAGTGACCAGCGGCTCAAGGGAGGTGATTCTCCCCTTCTACTCTGCAGTTGTGAGACCCCACCTGGAGTACGGAGTTCAGCTCTGGGGTTCCCCACAGAAGAGGGACATGGACCTGTTGGAGTCCAGAGTAGGCCATGAAGAGGATGAGAGGCCTGCAACACCTCTGCTATGAAGACAGGCTGAGAGAGTTGGGCTTGTTCGGCCTGGAGAAGAGAAGGCTCTGGGGGGACCTTATTGCAGCCTCCCAGTACCTGAAAGAGCATATAGGAAAGCTGGGAAGGGACTGTTTATAAGGACATGGAGTGATAGGATGATGTATAATGGCTTTAAGCTAAAGGAGGGGGGATTTATATTGGATACATGTAAGAAATTCTTCCCTGTGAGAGTGGTGAGGCCCTGGCACCGGCTGCCCAGAGAAGCTGTGGCTGCCCCCTTCCTGGCAGTGTTCAAGGCCAGGTTGGATGAGGCTTTGGGCAACCTGGTTGAGTGAAGGGTATGTAGGGAAGGGGTTGCTTTGGGAAACCTATTTTAATGGAGGCGTTGGGACTAGGTGGTCTTTGAGGTCTAACCCAAACCATTCTGTGGTTTTGTGTTTCTAAGAGGATCAGGAGGCAAAGGCTTGGGGGTTATCCTCACTCCTCAACTGCCTGCTCCCACAGTTGCAGTTCTTTGGCATTGCAACAGCCCATGATACTCCTCTTTTTGTGCTTGGTGGTTTTATGGCAGCAGGCACATTGCTCTTCCCCACATTTTCTGTTAGCACACAGCTTGGATATAACTGAGCAGCTGTTTGTCCAGTGTTCAGGGGGGGTAAAGGATGTAAAGCCAAAAGGTGCTACTTTGGGTTTTCTGATGAACTCTACAGAACATATTGTAACAAAATTTCACCAAATTGCAGCTATGTTGGCTCCAAGGCAATACCTCCCAGAGGGACTACTGCCTTTGTGTGAAGATACCCAAATACACAGCATCCATGGTTTCCTCACTGCTGTATATCTAGTGTTAATTGTTTTGTCTCTGTCCCAAAGCCTCTTTCCCCATAAGTCTTTCTCTGATCGACCAAAGCATCTGCAGGTCACAGGGCTCCTTCCCTTAACCAGGAACAGGTATGCTGTGATAGAAACACACAGAATCACAGAATCACAGAGTTGTAGGGGTTGGAAGGGACCTTGAGAGATCATCAGGTCCAACACCCCTGGCAAAGCAGCTCCCCAGCTCATACTGCACCGACAGGCATCCAGACGGGTCTTAAATATCTCCAGGGAAGGAAACTCCACCACCCCCCTGGGCAGCCTGTCCCAGGGCTCTGGCACCCTCACTGTGAAAAAGCTTTTCCACATGTTGGTGTGGAACTTCCTGTGTTCTAATTTGCAGCCATTGCCCCTTGTTCTGTCCCCACAGACCACTGAAAAGGGGCTGGCTAATTCCCCCTGCATCCCATGCTTAAGGTATTTATAAACATTAATTAGGTCCCTCCTTAGTCTTCTTTTCTCTAGACTGAACAGTCCCCGATCACTAACCCTTTCCTCATAGGGTAGATGTTCATCTTTGTAGCCCTTCTCTGGACTCTCTCCAGGAAATCCCTGTCCTTTTTACACCAGGGAGCCCAGAACTGGACACAATACTCCAGATGGGGCCTGACCAGGGCAGAGTAGAGGGGGAGGATCATCTCCTTCGACCTGCTGCCCACACTCCTCCTGATGCACCCCAGGATCCCATTGTCTCTCTCAGCCCCCAGGGCACACTGCTGGCTCATAGCCAACCTGTCATCCACCGGGACCCCCAGGTCCTTCTCCACAGAGCTCTTCTCCAGCAGGTCATCCCCCTGCCTGTACTGATACATGTGGTTGTTCCTCCTCAGGTGCAAGACTCTCCACTTGCTTTTGTTGAACATCATCTGGTTTCTCCCCGCCCAGCTCTCCAGCCTGTCCAGGTCTCTGGATGGCAGCGCAGTGTCCTGCGTGTCAGCCACCCCTCCCAGCTTTGTATCATCGGCACTTGCTGAGGGTGGATGCTATTCCCTCATCAAGGTCATCAATGAAGATATTAAACAGTACTGGATCCAACACTGAGCCCTGGGGAACACCACTGGTCACAGGCCTCCAGTCCGACTCTGCTCCACCGATCACTGGGCTCAGTCTGACACCTTTCAGTTTTCCTAGAAGGTAGGATTTCTCTTCCCCACAAGTCAGCATTGTGGCTCCCTCATGGAGAAACATCCTCTCTCTCCAATTTTTCAGCCTCCCTTAAAAAAAAAATCAGTGTTTTGACATGTCCATTTTAAACCCATGTGGATTTACAGATGCACAAGTATAGAGCCATTAGAAAAAAATGCCCATATTTTTTTCTTTTTTTTTTTCTTCTTCCCCCAGACTCCAATAAAGTTTGGGTTCAGTACTAGTCTTAGCCAAAAATTTCTTTTAATAGCTATCTTACCAAGAGTGTTTCCTCATAACACGCACACATTGTATTAAGGAATGCTTCTGAAAGCAACGTACAGCCCTAAGGAGGAACTGCCAGAGCCTTTGCTATATGAAACCTAACCCTGTCCCACTAGAATTATGTGCAGATTAAGAAGCGGTGAATTTGGCCTCGTGTTTCATTATAAAATCCAGTTTATCTTCCAGAAGGATGTGGTACTCGGGGCTGACAAGCACAGATAAAACAAGGCTGTAGCAATCCGTGGAGATGAATGGGGGGAGAGGTTGTGTCAGCTAATGTTTGGGAAGTATCATACCAATGAGATTTCTGCAAATCCACTCGGATTGACTTGTCAGAGGAAGAAGTCGAACAGCATCACACAAGCAAGCATGATCTGTGTCCCAGGAGAGAGGTGGAATCCCCCTAACTCATACCAGACAGAGGTGACGATTTGCCCAGGAGAGGAGTCTCATCCATCAAACGTTTGCTCTCTACCCACATCCCATCCTGTATTAGGATCAAACCACCAATAAAGCCTGCAGCCACCTAGGACAGGATGGAGGGGGCAGGAAGCAATTAGGCAGACCTCCCCCACGCATGGTGCAGATATGAAGGTCACCTGCCAGGGCCTGTTTGGTCAGCATTGAGCAAGACTCTCACATAGCCTGTTTCCATCGCACACACCTACACCGGGAAACTAAAGTGATTTCAGAGAAGGCTTAAACCAGCCCTGCTTTATGAAGGGCTTTGCAAAGCATGAAGTCCAGCTCACTCCTGACGTTGCTGTCCTGATGGGGGTCCTTTCATCTCAGTGAGACACCGGTGAGTCCCGCGGTGCCTGTCAATAAGAGAGCTGCTCGGCAGAGCGGCGTGTTTTCTTTGCCTGTGCTCGAAGGCTCAGTCTTGTGGATGCTGGAGGAGAAGGAGTGGCTGGTGGGGGAGAGCTCTGTGGGGAGCGGTGCCGCGGGCGGTCTTCACATGGAGACTGAGTCGATCATCTGTGTTGTATTATCTGGGCTCAGTCTTCTGAGATGGTTCCATTTGCCTACTTCAGCGCGGGTAGCTGTATTCTCTCCGTCAAACGCAATGTGACAGAGTATGTGGGAAAACGCCCCCTAATCTTGTGTGTCCCTCTCACAAACCCAAAACTCTCAGTGAAGCCCAATTACAGGCCCAAAAAATTTGCCTGCCTGGCAGCCCTCAGGCATGGCACGATGAAAACGTGGATAATAACCCCCCTCCCCTCAAATCCTGCAGCCTGGTTAAAGCTGGGGAGGGATCCCTGTGCTTTCATGCCTCTCGCACTACATTTTTAAAAATCGAATTTAAGTGCTCCAGCTACCATGAAAAGCGAACCCACTGCTTATTAGGAAGTGACTCCAGCGCGGATGGGGAGCTCCCGGGGCGGTGCAGGGCCGGGGCTGACCGCCGGGTGGTGTATCGCGACAGCAGCTCCCCTCAGCCGGCGGGAGCCTTGAGCTCCTTCGCGACGGCGAGTTACAGAATCACAGAATCACAGAATTGTAGGGGTTGGAATGGACCTCAAGAGGTCATCGGGTCCAACCCCCTACCAAAGCAGCTCCCCAGCTCATACTGCACAGATAAGCGTCCAGATGGGTCTTGAATATCTCCAGAGAAGGAGATATCTCCACCACCCCCCTGGGCATCCTATTCCAGTGCTCTGATACCAGCCCTGGATACCAGCCCTGTGAAATCGCGATGGCCAGCTCCTCTTTCGCTGGTACCAGAGGTCTGGCAACGAGTAACGTTAACTTGGGGTGTTGGGGGTGTGTGTGGGGTGTGTGTATGGGGGGAAGAGAGCAGAAAGTGCCCTGTGCTTCGTGCAGCTGGCTTGGGAAACGACTTAATGGGCATTTCGTTCCAGATTGAGTACTGGAGCCAACATTTTTATGTGCTGTGTACATTTGGTGTGAAACAGTGGGGTTTTTTAGAATAATCTTAGAATTATTTCCACAACCTGGAATATTTTGAATGGTTGTTTATCCTGAATCCTTTGGACATCACCCTGACAGGAAATGTGAACTAGCCAGAGGAAAAGTTAACTAAAACTATTTGTTAGGGAATCATGTAGGTTATACCTCTTTCCTTTATGACAACCCCCCTCAAGCCCCCTCAATAAGGAAAAACACAAATCTGAAAACTACAAGGACCAATTAAAGTTAATGGAGCATCTCCAATTACATATTTTCAGAGGAAAATCAAAATAATAAATGGCTCTGGCTGTCTAGTGGGATTTGGAGTATGTGGTGGTACATGCGTTCAGGCATTAATTGATGAATCTGTGGTAAATTGCCATTCATCAAAAGAGTATTTTTTTCTTTTGCTGGAGCACAGGTTGTCCTCTTCCTCTCTTGTTTTTAAATTGTCCTCTCAGTATTTAGTATTCAGTACTCTAAATGGTGTAATTTAATAACTGGGATGAGGTCAAAACCTTTAAAATCATTTCTACACAGCACACACGCATACTTTGAAACCAATGGTGAGAAGCAGGAGCACGCCCTCACTTTTACCCCTTTCATGCTGTGTATTGCTTTCACAAAAACAAAGCCAAGAAAGAAATAAAAATCCACACCACAGTCATGAGATGCACAAACTAATTGCAGAGCAGCAGAATTCAGTGTTACTCAACATGATTTAATGACTGATTTAAGCAGTGGTTGAAAGGTGCATGGGATTCCTGGGCACACCACTTCTGATTGTTGGAGTGCCTGGAGGCTTTAACCACCCAACCTGGGGCTGTTTGCTAATCTCAGACGTCGGCATGTACGTACAAATTAAACACACTGAAATTAATTTAATTGGCAGATGAAATTAATGATAGCTTGTAAAGGTCAGAATCTGCTGCCTTTTTTTTTTTTCCCTATGTGTCCTGAGCTCCAAACAGCAAACTAGGCACCATTCCTTTGGTATGAGAGTGAAGTATGTTTTGTAACAGTTAGATCCAGCAGAAATGGTCTAACTGAAGCTGGAACAGCAAGTCTCACTGTTCAGCCACTCTGCATCTCAGGGGATGATGCTTTCCTTTCCAGGCTTGTTCAGCCTGGAGAAGAGAAGGCTGCAGGGGGACCACATTGCAGCCTTCCAGTACCTGAAGAGAGCATACAAACAGGAGGGGAACCAACTTTTTGAAAGGGCAGACAATGGCAGGACAAAGGGGAATGGATTAAAGCTAAAGGAAAGAAGGTTTGAATTAGATATTAGGGGGAAGTTTTTTACAGGAGAGTGGTGAGGTGCTGGAACAGGATACCCAGAGGAGTGGTGGATGCCCTGTCCCTGGAGGTGTTCAAGGCCAGGTTGGATGGGGCCCTGGGCAACCTTGTGTAGATCCAGGCCTGGAGGTTGGTGGCCCTGCCTGTGGCAGGGGGTTGGAGCTTTATGATCCTTGGGGTCCCTTCCCACCCAGACCATTCTATGATTCTATGTTTCTTTCTGCATCCCTAACTGTACTTGTGCTCCTTCTTTATGGATGTGACTGCTGATTTACTGCTCCATGTGTGCAGCTCATAAGCTGGGGAGGAGGTGAGTGTGCAGTAGGACTGCTACACAGGTGCTTGGGTGCCCAGTGAACAGCCTGGGCTCTCAGGGTGGATCTCTTACACCCCAGCTTCAGACATCCAGCTCCAAGCGCAGCATAGGCAACAGCTCCTCTTTACGACTGATCAGCCTCTCAGAAGGCCCTTTGGCCCAGGACCTTTGGCCTCTACTAGCCATACCTTTATCTCCTTTGGTGCATGTTTTGCCATCCTCCTCCCGGGTGTAGCCTTCATGACACTCGCACCTGTAGCTGCCAATGGTGTTGACACAGATCTGAGAGCACAGCGTTCCGTTGCTTGTGGCACACTCGTCGATATCTGGAGAGGAGCAAGAGCTGAAAATGGAGGTTTCAGACCTCAAATACAATAAAAGGATTCTTCTAAAGGTATTGGGAGATTTTCTGGTTAATTAAATAAGTAATTGCAGCACCGCTGGTGCTTTGGGCAGGAGCCCTGTGTAAGCTGGACTGTTATTAATGTATCTGGCATTTTGTTGGTGAGCATCACTTGACTGTTTGTTTGCATTGAAAAGCTTGCATGCAAAGCTTGATCCTGCAAACCTTGGCTCTCTGGCACAGCAGACTATGTAGGACATGACCAACCACACAAAGATTACAGGTAAATGATCTGTCCTGAATGATTTATTGACCAGCTGAATCATAGGAATCACAGCCTGGTTTGGGTTGGAAGGGCCCTCAAAGACCATCTAGTCCCAACCCCCCTGACATGGGCAGGGACACCCTCCACTAGACCAGGTTGTCCAAAGCCCCATCCAACCTGGCCTTGAACACTGCCAGGGAGGGGGCAACCACAGCTTCTCTGGGCAGCCTGTGCCAGGGCCTCTCCTCATCTCAAAATCCAAGGATTTATTGTCATAATTAGGACTGGTTATACTGCTACAAGGGTTACTGTTAGAATCATGTTCCTCGTCCCACGCCAAAACCCCAAATACTACTCAAAACCTGAAAGAGGAATTAACAAAGGGAAAATTTGATGAGCCCAGCACTTCCAAGTATTTGGGTGCATGTATCTTGTTTTAGGACTGCCTTCTAATAGTTTCAGGGGGACTTAGATAACTTAGTTCTGGGAATCAGTCTTTAACATAGTTAAAACCACATTCATCCTGTAACAGTGAAGAGAATAAGGAAGGTTTCAGATCTAAATTGACTCTTAAAGGGCCAGAGGGAGCAGGATAACATCCTCAACCAGATGAGGGCTCAACAGGTACTTCTACCCACCCAGGCAGTAAGGCTTCTCTCTGTTCCTGTGCCTCTCCCGATCATAGCGGTACCCAGGGTAGCAAGTGCATAGGACTCGCCCGAAGTTATCTGTGCACTGCTGTTCACAGGGAGCTTCAGCGCAGACATCATAGTCTAGGGGGAGAAAAACACAGTTAGGAAAGTACCAGTGGGAGTAGCTGCATGATACTTTGACAGCAAATATTTCACCTCTCTGCTAATTATTGTTTTTAAGGACTTAAGAAACCTTGAGATAAAACATTCATGAGACGTAAGCAAAGACTTATGTTAAAACTGCTAATCACAGCTTTATGGTAGTTACACTATTTCTTCAGTTTGGATTTTAAGCAAGGGACAGCTCCCCAGTTTGCAGAATGTAATAATTCTTCCCACAGAAATATTAAATTAGCTGAAAGGGGTTTTTTTTTTCAGTCTTCTTCCACAAATTTTTGAGTGCTGATAGCAACATTTCCTATGTAGAATACTGTAAAACACTGTGAGGCCCACTGCCACATCTGGGCAGAAAGTATATCATAAAGGAGGAGTTAATTAAAAGCACACAGTAATTGTTCAAAGTCAGATACAGCCCTTCCAGCAAATAACAGATTGTTACAAAACCATAATCACTGTTAATAATAGCAATGTGCAGATTAGGGTATGGTAAATCACTGGCTGGGTTTGTCAGTTCATCCCAGAAGACCAAAGTTCTGGTTTGAAACCCACAGGAGCTACAGTCAGATCTGTTTCTGATTTCATTGCTCTGTGGCAGCAGAGCTGAGGTCCAGGGAACAGACACCAGAGCGAAACGGGGTCTGACCTGCATCCCTACCCTGCCTGGGGATGGATTTGGCCCCTGGCATCAGGCTGGTAGCAGGGCTAGAGGGAGATGGGCAGCCCCCAGCTGTGGGCCCAGGGACTCTGCAGTGCCACAGGGAACGTTTGCTAGGAGAAGACAGGAGATGAAGCAGCAGCTGGTCTCATAACCATCTCAGAGAAGCCCCACTGAAGGTTGGCTTTTATGCCATAGCAAGGGGCAATTTCTGTGATCTTTTCAGGGGAACATCACCCTGCACACAGCTTCCATGCAGTTCCCACCCTGACCCTCCTGTGACCGGGTACGGGGGGGCCCACAGCAGAAAAATCCTGTCCCTGCTCCAGACCAAATACACTGAAACCAAACCTAAGGGTTTCATCTGAGTTCCTAGCAATACACTGTGTTTCCACAGTATAAAATAATTAAAATCCAAACTCATTACTGACTGACACTAATGGCTAGCAGACATCTCTGGGTAGAAAGACTTTTCCAAGCAATAAAAATGAACTAATAGATGGTAAGGCAAGTGAAACCACATTTGCAGAGTGGAGTACTGAAAGCCATATATAGCAGTAGGGGTGAAAGAGACGGCGTGCCAGGGCACAGAGAAGTGCCAAACAAAACTTAACAAGCTGCTGTATATCACACCAGAGGCTAAAAAAGTACTATTGTAATGGTGCCAGGCATTTCCTCCCTTGTGCCTGTCACCTTCTGAACAGCACATCCTTTCTTTCTCTCTTCCTGCCCGACTGTGCCCATTTCAACTCCCCACGTCCACCCGCAGTGCAGTGGGTGGCAGTGAATGGCAGTGCCAGGACCCCCAGCAGTAACTGTAGGTGAATGGCACAGGGCCTTGCACAAGTCTGGAAGCAAGACATGTCTCTTGCCTTCAAACCTGCTCAGCCTTGGGAGGTAGTTTGGGCTTTTTAGGTGATGCTAGGTTGGTAAACTTCTGTTGTGTTTGGCACTACTAAATGGAGACAAACACAAAGCATTGGCAGTGTTTTTCCTGGGCACAGTTGCAGTTTTCCACTGAAATAAACCAGTGTAGGACAGGCCTGCATGCCCACCACTGAGGTGACCATGCTTGCTTCTCAGCCAATGTGCCCATGCACCCTCACTGTGAAAAAGCTTTTCCACATGTTGGTGTGGAACTTCCTGTGTTCTAACTTGCAGCCATTGCCCCTTGTCCTGTCCCCACAGACCACTGAAAAGGGGCTGGCTAATTCCCCCTGCATCCCATGCTTAAGGTATTTATAAACATTAATTAGGTCCCTCCTTAGTCTTCTTTTCTCTAGACCCAGATCACTCAGCCTTTCATTGCAGGGGAGATGTTCCAGGCCCTTAATCATCTTTGTGGCCCTCTGCTGGACTCTCTCCAGGAGATCCCTGTCCTTTTTACACCAGGGAGCCCAGAACTGGACACAATACTCCAGGTGGGGCCTAACCAGGGCAGAGTAGAGGGGGAGGATCACCTCCTTTGACCTGCTGCCCACACTCTTCCTGATGCACCCATTGGATCCCATTGGCTCTCTTAGCCCCCAGTGCACACTCCTGGCTCATAGCCAACCTGTCATCAACCAGGACCCCCAGGTCCTTCTCCACAGAGCTCTTCTCCAGCAGGTAATGGAGATGCCCAACACCATGCAGTCAATTCCCAAGATTACATATCCTTGCGGCTTGAAAGCTTTTTACTTATATCTAACCCAAATTCCCTTTATAGCCATCTAAGCCCATTATTTTTGTCTTCTTCTTGGCCAAGAAGAACAATTTACTTTCCCCTTTGCTGCAAGTTTTCACATACATAAAAAGTGTTACCCTGTGTCCCCTCATCCTCCTTTTCTCTAAACACTGCCAGTTCTTTTCAATATTTTGCCGTATTTCACATAACTGGTCTTTAAATAGGGTTTTCACATCCAGCTTAGCAGAGCTTCATCAAGACTGTTGCTTCATTTACTTTCATACAAAAGCCAGGGAAAGTTCCAGGAGGTGGAAATCTCCCTGATGGTGGTTCCCACATTCTCACACAGTCAACCCAAATGACACAATTGCTATGGGCAGGTCCCATATCATGGTACAGCACATCTCCAGGGCTTTGGTCCCACTCAAGGACAGTTCTCATAACTGGGATGAAATTGGGCAAAAGCTGCTGCACCACCTCTGTGTGCTCTGAAGAATTCACCCTCCCATATTCAAGCCCCTTGTCTGCCAGCCCAGCCTAAGAAATGTGGTTTGAGGATAAATCAAAGCCATACAGTAGAGGATCAGGCTGTTCCAGACTTTAGGAAAATACAGGAAAAACGAAGCAGAATAACAAATGTCTCTGCCTATATTTCTTGAACTCAGGAATAACAATGCAGCATGGAAAGTTGTACCAAGGAAATTTCTGAAACAGCATTAATGAGGAAAGAGTAGATCTGATTAGTGTTTGCCTGCCACAGAATATTTAGCTATGAATTAATCCACAGCCCAGAAACTCAAGGAAGAAACCAGCGCTAGGGATGGTGTTCTCCAAAAGAAGCTGTTTCAGACTACATCTGTCCCTGCTTTACTCTTGGTGATGCCACAAGACAGGACCTGGTTGGACCTGAGAGGCTCCAAAACAAAGATAATCGTTCAGGAGGAAATGGTGAAGAGCTCCTTTTTGACCTGCTTCGAAAGTCAGGTGGAGCAGGAAGAGATGCTACAGGGGGAATCAGACACACAGAGCAAACTCCTCATGAAATTTCTTGAGGATGATTGCAGCTGAAACCCAGAGGAAGAAGATGAGTCCAAAGCAAATGAAATGCAGAATGTAGGGGCATGGACTCATACTGGTCTGCCCTGATTTATGTTGCTTTTCAAGAGCAGACAAGAAATAAAAAAGACAGAAACCAAAGATCACAGAATCACAGAATGTTAGGGGTTGGAAGAGACCTCGAAAGATTATCTAGTCCAACGCCCCTGCCAGAGCAGGATCACCTAGAGTAGGTCACACAGGAATGTGGCCAGGTGGGGTTTCAATATCTCCAGAGTAGGAGACTCCACAACCTCTTTGGACAGCCTGTCCCAGGGCTCTGTCACCCTCACAGTGAAGAAGTTTTTCCCTATATTCACATGGAACCTTCTGTGCTCCAGATTGCACCCACTGCCCCTTGTCCTATCGCTGCCATCACTGAGAAGATCCTGGCTCCATCGTCCTGACTCTTACCCTTTACATATTTATAAACATTAATAAGGTCACCCCTCAGACTCATTCAAGCTAAAGAGGCCCAGCTCCCTCAGTCCCACCTCATAAGGAAGGTGTTCCACTCCCTTAATCATCTTGGTGGCCCTGTGCTGGGCTCTTTCAAGGAGTTCTGTCTCCTTCTTGAACTGAGGGGCCAGAATCGGACACACTATTCCAGGTGTGCTCTCAGCAGGGCAGTATGAGGAGAACCTCTCTCAACCTCTGACCACATCCCTTCTAATATGACCCAGGATACCATTTGCCTTCTTGGACATGAGGGCACACTGCTGGCTCATGGTCAAAGATGGACATGGACAATGACACAACCCTTTGAGAAACAGTCTGTTTAAATAGCTGTCCAGTAAGGAGATTTGTGTCTTCCCAAGGCAGCCATCAGAGGGTGAACAAGGGAGGGTCTATACCTCTCCCAGCTGTCCTCCCTGCAGCCACTGCTAAACCATGGAGAAGACATGGCTGGAACTACTTCTCACAGCTTTGACTTGCCAGTACAGGATTAAAAGGTGCAGATGTGCTCTAATAAACTCACATCTGTAATGTATTTATGTGCCTGTGTTGAGATATACATTTCATACAGCTACTCTGTCAAGATTATGCCAAAACAATGTGTGAAGAGCCAAGTGATGTCTTGTAACAGAGTAAGAGAAATGAGGGCTTCACTGAATCATGTTTCTCAACCCTATACCGAGGCTGTCCCAGATGTTATAGCAATTGCTGAGGCGTCTTAAGTTCAAGGCAAAATACAGATGGAGCTCAAAAAAGAGGAATAGAGGTACAAAGGGATAGAAGCTGCAGCCAGCAGAGAAATTAAATTAGTGGCAGAAACATTCAGGTCACTGAGATGCCGTTAACAGGCTGGATTAAGTCAGTGGGTACGTAATAAAAGCTGCTTTCATAATCACCTAAAACCTCAAGAGATGAAAATTAGAAGCCTAAAATAATACATTTTCATGGTTCTCATTTTATTTTTGATCCCATTACTTCTCCTGCTGTATATAAAATTGATATAATCCATAGGAAAGCTGGAGGCCTGACTGTAGAGTCCTGGCTTCATTCCACCCCCCAAAAGGATTGAGGGCTTCTGCTTCCAACGCACACCATCCCATCCTCCAAGTGTCCATCTTGCACTGGAGCTGCCATCTCATGCCACACACAAGACAAAACCCACTGCAAAAACATGGGATGAGGAACAACTTGGGAGCCATCAAGTTCACTCAAACCCTACCCAGCTCCCTGAGGCTCAGGCTGGCATCGTGACCTCTTTCTTCATACAAAAGTTGCAAATGCACAATTCCTGTTTTGAGAAGATGTGGGTTTGTATTTTTTCTTTTTTCCTACATTTTTTTTCCAGCTGTTCTAGTGTTTCCAGCCAGGAGCAAGGAAGACACACGTTTACAAAAAAAGCACCAGGATCAGAGTTGGGGTTATAATCCTTCTTGGCTGGAGACTGTAACTCAAAAACCAGCTGACTCTCTCCAGTGTGTTAATTTGTCAATTTTATTTTCAAAACATTACCATCCCAAACTGGGAAAACTCTCAGGTCAGCTCGAGGCTTTCCCTATGTCATCAAATAAAACAATGTGTTGCCATAAAACAACTTTTTAACTTTCATTTTGGAGCAAACAAGGCTTATTGGCTTGTTGTTTCTGGCCATTTGCTGACAGAAGCAAATGTGACTTCAGAGCCTGTGACTTCAGAGCCAGCTTTATCTGAATTGGGCAAAGTGGTGGGAGCAACTGGAGAAGGTGCACTGCTACTGTTCAGTGAAGCCACTGGCTGGGTAGACCCAACAGAGGCCCTGGCAAGGTTACAACGGGCAGACCTCAGTCTTTTCCAAAATGAGCTCTTGTTGCAGCAGCCTTCGAGTGCTGGGACCCTGACACTGCCTTTGCAAAGTGTACAGGCAGCTCCCCACTGTCAGGGGGGGATCCTTCCCTTTTCACTCCTACATGAACCACCCCAAGTAATTCCCCATCTCCCTCTGCCCCCGGTGACAAGGAAGCCATACCCATGATCAGGAGAGACAGCAGAGCAGAGATGCTGCTTCACGTTGCTTTCCCCTCACTGACTTTTTGGGAAACAGGTAACTAAAAGCAGGACTAAGTCACCAAGTCACCCACTCCTCATGCATTTAAAAGCCAAATCAGTTGTGCCAGACCAAGGGGCGCATGGTGAAAGCCAGGAAAGGTGTGCCTAGCTAAAAGCAGAACGGACCCCTCTGTTTGCAGCAGGCCTTGGTACAAGATCCATGCAGCCACGTGTGCTTAGGGGAGGTTCAAGGCCTGGCATGCTAAACGAAGCTTTTGGGAGATGCTGATGTTTCTGCTTTCCCAGCAATTTCTTGGAAACAGTTTCCCCCACAGACACGTGAAATATGGCTGAGCCTGTGGTTGTAGCAGGGTGCTCTTCCAAACCAGCAGTGAGGGCAACAGGGCAAACAGGGAAAGACAAATGCATGCGTACACAAGGGGTAAGAACTGTGAAACCACCTACCTTCAGGGATGCACTGTCCAAGAACAAACTTATAACCCTTACAGCATTTCTTCCTGAAAAAAACAAGAAAATAAATAAATAAATGAATAAATAAAGATATATGCTCTAAAGGTTGGTGCTGTTCTTTAAAAACATGGTCATGGGTAAATTGTAGAGGTGGATGGACCAAACAGTACATCAATCCTGAACTTTGCTTGTTGGAGGTTATCTCAGCATTCAAGAATGCAACGTGGAAACCCCCCACTCAATGGGGCATTTTAGGTGACAGCATGGCCCCACCGCCGGAGGACTCTAGGGCTGTGCACCTCAACACTGACCCAAACAGCATCCCAAGGTGTTTTTGAAAACCCTGCTCCCTTTGATTGAAAGGATGCATCACACCCCAGTGCTGTCAACAGACACAATTCTGGGCACAGTTTTCATGATCCACTAAAGGGTGCTTTCAAACACCCATCATTACAATGTAAAACTTGCAGAAAGGGGTAAGTCTCAGCAAGAAATATACACAAGATAAATGTTATCAGTCATTTTACCATCTTTTAATAAACCTGGAAGGTGATAAGTGAGATATATTGTGAATTCCTACCAGAGCAAGGGAGCTTATCACATACAGGCAGGGGGGCAGAACTTCAGTGAAGGGTCAGTAGGATCAGACAACTGATGTGTCTGTGACAGGAGCAACGTCTGAGTGCTGAGAAATTAATTTTTCTTACACACCATCCTGTAATGACATTTAGGCATTCAGCTATACCTGCTTGTTTGCTTTCTAGGCAGCAAACCACAGCAAGTCACCAGGCCTCCCAGCAGAACCAAGGAGCTCTCACAAATGTCCCTGTCCCTTATCACGCTCAGGATTACTCACTGCAGGGCCCTGGTCACCTTCAAAGGGTCCCAGGGTAGGGGCTTCCAGGACTGCTAGAAGAGAAGCTAACTGCACCAGTCTACCTTAGTCTGTGCAACACCCCCCTCTATTTCACAAATTCACCATTTTCCAGGCCTTGTGAATGCTGAAATATCTGCAAAACTGGGAAACCGTCCATTTAGTCTCATCCTTTAATTCAATAATTGATACAGAAGGGTGCTAAAGCCATGGCAGTCAATGACACAGCACTCTGCTAGACAACATGCAGCCATCACAAATCATCATTATGCCCAATTTAAATCAACCATCAGTTGCAACTGACTACTTAATACAAACAATGTAAAAACAAACTTTAGCTCCATATTTTAGTCTCTTCCAAAGATTAGCTGGAATATAAATTGTGCTTAATGAAGGTTCAACATCTGAAGAGGAAGCCTTGCTTTGTTATGCAAACAGTGGTCCCTCATTAGACTTTTCTCCAAACACTGCTGTTAAGTTTTATCTGCAAGACAAACAAATGCAGGAGGAATGAGTTCAAAGGTGCACTGGGGAGGCAGTTGATATGCTGCAAACCATGCCGATGCCTTTCCAAGTGCACATTCATCTCCTCCTGTCTGCAGGAGAAGGGAGTGATAAAGGGTTGCTTGTAGTTGCTCTCCAGAGGCAGATACAGCCTGGCCTGTGAGAGGGCTGGGAGATGGAAAAGGAGAGGAGGGCATCCCTGCCATGAGTTGCTGACCTGTGGGATTGTGTCATCCAGAACTAACCAGAAAGGCCTGGAAGAAGCTTTCATCATTTCTACCCTTCCCCCTTGGAATTCCTACTTGATTTTCAGGCTTAGGGCCCTTAGGACTCCCACCCTTGGAGTGTCCTGTGGCAGCAGATGCAAACCTCAGCTAGCATGGCCTGCTCCTGGGTAAGGGCTCACCTGCCAAGAGCATTTCAGGAGCTGCCTCTCCTCTCAATTTGGCTGGTGATGGCTTTGTCTGAACTTGTTGGCTTTATTGTGGTTAGCTGCCTTTCCATGATTCTCCTGGTAACCAAACCTCTTGCTCTCATCAAACCCCTCTCCCACAGCCACATGCTGAGAAGCCACCACGTGCTGAGTTTCAGCCATTAAGGACTGCCCTGGCATCCAGAAGCAAGCACAGCCTTGCTGGGGGGCTGCTCCAGTTAAAGTAACTGGAAAATCATGCTGCCCTGGCAGATATACAAGCCCCTGCTGAAATCTGTGGCTTCAAGGACATATTGCAGCAATGAGTTCCACATAGGAGTGAGATGGTTTTGAGAAATTATTTCCTTGTTCTCAGTCTCCCTTTTATTTTTTGTTGAAATTTCACATCATGAAAGCTTCAAATCACATCTAAAAGAAGTTGTTTAGAGGTGGAATGCCCTGCTTTCAGGCTCACACACAGAAGTCAATTCCCCGAGATTACAGATCACTTTTATCAGCATAGCCTGTACTCAACAGCAAGCTTCACCCGCCAGCATGATTTTGCCAGGGAAACTGCTGCTTTAGGGTTAATGCACAGGAAATAATACAATACAATAGGCATTTCTCCAAAGCATCACAACCCTGGGATTCCTGCACGCTGTAGCTTTTTACATTCCTAAAGAGAAATCTATCAAACTGATGGACACATGAGTAGATCATTAGCAACACTCATTTTCAAAATCCAGCTCCAGGTTGACATGTCTAATCAACGTTGCACAGCAGCAATCTTGTTATACACAACGAGAGGTAAGAAGGGGTCCCCACTGATAATTTTAGCTACTGAATAACTTTCAGTGAGTTACGGTATGGCTGCTACGCAGCTGCACATGTGAGCATCAAACATGAACTAATACACAGCTGTGTGTGAAGCTCAGCCACTAAAATCTGTGTCTACAGAGAAATAAAATGGATTCATTAACTTTAAATCTGGTTTCCAAAAGGAGAAACTTCTGTCAGACCGATCTGTTGCTGCTTTTAATCAGGTGCCCTTAAAAATATACCAGATTTTAGATTCTCATGGGAGGCTTCATTCAGGAACATGCACAAGCCTGGATTTGCAGAGGGGACTGGGCACCATGATTTTGAGTGCTGCGATGTCTAGCTTTTGTGTCACCTGTAAGAAAATCTGTAGTGATAGGGGCTCTATCAAGGTGACCCTTTTTTTCCCTGATGGGTAGCTGGCAGGAAGCAGGGAGATGCTGAGTTACTCCTCTTTGCTCTGGAGGCTGAGGTGCTTTTTTTTTAGGGTCAAACTTCTGAGACCAGCAAGCACATCCATGACTAGGAAAGGAGCAGATAGATATGCCTTTGCTGCAGGCTTTTGTGGCCCATCACCTTGCAGAACTAAGAGGGGAGCTGAGCATGCCAGGAGCAGCCCAACATCCCATTGCCCACAAGTCCCCCCTGCTCCTGACCCGCAGCGTTATACCAGCACAAGCAACCCTGGCCCCATCTTGCTGCTTGATAGCATCACCCCAGACAGGCAGGACGAAAGGCAAGATGCAAGGAATGTGGCTTAATTAAGCCACCACTTTATTAAGTTAGCTTATCTGGCAGCTATCAGCAGTAACTCATCCAGTGTGGACCACATTTTTTCCCCTTAATTGTTTCCACCTGGCACAGGGCTCCTGTCACCCCCAGACCACCTCCTGATCTGTGCCGGGACGCTGTGGCCGGTGGTGGAGCCGGAGACACTGGGCTAGGCTGAACAGAGAAAACAGTTCTGTGCCAAGGGGAGGGCAGTGAGTTAGGGTCCTACAGCAGCTCAAATGCTTTGGAAATGCAAACAATAAGAGGATAAACATTTTAAGTGATAATTAACCCGTATCTGTCTGTGTAACGTGCCAGTGGCTTTGGGACGTGACAACAGCTGGCTTGGAGCTGCTTGATGCATTACTGAGGTTTTGGTTAGCTCCAGCAAAGAGGTAACTCTGAAACACTATCATGACACTGACAATTACATTGAAAAAGGCGCATGATGGCCATTTAATGGTTGAAAAGAGGGAAGGCAAAACGGAAACCTGATGGGGAGAGAAAAGTTTTATACTGGATTCAGATGAACATCATATGTTAAGGAAACTCTTGCTAAATGCATTGAAAGTAGAAACAGAAGAGTCCACTCATGGAAATATTTGCCTCCAAAGCAGTCATAGAAATCCCTACGCTGAGTCAGAAAGTGAGTTCTGATGAAACATTACCCTTACTTTATCCTTACAATGCTGGTCTTCACGGTCAGCCTCCAGGACACCTCAGCCAGCCAGAGGTAATTCAAGCAGGGGCACTTTACCTCCCATTCACTGGGGCAGGAGGACACACATGGGCAGTTTCTATGGGGCAGGTGACACCTGAAGTTTCTTCAAGTCCATAGGTGGTGAGGCAGGTCACATCCCCCTGCTCTGACACGCTATTTCTGACCCATGAATGTCAGAACAGCCACAGTTTGGGTGGCACAAGTGCTACTTAACATTTTACGTGGGTTTGAATACATTGACACTTGTTCTCCCAGGATGAAGCTGGTAAAAGATGATAATACAGTTGAGAAAATGTATGTAATCAAAAAGCCAATTTCCTCTTGGGAAAAAGATAGAAAAAAAAATCCCCAAAAACCCCAAACAACCAGATTTCTTCAGACCATAATGTCATAACGTGAACTCCTAAGAACTTGTGGCGTGTCTTGAAGACCTGAGTCAGCAAAGGCCGTGACATGGATGTGTCCAGCTGCACAAAGGGGTCTTTGTAAGAGTGGCTCCTTATTGTGCCAGCCTGGCATTTCTTTTTGATCACCCTGACTTTCAGAAACACACAGCGCAGCAAAAAATGCAAATATAAAATACAGCCATTAACTTGCAAAATATAATTAGACAGCTATAAAAGCAAGCCAACAAGGTAGCTTAGAAAAACCCTGTCCCTTGTTTTTCTCAAATTCTATATAAAATCCAAATGAGGTCCAGGTCTGCCTGCCAAAACATGCACAGACAGAGCCCATCTGCAGCGCAAGTGGATTAAGGAAGCAACTTGGTAGCTGAACACAGTTTTGCCATAATTCACATGGAGAGATTTACAGCAACGTGGTGTGAAACTGAACACACTTTATTTTGTTTGCCTTTCTGTGGGATACATACCGAAATCTTGAGTAAGAGGGGATGGCCTTCCTGCAGACACTTGCTCAGCATACACTTTGCCATGATTTCCAGCCTCAGTCCTTTTTCACAGTTTTGCAAAGAGATAATTTATGTTCACATTGGGTGTAACACAAGGTCCAAGGCCAGCCTGAGCCCTTCCAGTCACCATCACAGCTAAGAGTGAGTAACAGAGGGTACGGTGCATGTCTTCCAATGCATCTATGGCTGCAGCATGTATATATGTGCTTCTTTATTTCTCTTAACTGACTGAATAAAGCAGGATTTGCCTGAACAACCTCAGAGAGCAAAGGTAGAGCTCAGATCTCTGACAGCAAATCACTGAAGCCTATTTCTTGATTTTTCTGAAGGTCAGATTGTCAGTGATTAATGTGTTCCCTGAGTCTAAGCCATATTTCTCATCAGCTACTTAAGTCAAAATAAATTTGCCCACGTATAACAGTTTTCCTTAGAAAAAAAGAAGCCTTGCTGTCTGCTCTTTCTGGTCAGCTCTGGTTATTAAACAGATACCAGAAATGAAATCTTGTTCCAGTTATTGCTCATGGGAAGGTTGTGATAAGGTTCACAGTTCCTGGGGTCCTCTTCTATGAACACTGGCCAGGGACCAGATTCTCCCTTGGCAAAAGCTGCATACCTCTGCTGACTCTGGGGAACTGTGCCAGTGCTTATCCAAGGAGGCCCTGGCCAGGGCTGTTGAAAGCTCTCATACACGCTCCTTGGCTGCTCCTTACTTTAATGTATTGTTAACTGAGTCCTTCTCTCCTCAAAGTGCTGTTTCAAGTAGTCTTTTTTATGGTCAGAAGGAGTTTTATGGCACTGGAATATAAACTGTGGTTCCTTCTTCTCAGAAGGGACCTTCCAAACTGGTATGATGATTTGCAGCCCCTGCAGAGTGCACCATTTGTGAATGCATGAAGCTCATTCCTCTGTAAAAGAGGTAAAAAACCCAAACAAAGACCCCAAGGGGTACAAGAAACCCCTCACCTGGTGTGGGTATAGGTGGGGCTGGAGCTGTGATGGGCGCTGACCTGCACAAAACTGGAGGATGCACAAAAAGCAAAAATTCAGAGGTCTGGGGAATCGAGGCACTGAAAACATCTGTCCTGTGACAGACAGCTGTCTGACAACAGGCCGACTGGCAGCACCGGTAACCACCCACGCTTGTATCTCACTTTGCAGGCCAGTGTCTGAAAATGACTGAGTAAAACCTGCCCGTGAATGTTCTTTAAGCAAGGAAGGGAACTCTCAGAAGGAAAACACTTCACAAGCCTCAAAATGTAATAACCCCTGCTGCCACTGGAAAAGCCATTCATTGGGTATTTTACATGCGTGTGAACATCATCCTCAAAATCACATATGTGATTCCTTCAGCACTGGACTGCATTTTCTTCCACTCTTTCTTGGATTTTGATTTTATTTATTGGTTTGTTTTTTCTTTTTTAGTGCAAGGGAATGCTCATGTGGTCTATCACTAGACAGCATGTCAAAAATAGCAGAATGATTAAATGAAAGACTTTTGACTGTTTTCATCTGCTTAGACTCAGGTTTATATACAGGCTGTCAGCTTTGTCTTGCTCTCTTTTCTTCAAATTTTCTTTTCTTCTCTGGCATTGTACCAAAAAAATGAACTTGTTTTGTTTCACAGGTGAAGCTGGTATGGATTTTGCAAGATCGAACTAACATTTGACAGGTGTGAAAATTGAGAGGAAGAAATAAAAATTTATGCAAAGATAGCACTTTCTCCATTTACCACATAGACAATGAACTGGCAAAGTATCATGCATCCCCATAAATATATTGATATTTTAAAGAATAACTAGCCTTCTAAATCTCAATTCAAATGATCCAAAATTGAGCCAGTGTTTTAAATAGCTCCACTTTGAGATTTAAAGTACTAAAAGTAAGGAAAAAAATTATTTTTTTTTTCCACCACCTCTGACTTCCAATTAGAGGACTGCAAGCCAGATTTCCTTCCAAGTCTGTAAATAGTATGTCTTGCTGACGGCACACATTCAATTATTTATCTAACCCAAGGTGAGCCAGAGTACAGGACTAATCACAGCACATCTGTCCTGTCTCTCGGATTTTTTTTAAACTTCCATGACTCTTCATTTTGTAGCTCCAATTTCCTATCAAATATCCATGCAAGATAGAGAGTAATAAATTCCATTTCAGTGAGGAAGGCAGAGCCAGAGCGGTGCTGCGAGGAACTGTGCTTGCTCGCTGGCTGCTGCGCTGGTGCTCGGTCACTGGAGTCAAACAGCAATAAATTGCTGGCAAGCTCCTAGACTTACTGAATCCAGTCCAATCCAACCCCATTTATATAGCATCTTTCATCAAGAAGATCACAAAAATGCTGCATAAGCAACATGTAATAAACTCCTTTCGATAAACAATAGAAGGCCAGTGCCTTTTACACATGCGTGCACAGAAAAACACATCATAGAAACTATGTGAGGAAGTCGGATTTCTAAAGCTAGCTCTCCAAACAGGACATAAATCCCAATTAACCCTCAGAGACAAGCTAGTAGCTTGGCCTATGTTCACTTGGGGTGAGCTGCTACGTAAGGGCCTGATCCTGGTTCTGTAGAAGTCCCCGAGGATCCCTCATCACTTTCACAGAGTCACAGAACTGTAGGGGTTGGAAGGGACCTCCAGAGATCATTGAGTCCAATCCCCCTGCCAAAGCAGGTTCCCCAGGACAGGTTGCACAGGATCACATCCAGACTGGTCTTGAATCTCTCCAGAGAAGGAGACTCCACACCCCTCTGGGCAGCCTGACCCAGGGCTCTGTCACTCTCACTGTGAGGAAGTTCTTCTGCATATTGGTGTGGAACTTCCTGTGCTCCAACTTGAGGCCATTGCCCCTTGTTCTGTCCCCACAGACAATTGAAAAGAGGCTGGTCATTTCCCCCTGTGTCCCACACTTCAGATATTTATACACACTAATAAGATCCCCTCTCAGTCTTCTTGTCTCAAGGCTGAACAGCCTCATTTCATTCAGCCTTTCCTTGTGATGCTTTGCCATGAAGATGTGTCAGGTTGGGAGCAAGCTTGGACCAAGAAATCCAACTGAAGTGCATGCTCAGCTTGGAGGATATGCTTCAATTTGGTAGCTTGAAAGAACGAGTTCAAACAGTCACTTGTGACATAAACTTAATCAATACTGGCTGACATTTGTCACTGGAAACTGTTGCAAACCTCTTCTTGGTTTTGATGGATTTGGGATTTGACATGTACTCCTGCACACATCCATCCATCTATACCCTAGACCATCCATCTACAGCCTAAACATAGACACAGATATTTAATCCAGATATTTAACAGGTACGTTAATTAGTGATGGTTCTTGAAATTCAGC
Source organism: Laterallus jamaicensis coturniculus (assembly GCA_022605575.1). Taxonomy (NCBI): domain Eukaryota; kingdom Metazoa; phylum Chordata; class Aves; order Gruiformes; family Rallidae; genus Laterallus; species Laterallus jamaicensis. Next base: position 11,319,084 of record JAKCOX010000024.1, on the reverse strand, counting down.
TCTGGGAAGCAAGCAGGCAAATAAACCCAGCTAGGCTCATGCTTCTGGTTTAAATTGTCTATAAGTGGGAAGAGACAGACACAAAGCCATCAGCTTTCAGGAAAGTCAAATAGCATGGAAGAATAATTTGAGAAACACACAGCTCTGAGCACCTTGTTCTGTATGCTGGCTGCCCCAGTGTGCAGGTGACACTTTGGTTTCCAACACTGGGGAAGATGTCTGCATTTGGATACGCTGCCTGTCTGGTGTGCAGAACTCATATTAAGAGGGCATATAGGGTGTGGGGGTTTATGTAAATTGTCCTGGGATAGTGGGACACTAGGCACTCCCTATATGCTATAGAATCATAGAATGGCATGGGTTGGAAGGGACCGCAAGGATCATACAGATCCAATGCCCCTGCCACAGGCAGGGACACCAACCTCAGGCCTAAATCTACACAAGGCCAACCTGGCCTTGAACACTTCGAGGGACAAGGCATCCACCACCTCTCTGGGCAGCCTGTTCCAGCACCTCACCACTCTTTCCGTAAAAAACTTCCCCCTAATATCTAATCTAAAACTTCCTTCCTTTAGCTTTAATCCATTCCCCCTTGTCCTGCCAGCGTCTGCCCTTTTAAAAAGTTGAATCCCCTCCTGCTTATCTGCTCCCTTCAAGTACTGGAAGGCTGCAATGAGGTCCCCCCGCAGCCTTCTCTTCTCCAGGCTGAACAAGCCCAGTTCCCTCAGCCTCTCTTTGTAGGGCAGGTGCTCCAGCCCTCTAATCATCTTCGTGGCTCCTCTGACCCCTCTCCAACAGTTCTACATCTTTCTTGTATTGGGGCCCCAGATCTGGACACAGTACTCCAGATGGGGCCTCACAAGGGCAGAGCACGTGGGCTTCACGAGGGACAAACCCCTCCCTGTCCCTGCTGCCACCCCTCTTCTGATGGAGCCCAGGATCCCATTGGCCTTGCGAGCTGCAAGAGCACACTGCTGGCTCATGTTAAGTTTCTCATCCACCAGAATCCCCAAGTCCTTCTCAGCAGGGCTGCTCTCAAGAAGCTCTTCTCCCAGTCTGTATCTATGTCTGGGATTCTTTCGGCCCAAGTGCAACACCTGACACTTGGCAGTGTTGAACCTCATTAGGTTCACCCGGGTCCATCTTTCCAGCCTGTCAAGATCCCTCTGGATGACTTCCTTTCTTCCTGGATTCCATCTACAGACGAGGGTGAGAAATGGCTCCTATCTTCCGAGCACACATTTTAGTAGAGTGCAACAAGTGTAGTGATCTAATTTTATATGTTATGAATCATGTAAGGGTGCTTAGCAGCCACTTATGCCTAAGGATTTTTATCCATCCTGTCTTGTCTTAGAGTTACCAGGGCATGACCCCTACTTCAGTGCAGCCAAGGGAATTTTTCAAGTCAAGGTTACAGCCATCCTATACGCAGCAGAAATAAATCCTTGGAAAAAAATCCCCCCATAATTTTAGAAATATAGATTCACAGCATGATTTTAGTAGCATGGGACCCTTGGAAATCATCTGATCCAAGAGCACCTGACAGAAGGGTTAGCTGCTCAGAGACTCTGCCCAGATAAGTTTTGAAAGTCTTCACGGTATGGAGATTGCCCCATGTTTCTGGAACCTACTTCCAGGGCTTAACTACTTCATTGTGCATTTTCCCCCTTTACATCTACTCAGCACATCCCTGGTGCACCTCATTTCTCTTGTCTCATGTCATTCTGTAGCAAACCTCTGATGAAGGTCTGGCTTTGTCTTCTCTATAAATCCTCATTAGGTAGTTTGAGACACCAATTAAGTTTGCCCTTTAGCTCCCTCTTCTTCAGCCCAAGCAAACACAGTTCCCTTGGGCTTTTCTTGAATATAATGTGCTCCAGCCCCTGAGGATCATAGTTATAGTTTGCTGATAAAAGTACAGAGCTGTAGGCAACCAAATCAAAGAGTATCACTATCTTTAAAAATACTTAAGAAATGGGAAACAAACAAACAGAAACAACCAACCAAAGTGATTTGTACAACTGCAATAGAATCACAGCTGTGGTCCCCCGGTTTATCTCTCCCCTCTTCTCTCCATTTTCACAATAAAACTTTAAAAGGAGGAAAAGTGAAAAAAGTCGTAAGTCATAAATGAAGTACAAACAGCACTATTTGTCATGACAATATTTTCAAACAAAAGAGTTGGCCAGCTCTGATCTCTATCTAAGCAACAAGACCAAGTTAAAATGGGTTTCTAATATATTTTCAACATCAATAGCAGCAATGGAATTAACTTCTTAACGTAAGCCCTTGGAAATCTCTTTAAAGACACTAAAAAAGATATTATTTCAAGAGTGTTTCACTGATCCAGATGTTTCTCTCCTTTTTACTTCTCTTTTATTGTTCCCAGAGAAGATCTTGTAAATGCTGAAACTGCTTATTAAGTATACAGGCTTAATGAATTGGACAAGGAAAGAAATAATTCTTAACATAACATGTTCACAAGCCAGATTCATGTTTATTGTCCACGGAGATGATAGGAAAAGGCTCTCTATACACAGAGCAGTCTATGTTAGGACAGAATCTGTCTCCATGAACCACTTCCAGCGTACAGAAGAGATTCATTTTGAAAACAACGCAGTATGAAAGTTTGCTGAATTATGTAGTGATGCTGTACCACGGCTCCAATGCCAAGGATTATTTTTAGAGCCACACATCTGCAGGTTATTTGTTGGAGGGTAGGGTGGATGGAGCAAATCCTGAAACAATTCGCTAAGCAGACAAGCATTACTGGAACGAGCTGTTATTTATATGGTGTCACTGGAAGGCTTCGTATCTGGGACGCGGCATCGCTGCACACGCTGCCTCTGCAGCTGAGGCTGCGCTGCTTGGACTGCAGTCAGCAGATGATGGGAAGATCATAAAGCAGCTTTTTGATGTGGCAATTAGCCTCTCTGTTAAAAATGGCAGGAGGAGGAACACCATGAGTCCTGCCTTCCTATCAGTGAATGGGCCGCAGTGATTTTAGCTCGGAGTGCACCAGGCTGGTGGTTCCCAAAGTCAGCGCATCCTGCTCCTCTTTAATTTGTCAGCAAATGGATGCCTTGAGGCCAGTTTTAAAAATAAGAAGCAAAGCTGTTTTCAGAAACGTCCCTCCATGTCCCCACCATGCTATGTCCCACACAGGGCTTGGCTTTCACAGAATCACAGAATCTTAGGGGTTGGAAGGGACCTCAAGAGATCTTCGGGTCCAACCCCCCTGCCAAAGCAGGCTCCCTATCTCATATTACATAGATAGGCGTCCAGACGAGACTTGAATATCTCCAGAGAAGGAGACTCCACCACCTCCCTGGGCAGCCTATTCCACTGCTCTGTCACCCTCACTGTGAAAAAGTTCTTCCGCATGTTGGTGCGGAACTTCCTGTGCTCCAGCTTACAGCCGTTGCCCCTAGTCCTGTCCCCACTGACCACTGAAAAGGGGCTGGCCAATTCCCCCTGCCACCCATGTCTAAGATACTTGTAAACACTAATTAGGTCCCCCCTAAGTCTTCTTTTTTCCAGGCTGAACAGACCCAGCTCACTCAACCTTTCCTCATAGGGGAGATGTTCCAGACCCCTAATCATCTTTGTCGCCCTTCTCTGGACTCTCTCCAGAAGGTCCCTGTCTTTTCTATACCGGGGAGCCCAGAACTGGACACAGTATTCCAGGTGGGGCCTGACCAATGCAGAGTAGAGGGGGAGGATCACCTCCTTCGACCTGCTGGACACACTCTTCCTGATGCATCCCAGGATCCCATTGGCTCTCTTGGCCACCAGGGCACACTGCTGGCTCATAGCCAACCTGTCATCAACCAGGACCCCTAGGTCCTTCTCCATAGAGCTCTTCTCCAACAGGTCATCCCCCAGCCTGTACTGATACAGTCGGTTATTCCTCCCCAGGTGCAAGACTTTACACTTGCTTTTGTTGAATTTCATTAGATTTCTCCCTGCCCAGCTCTCCAGTCTGTCCAGGTCTCTGGATGGCAGCGCAGCGTTCCTGCGTGTCAGCCACTCCTCCCAGCTTTGTATCATCGGCATACTTGCTGAGGGTGGATGCTATTCCCTCATCAAGGTCGTCAATGAAGATATTAAACAGGACTGGACCCAACACTGAGCCCTGGGGAACACCGCTAGTCACAGGCCTCCATTCAGATTCTACTCCACTGATCACGACCCTCTGAGCCCGGTCTGACAGCCAGTTCTCAACCCACCTCACTGTCCACTCGTCTATCCCTTGTTTCCTCAGCTTCTCTATCAGGATGTTGTGGGAGACAGTATCGAAAGCCTTGCTAAAGTCAAGGTAGATGACATCCACTGCTCTCCCTCCATCCACCCAGTTGGTAATAACATCATAGAAGGCTATGAGATTGGTCGAGCACGATCTCCCCTTGGTGAATCCATGCTGACTATTCCTCATGACCTTCTTCTCTTCCAGTTGTTTGGAGATGGCATCCAAAACAAGCTGTTCCATCACCTTTCCAGGGACAGAGGTGAGGCTGACTGGCCTATAGTTACTGGGATCCTCCTTCTTGCCTTTTTTAAAGACTGGAGTGACATTGGCTATCCTCCAATCTTCAGGCACTTCTCCTGTAGTCCAGGATCTGTCAAAGATGATAGAGAGCGGCTCCGCAATCACCTCCGCCAGCTCTCTCAGCACACGTGGGTGTATCCCATCCGGGCCCATGGATTTGTGTGCATCCATTCCTTTGAGTCGCTCCTGGACCACCCCTACCTCTACTAGAGGGGAGCCATTCGTTCCCCAACCACTCGTTCCCCAACCACTCCTACTTACATCTGGGATATGTGAGTCCTGAGAAGCCTTCGGAGTAAAGACCGAGGCAAAGAAGGCATTAAGTATCTCCACCTTCTCATCATCTCCCGTCACCAAGACACCCGCCTCATTCAACAAGGGACCTACATTATCCCTGGTCATCCTTTTACTATTTACATACCTGAAAAAGCTCTTTTTGTTGTCCTTTATGTCCCTTGCCAGCTTAATTTCTAAGCAGGCCTTAGCCCTCCTAGTTGCATCCCTACAGGACCTGGCCATATCCTTATATTCATCCCATGATCTCAGACCCTGTTTCCACAGTTTATAGGTTTTCTGCTTCCCTTTGAGTTTACTCATGAGTTCCCTGCTTATCCACGCAGGTCTTCTACCTCTTTCCCGATTTCTTACTCAAAGGGATGCACCTATTCTGCGCTTGGAAGAAGTGCTGTTTGAATGTTAGCCAGCACTCGCAGGCTCCCATTCCTTCAAACAGAGCAGCCCATGGGATAGCCCCTATTTGATTTCGGAGGAGATCAAAGTTAGCTCTTCCAAAATTCAGGGTAGCTATCCTACTTTTTGGCTTACCTCTTCCACTCAGGATCTTAAACTCGACCATTTCATGGTCGCTTTGTCCTAAGCTGCCCCCGACCTTCACTTCACTGACGAGCCCGTCCTTGTTAGTAAAAACAAGGTCAAGTACCCGCCCTCCCCTAGTAGGTTCCTGCACCATCTGTATCAGGAAGTTGTCTTCCATATACTGCAGAAATTGTCTGGACTGCATACGACTGGCCGTATTGCTTGCCCAGCAAATATCTGGGTAGTTGAAGTCCCCCATAAGGACCAGCGCCTGCGATCTTGAGGCTACTTCCAATTGCTTATAAAATTCATTATCAACCCGCTCCTCTTGATCAGGGGGCCTGTAGTACACGCCCACGACTATGTCACCCAAACTGGCCTGCCTTTTAATTCTTACCCACAAGCTCTCGACAAACGGTTCATCCCTACCCAGGTGGAGCTCAATACATTCTAGGTGCTCTCTAACATAAAGAGCAACTCCTCCACCTCGTCTCCCTAGTCTATCTTTCCTAAAAAGCACGTAGCCATCCATGGTAGCGTGCCAGTCATCCAGGCTGTCCCACCACGTCTCAGTGATCGCAAGTCAAGTCAGACAGGCCCTGAACTCTGTGTCAATCACCCGTTAGCCAAGTCCTAATTGCAGGAGTAACTGCTCCATGCCCTAACCTAGCAAACCACAACCCCAGCCCCATGGAGCGCCCATTTCCTATTGCCTCATTTAACTCATCTGGCACTGGCTGAGTCTCCTCCCTCCCCACCCTGCTGCTGGAAGATGGGTTGAGGCCTGAATGACCTACTGAGGATGAACACAAGGCTTTTATGAGAAGCCGAAATGCGATCAAGTCAACTCACCCCTCTTTTCACTCTCTTCACCCTCTAACACTCTGCTTTCAAACCAGGCTCTTCCTGGACAGCCTAATGCAGGGCCAAGAAGCACTTTTCTTTGGCCAGCTATGAAACACTGAGAGCAAAGGGGTGGAAATGAGCCAAGGGAAAAGTGGACCTGCTGCAGGGAAGCCCTTGCTGCTGGGATAGAGATGTGAAGGTAAAACCCTTTGGGATGTGCAAGTGAACTGGGGGGGAGAGGTCACAACCCCAAACATAGAGCCTCCCATCCTTAGGTGTCTGGTGAAGTTGTGGTCCTGTCCTCGTGGGTATTACTTGTCATAAATGTATGGGGAGCTTTAAGTGTGATGCCTGGAGGGAGGAAACTTGCACAACTTCTTGCACCACTGGTTGATGCTTGAAAACTACCACCAGCTGCCCAGTCTTGTTCATCTTTAAAAAAATTCACTTATCTGAAACAGTTATTTCCTGAGAAAGAAAAATTGCACTATCAGGATTTGTGACCTGGACAAGATGCTGCTGCCTGGGAAGAAAAAAACATCTTTAGCTGGTTCAGCCCCTTAGTTGGAGAAGCTAAGCCCTATGACTTTGGCCCAGAGCAGAGCTGGTAGTGAAGGTATGTGCATCATCTGCAAAAATGTATGTTTTTATTGCTTGATAAGATTTATTCTCACTTTAGTTCTTAGGAAATAAATATTTCCATGTAAAGAAATGAACATACAGATTTTAGACTCTTGACCCACTGTGTAATGTGATTTTGCTTTATTTATTTTAAAGGAGTGAAATAGTTGCAAAGAAATTATTCACAAAGTTCAAAATGTGTTCTTGTGGTTTGAACTGTGGTGTGTGCTGGGGTGTGCTCCCAACCCACCCCTGTGCTGTCCTTAGTGAGCAAACACCTGAGAATATTCCCATCATGCTCATTTGTAAAGCACATGAAGAGAGGGATGAAGGTGTTTTACAATCTAGAAGTTACTACCAAAAGGAAACTGGTGGGTTTGTGGACAGTCAGGTGGCTCATACGAAAGCACATTTAAACATTTTCCATTATAGTCTACTTTGTCTTGGATAATTGCTTTGTTCTGGGCTATTTCACTTCATGAAAAAAGAGAATTTCTTTAGTGCTCATTTTTCTCCTACAATTTGGCTAATTTTACTGTTACGTTGAGGGCTTCACAAAATAGCGAGTAATGCTTCTAGCTGCTGCCTTGGTATTACTGGTGCAGACCCAAAGTGCCTTTTTTCCCACTCTTTTTTCCCTATTGGCTTGCAGTGTTGTGCAATTACCCATGTATTAATTACGTGTCACGGTTGAAGTAGGATTGTGATTCCAGATACTCCAGCCTGCAGGCACATCTCAATTTTGTATTACTGCCCCCCTTCCTAAAACCAGTGCAAACTGGGCATGACTGGGGCTGATGGAGCGGGTCAAGTACAGGCAGCAATTCAGAGCTGTGATCACCAGAGCGACTCTGTCATTTGAAGCGTCCAAATGGGTTCAAAGTTTTGGGTTTGGAAGAGAAAAAGCAACCAGTGAGACCTCAGTGAGATAAAATCAGAGCTGCTGACCAATTTTCCCAGAAGATAAGGCAGGATATATACAGGTAGGCTAACATCACTCCTTGAAGGCACACATTGGCTTCAGACTTTTCCAGCCCACTTTTGTGCGCACTGTGTATGAGCTCATCTGTACAGGATCAGAGCTTTTCCTTGCATCAGACGCTGGCTTTCTTTGCAGATGTCCCTCAGTTTGCCTCATTTCAGCAGTTTTCCCCTCCCTGCAGATCATCCTGGACAACGGTCCTGTGCCCCAGCCCAGTTGTGGCCTTCAGTGGTTTTGCCTGCCACCGCAGGGTCTTTTCAACTCACTGGCAAACGTTTGTTTCCCTCTGGGGATTGGCTTTTGCTTTGTCTGCCTTATTTCCGCCAAGGCAAGCGCCCTGCTGAGTGTCAGTTTGAAGACCCCCTCACTGCTGGGCATGTGCTTGTTTGCTTGTGGGAACCCATCTCCCCTCCATCACCCTGCCACGGGCTTCTGACGTTTCTCCCACAGTGTCACGTTTTTGCCGGGTAATTTCGGTGTGTCTGGGCAAAACCCCTTTCTGCACAGTTCAGGCCACTGTTTCTTGACAGTGCTCAGCATCATGTTTCTTGTTTTTCCTTTACCCTTAGGACATTTAAGATATTATAGTATAAATGTCTTGTTACTGTAACACCTCCTGCTACCTAGGAAATATGAGAAAGGATGGATTCTCATGGAGGGACCTGAGCCTGCCTGCACAGCCCTTCCTGGAGCCACGCCACAAACCTCCCAAACTCAGTGTTGTTAACGTGGAGGTTAAACAACTGCTACAACAGGCACATTCATCTCTGCTAGGGTGTTATTCTCTGTGCAGTATTTAAACAGCATTTCCGTGTCACAGAACTCATGGCTGAGAGGAGAGAACTTTTCTTCAGAACATACAAGAACAAGGAGCATCTCATGCTGGGGGGAGCAGGCTGGATCATTTGGAAAGGAAAGACCTTTTGCCTTCAGTGCAAGGTGAAGAGAAGACAGTCTGATGCAGGTACTGAGGAGATGAATCTTGAAGGTGCACTGCAATGGGGTGCTGGACAGTCTCATCTGCCTTAGCCCCAGTGACTGCATCAGCAACATCTTAGGGTCACCCACTCTTAAAACCTCTTTTTTTCTGAGATTAATTATGGGAGAAATGTCAATTGAACATGATGTACCTTGGGCAACCAAAATCTATTTTCCAAACAAAATGCATGACAGTACTAAGAGCTTTTTGCAGCAGGGAAGTTATGGCTGAGGCCTTGGCCAGCATCGGGATGGTGCCCCATCACCTGTGGGAAGCAGTGACAAGCTATGGCAGATGTCACCCTGATCGCCAGCCCAGGATGAGCCATGAACTGTTCATTGTCGTGAGTTGCCACCTTCACCTAAAGCAAACAACTTGGGAAAGTCTGGGCGGTTTCATCTTACTAATTTAGGGTCCTCTAATGTGTTTCACCCTATGGCTGTCATTACTGAACTTCTAGACAGTTTCAGCTTGATGATGTACTTAAGTAAGTTCAACGCAGAGTGACTGCTAAGGAAGTCTGGAATATAAGGGAGTAGCGTACTTTTTCTGACTGGCTTGTCACAACTGGTTTGATGGTGGATGAACAGTCACTTTGGCTCTCCTTGGGTTGATTTTTGCTCTCCCTGGAGAATGCATGTTGTATCTACAAAGTGGTACCACAGGTAAATACATTGTTCACTCAAGGTATTGGTCTGTGTTAGCCTGTGCAGATAATGCTAAATTTAGATCTGAGGCTAAATCAATATTGGCAAGGCCAAGGTAAGCTTCACAAGATTCATATCTCTTTTCCTCTCAGAACAGATATTTTCTGTCAGTTTGGACTGCTTCTACATTCCCACCCATTTAGCCACACGTAATACCCGTGCATCGCCTTTAGGCCCACTCAGCTGCTCACACCACTACACTTTTGTGAAGGTAGTATTTTCTGCAGAATAAAAGAAACTAGTTGTTTTTTCTCCTTCTCTGTCCACAAGTTGGTTTTTATTCCCAAAACACTTCAAAGAAGAAAATGCAACATTTTTATAGCCCGAGATATCAATCTGATACTACAAAGTTGTTTGAAAGTGCTATATTATGTCTGGCACACTCTAATATGTTTGGAATAAAGGTTTGGCATGTGGCGTAAAGGAGACTCCCCCAAACACATGCATGCAAACTTCGAACTGAAATTAATATCATGCACATTCCTTGAGAAATTTTACCTCTTATTTTGGACTTTTCCCTGCTTTTCTACCTAATGAAGTGCTTGCTCATCACTGTTACAACCCGACGGGCACAGTGTGCATTATAATCTCACCATCTGCATCATTTACATTCCCAAATGTGGAATCTCAGCCAGATGTCTGACTTATCTCCAAGGCGCTGACTTCAGGCAGATGTTTTTTATTTAAGTGAATCACAATGCTAACAGAAATCCCGTATCTATTATCTATCACAAGTGAAGATAATAACTCAGAATAAATTTCTCTTGGCCTTTTTATTGTTGCCCACACAGACACTTCTGTGCATGAACCTCCTAAAATGCAACAATAAAAATCAAATTAAAGGTAAGGCAGGATATTAAGCAGAGTACTTCACTGTAGATGAAGTTTGGAGACTGCATTAAGAGCAGAAGAAGAGCATGCAGCCCTCAGCAACACAGAGATACTGATGCAATCCAAGTTTTAGTGACACTGGGACACTAGGGGTGGCAGTAAGTCACCCTGTGCCCTTCACATTTCTTTTTTTTTTTTCTTTGAAGGATCCAGCAAAATCCACAGCACTATAACTCAGCAGTAATAAAAGTCACCATGTGCAAGGAGGTCCATAACTGTCCGCCACGCTCTCCCGCTTGCACACAGAGCTTGTGGTTTCTGCTGAGAACTAGCATGATGTTTGCTGGCACAAACTCCCCACTTTTCCTTGAAATAAAAAGTACACCTTCATTTAGAAATGTGTCATATTACATGTTTCTCTCTGACTTGGATTTCTGGGCCTTTCTGCACTCCTAATTAGTACTGGTAGTTGTAATAATATGTTTTTATCTCCTTGATGTTAACCACAGGAATACGAGTGCTGCAAATAGAAGCTGAAGTTCAACATAAAGAGATTTCTAAGCAAGTAAGTTCCTTACTTAGACATCTCACTTAGATAATTCCTGAGATTTACTACCAAATATGTTTTTTCAAGCCTCAGCTATGACAGGGCATGGAAAGTAGATATGTATGGACCAGGACAGAACTCCTTCACACTGGTGTGCTGTGAGTGCAGGACAATCAATGCCATCACATCCCTTGCTATAACCATACATGATTTTCTGTGAAGTAGCTGAAGTTCATCTCGGATTCACCTCGTCAGTGTGCACAGTGACTGTGCTTAGCCAGGCTCCTCTGTATTCAACAGGGAGGGACAGGCACTTCTGGAGAGGGGCTCAGCCTGGGAATGGCACATGCCCTAACTTTGGTGTCTTGGTTAAGTGACAAACCTAAGTAGGGGAAACCTGGACTTCACAGTCCCGATTTTCAGCTGGGTTATCCAATTTTTAAAAAACCCTTTCTCAGTTTCTCTGCTATTGGAGGGGTGGGGTGGGGGAGAGTGGACGAACATGAAATGGGTAAATCTGCACTAAAACCAAGAGGGGGAAGAGGTTACCTCCATGCTCACTTTGCTGACGGTCTCCAGCCACAGCCCACAGCCCTTCTGCAATGGGGTGGGAAGATGCTGTGAAGGTACCTCTTTGAGGAGACAGCCCAAGCACCCCTACACACGAAATGTAGTGCTCCACGTGGGAGGTTGAGTGTGTGCCTGTGGTTTGACAGCCAAACGTTGTGAACCAAGAGCTCCTAGAGAGAGGGGTCAGCCTTGAGGGAGCTCTAAGGGAAACTCTGTTTGCAGAGCTGCAGAAAAGGGCAGCTGCCCCCTCAGCTGTGTAGCTCTAGTGACCCTCCCTGTGGATTAAGCTGTTTTGTAAACTGGGGAGATGTTGCAATACTAAAACTTCATTGTGTTTGGACCTCACAGGAAACCCTTCCAGAAACAGAACTAGAAAAAATAAAACTCCAGACTACAATCATGTAATTAAATGCTGAATCATAAGAGAGAAATGAAGAAGTCCAGTGAAAACTATGCTGGCATGTGGTTAACACTGGCTTTTTTTAATTTGTAAGTGCCAAAGCCTTTGCATGTTCACAAGGTCACTATTGTGTGCAACAAAGACTGTATTTGATCCCTGCTTCCAGCAAAACAAATTCCCCTTTTAGCACCTCTTAAAACCTTCAGAGGTGATATTTGGCCTCCTGTACTTTTCCAGTTCATGTCCAACTTCAGCTTTATCTACCAGAATGGTTTAATGGGTGTGGTTGTGCAGAAGATGCTGTCAGAGCATCACAGTGTGACACCATGGGCTGCCACAGTAGCTCAGCGACAGCATGGTCCAGGAGCACTGGGGGAAGTCTAAGGTGGGACAACTGTAAAATACAGGCTGGGTGAAAAATCATGAGAATGGGCACTCTGGTCATTGGCTCCGGATCTTTTCTAGCCAACTGTGCAGCTCATACAACTGTACCAGGGTCATGACTTAACTCCCTTGAGTAACCATCTGAGGGGGTTCCACCACTAAGCATGGCAACTGCTTGGGCCAGGATGCTGTGACCACTGACCACGGCCAAGCCAGTCTTGAATGGGCTAGCGTAGGCCTGGCAGTGGGACGGTTGCCTGTATTCATTGTTCTGCCCAGGCATTGCTCCCTGCTGATATATTTCCCTCTCCTGTGACATGGGGATAAAACAGGGACCACTGGACCTTTATTGCCCACTGGGATGTCACCAATGTTGTGGTCAAGTAGCCACTGTGATCAGCTCCTGTCAGTGGATGATCTTCAAAGTAAATCACACAATGGGTTAGGTTGGAAGGGATTTAAAGCCACTGAGCTTGGTCCTCAAATGCTGCTGGGGATTGATAAGAATGACTGATTAGTGTGCTTGAGTAGCAACCTCAATGACTTCAGATCAGCACCTTTTACCTGTGCAGTGCAAAGCTAGCAGAGAGTCCAACAGAAGCCCCTGCCCTTGACCACATCTGCACATCTGTCTAAGTGCTACCTGATCCCACCACCATTGTCCACTACAGAAGGATCGGCAGGATCCATCTGCCCCTCCACGAGCAGTGAAGCTCTTAAGAGAATATCTGAGGTTTTATAAAAATTATTAATTCATTTTCCACAGATAAAGTCTGGTAAATTTTGTACTGCTACCTACAAAAATGTCAGCTGCAGAGTTTCTAACTGGGATTTAGCTGTTGCATTTTCACAGTGATGGCAAAGAATAGCAAAATGGTCAAGACTGCTCTTGTTAAAGCTGGGCAGTAAATTACATGCTCTGCTCCATCCACAAAGAAATGTTTATCATCTGTTGCCAAAACCCACAGTGCCCTGGTGTTTCCTCAGGCTTGCTTTCCATTTCTACAGCTACCGAGAAGGCTGTTACCCTCAGGAAGTCTCATTTAGAATAAACAGTTCTTTATGTTCATTATCATAATTCCCAGAGAAAGGGCTGGAGGTAGCTAATTAGCAATTAAGCATGACCGATCAGACAGCCTGGAAGCACTAGGCTGGACCCAGCTGATGTGCAAATCCACCTCCCAGGCTGAAGAGCCAATGCAAACCTTGTGACTCTTCCTCTGGCCTCGAGGACACCCAGGATTTGAGCTGGGAAATCTCTTCCCTTTTTTTTGTGAGACAAACAGTTCACTGAAATGGGAGGGAGGGGAGAAATTGCTGTTTCAGGAAATGTCTGATTTTTAAGGAAAAAATAAGAACCCAAAGTGAACACCGAAGTGTTTCAGTTCCTCAATGGGAAGCAGTGCTTGCAGTTCAAAAGCCACCAGCTGCTACTTGAATGCAAAAGGGAAACTCCAGACCCCCAACCATGGATGCTCTGGGGGAGGCTTTGCACTCCTCCATTTTATTCTACTTCACTCTCCGAATCTCAGTGTGTTCCTGCTTCCACCTCACCCTGGTGATGATGGCATGGCCACCTGGGCTCAGCAAGCTTGGAACCTATCACCAGCCACTGCCTGGCACTGGCCACAGCCCCCCCAGCTGCACAGACAGAGAGCTCTGGTGCAGGACTGCAGCTTGGCTTAGGCTCAGCTGCTGGGACTGGCATCTCACACCCACCCTTGCCTGGCTTGCCCCTCTCTTCCCAGCACATCGGGGGGTCCTAGATCTTGTGGCTGTGGTCCATCATTCAACCACTGAGGGGAAAACAGTCCTGATAAGCAACCCTCCTGAGAACAGGTCTGTTTTAAATCCAGGAAAGACAAAGCATTTTACCAGTTAGGGGCTTACTCACAGACTTTGCTAGTAGCACAGATTTTTGGTTCAGCTTAATGCCTTCACCCTAGATTTAGTCCAACTCCTAATAATAGGGGTTAATCTCCTCTCATCAACATGGCTTATTAAAAGATCACAGTAATTGCTCTAAGGATTCAAATTCTACAAGTAAAAATGTATTAACGACCTCTAAGTGACAACAGGTTAAAAGAAATGGTGCTCATGCTGTGGCCCATCTGTAAACTAGAGGTTGGATTGTCTTCTGCTGGTTGTACTACCTAAAATAGATGTTTGCTAAGATACAACTTGATTGCTCTCTGATGTTTTGTAACAGGCACCGAGATTGTCTCACTTTTAAACATCTAAGATCTCCAAGTCCCACAAAGACAGTCTTCCAATTCCCACTGGCCTGCAGGAAATGCTTGTAACCCATGAATCTGAATCAAAACACTGCATTTATATCAAATCTTGTTCAAGTTATTTTTTCCATTACCAATTTCTCCCCCCAAATCATTATTTACTTATACATTCTTTGCTACTTAGAAACACAGGAGGAGAGAACAAATGCATCAGCCAGCAATGCACTGAGGATCATCTCTGGAAACACTAATGGCTTCTTACTCAGCAAACAGAATTTGATGTAGGCACGTCTAGCTCAGAGAAGGAAGCCGAGAGAATGGCACCATTTCACATGAAAACGCACAGAGATGGCCAAAACCCTTATATAACACAATGGGATCATCACTGCGGTTAAAAACAAAACCATTGCTGTGGTGCTGAACTGTGCTGTACACATGGTGCCCCAGAGACCTGCCTGTGCTGGGTTCAGTGAGGCGTTCAAATAGTGGGGATTTTTAAATAGATGAGGAATCGCATCCAGGTTCCCCCCCTCCCCGTGTCCGCAGAGCCTGGATTATCCAACGTGCACTGGATAGAGAGAGAGTGCTTGGCAACTGCACCAAGCAGAGCGTGTGCTGGAAGGTTCTGTCTGTCTTCCCCACCTCAGCCTGCCTGGATTTGTCCCTGATGGACAGTAGGCAGAAAGGAAAGCTAGAAAATAGGGTGCGGCATGGAATCCCCTCAGAACAGGGGGGGAAATAATAATACGTAAAAGCACCGCTGAGGTTTCCCATTTAATTGACAGCAGGGGAGCACGCGCAGGATGAGCTGAAAAGGCAGGTCCTGATCTGCACAGAAATTCAGCGTCTCCCTGCTGCACAACTGCACAAGGGTCCCAGAGGGCACCAACCTACTTTTTTTTGCTTCAGTGTTCCCAAAGGATCTAGAAATACATGGCTCCATCTTGCGAAAGTGGGACAGCAATGAGGCAGCCCTGAGGTTGGGATGACATTGCAGAGCTACTCCCTTGTCACATTGACTTGCATCCCCTGCCACAAGTGTCCCACTCTCAGCCAGCACAGAGGGACATTGTATAGGGGTGCCCAAAGAGCTTGACAGAGCCTGGGTACCCCTTCTTCACTCCTCTGCTGAACACTGTAAGTCCAGCACCCAGAATCACTCAGGAACCACAGGCTCCAGCAGCCCTCCCCCTGCTCCAGTCCCCAAAATGCATTATGGGGTTGACCAGTCTACAACCCATGAACTTGCAAACAGGTGGAAGGGTCTGCCAGGATCTACAGCTCTGGGAAACTTAAGGCATTTCTAGATCTAAAGCAAAGTGCATTCACAGCTCCCAAAGAGCTTGTGAGAGGACAACCTGTACAGGCCCGCTAAGGGGAATATCTTCAGGTGGAAAAGGTCTGGATAAGAGTGACAGGGATGAAACAGTACTGGAAGGGAAGCTTGTAAATAAGACAAGGTCTTTTCAGAAGGAAATAGGGATAGTGAAAGGGGGATGGGACAGAGGGCTGAAACTCAAGAGCACTGGAGAGCAGGTGGGTAAGAAGCAGCACTGTGATGTGTCTCACTTTGTCACACCTAGGGAGGACCCAAGGAAGCAATGAAGCAGCAGACCTAAATAAACCAGATAATAACTACTTTTTCTTGAAAGGCTAAACTGCAATACCTGTGGTGAGATGGAGGCTAGAGGATTAAGGAGGTTCACACGGGACTCAGACAGATTCACAAAGACTGGCTGTGGCGAGGAACCATAGGTGAAAGCACATCCCCATTGGCACAGGCAGGTGTAGGAGAGCTGCTGGCTGTGGGTGGGAGGCAGGTGCAGCAAAAGACCTCCCCAGCACTGCTTTTGTGCTGCCATCTGCCAGAGCTTCACCCAAGCTCACACACTAATTTACCCACCACCATGCCATCATAGTCCCTTAGAAACTGCTGTCAGCTGAATGCCGGCGGCCCAAGGCTGCACAGTCAGCTTTGGTTTTCTTCAAAGGGTTTGCTGTAAATGGGAAAGTTGAGCAAGAGCAGCTTGCTCTCAGCCTGCCCAGCTACCTGGGCTTGTTCGAAGGCAAGATAAAGCAGCCCCCCGAGTGTTATGACAAGAAGCCTTTTAGCAAAAATGAAGCAGAGAGACTCTGTTTACAAGAACGACTTGTAAATGGAAACCAAACCCCAAATCTGAAAGGAAAACCACATGGCCATAATCTCTCTCCTGCGAAAGGAGTAGTAATTCCAATGTCACCCTGCAAACTAAATGGTCTCCTCTAACCAAACGAGGATTACAACTGCATTCCTGGATCATACCTGACCCAGAGAGCACTCTGAAGTGCGGAGAGTGGAAAGCTCTCCCCCCTTACTGCATTACATGTCCCTGGCACAGCCGGACAAAAGGTTATGGATCAGCTCAGTTAGTTTACAGAACCACCCAAATGATTTTCCTGGAATTAAACCTTGACATGAATGGTTCCAGCAGGGATGAACACTAGCCCATTTCTACTGCTTCCCGGTCAACCGGATATGTGATGGGATTCACAGCATTTCATAACTCAACCTACAGGTGCAAAGTAAATGGGGATTTAGGACGCTGCTGAAGTATTTATTTTGCCAGCAGATGTTCTGTGCAAAGACTGGACTTTGCACTTGCACTTCAGACTTGCACTTCATCCCAGCTGAGCGACGGGCTAGGTTTGGATTTGCTCTGAGTGACTGCGCAAGATGGGGCTTGCAGAGGGCTGGTGTATGCCAACAAATGTGCATGTGGACAGAAAGATACATGAACCAGCACCTCTGCCAGCAGCGAGCCTCTCTGACAGGAATTTTAATGCCTTAGAGCTGCGGCAAGGAGATTACAGCCAGGGGCTGCTGAACCTCCATTCTGGCCACTGCAATGTGAACCAGCTTCAGGGTGAACCTCCTCCAAAACCCAGTCTACCTCTGTCATTGTGCCTGTGGAAATGTAGGACTGGCAGAAAGCCTAAAAACCAGCCAGCAATGATAATGGCTGCTGGCAAAATTGATAGTGGCTTTGCTAGCACTCTGTGATGTCAACAGGGAATAAGGGACAACATCGCAAGACCAAGATCAAAACCACAGTACCTCTTAGGTCTTTCTCAGCAGCTCTCAAAAGCAGACAGCAGTGTGTACCAACACTGTCCATAAAGTCAGTGGCACCAATAAACATATAAGAAAACAAAGCAAGTCATTGTTCTCCTTCAGAAAACTTGGGGGACAGACACTCTCGTGCCCACATGGTTAAGAATCCTACTGAAGCCCTGCAACACGATTCTCATGAGTTTTCACAAGGTAAGCATGTTGAAAAGTCCCACTGTGAAGCAATCACATCAGCAAGGACCTCCCGTATTCACATCATCACACAAAAGGAAAGAAAAGCAGGCACCTGCATAAAGTCTTTGTCCTCAAATGCAGCTGTCCCCTCCTGACACCCGTGGTCACCAGTCTCAGTATTTGGGGAAACAAGACAGCACAGCAAGTCAGTAACCACACACTGCCGAGCACGGTGATGCAGACAGAAACATCAGCGCTGGCAACTCACAGCAGCATCTCTCTGAGAAGCACTTTGTGTGGCAAACACTCACATTAAAGTGCCTGAAAAAACACTGCAATCAGTGCTTGCCCAACCTCAGGTCCCAGTCAGCTCAGACCCCCAAGCTACTGTTGTTTTTCCCAAATAATTTGCAATGTTCAGCTTTCACTTGAGAACACAACACGCTGCAAATTCCAGGAAAACTGCTGATATTTTTAGCAGCATCGCACTCGGAAACCCAAGTCAAGGAATGATCCTTAAGGCATCACCCAAAAGGAAATCATCCAAACACGAGAGGAACTAATGGCTGCTCTCACACCCTTTTATAGCTGAGCTCTGGTTATACCCCAGTATACTTCAGCTAGTTTAACGGCGGCACGTGGCAAGCTTTCCCTGCATCATAAATACAGCAGTCATTTTTCAAGAGCTGAAATTTCACCAGCGGCCCTTGGTCACTGTGCTAACCATCATGACAAGCTGGATTGTTGCAAAAGGGAGTTGTTTTCTTAGTCAATTATGTCGTTATTGCCAAAAACATGCTTTACATGTCAGCGTATAAATCTCAGCAGGCCTCTCCTGAGCACACTCTGCCCCACATCAACGTCTGTGGTGAGGATCCCTTTAAGAAAAGCATTAGGCCCCAAAGACGAGCAGGGGTGGGTCATGGGACAACGCTGGCGAGAAGCACAGCCCCACGACAGCATGGCAGCCAAAGAAAACAAGGGCTGTCCTTCATGCAGAAGAAAAAGCAGATAAAAAATGCAAACCCCACAGGTAGTAGCCATGCCATGACTAGCACATTTCTAACTCCGAGTGGTATTTATTTTGTCTCTTCTTCCAAGGGCTTGGGGAGACACAGTGATACCCGCAATGCGATGTACAGTGAAGGTGCTGCATGGAACAGGGAGAGGAGCATTGCTGGGGCTTTTTTTTTTTCCTCAAAATTGAGAGTATTTAACAAGATTGTGCTATCAGCCCTGCAATATGGAAGTAAAGCTCAGACAGGAGCAGGGAAAACTAGACAAGATTGATTTGAGGGAGGAAAGAGGGAGGCAGGAGCACTGCTGGTCACTGCTGGAACCAGGTGACAAAAACATCTCCAGAAAGGAGATAGGAAGAGTCCACAAAAATTAACCCTCTCCTGGACAGTAAATGGTTGAGAAGGACCCCAGAAGTGACCAGACAATGTGTGTACTGAGCTCAAACAATTAATTAACTTTTTCAGTTACATGATCTGCATGCTATTCATAGACTTTGTAGCATTTGACTGGAGATCTGTGTTTTTGCACTTTTGGAAAAGGCATTTCACCTTTTGCAATAAATTCTTGACCAATGCAAGCAGGAAGAGATGCAAAGGGAACACTGGATGTGATCTTGCCAATGAAAGAAAACACCTCAAAACACACATGTCAGCTAAGGACAGATTCATGTGCAGCACGTCCTTATCTGTGCTGCAGTTTTTTGAAAGCATTATTACTATGGGAGAGAGATAAAATTTACTAGCGTGCGTACATTTCCAGCAACGTGCCTACATTTCCAAAAAGCATTTTATAGGATTCAGATTGGAGATCAGCAGCTGAAGCCAAGAGGAAAGATTACAGGATTAAAAGAACTGCACTGAGCACAAAAGACAAAACACAACTACTCAGTCAGAATCAAGATTTTACTAGGGTGAAAGAAAGATGAATGAGTTGTTTCTAGGTATTTCTTTTTACACAGATGATTTTATGTAGTGAGTTAGCTACACGCTCTTCTAGACACACACAAAAATTAGTTTCTGTGAAGTTAGTGGACAGTTTCCTCCTTTCTTTGCCAGGTAGGGAGCTGAAACACATGAAGGTTGAGTAAATGTATCTCCATTTACCACGAAGCAATTTGTGATCACAAGAGACTGAGCATTCAGAGGTTTGGAACTGTTCTGTGTTTGTTCGAAGCCTGGATCCCACTGACTCTGGGTGCAGCTGTGAGTCCTCACTACAACTGCAAATGCAAACCAACGTCCCCAGCCAGACTTCACTTGTGAAAAGGGCTTGAAACATTTTTGCTGCACAGAAAGGTGCTGGAAGTTGAGCTCCAGCTCTCACCAATCCTTCTTTCAGCAACCCTTGCTTACTTTTTTACATGTCCTCCTCCAGCGTTCCCAGAAATACAGGGCCATACAGATTAAAATTCTCTGTATCTTGTCCCAAAGAGAACAGAAGGGGAGAGAGGGGTTCAGGGAAGAAGTGGGATGCTGGGGTGCAGATAAAAAAGGATTTGATCTTCCATCCCACCTCCTCCCCAGGGCAGACCCCCCTCCTTGGGATGCTGGCTGAGAGCAGAGGTGCCTTGGCATGGCCTCATCCACTCACCTCCACAAAGAGCTTTCCTGTGCAACCACCATGTGTGGGGACAGCAGCACCGGTACCCCCGGTATCTCCTGGTGCACACAGAGGATAAATGGGGTTCCTTTTCCTCTTCCTCTCAGGCTTGCATGTAGGGGACCCCCAGACATTGCTCCTCATCATATTTCTTTTCATAGGGAAACTGTAAGCCATGGGACAGAAACTTCTCATGTCAGTGGAGTGTTTTGCAAGGCAACAGTTGACTGTGTTTTTCTTTTTGCTTTAGAAGCTCAAAAAAATAGCCACTACCCCAAGTGAATTTAAATAAGGTCCTGCTTTGAAGCCTAGCAGTTGACTCTGTACTAGAATATTATTTAATTTCATACTTCTTGAATATCTGGCAGAGACAGAAAGCCAGCTATACTATTAGGTTTCTCTACAGTTTTCTTTTATAACATATTGCTGCAATGCTAAGCAAATCCAGCAATTCTGATGAACTCTGTCTTAAATGCAAAACATGTTTTGTAGCACTTAAAAATCAATCAAACTGCCAGAGATTGCTAAAATAGTTATTATGAGTTCCCTGCCATTTTCTACATGCAAGGGTCAAGCCTGGGAGATGAGCAGGCACTCTGACTTTGCAGACTGGCTCCATCTGTTACGCATAAAGTTTGGTTTTGGCAATGAAAACACTAGAGGAGGGAAAAAAAACAAGTCTTATTGTCTGTGTTTACTAACTCCAGGGCCTGATCTTACAGGGAGCCGAGCGTCTTGAGCCCCATAGGGAGGAGGACATGCTTGTGCTCAGCCATTTTTGGGGACCCTCTGCTTGTTTTTACTCTTTTACTGTCACTTGCGTCTTCATTGCAAACTCCCTGCTCCAACGCTACAGAGAAGAGACACGCTGAGTGGGAAGAGCCTTTGCTTTTCTCCTTGGAGCTTTTCCCCCGGCTTTACCCTCGGCCATGGCTGGGATGCCCGTGTCTGCTGTGGTGTAGGACACCTGTGGAAATGCTCTCAGTCTTGTCCTCTGCACCCACCAACGAGAAATGGGCCTAGCGAAAGGCTGAGGCTGTTGGCCCCTCCGGACGCCTGGTGCTGCTGGCCGCAGCTGCACCCTGTCTGCAGACAGTGATAAAGAGGGAGTCATGATTTTAATACCAGAATGTGAGAAGACCTTGTATCAGCAAGGACATGAGAGAGGGAACTGCACAACTCCCTCCGCAGCATTCCTCCCCAGCGATGATTAATGAATGTAAACCCTCAGCCGCATGGCTGTAATTGAGGACGACACGCCAGCGAGATCGCGTGTTTGTATGAGGAAGGAGGCAGCCGGTAGATGCTTCGCTGAAGAAGAGCAAAGGGGAGCCCTGGGCTGGCAGGAAGGCAGGGGCAACCACCTGCCCTTTGGATGCTCAGCATTCCCCACGCTGCGGGCTGCCTGCTTCGGCTGGGTTTAGAGCAATGCAAGATGAAAGCTGTCTCCTTTCATCTTCAAGTCTACCTTACCTTCTGATCCAAAGGGCTGGGTGTCCCTCTAGCACCGGAGGTATTTTTATTCTGTTGTCCTTCACCAATCAAAGCTAAAATAACGACATACCAGCTGAACCCCAAGTCCCAGGGAAGCTGCAGAGTGCCAGCAGCAGAGGGGATGCAAAGGATGAAAATACACCTTACAATGTCCTGGTGAGGCTGGAAAGCCACTGCCCCATGGGGTAAAGCTGCACTCGGGGCATTCTTCTGAGGTGAGTCACAGCATGGACCGGGAGTGCCAGACTGCATGACCAACTAAGCAACGACTATAACAACCCAATAAAGGGAACAATGTTATTGTATCTTGGAATTATGCTTGTGGTAAAATGAAAACCTTTGCAAGAAACACAAAAGTCCGCTGGAGGAGAGGAGAGGGGAGGAGGAGGAGATCTATTCAAATGGAAGCCAGATCCAAGTGTCTTGTCAGGCCGAATTCTTTGCTGTGAATAATAAGCTTTCACCACAAAGAAGAAAGTCTGTTCACTAGCTGGGATTCTTCCAAAACCCGCACAACATCTAAAATTCTACAGGCTTTCTTATCCCAATGAAAAATAATTACTCTAAAGAATACTCTTCAATGAACCCTTGGGGGACAAATTATGATACTTCTCTGAAAACATGCTGTTCTTTTCCCCTCTCAAAAAAATGTTCTCGTGCTTGTTTCCAAGAGGTAGGCAGGCAAGCACCACAGCCAGCAGGAAGGCTCTTTGGTAATCCGTTTAATACCACGTGCTCCGTGGCAGCTTTCTCGCGCTGCTCACGATGGAGCTGCTTCAGTTCTCTAAAACCCACCAAGGCCAATCAGAAATTCCATACAGCATCATCCCTGCAGAAATCCCCAGCAAAGATGCTTTGCTTATCCAGGCTCCAGCATGACAGCCACTTAAGAGATGTACGTGCAAATTAATCTGCATTTGTCAGCATAAATCTTCCTATAAGTGCCCGGGAAAGTTGGCTGGCAAATTAGGTCTTAAGTATCCAGGAAATACGGCTTGTACACAAAAAAACAACTATTTTAAACAGGATGCAATAAGCTTTTCATGTAGGATATTTATGTTGATGCAATGTTTTATAAATAACAGAGGAAAAATAGTAAATAAAAAAGGACTGGGCTTCTGGTGAACATGAGGGCTGTTTCAGTCTCGTTGGAGGTTGCCAACAATGCTACTTTCTTGTCCTGCTGAAGCTGCAGGCCATCTAGAGTTTCACACAGACCTCAAAGACTAAGTAAGAAGTGTCATAGAGGACAACGATGCCACATATGATCTTTGTTTGCAAAGACAGCAGGGAACATTTTAAATATCTCTCCCTGTATCATCTGAAGAAACTCTTGACATGGGTGTCAGAAGCACAACTGCTTCCAAACATCTATTATCACTGAAAAAAGGGAAAAACCCCCACCCTACACACACTCTGGAAGTTCACAACCCAGCAGCATGTTGAAGGACTGATTAATGCTTCATTTGCTATACCACAATTAAAACAAAAAGTAGGATCCC
Organism: Laterallus jamaicensis coturniculus; assembly: GCA_022605575.1. Lineage (NCBI taxonomy): Eukaryota > Metazoa > Chordata > Aves > Gruiformes > Rallidae > Laterallus > Laterallus jamaicensis. The sequence goes on along the minus strand of JAKCOX010000024.1, from coordinate 11,295,720 downwards.
ACTGCTATCCTTGATGTAATTGAATAGTTACCAGTGGAATTACAGCAGGGAAGGGGTTACCCCTAATGTCTGTATTATCAATACAGACTTTTGATAGAAGAGCACTGACTAGAACAGCGCTGGAGTCAGTCCACATGTAGGGAAAAACCCAAACCAGACTATTTTTAAGCTGCAGCATTCCACAAATCGAGTATTTTAAAATAGCTACAATAGGAGCTATTTTATTTACTTTTCCTTTCATTATGCAGAACAATGGTGTGTTCCAGACTCCCAGGAAAATTATATTAATAGCACTTTGTTGATGCTGAGATGGCAGAATGAGCTCTGTGGGGTAGGCAGGGTGCGTTCCGGCCCCGACTGCTTTACAGTGATGCTGTGCAACTTGCTTTATTCCAGACTAGCCTCTCTCACCATCTCACAGAGCCTCCCTGCCTCCTTCCTCCCCACCCCATCATGTTAATTTCCTATGGGATCCCAATGCGGCTATTCCTCACAGTAAGACTCGTGTGTACTCACTTGTGTCATGGGAGGGCTCACAGGCAGTAACTGGGGGGGGGGGGGGGATTGGGTTCCTTGAAGTATTTGCTGCAATTGTGCACCACAAAGAAATGAGCCTTTACCCTGGTGCTGTATTGTGAGACACAAATTAACTCAGCTCTATTAATTGCCAAAGTAATATGATGCTTTAAATCCACCTTTGCCTGTATGCATGCATCCACTACCACGGTTAAGTCATTAACCACGAGCAACTTATCAGGTGGATTTTGCTGTTGTGGCATCACATGTAATTAACAGGATTTGAAAATAAAATCCTGGTCTTTTAATTTCCTCTCAGGAGCTCCCTGCTAAGTGGGCTGTCTCTGACTCAAACAGCCCAGGTCAAAAACTCCAGGCAGATCCACCTGGCACCATAAAATGCTGATTAATCATAATTCAAGTGTTTTCTATGACTGTGTCACTGTTGATGACATGTTCAACAGAAAAAAATCCTGGGTAATTTGAAGAGCATTTCAAGTTTTCTTATACAGAAATACATCAGCCAACACAATATTTTTAAATTCTCATTTTACACCTTAAGTCAGGAGAAAGCATGCCCCAGATATTGTTATTTCCTGTTTAATGACACATTTTTTTTGTGAACTCTGTGATATAACTAGCCTCTGCTCCTGACTTTTGGTGCACAACCAACCCTAAATCCCTAGGGTTTGCCCCTGAATGGATAAATGACAGGTCTTGCTCTCCAAAGCACTGAGAACGTGCAACTGCCTCCAGCCGCAGCCGTGCTCGTGGTGCTCAAAAATACCTCACGGAACTCTGATGGCAGTGGTTAAGAGATTAATTTATCTTTAAATATCAGATCTTTCAATTTAAAAATTGGTGACTTTCACCCCACTTGCAGGAAGAACCTGGATCAAGACAACACTTGTTTTCTACTAACAATCCATTTAGCTCTGTTTTCCTGTACCTCACACAGCACCAGTAATGTAGCTGTGAGCTCGCCTACTGATTTCAGCAGAGGAACCATCACCAGCACTGATTTAGCCAGTCTGCTGTGATTTACTGCTGCATTACAGACATCAGCTAGATAAACTGAGGGCACTGAAGATGTGTCTCCAGCTTTCAGTCTTTCTCATGGAAATATAATTTCCTATGAGAACAGTTCGGGCCACCCCATGCTTTTGGACATAAAGTGTAATATGGACAGGTACGATGTGTTCAATTTGAGACCTGAAATTAAGTAGTTCCATGAAGATATTTTCATTTAAAAGAGCACTAAGCAGCTCAGTGCAGTTCAGCAGCAAGCTGCCCAGTCATCACCACACATCTAACCACATCCAGCTGCGAGCACACCACAGGGCACCGTGCTCCTGCTCTCCGAACAGCAGGCAGTGACTTGGGGTGCAAACAAACAAATTAATCCCTGGGTAAACAAGCACAGATTCTATACATTAGAAAGGGGACTCTGCATCTTAATAATGAATAAAGACATTTGGCAAGCCTTATCTTGTTATAGCAGCACTAAGAAGTGGCTTTAACTTTCCAAGCCACGCCAGTCAGTTGTTTGATCTGATGCTGGACAATCTCTATTCTGAATAAGGCAATAGCCAGATGATGTTAGGAGGGGGGATGTCTTTCTGCCCATGTGGGAAAAAACAGGAGTCCCAAGAGCCCCAAATTCTGTAACAAGTCCCAAGCCTGCCCCAAGGAAGCACAGGTCTTCATGTCCTACATCCAAAGTCACTATATTGTTTTCTTCTGTTACTAATAAACCCCAGCCTGCACTTTGCGTGGCAGAGGTTTTACCTGCTATTTGCTAAAGGAGCATTTGGGTCAAAAACGTTCTGTCTTTTCATCAATTATCATTCACAGAAGTAATGAAGCAGGCAAGGCAGAGCTGGTGTTCCTATGTTCAAGATGCCCAGGAGCTCAGGATGGACGTTTCTTCACAGAATCACAGAATCACTAAGTTGGAAAAGACATTTAAGATCATCGAGTCCAACTGTTCCTGCCCTATACTAAACCATATCTCTAAGTACCTTGCCAACCCTTTTTTTGAACACACCCAGGGATGGTGACTCAACAGGGCAGCCTGTTCCACATCCTGACATTAAATTTTCCCTGAATTAAATCTTCTTCTGAAGCCATGTCCACTTCATCACCCATGAAGCTGCTACCTGATAATTTTATTAGACATCTACTAGGTATTGCATTATGACAGGCAGCACACAATTTACGCCTGACTTCACAGACCTCTATTAATCCTCCTCTGTGGCTTCTTTTCCAAAATAAATTATTGACTGTTCAATCCCTCCCTGTATGGAAATGGATCCATACTGCTGATCAGTGTTGTTATCACTATGAGCAGCCCAGCCATGGCAGAAATCCAGGCAGTGGGTTATCTTAGTCTTGCCTGCCTGCAGATGCTGTGATTCCTGATGCGGGAGTTGCAGGATGGTGTCTGGACAGTTTACTCCTTGGCATAAAGTGGGAAGAGAAGTTGTGTCCTGTAAGCCAAAGATTGCTATTCACAAAGTCCCTGCAGAAAGAATGCCTTCATATGAAGGGAAGAGACAATCACACAGTATGAACATCATCAGAGGAAATGAACAGCAAATGCTGAGCTTGAGGAATTGGGTCAGACCAAGGAAAGAGAAAGTTTATGTGAGACACGTTGCAGCCTGGAACATGATCCTTCAGGATCAGCTGAATGGCAGCTGATGCAGAGCTTGGGAAAGCGTGCGACAGTGTGGATATGGTGTGCCATGCACATCTGTCATAACAAATCTGAAAGTAAAATAGTTGGTGATCATCGTCTTCTGGAGCCATTCTGGGTACAAATGGCTGAGACACAAGGAGCCAGCCCCTTCTCTTATTTTCTCTTCTAATTATCAACTGTTTATTAAGTAGGGATAACGTAGACATCTGCCTTGGACCAGGAGTCGGTGCTTGCCTTTCGGTCCAGAGGCTGCAAAGCACATGGCAGAATCCAGGGAATTTAAGTTGTAATTGTGATACAAGGATGAATTTCAGACTTATAGCTGCAGCTGTGGTGCAGCCAAGTACCAGGGCGTCTGTGTGCACACCCAACACCCTTAGTAATTATTTGGGTGGTCCAGGAACTCCCCAGCATGTCTCTGCCTGGTGGGGCAGGTGTGAGACCCGGGGATCAACCCACCACCTAGCTGGCTTCACAGCACAGCATTTAACTCTGCTGCAGAGAGGGCTCGAGGTGGGGATTTTGAACAGCCCAGACATTCACCCAGGCTGTCCCCACTCCGTATGGACCAGCTGACAGACCCCACATTCGCTCTTCAATGTGCTGAGTAACATCAGAGTGGAGAATCTGTCTGTCCCGGAGGCTCCCCAGTGGAGCCAAAGCTGGACAGAGGAAAGATAATTGCAAACGGCCAGTAGACATTGCTCCTGCAGATGCAGAAATGGTCATTAAGGGATGATTTTGTATTTTTAAGGCAGGTTGGAGATTTTTTTGTACGTAGTTTTAAGATCAACTGGATGATGGCCAGCGGGACTGTACAAACCGAACAGAACAGCAGTTTGGGGAGTCTCCCCTTATCCCACTGAAAGGCCACTGCAAGGATCACTGCAGTGGTGCCTCCTGTCACCATTTTGGCAGCAAACAGCTGTCTGGTTTGAGAGGCTGGATTCTCTGTCCAGGCTTTACCTTACGCCAAGATGCTGATAATTTAGCTTGGGGAAGTGGAGGACCAGACAAGAGGTGGAGCCACCATGCCCAAAGGTATTTGAGATGTGGTGCTTAGGGACATTGTTTAGTGGTGGGCTTGGCGTGTTAGGTTAAGAGTTACTCAAAGCACTTAAAGGTCCTTTCTAACCTAAATGATTTTACAATCTGTATGTCTGTGTGTGACAGGTGGAAAAATGGATTAGAGTAAGATAAAACCCCACGTTACGGAGAACCGATCAGAAAAACATAGAATGTAAAGGGAAAGCAGGCTGGAAAACATACACATTATGCCCACCAACAAGACTGGAACATGCATGTCAAGGTAGATGCAGTGCTGTTAGACCAGTTCTATCACATGTGGGAATCACAGAATCATAGAATCACAACGTTGGAAAAGACCTTTAAGATCATCGAGTCCAACCGTTCCTGTCATATGCTAAACCAGATCCCTAACTACCTGATCTACCTGTCTTTTAAACACACCCAGGGTCAGTGACTCAACCACCTCCCTTTGCAGCCTGTTCCACACCCTGACAACTCTTTTAGTGAAGAACATTTTCCTAACATCTAATCTGACCCTGCTCTGGCACAGCTTTGTGCCATTTCCCCTTGTTCTATCTCCTGTCACCTGGCTGAAGAGACTATCACCCACCTCTCTACAGCTTCCTGTCAGGTCTTTGTAGGTGGTGATAAGGTCTCCCCTTAGCCTCCTCTTCTCCAGACTAAAGATCCCCAGCTCCCTCAGCAGCTCCTCATAGGATTTGCCTTCCAGGCCCTTCACCAGAAATATTGAACACTGTAAGAGAGCTGGTAAATTACTTCCTAGTTAAATGACCTAGAGAGATGACAAAGCAGGTGTCATGTAGACACTACATATATTTAGTTAGCATCAAACAGGTGTCACAGACACCGGTGGCTCCCACAGGTGAGACAGCGAATGCTGCTCACTAGCAAGGAGGCTTTGCACAATCTTGGGTTAAATGTCCATGTCTGACCCTTGGGAAGTGGCTACTGCTGTGTGGTCCCTTGATAGCTTCCTTTGCTGTTGTGTGCATCACAGGCTTTGTGATGGATGGCTTGCTGCTGATGTGTCACCAACACCGTCGTGTGGCTTCCTTGCACTGCCCCATTGTCCTGCAACTCCATCTGACCCTGTCCTGCATCCACCTTTTCATCTGCCCCAAAAGACAAGCATTTTGGCACAGAGGCTGCTCCTCCTGCTCTGTGTTTGTGCAGTCCTCTACAAAAGCTGGGAAAGCAGGGCTCTAGGACAGCACTAACCACAGCAATCAAGACCTCAATTTTTATTTGTTTAGTGCAGACCTGCACAGGTTGAGAAAGGAAGGAGAATCATCAGCCCCTTCTCCTGGATTCGGACATTTTCTTATTTTTACTGACCTCTGTCTTCATAATCAAAAAGCAACTGAGTGCCACTGCACGTCAACAATCCATTTCCATTGTTGGTTAGGGTCTTTTTTATCTACAACATTAAATAAGACTCATGACCTGAGCATTGCTGTGTAAAGTCCAACTGAGGCAGTATTATTGTAGCTGTCGAGAATTAGACAGGTTTTAGAAGCTGGAACCAATTGCCAGTTACAATGAAAGAGGAACCTTTACATAAATGGCTCAGGATTTCCTGTTATTGCAGATTGATTTTTGTGATGCAAGGCAAGATCCCTTTTTTTTTACTCAATAATTAAACACATGTGAAGTAGCATTCTTTCCAGTCCACAACAATGACTTTCCTGGAGATTGTTTTGACAGCGTTTTCAACTGAAATATTTTTCATTAATATAAAGAAGTTTGTTTCTCAAAGTCATGACTCCACAATGATATCACAGCACACCAATCCGGCTGGTGAGGAAAGATGTTATTTTAAGAGTGGTCACAACACAATTCCTTGGAAAAAAAAATCTGTCTTTTTTGCTTGATTTTTTTTGGGGTGGGGGGTGGGGAGGTGTTCTTACAAACGTGAAGCTGTTGCTAAATATTTCAGAATGAGGAAAAAATATTTTGTAAGATAAGGTTTTAAAGACTATTACCGTGTTATACGAGGAAGTTTAAACATGACACTGATTCAAGTGCACTGATTTTATTTTTTTTATATAAACTTCTCAGCCAGTTGATTACAGTTCATCTGTAAAATAATTGCTTTTCAAAGGACAAAAAATGCACAGTGCTTATTTCTGCTTGGAAATGGACTCTGGCCCCAGTCCAAAACTTGTTGATGTTAGTGGGGACTCTTCCACAGACTTTAACATCTTATCAGGAAATGCTCTGTCAAGAAACTTGTTTTTCCATATACCACAATGTACCACTGGGATAAACACAACTGTTTCAAACGGCAGTTGAAAATACAATCAGGATAAGCTAAAAATTATGACCAGGTTCTATTATTCTTGCTCAAAGGGAACAGAAACTCCCTCCACAATAGCTCTGCTGAGCGCTTTTCACTGCAAAGCCTGTGGTCTTCTCAGCCCTGCCAAGCATCCCACTTCTGCCGAAAGCTGTGTGTGCCCTGCATCTCACTGAGCCCAGCCTCCACCTCACCCCACATCCTCTTTCCTACCTACACCCCGGAGTGAAGTGCTCCTCGGTTTGCCCCATCAGCAGCGCGCATTGGTGGGCTCACCCAGAAGCCTGGATGCCCTCTTTTCCTCTGCAGAGCCCTCTTGTCACTGTAAAGATGAAAGCAGGTCGTATTAAGCAGATTTAGCTATAAAACAGCGATCGGGCGAGCGGCCGCACAGCCCGCACTTCAAAGGGCAATAGGCTCCTTGGGTCTCCGTCCCAGCAGAAATGGCTGTGTGCAATAAACATCAGATAAGTGAAGCCTGAAATGAGCTCTTTGTGTTTTCACTGTTGCTTTTTATTAAATGTGGGATAACATATCTTTTATTACCTCCACTGAAGCAATTCATTTGTCCCCACAAGGGCTTTGGGTAAAGACCCAACTTCATTTTCACCTTGACTAAGCCTTTCCACCCCTTGCCCCCTTGCTCCCCCCATACTCAGCTCCCCCTTCACTGTTGCTTTTTGTGCCAAATGAATGAATGCTCACTCAGGCTTCAAAGTACACGGCAGTTTAAAAGGACTTGTTTGTTAAGATCTCCCAGTCGTCTGCTGGGGAATTCCTCACAAAAGCAGATCTCCCCTTAGGGATTATTTCACTACCTTTGAAGACCGCTTGCCAGCATGGCTGCTTTTTATTTGAAGAGGTATTTCAGCCTTGTGAAATGACAGGGTGTACTACGCGTTGCGGACAGTTTCGTTAAAACCTCTTTACAGGCCAAGTTTCTCAATGTTGATTTGCTGATACCTGGTTTCCGCGTAGCTTCTCCTCACCCAGCCCTGTCCTTTGCAAAGGAGTTGAAGAGAAAACCCCCTCTTGAAGCTGAGATAAATTTAAGGACTAAGCGTGCAATCCTGACACTGGCAGCCCTGTGTCTTGCCCCCGGGCCCCTAACCCTTCTGCTGGGGCAGGCAGCATGCTGGGACATGCAGCAGAAGGGCAGCAGCGTCTTGCTCCTGCGATCACCAACCCTTTGTGCATCCAGCACCTGAGACAAACCTCCTACTGTCACACAGGGCTCATCACAGGGGTCTCTCTGCTTTCCCCATTAAAAAGAAGGTGCTTACAATGCCTTAAACACACAGTTCCAGGAGAAGTTTTCTAGCAGCTTGCACTGCACTGAGCAACATCGTAACATAAATCACCACTGGTTTGCTCACACAGCACCCCCTATCTTGAGGGCTTTTGGAGTGTTCCCTCTCACAGGAGAGGGGTGCTCCCTCCCCCTTTGTTTTCCCTGGATGTGTCTAGATGTCTGACTTTAGGATCTGGATTTCATTAGGTGGATGGGTGCCTAGAAATCAGCCACTGCAATACCAAAATCCCTCTGGGCTCAGCCCAGAGCAACATGCCTAATGACACCCAGCAGCTGTAGCTTAGCCAAGAAAGATCCAAGATCATCAAATGTGATTGAAGGACCCACTACTGAACCAAATAGTCTCCTCTCTAAAAAAGCACGCAGGACTTTCCTAAACAAGACACAGATGCATCTCATCTAAGCACTTGAGCATGCTCTTTCTGACTCCAAACTGGGATTTAGGAGTGCTGAGATGTTCTGAAATAGAAAGTCTTGAGTCCAAAAAAGGTCTCAGGCTGACTGCGTTAAAGCTCACCATCAAATAGCTGGGGGCCAACACAGCATTAACCAGGTGAGATAAAAGATGGAGACCAGGGGATAGGCATCCCAAGGCAGATACTATCTGTGCAGTCAGTGCAGGCAACTCGTGCCTCCCTTTGCCAAGTTTGCTTAATGCATTAGAGTGCATGAATGAGCTTAGAGTGTATGAATGATCTTTGCAACACATATACACTTGCACCCAGAAAAAGAGAGGAGGGGGAAAAAGAAGATATGCAAAGAAACCCTACTTTAAAAAGATAAATTTTATTGCAAACATATGAGCTTAACATTTCTTTTTAAATCAGTAACTTTAGGAATTAGTTCTAGGCATGTGCTGTAAAACAACATACGAATGCGTTGGGGTTTTTTTAATTCCATGGCTGTGATAATGAAAAGCTGTACAAAACAGCTATAACTGGACCAATGTTCATTAATCATTCATCTAAACCATTGCCTGAGTTGTCTTAACTTCAGTTTTAGAAATTCACCAGCTAAACCAAAATGTGTTTCTGAGGCCAAACTGGAACGAATTGAAGGACTTCTCCCATGAGGTAATCCCATAGCGGAAGGCTGCTTCATCCCATACACAGAGCTATTACCCAAATATTGCCAAGCTGAAGTTGCAGCTCAAATTGTTTGCGTATGTTCAACTGGAAAGGACTGTGAGGGACAGCATGGATTAGCTGTGCTTGCTGTTGCTCATGGGGCAGTGCAGGCATGTCAGGCCCATTGCAGTACAGATGACAGACACTCATCTTCAAAAAGCAGCACCCCTCAGTAAAGGGTAGAACCCACAAACAGACCCACAGGGACAGCAACATACTTAGGCCTGCAAAAAAACATAGGCCTTGGTATAGCAAAGCTGAAAGACTAATAACCAGCAAGAGTCAGTGTCCTGTCTTCCCCATTGTTTCACATGATACAAAAATTATTGATTCACTATTATTAGTGGATGTTACGTTATGGGTAAGAAGTTAAAAAACAAAGAATAATTCTGAATAAAAAAATCTGGCAGTTCCCAGCATGGAGAAAATGAAGCAGTAGGATAAAGACCTGCCTTGGCTGTTAATAACTGTTAATGCCTGTTAATAATCAGCTGCATAAGGTGGCAAGACCTTTGGCTGACAAAGCGTTCTGGAGATTTACTTTCACACAAGTCTGAGAGACACCAGAAAGCCAACAGACATCCCAGCACCCTGGGAAACTCTCTGGGAAGAAATGCCGTACATCCCAGAAGGAACTTCTACACATTCATAAATTCTAACTGAATGTAAAACATCCAGGAAAGAGACCTCAGAGATGTGAGGAATCCAGTGAGAACATCTGTTCGCTGCACAGGAAGATGGGTTACATAGCCAAGAAAATATTGCACCGCCTCAAGAAAGATAAACTAGGACCATTAATATTATAGCAATAGGCTTGAACCTCTAGAAATAATGAAAGCAAGTCTTGTTCGGGGGAAAACGTGATTCAGTTGTGTTCACTGAGACTTGTTCCTGAACCTCTCAGAAAGCATGGTCTGTAGTGAGATACTTATTCTTTATAATCACAAGAGTGGATGGTCACATGAGAGACAGACCCCTGATATCTGGGCACCAAGTGAAACTTGCAGGTCTCTGTTGGCACACCAGCCCATGTCTACGTCACTCTGGATAACAGGGATCAGGATAACAACCCCCTGGCAAGGTCAATACTAGGCATCAGCAGAACTTGAGAGATACTGCAAAGAGCTTTAAAAATAGGTGTTTGTGCCTGTGATGTTACATACTTACAGGAAAGTGATAGGCTCTGTAAGAGCAGAAGTGGTTTAAATCTTAGAAGGGAGACATGACAAAAAAACCCCACACAAAGACTGAAGGAGCTTTGGCAACAGACCATAGGTACCCACCGCCATAAAACAACGCAGCATCCGTGCTGACAGTGGGAAAATAACATCACTCCCAGCAGCTGCTGAACTCATTAGCGTCCAGCCTGCATCTCCTCTCACAGCCACTCCAAGGACATCCCAGAAAGCACAGAAATAAGCCTTTTCCTCAGCCTCCCGCATCTCCCACCCAAACGACGCCCACAGTTTACAGATACTGAAGCTAAGAAGTTATCTGAGGAGTCATTCGCTGGCAGTTTGGTTAAAAAGCACACAGCTGCTTTAGCACACTCCATGGACTTTACCTTTGCTTTTCCAGAACAGCCCCTCCATTAGCACTTGGTGAAAACTCTAATTTGTATCCAGGGTTGCATGCCATCCCATGCAGAGATAAGAGGCCTTCATTTCACCAGCTCTCCCTTTTCCTGAAGTTTATCAGTAAATCCCATGATCCCTGTTTTGTGTAAATAAGCCACCTAAGGAAAATGCCTATGGCAGAGCACACATCTGCAAAGAGGCCACAGGCTCTCCTCCTCTCCCCAAGCCCCCATGTGCATCAGTCCCAGCAGGATTCACTGAACACCCGACTCAGCGTCCAGCCGCTGCTCTGCTGGGTTCCCACCTCTCTGAGAAGCTGAAAAAAGCCAGAATCCCCCCCATGTTCCCTGCTCACCCCAGCATGGTGACACACCAGCCTAAGGAAGGATGACTGAACAGCTCCTTGGTAACAGCCATGTCAGGTCCACCATGTCAGGGGACGAGAACCAGGAACCTGCAGGTTACCTGTGGGCCATGGTTTGGGTAAAAGGGAGGTGTGAGAATGGGTTTGTTGCATCAGCCATGTAGTGAAACAGTTTTCTGGGATCTTTGAAAAGAGCCTGGGCATGAGGTGCTTGCCTTCAGGGCCAGACCCATGTGGTCATCAAGTCCTGTAGCTGAGCTGCTGGCACGCTAAAGCTTTTCAAATGTCAGCCCAAAGCAGGTGAGGTGCTCTGCAGATCAAGGACAAGTTACAGGTCCTTTCTCCTGGCACACAAACCACCAGTGGGGCTGGAGAACCAGCTGGAAAGAAGCGCATCATCTCAGCAGTGCAGGGTGGTCAGAGCAAGCCTGGAAATCTTCCACAAACCCATAACAGTGCCATAGCAGGAAGCTAAGCAGCTTTCAGGGAGTCACAGCAGTGGTCAACCATCCCTGTGACAGCAGAACTAAGCACAGAGTTTTGCAGGGGCAGATCTGCTTATACTAAATTTGGCCATGACTCCTCCCTCTTCTAGCAACAGGCAATCTCCTGAATGGAAGCTATAATTTCTTTCCAAATGAAGGAAAAACCCTTCTTAATGGAAAATGTATTTTAAGAAACATTTGTCCCAGAAATCAGATGCAAAGAATAGTGTTAAAGCAGAGACTCTATAGGAGAAAGCTTTGTATGGAATAAGATTTATCAAATAAATAAAATATATTGGAGTCTTCCAAAAATGTGTAACTATGCTGTACTGTCTGATATTACATCACTGGCACCTCACAAGAAGCAGAGAGCATTAGATGAAGCTAGTGAGAATCAGGTAGAAATTAAGTTTTACTCACAGAAAGGCGATTTGAACTGGGGAACTACTTGCTAAGGGATGATAAAGGTTTCATCTGTCAAAAGGGAAACCGCACAAAGTAGCAGAAAAGGAATATTTTGTTGTTGTTGTTACTACATATATAGAAACTGCCTTCTGAATTGTGAGTTCCTGAGTTGAAAAAGGTTGAAATTTGGGGAAAAACTACAGGAGAGTATTAAGGAGAGTGACTTTGGATGCTCATGAAGATGATATATTTGGACTGGTGGATCATCAGCATCACCCAGCTCAATGATGCTGGTGCTTTTACACAGTCCTTTAGGCTGTGGCATTGCATGTTAGTGTACAGGAGGTGTCAGAAGTGCTGAGTTAGTAAGTGTCGTCATTACACAGGGCTGTGAGGAGCAGATGCAGCCTGCTCACCTCATTATACTGACTAATCACAACCCATTCACATTTGTCTAGGAAAGGGAATGATTCACCAGCAAAGAGGCACAGACCATTTCTGTGTATAGGAACCAAAGAACCTGCACTGGTTAAGTGAAGACATCTTTACCTGACATCACAGTTCCCACAGATCCCACAGCTGAAGTTCACATCCACACCAAGTGACACCTTGTTGCTGTCACCTCTGCTGCCCTCACCAGGGTGAAACACAGGGAGCCTCCACACTGTTGAACTTGCAAAGGCTTGGCTTTCTTGTGGTCCAAGTCTCAATATTCACATACTTTTTGGCAGTGATTTGGAGTTCTGTTTTGTTTCATCAATTGACTCACAAAAACCCAAACTCTAACAGGCATCCCTGGCAAAAGGGAATGTCCATGCATAGCCAAATTACAGGGAGGTGGTTAAACACCGGACCTAGACTTATACCAGGGACCAGTTGCAGCTGCAGGTATAAAAGATTTTCAGCTGGCACAATGACAATAGCATTACTGGGGAAATGAACACAGATTACATTATGTAGAAAAGAAACATCTATAATAAGTTGACACTTGCTGGCAACCAGCTGATACCTTTTGCTTTTCTGGACAGATGTGGCCATGGAATAATCCATCCCTTTATCACTTCCATACCAATTTGTCCACAGTTCTCATTATTTCCACAGTCACTCTTTCTCACTCTTCTCAATATTCCTTCATCAGCCATCATAACCCTCAAGCTATGGACATTTGGTAAAACAAAGAATATAGATAGTTTTAAAAAAAAAACCAAACAAACCCACACAGTTTAATGGTATACAAACTCATCAAACTATGAAGTACAATCCTTCGTTGCATAATGTGGGCCAGCTCGATGTTGTTTTAATCTTGAAATAACAGACCATTGAAGGTCCTGCATTTTTTTTCAGCACCACAGGGAGCATAAGGAGGCTATTCAAACTGTGAGCTAAAATGGAGGGGGTAGGTGACAAACAACAGTTTTGACAAATGCAAGTCTAAACGTTGCTTTTTTCTTCCCTCCCCACAAGAACGTGATATTTTGACAGCTGAACGTGTCTCGCTCTCCCAAGAGATGCAAAGATACAGGCTGGGCCTTGACATCACCAACTGCATCAACGAAAAGCAATAAACAGCTGCACTCAAAGTCTGCTGTGCCTGTTGCAACCGAAATGCTCCTTGACAGAAAGTAACAAAACTCACAACGTATTGCCTAAAATCACAGCAGAACTGAAGGCTGCAGATTTCCCTTTACTGAGAGATTCAGTTCCCAGTTGCACGGCCTAGAGTGTAAGGCCTGCCCTTGGCAGAGCAACCCTGTGTTCCCCCCCTGCCCCTCCCTCCTCCCCCCTGCCCCTCCCTCCTCCCCCCTGAGGTGCTGCGATTTTCCTGTTATTCCTCCAAAACCCCTCAATACAGGCTTCATCCCTGCAGCAGCACCCACTCCCTGGCAGCCCACAAGCAGGGCTGTGTGCCATGCCAGTGGCCCAGCAAAGGCAGCCTTTCTGATCTGCCAAGAGAAGCTGTTGTGGGGAAAGCTACTCCCTTGGAGAAGAGGAGGAATTTGGAGATAACACCAGTGGAGGATATAAACAATGGACACCCAGCAGACCCACACACATGGGGGGAAATGTCCCTACACAATAGGAAAATGTGTAAGGCACATTAAAATGCCCACCCAGGTTTGACAACGCTGCAGACAGTCTCCTATTCCTTATCCTCTGGGGTAAAAGACAAAACAAAGGCCTATTTTTTTAAGATTAAGACCAGAGACAGTGGGATTATACGAAAGATTTGACAAAGTGTATAATGGACGGACTCAGCATGCAAACGGGTTTGGTTGGGTGCCAAAAGCTCAGGTCACAAAAACTACATTGTTTCTTCTTTTTTTCCCTTTTAAACTCTTTACAAATAAGCATTGTTGGATGTGAGCTATTTTTCTTATTTTAGGTATTACAGTGATTTTTTAAACTTTGGAAATACTTGAGATTCAGCATTTGCAGGACAATCTGAAAACTGAAATTAAGTATGCTTCTGATTATAAAAATGTTTGGATTAAATATGCACTTCTGCTCTTTGGGGTTAAGGGAGAATACTTACTGGTATTAAGTTTAGTGATATGAAGAGCAGTGAGTTCACCCATCTTCAGAGGGCCTTCTGGTGTTAATGTATGCAGTGACACAGAATCCCAGAGTCCCAGAACTGTAGGAATGGCAAGTGAGCTATGGAGATCACCTGGTCCCACCCTTTGGTAAAGCAGGATCACCAGGGGCGGGATGCACAGGATCATGTCCAGGTTGGCTTTGAATCTCTCCAGAGAAGGAGACTCCACAGCCTCTTTGGGCAGCCTATCCCAGTGCTCTGTCACCCTGTCATGTAGAAGTTTTTCCCTATATACAACTGGAACTCTCTATGTTCCAGTTTGTACCCACTGTCCTTTGTCCTGTCGCTGTGCACCACTGAGAAGAGTCTGGCCCCATCCTCCTGACACCCACCCATTAGATATTTATAAGCATTAATCAGATCCCCTCTCAGTCCTCTCTTCTCCAGGCAGAACAGCCTCAGCTCCCGCAGCCTTTCTTCACAAGAGATGCTCCTGTCCCCTCAGCATCTTTACAGCCCTTCATTGGACTCTCTCCAGTTTGTGACTGTGTGTGAAACTCATCAATTTGTACAGGCAGAAAAACAAATACAAAATTTCCAGTGGGACATTCGTGACAATGCCATCCATGATGGACCATCCTTTTTTCTAGCAACAAGTAAGGCAATTCTGTATGTCATGTCAAGCAGGTCCAAGAGGAGCTATAGAGAGGGAAGTGATTTCAACCACAGTTTCTCTTTGGACCCTAAAGCTTCAAGGGTTGACCTGGGCTCACAGGAACATGGTACCACCTGAACTGGCAGAAGTCCACAAGTTTGACATATCTCCAGAAATCCACTAGAACTGGGTGGAGTTTGCAGCCTCTTCTTGTCATTTTAAGTTTCCTCATTGATCTGGTATAAAAAGGGCCTCTATTCACACCCTCACAGCAAGAACCATGAAACCACCTCGACTGCTGCAAAGACAGCAGGTTTGGGTGCTGCAGCCCCCAAGGGAGCAGGATCACAACAGAGTGGAATCCCATAGTTGTAAGGAGCCGAGGGAGGCAGCCTACAGCAGGCACAGGGATACATCACAGCATGGGGGATGAGTTGCTTCACTTGATGTTTTTAGCTTTTGGGTTCATCTTCTTGATTCCCTCTGCGGACAACAGCTTAAAAAAAAACCCTAACAACAACAACACCACATCCATCTCTTCCCCTCTCCAAGCAGAGCTTTTTCAGAAGATAGGTGGGTATCAGCAGCTCAGGTGGTAAACAAAGCCTTGAACACAAGATTCCCAATGAAACTACAAGGTTGAGCAACTCTGCCATAGCAGCGAAGAGTTCCTGTTGATATCTGCACAGGTTGAGAGTACTGTGCTGGCCTTTCTCCATCCAGCAAACTTGCCAGCTTTTTGATCCAAAATTTCCCTCATCCTCCAGGAATTGAGATGCAGCTTTCGGCATGATCCCAGCTCAAATTATTTTTAAAACCCCTCTGTGCACTTAAAATGACATGACAATTAAGATTAGAACACAGCCATCAACCGAGAATTTGATAATAACACTGAAAGCTTAAGAGAGAAAAATAAGATTGATTTTAATTGCGCAACCCATCTGTACAATGAATTTGTTAGAGACAATCTGGATAGGAATTTTTTAAGAAAGCCAAGAAGTTTAGGAGGGATAAAAGGAATGTGTTAGTGAATCCAAACTGTTAAAGCAAATTTCAGAGTATTTTGCCATTTTTAAGTGTAGCATTTTGGCTCTTCAAATGTTTCATGATTTTTTAAGAGGAATATATTATTTTCAAGTTACTGGAAACTAAATCAGACTGTCACCTCACTAAGTACACGCATATGTTCTCCAAATGCCCGGAAAGATGAAATACTGTAAAACAAGACTACACTAGAAATTAATAGACACAGGAGCAGCATAAATAACCAGTGATGATAAGACCAGAAAATAGCCATAGGTAGGTCAAAACAAAAATCCATCTATCCCAGTCCTGTCTCCAGCAATAGCTTAGAGTATTAAAAATGGCCAAGCACTGCACAGTTTTCCTCCTGCACCCCTCTCCTCTTCCAGAAATAAGGAGGTGACATGGTGAGGAGGTGGTATCCACAATGTGGCACCTAACAGCTACCGCTGGAGCTCTGTTTTGCTATAGAGGTGTTCTAAGGTGACAAAACATGTAGAGTTGGGACACCCCAGGAGGGTCTTTTCCAGCCTCTGGGGCAGTGCTGCTCCCCATGGAGCTGCACCCTGTCTGCTTGAGGCACCCTCCACTGCCCATATTGTTGATGGAAAACCAGCCCATATGGCCAGCAATAATCCTGTCCTGCATGCTAAATCATGCTGGAAAGCTGAACCTCAGGGGGTCTAGCACCCAGCCAGCTCTTCTTCACCTGCTCAGGCAAAGACTTTGTCTGGGGACCTGAGACATCTTCATGTCCTGGTTTCATGGTTTGAGTTTCAAAAGGTTCCCCACTCCATGCCAGAAGAGTCAGACCCCTGTCAGTAACTATGGACCCAAAAAAATTGAGTCAACAGGCTTCATTTGCCTTTGAAACTCCTGGCTTCACCAAAGACAGTGAGACTCATCTTTTTTTACTCCCTCAACTTCAAACATCCTGTAACTTTGTCTGGCACAGGGTTTATTTAATATTTGGACTGACCAAGACAATGAGGTAGGCAATATCTTTATATCTTTTTGAAAAGCTCTCAGTTATGTGAATACCTCAACTATTTTTGGTAAATGACTGCTGGTTTAAAAACTATGAAAAATAAATTGTGAAAAATAAATCATACTATTATTATTATTATTTAAAAACAGATTATTATTATTAATATTATTATTTGATTAAACAATGTTGCTCTCAGTGGATTACAGGAAAAGGTCAAACAAAGGCTTTGGTGCATTAACAAAGCCTCTCTGAAATCTTGGAAAGACCTCAAGTTTCTTAGCAGTTTCATCCAGGATTTGGGACTAAACTGCAGCTGCAAAGGTACAGTGTCAGGGAGCAAAGTGCCTCTCAAGAGCTAGGAATTTGTATGTTCTGCTACCAGTTCTCCTGTGTCTTATACTCCATACTGTCCTTCTCTTTTACACCATGTTCCTAGTGGTGTGTAATAGGATTATGTCCCTATTCCACTTCCCCCCTCTTTATAGGGACAAACTTGTACCATATAATCCTGGCACACACATAATAGCTGCAGCACAGCAGGGGTGAGTGGGACACATTAATTCTCATTGCTGGGGACTAACAAGAGCTGAGAGCACCAGGGAATGATGGAGGAGATGGTGTCCACAGAGCAGAGTGACAGGGACTAGAAGATGCTTCACAGGGAGCCTGTATCCACAGGGCAGATGGAGAGTGTCCACGCTACTGGCCTCACTCCTTGTCGATGCTGGGGGAAGTGGACTTGGCACGACCAGAGTGCACTCTGCAGTAATGTGGCTTTTTATAAACAGGGAATGTTTCCTCAGGCAATCTTTTTCTTTTTCCTTTTTTCACAGCCCATTCCAAAAAATCAAATTGTGTTCTAAATTTTGGCATGCTTAAAGCTGTTTTTAGAAAAGCCTGTAATAAGTAACCCTCAGATAAATAAGCCAATATTCTTTATTCCTTGGGGATATAACTCATCATCAGGTCTGGTCATAACTTGTGTTGTTTTCAGGCCCAATTCCACAGGATATTCACAGGAAAACAAAGAGAAACTGAGTCAGTAGGGTTTAAATCTATGTGCCATTGACTGCTTCAGGTTCAGTACTCAGATCTTTTTTTAAAAGATTATTTTTAAGTGATTTCATATAATTAAAATTCCCAAAACATTTTAGCTGCAGAAATGTATCAAAGTAGTCCCTCTCTCCTCCTAAGGATTTCAACTTGAAAAAACTATCTTGGTGTATCCCTCTGTTTTAAGGAAGGGAGAAACTGTGAAGATGCCAGAAGCAGAACGTCTGAGGACTTCTGCAACCGCTTGGGAATGCTTCTGTGCAAAAGTCTGAAAGCACAGGCTGGTTTTGAAGAGTCTTTCCACCACTGAATGATTTGGTGCTTACTGAATGAGATTCATGCTGGCAAAACTTATGTCACCTGGAAGCTGGGAGCTTCCTGCGACAGAAGCATCAGAAGTTGATACCCAGAGAAAGGATCAAAGCTGGCCATGGACGTGGTAGAGCTGGATTGCTGTGTGAGCTACTTCTACCCCACACTTAGTTAATAATTTTTTTTTTCCCTCTGTGAGAGTGTGGTCTGGGCTTTTGCTTGGCCTTGACAAGCAATCTTACCAAACAAAATGGAAAAAAGTTGTCAGATATCAACACAGACAACTCAGTCCTCCTCCATTTAGCACTCTTCTTTCTCCCCCAGTTGCTTTTCTACACTCATACATTTTTTGCTATCTACTTGGAACATCACAAAAAAAACCCCAACAAAACCAAACCAAAAGAACCCAAACAAAAAAACCCACAAAACAAAACCAAAAACCCACATCAGTGTGACATGACTGATCATGCATAATGGAACCAAGATGTATTTGCAAAGCATTGCTCTGACACCTGAGGCAGGGTTAACACACCTCTGCTCCCAGGCAGTCCAGTCACTAGGGTGAGATAAAGCAGGGCAAAACCCACGGTCAGATGGGGGGGTTTAAGTCTCCTTCAGAGGAATTTAGCCATAGAAAATATGGGCAGTGCTACACCTTTCTCCAGAGGTCTGGCCTCCAGCTCTAAACCAGTTCTTGACAGAGGGAAAACAGCGTTCACACAGCACAGCCACCCATCAGAGATTTCAGGAGAAACACGCAAGCCATTAGTATGCATGAGAGCTCCTTCATTTCTTTGTTGCTGTTCAACAGAAAGCACTGTGGAAGTTCTGCAACTGAGCTTTAAAGGGGAAAAATCAGGGGTAACTGTAGCCAAATGAACCTTGACAAATGTTGTTCCCCAGCACTATTAAATGTGAACAGATTACATATCCGCTTACAGGAACACACAGGTTTGCTATTACACTTCAGAAGACATCTCCATTAATAATTTCAAGTATTTGGAAAAGTTATGCACTCTGGCTGAGGAATTCTTGATTAGGTAGAAGATCTGATTTTTCCTATGCCAAGTATGTACATTTGGCAGGATGACACACACCCAGTATGATACCGAAATCGTAGTAACCTTGGGCCAACATAACCCAAGGTTTCCCTGCTAGAAACCCCACTTAGAAACAAGAGAAACAGTATCGTTTTGAGGGAAGAAAATAAAAGTTTCCATGAGGAGGGTAAAGCCTGTCGCTGTCCCAGCGGAGGAGGTCATAGGGCAACAGGTGGAATGAAAGCCTCCGGCAAAAACCTCTTCAGAGGTTTCTTCAGACAGGTTTAAATCATGCTGCTTTCCATCGTGCTGGCCTTTGACTCCTGCTATCGCCTGCCCCGGGGCACTCGGCCACACAAGTTTTCTGAAGCCGGGTTATGAGACCTCTAAAGCATCTTGCTGAACGGGGAGTATGGCAGCCAGGCTTCGCGGCGGGGAAGCCGTGATTAACTGGCCGGATGAAAAGCCCGATTAGCAAAACAAGCATCAAAAAGGCAACACACAGATCGAGCCACACCGGAGGAGTTTTGTGGAAGACACACGATTTAAATAAGGAACAGAGCTAATTAGGCTTTTAGAGAATAATTACAGATCATATGACTTACTGAAGAGTGAAATGCTTGTCAAACATAGCTGGGATTTATTTAATCTTTTATGATTAAATCCCCTTTATAATTCTAAGCTTTGGAATTACTCTCTTGGCACCAGAGTACAAATTAAACCCTCTAAATGGAATTTAATTATACTCTGATGCTGGTCCCCACTGCCACTAAATGCTGATAAAAGCCTTTGGTGAAAACACTGCTACCATAACCAAAGTGATGCCTCTAATTCATAGCAAATATTGATCTACTGTTATTCATGCATTTTATATTTATTGAGTACGAAGCATCAAAAGAATCCACAACAGCGAAGATGCTGTGCCCTCAGCTCTCTCCTGAAGGCAGACTGCAACCTCTGTACTGACTCCATCAAACACATGGAAAACTCTGATGAGGTCAAACACACCGTGCCATCCCACTGTGCAAGTTAAAGATCCCAACTTCACACCGAGCCTTTCTCTCATCATCACATAAAGCCTTGAGGAAGTAGTTAAATTTGGTGGTGCAAATGTACTCCTTTGCCCTTACTGAGAAATACCAAATTATCACAGTAATAGTTGAGGTCTCTCTTAAAGCTTTGAACTCCTGAGAGGTCACTAAACAAGCACCAACCTTGTAGTCAAGTAAAGAAAGAAAAAAATTCCACTGTTGTTCCTGATAAGCCAACCATAGGATTGCTGCCTAATTGCAAGAGTGCTGAAATCGCGTGGGTTTTATTTTTGATTTACATATGCAATCGCTTTCCTAACCTAATTGTCCAAGTTTAATGTAATTATCTCAGAAAATACTGGATCAATTAACTCATAGACCAAATGTAGGTGAAAAAAGAATGGAAGAAAATGACTTGTAGGATTCTCTGATGGCTTAGGGGGGCACTGAGGGGGCTGCGTCCCTCACTGCACTAAAAATGACTTCAAATATGCAATCTGGAATCACATGAGAAATGACACCCAAGAGATCACTAGTGTATGAGGATTTACCTCCTGTAGGAAAAGTAGTAGCAGACAGTGTAATGGCCATAATTCTATCCAAAAAATGGAAAGACTAACATCGTTCCCATAAGGCAAAAATGAGAAAAGCCACACTTCTGGGCAGGAGGATTAGGGATCTATTTGTAGCCTCAGTTAATTGTGCAGCATTAGCAAGCCCTAATAACAATGCAGCAGCTGAGAGCTGATGTTGCAGCTTCCAGTGTGACCTCACGAAACATGTTTTTACCCAGCATTGGCTAACATGTTCAGCATGGAGAGTCCTCTTCGGTTTTTGGTTTGTATGCTCATCTACTCTAAATTCATTAATGACTACTTCATTTCCTGTGGCTGTACTTGAAGCCACAACCTCACGCAAAAACCTCCTGGTTAAGAACTTAACTCTGTATTCATTCAGCATTGCCAGAAAGCGATCAGGCTCCTGGTTGTGCCCAAGGAGAGGATGTCCTAGCTTGTCTGGGACACGATGGTATTTGTTATCACACGTCTGTCAGGCAGTCATTTATCACCACAAAACCAGAACCAGGTGTTACAAAACACTGGCTATACTTTGGCCAGAAATAAACAAACTATTCATCCACACCCACACCCCCGCCCCCATTATACATCTATATTCAAAATATTATGCAGATGTAAAAGTTCTGGGCCCCCACCTTAAAAGGAAGACACAATTCCATAGGAAATCTCATGTATAGAAAAGCATATTTCTAATCTGTAGGAAATGGCTTAATTGAGATTGCATTATTTGAAGCACACACAGTGTATTTATCAGACCTGTAGTAGCTCAAAGCTCTCAGCCTCATTTTATCGACAGCCTGGGACAGTGCTTGGCTGGCTGGGGATGTCCTGTGGATGTTCACGGTTTGAGTAGAGAAACAGATTTTTCTCTGTCATTTCTGGGCATGGCATCCCATGGAAACAGGAAATTACTCTTAACATTTCTTCACTTCAAAATACTCAGAAATTACATAACTTCATGTCACGATTTTAGAGTTAAGGAGCTTCAGCTTTCTTATCAATCAAAGATGAAAAAATGTGTTTGAGAGGCAAACATGAAGTGATTCAAGGATGATAGTTTTGAGCACTTTTTTTCACCATCTTTAATGAGTTTATAATTTTGATATTTAATCAAATTTACCTTCCTACAGTTTGGCTGTTTTTTTTAGTAACTGATGTTTTAGTAACTGAGATTATATAAAATACACAGTTCAGTGTATTATGTCAGCATTATAAGCAATCATGTAGAAAGAGCTCTGTTAAGATTGGAAAAATGAAGACTGTAGCCTGGTTGCTGCAGAGGGATCTATTCAGAGCTCCTTGTAAAGATGTGGATAAAAGTTGCATATAATTTCTGTGATCTGGCTGATGTTCTATTTGTGCCTAATTTGATACTCCAAGATTGTTCACAGTGCACATGTACATTGATAGAAACTTTTAACAGAACTTTAACATTCCCTGTCACAGCTACATGACCAAGCTCCTCTCTCTCTGATGGTTGTGTAGGCTCCATCACTGGAGGGCATGAAAATGGAGAAATATAGTCTGTGTTTGTGCTCTATAAGAAAGGGAGAGCAGTCAGTCCTGAAGAAATTTTAATTCAATGAATTGTGACTTTGACAAAACACATTCCTGTAGCATTGTGGTGTTTGGAACAGAATTTTCCTTCAGTCAGGGTTTAAGCGGTTGCCTGCACTTCCATTCAATATCTCATTTGTTCTTGATAAAAGTTTATAGTTTGGGAAATCTCTTCCCATGTGCGAAACTTTGGAACAGTTTATTCTCCACTGGCCAGTTATATTTAGTCCCTCAAAAAGAAGCCAGGCACTCTTGAAAGGCAATTATCTCCTGCTGGGCATCTGCCATTAGCACACAAATTACCAACCAGCCTCTCAGCATTACCTGGAGGTTCATATGGAAACCAACTAAGAAAAAAAAAGATTAAAAATTCGTTATACATTCCTTCCCTCCATTCCCTAAAATACATTTTAACACTGTGAAGTATTGGCATGTGTTTCAACTCCTTCTTCCTAGAGTCTGCTGCATAGAGCTACGCCTTTTCTTTGGAGAGGACCCCACAGGGCTGCGGTGGCAGTCACAGAATGATGTGGTTATCACCCATCTGTGGGCCACGCTGTTTTCCAGGAGGATGCGGAAATCTCATTAAGCTGTGTAACGAAAGACAGCATACATGGATGTCTGTGGCTTCCCCACTGTGGGGCAGTTCACCCTGAGCCCTGAGCACACGCACGTCGCGATGGTGGGTATGGAAAACAGCTTAGTGTCAGCGACGAGCAGGATGGTGTAGCGCTTTAGGATGTGTGTCGTTTGAAGACCATGACACTGTTAAACGCAAGCAGAACCATGAAACCAGCTCTAGCTCGCAGCTTATCTCACACTTACTCAATTAAACGGTCATTAGGATTTCAAAAGCTGCAGTGGATGAGCCAAGTCGCTCTCATGAGACTATGGGCCATTTACAAGAAATGTGTGTTAGGGCGATTTTGAGGAATAAATCATAAGCTAAAGAGAGAAAATGTGAGTCATGAGTTTTTACTGAGAAAACCACCACCTTTGTAGAGCCCAGCTGAGACACCTGGCTGGCAGGAGAGGTTGGTTTTATTGCAGTCCCCCAGGTCACAAAACACCAGGATCGCAGAAATTTGACATGCCGAGTGCAGATGAGGCATTTGACTCCTCATCACCTGGGGTTTAATGAAAAAGTCATCCGAAACGTAAGGCAACTCTGAGGCTGAGCAGAGGGGAGCAGATGGAAAAGGTCCCCTTGGTCTGTGAGTATTTCGCTCTCCAAAATCAGTGCAGGACCGTTCCTGGGTTACGGTCATGCGACGTACCGCACTACTAAAAGCTACCAATAATACAGGTGTTAAAGCTGTTAAAAAATACATCCCCAAGCACATCTCTCTTTTTTTTTGAGTGCATGATCTGTTATTTACTAAGCGTTTACTGAAACGGCTGATGTGAATTAAGTGCAAGGTCCCAACCACAGCACACTCCCGGGGCTGAGTGAATGAAGACGGGCAAAGTCAGCCAAAGGAAAAAATACAGAACAAACCCAATAAAAACAGTGTTCCCAACCCCTCAGCAAGCTCACTCTGCACGCAAAACGAAAGCTGCATAAATCTGTCTCGAAGCTGCCCCCTGGACAAGCACCTTCCAGCCTGGGTTTGTTGTAGACATCTCTACAGTCCCTGGATCAGCAGGATTTACATTCACAAATGAGCCGAGATATAGAAGCAAGGCATTGCTTGTGAAACATTCACGTATTATAGCAGCAGGGATAATAATTTTGGCAGTAGTTACCACCAGTGAGCCAACTTTTTAAGTATCCTTTTTCATATGAGTGCTTTAGAAAAAAGAGAACATGTCCCTCGATCCCTTATTATTAAAAAAAGAGAAAATTTTTCTAAAAAAAATTAACATTTACATGCCTCATAGATGCATTCTTATAATGAAAAATTAGTTGTTCTTATAAACAAGAAGGGATTAAACAGCACGAAGCAAAACTTCTTACAAAGTCAGTGAAACTTATATCTGAAATTTTCAGTTGTAACTACACTTTTAGATTCTCCTCTCTTTTCCCAGATTCTTTCTCTGGGATGCAGGCATATTGAAACGGAGTAAGCTGGGAAAAATCCTTAACTTAACCTTAGCCAAAACCTAAAGATAATAAATCTTTCTGAAATGAAGCTAAAAAAAAAAAAAAAAAAGTTTGTATTCTTTCTTGAGCCAACAAAGACATTAAAAAA
Source organism: Laterallus jamaicensis coturniculus (assembly GCA_022605575.1). Taxonomy (NCBI): domain Eukaryota; kingdom Metazoa; phylum Chordata; class Aves; order Gruiformes; family Rallidae; genus Laterallus; species Laterallus jamaicensis. Next base: position 11,270,922 of record JAKCOX010000024.1, on the reverse strand, counting down.
ATTTAGACACAAATAGAATGCAGAAATTGTTTCATCTACAACTAAACAGGTTTTCCAGACCAGCACTAAATATCTGGCCTTCTGTCATCCAAGATATGGCAACTTCAACTATATACACCGAAATCTGAATTAAAATTTAATTTTCGAGATGATGCAGACTTCAAATGCTAAATTTGCCTAAAAAAACCCCTTGGTACACTCACACAAATGCAACGCTACAAAATGGTGCCTTAAGGACAGATAAAGAAATTTTGTTTGTGTATGTATGTAAAAGCATTATATAAAATGCAGATATTATACAAATATGTAATATTTGTGTATTGTGTATATCAATACATAATACTGTATATGTATTATATAAAGTTTATTATAGACTTTGGATTGAGAGAGAGAGAGAGGGGCATATTTGAATATGCTTACGCTAAAAGCAAAGCTCATCTTAGGAGCACTTTGCTAAAACCTTCTTTCCAGTAATCCATAGAGCAAGCCTTCCTATCTGAGTGTGTAAAATCCCACAGTACAGTGACACTATCAATGTTCCTATCAGTTCCCAACTTAGCCCTACTTGCCCAGACATTCATGAGGACCAGCAACTATGAAAAGCCCGTTAGAAAAATCCTTTGATCATCCTCTCTAAGCAGAGTTTAAAACCATACCTCACCTATATTTTCAACAATATCTGACATCTTTAATTTTCTTTCTCTTTTATGAGCTGCATGGACCATTTGGATTTGTTCAGCTGTTTACACTCCACAAGCATGCTAATCACACAAGTGATAAATGCAATCACTTTGGAATTCTGCATTTTCAATTGACTCTCAATAACTCTTGCAATTATAAACATTAGGTCATAGTCTCAGAGTCTCTCTTTAAGGAGGCAATATATCCTGGAACACCATTTTCCTTGTGTGGTCTGAGCTCTGAAACACCACTGGCAAAATGTCAGCAAAAGCACAAGCAATTTAGGTTTTTATCCCACAGTAAATATCCCTTTGTTCCTCAAAACAGATCCCTGTTAAGGTTTCGCGGGCACTTAATGTAACCTCCTACCCACATCTTCCCCACCCAGCAAGGTTTAATGCCAGGTGATGGGAGACACTGATATTCGTTGGAGCTGGCTCCTGTTATCAGGCACAGATATGGTTTGGACTTGTTGCTTGAGAAATGAAAAAATAGAGTCCTCAAGGAGATGCATGCAGTCCCTGCCTGCACACCCTCGCTGCCAGCCCACCGCACCTTCCCATGGGAAATGTGCAGAATGATGCAGGGACGATGCGGGGGGCTGTGCACACCCAGATGACAGGTCGTATTTAGGGTGACTTGGGGCAGCTTTCCTCAGACTACAAGCTACTGTGTTCACAGTGTCCTTCTTAGAGGATTGGTGCCTTCTCCAGCCTCCACTGAAGATGAAACACCACTGGTGTGCTCAGGACCCCCATGGTGCTTCCTTCATTTCACCAGCGCTATGTAACAGCAATTAAAAATACCTAGCCTAGTCTGGGAGGAAAACCAAACTCAGCCCAACAAACGAACAAGCGCCATAGGAGCGTCTAAAAAATTCTTTCAGGTGGGCTAGATGGTGAGATGGTTAAAAACTAGTTTATTTGGGAGGAAGTGGCACGTTTTACACCAGTTCACAACGGAGCAATGCCTTTCTCCCCAAACCCTGCATTGCTCAGGGATCTAAGAAACCCACCAAGTTCCTCTTTAGAGCAGAAGAGTTGACCCTGCTGATTTCATTCTGCGGTGTGCAGTTAAGACAAGTGGAGCAGAGATCCTGCACCCCACTAGAACTGCAGCTCTTCCCTCTGCTTTGTCTTTTCTTAAAAAATTATGGCTGGCTTATAGATGTCACTGTGCAAAATACTGCTTCACGTTTCCCTGGAACCCAGGTATAAATTATGGGTATCAGGGACTGTCAAATTCTACAAAGTGCCTCCCAGCCCCGATTTCACACTCGGGTTTTATATTTCAGCTGATAAATATGAGACATCATATACTGCCTGATAAAACCTTACTTCTGCTATCTCCTAAGAGACTAGAGGTAATTGGTGTTCTTCCAACATTTCCCATAATGTTTGGTCATTTCAGACATCTCCAAGAATGTTGATGTTTCTTTAAAGTTGATGTTTCTTTAGGTCTCCACCCATTTTTGCTGAATTGTACCCCCTGTGGAGGTTCCTGCCAAAATAGCAGCATGAGACAGTTACTAGCTTTAGGCATGGAGCTGTTTTCAAGTCCTGAACTAGACACAGCAACCACTCCTCACCTGGAACAACTGATTAGAGAGAAAACATTTGACACCCTTCTAGTGTTCTTTGGTAGGTGCCACAACAAAGCACATATTCCTGCACCTCTCTGTCCAGGGAAACAGAATGGAAACGAATGAACAAACAAGCAAAGTAGGTAAAACTGGCTGATGAAAGAGGATCCAGCTGTGGGAAGTGTTTTCAGACACCAGCTACATCTAAAAAGGTGGCCTGGCTCCTTGGTGGCACTGAGGGCATCAGCTGCTGCTGGCTTGTGTCCCCGTGAGCTCCAGAGGCCACAGATTTCCAGCCCTGGAAAATCTTAGGGGATTTAGGCATGGGATTTGATTTAGTTTGACACCGTAGTTGGGATCACTTTGGCTCACAGCAACTAGCTTCACAGTGTCAGCATCCCAAGTCTTTCGAAAAATAATCGTACAAACAAAATAAACCCCATGACCTAACTCCACTAGTTTACTTCTCAGTAAAATCCTTCACCTAGCTCATTTTTCCTCCGGACCTTAGACTTCTCAGGTTGCTAAATCCTAACAATTCCATCAGGATCTGCAGAAAATAATCGGTATTTTTTACATGTATCTTTTCCATTCTGTTTGTTATAGATACGAAGTTACAGGACCGTCACCAAGCAGCATGTGCCTGAACCAAGTACGCACGTAACTGCGTTACTCTAAAACTGTCTCCTAGTATCACCGAGCCCTCCCTGTAGTTACTCACCAAGTCATGCTGTCACTCTCTCTAAAGAGCTGTTTGTGACCACAGCTAGCACTAAATGTGTCAGTTAACTCTCAAATATTTGGCAAGGTTGGGCTTCTTCCCATCAAGCAATCAGATTGCCTTTGGAGATGGTCTGCTGTTGTGACTCACGATTGAACTGTCCTTCACTCATGTCCCAAGACTTCAAAAAATAATAAAAGGAGCAGAATCTGCCCCAAAACCTCTGGTATTTGTGGTAATGACCCTTAAATACAGAAGGTCGGGCGAAAGCAGCTCTAAATGTGGCGCTGAAAGTTAAGTGGATGGCTGGGACATGTTTGCCCTGACTGCATCCTGTAAATCCTCATTCTGTAGTAAGATCCTACTCATGGTAAAAATCATCGATGGAACCATTCCTCCACAGGGCAGAAAGTACATCCGTAGTACATCTCTTTCTGGCAACTGAGTCATGTAAAACTTGCTACAAATTACTTTTTCAAAGACTCTTCTGTTCTTCTTGGCTGAGAAATACATGGAGAAGTTTCACAAAGCAGAGAGCTCATTCTAATAATGCTAATTATCCTGTTTCAGATCCTTGTTTACTGTAGTATAGAAAGGATTTCTTTTTTTTTTCACGTGCCCTTAAGCAAACCCAGAGTCTGACCTTGCAGCCTTTGCAACACAGTCACGTCTGTCGAGGAGATTGTATCTCTCATGTCACTCCTGTATCAGCTTTCTGCTGGCATTGGTTCAGTTCTTATAAGCAACAATCTCCCTTTTCTCAACCCTCAGCTCATTTGAAGCTGTTATTGGTGTAACTGCTGCTTTCTCAGCTATTCCAGCTTTAAGGGTCACTGGAGAGTCAACCTCCAGGTCAAGTCTTTGCCCCGTTACTATTCGGTAACAAGCATCTGTGAAAGTCACCTAAACAAGACAGCCCACCTCTTCCCTCTCCTAGCAAACAAAAGCAAAGCCAAAATATCCCAACCTGTGTACTGGCAGCCTCTGAAGTGGATTTGAGCAGGCAGCACACATTCAAAAAGTTCTCTTTTTACATGTGTCTCAAGACATCTAATCCCAAAACTGCCACTTGGAACAGCTTCATAAAGAGCAAAAGTTCTGTTCTTTGAACAACATCATGTGCTAGCCCCCAGAACTGTATCCCTTGAGTCTGTATGATTGATGCTCTGATCAGTGGATCAGGTACTGAAAAAAGAATGCTCAAACATTTCTCCTACCCTCAAAAATGAATACAATAAAATACTATTAACTGATTAAAAAAAAATCTAGTTTTTCAAGAACCTGTGCATATTCATGACATTAAGGTTCCAACTCCATTACAGCTTTAAAATCATTCTGTAGAAAAGATATTGTGATTTAGGTCTGTGGAACAGACTTTGACATTCAAAAGAAACCTCACATTATCAGAAGGAAAAATCAACATTCAGGGCTAGACAAAGCACACTCTGCTCTAGGAGTGTATTAGTGAGCTCCTTGGGAAGACCTTAAATTTAAACACAGTTCTGCTTTATAGCAAATATTTTCTATATTTCCTTGTTTTGTTTGTTTCCAGAGGTATTTGTTCCATGTTAACAATGACAAGGGAGACGTTCATAAAGAGACAGCACCATCACAGGATGTTGAGCACAACTATGGAAGTCACTCAGACAAGAGATAAGATTTCCCACGTTCACCATGTCCAGCAACAAAGCCAAAAGCCCAGCCAAATCACGGAAGAGGAAGGAGCACCCTATTCTGAGGCACCCGGCCATGATTTCTGAGACTGAAGATTTCCAGCCTGCAGAAGTTGTTGGCAGTAAAACTCCAGGCACGAGTGCAAGCATGGGGGTTAGAGCTGGTATCCCTAACAGCCTGCTTGTGCTGACCCCAAACATCTCCAGGCTCGAGTAAGCCTGACCACAGGCTGGGAGCTGATGGTTTGTTAGATGTGAAGGTGGTAATGCTATCTCCCATGTGAGCTGGGAAGACACTGGCTCCTCTTAGCCTACTAGGCAGTTGGTTGCTTGACATACGCAAGGGAGATCACTCCACATGCAGACTAGCGAAAGCATCTGAGCTATGCAGCTGAGGGAGGACAACTTCGAGTTAGGTGCTTGCAAATAGATGCCTGCAGAGCTCTGTCACCACATCCAGACTTCGCAGTGCAAACAGTTCTGAATCCAGAAGCTGATTTTCACATGAATACAGCATTACTATGTTACTATGCAACTTTTGAACTAGGACTGGCTGGTACCTTTCCAAGAGGGATGTTGCTTCTTTCCATCTCTAAACCATTCCCCTCCCATCACATGGGCTGTCCCTGTTTCTGAAGGCCGTATACCAGGTGTGACTCCTCATCCTTGCAAGTTAGCAACCAAACTTAAACAGGTTCTTACACCTCAGGTCTCACCAAGGGTTTCCACTGTAGTATTAACGTTTTCTTACCACTACTGAAAATGCTTCACTGCACACACTCTGGCACTACACTTGCCTGATTTCCAGTTCCTGACTGTCATGTAACCAAACCTTTTCTCCTCTGCCTTTGCCAGCTGATGAGCCGCTCAGTTCCAGCATCATAATACATTTGCCTCAATGATACCACTGGGCCAGATAAATTTATTTTACCTACAACATGCTGCCTCTTTAAATGATACATGGAACAGCAAAGGGTTTAGATAAACCCTGTTGGGGATCAATGCCTGCCAAGTTTTGACTACTATTTATTTTCTCTCAGTCTCAAACATCTAAGTACCAGAGGTGATGATCTACCAAGAAAGAGTGTTAGAAAAGCACAAATGTTCCAGTGATTGCATATATTCCTTTAGGAAAACACTGGATAAATTCTGACCAGAGTGACATTTCCAAAGCAGATAGAAAATGCAGTTTTCTCCCTCAAGATGCACAGACCCCTACTGAACGCACCCTATGGAACAAGGGGTATTTCAGAGTACCTCTGCATGGTTCTGCATGCCCCAGGGAAAAGCATGCCTCACTGTCTCTAGAAACAAGCCCAGAGTTTTCAAATACATTGTTTTATTCAAGTTAGTGGGCTTTTTCCTCTTCGCCACCATGCTTTGTCAGACTGGGGGTGTTCAGGGATGCTGATCCTGCAGCTCCACAGCTCCACATGCCCCATCAGGGACATGATACAGGGTTAATTCTCCATTCAGAATCCATGCTTCTTTACAATTGTGATCAGACCCATGTCTTTAATTTTATCCCAGACTCACCCCATGGTACCACATCACAGAGTACAGTAGGAGGGACTGTGGGCAGGACAGTGTAATCCTGTGGTGCCCTGGTGCTGGTGGGGCCTTTCTCCCATCTTCAAAATATCCAATTCCCGCTCTGGCAGACCCACACATTCTCTCCAGACTCCTGATAAGGCTGAAGTGTTTTCCACCTCTCTGCTGGCCTGCAACACTGGTTAACAAAGTTAAATTATTTGCAACTAAATAAAAAAGAAAAAAAAACCTTTGAGACCACTTGGCAGCTGTTTGAGCAGAAATGTGTTAACAGCCAAAGTCCACATCTAGGAGGGAAAAATGTAACCCAGTAATCAAAATCAGTGCTGAAGCTCTAGGATAATTAACAAGGGAAAGTAGAGAGTATGTTCTGTCTTGGAATTAGGAAGCAGTGCACGTAACCTTAAAACTAAGCATCTCCTCTGCTCTTTGCAGTTCAGGAATGCTGATAAAGGCAGGAGAACTCGAAGAGGAACTGGGAGAGTCGTCCTAGTCATCTTGTCAAAGACATTGTACGCAGACTTAATCATACTCTAAAATGAGATTTGTAATCTAGTTCTTGTTTTGGGTTTGGTGTTTTGTTTGGCTTTTTGTTTGGTTTGCTTGGGTTTCCTCACATCAGTAAATTACCAGGTGCTACTATATAGAGGAATTAACCGATGCTTACTAATCTTATACTCCATATAACCTATACTTGGGCAGATGATATTTAGGCAACTGACTCCTGCCCAAAATTGATGGAGGGATACATCCAGATGGTGTGATGATTTGTGCCTTAGAGTGTCACAGGGCTGAGAATATGCCTAGGCTAATTTTGACAAGACAGGGCTATAAATACAAAGGCCTCTCTACAGTCTCCAGTGAAGACACACCACTCTATTGAAGATTTCTAACCTTTTTCAGAATTGCATGCCTTTAAAACATTTATTTATTTACCAGCATCCCAGAACTGCTGACTATCCAAACAAATTATGCAAGAAATGAACTGGGGTTTAGGGTTGTTTTTGGTGTGAGGTTTTTGGGGGAATTTTTTTATTTGTTTATTTGTTTTGCCTTTTTAAAATCCTGTAATACCCACACTCAAAAATAAGTCTGAAAATCAATGCTGAGCAGAGAAGTGCTAAAACTCCAGAAGTTAATCGCTCATATGTAACAACTGTGGAGTTAGATGATTCCTTATAAAATGCAATCAAGCTACTTCATCCTGGGGGGAACTGGGAGACATTTCACAAAAGCTGAGTTCCAGGGGCTAAATCTCATTTTCACCATCACTTAAAGCACAGTAAATCAACCAAATCCATTGGAGTTACATCTGATTTGCACTGATGCTGCAAAACAGGTCTTGAATCTAGCTGAATTTTTTGTTCACAGACACTAGACTTACTGTTATCTTGCTCTCTTGGATGAGACAGTAATTAAAGTAGCATTTTTATGTGTATATGCTATCATACCTTAACCTGAATTTCTTCCAAGAGAATTCATGTCCTGCCATTACAGACAGCTAAGACACTGTCACAACCTTCCTAACTTAAGTAGTTGAGATGTTAAGTTTATAAATAATTTCTTTTTTATTACAGTATTCAACCATATGCTGTAAAAGGAAAAAATAAGGGCTCTGTGGCTAATTCTCCATCTAAACATTGACTTTATAAAGGGAAGGAACGACCGTACAACTGTAGCCTATAATTACCTCAGAGCATTTAGCAGAAAAGAACATTGTGCAAAATTAACTTTTTAAGAAGGAAATTTAAAAAAAATGTAAACAGAAGTAATAAAAGCTGATTATAAACTATGCAAACAAAAAGCAGTAGGTGTCTGTGCCTCCCAAAGTCTTTTAAAGACTTATTCAGCCTGACTGAAGCAGGCAAACAAGCTGCCATGCTCTGCATGTCTTGTTATTTTTACAGCTGCTACCAAATAATAAAAAGATATTGCATTTACTTGTAAGACTCATGCTTCAGTAAGAAGGGGTGCCAAAAAAAAATTATTCTCTCCAAGAGACTAACAGTTACACTTCATAAAGATATCATGAAAGGTTTCAGGGAGTCTTCCAAATCCAGAATGCCTTCCTGCTATGGGGTAAAAGATGGAAACATATCTTCAGAGAAAAACAACTTGGTTTTGTTTCCAGCAATAAGGAAAAACTTGGAATTATTTAAGTCTGCAGTTTAGCCACTTTTAAAAAATAAATTATTTCTAATAGAAGCTAGTGTCCACTTCTGTATTTATCAAGAACCTCCTCCTCCAAGCATGCCTTCCATATCCACAGACTTTCTCACACTATATAAATGGGCTTAGGTACTGCAGTTTTCCTACAAAAATCCAAGAAGTGAAGTAGCTTTTCATCCAGTTATTGATATCCAGGTGCAGAACATCCATTTCACACTTAACTTCCAGACCCAAATTTTTGAAGCCTGTTTCTCTCTGCCATTATTACTGGGCAGCTTGGAATGATGTAAGGATTCATGGTCCAGGTCTTCCCCAGGGCAGACCCATTTAGTTAATGGGGCCACTCAGGGATGGAAGGATGACTTCGGAAACTCATATGCTCAAGAATTTCCCACAAATAACAATCACATGCCTCCAGAGTGAGACCGACAAAGACTTTTCCAGTTCTTTGATGCTGCTTTGCAGCGTTTTCCCACATGCATCCCATTGTAGCAGGCAGGATATTGAATATTTTGAAATGGTTAATCTTCTTGCAACTGAGAGTAGATTTCAGCAATAAACACTTGCTGTAATTTTTCATCTCTGGGCCTTTATCTTTCCAAGAAGCAAGGTCAAGGTGGCATTTAATAAAGGGCTTGCTATATTTGCTTGGAACTTTCTTCCAAAAGAGAAGCCTTACAGAACAAAGCACCAAATTGGACAATATGGAGTACAGCCAGGGTCTTCAGCCCTAGGATACAGTTAAGAGGAACAAGAACACAGAAACTTCCCTCTCTATTTCTATCCCAAAGATATATTTGTCCTGCATTAAATCTTTGTCAAGTCCTTGAGGATAATTTCTTGGAACAATTTTCTTTTCATTGGAACAACTTATAACTGTAATGGCTGTAGGGTCACTGAAAATGTTTGAAGTCTCTTTTTCCCGGTACTTAAAAATATCCAGCAGTCTATATTGCAAATGAGGATGTGTAAATAAATATATGCATACATGTTAGCCATTCTTGCTCCTGACCACTTGTTTTCTGCTGGTCTTTGCACTCTGCCACAGCTATTTTCACTGGAGATATTCCAGTGATGTACCATTAGCTTACTCCCACTGTGGAAATACTCTGGATATTTTTGCAACATAAGAAAACATGACAAAAAAATCTAATTTGTCTCTCAGTGGATATGAAAAAATATACTTAATAAAGAGCATTTTTTTTTCTTCTTATCTCAAACAGTAGCATTTTGTTGAACTGGAATGACAGAACATCACCATAAGTAAATAATGTCCAGCAAGTCATTTGATTTACAGCAACCTTCTTTGCTGTAACAGGAACACTACATCTTCAGCAAAAGTTATCAAGTTTGGTTTGGTTTTTTTTAATGTGAGGCATAAATTAGGGTTTTTCCTCTGTTTTATAGCTGGAAAACTAGCTGATACTGACATCCCCTATTAAACCTTCGTGGGTAACTGAAGGCAGAATTTGTCATTATATGACTCCTTGAGGAGCACAGAAACTAAGCCCAGGATCTAGAACTACAGCTCAAGTCCTGGCAAGTCCATCCCAAGGTTAAAAAACATTGCCTCCCAGCATCACTGTGTTCCCACCAATGTAAATCTAGAGGGGAACCATCCAGGACCCTTCCAGGCATGCTAAATAAAACTGCAACTCAAATATGGGTCAGTGCAAGGACAACTAACAGCACAAATAACACTCTGGCCAATAGACTCATCTTGGAAAGTCAAGCAGAGAACTTGCTTCATTGGTGAGATTCCTTCAATCTGCTTCAACAACATGGGGGTTTTTTTGCTAGGAATGCTAAGAAGAATTATGAAGAATTCCCAAATTGATGCTGTTTGGTATAAAATCCAGAGTGTTGAGCTATGGAAATGCAACCCTCTGCAAATCTCTTCATGCAGCATCGGTAGTGCCCATACAGGGGATGAAAAGAGTCAGCCTCTATCACAGGGTACCACTTCTAATAATCAAGAAGGGACCAGTCCTGAAAGCACGCTAATGGGTACCACATAGTTTTCTTGAGCTCCTGTGCCCCACAGAGAAAATCTTTGAGGAGAAGTATGCAATTTAAGATTAGAAACAAGGAGAAGGTTTGAATGAACTCTGGATCTACTTTGAACCCAAAAGAGAGACAGGTCATCCAATCAGGGAGACAGAGCCGATTAGGCCTTGTATGGACATAAAGGAGCACCTTCATTCACAAGTCCTGGTCATCATGGGGGATTTCAGTCAGCCTGATATCTGTTGGAGGGACAACACAGCAAGGCATAAGCAATCCAGAAAGTTCCTGGAATGTATTGATGACAACTTCCTCCTCGAAGTGACAGAAGAGCCAACAAGGAGAGGTGCTATGCTGAACCTTGTTCGCACAAACAAGAAGGGTCTGGTAGAAAATGTCCTTGGCTGCAGTGACCATGAAATGGAGTTCAAGATCATCAGGGCAGTGAGAAGGGTGCACAGCAAACTCACTGCCCTGGATTTCAGGAGAGCGGACTTTGGTCTTTTCAGGGACCTGCTTGGTAATGTCCCATGGGCCCTGGAGAGAAGAGAGGCCCAAGAAGTTCCTGAGGGAAGTGGCAGATGAAGTGGCTAAGCCACTCTCCATCATATCTCAGAGGTCCTGGCAGCCCAGGGAAGATCTCACTGCCAAGAAAAGGGGAAAAGGTGAAACATAGCCCCCTTTTTAAAAGAGAGAACAAAAGAAGACCTGAGCAACTACAGGCCGGTCAGTCTCACCTCTGTGTCTGGCAAAATCATGGAACACAACCTCCTGGAAACTATACTCAGACACATAGAAAATAAGGAGGTATTCTGTGACAGCCAACATGGCTTCACTGAGGGTAAATTCTGCAGTACAAGAAAGACATGGACCTGTTAAAGCAGGTCCAGAAGAGGCCATAACGATGGCCAGAAGGCTGGAGCACCTCTGCTATGAAAACAGGCTGAGAGAGAGTTGGGCTTGTTCAGGCTGGAGAAGGCTCTGGGGAGACCTTACAGCAGCCTTCCAGTAAAGGGGTCCACAGGAAAACTGGAGAGGGGCTGTTTATCAGGGAGTGTAGTGATAGGTCAAGAGGTAAGAGCTTTAAACTAAAAGAGGGTAGGTTTAGATTAGGAAGAAATTCTTCCCTGCACAAGCCGTAAGGTGCTGGCACAGGCTGCCCAGAGAAGCTGTGGCTGCACTCTCCTTGGCAGGGTTCAAGGCCAGGCTGGATGTAGCTCTGGGCAACCTGGGCTAGTGGAGGGGTGCCCCTGCCCATGGGAGGGGGGTTGGGACTAGATCACCTTTGAGGTCCCTTCCAACTCAAACCATTCAGGTTCTATGATTGGATGAGATGCCAGACACACACGTCTGTCTTTCTGAAATCTTCAGCGGCTAAAGCTCTTCACTGAGGTTCTGTCACCATGAAATTTTCTTTTCTCTTTAAGAATTTTTAAAACTAAGAGAAACTTGGCCTAAAGGGTAACTCTTTCCCTTTCTCCCCATTGACTGTGTACAGAGAGAGCACACTGAGCCTGAACTCCTAAAGCAGACTCTTAACAAAAAGGTGTGCTAACTGGGAAGTTCCGAGCTATCCCCTTTTTAATTCCCTCATCCCATGTTTTGTGTGTTTTGTCGGGAAGAAAGTATTGTGGGGAACTGAAAAGGGCAGAGAGGCATGCTCAGAAGTAGCACTTTTAATATCGTCTGATTCACTATTAGGCCAAGAAAGTCCCAAGCAGGACAAGGTAAAATATAATTGTATCACACAAATTCAATATTTAATCACATTAAGCTCAAAGTTGTATTTGTTCCATGAAAATTAAGAAAGGAAGAAAGGGGAAGGGGAAGGGGAAGGGGAAGGGGAAGGGGAAGGGGAAGGGGAAGGGGAAGGGGAAGGGGAAGGGGAAGGGGAAGGGGAAGGGGAAGGGGAAAGGGGAAGGGGAAGGGGAAGGGGAAGGGAAGGAGGAAGGGGAAGGGGAAGGGGAAGGGGAAGGGGAAGGGGAAGGGGAAGGGGAAGGGGAAGGGGAAGGGGAAGGGGAAGGGGAAGGGGAAGGGGAAGGGGAAGGGAAAAAGGGAAAGGGAAAGGGGAAGGGGAAGGGGAAGGGGAAGGGAAAAAAGGGAAAGGGAAAGGGAAAGGGAAAGGGAAAGGGAAAGGGAAAGGGAAAGGGAAAGGGAAAGGGAAAGGGAAAGGGAAAGGGAAAGGGAAAGGGAAAGGGAAAGGGAAAGGGGAAGGGGAAGGGGAAGGGGAAAGGGAAGGGGAAGGGGAAGGGGAAAGGGAAGGGGAAGGGGAAGGGGAAGGGGAAGGGGAAGGGGAAGGGGAAGGGGAAGGGGAAGGGGAAGGGAAAAGGGAAGAAGAAGGGAAAGGGAAAGGGAAAGGGAAAGGGAAAGGGAAAGGGAAAGGGAAAGGGAAAGGGAAAGGGAAAGGGAAAGGGAAAGGGAAAGGGAAAGGGAAAGGGAAAGGGAAAGGGAAAGGGAAAGGGAAAGGGAAAGGGAAAGGGAAAGGGAAAGGGAAAGGGAAAGGGAAAGGGAAAGGGAAAGGGAAAGGGAAAGGGAAAGGGAAAGGGAAAGAAAGGAAAGGGAAGGGAAAAGAAAAGATATAACCCATTTTCTATAGGCTGCTTATCTCTCACTTTTGAAATTTAAAGCAGTTTCCCCACTGTTCTCTGAATATGCATTTGTAGGTTCCAGGAAGTAGGATGTTCAGTGGACATACACTTTATTCAGGAAAAATAAATCAAACAAAAAAACCCAAGACATGCCCATAGGCTGTCTGAGCCATTGTGCAGACCAACAGCCCAACCACAGTTGGGTTCATCACGCTACTGATTTCCAAGCAGCGGGCAGAGCTCATCCCAGACTGCCAGCATGCCTGTCTGCCACTGCTCCTTGCTCCAGGCTTAGGAGGCTGCAGTTAAAATCATGTATCCCCAGGAGGATCATTCACCAAACAGTAGACATAGTGACCTCTCATCCCTTAAGTCTCTCTGTCATTCCCTGCTTCTCAACCACTGAGATCTACGAAAGACCCTCAACCCCATTTCCAGTCATTTTTTTTCTCTACCCACAGATATTATTATAAAGATTAAATAATTTTCCCTTTGGCTATTTTTGTTTGAATTATAACTCGTTTCAACTCTCAAAGGCAATAATCTCTAAACTAAGGGTTTTGTCAGAATTCCAGAGAGCAATGTTTAGGAAACAACACTATTTTTCTGGTACAGCTATGATAATAAACTCTATAATTAAAACTGGGTATGGTAATAAAATCTGGTTGAATAGGCAAGATGTCAGATTTACAACATATATTAAATGTGTTGAATACGACCATGGAGATATTAACATTCCACGGAGACATCAGAGCTCTGGGCAGTTATTTACAATGAAATAATGTATCCCATAAAGTTGTTTGCTCTCTCTTAGAAAAAGGGTTCTGAGCATCCTTTTTTTTTTGGGGTGGGGGTGGGGGTGTATGTTTCCACAAATCTCTAAATTGTCAGCATTTACACACTACTCATAAAATATTACCATAATACTTCATGTATTTCTTCATCCATTTTGCAGACTGTACCAACTCCCTTCTTGGGCTTGTGGCAAAGAAACAGAGGGTCAACTTTTTCCCCCTCGAGGGAGGGTAACGGGGCTGTGAAGCCCACATGAACGCTGCTATTTTACATTGGAAGCTATGCACCACTAATTTCTCCATAGAAACACTATTGTTTGTCACACACTTGCTCGCCCAGAGGAATATTGTCCTATATTTCTCCAAACTCTCTCTCTGGTGTAATTTGCCTTTGGCTGATAATAAGCCTATTCATTCTCCAAGAGCAATCCATTTAAAAACATAGATTATAGCTTTGATTTTCCCTCTCTCTCACTTTGTGTAGGCACCACTTTAGCTACCAGCTCATCTGAAATGGAAGGGCAAAAATTCTGTTTGATGTGTATTTACTACTGAATGGCTGGTAATTCTAATACAGTGAATATAATCTCTGTGTATTTCACCTTATTTAAATCCCTGCACAGATCTTCAATTAAAATGGATGTGGTTGGAACTTAAGTTTAACAAAAAAACTCAGAAGTGCATGTTTTTAATAGCTAGATGTCTGCTAAATGCTTTACAGTCTTGTACTTCATTTTTTTGAACTGGGATCAACAATGAAATCAACAACATGATGGAAAACACTGTTTAAGTGAGAAGTATTTTCCAAGCACAACTAAGTTCTGAGATTACTGCCTGCCACTGAAATTGTTTTCAACTGTTAAACAGAGCTACCCTCAAGGAGATGCACACAAATCGCTTTCTTTTCCTAGGCCAAGAAGAAACTGAGTCAGCACTGTATGGATTCTGCTCGCCATTGTTTCTGCTTACAATTGGAACAACACAGAAGGAACAGAAAGCAGTAGAGTGACATTTGCTACTGTTAGTTTACAGAAGAAGCCACCCTTAGTTTGAAAACTGAAACCAAGGAAGCAGAAAATGGACAACATAGAGGGGAAAAAAAAGCCTGAGCAGAATCTGAAGAAAGCTTTTTTCACTATAAATCAAATGTCAGCTCTGCCTATTTGGACGGTAGGCACAAGCCTCAGCCTCTTAGTAAAGAAGAGTGTTAAAGTAAGGAACCCATGTATGTCTGTAGGAGATATAAGCAGCACAGAGGGAGGGCTCCAAAGCACATCTCCTCCCTGTAAGTGACTGAGCACAAAGTAAGCCCACTGCTACCCCCACTGCTACCCCCATCAGTTTCAGCTGAAGTGACAGTGATATTGAAAACTCAACAATGACTCACAGGTTGAGACAAATCATGTCAGGGGGTGGAGGCACTGTCGTGGGGGTAAAACCAAACCCTCGTACTCAAGGTTTGGAGAATATAGCACAATCTCCACCACCCCTTGAAGTCACACATGACCCAGGTGACCAGCAATGCACAAGTGTGAGCACAATCTGAAGTGTTGCATATCCCAGGTGAAGATTCTCTGCGCACCTGTCAGGCAGTGGTAGTTGCAGCACCAGGTACCTTGCTTTGTATGACCCTGTTGCACAGACGAAGTAACTGCTCTCCCAAACATGCAGTGACATAAAAATAGGCAATCACAGGAAAAGCCTCAGAAAACCTGTTGCCCTCATGCTCTTTGTACTGGGGAGAGGCTTTCACAGCATAATATGGGCAATCCCATCCTATCTGGGATGTCTAGCAAGCTTCATCTATTTTTCCAAGTGTAGTTTAAATATTTCATCTTCAACTACTCCCCACTTAATTCTGTGCGCTGACAATGAGTGAAGGCAATGTGAAGGGCACAAAGACTAAACAGGCCATTGTAGTATGTGCCTGTAAGTTGCTCCTTCTGCCCTCATATGGACTTGCACCTAACAGAGGGGGAGAGAGTTTTTCCAAACTGAGGAAGGACACAAGGGGAGAAGCTGTCAAGGGAAGATGCAGTAGCTCCTACAGCTGTGCTCCAAGTCTAGCTGGAAGAACAGGCATCCTCCCCAGGGTGTGTGCATGTGTGGTTTTGTTTGGGTTTGTCTCCTGGTTTTGTTTCTGGGTTGTCCTTAAATAGGTGTCTGGCAGCTTTTAAACTATACTTCTTTGGGGAGCGATTACCTCCCTGCCTTCACACACTTATCTGTCACATGATCCACCAGCAAGATGGCATTTTTATCTTTTTACATCTTTACTATTTTTTTTTCCTGCCTGCTCCATGCCACCGGTTGTTTTTTTTTGGGGTTTATCTTCCTCTCTCCTCCTTGCTGCTCTGTACTTTTATCCTTCTATTCCTCCCTTCTCTGCCCTGTCTATTTTGACTACAATCGGTACAGAAAGACCCAGCTCAACGGGCTTCTGTCACAATGGGAGCAGTAACACAAGTATTAATAACAGCCTGCTCTTAGCAAGAGAGCCTGCAATCACTTTTTTAAGGACAGAGCAGCCTGACCTTAGGGAGCATATACAATACTTAGGATAATTACAGAAGTCATATTCCCTTTGGTGGCCCATTTTTATTACATATTTTGTATCAGCCACAGGACACCCTGGGGCTACTATTTTGTTTGTCTGGAGTCTCTGTGCTAGATGACATGCCCATGAACGTCAGTTCATATTTAACCCTATATTCTGTAGATGAAAACCATAATGCAACGCACCTGGACTTCATTATTGATCAAACCACCAAGGAGGGCACTTATCATAAAGCTCTGGGCTTGCCAGTTTTAAAATTCTCCGAACCGCTTTGATGTGAACATCAAAAACTTCTGGGCTACATGAACAACCATTTGCCAGACATCATCCTTTAATTGTAGCACGTCCTACCTCAGTGCACCATGCACATTAATTGTGCAGTAGTCTGAAAGATCATTAATTTTATTGGTTCATTTCAGAGGGAACTGGCTGTACAGAGGAGACTGTGCACACTAAACTCAGAGCAGCATTGTGTTTTGCTGCAAGAGGCTTTACTCCAGCCAGTAGCAACCACATCAGCTGAGTGTCCCTACCCTAACCTCACCAAAATCCAACAAGAATTAGGATTCTTGGCTTTAAGACCTGTGACAGCGAAATCATGGCGGCCCAGATGCTACATGGAAACCTACAGATGTGGCACTGGAGTTACTCTTAACCAGCAGCTATTCACGACATGTCACAGAAACTTAGAGCAATGTGTTCCCTTGGCAATCACAGCAAAGGAAATCCAATCCAACTAAGGACTGACTGCACTCAGAACCACAATGCTTAGAAGCACTACTTTAAAGCAACAGTGAGAAAAAAATTCCCAGGAGAGTCAGGAAAATGCCTTAGCATCACTGTGGCATACTGATAACAAAAACTTCTGAACTGGGAGAACGCTCATGTTCATCTCTCCCCCACCACCGTGGTGGTGAATGCATTAGTAGAATTAGTGCTAGTGTGACCTGGGGTGCAGCACTCCTTCCACAGACCTGCTGAATACATAGCTTTCAGGATGCTGGTTTGATACGGAGTTCAGAAGGCCCAGCACTACGTATCACAGGTTTATCCACGGGATGAATAAATTAATAAACTCTGACACTCCTCATTTTCAATCTGATCACCAAGCAGCATCCCTGCAGCTCTTTTCAGTAACGCCCACAGTCTACGCGGGTGCGTTTCAGCTGCTGGTTCTACCCTGGCTGATGCACAGAGTTAGCAGCTTGTGGCACTTCACCACTGAACTATGTGCAAAAGAAGAATTGTTAGTTTGTTGAAACATAAAGGAACTCTTTTGGCAGATGAGGAATTACAGCTGTTGTGTATATTTAGTTTTCTAAAACCAAAACAAAATTTGAAAACATATCCTCTCTTAAATTTTCAACAGAATTCCACCATGGATTGCATTTCCCTGCAAGACAACTGGAGATTAAGCAGTACTTTGCTCTAATCAGATAAACTTCTTGTTTTTACTGTTACAGTATATGAATTGTGGGCTCTTGCAATTCCATTAAAACTGAAATGGTCAGCAAAACTTCAGAGAGGAAGCACAACAGCAACAATTAAAATGAAATCTCTAAAAAGAAAAATCAGAAGACTTTTGACAAAATGACATATTTTCATACTCCAGCTGAAAGCTTCAATATTGTGTTCAGCTTTTTGAGGTTTTTTTTCTCCTTGTTGGAAAGCTCTGCAACATGCTTGTCAAGTATCTGGGAACCAGGAATTGCATATGGTCCCCAAGGGCGTATTAGTGAAAGTGCTGCTCTTTGTGAAACAGCTACAATCCAACTTACTTGCAGTTACTTTTATCTTTTAAGAATGTGCAAAATGATACAGTCTATAAAAAGAGTAGGGTCCACCAGCAGTATCAGTGCTTGAGAGAGTAAAAAGAAATGCTTTTAGAGGCGCGTGATCCCTGGTTAGCATCAGAACTAAGTAGGGTGTAAGTACACACGCGTTCTCTTCTGCAAGGCATTTGGCTTGTCTTTTTGCTACGGAGCGGAGATCCATCTTTCACAGCAAAATTTAAAACCTGAAATGTAGGGAGTGCCTCTGTAAAATACTTGTAGCTGGTAATTATCAGATGGAGAAGCTGACAACCAACGCTGAAATGTTTGCTTGAGAAACACTACGAAAAAAGTTACCAATTAAGTTCTAAACCAAGATTTAAGTCCCACAACATAAGGCTTATATGCAGAAATAACATGTGAAGATTTGCCTTACCTTTATAAAGACTTTCCCATCACTAGCTAGGATTATTTTGCCAAGCACTCTTACTCTAAACCTCCTACTCCCTTGAGGAGGAGTGAAGGGGAGCAGCCTCCATCACTACACATGCAGAATTAGGGTACAATATGCTCCTTGAGGAACTTCACCACTTCTTTCTCAGCAAAAACCCGCAGGTAATAGAGAGAGCTCACCATGACCTCCGAGGAAGGTTGATAATTTCTCTCACAAGGGCAATAGTCTGTTTGTTTAAAAGATCGGATTTGTCAACTCATCAATTTTATTTGCAAGTTGAGAGGGAACGAGTCCAGTAGTTTCATCTGAATAAAAGAAAAGAAGACAACACTACCCTTTGCCCCCGAAGGCAGTGGCAGAAGTGTTCTTTGAGGCTGCACAGATCCAGCTTCAAATTTTCATCTGCCTGATTTCATCCCAACACACACAGGTTTTCCCTTTGTTTTTAACAAAAAGTTTCTTGAAAGGAGCAAAACTATTTCTTTCAAGTCAATTTACAGCAATACTTAAGCGTCTAGTAGAAAGGGAGATCTGAACACTCAGGGGATGCAATCAGTTTCATGCTTAAACAGATTCCCATCTGTTTCATGCTTAAATCTTTCTGCTGCTGGTGATGGGCAAACAGCTTCCACTAGCAGAAGTTTCTGTTAAGCCTCTGTATTGCCTTTCTGAGTAATTTTCATTACACTCTCTGAATTACAACTGAATACAAGACTTAGCTCTCCTGATACACAACGCTTAAGTGGTCAAGTTTTGCTGGTTTTTAAATGAGCAGCAACTCCAATTCATAAATTCTACCAGATTAGATGATGAGCCTCCTGAACTTGGAAGTGACACAACCTCTGCCATCTCCTTACAGCCACAGAATCAGGATAAATCAAGGAGGATGCTTATTCCAGACACCGCTTTTCCTTCTGGACCACAGAAACCATGTACAGTAGCACTGATGGAAATGAAAACAAATGAAGGACTGTGATGAAACGGGCCGCTGTTGAGATGTGCCAACTTATCGCAGGCAGGTGATAACACACAGAAGGACTGAAGCAAACTGCAGCAACATTCACATAGTTTAACCTGCCAACAAATTATTTAGAAGTTTGAAAAACAACACATTCATATAGCTGGAGCAGATGGTAACGTTGACTGAGGCCTCGTATTCTCTTGCTGCCCAAATTTCATGAAATTTGATGAATTTTGCAAACAATAGGCATATGAGGTCTTACTGGACGTACAACACAATCAGCAAACCTGCAGAATTTACTCTCTGTCCCTACATGATGGGGACATTAGTACCTTTGTGCAGTTACATACGCGAGTTTAAGTGATATTTGCACTGAGAAGATACCATGCAAGCTCCCACTGCTTGTTGCCTCTGTTCCTCTGTGCTCTTATGAAAATAAATACAGAGAACATCTAAAAAAATACAAATCGAACTAAGCCAAGGGCCAGACTGCACACATTCAAAAAGAGAAAATACATCTAATTATGTACAAGGTTGCTATGACCACAGGGAAAAGTGCCAATATATTCTCAGCGCTTGGCCCCACTTTTGGCTTGGCCCTCCTTTTGGCTCATCTTGATTCATGAGCAAATCTGGTTAATAAATTTTGTTCAAGAAATTTTTTTTTTTTTTGTGATGAAAAGATGCTCTTTTTTATTGAAGTGCTCTGCAAGCCTGCCCATTTTCATGAAAAATTCCAGAAGGAGGAATAAAAGGATGAGAGTTCTTTCAGTCAAGAATTGGTGCTGTGGATAACAAATTTTGCTCAGGAATTCCGACATCTGACTTCAAATGTAATGATTTTTTTATTTAAGTGATTTCACCGCAGATCATTAGTAGTGGTGCATGTTGCCCTATGCCTGACGTGTTATGACTTGAGACAAATTTTGTGTCAGTTTGTTTAATTTCTACACAAAAGGTACTTTGACCTAGAAAAGAAATTAGGTGTGTATGCTAATAGTAAATAGCAGCTGACAGTAACTATCCTTTTAAACTACCTCTGACAATGTATGTAAGTATAGTCATTATGAACTACAGTGAAAAAAACCTCTCTAGGAAGATAAAAAAAGAAATTTTGTTAAGAATGAATATTAGAAAAAAACAAAACCAAGCTGCTCATAAAGCTGGGGTGAAAGTTCCCCAAAGCCACAGCTGAGTTTCTGGCCAACTGAAGTTTTTATTTACGTGTTCGCTGTCATTCCAGGTGTGAAACTGAATCCTAAAGTACCTGAGCATCTGACAAAACAAAACCCACCTTGAGGAACCACAGGCTTAGTCAACACTTGCAAGTTTCCACCTAGTTAACAGCCTCAACCTCAAAATATCAATGAATCTTAAAGTGTGTTCCACTGACATCAATCCCACGCACCTGCAGGAAGCACACGTTGCTAGCAGAGCAGTGGGGATGCTGCCCTTCCCCTGAGGCTCATCGTCATGGGTGGCCAGAGCGTGGCACATGTCCAAGGGGCAGGACCAGCAGTGCACTGCACCACAGGTACATCCTCCACGCGAGGCTGCGAGGCTGAGCTGTGTGCCCCAGTCTCAGAGATGATCACCTGCTCTTGTGCATATGGACGTCACAGAAGAGAGCTTGCACAGGGATGGAGCCCTCCTCACCTGACCATAAAGGCTAGACCTTAAAGAGAGGCAATTAATGTGGAAATTGATCTTTTCCTTTTCAAAGCAAGGCAGCCCAAGTAGTCTTAGATAGGGAAAAGATTTGAAACATGGCACAAAACAAGCTAAGGTGCAACGCAGTGACTTGGAAATGCTCATTCATGGTCTGTGCTGGTTCAGGACAGTGAATACCACTTGGGATTGTGCAGGGGGAGAGCTGGGGAGGGAGGGAGGGCTCGACACAACCAGAGCCCAAAGGTCAGAAATACCTCAGCAAGGATGAAAGAAAGTACGAGTGGGTCTTGGCAGCCGGACAGAGTCCTGCTTTCTTTGCATGGTGGCTCGCAGCAGCTGGTGGAGACTGAGGAGTCCTCACCCTCTACACACAAAGCAGACCCTCTTTGCTCGGATGGGTTTTGGGACAAGCAGTAACAACAGCGTAGCTAGCAGGACAGTCATGTGCATGCCACTTTATGCAGCTCTTACACTGTCTTCTCTGGTAGTAACTGCCCACTGTCTCAGCACAGCACAGCCTCATTCACCCCAGTGTTCTACTCCCAAGCCAGAGAAACACTGCAGCTTCCACCAACACTGTCCTTCCTGGAAAAACCTGCACACTGCTTCTCTCCACACATTGCTGTGTGCTGTTGTGTGCTACAGAGCTCCTTAAAAGCAGGCTCTGCCTCACCTTCGGTGGGGAGAGGAAAGGGGAAGCAGGGAAGGGTGGTCTCCAATCCTGTGCAGCCCTTCCCAGGATCCTAATGCTGCTGAGAACTGGGCAGTGGCATGACACCTTCCCAGGTGGCTGCAGCTGCTGAAGGGCATGAACCAGCCCCAAGCACTTGAGCAAGGCACTACACTGCTGGACGTGCATCTGTGGCTCTCTGGTATTTGTGCCAAACACTAAACACTCTGGGAAGAAATGGAAGATCTCTGTAACGCTTCTCACAAGCACCAATGTGTCTTAACATATTTCTTGGTATACATAAGTGGCTCCCTGCCACACGCAGCCATGGACACAGGCAGAGCACAGTTGCCTTCACAAAGTAACCTCTCATGAGCAGCAGCTTTCATAGATGAAGCATCTCATCTCTGGGGATGGGACTAATCAGAGGATATCAGTAAAGGGATACGTGTGTGCTTGTACTTTGTGTATATTTCTCCAAAAGCACATCTATTGTCAACTGCTTGGGACATTTGTCATCGTGAAAACAGCTTTAAAATTCTCCTGAAAAACAGATGATGTTTCTCAAACACACAGCTGAAAAGTGAAAACTCGTGGTTGGTTTGGTCTTACTTAATTTGAGATGCTTCTGCTGAAGTCTCCCCTTGAGCTGACTGCTGAAGAAGTTACTCATTCTGAGGGCGTGATTCATCTACCTAAATGTAAACGTCTCTCGGGTGGCAGGAATCCAGTCGATCTCACCGAATATTCTGCAACTGCTGCAGCTGTAGCTCCAGCTCTCTCCTAGGCATCCTGGTCAGAGGATGCCCCTTTCACTGTATCCGTGACTGACAGCCAGGATACGGCAACCAAAGCCACACGCACCCTCCCCTGTGATGCCTTTGAGGGGACATCTGAGGCGAGCTACCGAAGCCGTCCGGTGGGGCAGCACGGAGACTTGCCAAAGGAGATGCCCCACGCAGGAGGGACGTGACTGAATCACCCGTCCCCCAGCGCGTGGGGCGGCAGAAATGCCGGGGTGGGTTAGCACGGGGCAGAGGGGAGGCAAACGGATGCCAATGCCGAGGTCCCCACGCCTGCCACCGTCACGCGTGTGTCGCCCGCACACGCATCCCCCCACCCCGGGGCGGAGCGGTGTTTTTCCCCACCGGCAGCCAGCCCCGGGCTGCGGCCACGCGTGTGCCCCACGGCTCCGCCTGTGCCCCACGGCTCCGCCTGTGCCCCACGGCTCCGCCTGTGCCCCACGGCTCCGCCTGCCCCCCCAAGCCCCTGGCCCGCCCTCCCGCCGCGGTGCTCACCTGAAGCAGGTGGTGAGCTCGCCCGTGGGCTTCAGGCAGGGGTACCGGGTGGTGGCGATTTTGTTCTCGGAGCAAACCTCCCTGAAAGGCCGGGGGAGTCGGGTGATTTAAAAGAAAAGGGAGCAAAACGAAAAAAGGGGGTGAAGAAGACGGGGGTGGGGGCGAGGGGGGGGGGGGAAAGGAGCGTGGGGGGGTGGGAAATGCAGAGAAACAGGAGCACGGGGGTCCGAGGGCGGGGGACACCCACCTGTCGCCGTCCTGTGGCTCCTCCCGGTAAGTCCAGGCGTGCCCCAGTGCCAGGAGCAGCAGCAGCCGGAGCGGGGCCAGGCTGCCGGCCGGCCGCCCCATCGGGCCGCCTCTCCCCTGCGCGCCGCGCCGGCTCTGCCCGCCCCGGCCGGCGGCGGGGCTGCGCCGACCCGCCGCTCCTCCCGCCCCGGCGGAGGGCCGCCCCCCGCGGCCGACAGATGTGCCCACGGGGAGGGGCCGCGTCCGCCCAGATGTGCCGGGAGATGCGGCCCCCCGGCAGGGCGGGACAAGGCGGGGCGGCGGGCAGATGTTGGCAGGGTCGCGGCAGCTGTGCGGCTGGGGGTGAGGGGACACCGATCCCCCCCGCGTCGGTCCGCTCCCGCCTCCCCCCGGGCAGCGGGGAGCACGGGGGAGAGTGCGGGGCGTGCCCGCCTCGGGGCGAGCGGGGCGGAAAGTGATGGAAAGGTCCGAAGCCGTGGGGAAGTGATGGAAAGGTCCGTCGCACCATCACTGATGCTTTCCAGATTGGGCTTTATCTGAAATCTCTTTCCCAAAGGAACAGAGCAGTTCAAAGCCTCTCTGCTGCGACGGTTGTTTATCCTTGTGTATGGCTGTCACTTCCCCGCCATTCATAAAAAGATTAACAGCCACAGGCTTAGATAAAGCGGTGCATCAGGTCGGGCCCTCTGTGCTGTATCCTGTTTTCCTGGCTAAACTGCCGGGGACCAGGGGAGCAAACCTGCAAGACGGCGATGCCTTTGGAAAGCGTTTGGCTGATGCACTGGCTTTGATGGTCACATCGCTCCCTACAAGCATGTGAGGCTGCAGGGAAACGAGGGTGCACAAAGCAGCCTCACTCGCAATTTCACCTGTAGGATAAATAACGTCATTGTACAGCCAGAAACATCAGGGATATGTGAGCAACAGATTATACTCTTACAGGCACAAAAGTCAGGGATACACAGGTAACAAACTAACTTATTAAATGGGGGCAGCAGAAATAAATGAGTGCAAGAGGACACGAGCACCCCCCCTCCTATTTTTTGTTCTGCCAAAGGCAACATTTGAATAAGTCGGTTCACTGCTCTGCACCTTGTTTCCCCCATTGGTAATAGGAAGACCTTTAATAGTTAAATGGATAAATAAATAACGCAGAACCCCATACATGAATCAGCTACAATTAAGCTGTTAATCCCTTTGGTATGTTCTCCAGTACCCAGAAGAAGACTAATGATAGATGGACTCTTACTTGGAAAACTATGGGGCTTGTCAGAAGTTTTCCCTGGCTTGCACAGGATCTGCCATCACCACAGGCTCTGCTGTATGTGCTGTGAATTACCCCCTTCACCATATTCTCCAGGTGCCGCTGCACACTTCCCATCCCCGTGCTCAACTCAGCAAAGGAATTCTACAGGGCAGATTTCTTCCCCCTTCCCGTTTGTCTTTGCTTTTGCTATTTAAAGGATGTTTTAGATGTTTATTCCTTTGTAATTACTCCTTTTCCTTTATACAAATAATGACTAAGCAAAGACAGGACTTGCTGTCTCGGGGCCAGTGAAAACTGTGGGTGTTTTGTGCAAGGCTAAGCCCTCCCCTCTCTCAGACAGCTGGTCCTGATGCAGAGATAACAGGAACAAAAGAGGGAGGCTGGGTGCTTGGACGCAAGTGCTGAGGAGACACCTGTCTCCAACACCATGTACTTTGCCCTCTAGCGCCAAGTAGAAAGTATCCAGTGACAAGGTCTGAAACGAAGAGAGGCTTGCTCTGCCGTAACCCCTGTGATGTCTGTCTATAGATAGCAAAGGATTTAATTTAGCACATTCCAGAAGTGGTCACTGCCCCTCCAAAAAAGTTCATTTTTATAGAACAAATTGAATCATACTTGAGCGCAGGGCTGAAATAATTTGGATTACTTCCAGCCCAGACCCAAGTGTCCTGACTTTAGAATACTCTGGTTTTAAAAGGATGCCTATATAAGCCTGGCAGAAGTATGCTTCCAAGAAGGTGTGGGGGTTTCCCACCCCCCCCCCCTCGAACTTTTGCCATTCAATACAGATCTGATTCACTACCTGAATTGCTTAACTCGGCTCTCTGCTTTTTCTTTACTGCCTGCCACCCACATAGCACTGCAACAACAAACTGTACTATACCTTTAATTAAAAATATTATATCAGCTTACATATGTATTTATTCAACCGATGCAAACAGCCTTGTTAATTTAAACAAGGTAACCTGCACGTGAAGATAATCCCATGCTCTTGGCCAAAGCAGAGCCTGAAGTTTTATACACAAATAAACTTCAGTGTGATCAATAGTTGATAGAAGAGAGAGTTTAAATAGCACTACACTTTGCAGTTGGTAACGCTATTACGGTTGAACACATTAAAGTCAAGGATTTCGTTACTTTGCTTCATCAGCTTCATCTCAATTTTAAGGCAGCCAGGGCCATCCTGAGAACAAGGTTTGCTTCCTGGAAAGCACTGAAGGGTGGTGGTGGTTAAGGAAGCACTGAAGTGTTCCAGTTGCCTCAGGGAAGGAATGATCTGGGGCTGTTTTCACATACAGTAAATAAGCAGAATGCGATTTCTCGTGCGAGGCATGCTTTTCCTTGTGCAGGGTCATGTTAGTTTTGACTTTCCCAACTCAAGCGTGTATGAAGTTGATTAAGTTGCACACTAACTTTTGGAATGCTCTCAAAGGAAGAATGAGGAATTCAGTGTAGTAAAGTGCTTATCGGAAGTTTTGTTTATACTGGTTATGTAGGAAGATGCGTTGTTTCCTGCAGCTCATTCATAATGATGTTGTTAAATTGATAATACAAGTACAAGTTTATTTTTTGGATTTTGCTGGTAACTGGAACAGCTCAGAAGCAAACTTTGATTGCTGCTTCCGAAGAGGCACTTTCAGAAGTTCATTTCTGTGGTGGAATGACACAACCTCTGACCACCGCACGCTCCAGAGTGGGAGAAGCAGGATGTACAGGGCAGCCCTGACTCTTTAGAAATACACTGAAGTCATTTGCATCTGTGAAGAACTCACAAGATCTCGAGCTGTTATTATATTATGCTATATAGTTCAGGTTCACATTAGATGTTATGAAAAAGTTCTTCACTGAAAGAGTTGTGAGGGCATTGAACAGGCTGCTCAGGGAGGGGCTTGAGTCACCACCCATGGATGTGTTTAAAAAAGGGTAGATGAGGTACTTAGGGATCTGGTTTAGCATAGGACAGAAATGGTTGGACTTGATGATCTTAAAGGTCTTTTCCAACCCTGTGATTCTGTGATATATCCTACTCACAGACCCACATCAGAGCCATTGAATTAGGTTCAGTACAAACGCACAGAGATTTGAAAGTTTAATCAAGATCCTGAACACTGAGCATTAATTTTCCCTACTTCCTACCTCCACCTTTAAAAGTACTACCACCATCAAGTTTGGGGAGGGTAGGGTGTTGTGGGGTTGGGTGGCTTTTTGCTTGTTTTGTTTTGCTTGTCCCCAGTTGTTTTTTCTTACGTGTTTGACTGGACTCTTCAGAGGCATGCACCATGATCTTCCTTAATCCTTTTACAACCAACTTTTTCATCAGTGCATTTTACATCTGCTGCAATTAAAAAGCAAGTAACTGGTTATTGTAAATAGTATTAATCCTCTTGCAGCACTGTGTTTGCATCGAGTGCCTTGGTGGCAACTCCACCAGATCTCCAGCTGTCAGCATTGGCATGTTTGGGGACTTTGGAGCAGAACCAAAGGTGTAAACAACCAGAAGACAAAGGTTTTAAAGAACATTTTGGGCCTACAATACTTCACAGATTTGAAAGGCTTCATGTTGGCCATTTGCAAATTAAGTTCCTTTCTAGGTGAATGCCCAGATTGAACCTGCCTAGATCCAGACTCATTCTTCCAAGGAATATTGCACAATCCAAGCTCAGCTGCTAAAGACTCATCCAGGCATGGGCAATATGGGGATTTCCCAAGCCACTTCAACTTCAGGAGGCATCTAGAGCAGTGCTCCATCTCAGAAAAAAGCCAGAAATTGATAGTAAAGAGGGAAAAATAGAGTCCTGAATAGTTATACCTAGCTCCTTACAGAGAGGTGGAATTTCTTCCTAATCTCTCTGTGATTAACGGAGTTGACTGGTCTGTAAAAATCTGGGTGAAGCAAGGAATGAATAGGCAGAACAAAGGCAAAATCTGACACCAAAATCTGTCCAAGATGATCCTTGGATCCAAAGGAAGCACATCTGTGACTGTAAGGGAGAGAGAAAGGACAGAAGAAAAGGAAGAGGAAGAAGCAGAGGAAAACCAGGGAAGTATTGGGAGCTGAAGAAATATCAGGGAACCTTGCAACAAAGATTCAGGTCTGCCCAGGTCTGAGCAGAGGTCTGAAAAAGGATGGTAGGGCAGCCAGTGGAGCATCTGTCAGAGCTGGAAAGAGATAGGAAGGGATGCTGAGAAGATCATAGCAGTGCCCAGTTGTGCTTTGGTGGCAAGAGCAGAGGATGACAAGAAGAAGGGCTAAAATGCTGGGGAAAGGTGGTTACACTTCCTAGATTTTTGTTCCTGTCATCTTCATTCGTATCCTGAAAAGCTGAGAAACTGTGAGAGTTAAAATATTTACTTTGCCCAGTAGTTATGTTATGTAACCTCTGGAGTTAAAGTGTTATGTTACCTCTGGAGACCAAAACGTTAAATATGCCACAAAACATGCAATAAATCAAAATAGTGAGCCAGAGAGAAGATACTTCTCATCACAAACACTATCATGGCACTTAATCCATCTAGGAGACAAAAAGTCTCTGCCTTCTGTCAGAGGCATTTTCAGTAAAACTTGTTAATGAAGGGCTGAGGTTGTTGAAACATGATGCAACTGCTTTTGAAATACCAACGGAAAAAGGCACCTTGGAAAACAGCAGTAGTGACCATCAAGGCATTGCCTCCGGAGAGCATCACTGCTACAGAAAAGAATTGCCCCAGACTGCTTCCTCCAGTTCACAGATAATTACAGGGCTCATCTTAGATTAGCAGCAAAAATAAACACCTTTTGAAAATATCAGCTAAAACAATAGCACTGCTGACCGAGCAGAAAATAGGTAAACAATAGCTCTAATCCACCAAAACCAAATCCTGATGGATACATGTCACGACACTAACCAGAGCTGACTTATTTTCTCAAGGGTTAGGTTTGAATTCCATTTTGTTATAAGAGATTAGAGCTGAAGAATGCGAAATCTTCCATGGCATCCAAGCTATCAAACACCATCGGCCTCTGAGGTGGGTATGTGCTTCTTGTCAGTCCGGGCTCCTCTGACAAGGCTTGGGCCATCGCTCTAAGTGCATGGACAGCAAGATAAACAGATCCCTTCTACCAGTAAAGTCCCAGCACTTCTGAAGTTTACAGAGTTTTCCACCTAAAGTAGCAATTGCTCCTTTGATGACCATCCCATGGCAGTGCCATGATCTAGAAGTCCTGGGTGGTGGGGAAGGCTTTGGAAGGTCACTGATGGGGAAATCACCTTTTATCCACAGACACACACATATACTCACACAGTTCCCACATGTGCATACAGGAAATAGAACAGCTGGGAAACTGCACCCAGTGATAGGAATTGAACTAAAATTTGAGCCCTTGTTATTTTGTTTGCAAAAGCACATCATGGTGGAGGCACAGGGGAAGATGGTCCTGTGAAATACTCCTTCTTTGTTCTTCTCCCCAAAACAAATTAGGTGGTCCTTTGATTAAAAAACAGCTGTACAAGCCCCTTTTCAGCATTCAGGTTGCTGGCAAAGGAATTGCGACGCTCGAGGTCATCACACGTGCATGCCACTGGAACAGCTTGTGAGAGGCCAGACTCTAACACCACCCTCCACCTTTTGAATCATGATGGATCCCCAGCATGGTAGGTGGAGTTAGTCCTTGAAAAGTGCACACTGGAAAGTGCAGAGACTAGATGTAAAGGCTGGAGCAAGTGGGTACCTTAGCGAAAGATCTGTGTTGATTGAAAATTTACAACTAATGGGTGCTTTGTTGGATTTTCAAAATGTACATAGGTTTAATCAACCAGCCTTTATTTTGGACTATGGGGTACTGCTCACAGTAGAACAAAGATGTTTTGAGTTTGGTCAGGGGTTTGCAAATACTAAGAAAAATATTCCAGTGAACAAAGCATCAAGCCACATATGTGGAAGACATCAGAAAAGAATGGATGAAGCAACTGTCCAAACGTGTTTTTCAACATGCTCTCACACACACATGAATTTCCCATGCACACAAGCCAGACAAATAGTGGAGAAAATGTTTTCAATTACTTCGTCTGCTTCAAACTGCTTGAGTAACCATGGGTAAATGATGTAGACCTAGACCTTCCATAGTCTAAATACCTCTAAGCATATGGGTGCTAATCTTTGAACCTCAGCATGCCACCTACAACATGACTTAATCTCTGCTTTCCTACCTTTGTCCAGGTTTGCTCATGTAAAATATAAGCTATTTATCTGAGGGGCAAAATCTGACCCTGATGACAATACCAAAACATAAAACATACATCTTTAAAAGTGCAAAATATACCTGTTATGTATAAAAATAGATATTTCATGCTGTAGAGTACATGACTGTATTTTCCTAGTTGTTCCTGATGTGGGTTTCTTGGAGGACAGCTGCACGATGCAGTGCTCATTTGCTTCTTCCAGAGCTGCTAACCCAAAATTTCTCCATCATGGACCCTTCCTCATCAAGCCACAGCAAACTCAGGTATCTGCCACAGCCTGGACCCTACACACGGAGCCTCCTGCAACCTGCGATCCCTCCTGCAGCACAGGCAAAACGATCTCATTTGCTGTGCCGCTGGTTCGAAGCGAGGGCTTGACGCAGCCCGAGGCAGGTCAGGTAGCTGTGGTTACACCTGCGAAAAAAGCTGCTTTTCCACAGCTCACCTCCTCAGCGGTGCTTTAAGGTTCTGCCCGCCGCCGAGGCTGCGAGGAAGGTCTGTGACACAGGGGCAAGCAAAGCAGCCCTCACGCTGCTCTGCTCACGGCAATCCTTGGAGCCCACGCCAAAGCAAATGCAGCCCGGAGACTCTGTGCGTGTGCCCCTGCTGTGGCATCTCCCCACAGCTGTATTTTCTTTGGCTCAAGCTCCCCTGGAGCCGTGGGCACTCTCCAGTGGCAGATGCATTAGCACGGATGTGGCTGGATGGAAATCCCCATGTTTTTTGAGCCTTCCTGGAGAGTGCAGAGTCCCTGTTTGTATAGTTACGGCCCAAGCTGGGCACACGGAGGCTTGGGAGATGCATAGGTACACCACAGACTTTGAAATCTGCCTCTCCTGGGGCACTAACTGCACCTGCCCTCCTTGGAAATCCCAGGATACACGCATGTGCACACACATGCACCCCGGCACTCGCCTCTAAATCTACTGAAGCAGGAATGGCTTCAGTTGCATGTAATTTATAAGTGGGCAAAGGGAGTTCAAGCAAACATAGATCCCTTCCACCCACAGACTGGTGCAGGCTATTTAAACTGAAAACCAGCCTGGCATGACAGCGGAAGCAACAGCTTTGCACTGACAGCCCAGTTTTCCCCTGCTATGGAAGTAACAGTATGTGTCATGCTTTTCATTTTCTTCACGCTGTTCTGTCACCTTATGAGTACTGATACAGGGTTCCCCCTCTCCCCCCACTTCGATTTCCTTCTCAATGAGGCAGCTTTCCTCTGGGTTTTACTCTGCCCTTTGGTGAAACACATGTAACTCATCACAGAAATGGGCTCAATGCAGATCAGCCACCCATTTCATTGAAGTTAATCTGGCAAAACACAAGCGAAAAAAAGAAGAATACGACCTTCACTCCACAGCTTGTGACAGCTCACTCACTGCTTATTTATTCTGCGCTCCTTGCAAAAACACTCCACACATTCAATCACATCTCAAAGAAAGGGGTCAAAAGGCAAGTGTTTTTAAACTGTCTCAGTTAAAGAGTCCCTTCCCATTAAAGCCATGCCGGTTGTGTCAGAGATAAAAGACTGTTTTCCATGAGGACTGACCACTCTGACAAATCAACGATAAATTACTCAGAGAAAGGCTCTGGCACATTCATTGCAGGAAAATGAATCTCCAGGCACCCTCCATGTTCAGCAGTGAGCGCCGTGTAGTTCTGCTGGTGGCTGTATGGAAAATAGAAGGATTTACTTAAATCTGGTGGTGTTTATTTCAAGAGCCACAGTACTGCCTCTGGCCTGATCCTTATGGTGGATGGCCAAAGATGAAGAAGTTAGGGCAGTAGCATGGCACACGTGTAGGGAAGAAAATCAGTGGCATGGAAAAAATATCTGTTCTTTTGAGCTTGCAAAGTGCTGACTCTTTCAGTGATGGATGTGGGAGACTTCAAAGTTTGTCAAGCACAGTCTGGAAGCAAATGGAGCATGTTAGGAAAGATAATTTTCCTGCCAGAAAAGAGAAAGGTCCGCATTCTGATGTCCACTTACCAAAGTGTTAATTGTTAGGATAAATACAGAATTTTGCCTTGAGAAGGACCTTTCTCTCCAAAACAAGCAATTTACATCTGGTTTGACTTCAAGTTAAAAGTGTCCTAATCCTTATCTATCACTGAAAGGCTGATTGGTCTCAGCAAGAAGCTATGAGTGCTTTACACCAATGAATCCGAGACACATTCCTTTTCACATTTAGTATTACAACAGTCAAGGCTTGATCTCCTGCATGGCTTGCATCTAGCTAGAAGATCTTTGAAAACTCATCACACTAATCCTTATATACTCACCCAAGCCCCAACACAGCCTTTTGCCATCTGGCTTCTGCTCCCCTTGTCATCCTCACTGATTGCACAACTTTAGCGCAACAATTAGAGTCAACAGAGAAGGGTGTATCCTGAGACAAACCTTACAGTTCTGCTCCTGCTCTGCATCCACTTATTTACATTGCTATTTGAAGATGTAATAGCAACTTGGAAGAGTGTCTGTGCTAGCTTAAAAACACAGGTAACCAAAAAACTGTGGTCTCCCGTCTGACCTTAGCTGCCCGGTGTGCCAGTGGGACACAGCAAGAGCCCACAGCAAGCTAGCAGCAGCTGTGAAGGGCTTTCCCCTGCTCTGGAGCCTAGCTTTGGTACATCCTGCGTTGCCCTTTGCAGGTGTTCACACTGGACATGGCTGCGAACGTGGGCGGAAGGCAGACATCCTTCTATCCCCTGCAGCTCTTCAAACACTGAAGCCACGCAGAGCAGCTCTGCTGATAACCAGTGTTGACCTCACTGATCATTACGAGTTTCCAGCGGTGATGCTCACAGCTCGGGTGACTACTATAAAATGAAGGGAAATACCTCAGCTGAGAGGGTCACCAGCAACACTGTATGCATGGGGTGCCCATCTCTATATGGCCCCAGGAACAGAGAGATCTGGGTTCAGGTATTTGCTTCCTCTCAGCGGGTTGGTGAGCTGCTGGGGTGCAGGTCCCCAAAGTCTTAGAGCCTTGCCACGGAAGACAGCAGGTATTAGACATTCCAAGACCTCCTAGGATGCCCCCAGCTATCAGACCCCATTGGGGACTGACAGTGCCTGGTGAATAATGATGTACACCTTCCTGGTGCCTTCAAGGTAATAACGAACGAGGTCTTGAAGACATCAGCACACTGTGATAACAGCGATCCAAGTACTTGCAAAGGACAAAGCAACTCCATCAGCTGTATTAAAGCACTGAACAACATTCAGCATCTCCAGCAGAGCTCTGGAAGGACCAAAACATTGGAGCATTAAGTTACTTTTTTTTTACAATTCCAAATGGTTGTTTGCAGCCAGGAAAACTGTATTTCTCTTTTTTGGTATGTATCAAGTAATAGCTTTTCCAGGTCTGTGCTTCATCAAAAAAAAAAAAACCAAACCCAAACCAAAAAACACCACACACACTAAACCAAAACAAAAAAAATAGGAAGAAATCAAGTATCTGCTGCATTATATTTACTTTGATTTCTCAAACAGGTGAGGGTGATTTCAATACTCCAGAAAAAGAGGTGGGTTTATAGTATGATGGCACCAAAATTAGGTCAACTAATTTCCTGCCTAAAAAGTAATGGTCAGAAAAAGAGAGCAAACAAGGGAACAGTCGTGACAGCAACTAATTTCTAACAAACAACAAGGGAAATTAGCAGTGCATACCTTGGCATTTAGTTGAACCAAGCTGCCTTTCTTTACTGATTCTTCCTTCAGGCAGCACATCCAAATATTTCCTTGGAATACGTTCCTAGTGTGTGCAGGAGCTATTTATAATATCCAACACTTATTTTTGGATTAAATACATCTAGGTGGCTAGTTGCCACAAGAGCAAAGGGGGCTTCAATGAATTACAAGAATGTATATGAAATACTACACTTGGGATAAGGCGTTTCCAAGCTGAGCAGCCCGTACAAGCAAACAGGCTGTCAGACATGGTGTGAGCAGGCATAGCACAGAAACCAGCTGAGCAATGCATCAGCACGGCCTTGTTGCCCTGGTGTCTTCTGCCTGTTTTGGTAAGGGTTCTCTTCAGCTCTCAGGCCAGCTGAGAGAGCTGAAAGAGCAGCCAAGAACAGCTCATAACGGCTCCCCTGTTTATTCAGTACCTGCCCTGGTTTTGGGGGTGGGAGGGTGGGGGGTAGTCTGTTGGCTGAAGTCGGTCCTATCACCAGCCAACTACGTCCTGCAGAGGAGTGTTTGAGAAGTGTCTACACGATGCCTCTTGTCAGCCACTGAAGCCCTCCAACCTCTGTTAGACGTGTAGTTTGTATGAGATGACCCTGGTCTCCAAGCCATTTGTTCCCAAGCTTGTTGCCTTCTCCTCAAAGCCTTTTTTTTCTATGTATTTCCACCCACCCATGTATCCCAGTCTTCCCACCCCCACTGCCTGGGTTGGCAGTGGTCCCTCCACTGTGGGAAACCACAGCAGCACTGGTTTGGAGTTGGGTGACAACTACTCAGTGCAGCATCCCAGCCCTAGTGTGGGCAGGGGTGCAGCTTCAGGGGATAATCAGCTACTCTGCAGTAGACACAATTAATGTGTAACAGCACTTTCTCCCATTAACAATTCAGTCTGAACAGAAGTGAATGCATTCATCAGCTAATGGCTAGATATGCCAGCTATGCTACTTGTGCTGCTCCATAACGATGGGTGGGTAATCATTAATAGCACGACAAACTGGTAAACTAGTTCATAAAGGTTAATTCTTCAGTAGCTCTGGATTTACTGCAGTCTTTACTAATCTCAGTAAAATAATTCATGCATCCAGCATGTGCTGTGCAACCCTAGCTTGTGATGCAAAGTCCATGGTATATCTGATATCCAGATGCTGCTGAAGCTCTGGTTATCCCTTCATAACTGAAATACAGAGTGGCAAGCATGCCTTTCCTGACATGAAATTGTTTTACTTACAAAACATGCATTCTGGTGATGAATTTGATATATGTGTATATATATATACACACATATATATTTTTTATATATGTGTATATATATATATACACACACACATATATATACATATATATACATATATATATGTGTGTGTGTATATATATATATATATGTATATTGCTATCTATCCTCCTGGTCTAGTTATAATGGCTCAATGCTGGGTTGTCCCCATCCAGACTCTTCATGAGAGATGTGTCTCTGCTGTATGGACAGTTACACGAGTAGCTGGCAAGCCATGGTTTTCATAGCAGCAGTGCTCAGGTCTTATGGCCATTTTTGTTCGTAATGGAGAGATTTCTTGAGTGGTTCCAGTGACGAGTGCCATGGCAGGTGTGTTGCTATCAAGGTGACAAACACCAGGGCTGGTTTCTGCCATTATGGAAATCAGTGGCAAAGCTCTTATTCAGACTTCTACCAAAGGAGAATCGAGTTGACTTTTAATTGAATGTATGCCCCAAACCGTCAAACCTGTGAGTTAGCATGGCTCATTGATAAACCCAGGCTCCCAGAGATAAGCCTGAGATTGGTACAGCAATGTTTGAGAAACAGTCTGCTAGTGAGGTCCTTCGGTTTGCTGTCTCAATGGAGGTTTGAGATGGAGAGACGTGCGGCAGCAAAGACACAAGGTTTATCGATGTGTTAGAAACCATGGAAGCACTTGAGAATGGTCATGTAGGAATCAGAGCTTGTGCTCCCAAAAGGCAGCAGGATCAATAGCCCAACTGAAATGCATCTACACCAATGCACAGCGCATGGGCAACAAACAGGAAGAGCTGGAAGCAATTGTGCAGCAGGAAACTGTGATACAGTTGGCATCACAAAAACATACTGAGAAGACTCACACAACTGAAGTGTGCAATGGATGGCTATAAACTCTACAGAGAAGAAAGGCAAGGATGGAGAGTTAGTGGGAGAGCCCTATATGTTATGAATGGTGACAACAGGGTTGAGTGTTTATGGATAAGAATTATGGGAAAGGTCAACAAGGTAGATATCATGGTGGGAGTCTGTTACAGACCTCTCAACAGGGATGAAGAGACAGATGTACTATTCTATAAGCACCTGGGCGAAGTCTCACAGTCCCTAGCCCTTGCTCTCATGGGGTTCTTCAACTAACATAACACCTGCTAGAAATACCACAGAGAGGAAACAATCCAGAAGCTTCCTGGTGTGTGGGGAAGGGAACTTCCTTACACAGCTGGTGAAGAAGACAACTAGGGAAGGCACCTCCTGGACCTGTTGTTTGTGAATAGAAAAAAAAGACTTTGGGTGATGTGATGGCTGGAAGATACCTTGGGCCTAGTGATACCTTTCCTAGTGACCTAGGAAAGGAAACCATCCAGAGGGATCTTGACAGGCTGGAAAGGTGGGCCCGGGTGAACCTAATGAGGTTCAACACTGCCAAGTGTCAGGTGTTGCACTTGGGCCGGAAGAATCCCAGACATAGATAGAGACTGGGAGAAGAGCTTCTTGAGAGCAGCCCTGCTGAGAAGGACCTGGGTGTCACCGTGGATGAGAAACTTAAAGTGAGCCAGCAGTGTGCTCTTGCAGCTCGCAAGGCCAATGGGATCCTGGGCTCCATCAGCAGAGGGGTGGCAGCAGGGACAGGGAGGGGATTGTCCCTCTCTACTCTGCCCTCGTAAGGCCCCAGCTGAAGCACTGTGTCCAGATCTGGGGCCCCAATACAAGAAAGATGTGGAACTGTTGGAGAGGGGTCAGAGGAACCACGAAGATGATTAGAGGGCTGGAGCACCTGCCCTACAAAGAGAGGCTGAGGGAGCTGGGCACTTCTTCTAGAGAAGAGAAAGCTGCGGGGGGGGCCTCATTGCAGCCTTCCAGTACCTGAAGGGAGCAGAGAAACAGGAGGGGAACCACCTTTTGAAAGGATAGACAATGTCAGGACAAGGGGGACGGATTAAAGCTGAAGGAGGGAAGGTTTAGATTAGATATTAGTTAGAAGTTTTTTACAGAGAGAGTCATGAGGTGCTGGAACAGGCTGCCCAGAGAGGTGGTGGATGCCCCATCCCTGGAAATGTTCAAGGCCAGGTTGGATGGGGCCCTGGGCAACCTTGTGTAGATCCAGGCCTGGAGGTTGGTGTCCCTGCCTGTGGCAGAGGGGTTGGAACTGTGTGATCCTTGGGGTCCCTTCCAACTCAGACCATTTTGTGATTCTATGATCATGAAAGGTAGTTGATTGTGTGGATTCCTCAGAAATAGATTGTATCTCATACAAACCATCCATCATTAGTGCAGCAAGATAGAAATAGCTATGAATAAACTAAATGTAGTTCAATGTCACTTTTCTCCCTCAGTATTTAGGGTCACAAAGATGATTAATAGCCTGGAGCATCTTCCCTATGAGGAAAGGCTGAGTGAACTGGGGCTGTTCAGCCTTGAGACAAGACTGAGAGGGGATCTGATAAATGTTTATAAATATCTGAAGTGTGGGTCACAGGGGGAAATGGCCAGCCTCTTCTCAGTGGTCTGTGGGGACAGGACAAGGGGCAATGGCCTCAAGTTGGAGCACAGGAAGTTCTGCACCAATATGTGGAAGAACTTCTTCATGGTGAGGGGTGACAGAGCCTTGGGACAGGCTGCCCAGGGGGGTGTGGAGTCTCCTCCTCTGGAGAGATTCAAGACCCCTCTGGACACCTGTCTGTGTGACCTGTCCTACGGAACATGCTTTGGCAGGGGGCTTGGACTTGATGGTCCCTGGAGGTGCCTTCCAACCCCTACACCTCTGTGAATCTGAGAATGTCTGTGTTAGAATCACAGAATCACAGAATCTTAGGGGTTGGAAGGGACCTCAAGAGTTCATCGGGTCCAACCCCCCTGCCAAAGCAGGCTCCCTATCTCATATTACATAGATAGGCGTCCAGACGAGACTTGAATCTCTCCAGGGAAGGAGACTCCACCACCTCCCTGGGCAGCCTATTCCAGGGCTCTGGCACCCTCACTGTGAAAAAGTTCTTCCGCATGTTGGTGCGGAACTTCCTGTGCTCCAGCTTACAGCCATTGCCCCTAGTCCTGTCCCCACTGACCACTGAGAAGGGGCTGGCCAATTCCCCCTGCAACCCATGCCTAAGATATTTATAAACACTAATTTGGTCCCCCCTAAGTCTTCTTTTCTCCAGGCTGAACAGACCCAGCTCACTCAGCCTTTCCTCATAGGGGAGATGTTCCAGGCCCCTAATCAACTTTGACGCCCTTCTCTGGACTCTCTCCAGAAGGTCCCTGTCTTTTTTATACCGGGGAGCCCAGAACTAAGCCTGAACAGGGTTGAAACATGGCAATAAGAGCCATAAACAGGAAATGTTTGCATGTTACTCCTCCAAGAAAGACACTACAGGATTTTGTTGTTGAAAAATTAAGACTTTGAACAAGATCACAAGTGAACAGAGGAAGGGAAAAATGCAAGGTTATAATTTTCAGCAGTATCAGCTGCCTGCTGGAGTCTCTGGGAAGCTGACAGTCCTTTGGCTGTGGGTCACAGGGACATCACATCAGTGAGAGCCTAAACCCCTGTCTTGTCACAGCCAAGCCAAGAAGGCTGAAGAGAGGGGCAAGGCAAAAAGGAAAAACTTCCAAGTTACAGGTAAAACTATATAATAATATAAAGTATAAATAGGAACCCACCCTGGTGGGAGGACTGCTTTGCAAGAGCAGAAGGAGACTGACAGTGCAGCAGTTTTCCAGCATTAGTGTGTGAGTAAATTAACAGAACATGTAACCCAAGCTCTCTTATTCAAAATATTCAGAACTATACAAATGCCCAGGGTGTCCATATTGGACTAAACTGTAGAGGGCACAGCCAGAGCAGAGGAGAGAAAAAGAGATGCAACATACCCACATATGACAAAATTTTATGCATGAGGATGAAACATCCTCATCCTTCAACTGGGCACAATGGCAGTGGAAAACTGCTCATTGTTTTCCAGCATCTGAGAGGATGGCAAGGCGAGTAAACAGAGGAAAACATACATGTTTTTAAAGTCTTTTCAGTCACCCCAGCAAATAAGCTGGAACCAGAGGCAGAAACAATACATTACAACTGAATGCAACACGGATGATTTTGGTTTTTCCTCCACAACTCCATGAAAATGTCAAAGTTAAACAACTGCAACTTCTTTATCTGCATCCTCCCAGCACCCTGCCCCACTCCTGTGGAACTCCATGCATGAAAATCTCCATGGCACTGCCATCTCTTCCTTTGTCCCTTCAGCCACTGTCTGGGTGCTGCCAATAAGATGATCATGGCATCTGCCCTTACACATAGGTGAAGCCCCAAGGGAAGCAAACATTTGCTCAGGCTGGTAAGGGATACTGCTTCACAGTCACATGGCAAAGAAGCCACCAGAAGGAAAACTATCTCCTCTACAGTCTCTGTTCTGAAGTGGTTACTTGTGTCTGGGAAGCAGACATGGAAATGGGCTCCTTCCCCCAAGAACTCAGGCCAAACCAGTGCAGCCCAGCTTTCCATCTAACCCCCTTTTCACTCACCCATCACCATAAACCACTGCAATCCTCAAGCTGTAGTGGTGGGAAGGAGAACTTTTCTTTCAGCAGCATTCACAGCTCCTCAGTTTCAGAAAAAGTTCAAAACTGACCCAAAATCACTGCCAACTTTCTGACCCAGCTTGCTTTCTGGCTGTGAGATGTGGCTGGCTCTGCTTCAGAAAGGCTCCAATGACAAAAATCACAAGGGCTTTCCCACAGTGCCTCTCCTACACCCAGGGGCATCCCAGCTTCTGCAGAAGTTCTCATCCTTTCCTCACACTCATGGATTTTTATTGACTTGCCACATTAGTGTGCTACCGTGAAGGACCAGCTGCCAGAAACACAGAGCTGAGAAAAAGCCAACTGAATTTCATCACACATGGGTTTGCACAGCAAACTTTCCCCATACCTAAATGTAATGGAAAAGGAGGATGGTAGGAAGGAGGGAGAAATGAAGACTCTATTACCAGCACAAGCATCTCAGATCATGTGAAGAACATGGTCAAGGTAAGGTGAACACACAGACTGTGTGGGCAAACAACTTCAGTTCTAAAAGGGACACCTTAAACTGGTGGGAACTGAGCCTTAGCCCAGCTGCCTGAGAAAAAGCTCTCTCAATGCCAAGAACTGCTGAGGTCTATGCTTGGGACACCAGTGCAGTGAAAAAGTCGCTTAGGATTAGTTAATCAGCTCGGAAAGCTGGTTTTGTACAATTCAGCACAGGCCCACGCCACTGCTGACAGTCCTGGCTGGGTATTGGTCCAGAGGAGGTGTTGACAACTGAGCATTTTAGGTTGTAAGCCAAAGTTCTGGTGACTTTTGCCAAATGGAGATGTCCCTGTGCATTTTTAAGGTTTCCTTTCCTCAGCATGGTCTGTGGTGACCACCGTACGAGGTCTGTCAAGTGAGAAAAACAGCTTCAGGTGAATGAAAGCACCAAGCCCGACTCCAGGAGAGGCTTTCCCATTGCCACTGGAAATGAATAGTTTAGTAGAAATAGCAAGGTAAAATGCACCAAGGGAGCAAATTCATTCCCAGGTAGGAAAACAGTTTCTAACTCTGTTACACTACATTAGTACTGGTCTCAAATGAACCACTCTGTGCTAAAGCTAGTGAAAAATGTGTTGCTAAGCTGTAAAAGGGCATGTTTCACTAACTGACATCACATTTTATATCTGAGATTAAGACTTCCAGAGTCCTTCCTGCTACCGTATCTCTGTAATGGAAACAGAAAAGCCTTTCCCTGTCTCTTCCATTGTGGAAAATTGCCCTCACAGGAAATGTTGCTCTTCCTCCTGAACTATCTTACTGTCTCACTAACTGCTCTTACACTGTACAAAGCTTTTTTTGGGTAGACTTTTAAAAGAACCCTTAATTGCTAAAACAGTTACTACATTTGAACAACAGCTCTGTGATTGGTGGAGTCAGCTTAGAGGAAGACCAACCTAAAAGCAATTTAAGATCCCGTTTTAAAGTTCAGCTTGGGCCAAATACATTAAACACTAACTTATAGCTTCCCTTAAAAACAGTCAGTTTAAATTACCTTTGACCTCCTGTTGGCAACTGACATTTCATTTGCAATTATCAAAGTTAAATGAGATTTAACAGAACTTTGTCCCTCATGGAATTTCAGCATCCGAATGAAAAATTGAATTGTCCCATTTGTGCATGCACCATCTGACACTGGCATACAGAGCTTGTTTGGGTGCACGAGGATAAATCACTCTTAGAACAACACTGTGACTGTTGGGTATGCAGGGCCTAAGCCAAAGTGACCTAGGGTGCAAATCAATTAGGACCAGGGGTGATCCTAGGCCAGGATTACCCAACTGCAAGCTTGAAGAAGCTGGGAAGAAAAATGTATGTGCAATGTGCCAGAAACCTCTTGTCCTAGGGTTCAGGCAAGCAGGCTGGTAGGGAGAGGTTATGCCTGAATAGCCTCAGCACACTCTTCACTGGAAACCTTTCAGACATTGACAAACTCCAGTCTGCACTTTGTGTTCACTGGTCCTCTTTCTGCAGAGACATTTCCCTTTTGAAGCATAACCCTTCGGTATGTGCCTTCCCTACATACAGGGCAGAGAACAGTTTTCTTTACTATATATAAACTTCCTTGTTCATATTTCCAGAGTGACTTTCCTAATGCCAGCAGTTGCTCCTTTGAAGGATGTGAGGGATTTCATTTCCCCAGAGGAACAAGTCCATCGTGCTGATCAATCCAGAGGCTATAGCATTAATAAGGGATGCACCCTATTGGACACCAACAGAATGATCTTCATATGCTCATGAGAGTTTTAGTAATCTAATTTGACTCGTTTTCCCTCACAGGGGCATTATGCATAGGTAAATTAAACACAATGCTGTTTAAGGGAAAAAAAAAATGTTTTGAATACATGTATTAACTGTTTCTGTCAGAGAATTTTAATGCAAATTTAACTGTTCAAATCCTACGGGAATTGAGCAACTTACTCTCATAGCTAGAACTTTCACCCAGTTGGGCCACTTCAGATATGGCTATTTCTGTAACTATTGCATTTTTATGCAGTCGTTCCCTCCCCATCCCCACTCCCCTTCAGTTAAGCTCACAATGTGAACTGTAATAGATGGGGTATGTGCTGGTTTTTAAGAGCATCTTCAGCTTATGTGTTCTAACTGTCAGGCATGCCCGCAAGACTGCCACTAATGAAATGCAGCAGGAGGGAAAGTTAGCATTCCCCACTCCTCCTGAGGTCATGGAGAGGAGTACAGCAGTTTCTTTTGTACAGTTGCACTGTACTTTGTGCACAGTACCTCGCGGGGCTGTTGAGTAACACTCCAAGGGCTAGTTTAACAAATTATAATCAGTTTAAATTGATCAAAGGATAATTCTAAACTGGGGCCAGTGCTCACATGTTGCAGAGCTACAGAACATCCTCTCTGGAGCTCCACTTCAGCTGCAGGACTGCTTCTACCCTAAGACATCCCTCTGTGCACAGCCAGGACAGGAGGGTCCCTCCGTCCATTGGATGCTCCTGAGATGGTACAGCACCAGCGAAGCAGCACCCAGAGTGTGGTTTGGGTCAGACATGGAGAGAATGGAGCTTAGGAGCAGCCAGCTAAAGGTCCAGTGAGAGGAACCAGACATGCAAGTGCATTTGGGAGATCCATGGAACAGGCAGAGCCGGGGCTGCAGAGGGAAGACATGCTTTCACACTGTTAATTATTAACCCTTTTCCCTCTTTGACCACTGGAGCAACAGTCCCGCTGTGG
This sequence comes from Laterallus jamaicensis coturniculus, assembly GCA_022605575.1. Classification (NCBI taxonomy): domain Eukaryota; kingdom Metazoa; phylum Chordata; class Aves; order Gruiformes; family Rallidae; genus Laterallus; species Laterallus jamaicensis. The sequence goes on along the minus strand of JAKCOX010000024.1, from coordinate 11,228,331 downwards.
CGCAAAGTGCAGGGAGAAGCTCAGTCCCTGCTCGGTGGGATTTCCCATGCAGGATTCCCGAGGGATCCCCTGAGCAGCTGCTGTTCTGCTGACTCTGGCCAGTGGCTTGTGGCTGTGGAGGCTCAAGCTCCAAACCGGCCAAGTCGTCTGGCAGCAAAAGGCAGTCTGCTTGCCCGGTAGAAGTAGTCAAAGCCTTTCTGGGAACAGGTTTGGTTTTCCACTTAGAAGAAATCACAGCAGAATGTATCCAAAAGGCTGTTTTGGAAGGGGTTCTAGTAGAGGAGGTGAGAGATGGCCCTGACAGACTCCTCTTTCTCAGTGCCACCGGCTGCACTCCCTGTCTTTTACCACTAAAAGAGGTCAAGGCAGCCCCAGAGAAAGACCTCACACCAGAATTAAATAATGTTGTTGGACTTTTGTTTTAAGAAACGACATTAGGTTTAATGTCACAGGCTCAAGAATTCTTCAACTTACATGCCAGTAAAATACAGATGTGTCCCTGTGCTTACCTAAAGACTCCTATAGCAGACTGAAGTAGCGATGTGAAAGACTGCTGCAACTCAGACAGTCAAAAAGGAGCTTCGCCTGCACACCTCCTCTTCATCAGTGTAATGTAAGCACACTTTTCCCATGGTGTAATAGAAAAACCTTTATGGTTTTCTTTCCGTATGAGCCACCTAACCTACTCTCGCGTTTCCCTTTTCGTCAGTAAAGCCATTAGGTGGCAGCACATCCTAAATTATTCTTACCAACGCCAAAGTAATCTGGTGGTGCTACAAAGAAATGTATTTCATCGTGTGTTGACAGTGTAAAAATGAACATAATAGTTTCTGTTTATGTAGATAACTGGAAATAGAGTGTGAATTAAGAAATTAAATGTAAAATACATGAAGAAAAGAAAGAGATGAAACTACTTCTTCAGAGCAGCAGGTTTACTCTGCTAGGATAGAAACTTGATGTCTTTCACTCTGCAGCTGGAATGCACAGAAGATCTATTCTACAAGCACAGGACAAGGAGACAAGCAAGCAGGAACAGATCCTTCTCTGCAGCCAGAGCCAGGCTCCATGCAGGCAGCAGCACTGCACTGCTTGCTCCCACGAGAACTGATGGGATCACTGCATCAGACACATCCGCATTTCGGGCACACTTCATCAGCAGCTACTTTAATGTAAGTGACATCCATCTTTACTGTGTTGCAGAGGAGAAACGTTTGACCAGCAGATTTATACCACAGAGGGCCATGCACTTGTCATTCTGCAGGAGGTCACCCCAAGTTAAGCATTCTGCCTTCCTACCCTACCCTTCTAAAACACACACTGGCTTTCATAGTATTTTATATCCATAAAGACACTGGAGGAGTTACTAATCGTGGTAGAAATGTCCTCATCGTGCCAGGCTGTGAAAAGCCACTGCAAAAAGTGGGTTTCAGAGGGTTCAGAATGCCCAGCATCTAAAGGAAAGAGGCTCTCTTTCTGATCCTTCTGCCACCGACTCCTTAGTTGATTGTGAAACCAGTAAGTGTAAGAGATTGAAAAAACAGGGGAGAGAAGATCGGGTCTTTTGGAGAACAGAGGCCTTCCTGCTACTTTCCAAGATGACACAGGCAAGTGTTTCCTTGATGAGCTGTTTGGTCACTGAAAACTGTAGTTTTAATTAATCTGAAACTAAATTTAACCTGAATTTGTCAAACACTTTTTATGCATAGCTATGAAAAAGAATGTTTTGGTTTTTTTTTTTAAAGAATCAATATCAGGAACACAAGCTATTGAAATTCACTAAGCCAGAGAAAGAAAACTTATCAGCGGGAGACTGGAGTCTTGGGTCTTGCAAAGGTCATCTTTGCTTTTATTAAAAATTTCTCCAGCTTCAGACTGAGCAGCCATTCAGTTCTAAAACCTATTTATAGAGCACCTATTGTTTATCTTATCTCTACTTATATTAATCTGAAGGCAGACTGAAAAACCTCCTTATGCCAGCTGACATGCTTGTGTCTTACCCACACAACCAGTCACCAGTGAGAGAACTTGACCCAAGGTCTTTTCTATCACCGTGCAGTGGCCAAACTTCCAGTACAAGCTGTTCTTTTCAGCTCTTCCCCAGGTACACAGGAGATAGGCCTGCTCTCCCCACATACTAAAAAAAAACCAATCAGTGTGAACACTGTATAGATGCATTAAGTCACAAGGTTCATGTAGCTTATTTATTATTGCTTTAATAATTCTAGCTGTGAGAACATAGGGGGGGGTCTTTGCATTGGAGACCACAGCAGAACAACTAGCAAAGCATTAGCAGGCACTGAGTCACATGTGAGATTCTTTGTTATCATAAAGGGATCTAATATATGCCATACAGGAGGCATTTAATAATGTTATCTCTCTCTGTTGCCTAAGTAAGATTTTGGAAAGCCCACTCACCCAGCATCATGCCACACACCTATGTATAGCACTATCTTCATGCATGTCAGCTGGGACTTTATTGTCATCACCTTTTATTCAACACTTCTTTGCACTTCTTTGTTGCTGGAGATGTGGTGTAAAGGCCAGGAAAAGTCTCTACCTGGAGCTGGCTTTCTAGGGGCAGATGCACTGAAGGACAGATTTTAGAGGGGCAAACCAAAGGGACTGTTCACACTTTGATCCTTTCATAAGACCAGGCCCCGTCTTAAACATAATCTCATTAATTAACCTTTGAAAGGGTGAAAACTCTCAGAGGCTGAGAAAGGAGGTAGGGAATTGGGCAGAGATGTGGCTGAGACCCAGGACAAGGTCTAGGAATGAAGCAAAAAGAAAAAAAAGGGGGGTGATGGCTGAGAGGAACAGCTGGGTGAGAGGAAGCTTCTGAATCCTGTGAAACTTTTGAAATTCAGTGTAATTTTGTGACATTTTTTCTGGGCTGTAGAGAGCAGTGTCCTCCTTTGAACTCCTTCAAGGAGAGCTGCAGTGGCTAATGCGACACAGGAGAACAGATCTGACTGCAAGAGGCCCCATGAGAGATGCTCACAGTGTCCCACCTGGCAGCTCCATGCTGAGGATCATCCTACAGGAGGATTTTAAGATTCTGTGAGTGGCACCAGAGCAGGTCAAGGGGCTCCCATGGCCAATCTTACCTCACCTGCCCCCACTGTGGCCAGGACCAACAAGGGTTGTGTGCCTTGCTGCTGCTAAGCCACAGGAGTGAAATCCTGTCTCACTGACTGTCCCACAGGTGCTGTATGCTGGGCATACCCTGGTACTGCACACTACCAGATCAACACAGAGTAAATTCAGTAAATGAAACACTGCCAGATCAGCATAATTTTTCCATCTGAAGCCATCTCTAGCAAGAAGCTAGAGGACTTTACATTTCCTATGACAGGGCACTGGTTCTCACCTCTCCTTCCAGCACCAGGCTTTACGTGTGAGGCTGGGAGGTCTTAACCCCTGCACCAGCCTTGGGCAGCACAGCAGCAAGAGCACGTGTTTTCTCAGCATCCTCCTGAAACTCCCAATTCAGCTGAGATGTTAACTGCTCAGAAAGCTGGAGTGCAGCACACAGAAACAAAGAATTGCCTTTTCTTTTTCACCCCAGCAGGAAAACATTTCATTTTGAGATGGAAACACAACCTGTCAGGGCAGCCTATCACTCCTCTGCCTGCAGACTATATAACCTTAAGGCACTGTAGTATAAATGTATTGATGGTGAACTTACCTGACAGCACCATCTCCTACAGCCACCCCCAAGAGCTGCTTTTGGGCTTGTGGCAACAGCTGCTTAAACAAGTCAAATGGCAAAACTTCTTGTGGGAGAAGTAGTAATTTTTCCTTAGCTGGGCATCACAGCAGACACATCCGGCCTGCCCCAAACACCCTCCTCCTCTCTCCTACCCTTGAGGAACTGCATGCATCCAACAGAGTCCTGGGACATGATTCCCACTTCCTCACCCCATGCATGAGATGCATCCAGTTGGCTCATTTTCTGAGCTTCTGACAGCAATCATGGAACAGAAGGGAAACCAAAGCCAATGCTGCAAAAGCAGGGATACGTTTTGTTCCCTATCCAGCCACTTCTTTGCCCTGTGGTTCCTTCCTGGTCACTCTGTGAGGACTAGCTCTCTTTCAGAAGAAAGTCAGTGCTTAGACCTGCCTCAGAGCCTTGACATCTTGAAAGTGTTGGGACTTGATAGGGAGGCCAAGGGATGCTTGAATTTGATACTGCCCCTGATCAAGTACTGCCAAGAATGTTTCTAAGGATTTTATGTTGGAAATTAAAGCTGTTAATTCACACTCAGAAACTACCTGTGGAAATGCTGCACACAGTCTGTCTTTATGTTGGAAAGTAAATCCCCAGTCTAGAAAGGGTCTTTTTGGCAAAAGCAGATACTATTGACACACAGGGAATAAAGCCAGGCTTAGGCTTAAGCTCTAATTAAAAAAAATAATATGAATATGCACACTCATTCTGAAAATCTCTATTTTAACACACACAAATCAGGTTTCCAAGATATCTATGACTTGGCACCCAGGACAGAGTCACACCTTGTGAACAGCATTGAAATGGATCCTTTCAATGTAACGCCCAGATGACAGCTTACAGCACCAACACGACACAGGCAATCTGCTGTTTAAGTTGCTAAAAAGTTTGGTTTTGAGCTTGCCTAATGCTTTTGAAACAAGATGAATCTCCTAGATCCCCTTGCATCGAAGGCAACAGTGATTATGTTTTCCCTTATTTATTGCCAGGAAGTAGCTGAATAACAAACAGACAGAAACTATGTGTGAAAAAGCAAATACAGCATTAATAGCTATCGCCTTATTACTCGAGAACGGACAATAGGATGTCCAGTCACAATACCTTCCAGTAATAACATAAAGCTGAGGTCAAGCTTTTTGGATCTCAGCTATATTGGCATTTGTTCCTACAAGGAAGGAGGGGAAAAGAAAAAAAAAAAAAAAAAAAAAAGAGTTAAGTGAGGTTCCCACAGACCTTAAAAAGCAGAAACATCTGTTGCTGCTATGAACAGCTTGGATGCTGAGTCCAGCAAGAGAAAGTCCAGCAGCTAGGCCAGGTCTCTGCTTACCACCACATGCCTCTCTGCTCAATGGGAAATGATCAGAGACCGTTTCAAGGGACATATCAATAATTCAAAACAGCCAAAACCAGTATAAACAAATAAGAATTACTGCTCTCTTCCTTCTCCTGCCAGCGAGACTGGAAGATGTTACTGATGCCTTAATGTGCAGTCTCGAGCATTGTCAGAACTGTCCCCAGCTGATGAGCTGCTCCACATTGTGCATTTGTTTCATTTTTTTAACTAACAGTTCTGAGCTGAAACACTGAGCAGAAATTCCAAAGAAGTGAGTCTTACTCTCAGCAATACAGTCTTGTGTGGGGCTAGGGGAAACAGCAAGTTCTCATGGGCTCGATTTTTCTGCTTGAGAAGTTAATCCTCCTTTCAGTCATATGTTATTCACTCATTTCCCAACAATTCTTTGTGCTTTGGGTTTGTGATCTTTAGCATACAAAAAAACCCCGTATCTTCTAACACAAGGTGACATACAAGTGTCAAAGATGTTGTTTTCCTAGTGTTTTGATGCAAACTGTGCTCAGTGAAACTCTATTGGTACATCTTCTGCAAGCAACACCTTTTGCAAAACAGATCATTTACGGGGACTAAGCTGCACAGCTCTAAGCATGATGTAGCATGGATAAGTATCCACAAAGAAACTGTTCCTACTTGGACATCATCAAACTGCATCAGGGCTGTAACAACCATAAGTCCAGAAATAAAATGCTGATGATTTAGCATTTTGTACCACCCTATCTCTTAAATTTTGGATGTGGGGAGCCTCACAGAAGTAGAAACCTGTTGGAGGAAAGACTTCTGTATGCCAGATTTCCACGTAAAAGCAGAGCCCCAGATGTAGAGCTTTATTTTGCTTTACATTCTTACAAATGTTGCCCAGAGCTAAAACCGAAGGGAAACGAAGTCAAGGCTACTGCAATTGAAGGTGTGACTTTTGGCCCTGCTTTCCCCTCACCCATGTGCCTTCTGCCTTCCCACATACGATGGTGCAAGGAGATGTTAGCCCAGTTTCCAATGAGAACTGACCAAGAAGGCAGCAACAGCAGGGTTTAGAGGAGCACAGTCTTTGTAATTAAGATTTATTCATTAATATATTTACTGCTGTTATGAAGAAATACTGGGCTGTAAACAGACAGATTAACACATTAATTAAAACAGATTAACACATTTTATTAACACAGTGAAGGAATGGAGTTCAATAAGAACATGACAACCTGCAGTTCAGATCCATACCACAGTATTTATGAAGACATGGGGTTAAACACAAATATGCCAAGAAATAGTGTTACCAGATATGCATAGACCGCTTGACATGGGTTTTTTTTGGCAGCAATGCCATTGTAAGAAACACCTCCTTATTTCCTCCTCTTCTCAATGCCCTCCCCACCCACCTCTCCCCAGTTTGAGTTCCTTGCAGAAATGCCAGTGCACACACATCACAACATGCAGGACCTTGTGCGGGACAGCACAGTGCCAGTGCAAGGATGTCAGAACTGAGCTGGCAGCATCAGGCAAGGGATGCTCAGGCAGTGCCACTGAGAAGCAAAGCTCATAAAAATTGGTTGGAACTTCACTTTTAGGTCTTTACTAGAAAGAGTCTTTTATACTAAACTGACACCAAGTTAATTCAAAGAGAATGTGTCCTATACCTGCCTGCAGACCTGGCCCTTCCTAACACCTTCTTTTGCAGGACTCTCCATCTCCCTGCAGACCAAATCTGGAGAACAGAAGGTAGGTTCAGTTCTGCAGAAGAGCTGCAAGGGACACCCCAAGAGATCAACCCACCTACACTCTCATGCTCAGCACTGTTTGACAGCTCTGCCTTTACACAGCTCAGAAAGCAAGTGAAGACATACAGGCATTGCCAAGTAGTCCAGAGCCACTTTTGCTCACACAGATCAGGGCTAGCCCTCCCTAAAGTAGAGTGACATGTTGACCTTGACAGCAGTTGCTCTCCCTGGGAAACATATAGTGTTTCCACTGCCCTAAAACATCTGGCTGTGTTAGCCTGGTGTGGGAAGGGAAAGAATAGAAGAGCATCACTTGAACATCTGAAGTGATGCAAGGACTGTGTTGTAGCCCACCTGAGTTCTGTTTTTATTGTATAGTGTTAGTATTACATATTGCATGCCTTCAGGTATGGCATAAAAGCTTTTTCAAGATGCTGGCAGAGTATTGCAGAGCTACTAAGGACAAGGAGGCGAATTAAGTGTGGCCTTGCTTCCCTTCTCCATAACACCTCTCAGAAATAGATTATTAAATTAATTCACCTCACTGGGGAGGAAAACAGGCAGTCTCCATGTCCACATTATCACCAAGACCAGCATGAGCTGAAAGCAGTTTTCTGACAGTATATTTTCTGACAAGCTACGGCTTTTGACTAAAGACTCTACAGACACTAAAGAGCCCTGGGACTGAAGTGAAAGATTTCACATTCATACATTTGGGGGGGGGTGTGGTGGAGTGGAAGTACAAACAAACAGGTTTTCTCAGTGGAAGAAGATAGCCAGGTGGGTTTCTCCAAAATTTATGCTGCCCTACATGTAGATCATAGAAATGTGTAAGGCTGGAAGGGATCTAGTTCAACCCCTCTTCAGTAAGCAGAGATGTCTTCACTAGATCAGGTTGCTCAAAGCCCCAAGAAGCCTGACCTTGAATATCTCCAGGGATGGGGCCTCCACTACCTCTCTGGGCAGCCTGTTCCAGTGATCTACCACCTTCATACTGAAGAATTTTTTCCTAATATCCAATGATGACATGGAAATTTAGCAGACAGAGCTGGCAGTACTGTGCAGGGCAGTGAAAGGCTCCCACAGCCCTGAGTGGGTGGGTGTCAAAAGGGTGAATGAAATTAACTGTAGAGAAAGAGGCAGCTTCATGTCTATTTAAACTGAAAATTCACTGCCATGGGAACCCTAAATGTTTTGCACAGATTTAAAGTCCATCTTGAAGTATCTATGGAATAAAAATCCATCATAAATTTCTCAAGACCAGGATGCCATCTCTGGTTCTGGATGTCACCTAGTACCAAATTGCTAGAGCCAGAAAAGCATAGCAGAGGAGTTCTCACTCTAGGCTTGCCTTCTTAAATTCCTAATAAAGCATCTGCTATATAATTGTTAAAGAGCTATTAGGTGGCTGAATAGACCTTTGTCCTGACCAGCTGCTCCTCTGTTTGTCTGTATGTTGTAAGCACAACATTTTCTTAATATGTGCCAATCCTGGTATAGAATTCACCAAGAAATGAAAGGACACTGCCTTGATATCTCAGGCCCATATCAAAGTAGAGTTCCCAGGAAATAACTCTATTCTAGGAAATAGCTTCAATCAGTGCCCAAAGTAGAAAGCAAAACTCCTCTGCCCTTTGCCCAGCTCCCATTGCACCAAGGAGCAGTGCCTAGTCCAAAGTTAGCACCATGCTGAATCAGAAGCCTTGCTAAGTTAAGAGTTAGTACTAACAATGCTCTCTTCTGAGAGGTTCTCCCCAGTCTGATCAATACAGCACCTTCCATCCTTTCCCTTTCAGTGGGGAACAGAGACATGGAGGTGTAGGGTACCCACCTGCCACATTGTTCTTCTTTAGCCTGTGGACAGGAGTCACATGTACAGGCTGTAGCCTCCTTAAGTGGGCAAACAAAGGGGAGAATTTTGCCAAGGGGGACAGGGGCAGGGGACAGAGAAAGAAGGAGAGGAAAGGAAAAAAACCTAAAAAATAAATACAGTGGAAGTAGCATCTTAAGTGTTCCCGAGTTGGTTGTGTGAGAATCACTGCAGTCAAGCCACTAAACAGGAGGCTGCAAACTCAGCAGCCATAGATCAAGGAGATGAAACTTAAGGAGCTTCTCAGGACTGTCTCCTTCTATATTGCCAATTTTTACATTTGCTTACCCATCTTAACCAGATTTACTATTCTTCAAAGTCCCACCTCCTCAAGGCAAATGGTTAGAAACAAGAAGAGCAGGATGAGATGCCTTAAAAGTTTCCATCTGTTTTCATTTCAGAGAAATGCCAGATACTGTGATCTGAGCAGTACCAGCTGGGAGCTCTCAAATAAGTTTGGGGCTTTTTTTCCTGTTAGGAAATGCTGACTTGTTAAAATACAAACCCTTCACAAAACTGTAACAGTTTTGACAGAAATTCTCAGACCCAGACTAGAATCATTGATCACCAGAATAGAGATCCCAAGAGCAAGTAACCTGAAAAATTTGAGGCGCACACCTGTGATTACATAACAAATAAGACCAAAATCTAGCAAGATGTGCCATTTATTTGACTGAAGTAATCAAAAGAGGCAAAAGGGGAATTCAAACATGTTCATCATGATGGGATGAGACCATTTTCCCATCTCAGGCTTTGGGGAAACCTGAAGCTTGCAGATCCTGTTTACTTTTGGACAGAGCCTGACACATTTGGGCTGTAATGGAACTCAACAGGAGAGCAATAAAGTCATCATGGGCACCTCTACATAACTAGTATCACTTAAATCCTTCTGTTCTTTCTCTCCTTCCCTTCCTCTGAGGTTTTCCCAACGTCAAAATTTCTTGTTTGGTACCTGACAGAAAGTGATTTCCAGGAAAAATTGCTGATATACAAGTTATGCTTCATTTTGGATGCCTCTGATTTGTTGTTTCAATATAGAGGTCTAGGTTGTGTGGGAATAGTCTTCCTTTAGGTAATTTTGTCCACTATGAAACCGCATATCCTGGCTTTCACTGACAGAACAAAGGCTGACAGGGGAACAAAAACCCCAAACCAAAACCACACACACAAAACCCCACCAACCAAACCCCTCCCCCCCCAAAAAAGCCACCCCATGAGAAACTGACTTCACAGAAATTATGTACTCTCCATCATTTAACACACTCTGCAGAGCAACTTTTACAGCCAAACATTAGAGTACAAGGCAGAAGACAGAAGAGGAATATTCCTTCCCTTTTTCCAGGCTGTATTTCCTAACACTGGCATAATTCAGTTGTCTAATCCTTGCTGGTTAGCAGAATTACTTAGAGCAACAGCGCTGCAGGAATGTGTTGAAATGTCATTCTTAGAAGTTTTAAAATTGGCCAGATACTGGGGGAGAGACATGTTTCTGTAGGAGAAAGTAGAACCGAGCAGACCACAACTCTTATTTTGGTGGTAGGTGGCATCTCAGAGGTGGCAGTAGTCGTTTTGGTGCAAACATCCCCTGTTTAATTCCAGCTTGCCAAAAAAAACAAGCCCTCAACCAAAATCAACACCACATATGGACATCATAGAGAGCACACATGCTCTCACACCACGGTTGTGAGCAGTGGTCAGCATTTGCATAGCACCAGCCTTTGGACTGCTTAAAGGTCACAAGAGGCTTAGCATTGATTTAAATGGCACCAGTGTTGTTCTTCCCTCCAGTATTCCTTAGAAAACCCATGCAAAGATCATGATGTGGTGGCGAGAAGATAGGGTGAAATTTTAAATTTGGGCAGGTAGTCAAAGTGTAATAAAGAAAATAAGAATTAGCTCTTTTTGTGCTGAAAGAATCAGGAAAAAAGGCTGGCTCTCATGAGGTCAGCATCTATTTAGTGTAGAGTCATGCCTTTTTGGCACACTGAAACAACCAATGATGCCTTATTTCTGCTGAACAGCCAAAAGAAAGCCTCAAAGAATGGGAAGAGCAGGTACAAAGGAATCAGACAGATCCAACAGGGAACACTTGGATAGAGAGTTTTTATGGAAAGTGGGAAAAAGAAACCAAAAATCAAGCAGACATACTCAGTTTTATGGAATCAATAAAGAAAACATTTGTCTCCCACCACCCAGGAAAAGTAAACTCTGTGGGCTGGACTTCACGCACACAGTGCACATATAGCTGTGATCCTACAGTTAGTCATACTAACTTAAATCCACATCACCTACTTTAAACAAGCATACTTCAGTGCCTGAACGGGCCCTACAAGAAGGCTGGGGAAGGACTGTCTGTAAGGACATGGAGTGATAGGATGAGAGGCAGTGGTTTTAAACGAGAGCAGGGCAGATTTATATTAGACATTAGGAAGTTCTTCACTCTGAGGGTGGTGGCATACTGGAACAGGTTGCCCAGAGAGGTGGCGGAGGCCCCATCCCTGGGGATATTCAAAGTCAGGGTGGATGAAGCTCTGAGCAGCATGATCTAGTGAAGATGTCCCTGCGCACTGCATGGGTTTTGACCAGATGGCCTCTAAAAGTCCCTTCCCACCTAACACAGTCTGGGATTCTATATTTAAAGAGAAAACACTATACACCTGAGACACAGGCAAATCCACACAGCTGCCACAAGAGTGCTCTTGCCTTGCAAGCAAGACTGAACTAATTTAATTCTCATTAATTTGATTTTTTTCATTAAAGTAGCTTTTACACATACACATGCAGAGCACTGAACGGTTTCATAATGATTTCTTGTTTTAAACAAATTTGTTCCCTACTCACACAGCAGAATGGCTACTGACTTTAGGTGATTATGAAAGCTTTCAGCATCAACTATGTTAATCTGTAACATGCACTATGCAGGATGTCACTGATACACCAGACATCAGCATCAAATGTTTTATTCACATAAATGAGGCAATTACTGCCATGGAGATAGCGGATGTAGTGAAGGAGACAGATGTCACTCATTAAATACACTTCCTTTCACAGAATTTCATTACTGCTCTGTATGCTGCATAGAAGTTTGGCAACATTTCTGAGTCAATGGGGCTTGCCCACGCACAAAACCTGAATTTATTATTGCAGATTATCCCATTGTGTAGATCTTTAACATCAGAACAAAAGTCACTCTTAGGCTGGAACTGCTACTCCTTCTGGGAAAGATCCCTCACTATGAATCCATTACAGTTTCCCCCTCTCCCTCCCTTCAGCTTGTTTTTATCTTTGGCACTAAGCTTGACCCATTCCCAACCTTCTGTGCAAGCCCAAGTGACAGAATCAAAACTGCCTCTCTTCTCCTGAATTTAAGAAGCTATGCTATGAGCAACCACCCTCACCTCCCCAGGTTCTCCACTCTCATAGAGGTATTGAATCACTCCAAAAATTCTCCACCTGCAACTGCTTTTGCATTTAACGACCATCAAATCAGCATCAGAGGGCACAACAGTGACTGCAAATCAGTCTCCAACTCCATCTGCATGCACAAATTAATAACATATAAAAAAAAAAGCTATTGGGGAGGAATGGCAAAGTCCAACACAACAACAACAACAACAAATCCTGGCTTTTGACAGTGTGGCATCCAATCACCTCCCTCCTGAAGCTACATGTATGTAATTTACCACCAGTATAACTTAATGAAGCAAGCAATTATTGGTGCTCCCCTTTATAGGGATATAAATTAGAAAAATTGATTAAATGACTTAACTAGTGCCACAGAAAGATACCATGGCAGAGCCAGGTATTGAATATAACTTTGCAGCACTTGTGCAGGACCATAGGTTTGTTTCTGAGGAGGGAAGAAAGACTACAGAGTCTCCAAGGCCCTCACTGAGTTTTGAGAATCTTTTCAGAGTATTAGCAAAAACTCTTATGAGTCCAGATTATTCTGTTCAGAAGAGCTGTTTTGCACCTGTGCATACTTAAAGATTTAAGATAATACTTTTGGAAGAGATATTGAAGAGCAAGATAGAATCATAGAATGGCAAGGGTTGGAAGGGACCCCAAGGATCATAGAGCTCCAACCCCCCCTGCCACAGGCAGGGCCACCAGCCTCAGGCCTGGATCTACACAAGGTTGCCCAGGGCCCCATCCAACCTGGCCTTGAACACTTCGAGGGACAAGGCATCCACCACCTCTCTAGGCAGCCTGTTCCATCACCTCACCACTCTCTCTGTAAAAAACTTCCCCCTAATATCCAATCTAAACCTTCCCTCCTGTAGCTTTAATCCATTCCCCCTTGTCCTGACATTGTCTGCCCTTTTAAAAAGTTGATTCCCCCCCTGTTTGTATGCTCCCTTCAGGTACTGGAAGGCTGCAATGAGGTCCCCCCACAGCCTTCTCTTCTCCAGGCAACAAGCCCAGCTCCCTCAGCCTCTCTCTGTAGGGCAGGTGCTCCAGCCCTCTGATCATCTTCGTGGCTCCTCTGACCCCTCTCCAACAGTTCCAGATCTTTCTTGTATTGGGGCCCCCAGATCTGGACACAGTACTCCAGATGGGGCTTTATGAGGGCAGAGTAGAGAGGGACAATCCCCTCCCTGTCCCTGCTGCCATCCCTCTTCTGATGGAGGCCAGGAGACCATTGGCCTTGCGAGCTGCAAGAGCACACTGCTGGCTCATGTTAATTTTCTCATCCACTATGACACCCAGATCCTTTTCAGCAGGGCAAGATATATTTAACATAACTTTTTTTTTCCCTCCTCTGCCTATGGACAACGCCAGTTAATGCATTTTCATAGAGAAGCCCCATTGCACCAGGATGAAAACATTACACTGCATTAAAGAAAGAATCCCCCCCAAAAGTCAATAGTGAGGTTTCTTCATTTTTTTCCCTATGTACTTTCCATGGTATTTCAGGTTTAAATCAGACAGCAGTATTTTTGTTTACTTCTTCATTAAAAAAAAAAAGTCAGAGTAATACAGTCAAAGTACAAAGTAATGAAAAGTACAAAGTGATGAAAGACCTTGTGAAAAGAGAAGTGGGAACCTCTGGCAGCTCATGGTACTCATATCTGAAGTTCAGCTTCCTCACTGTGAGCGAGACTACAGGGCAGGGTATGGTCAGGGAGCACCCAAAGTGCCTTCTGAGATAGGTTCAGAAAAGGTTCATTTTTCTAAAAAAACAAAAACAAAAAGATGAAAAAAATTTAAAACCTTTTGCATGTTAAGCAAAATAAGCCACAGACACGAGTGGCTGGGAATGCTTCAAATCCACTGCACATGCCACTGACAGGCCTCTGAGCACATCCCTCAGAGCCAGGCAGAAGGGTATTCAGAGCACCCATCAGGTGGATGAGAACACTGCGAGTGTCTCTCTCTCTGGGGGAGGAAGCACAAACTTTGTGCAGAGAAATACTGCAGATACTGCCTGGCTTTCTGAGCAGCGCACAGCTCGGATCATTTGTCACCACGACCTGAAATACAGGAAGCAGCTTATATGGCTGTTTCCACAGCTTGCTTTTTCACTCACTCACAGACACATCTGTAAGCTGACAGTTAAATAAGAGGTCAATGTCTCTGCACTCCAGATGTGCGCTTAGCACATAGCCCGACCTGCCAGCCCAGGCTCTGCAAGCATTTGGTGCAGAGGTTTTTTTTGGGGGGGCTAGTCTTTCTGCATGTGAAAGCATGAGAAGACAGTGTGGGAACTACCCAGAAATGTCAGAATGATTACAACCTGGTGTCCCCCAGCCAGAGAATATCCTCTAACACACACATTTCACTTTTCTATTCACCAAGGCCTCCTACACAAGCAGAAAAGAAGACAGAACAGCTTTCTACTGCAGCCACAACCTTTTTGTGTTACCACAGATAGATCCTATAATTGAATTCTCTACCATGATTTCCTCAAAGATAATAGCAACACCAAAGAGGAAAAAAAGAGAAAAAAAAAAGGAAAAAAGCATGGGTCATTTAATTCCACAGTTCTATGAATAAACCACAAGACCATCTCCCTTACTCTATGGGATACAAACTCTGATGCAGGCTGACTATTCTCTAGGAACCACATTCTTTTTTGTTCCTAAACAATAGCCCTCTACGCAATCAGAAAAGGGAATATAAAACGCAAATGAGAAACAGATGTTTAAAAAAAAAAGGAAAAAAAAGAAAAAGAGAACACAACAGACACTCCTATCATTCATCTACTAGTTCAACCAATGACCCAAGATCAACCTTCTGAAAGAGCTGTGCAACAGCACAAAAAAATGTCACCCCATCCATGTGCTTGACATGAAAACATGTGGTGGAAGAGTCATTAAACCTGAATAAACTGACCCCAAGTTCAATAAACAAGCTTTAAGACATTAATGATAAGAAGTGGAAACATCCAGTACAAACAAGAGTATCAGCACACAGTGAGAACCCGGAGTTACATGCAAATTTCCCTGCCCAGAGAGAAACATGGTAACTGCTCTTCCACACGTTTGTTGTTTATTTCCATTTATCTCCTTTTCAGGTACAACACACCTATGTCACAGGGACAGGCTGATATTTACTCTTTGACGTTTCTGATTAGAAAGGTTTTGATTACAGACCTATGGTGCTGTACTCCAATGGAGGCCTCTGATTAACTCCTGTTGGCATTAATCATAGCTGTGCTTTGTCCAGGAGAGAGTAAATACAGAGCTTCTCCAATTCTTATCTCCTGAAGGAAACACAAGTTCACATGGCAGCTGCTTTCTAGAAGGTCTAATGGTTGTGAACACAGAGCAGTGTCCAGGCTTCAGGCACTGGATGGACACAGCCCAGGAATGCTCCAGAGACACGGGCAGCACAAACCACAAATGAGCAGCAGAGCTAAGATAGAGTACTTCCAGGGAGACCTGGGTGTTGGGGTGCCCATCCAGGATCCTGGTCGTACGTTTTTAGCTCTCCTCCCTCCCCTCTTCTGTTTTTTCTTCATCATCCTTTGCTCTTCCTGGACTTACTTTAACTTTGGGATGGAAGAGAGGTCCTGGAGGACAAGTCAGGCAAAAGTGTAAGAATAAATAATACTTCTGCTCAAAAGCAGACACATGTGTTGAACACCACAGTGGGCACTTACACCTACTGCTGTTAGTCAGCAACCACAAAAATTAGGTGCGGGTGGTGCCTTGTACAGCTCAGCCCATTCCTGAGCAATGTTTCCAATTCATTTAACAAATTCTGTGTTGCACTCACTCAGTAAGGCTGGCAGTTGCAGGGAGAGGGTAGAAACATCAGTTCTGACCCTCCTTTGCAGGTTTTCACACCAGGGCTGTAAACTGTAACCTAGCACAGCAAAGAAGGGGATGCAGAAAGAACGTACAGTGCCTCAGATGGCCACTGCAGAATCTCAAGGCCAAGAAGCAACAGTGGTAGGGCTTGGCTATCTTGATGCTTCCTCCAATGACTTGAGATAGCAACTTCCTAACAGCCAAGACTGCACTGAACTTCGCTGTTGCCTAAAGTCATCCCTGAGGGACCTGTCCAAGGCTGAATTTGAAATCTCTCACTTGTGCAAATCTCACTGTCCCAACAGTTGCTGGGGACAATTCTAGGTGCAAAGGGCAGAATCCAGCACACTTCAGGTGTCTGCTAAGCTGGAAAACAGTACCAAAGTATGTTCAGAAGCAAAAGTTGGATTCAGACATTTTCCCTGTCACATAACCATGGCTGCCATGGGAAGGAGCCTCACAAGGAGGTGACACATACAGAAGACAACATTTTTTCCTGATGAACCACCAGCTCTTCTCTAATCCAACTGCACAGCAGTCTAGACCTGACTAGGTCAATATTCTGTTTGGGATGTGCCTTTATAGAGACTAAGGTAGACACTGCCTCAGGAGGGTTATATCTTGCTGCCACCCACTTCCACTATAAGGATCTCCATACATTCCCATTGATCTTCCCTTTACTTTTGAGGACCTTTCATGCTTCCATTTCCTTATTTATGCTTATCTTAAGTAGTAGCTGTGTGGCTGACTCCTTGCAGAGCACGTGATGGGTAGTTTGCCCTGCAAAGCCCAGCCCAGCATCATCTGCCACCTCTGCCCAATTTTGTTTTCTGTCTGTTGCCTCACGAGGTGGCAGCTTATGATTTCCTTCTTCCTTTTCTTCCTTCCCCTCCCTTTAGACATGTATCTCTGGGTCGAGTTTTACTGCTTTCCTGATCTCTACTCATCAGCACCAGGTGTCCTGTGCGTTAAGATAGCCCTCGAGCATCACTTTACCTGGAAAAAGCAGGGAGAGAGCTTAGC
Organism: Laterallus jamaicensis coturniculus; assembly: GCA_022605575.1. NCBI lineage: Eukaryota > Metazoa > Chordata > Aves > Gruiformes > Rallidae > Laterallus > Laterallus jamaicensis. The sequence goes on along the minus strand of JAKCOX010000024.1, from coordinate 11,211,389 downwards.
TCTCCTCCCGCTCCCTAGATGACCCCAACACCGCTGAAGAGATTAGATCTACTTCATTCTCCTCTTCCTTGCAGTAACAGCACCACCTTTTGGCTCCCGGCACGATGCTACGATTCAGAAACAAGCCCTTAACCGAGATTATTTCATCTTCAGTACAGCTGCCTGGAGAAAAGAAGATCCCACAACTCCCTGAATCAAGGGTTCATCCCCTCACCCCACAACGTGTTACCTGAATTCTTTTCCTCCTAACTCAATAGCCTTGCAGATAAGGTAACTGCTTAGCAATTAATTACATCTCCACCCAGCCCTACGCTCTGAGTGGAGCAAAGCTGGTAGTGGCAGAGCTGAGAGCACGCAGTCATTTTCAGCCCTGAATGTACACAAGCATACCAATCCTTTGACCCTTCTCTAATTAGCCTACAAGCATGAAGTAATCAAATGAAGTAATCATCAAATGAAGTAATCTGATGGCAATCACAAAACCAACTTCTCACTCAACACAACAGCCACACTCAACCCAAAACAGTTGTGTGGAACTTGTGGTGTACCCAGCAGAAAAAACAAGAACTGGGGAGGGGGTTCTTTGAGGCAAGGCAGTGTGGACCCAACATACAAGAGAACGCAACACCCACATATTTAAAGTAAAAGCTCACCTTCAATTTTCAGTCATCCTTGAACATCCAGTCTGAAACCTGGGTGCTTATATCCTTTATTGGTAACACCAGCCCTACAGCTAGAACACACAAATTGTCATTACTGTGAGCAACTGCTGTAACACAGGCTTTAATCACCATAAAACCTGCCTTTACCTCCACTCCCCCACTCTGATAAATCAATCTCATTTTATTGATGAGATGCCCAACAGCTGGGCTGTGATCTTTCTGCCTGATTCAGGGGTTAGTGACACTAGCAGAGGTGAGGCTCTGCTAATCAGGGATAAAGCAGAACAGATGCATCCTTTTAATGGTGAAAATTCAATCCAGTTCCAGGAAGGAAAGCGTTTCGCTCAGAATTCAGCAAAACCTGCTTCATTCTGGGGATTAACCTTTCTGTTACACTCCCTCCTAAATCCTTTTTGGGAATGTCTGTGACAGCAGAACTAAAACACTTCCTAAAGATCAATAAATAAATGCACCTGCAGATGTTTCAAGTTGCAGAGCAGATTAGTACTGTCCTTGAAGTCTGAGATTAAAAACAATTATAGGTTGACTCACACTTCCTTGGACTATGGTTGTGTGCCTTGACCTTTGCAGCAGTAGAAAGTGAAGTAATAAGGTATATTAAAATACACTTGCAACCATCTACATTCTGATTTATAAAGTGTTCTAGTAACCTTGAATGAAGCCCGGCATATTAAATTAAATAAATACCCAGTTGCCACACCATTCAAAGCATAGCCAGCAGCTTTCCTTCACTACTTCTGATTCACCTGTAAATTACTCTGATTCCCTTTATTGTTACTTTTCTCTACAAAGCCCAGGAGCCTAATTCTGCTGGGATAACGCTAAGGATAAAACACCAGGGCATGAAAACTCCATCATAAACTTGATGTTCCCACTCCCTGGGTTTAGAAGCTGTCTGTCTGTAAAAAGCCGGTGTCAAAGTAGGTAGAATATCTTACACCCTTTCCTAATTCAACCCTTCCAAGAGCCTGCTTCACAGTATCTCCCAGTGGTTTTTCAGGGTCATATTTTGGCTAATCAACAGCCATCTCTGGAATGAAAACTTGGCTGAAATGAGCATATTAGCCTTCCTGTCACAGTATCTAATCTGAGTTCAAATGAAAAACAAATATGCAAAGACTGGAACAATGTTTGACTGTTAAAACAATCTAGACAAACACAACATAGGAAGGAAATAACAAAGAGTTCAGGTATTTGCACAATAAAGTTGAACACTGGCTTTGAAGCAGCTTTTTTACTGTCTCTCCCACCAAGACATAACTGTACCTGGGGAGGAAATTTCAAAATATTCTGCATTGGTCAATAGCAGCTCCTGAATAAATGAACAGAGATTTTGCAAAGGCTGTTGATAACTGCTGTCAAAAGCTTTCCTCTTAATTATTTACAGCCTGATCCCAAGCTCACCGCAGGTCTCACAGACTCCCATTGATGGCTTTAGGCTTTCAGATGGACGCAAGCTCTAATTTTCAAGTGGTGCTGCTATTAAAAGGGGGGAGAAAAATAACTTGTCCTTTATTTAGGCACCTAAGGATGGGTTTGGCTCCTGGTCATTAACAACTTTATTTGCCAAACACATCCTGTGCCAGACTTCAGACCAGCTGAACTTGTTCTGGGGCAGGGGAGGTTCGAAGTTTTAATCTTACCACAGTATAGCTTGGAAGTATCTGGGATGTATTAAGCACACAAACCCAACAGGAATTGAAGATTTTTCTGCTGATAACTGCTTTTTCACCAGCAACCATCAGCTCAAACAGCCTCATGCTGACTGAATGACGAAATGCTGGAGTTCCAGATCCTCTGATTAGTGAAGAGGGAACACAGCAAACTCACTCCCCTGCACTTCAGGAGAGCAGACTTTGGCCTCTTCAGGGGTCTTCTGGGTCGAGTGCCATGGGACAAAGCCCTGGAGCTAAGACAGCCCAAGACAGCTGGCTGATATTCCAGGGTCAACTCCAAGCCCAGGAGAGATGCATCCCAGCAAAGAGGAAGTCAGACAGAAACACCCAGAGGTCTGTGTGGATGAACAAGGAGCTTCTGGGCAAAGTCAAACAAAAAAAAGGAAGCCTACAAAGGGTGGAAGCAAAGTCAGGGAGCCTGGGAGGAATACAGAGAAACTATGAACAGCCAGAGATCAAGTTAGGAATGCTAAAGACCTGATAGAATTAAATCTGGACAGGGATATCAAAGACAACAAGAAAAGTTTCTATAGGTACATCACTGATAAAAGTATGACGAGGGAAAGTGTGGGCCCTCTTAAAATGAAACAGGTGACCTGTTACCCAGGATATGGTGAAGGCTGAGGTACTCAGTGACTTTGCCTAAATATTCACTGGCAAGAGCCCTAGCCACACTACACAATTCACAGAAGGCAAAGTCAGGGACTGGTAGTAGTAGCAACTGCCAACTGTAGGAGATGATCAGGTTCGGGAATACCTAAGGCCTATGGGCTGTGATGAGATGCATTTGCGTGTCCTGAAAGAATTGGTGGATGAAGTGGCTAAGCCACTACACATTGTACTTGAGAAGTCCTGGCAGTCCAATGAAGTTCCCACTGACTGGAAATGGGGAAACATCACCCCATTTTTAGAAAGGATTAACAAGGGAACTACAGGCTGGTCAGTCTCACCTCTGTGTCTGGCAACATCATGGAGCAGATCCTCCTAGAAACTGTGCTCAAGCACATGGAAAATAAGGATGTGATTGGTGACAGCCAACATGGCTTCACCAAGGGCAAATCATGCCTGACAAATCTGGTGTTCCACACAGCATCCTTGTCTCTACATTGGAGAGACATGGATTTGACAGATGGACCACTTGGTCGATAAGGAGCTGGCTGACTGATGGTACTCAAATTATTATGGACAATAATCAGGAGCTGGCTGACTGATGGTACTCAAATTATTATGGACAATGTCTTCACATCCACAGAGAGATCCATGGTGAGTGGTATTCCTCAGGGGTTAGTAACGGGACCAGCACTGTTCAACATCTTTGTCAGAGGCATGGACAGTGGGATTGAGTGCACCCTCAGGAATTTTGCTGATGATCAGAGGAGACCATAAAGATGTCCAGAAGTCTGGAGCACCTCTGCTATGAAGACTGTCTCAGACAAGTACTTGGGCTTGTTCGGCCTAGAGAAGAGAAGGTTCTGGGGTGACCTTATTGCAGCCTTCCAGTACCTGAAGCTGGAGAGGGGCTGGTCATCAGGGAGTGTAGTGATGGTCCAAGGGGTGATGATTTTAAAATAAATGAGGTAGGCTTCTATTAGATATTAGGAAGGCATTCTGCCCTGTGAGGATGTGGCGTCCAGCAGGGAGCAATACGCAATTCAATATATGAATTCTAGGTGCAGCCATTAAGCCATGAAGCCAGGAAGCCAGCCAGCCATTTTATTAGGTGAAATCACACAGATTATATATTTTTCTTGCTGCAAACATGGCAAGCTAAAAAACTGCTAATTGGTTACACACACTGTTCACACCATATTGATTGGTTAGTAATTATAACGAGTTTTGATAAACCTATCTTATAGCTAAACCTCTTTAGTTTACCTTTAATACCTAAAAGTATCCCCACACCTGCTGTTTTGAACCTCTTGTTATGGTTGGTTCCTAACATGTTCTGTTATTCCCAAATACCTTCCCATAACTGCTTCTTGGTTTAGGGTAGCCTGTACCCCTATCAGCAAGGCTGCTGTGTTTTGAGAATGTGATTATTAGGATCCTGTCAGCATGAATAACTTTTCTCATGGGAATAGGAGAATATTGTCAGGGCCTATGTCTTGGGTGAATAGAGCTAGGCCGCTAGCAGGCCTGCTGTCTTCCCCGACATGAGGATGGTGAGGCCCTGACACAGGCTGCCCAGAGAAGCTGTGGCTGCCCCATCCCTGTCAGTGTTCAAAGCCACGTTGGATGGGGCTTTGGGCAACAAGGTATAGAGGATGATGTACCTGACCATGGCAGGGGAGTGGGACTAGTGACCTTTAACATCCCTTCCAACCCAAAACAGTCTGTGTTTCTGTGATCCTATGAACTCTTTGCTTGTTCCACCTGGCAGAGACCATCCACCCCCAAATCTGTTCAATATGTTTTATCCCCTTAACTTACTGAATAGAGTTCACCTAAAGCAGTCCTAAAATACTAATTATTCTAATCTATCCGTAATAGGTGTGAGACTAATGGAAATACTCACTTCAAATGCCCTTGAGGTATCTCGGATAAGATACCTGCCAGTATGCAGTCATCAGTATTTTGTTCTCAGCCTGCTGCAAAGAGAAGTACAATGTGATCATGAAAAAGGCAAATCAATCACTAAAGGGAAACAAATCACCAGCAAGGCAAATAAGGAAATAATCAGGAAAAAGTTAATGTGTAATTATCCATTAGGAGTGAACAGCTGACCTAGCGATAAATAGTGCAAATGTTACAATGTTCTTTTACTTTGCATGAAGCTGGGAGGAAAGTATGATCTTCCCATGAGAAATGGAACATCTCAGTCTTTTAATAAACAAATTGAGTCACAAATGCTGGCAGCCATCTGCCTGGGACCCCCAGCACTGAAAGTGACGGTGAAACTGCTTTGGGGTCGGAGGCTGAAAGCAGAAATACAGCGAGTGAGTAACAGCCTGGCACATTTTGACACAGGATTTCCTCTAAGGTTGCGCTGGATTTTGTTTCTGAGCCTGCCTTTGATTTCCCTCGGAAGCCCATCCAAATCTGCCTGCCTCAGCCTTCAGCTCACACGCAGCAGAGGGAGCTAAGTCATCAGAAAATAAAAGCAACTCCCCTCCTCTTCACCTGAGAAATAGGGTATATACAACTCGGTGGTTCTCTGCCTTAATGCTCTGGTCATTCAGGATTGAAGATCCTCTGCAGCAAGGTCCTCTCTGCTGGGCTGTGGTCCTGCTTAATACACAGCTGATGAGCAGGAGTGCATATTCAGTACTTCTGACTCCATCTTTGAGATTCCTTCATTTCTCAGGGATTTTGAAAGTTGGGTTTTTTTCTCTACAGTTTCCCTTTTGCCAACATATTTTATTCTACAAATTGGCATTTTAAGACACTGCAGAAACAATCAAAACTTTTCCTTTCTGTGCTCAATTACCTGCCAACAAGACATGGGGCTCACTTGCAAATGTGTCTTCAGTTGACATTGGCGTCAACCCTGCCCTGGTGTAGGTCAACCCTGTCAGAGGAGACAATTTCACATCATAAAACCGCAATTAATTCTCACAGTAGCTCCATTGCTTGAAATGTCCCCAAAACTGAGAGAACACAGAAACGTAACTTCTGTCTATAAGGCACTGAGGTACTTATGGGCCAGGACAATTTATAGAACAGTGTTATTACTGCTACACTGAGTTACAAGAGAATGCTGGATAATCTTGCAGCAGTAAAAAAATGGATGATGAAATAGTAGGTGTTTTAAGACAGGTAACTATAAAACATTAGGCACAGGGGAAAATCCCACCGCCTAAAAACTCAGCGTCTGCCGTATGTGGCCATGACAATTCTCCAGTTAAATATCCTCTCTTTGAGACAGCACAGTACTTTCTGGAAGAGTCAGATTCACTAAAATAAGACAGTTTCAGGCTAACAGCCTTTTGGGAATTATGAAAACACAGATGGTATAACACACTGTTCTCACCGTCATTTCTAACATCACCAAATCCACCATTGTTCAGTAGGTGAGCAGACTCACTTGTATCACAGCCTAGCTGAATGTCCCCACTGCAAATCAGCTGTGAGTTCCAAAAAGAGGACTTAAATTCGATCTGAAAAGTCATGTGGTTTAGCAAAGGTGTATGGATGCACACCTTACATGCCCCTTTTCACTCCACATTGCACAAGTGGTGCTGGCCTCAGCATGCACACCTGTAAGAGGATCTCCAGCCTAAATGCCACCCTACAGCAGGACATCACCTTATGACTATTTAACATGCTTTTCAGAGACATAGACAGTGGGAAACAAGTGCGCCCTCTGCAAGGTTGCCAGTGATACCAAACTGTGTGGTGCAGTCGACACACCGGAGGGAAGGGATATTATCCAGAGGGACCTTGACAGGCTTGAGAGATGGGCCCATGTAAAATGCATGAAGTTCAACATGCAAGAACAAGTGCAAGGCACTGCAGAGGGGTCAGGACAATCCCAAGCACAACTACAGGTTGGGTGGAGGATGGATGGATGGATGGATGGATGGATGGATGGATGGATGGATGGATGGATGGATGGATGGAGAGCAGCTCTAGAGGGAAGGGCTTGGGAGTGTTGATTGATGACAACTTCAACAGAACCCAGCACTGCACACTTGCAGCCCAGAATGTCTGCTGTATCCTGGGCTGCATCAGAAGTGTGACAAGGCAGACAGAGGTGGAGATTCTCCTCCTCTACTTTACTCCGGTGAGACCCCACCTGCAGTACTGCGTCCAGCTCTGAGGTCCCCAGGACAAGAAAGACATGGAACTGTTGGAGCAGGTCCAGAAGAGGGCATAGAAAGAATCAGAGGGCTGCAGTACCTCTGCTATGAAGACAGGCTGAGGGAGTTAGGCTTGTTCAGCCTAGAGAAGAGAAGACTCCAGGGACACCTTGTTGCAGCTTTGTAGTACCTGAAGAGGGTCTACAAGAAAGTTGAAGAACTATTTACAAGAACATGGAATGATAGGACAAGGGATAATGGCCTTACAATGAAGGAGGGAAGATTTAGCTCAGATATTAGGAAAAAACCCTCTTCCCTGTGAGGGTGGTGAAGCCCTGGCACAGGCTGCCCAGAGAAGCTGTGGCTGCCCCCTCCCTGGTGAGGTTCAAGGCCAGGCTGGATGGGGCTCTGGGCGACCTGGTCTGGTGGAGGGTGTCCCTGCCTGTGGAAAGGGGTTAGAAATAGATGATCTTTAAGGTTTTTTCCAAACCAAACCAATCAGTGATTCTATGACTGCTATTTGGCCCCAGAAGGACATTCACTGGGATTAAGAAACAATGTTTAAGTTACTCCTAGCCTGTTTCAGAAAAAGTTGCTTTATATCAGACTAGTTTGTGACTATGAGCTTTTCTTGCTAGTGTGAGAATAAACATCCTGCGTTTTCCACCTCCATGTCTTAAATTTTAATGCACAAAGTATCATGGAACAGTTTGGGTTGGATGAGACCTTTAAAGGTCTCTATTCAAGTTCCCCCAGTGAACAGGGACATCTTCCAACTAGATCAGGATGCTCAAAGCCCAGTTCAACCTGACCTTGAACATGACACGGGGCATCTACCACCTCCCTGGGCAACCTGTGCTAGTGTTCACCACCCTCATTGTAAAAAATGTCTTCCTTACATCCAATTAGAATCCACCCTCTTTTAGTTTAAAACCATTGCCCCGTGTCATATCTCAACAGGCCCTATTAAAATGTCTGTTCCCATCTTTCTTATAAGCCCCCTTTGGGGCTTACAAACAGCATGTTTAAAACATGCTTCAGCCAATAGCTGACATGATTAAAATCCATCTACCTTCACACCTCTTTGCTTTGGTCTGAATTGCTTTCCATGGTTCAGTAATGGCTGGTAGAAGAGGATAAGAGGCCTCTCTACAATCCATTTTTATAGTATTTGATGTTTATCAGAAAATTATCAGGACTTCTTGCTACTAGGTGTAGACTAGCCCAGGATATTGCATATGTTGGCAATGGAGAGAAAGGGTCCTTTTAATAGGATAAACTTTCAGGGGTGGGACAATTCTAATTTATTTCCAGATGATGAAGCACAGAGATGAACAGGCCCATGAGAAAAACTGCACTCAACTGTCACCATTAAACTGTGGTGTCAAAGAGGCTAAAAATGCAAAACTCAGGCAAGTAAAGGCAAAAGGAAAAAACAAACCCCAAACAACAAAACCAACCAAACAAAAAGGACCCCTTACGGTAATCAATATGCTTGTTTCTTTTCTTCCTATAGAAGCTAGAGAAGTAGCCTTGTAGCAGCACCAGCAGTAGTAGTAGTAGTTCTTGTTATGTGTGGTCAGATGCTCTGCTTGTAACTAAATTAATAGATAGAGTGTTGGAAGTTCACTCTTTACTAAAGGTTGACTCATTCTGCTCTCCATTGTTTCACAGAATTTTAGCCTAACCACAGCCTCTCAGTGGAAATCCCCAATAGGTAATATTTTCTCTTTCCTCTATGTAAGCTGTTGCTGTTTTCCAAGCCATTGGTGCAGATGCCAAAGATCAAAGGAGACGCCACACAGGGATAAATTCATTATCACATAAATATTTGTACCCTTTCCCTAAGTTCTTCTCTATGGCCCCCAGAGATGGAGAAAGAGCTCACAGCACTGGGGCAAGCAGGTGTGAGCAGGGGATGCACCATCTTCTTGTTTGTTGCCTCAAGTTAAAAAAATCAAATTACCCAATGTAACCTTTGCATCAATTGAATGCTATCCCTTCCCTTAATACCAGCCCCTTGACTTTAAAAATCTCTGTGTAGCCTTGAAGAGCTGTCCCAGTGGGTTACCTGTATGACCACAGCAGCATGGTCAGAGATGTACCCCTCTTGCAGCATCTCGTCCTCTGCTGATAGCTTGACTTGCAGAACCTTTATATCCCCATCTGATTTCTGGGATGATGGGTATTGGATTGAGGTGCAATAAAAGCTGCTACCCCTCTTCTGCATCCATGATGTGACTGAATGATGCTTCAGATGGGTGCATGCCTGGAGGAGTGGGGTGCTAACCACTGCTGCTGGCTCAGAGAAGTGCATCTCCCTTCTGCAGTGCCTTCTGCCACCTGCCACATATCAGTGAAAGTTTTTGGCCCACAATAAAGGGAAATAATCACAGTAACTATCAGTGGTTCCTGACTCTTCTGTGTTGCACTTTCAAGAGCTCCCAGTCAAAAGACATATTTATATACCACCTCACTAAACCTCAGCGGTTTGCATTGCAGGGCTGCTCAGGCATCTGCAAAAAATATTTGCACTGTGTGCCAGGATGAGGTAACCTGCACATGACAGCTCATCGAAGGATTTCACTTAATTGCTCAGGGAGGTGGCCTGAAAAGCCTGATATTCAGGTTTGCTCAAAGAGGACCTGAAATGACACACAGTTGATGCTTGACCCTGTGTTTGAAGACGATGCCCTCGTGATTGTGGGCACCTTGTTCAATGGTTTTGAGCCATGGCAACGAAGGCACTGCCAGAGTTAAGAGCACTTTGAAAACTGCTTTAAAATATGCTGGTTTGCCCTCTGCATGGTAAAACTCATTTTACCGATTTCCTTCCTTGTCATAGCAAGGCTACAAAAATGATCAGTCATGCTTACATAAAAGAGTTTATTTTTTAAAAAGGGGAATGAACAAGAGACAGAAAACAGCTTGATTTTCAGAGGAAGATGCCCAGACTTTACACAGGCATGATGTCTATGCAGTGAGTTTCCAAACACAGCCTTCATTTAGACGCCTTCTTGTAGACTTTAAATGGAAAAAAAGGATACAGAGTCTCTCCTTTTTGAGGATAGTCCTCCAAAATGCCTTTTCAGCTCTCAAAAGAAATGTTGAGCAGGTGCTCACTGAAGATGTTCTTCAGTTAACCCCAAGAAACCCGTGATTATGCTGTGCTGCATCTCCAGTGCTATGCTGCCCATCCAGGTGTGCTGGGGATGTAGAGGAGAAAGATGCAATGGAAGGAGGCAGTGTGGGGGAAATGGAAATGTTGAAGGATCCAGAACCTTTGGATTTGCTTTGGGATGAAGGAGGAAAGCACAAGGAGGGAAGAGGAAAGTACAGGACATGGTAAAATATGAAAGTATGACATTGATATCTCCATACACTGGGGAGAAGGGGCCATGGACATAGTAAAAGAAACTAAAATGGTCTAATACTGTCTACAGATAATCAAGCAAAACCTGTGTGTGATGCATGGAGCTCTGTAGTGGGATGACTCTTGCTGGAGGCCAGGTGCCCACAAAAGTTGCACTATCACTGTCCATCCTCAGCTGCACAGGAGAGATCATTTTGGGGGTTTGGACTCGATCTCTGGAAGTTCCACCCAACCCCTAAAATTCTTTGAATCAGTGAATTTGCCAGTTACCATCATGGGCAAAACAGAAGCACCACAGAAAAAAAAATCATCTGATTTACTACCAAGAGAAACAGTAATGAGAAATGCCTACAGCAAACCTGCTCCAGCATGGGCTCCTATCTCCACAGGGTCACAGGCCATGCCAGGAACTTGCTCCAGTGCAGGCTTCCTACAAGGTCATGGCCACTGTTGGGTAATCTGCCAGCACCACCTGGGGTCCTTCATGTGATGCAGTTGGATATCGGCTTCACCATCATCCTCCCCTCACTGCAGAGGACAGCCTGCTAAAATTAGGGCTGCTGTGGCACCTGCAGTGCATCCTCCCCCTCCTTCACTGAGCTGGGTGTCCTCAGAGTTGTTCCTTTTGCAGCTTCTCACTCCTCCCTCTAGCTGAAAAAATGCTGCCAGATTGGTATTGTTTTCTTGGGCTATTATTTCTATATACTGGCTTGACCTTATTATGAGCTGTATTAATGTGTGATCAAATGACACCACTGCTTTACATAGATAACATAAAACGGAATGGTTGGGAATGTGAGGTATCACCAAAACAATTCATTGCACCTGATACATGTGAGAGGTCACATGAAGATCACGTTCTCTCACAGAGATGCATAGGCAAAGTGACCTGCCAGTTGAAGACCTGTAAGTCAGGGCCTCCCTTCCAAAGCTGAAGCAAAAGCACCAGTTCTCTTTGGTTGCAATATTTGGGGGGCTCATTACTAGTGGAAGGCTGTAAATATTGCAAACTGTGATTTCCTATTTTCATGCTAATGCGAGTGTTTCTCTTCTTTCGGTTACTTTGAATATCCTCCCCACAGAACAGGAACTTACAAATACAACAAGGCCTGACAGACCCAGCAAGCTGTAAGCCCAGCTTCTGTGTACATGGGAAGAAAAAGCACGTTGAGAAATCAGGCAGTTGGCAGCCAGGAAACAGAGCTGGTTCTGCCCCCTCCTGTGATAACAGGGGCCTTGGGGCTTACAGACTTCTCCCAGGAACAGAACGAGGCCTGGTGCTTCTGGAGCAAAGAGGGCAGGTTTCCTAAGGGAGCAGAACTGGAAAGAGCTGCACTCATGGTACCTACAAATATTCCTACCTGCTATTCCTTTTCCTCTCTTTCTTTCTCCCCTACGCACCCAGGGGTTTGCTGCTGAGGCATAGCACGTAACAGAGATTTCGGAAGGGACCACTCAGAGCAGCCTCTTGCTCCAGCGGTGCTGTGCTCCTGGCCATGGGGAGAGAGGTTTCCTTGTGCCCACTCTCCAGATAGCTAAGGTCATTCCCACCAGAGGTATCTGGCTGCACTTCCATCCCCACCAGCAATCAGTGCACGGCCACACTCAGTACAAACCTGATGGGGGAATTCTCAGTATGTGTCTGGCAGGATTTGGTGGGAATGTGACTGAAGTGGAGGGTCAAAGTCACCGTGCTGCCTGGGATAGCGGAGTCAGCACGTTTTCCTGTGTTTGAAAGTACCTGCACCCGGGCTGGGGCTCTGAGGAGAAGCGGTGTGGCATGTTGAGCATCACCAGGCAGGGTCAGCTCGGGCGTGTGCCTGTGAGGGTGGCTGTGGGACACGTGAGAAAGAAGATGCCAGGATACTGAAAGCAGCATGGGCATGAAGTAATCATTTCCTGCTGTTGTTCTCCCAATGGCTGGCAATTGAGAAAAACTAAGGCATCCTGATTCAGCAGATGCACTTGGGGGCTACCTATGAAATGCAATTCCGTGTGATTCCACAAGAAAAAAGTGTTCTTCTGAATCCATTTGCATTCTGACTTGGACACAATTCTTTACCAGTAGACCTAAATTCCACACACCAGCTGCTGACCTGAAAGCTGCTGAGCTCTAAATCATCATCTAATCATTTTTCTGCCAGCTCGGCCATGGTGACTCATTCTTCATTGGAATCATTTACAAGAGGTGAGCTCGGCAGCTCCAGTGAACTTCAGAGATCCAGGAATGCAGAGACACGTTCACAGAGGTAAACCTAGGGCAAGTCTGCTGGTTATGGAAGCCTGGGTAGTCCTTTTGATTGGTAGTCCTTTTGATTGATGCCAATCACACAGGAGATCCCCCCATGAGAGAGTCTGTTTAAGAACAAAACTGAGTGAAAGCTTTCTGCAGAAGAGGAAGCAGTCATCAAAATGTGTCTGTGTAATTCTGGGCTCTACACATCTTGGAGTTACTGACACAGGAAATGGAACAAAAAAGCTCCCTCTCCGCTTTTTCCCTTTGTACCTCTGTTATCCCAGAGGCACTGCCACCCTCACTGATGGGCTCAGCCCTGGCCAGGGGCAAGTCCCTCTTGGAGCAGGCTGGTATTTGCGCTGCCACACGTGTGGGAAGTGTCTTGCAGCTCCTCACAGAAGCCATCCCTCCGGCCCCTGACCCATTACCAAAACCCTGCCATGCACAGCCAAACCAGGCTCAGTGTGGGAGGCTGTTAGGGAGCCTTTTCCCAGGCTGGTTCCTGGAAAACAGTGGTGCTGGTACCCCTGGAGTGGAAATGCAGGGCTGCTCTGCAGAGACAAGATCTATTGGAAAGCAAAGCCTGTGCATTCGTCAGTTTTGTGAAAACAAAAGCCTGGCAGGAGAGAATTCAGGGGAAGGCTGAGAAACCTTCTAGAAAATGGGTATTGCATCATTTTGAAAGAGGGTTCCTTGGTTGCTCCGCATGAGTGGGCACATCACCACCACCCAGAAGTCACCCACAAGTCACCAGTGAGTGAAGTAACCCAGTGAAGCAGCCTTCAGCCCACTCCAGTCCCCATCCCTGGGCCAGCTTGGCTCAAGTCACGTACCCAGTCACCCTCATTCACAAACCAAACCCTAAGTCACTGATTCAAAAGGCACAAAAATCACAGCCTTTCAATGCCAGGTTTCCCTTAGATTTAAAACCTTCTTAAAGAGAAATGAAAATTTCATGGTGACAGAATCTCAGTGAAGAGCTTTAGCTGCTGAAGATTTCAGAAAGACAGACGTGTGTTCCTGGCATCTCATCCAGTCATAGACCTGAATGGTTTGAGTTGGAAGGGGCCTCAAAGGCCATCTATTCCCAACCCCACTGCCATGTGCAAGGGCATCCTCCACTAGAGCAGGTTACCCAAAGCTCCATCTAACCCGGCCTTGAACCCTGCCAGGGAGGGAGCAGCCACAGCTTCTCTGGGCATCCTGTGCCAGGGCCTCACCTCCCTCACAGGGAAGAGGTTTTCTTCCGAATATCTAATTGAAGCCTACCTCTTTTATTTTAAAGCCATAATCACTTGACCTATCACTACACTCCCTGATAAACAGCCCCTCTGCATGTTTTCTGTGGGCTCCTTCAGGTACTGGAAGGCTGCTATAAATTCTCCCTGTCTCCTTCTCCTCTTTAGGCTGAACAAGCCAAGTCTCAGCCTGTCTTCATAGGAGAGGAGCTCCAGCTCTCTGATCATCTCCATGCTCTCCTCTGCACCTGATCCAACAGCTCCATGTCTTTCTTGTCCTGGAGACCCCAAGAGCTAGACACAGTACTGCAGGTGTGGTCTGACATGAGTAGAATAGAGGAGCAGAATCACCTCCCTCAACCTGCTGGCCATGCTTCCCCTAATGCCAACCAGGATATGGCTGACTTTGTGGGCTGCAGGTGTGCAGCGCTGGGTCATGTTGAGTTTCTCATCAATCACCACCCCCAAGTCCTTCTGCTCAGGGCTTCTCTCCATCCACTCTCCACACAGCCTGTTGTTGTGCTTGGGATTGTCCTGAACCATGTAGAGGACCTTTCACTTGGTTTCATTGAACTTCATGCATTTTACATAAGCCGTCTCAAGGTCCCATCCTTTCCCTCCAGTGTGTTGCCTGCACCAGAAAGCCTGGTGTCACTGGCAAACTTGCAGAGGCTGCACTTGATCCCACTGTCCATGTTGCTGAGAAAGTAGGCATGTCACCAGTTCTATTCGGCAACCTTAACTAGTGGAGCGTATCCCTTCCCATGGAACTAAATGATCTTTGAGGTCCCTTCCAACCCAAAGCACTGTACGATTCTATGGTTCGATGTTAAACAGCATTGCCCATATTGGGACCGAGCCCCACCTTAGTCTTGCTCTCAGACATCCTGAGTTAGAAGACATTCAGCTATAAATATAACAACTGTACCCTGCGATCCTATTAGATTCCTGAAGTATTTGGACTCTCAAGCCCCCAAAATAACCAAGTCACTGTTGTCATCACATGTTTAAAAGGCCTTTATTTTTAGATTTAGACATCTGCTAGAGAAGATACCTAGCTATGTCCAGTAGGTGTCATTTTTGACCACTTTCACTTTCTCTGTTAGAGGTTAACAAGAGTAGCAAGAAGGGGTTTTCCACTGATGCTGAGAGGTACCACTGCCTTCCTATAGAAATGGATGGAATTTGGGAGAAAAAACTATAGCATGTGCAGAAATGATGGATTTGACCTGAAATATCTCCAAGCTGAATGGGAATGTTCATGATCAGTTTTGCCCCTGATCATTTCAGGACTGGACAGGGAGGTCCAGATTTTGTTCAAAGTCCAGTTCTGTAGAGTTTGGCACTCTTGAAATAAAGACTATCCTGTCATCAACCTGTCCCTTCCACCACTACCTATCCTTGGCCACCTTAATTGACATCAAACTGTATTGGTAGCCTTCCCCTATACTGGTGAAGCTGAGACACAGTCCACCCATGAGCACTTCTGACACTTTCTGCTACACAGGAACCCAGAAAGCACTGAAAGTTAAACTTATTCCACAGAGAATTATGCCTTTGCATAACTTCAGAGTGAAGTTACTTACATAACTTTCAGAGTGAATCCAGCCAGGGATGGTCTCCTGTTTGGCAAATGTGCCATTTCTGCATTGCACAAAACTCCGGAGCAGGACTGCAAGCACCCACCTTCTGGAGGAACCAACACTAGGTCAGCAGCTCTGAGAAGAAAAATCTGGCAAGACTCACTGTGGCCAGGACTAAGACATGTCATTTTTTATAGTTTTTATTAATTATCCCCTTTGTCCCTGTACAGGGAATTTTCACCCCGCAGAAGAGGGAGCTGAAGGAAACCTATGTGTCCTCAAGTACAGTTCAGGCATGGGTTGCCATCAAAACATTTTAGACTGAGAGACCACGCTTCGTTTTGAGGTGCTGGAGCTCCAGCCAGACATCAATTTCCTTTTCCCAGTTTGGCTGATGTGGTAACCCCTGCCAGAGGGACATGGTAGCAGCAAGCCAAGCAGCCCTTCCTGCTCCCTGATCCTGAGCCCAAAGGACCCTGAGAGAGAAGATACATAGACATGTGTTAATGGACACCCACATGCACAGGAACTTCTGTCTGGTTTCCCATGAGGCTTGGAGGTAGCATAAAGCCCAGATGTGAAAATCAGTACTAGCAGCAGAGCTGCACATGGTTTTGCAAATGCCAGGGTAGCTGCACCCATTTGATTCACATGGGTGGCTGGGGCCAGAGCTTGGTGCTTGGCTGTCATCTGGACTTGGTCAACATGCAGGTGTTATGGATGTTCCTCCTCTTGGTCCCTGGCCTGCTTTGAACAGCACAGCTATGGAAACTTCATCCTGCTGCTGTATATCCATAATGGACAAAAAAAGACCATTTGGCATCCACTGTCCTTCCTATCCAGCACTGTGGGGAAGTGGACAATTCATCCCTAACCAAGTGAGCCCTGAACTACAACCACATGTCAAAAATTTCCACCTCGGTACCTTCATGATGTTGAAGCAAAAATTGCATCAGTGGTCCTTTTGGGCAAACCAGAAATAGACCCCACAGCTACCTTCAGCTCCTCTACAAAGATACGGCATCAGAAGCAAAAATTTAATATTCCTGAATAGCCAAAAAAAAATTTTTATGTTAAAGACTGTCTGACTAAAGTGAGTCCCTTCTTCCATGAAACCACATTAGCCACAAGCCATCAGTGCCATCAGCACCAGGCTCCAGAGAGGGACATGAAAACCACAGATGTGCTGGGCTGCTCTCAGCCCTGCCCCGGTGTGCCCGGGATGGCAGGCTGAAGAGTTGCTGAGCAGTCAGAAAATATCATTTTGATAGACTTAGCTAGTTTCTCTGGCCACAAACACATCAGTCTATCCTAAAATCAGTTTTTCAGCTCCAAATAATTAGAGGCTGTTGTTGCCTCTTTCTTCTTTTGTGGAGATAACTTGCAGCTGTTTGCAAACAGCTGATGTGAACTTTCGGTCGCCTGTCTAGCAGCACAGTATTGTGCCTGCCTCCAAACTGGAGGAATTTATGCTACAGTATGCATTTCAAACACGTAATATAAATTTATCTATCAGGAAATATTTCTGTGCATGGGCGAGCTGTGTCTGAAGGCTTCTCATACAGTCACACTGGAACTCAGTTATCCAGGGTGGGATCCAGCCCATCAAGTTGTGTTGCCCAGACTCCAAGAAACGTGCTAAGTTTCTTAAGGAATCTGCTACTTTCTCCTAACTGGCTTGTATACCCTTTCTTCCAGAGCACTATTTCTCTCAGTAAGTGCCAGTAAGTGAAAGTGTGGACCCCAAGGCAGGCAAACAGGATCTCACCTTCAGATGATCATTGCTTCTTCATCCAAGTGTGAGACACTCAAAGGGTTAAACGCCTTAGTCATTGTGGTGGGAAACAGTTACTGGCTGCATGGCAACATGGTTCCATGTTCTGATCACTATATATGGCCAAGGGTCATCTAAGAAAGAGGCTTATGATCACCCAGAAGACCCCTAGAGACCACCGCCCTAGTGGCACCTGCGCAGAAGACCAGGAACATCAGGGGATGAGAACCATATGGGTCATCAAATGGTGTACCCAGAGGCAGAGATTAGACTACAAAAGACATAAAACTGAGGAGCCACATGCTGTGCCCATCACCAGAGGACTGCCCCAACTGTCATTGTCATCACAGGTTATGAGTGGTGATCTCTCTCTATATTTTTCTTTTCCCTTTTTCACATGTTTCTTCTTATAAATGTTTCAGTAAGAGGCCATACCACCTATTATTACACTTTCCAAGTTCTGGTTGCTTCTACCATAAATAAAACTTTTAACCAATTGTTTGGTGTTTTACCTTAATTTAGCCTAAGGGAATCACGAACCTGCTATGCCTCCCTGGGCTATCCAGGCTGGGTCATGACACCAACCAGAAACAATAAAGCAAGATAAAATGTACTCAGAGAAATCCAGGTAAACTCAAGGGCTCCTTTTCAAGCAAATAAACTTGTCAGCCAAACAGATGAAAATCTTCTTAATCAGACAATACTGATCTTTGATTACACACGATGGTGTAATGGAAATTACAATGGAAAGGAACTACTCAGCCCACTTTGCCCAAAGGGATCTGTTACTGTAGTTGATCAGATAAAATATGACCACAGTCTTCCAGGGTTGAACTACAAGTCAAAGAAAAGCTGAGGTATTAAGAACCACAAAAATACCTGCAATGAGAAAACTTCAGGGGAAGATCTGAGGTTTTTCACAAAGTTATAAATAGAAAACTTGCTGCTTTAAGTGACCGAGGATGCAGCGAGGAGAGGTGCCATGCTGGACCTTGTTCCCACACACACGTTGGGTCTTTTGGGGAATGTGAAGCTAAAGGGCAGCCTTGGCTGCAGTGACCATGAAATGCTGGAGGTCAAGATCCTTCAGGCAGTGAGGAGGGCGCACAGCAAACTCACTACCCTGCATTCAGGAGGGCAGATTTTGGACTCTTCAGGGACCTGCTTCGTGGAATACCATGGGACAAAGCCCTAGAGGGAAAAAGGAGCCCCAAATACCTGG
This sequence comes from Laterallus jamaicensis coturniculus, assembly GCA_022605575.1. Taxonomy (NCBI): domain Eukaryota; kingdom Metazoa; phylum Chordata; class Aves; order Gruiformes; family Rallidae; genus Laterallus; species Laterallus jamaicensis. The sequence goes on along the minus strand of JAKCOX010000024.1, from coordinate 11,192,865 downwards.
TTAGCATTCAGGGATTGCCTTCTCTGTTCAGGGATTGCCTCCTCTGAGCTCAGGAGTGATGTGTCTGAATGAAGAGGAAGTGAGGCAAAAACGCCCAGAGGCTTCTGTGGGTGACCAAGGTGCAAACTCAGACAGAAAATGGAAGCCTACAGAGGGTGGAAGGAAGGACAGGGAGCCTGGAAGGAATGCAGAGAAACTGTCTGAGCAGCCAGGGATAAGGTTTAGGAAAGCTGAAGCCCTGAATGAAATCTGGCCAGGGATGTCAAGGACAACAAGAAAAGTTTCTACATGTTATGTCAGTGATAAAAGGAAGATGAGGTAAAATGTAGGCCCTCTCAGAATGAAACCTGAGACATGGTTACCTAGGGTATGGAGAAGGTACTCAAGGACTTTTTTGACTCCATCTTCACTGACAAGAGCTCTAGCCACACACTGCCCGAATTGCAGAAAGCAAAGTCAGGAACTGGGAGAATGAAGAACCACCCACTGTAGGAGACAACCAGTGTCAAGAATATTTCAGGAACCTGAAGGAGAACAAGACCATCAGACTTGACAGGATGCATCTGCAGGTCCAGAGGGAACTCTCTATCATATCTGAGAGGTCTGGCAGTCCCATGAAGTCCCCAATGCCTAGAAAAGGGGAAACATAACCCCCTTTTTTAAAAAAAGGGAACAAAAGAAGACCTGGGCAACTACAGGCTGGTCAGTCTCACCTCTGTGTCTGGCAACATCATGGAACAGAACCTCCTGGAAACTATGCTTAGGTACATGGAAAATAAGGAGGGGATTGGTGACAGTCAACACGGCTTCACCAAGGGCAAAGTGCCTAACAAATCTGGTGGCCTTCTATGATGGGGTAACAGAGCTGGAAGGCAAGGGGAGCGTGACAAACATCCTCCTTCTAGATTTGGCAAAGCTTTTGACACTGTCCCACCTGACATTCTTGTCTCTACATTGCAGAGACAAGGATTTTCTGGATGGACTAATTGGTGGAGAAGGAATTTGTTTGATGGTCACACTCAAAAAGTTGTGGTCAAAAGCTCAATATCCAGATCAGTAGCAGTGATGATTGAATGCACCCTCAGCAAGGTTGCCAACTGCAAGCTGTGCACTGCAGCTGTTACACTGGAGAGAAGGGGTGCCATCCAGAGGGATCTTGACAGGCTGGACAGATGGGCCTGTGTAAACTGCATGAGGTTCAACAAGGCCAAGCACAAGATCCTGCATGTGGGCTGGCACAATCCCCAGCACAACTACAGGCCAGAACAGAGAATGGATGGAGAGCAGCCATGAGGAGAAGGACTTGGTGGTTGTTGGCCAATGTAAAAGTCAATACAACCCACCAATGCACACCTGCAGCTCAGAAACCAACTGTATACTGGGCTGCATCAAAAGAAGGGAGTCCAACAGCTCAAGGGGGGTGATTCTTCCCCTCTGCTCTGCTCTGGTGAGACACCACCTGCAGTACTGTGTTCAGTTCTGCAGGCCTCAGTACAAGAAAGACATGGAGCTGTTGGAGCAGGTCAGAGGAGACCATAAAGATGTCCAGAAGGCAGAAGTACCTCCACTATGAAAGCAGACTGAGAGAGAGTTGGGCTAATCCAGCCTAGAGAAGAGAAGGCTCTGGGGGCACCATACTGCAGCCTTCTAGTACACAAAGGGGCCAACAAAAAAGATGGAGAGGGACTGCATGGATGAACAAGTTGTTCCTGGGCAAGTTCAAAACAAAACAAAAAAAAAAGGAAGCCTAGAGAGGGTGGAAGCAAGGGCAGGGATCCCAGGATGAGTTATAAACTCTCTGAGCAGTTACTGCAGGGGCCCATGCGAACCACATGAGGTTCAAGAAGATCATGCACATGGGTCAGGACAATCCCAAGCACAACTACAGGCCACAAATATAGTCAGAAGGCTTGAGCACCTCTCCTGTGAATACAGTCAGGAGAGTTCAACCTGGAGAAGACTTCAGGAAGACCTTATAGCAGCCTATCCAGTACATGAAGGGACCCACAGAAAACCCAGAGAAGGACTGTTTATCAGGAAGTACAGTGATAGGTCAAGTGATGCTGGCTTTAAAATGAAAAAGGTATGCTTCAATTAGACATTAGGCCAGGTCAGATGGAGGGGGGTTGGGACTAGATGGCCTTTGAGGCCCCTTCCAACTCAAACCATTCAGGTTCTATGACTGGATGAGATGCCAGGAACACATGTCTGTCCTTCTGAAATCTTCAGCAGCTAAAGCACTTCACTGAGGTTCGATCACCATGAAATTTTCATTTCTCTTTAAGAAGGTTTTAAATCTAAGGGAAACCTGGCATTGAAAGGCTGTGATTTTTGTGCCTTTTGAATCAGTGACTTAGGGTTTGGTTTGTGAATGAGGGTGACTGGGTACATGACTTGAGCCAAGCTGGCCCAGGGATGGGGACTGGAGTGGGCTGAAGGCTGCTTCACTGGGTTACTTCACTCACTGGTGACTTGTGGGTGACTTTTGGGTGGTGGTGATGTGCCCACTCATGCGGAGCAACCAAGGAACCCTCTTTCAAAATGATGCAATACCCATTTTCTAGAAGGTTTCTCAGCCTTCCCCTGAATTCTCTCCTGCCAGGCTTTTGTTTTCACAAGAGAAACTGACGATTGCACAGGCTTTGCTTTCCAATAGATCTTGTCTCTGCAGAGCAGCCCTGCATTTCCACTCCAGGGGTACCAGCACCACTGTTTTCCAGGAACCAGCCTGGGAAAAGGTTCCCTAACAGCCTCCCACACTGAGCCTGGTTTGGCTGTGCATGGCAGGGTTTTGGTAATGGGTCAGGGGCCGGAGGGATGGCTTCTGTGAGGAGCTGCAAGACACTTCCCACACGTGTGGCAGCGCAAATACCAGCCTGCTCCAAGAGGGACTTGCCCCTGGCCAGGGCTGAGCCCATCAGTGAGGGGGGCAGTGCCTCTGGGATAACAGAGGTACGAAGGGAAAAAGAGGAGAGGGAGCTTTTTTGTTCCATTTCCTGTGTCAGTAACTCCAAGATGTGTAGAGCCCAGAATTACACAGACACATTTTGATGACTGCTTCCTCTTCTGCAGAAAGCTTTCACTCAGTTTTGTTCTTAAACAGACTCTCTCATGGGGGGATCTCCTGTGTGATTGGCATCAATCAAAAGGACTCCCCAGGCTTCCATAACCAGCAGACTTGCCCTAGGTTTACCTCTGTGAACGTGTCTCTGCATTCCTGGATCTCTGAAGTTCACTGGAGCTGCCGAGCTCACCTCTCGTAAATGATTCCAATGAAGAATGAGTCACCATGGCCGAGCTGGCAGAAAAATGATTAGATGATGATTTAGAGCTCAGCAGCTTTCAGGTCAGCAACTGGTGCGTGGAATTTAGGTCTACTGGTAAAGAATTGTGTCCAAGTCAGAATGCAAATGGATTCAGAAGAACACTTTTTTCTTGTGGAATCACACGGAATTGCATTTCATAGGTAGCCCCCAAGTGCATCTGCTGAATCAGGACGCCTTAGTTTTTCTCAATTGCCAGCCATTGGGAGAACAACAGCAGGAAATGATTACTTCATGCCCATGCTGCTTTCAGTATCCTGGCATCTTCTTTCTCACGTGTCCCACAGCCACCCTCACAGGCACACGCCCGAGCTGACCCTGCCTGGTGATGCTCAACATGCCACACCGCTTCTCCTCAGAGCCCCAGCCCGGGTGCAGGTACTTTCAAACACAGGAAAACGTGCTGACTCCGCTATCCCAGGCAGCACGGTGACTTTGACCCTCCACTTCAGTCTCATTCCCACCAAATCCTGCTGGACACACACTGAGAATTCCCCATCAGGTTTATACTGAGTGTGGCCGTGCACTGATTGCTGGTGAGAATGGAAGTGCAGCCAGATACCTCCGGTGGAAATGACCTCAGCAGCTCTTTCCAGTTCTGCTCCCTTAGGAAACCTGCCCTCTTTGCTCCAGAAGCACCAGGCCTCGTTCTGTTCCTGGGAGAAGTCTGTAAGCCCCAAGGCCCCTGTTATCACAGGAGGGGGCAGAACCAGCTCTGTTTCCTGGCTGCCAACTGCCTGATTTCTCAACGTGCTTTTTCTTCCCATGTACACAGAAGCTGGGCTTACAGCTTGCTGGGTCTGTCAGGCCTTGTTGTAGTTGTAAGTTCCTGTTCTGTGGGGAGGATATTAAAAGTAACCGAAAGAAGAGAAACACTCGCATTAGCATGAAAATAGGAAATCACAGTTTGCAATATTTACAGCCTTCCACTAGTAATGAGCCCCCCAAATATTGCAACCAAAGAGAACTGGTGCTTTTGCTTCAGCTTTGGAAGGGAGGCCCTGACTTACAGGTCTTCAACTGGCAGGTCACTTTGCCTATGCATCTCTGTGAGAGAACGTGATCTTCATGTGACCTCTCACATGTATCAGGTGCAATGAATTGTTTTGGTGATACCTCACATTCCCAACCATTCCGTTTTATGTTATCTATGTAAAGCAGTGGTGTCATTTGATCACACATTAATACAGCTTATAACAATGTCAATCCAGTATGAAGAACAATAACCCTCCCCGAAATACCTTAAAACTGAAGATAAATACTCTAAAATAAGCAAATAATCAAAAAGAAGAGCACTGTGGTTTGTTATTTTTTTTCTACCAAGTCCTCTTAAATTCTGATTTTCATTTCTTTAAGGGTGTGATTGGTTGGTAGGACATTATTTAGAAGGAAGGGACGAACAGTTGTCCAAACTCAGAAGCATCAAAATTAGAAAAAAAAAAAAAAAAAAAGGGAAAGCTGGGAACTGTGAAACAAAATCAGAAATAGTCATTGTAACGAATGTCACAGGTAGATACACTGATTATCAGTTTCCAATACTAGATCAGTGTGTTCCTTTATTGTAAATTCTTAGTCATTTGGGGGGATAAATTCATAGAGATTCTGGAGATTTTTCTTCATCCATTGGAGGCTTTCCAGATCTGCAGGCTTAGTATGTCATTGACTGACTGCCCTTGTGACTCTGTTTTCCCACATGCAGTACCAAGAATTTTGTAAACTGTGGTTTTTAAAGCCTGACAAGGTATTTTAGTTGTTTTTTTTATGGGTGCTGTCATTTTCTGCTTTTGGCAACTGGTGGGACACCACAAAAGAGGTGGTTTTCATAGTGAATTCAGCCCTGAGCCAAACCGAAAGTTCACATTGTTTACTTTGACTAAACATCCAAACTTCTGAGGGCTTCCCCAGTCCGAGCCTTCTGGGTTTTCTGACTGGACACAGTCACTGTCAGATTTATTGGTCAAATTCTGTAAGCCTGTGAAATCCTTGGCTGGAGATTCAGAAGCCACCATTGCTAGATATGCTTCCGCCCGATGTGGCCTCCTCTGGGCAGCAGGAATGCGAAGCTCTGGGGTACAATGATTGCACCAACAACCCTGAGGGTAACTGCTGCCACAGTCTGCACCCCTGAATGACTTTCTAGCCTCAGTAATGGGACATGGGACCTTCATCACCAGCTCAAGAAGGAGGAAGTGGTGGTGATGACACCAGGTCTTCAGTGAATCTGGAGAATTCCATAAAAGACTGGCAAGGGAAGGCCTGGGGCTTCCAAGGGAAGCAGCTCCACACTGATCACTCCTTCCCAGCCCAGGGCTGTCCCTTCACCCACACCATCAGGGACCCCCACCCAGGGAGGACAGTGGGGGGTAATTCCCACAGGGTTACCAGGGTGACTTCAGTGGTTCATATCCTATAGGGTGATCAGTGTCACCTAAGGGGGTCACATGTCACAGGATCATAAGGGACATCTTGAAGGTGGAATCCCATCCTGTGAAGTCACTGTAGTCACCTGGGGGAGTCACATGCCATGGAGATCACATAGTCACTGCAAGAGGATCACATCCCATTGGCTCAATAGCACACTCCAGCAACCACAGCATAAACAAGGATGCCTGGGGCAGCAGAACCAGACATCTGGTCATTCTCCTTCCACCAGTGGACTGCCAGCCCCCAGGCTACCCTGCTAGAAAGGGTTGGGGCTTGTGGAGCAACCTGCTGAAAGTGCTCCCAAAAAGGGGCTGCTAGCTTTCTCCTCTTCCCTGTGATGCACAATGGGACACTGTAATCCTCCTGGCATTTGACATTCCACCCTGCACCTGCTCCCTGTCCACTTCTTGGGGCACCTGTTCCTCAGAGCACCCTGCCAGTTCCTCTGAGCACTCAAGAGGCACCTTCAGAGCATCTCCCTGTGACACCCGTGCCAGCAGCACTGGAATCCAGGCAGGAATTCATCACCCACCACCAGAGAGGCTCTTGACTCATTTATCCGAGTCCTGTTGACTTCATGTGGCAAAACTGACCTCAGCACTCCCCAGAGCTGGAAGAAAGTGATCAGCAGCTGGTGCTTGTTCTTGGAGGTTCCTCCACTGCTCACCCCTTGCCCAGTCCTTTTGGAGGTCCTCTGCCAGCTCCTCATCACAGTGCTCCCTTTGCATCTCCCTGCCTGCCACCATGCTCTGCCATAACTGCAGACACAGCCTGGTCCACAAAGCTAGATTCCTGACACCACCTGATGATTAAACTGCTTTGTGTTAAAAATGACATCACCATCACAAACAAAAAACCCCAACAAAAGCACCCGTGATCTCTTGTGTCTTTGCAGACTAAGAACTCCTCCTAGATTTGCAGCCCATGTGCTCCCCCCTCAGCATCACCTCATTGCCCACAACAGGATGATGCAACAGGGAGGGTAGATGGCATCATGGCCACAAAGCATGATGCAACCCAAGATGCTGCTGCACAAAGTCAGCTCCTACACCTGTCTGTGGGATGCAGCTCACACACTATCCTACCATGACCTCCTTTTGTTTCCTCCTCCTGGGCATCCATACTCCTCTGCTCCTCTCTTACACATGTGGAACCTGTGTAAGGTTCCCCCACCTGCAGGTGGGGATGGTGACAGCCCTGCTGAGGGACACAGGGCACCTACACAGCATCCAGGCCTGTGAGCGGAGAAAAGGAGTAGCTGACACCAGGACCTTCTCAAAGCACATAGGGCCTAGAGAATGGAAACAGGTTGTAAAGTGTAAAAAAATACTTTGTTATTGTCAAGTGCAAACCCCTTTTTCCTGTTTCCTCTATTTACTTCTCCTTTATACCCCTTGGAGTCAGTCAGTGCATCTGCAGAGAGATCTCTGGTGAGGAAGAACACAGTGTTCCAACCCTCGATGGGAGACTTCTTATTTCTGACTTGTTTGCACTCTTAATGTCAAAGGCTACCCCAGCAGCTTTCCCTCTCACACCAACAACCAACACCGCACAGTGACACACCAACAGCCAAAATGATGTGCACTGGGGAGGGATGACACGCAGCACATGACTGTGGGTGTGTGGGAGAAGCTTGCCCCCGTGTTCAGAGCCAGCATGGACATCAGACATGTCTGGCTGGCTTTGCTTTCCCTGATGCCACCAGGAGATGAAACAGCACCACAAATGTGGTGTTCATTTAGTAAAGGAGGCATTATGAGCTGCAGTTGGTGCCACTGCGTGGAGCTGCTCTCCACAGAAGGCCTCTTCTGAAGTCAAAAAGTGGATGGATCCAGCCCTTAGGTCAGCATGGTAATAGATGGATGCTCAGGGAGGACAGCACCCCTGTCTGTACCTGACTGCCCTGCCCCACCATTTCCAGCATTTCTCCTCTCTTTTACAAGCTGCTAACACCTACAGGGAAAGCACTGAGATCCCAGAGGGACAACTTTTTGGCAGAAAGGGACAAGGCTCCTTCCATTTCCATGCAATTCTTGTAGTCCTGTTTGCCTAAAGCTCCTGCAGCGTACCCGCGCAGCAGCTGTAGAGAGCTCTCCATCTCCAGGAAGGTTTTCGTTTTCTCTCCCTTTTACAACAAGAAGCAAAACTTCCACCCTTCTCCCTGCTCGTATGTTTCTGTGTGTGAAAAATAAAACCGAAAAGGAAATGAACTCATTTCAGCAGAAACAGAGGCAACGCTTTGAAGTGAAACTACAACACAAGATGGGGTGCTGTCAGCCCTCTCACATCAGCTCCCTTCCCAGTCTAGCGATGAGTCAAGTGGTCCCTCTGCTTTCGCAGCCGGCGGCCAAGCCGACAGCTTTCACTCAGGCATGATTTCAGTGCGCCTCACTTCTCAGCCAGCACGGGCGGCGCAGGGGCCCTGCGCCTGGAGAAGCAGAGCGCATCGCAGGTTTCACACCGCCGCAGTGCCGCACGCCGATCCTGAAACAGAAATGGTCTGGCCTCCCTCAGTGATGCTCTGGTGGCTGGAGACTGCAGGTTCTCACCAGAGCACCCCGAAATGGGTAGATCTTGGCAGTGTGTAAGGTAGGGGCACAGCCTGCTCCCATGGTCCTGCCAGCTCCTGCGGTCTAAGCTGTGATAACCTACCCACAACATATTTTCATACTTCTGTGCCCTTTTTTTTTCCAGACATTTTGAAATGAAACCCAATTGGTATTCTCTATTTCCCCTGTTACAGCACAGACACAGTCCCAACTTCCCCAACCAAACACACCTGATACAAACCACTGGTGATTCAAGCTGTAGATGGGATCATATGCTTTCTCATAATGCTGAACATACCATCTGCCTTTTCACAATTTGTAGTTCAAAATTTTACAGTTAATAAAACAGTTAAGCTCTAAAAATTTCAAAGGAGAAGGTTTCACAAAAGATACTGTTTTCCACCTTTGTGTGGTCCTTGCTTTTTGTTGCTAATTCTGTTCAACTTTTGCCCCAAGTTCCCCAGCTATAACCTCTTCCACTTTTAATCTGGTTTAGAAGAACAAAGTGATTCTTTATCCAATTAAAGATTTGAGGTTGGACCCAGTGATCTCTGGAGGTCCCTTCTAACTCCTACGATTCTGTGATTCTGTGGTTGTTCAAACAAGGCACTTCCAAAATGTTGCTCAGAGAAAATATTCTTCAGAATAGCCTGAAAACCCCACAACCGTGCAAAATAACTCCTGCCCCGACTGAAGAGCACTGGAAAGGTACAAGGGAGATGCTGAAGCACCGAGGATGAGCTCAGTACCAGCCTAGGAATCCCAGGTCACCATGCTGGTGTCCTGCAAAGCCCTTTTGGATTCTCTAATTCTCCTGTTAGGCTGCAGTGGTTTGCAGCATGCCACTGATAATGAGCCCTGCGTGGGCCACCAGATTGCTGGCTCAGCTGCCAAGCACCAGCTTGCCCGGAAAGTGGCATTTCACACATGGGATTTCCCTTTTCCCCCCCCAGTCCCACACCTGTTGCATTGACTATACACAAAATTTATGATGCAGTGCAGAGGAGGCGTAGGGACCAAGGGAAAGAGGAGGTAGGCAGATCCTGAAAAAGATCTGGCAGACCAGCAAGCAAGGAAGAATTCCAGAAATGAAGCACACTGAAATTCTCAACCAAGATAGCAGGACAGAAAATAACCATAGTCACCATCCAAGGAAGGACTTCTGCAAAAACCCAGCAGTGACGGTGCAGCTGTGCTAACACTATGCTTGGTGTTTGCAAAGACACCTACGCACACAGAGGAGAGCTTTTCAGCAAATACTCCACCAGCCTGATAAACAGTGATCAACGCCAATATTTACTTTACTAATACCTACTTCATCTGGATAGCAGTTGCAAAGACTGGCCTTTACGAGGATATCGTTATCTTCACGAGTGCTAAAACCCACTTGACAAACCACCTTGTGAATTTTGCCACCTTCTACATCTTTTTTAGCTTTTTAGAAGGGTTTTTTGGTGACTATCAGCAGGCCAAACTGGGAATGGCCTTACAAGAAGCCACCCGCGGTTGTCTTTGCTTTCTTGATGTCTCAGAAAATTCAGGTCACCAGATAGTCTGCCCTGGAAAATTGAGAATTGACTGTAGAACAACACAGGAACAGGGAAATGCAGTTAACTAAGCTTCCTCACAGTTACCCCTTGCTTAAAAAGAACACGGTTTATACAAACTCTTACACTCCATCTATACCAAGGGGGATCTGCTGCCCAAACTACTCCTCCCTCAGCCAAACGATACTGCTCTCAGTGAGAAGAGAAGCTGGTGGGCACCAGATCAGACACGTTCAAGTCATCATTCAGAAGGAATCTGTGACTAATTAATTAATGCAGCCTGCTTGGCATACAGGTTGTCGCGGAGGAAAAGACAGGTGTTTGTCCCTGTGCCAGTGACAGAGCACCGCGACACATGAACAAACCACGCTGTTCACCTATTGCTGAGAAGATCGTGTGTTTAAGCTGTCAAGGGAGGCAGGCATGTGAGAGCAGCATAGGAGGCAGATTCTGAGAACTAGTGGTAGAGTCCTCAGGTAATACTTGAACAGCAGTAAGGGCTGTGGAAGCATGGTTATATCCCAGCAGTGAGCAGGCAGCTCTCCTGCGTCTCTTTTCCTGCCTGGTGCTGGATCATAGGAGCACCTAGAAGACTAATAAGCTGGAATATTTCACTTAACTATTTAAACTGCATTAACCTTCTTCCTCGGCATAGCGGAGGAGTTGGCAGCGCCAGCATCTGCTGGAGGCCAAAACTTTGCTGCAGGGGCCACCAGAATATCATTAACACAGAACAAAGCTGCTTCCTTGAAAAGTGATTTTGAGATTAATGCTTATGGCTTGAGGATTTATGAAGCTCTACCATCATCACCCTGGCTTGGCGCGGCCACACCCTGCTGCGCTTTCCTGAAATGACCTTTGGTTTGTGCTCCTGACAATGGAGTCCAGTTTCCTGCTCCGCGGCTGGGACCCGCGAGGATTGACAGGAACCGCCGACGCTGTGGTCTGCAGGAATGGGAAAAGGGAGAGAGAGAAACAAACAGCTCCTCCGTTAACCCCAAAAGCTGTCAACACCAGGAAGATGAGACGATGAACTTCAATGACCAAGAGATTTATTTAAGATCTTACAGGGAGGCACAGAAAGAAACATCTTGAAGCTGATTCAGCACAAATAACCAAGTTCAGAAAAAAAACCCCAGCTTGTTTCCTTTCTCTCCTACTCTTGATTTCCTTTCTGCAGCATTCAATTTCCTTTCAGCAAGCCTGCCCACTGGTGTTATTCATACTGGGAGTTCATCACGTGTTGGCTTTCAATAACAATGTTCCTGGTTAGACCGCATTGCCCAGACCCCGGCGAAGCCCCAGGCATGTTATCTCAAGATGATTCGCTCTTCTCAGCTGTCCAATTGCACTAACTTTAAGTGGCATTATAGAGAAATAAACTGAAAGGCTGTTCCAGTGGGATTGTGCTCCTGGGGCTGCTGCTCTGCTCCCTGCCGTGGCTGTGTCTACCTGGGGACCTGTGGTCCTGTTCAGTGGAGCCATGGCAAGAAGCAGCTTTTGTGGCTGCTCCGGTAGAGAAGCTTTCCAGAAGCCTGTGCTTCCCACAGCTACACTGCCTTATTTAGGGGAACCGAAACAAGAAAACATCAGAGCTCACTGGAGGCTTGAAACCACAATGGGCTTTTTTTTTGTGTGCTCTGCCCCTGTTGTGCAATCCTATAATTGGCAGCAGCCCCACCGTGTGCTGCTCCCACCGTAACGGACTGCGATGTGTCACACACCAGTAAGGCCCACACACACCAGTAAAAACCTGTGGCGTGGTGGGCCAGATCCAGAGCTAGTGCAGGTCAGCTGCCTTCTAAAAAGTCGTTCATCTTGCCTCACAGCATCACTCTCGGATTCACAGCTCTGACCGCAGCACTGAGGGAGGTGAGAACATCTGATACTCCGGCACACAGGCAGGTTGATTAAACCATTTTGTACACTGACGTGCCCCACTGTTCTTGTTACACTGCCACGGTTTTAGAATAAAATAAAGGGACTAAATGAATGCATGTGACTCTGCTGTCCAACAGTTTGTGCCCAGCTGTACTGATAGGAAAGCATCTCCCAGATGCACCCAAAAGAAGGGCACATCACTGTCTGCTGCTCCAGAGATGCAGGGAAAAGTTGCCTTTACACATCATCCCCGTCCTGTGTGAGGAACTGTTTCTAAGTGGGAGAGGATGGGGGTTAATTTGGTTTTGCCTCACTGGAGGAACAGTGATTTAAAGAATTTGCCCAAGCATTAGATCTGTCTCTGTATTCATAAAGAAGATCAAGCCCCAGGTCATCCCTAGCTCTGCCTAAATGAGCAGAACAAATGATTGAAGTAACATAGAATCACAGAACGGTCTAGGTTGGAAGGGACCCCAAGGATCATAGAGTTCCAACCCCCCTGCCACAGGCAGGGCCACCAACCTCCAGGCCAGGATCTACACAAGGTTGCCCAGGGTCCCATCCAACCTGGCCTTGAACACCTCCAGGGATGGGGCACCCACCACCTCTCTGGGCAGCCTGTTCCAGCCCCTCACCACTCTTTCTGTAAAAAACTTCCCCCTAATATCTAATCTAAACCTTCCTTCCTTTAGCTTTAATCCATTCCCCTTTGTCTTGCCATTGCCTGTCCTTTCAAAAGGTGGTTCTCCTCCTGTTTCTCTGCTCCTTTCAGGTACTGGAAGGCTGCAATGAGGTCCCCCTGCAGCTCTCTCTTCTCTAGAAGTGCCCAGCTCCCCCAGCAGTGCAAGGGAGCACCAGTGTGTCCCTTGTCACGCTTCTCCTGCACTTGGGTTGGACTGAGCACCCCAAGCACTGGGGGCATGCGAAGGTCTCAGTAAGCACCCCAGCACCCCATGCTGGCATCCTGAGTGGGGGGGCTACTGTGATTCACGGAGCAGCCATCAGGCTCCAGCAGTGAGATGCAGCCCTGAGCATCACGTGCTGCAGATCGCAGCACCTCCACCATGAGAGACGACACATCACACAGCCTGACACACTCCTGAGCTGCTTCTGAGCTGTTTACCTGCCTTTCCACCATCTGAAACCCAACAGACTTGTTTTGAAGAAACAGTTTCTTATGTAACAGGAATGATGCGGTCAAAGGGCAGCTTTCCCTGAATGGGGATGCTTTACTAACAGAGGTGTTCACAGCTGAAAAATTACCCTAAACCACCAAGTCAAGCCAATAAGCCTCTGTGCCATGTACACAGGCATATACTAAGGATAAGAAATTAAGGCAACATCTCAAACCCAGCAGAAAGTCCTCAGTGGCCAACCTAAGCTGCTCTGACACCAGGTCACAACCCAGCAGGGCACACTGCAGGATGCCTCTACAGCCAGTACCTGCTGTAGCCCAGCCTCCACCTTGGGAGCAGACATTGCAAACCCCTCATCCAGCTGCAGCTTTGGTTCTGACATCTTGCCCCTGTCTGTGAGCCAGCAGCACTGCCTCTCACATGTGCCAGCCCTGCAGCACCATTCTGCCCACTGTCTAATGCCAGGCACCATTGGGGCTGAGGTTTCCTACACAGGGAGAGAAACCTCAGTCCTGTTTTGGATGTGCCATCACTTCCATGAAGTATGCAGGGGAAAAGGTTTCTGAGCTGATCTGGTAGATGTTTCCTCTTCCCATAGACTTCAAAGTCATCAGCATTACCAGACTCCTGACTTCAGAGACTGCTATCCCACAGAAAGAAGCTTCTCGATGGCCCCTTGTTGGTCTGTATCACACCGTGGCATCATCTACTAATGGGAGAGTTGGGTGTTTGCTCACTTTCAGCCTCAAGTCGGTTCTTTGTTATGTCTGGCCCATCTGTGCTTTCTTTACCTCATCTGTGTTTTCATTTCCCCATAAAACCAAAAGTCCAGCCTATATGCCACCACACCAAACATCAACGGTCAGAGAGACAGGAGGCAGATGAGTGGCTCACTTATCACTGGCAGCTCTCTCAATGCTTTGTGTGACAATCACAAAGTCACGAGGGTGACTTTGTAATTCCAGCTCCTGTTTCTTGTAAAAAGCATCACCTAAACCTACAGCAAGCAGGGGTAAGCGTGCCCTGCTGCCTGTCATCCACTGCACTGCCACAGGGGGAATCCATCAGCAGGAGGGCAGCTCTAAGTTGCAAACAGCACACGATATGGGACAGCTTATTTCCCTGTGTCTTGGTCAAGGTCAAGGTCACCATCACCTTGAATAGTGACACAGCACTGTGTCAGGAGCATCTCCAGGTTAAACACATGCAGACCCATTCCTCCGTGTCTTTTTGCTCACATCAAGCCCACTCCATCCCGTGCTTCTGCTTGGCCACCTCTTCTTCCTCAGCACAAGCACGACCCGCTGCATCCCTCCTGTACCACCACACATCCACCGACCCGCTGCATCCCTCCTGTACCACCACACATCCACCGACCCGCTGCATCCCTCCTGTACCACCACACATCCACCGACCCGCTGCATCCCTCCTGTACCACCACACATCCACCGCCCTCCCTCCCGCCTCTCCTTGCCCAGCGCAAGCAGAACCCGCCCCTCCGCATCCTCTTGCCCAAGATACAAACCACATCTCCTGCCCCGCCACCAGCACACCCCGCGCCTCCACCCCCCCTTAAGCATACCCCATCCCTCCACCTCTTCTCCCCTCACACACACACACAAGCAACCCGCATCCCGCCTTTCCCTTCCGTCCCGCGGGGGAGGCGCTGTCCCCGGTCCCGTCCCCCTACCCCAGCCCCGCACGGCCCCGCTCCGCCCCGGGCGCGCTCCGGCACGCCGCCGCCTGCCCACCCGGCGGGGCGGTTTCCGCACGTCACAGCGCGGGGAAAGCCCCGCCGCGCCGCCGCTCTAAGAGCCGCGCTCCGCCCCGCCAGCCCGCAGTCAGTTGTCGCCGCCGGGCCGTGCAGTGCCGTACCCGCCGCGCCGTGCCCAGATACCGCGATGATGCCGGTCGGAACCCTGCGCAAAACCGCGCCGCCCGCCGCTCCCGCAGGTACCGGCGGCTCAAGGGAGCGGGACGGGAGGGCGGGGGGTTGGGGGTACACGCTTCTCCGCCCGCACCGCCGCTACCCACCGGCTCCAGCACCCGGAGCGGGGGCAGCGCCCGCCGCGGCGCGGGCGGCAGGATGTGGCCGCGGCCGTGAAGGCGATGTGGGGGTACAGCCATGCCGGGCCAGGGTAGGTGGGGTGTGCGGTAGGGAGGAAGGACAGGTACAGCGTCCCCGAGGTCTCAGGATCAGAGCAGAGCATGGGCGGGCGGTGCGGTGCGGTGCGGTGCGGTGCGGGGCGGTGCGGGGCGGTGCGGGGCGGTGCGGGGCGGTGCGGTGCCGGGGACTGACGGCCCTGCTTGTGCCCTGCAGAGCGGGAGGTGGTGGCAGAGTGCGCCCTGCAGCTGCGCAAGATAGGCGACAAGTGGGGCCTACGGCAGAAGATTCTGAACCTCCTGGCGAAGCTGTTCTGCCCGGAGACGTGAGCCCCCCCGTCGGGGCACGGCGTGCTGAAATAAGCAGGAGAAGACCTTGGCTTTGTGAATTCGGAACGAGAGACTTGACTTGATGCTGGGAGGCGAAGAAAGCAAGCTCTTTGCCTGGCGTTTCGCATGTGACAGCCGACGGAGGATGGCTGTCGCGACGTGATTTCTCTGAAGAATGTTACAGCGACACTGGCATATGCATGCCAGGTGGGGGAAAAATAGAAGAAGGGGAAGAAAGGGATAGTGACGGGCAGAGCCCCTCACCGTACCATGGGGGAACTTGGGGCAAGACTGAACTTGCCCTTCCAACCGCATCTGAGCAGAATTCTGGGACCCTGGTTTCCCTGGTCGGCCTCTGGTCCTCGTGTCCCAAGGGTCACGTCTCACCAAGGTGCTCGGACCACCTTTGGGAAGAAGCTGAAACAAGTGTCAGCATCATGGAACTTGGGATCCTGCATCACAAGGCACAAGCCAGTTGCTCGGTTTCTGACTGCACTTGTTTCCTGCAGCATGGATTCTGCTGGACAGGGATCTGGTGGTGGGATTATTTAATTTTTAAGTAAACCACTGTCTTTATTGAAAGGTTATTTGTTACAGGATGTTTCTTTGTGGACTGAAAAATTACTATTCTATGAATTAATATGAAGTTGTATAGTTATAGTATATATTATATATATGACTCTTTGTGTTTCTATAATATATATAAAATATAAATACGTGCACCCCATGTGGACAAAGCAAGTATTTAACAGAGCTATTAATCAAACATTATTTGTTCAGCTCAAAAAATAACGTGAAAAAACGTTCAAAACATGACCTAAAACCACATTATGCTAACTAGAAGAAAGCATAATGTGTTCTGAGTATAATGGAAATACATTACACAACACAGAGGGGAGCGTATTTTAGTGTAGCATTATATAAGACACTTATATGACTTACCTACTACACAGATAAAAATAATGAGTTACAAGGTTCTGGATTGTCAATATTTCAAAATATTTCTTGAGAACAGTACAGTACTGCTGTGTCTTTGTAAGTAATAGAAGTAGATCTTAAAGTTGAATCCGAGTTGTATCTCAAGTTTTCTTGAGAATGTTATTTATTCAAAGAAAGCAACTACCTCTCTTTGAAGAAATAATATGAGTATAACTGAACGTTAAAGTCAGTACAGTAAGGCAGCCTTGCGCTTCTGAATGTTTAACTATAGTTACCAGTGAAGGTTTACTTTCATTTAATCTCATGGCAACATCATTTCGGTGCTGGAGTGATGCTGCTGCTGTAGCACATACAGTGGATAGATGGTGATGAATTATGCCTGTCTCACTGAGGGGTAATTAACACTTTCCTGGCTTCGGAGGAGCTGAATTAGGCGGGCTGATTGCTGTCAAGGCAAACAGTAACTCTGCTAGTCAATTCATGTCAGACATGATCCTAAACAGTATTTTTCCCATGACAGCAAGATAGCAGGAAAATGGCTAAAGCTGATAATGTTTTGTAGCTACCTCTTAGGTTAATGGTTAGAGTTGCTTCTCCTAACTAACTTTGTAAGTACATCGGCATTGTATAAGGCTGTGTAGGTGCACCTTCTGAATTCTTGGTCTGTTCAAATGACTTTTTTTTTTTTTCCTGCCTTGTAATGAATTCTTGTTTGTATTTTAAGTAATTAGCTCTTCTGAATCTGCCTTTGGAAAACTGTCATTACACGGCTGTGGTCAGTCTGCCGCTGCATATGGCTGTTACTTGTCACTGATTTCACTAAGCTGAAGCTGACTGACTTTGCTCGCTTCCCGCACAGAGGACCTAACCTCATCCCAGGGGTGTTACTGGGAGCTTTGTCATTGACTTGAGCCACGTGCACGGATCCCTCCTCCTCTAAGCCAGCTAATACCTTTTCAGTGAGAACAGGAATCGCTTCAAGAGTAGCTGTTACTTGTCTCAATGTGACAAAACAACGTGTTTTCCTGACATGTACAGAGGTCGGTTTTTCAGGTATTAAAAAGCAAATGCAAAGAGATTCTGTTTGGCTAAACACCAGCTGTTCGGCAAAGCTGTTCATCGAAGGCAGCCCTGACTCCAACAGAAGGGCTCCACTGTCCTGAGCCTGGTGGAGGCTTGGAGTCTTCATCAAAGACACTAAACAATGATCGTGCCTGTCTGGAACTCTCAGGAAAATTCAGCTTTAGCATTCGCGTTAGTAGCTGAAGTTTATTTGTAAAAAAAAAGTGTTCTACTCCATTTAAGCTGCTTTGAGATTCAGTAGAAATGAGGGGTGGGCTTCATAGAGCCTACCCAATTCCTCAGGCTGTAGCCTACGTGAATATTATGGGGAAAAAAAGTATGTCCATAAACACATTGTGATGGGGATATCTGAGTTAAGTATTAGCACAGTATTTTTCTGTCTAGAACTGCAAAGACTGTTTGCCTTTTGTGAATGTTCTTATGTTTCTCTCAGTGTTGTCAAGAGGGCTAATATTCAGTGGGAGGTCAGGAAAAAGACCTAAATCCAAGCACTCAGTGCCAGTATATAAGCAAGTGCTCGCTGATGTCCTCCCACGGACTCCTGTTGTTACTTCTGCAGAGGACCTGGTACATGACTGTATCAACATGAGCTTGTTTTTCTTACGGCTAGTTCTGGATACAGGCCAGAGATTTTGCTGTATGCCCTATGCATGTGTTTCTTGAAATGTTGCTGAGATAATAAATACGAAGCATTTGCAAGAAAAATGAGTCATTGTTGTTGTAGCTCGGGTTGGGGTGGGTTTTTTTTTTGTGGATTCTGAATGCGTGATCACGTAATACAAAATCTTCCCATCTCACAAGTCAGCAGGCACACAGCAGGGCAACAACAGAGTGCCAGAATGGCTGCACTGGGAGATCAGGCTTTTACTTCTGCCTTCAAGAGGGAGAAGACTTAACCGTATCTTTGAACTTCAGAATGGGAAACTGGGACACCTGTTCAGGTATTTTCTAGCAACTACAGACCGCAAAATAGTTGGGCAGTATCAGGGGCTGTGTTACCTCTATCAGAGGTGATGCAGCTTTGAAGAAGAGCGTCCCTGAGGATCAGTGAAGGATAGCCAGCCAAGTTCAGGGTGTCGTCTCAGATGCAGGCAGAAAGGAATACAGTGCTCTCCCAAAATTTTTACTTTTTCCAATGTTTGAAGCTGGAATTTTAGGAAAAGGGGGGAATTATACTGTTTGCCATAAGGAAGTAGCAAAGGAATAGTGCAGAGCTTATTCTTCCTTCATAAAGCTGGGACCCAAAGATGTGTCTGTGGAGAGCAGAGCTCGAGATCCTCACCTGCTGCACCATGCACATCAAGAGGCTTTTCCCTGACTCATCGCACTGCATCTCCCCAGCTTCACGGGCAGGTAGTGCCACGCCTAGGGCACGTGTTCGCAGTGTGAGGAGGACTAAGAGCTTCCTGGCCAAGGCTCTTACTTCTAGTAAATGAAAGAAACTGAAGGGAAGCATTCCCCTATGCTTTCTGTGTTGGCTACCAGCAGGCTCCAAAACCCTTTGCTTTTAGGGCATCAGCAACGAGGTCCTGAGAAGGCCCATCACCCTAGTGCCAGGTGCTGCCACAGGTGCTGCCACAGTGCGATTTCACACAGCTCCACCAGCAAATTACACTGGCAAGACTCATCAGCCTTGTGAAAACAACCGGATGCCCTCAGCCGGTGCCCGCCAGAGCCTGGCCCTTCCCGAGCCAGGTCACTGCCAGATCACAATGCTTGTGACCTGCTCCTCCCTAAAGGGCAGTCAGAGAAAAAAAACCCAACCAAATCCCATCCCTGGGGCACGGCATCGCTGTCTGGAGGCGCCTGACTCAGTCACAAGCACCTGATATAAAAAAAACAAAGCAAACCTACCTGCCGAAGCGAACTGCCGGAGGAGGTGCCGCCCCGCAGCGCCCGCCATCAACCGCGGCCTGTGGGCACCTGCCAGGGCAACGAGCGCGGCCCCGGGGCACGTTCGCACTGTGCTCACTGGGGCAAACACCAGCCCTGTGCCCGTGGCCAGCTCCCACTTTCACACCCAAGATGGTATTTCCCAAACAAATTGCTAGACAACAGACAACACCTCCCTCCTCCCCTCTCCCCCAGAGGGATGTTTTTCTTTAAGTCATCTGGAAAACAATGCCTCATGTGCTGCTCATTATTTTTAGCACACGCTGCTGGAAGAGACTAATTTTATTCATTTTTCCTCCCGTCGACACAAGATGATGTGAGGGCATGACGTGCATCCATAGAGGTGCAAGAGGCCGGACAGGAAGGCCTGGGGATATGATGTGTTGTCTTTCAGTCTGGCAGGGTTTTCCATGAAGTGAGTGACTGTCTGATGGCGGGACTGTCAGTGAGCAACAGTCCCAAAAGCTGTCACAGCTGTAAACAAGAGCCTACCCCATGCACGTCACTATATTGTCTGGAGCACGGTGTGAGAAATCAGCCACACCAAGGCTGATGTCCCTTCTCACGCATGGTCTCTTTGCAATGCAAATTCCCCAGGCCACAAGCCCTCTGAAAGCATGGAGGCAGGTGTCACTCCTTTGGCAACACCAGATATCTCACGGGATGGCAGTGACCTCAAATAAAACTTTCAGCCAATTCATCTCATGGGGGCTTTGGTGTCATTCCCTCCTCCCCATGGAACGGCGGTGGAAGCTACTTGTCTTGGCTTCTCCATCTGCTTTGTGCCACTGTCACCTGCAAAATGTGAAAAAAGCAGTTACTTCTAGCAGCACTGAATAAGGCCAGTGAAGAGGCTTTGGAGCACACAGGCACCCCTGCATTACTACCATGATGTTGCTGCAGCACCCACCTGGGGGATCAGAGCAAAGGGTGGCCCCAGGATTGTACCCACCACTCGACTTACGTGCCTCTGGGGTTTTGCCTGCGTTATCACGCTCTGCCCAGGTCAAGGTACCACATTTGTGCCTCTTAGCTCCGGGATCCAGGCTGGGAATGCAGCCACCTTTGTCATCTGCTGCATGGCAGCAATTAAGGGCAGATTTCTGCCTGCATCTTCCCCTTCACACTCCCAAAAGGGATGTGACCAAGCCATGACGATTGCCTGAGGTCACATCCAGGTCCCTCCTGCCCAGGATTAGGGAGGTAATGTTGACGACAGCAGCAAGGCTTTTCCCAGGGCTGCCGTGGTGTCAAGGAAGTGGCTTTGCTAGGCATGGAAAACTCCAGAGAACTACAGCATCATGTAACTTGTTTGCTCAGCTCAACAATATCAGACTGATTCAGCTGCATGGTGAGGTGAGGCCAACGCATATGGGACTGCCAGGGGAAAGGCATAATAGTTCTGTTTTTAGTATTGGCTAACATCAGAAAATATCCTGACTGATGCAAAGTATCCTTCTAGTCACCATTTTACACACTGTGGGATAAGAGGGGAACTCCTTGTTTGGGGAAAGGATGTTTATTTGTATCAAATGTTCTTTCTTGTTCTTGGGTGGGTGTGTATATTTTGGGGTGTGTGTATATTTTTAAAAGGGGAACAAAAAAGCTTTAAAAATTATTGCAATCATATTTAATTTTTGAAATCATTTAGCTGAGACAAGTGCTGTGAGAACAAAGCATAGATGGCTTTTTCTGTAAAGGCAAAGTCTGAAATGGGCTTTTGCTAAGGGCTGGTGATGACAGTATGCATTCAGCTGTATGCCTTGGCAAGGAGAAATGATTCCATCTCCTTTACCAGATGCAGTGGGCATCAGGAGTAGATAATGCAGCATCACTTGCAATCCAGGTATTTATTGAGACAGGGGTGCTGGACAGGGTAAAGGTGCTGTAAGAGCCCTTCTTTGACCCTGTATTGCATAGGAAAGATTAAAAATAACTCCCACAAAACTGATGGACCAAAGCTTTCGATCTCCTAGCCCAGGTCAAGGGGAAGAGGAGGGGCTGGCAATCCAGAGGCAGCAGGGTGGATGTACCTCTTCCTGCAGCATAGCTGGCTCTGGGGCTGAGCCCACATAGCCCTGGGTGCTGGGAAATGCAGCTCAGGGAAATGGCCGGGGGAGATTTTGGGTCCCCTTGTAATCACAGTCACATGCTGCCTTGTGGCATAATTTCCTGCATATGCATCACACCCAGCTGCTGCACACCCTGCACCTGCCAGGCTTCGGGGTCTGGGGAGGGTCGTGGGGAGCCGCCTCACTCCTGTGTGGGGACAGAGAGAGCGTCCATCAGTCTTCAGTCAACTTTGAAGAAGTGGCAGTTTTGACACATTCCAGGAATGCAGGTGAGATTTTAGACCCACAAGCAGTCACACCAGAGACACACACAGGCCCTATTTGGGCATTAAGCTGTGTTGAGTGATGCTAAGAGGGGAAAAAAAGAGAGAGGCAAAGACAAAAAAAATTATAGATAAGCCAGAAGTTTTCAGGTAGAGTGATAAACCTGATTGCAAACAACAAGGTAGGTGTCTCTGTTTATCTCATGTATATCTCAGCTCTGTGTGTTAGTGATATGGGAATAAAAAAAAGCCATGCCCAAAACCACATGCTTTGTATGCCTTCTATGCCAAGCTACCCATTTGGCCATGCCTCAAGACCTTCAGAAAAAGTCCAGCCCCTGAAAGACTATTGAATTAGGTAAAACTTAAATGTAATTTTCTACCACTTCACATGTCTTAATGGATAAATGAAGTTGCATCTGCTAATCAATTTATGGATTAAATCCATTGTGTCTTGTTTATTTTGTATTCCTCTTTACTTATTCACCGCATGGGACTATTAAGATTTTCATTAAAGCCATTCTCATTAGAGCCAGGCTGCTTTGGAGCTTGAGCCCTGCTGCCCCCAGTTCATGCCACATGTTGGGAGAAAGAGGGAAAAGGACAGACAGAAGGATAGATACAGGGGCGTCACTGAAAAACATTAGAGGAACTGGGCTGGCCCAGCAATGAGGACAGCAGGGGAGAGGTGAAAGCAGGAGAGATCTTAATTTGTAAAAATGTCCTTTTGCTTTTCCCCATACAGCCCTGAGGGAAAGGCAGACCCCAGCTGGGGACGGATGTGCTGGAACAAGCTTGAGATGGCTGCGTGGGCCACCCCACACCTCCCCGTTCATCCCCTTCCCACACTACTGGTTTCCACAACACCACAGGCTCGCCAGGCTCCCTCATCACAGCTGTTTGCAAGGCAGAGGGACATGTGGAAAAGGGGTCTCACTGTGAAAAAGAGGGTCCCAATGCAGACAGAGCACTGGGACAACACGAAGCTCCTCTGTTCCACTCCAGCCCAGGAAGAGACCCCGCTAATGGCGGGGCAGGCCGGGAGCCCAACATGTCGGCCATTCCTGCAGGGTGATTCAGCAGAAGTGCCGGGGCTTTTCCCTCCTCACGTGACTCTTGCTCACTTCCACTGCTGCGGTGCAGTACTTAGAGAAGGAAACTGAAAGCGAACACAGCAGCTTTTGGGGAGCAAGTCCAGCGATGAGAGAAATGTCTCCCACGGCACCATTGCAGGAAAGCAAACGCCTTCCTCGTCGCAGAGAAAAGCCGACCCATCCTTGTCAGAGAGCAGCGTGCACTGGAGTCAACGGTGAGGTTTGTCAGACATGGCAGGAGAGGTGCAGGCAGGCACCATGTGCACCCCAAGGAGAAGGTGGGACTGTGCCATGGCACAAGCCATCTGGGAGTTTCCAGCAGGCTGCTGTGAGCACCCAACCCAGCAAACACAAAGCTGTGCACATGGGCTTGCAGCATGCATACAAGCGCTTAGCTTGCATGCTACTTCCTCCAGCTCAGCCTGCTCTGCAGTGACGAGCTGACATGCCCGTGCACTGTCAAGCAGTCCGGGATTTTGGGCACCTCTGGAATTCCCCAAGACAGAGCAGCTGAGAGGAGGGGTGTCTGGACCGTGCTTTCCGGGCTGATGCATCTTTCTGGAAGGCAGGCTTGCTTCGAGCTGCTGGGAGGTGGTGGGGAAGTTGTCTGTGTGTGCAGAACGGTGGAACACTTGATGAAAACTTCCCCACTTTGCAGGTTATGGCTGCGAGCCCCTGCTATGACCTTGTTTTGGGTTTGCAGGGCAGGGCTTTGGCAGTGGGGAAGGGTGGGGCTAAAGGGGTGGATTCTGCCAGAAGCTGCAAGAAAATTCCCTATGTGCAACAGAGCCTACCAGTCAGCTCCGAAACAGGCTTGCTGCTGGTCAAGGCAGAGCGACATTGGTAGCACCTCTGGGATAACAGTTATGAAGGGAAAAACAAAACCAAACCAGCAGCATTTTGCAGCCAGCAAGGGGAGTGAGAAGCTATGAGAGGAACAACTCTGCAGGCAGGTCAGTGAAGAAGGAGGGGGAGGAGGTGCTCCAGATGCCCCAGCAGACCATGATGAGGCAGGCTGTCCCCCTGCAGTAGATGGAGGTCCATGGTGGAGCAGATACCCACCTGCAGCCCATGGAGCACCCCACAGGGAGCAGGCAGTGCTACCCGAAAGAGGCTGTGACCCCATGGGAGGCCTGCACAGGACAGAGCTCCTGGCAGGACCGGTGACCCTGTGGAGAGAGGAGCCTGTGCTGGAGCAGGTCTGCCAGCAGGACTTGCAACCCCATGGGGGACTCACGCAGGAGTGGCCTGATCTGCACCCCATGGAAGGGACCCATGCTGGGGCAGTTCATGAAGAACTGCAGACCACGGCAAGGACTCACATTGGAGAGGTTCATGAAGGACCGTCTCTTGTGGGAGGTCCTCCCAACTGGAGCAAAGGCAGAGTGTGAGAAGTCCTTGCAGTGAGGCGGAAGGAGTGGAAGAGACAATGTGTGATGAACTCACCACAACCCCCATTCCCCATCCCCCTCTTCTGTGGGGAGGAGAGAGAGACATCAGCACTGACGTTAAACCCAGGAAGAAGAGAGGGGTGGGAGGAGTTTTAATTCTTTTTTTTCTAATTCTCGTTATTTACTATTATTTGACTGGTTATAAATTTATTTTCCCAACTTGATTCTGTTTTGCCCGTGATGGCAATTGGCAAATGATCTCTCTTTGTCCTCATCTCCACCCACAAGCCTTTTATTATATTTTCTCTCCCCTGTCCAGCTGAGAATGGACAGTGACAGAATGGCTTTGGGGGATGCTTGGTTCCAGCCAGGATCAGCCCTTCACACCTGCACTTACGAACCCATTCCAGCCCAGGGGCTGTGGAGGAGTTTATAGGCTCTAGACACTGCTGCTGCAACTACATTACACCCTTGCCTTACACATTTTCGTTGGAAGGGACAGGAAAAAACAAGGTGCATTTTTCAAGGCACCAAAGCAGGTCCTATAAAACACCTTCTAACACTTAAATGCTTTATCCTCTTTAGACTGAATGACAGTTCTTAGAGGACATTATTTCTAGCTTAGCTGCACATCTGGACAGCATTAACACTTAAGTCCTTGGACTGTGCTCCCCAGGACAGCGTTGTTCCTGCAATGCCAGTTCCAACTGTGGACCAGACAGACTTCGGCATAACAGAAATAAATACCTAGAGGAGTACTAAGGATACCATTTATTTTCAAAATCACTAAAAAACCCAAACAAAACAGTTTATGGCGATACAGATTTACATAACAGAGACAGCAAATTGAAAAATGTACAATCTATTTCATGTTATTGCACTCACTTTTTATAATATACAAGGCATTTCAAACAGTTTCCATTAAAAGAGGTTTTATTTATATAAATAAAAGTGTAAATATACAGTATCATACAGTAAGTGTATCAGTCTAGCACACAAAACCTACCTAGAGTGGGATCCCAATTTCTCACATGATCTAGTCTACTCCTCATCAATATTACCACTTGTACATTTACATAACCTAAACGTAGAAGCAGGTAAACATTCCCATCTGGAAACAGTTCCTTCAGATTTTGACTAGAACCACTGCAGAACATTAACTAGGGTTAATCTTAAGTGAGGGTCATTAGAAAATATAAATCACTTAACAGTATCTTAATACTTATCTGCCCTCTTAATATTTAAATTTTTTTAGCAAGAAAGTGATCAGATGTTGCTTCCTTCCTAATTTAGGCCTAATCTCACAGTTTTTAATACAGATGCAGTTCCCACAGAAGCTGCAAAGAGCTTCCAGGTACAAATTATGCAAGGGTAGTATCGCACCAGAGCCCACTCTGATATCCAAGATGTGCACCCTGAGCTGCCCCAGAGCCAGAAGCAGTAAACCCCTCCACCAGCCCTCCTCCATCTGGCAGCAAATTCACCTTTACTTGAATGCCTTCAGGTCCCTGGTGAAGAGCTGTGCACCAGGTCTGTAATTTCATCCTGATTTGTCTTCCAAGATGCAGCTATGAGTGAGTGTCTGGAGAGTTACCACTCTGTTCCAGCTTGGCCAGCCCTCCAGTATGGCGAAGAATGACCAGGGGAACGACAGGCAAACAGCAAGGTCCAAAATGCTCAGGAACTTACTGAACACTGATGAACTGCAGCAATGCCCTCTGTCATTTTGGTGCGACCAGGCTCTTAGGAAAATAACATTTACTTTGCCAAGTGCCTAACCAAACGGTCACTGCATCTGTTTGGTCTACCCATCCTGTTTGTAATGAGGCAGATCTTATTGCATAAATTCTGGGGCTTTTATGGGGAATGTCACTCCAATAGAGACACCAGGAAGTGCTACTGTAATCATACCAACACTCGTAGCATCACGAAAGATGTTTTTTCACAAGAAAAAAAGAAAAGTATTTTCAGGAACAGAAACAATCAGGGTTAAATATTCTTTTCCTTGCTGTAAGGTTAGTAGAGAAGTGTATCATTCTACCTATAGTAACTATCAGACTTAAAACATTAAACCTATCTTTTAAATTATAGCCACTACTGAATACACACAAATATCCCCATCTCTGCTGTTTCTCAGCAAACACATATCTACGTGCATGTAAAATAAAATACTGAACAGTATTCGATTACTGAAAAATTAAAGCCTTCTAAATCACTCACAATTAACAGTACCTGCAGATAAGCATCTGAAAATATTCACCACATTATCATCTTAAGACACCTCATTAAGTCTAATTATAAAATGAAGATTTCACCTTTGAGCTCACACTGGTTTGGGAGTGCAGGAGACATATCTCACTGCACTGAAACCTCCAAATCTTTAAACTGTGGACTGAAAAAGAAAAAAAAAAAAAAAGCCATTTCCTAAAGCACAACTGTGATTTACCACATTAAAGTAGCAAAAAGTCAGTACTGCACTTGTACGTATTATACGTATACGGGTATTCACTACGCTGCGTTAAATTCCACATGCATTTTATGTATCTATTATACACGCTATTACAGTCAGATTTTGGTCATTCCTGAACAAGGCCTCACCATTTAACTGTCATTGCCAATTGTCTTCTCCCTGTTTTACAGCAAATATGCAGGGGTAACCTCTTCTATCCCAGCACAGGCCTTCACCCTCAGTGTGGTCCTCCGACCCCATGTGCTGCATCCTCCTGAAGCCTCTCTCACCACAGAGGTGACTGGAGGCAAGGACCAGTCCTGACAGAGCAGCTGAGCTCCAGGGTCACAGGGGACCCAACTCCCCTGTCATTTCACAGCACTGAACCTGAATTAGTTTCAACAGAACTCCTGCAGGCAAAGCAGCTGTAGGGCTACGTACAGTATTGCTTTTCCTGTAATCAAAAGCTGCATCTCTCCCTGGATTCACATGCTAATATGTCACCGAAAAATAATTATTCATTTTCAGGCAAACATTGCACAGCTTTTCTGCTCGCCTGGTCTCAGGTTGCCTTGCAGAACTGAATTTTCCTCTGCATGTCATAAGTTGCAGTCTAAAGAAGCTTTCAGAGAAATGAACCAAAGCGAGTGCCCCACTAACCTGGAAGCAATTGCTCCAAGCACTGTTGGATAAATGTAAATAAACTGAATGGTAGTAAGATCCTGGGGTAGGGCTAAGCAACAAGCCCAGGCATTTTTCTAACAGCTACGCAGTGTCTTGGCTCAACCATAAATGTAGGCAGTGCTTCAGATTTGGACTGGCTCCAGGTTGAGAGCTCTTCACCCTGGGCATGTTGGCTGCGAGTGGTCTGCAGCCTAATGCGACAAACAACCTGAGCACTGTGGAACAAACAACTTGTTCTCAGCTGATAAGGACACTGGCCCATTTCCTCCTGTATCTCTTTTATGTTGTTCAGCTATCCCAGATGTAGGAAGAGAAATAACACAGTCTAATCTCTTGCACACATACACTCTCCTCCCAGCACAGCAGACTATAAATAACAGCAGCGTGGCTCACTGCTGATACCTCTGCTGTGACTAGAGGTGAGAAAATCCAAACGAAGCACCCACAGCACTGCAACCCTTCCAGCTTTGCTGTACCTACCACCACGGTTTCTCCCATCTACGCAGTTTTCAGTGTCACTACCCAGAACCCTCAGCATCAGCCCCTGCCCGATGCAGCCAGGCACACTTTTATCTTCCACACACACCCTCACCCACTCTCACACAAGCAAAAATAAATAGTGGACAGGAGAAAACAAAACAAAACAAAGAGCGATTAAAAGCCACCACAAATATGGCCAGTTCAGATTTTATCTGTTATAATCCCCATTTTTAGACCACCATTTTTCAGCTTGAGTGTTTCAAGCCAGGCAGCCTCAGCCTCTTGCAAGCAAATAAAAGCAGCCTGGCTTTCAGACGTACTTAGCTGTCGCTGAAGTTTATGGGATCTGCAGGTGCTCAGCACCTGAAATTATCCCTCTTTTAAAAATATATATATTTTTTAAAGGTGCCTAACATTAGAAGCCTAAATCTGAAAATTCAGACCCCAATTTTTATCGCTCCTGTTTTAATCACAACCAACAACTCAGTCTACACCTTGGTGGAAAATCACCTATTATTTGGACATGATTTTCTTGCTTACAGATGTCTACTGGATGAATCCCAAATGCTTTCAGACACAAGCTGCAGCTTAGAGCAGATTCAGTTCTGGTGGATACTGAGTTAGTTCATCGCTTTGAAGAGGATTTTTCAGCTTTGCAATAAAATGCTCATGTTTTAGGCATAAAAGTTGTGCAAAATTATTACTCTTGTCATGCATTTTTAGCAAAACTGCACTTAGAAGAATAAAGTGAGATTGTTCCAGACATTCTCTTATTACAACTAAAAAGGACCAGACCCTTAGTAAGTATCCTGAAGTCTTATTACAACTAAGTGATACAGTACGGTCCAAATACCCATCCTTGTGAACAGAATGGCAACCAACAAGTTATACTCCCAATGCTCTGCAGATACTAAAAATAGCAGGGACAGGCACAGTGTTATTTATCTCAGTCAAAATACTTCAAACCAAACCCAGGAGAGGTCTTGAAGGTCCATTAAAACTGCCACATAATACAAAAATGTCTGTAACATTTGGCTTCCTTCATCCCCGATAATTAGGTGAGATCTTATGATGCTCATCACATGTCAGCTCAGTGGTTCTCCAAGGCTCTTAGCACCTCTCTGTAGAGCATTAAGACACTTCTGTGTGGCTTTAGAAACAAAACCAGCTGCTTGCCAGTTTTAAATGTTTTGTCTTAGCAAGTGTGATTAGATTCCATCATACTGAAGTTCTGTGTTTTCTGATTAGTAACTGAACAGGGCCCTCTGGCACAGATTTGATAATGTTCCAGGCATCGTAATGCATGAGGCCAAGTAATGATTTTCCACTAACAGCAAGAATTTCATCTCCAGTTTCTATGTTTCCAGATTGCTCTGCAGCACCACCTAGGAGCAAGAAGGGAAAAGAGATAATGTTAATTAAAAAAAAAAGGGAAAAAAATTGCTTTCCACTCTGGGGAAGAGCAAATAACCAAACAGAGGCAATTTCAGTATAAGTCGCTTATGTTCAGCTCAGCTCTAGCAAACTACCCCGTGGTACATCTCACAGATGATGTTATTTTAACCAAGATAGATCCTTGTTCCTGGGGGAAAAAAAAGTCTGGTTTTGAATGAAGTTGTATAAGTGCATGAAATGCTGTATGTTATTTCTGTTGCTGTAAGAAAACCTGGTTGTATGTGGCATGGGTGTATTTTCTTGAACAGATTTTAACAAGGTAGTAAGCAGATAATGCAGCAGATTCTAAACCCCAGGTAACAGAGATGAACAAACCAAACACAAGTCGCAATCTTAGGACCAGATACAGCTCCTAGGGAGGGGTGCACCCTTCACTCCTGTATGAAAGTACGTTTTCTGTACTGATAATTTAAGTCATATCAGCCATCACAGGAAGGGAGAAAGGACTGTACATAAGGATATAAATTAGCGAGCTCAAAAGTTAAACATTACCCTCAGAATCACTTTCTGAAGTGGGTTTAATAAACACACAGAGAGATAAATTGATAAACAATTCAGGAAATATCAGTTTGATCTTTTTCCTTGCAAGAGAATGAACCACTGAAAAGTAATCACGTAAAAATGTTGCTCCCATGCAGCTTCATTGGGGGTTTTAGCTGCCTTTAGAAAGTGCTGTATTTTCCCTAAACTGAATCCCAGACTAAGACAAAATCACAGCAGAGTTCTGGGACTGGTTTCCCTTCTATGTACCATACATTTAAGTCTAACTACCTACTGACAAACAAAGCATACAAGACTGGCATTTTTTAATACAAACATATTCTTTGTGGAAGCTAATTCTAGTATCTAACAACAACAGCAAAAAAAGACGCCAAAACCCAGTAAAATTAATAATTGGATATAATGCAGGCTTATGCTTTGGAACCACACTGGTTACCTGCACTGTGCTTCTCTTAGAACAAAGATGATCAGATGAGGCATGAATTTCTTAAGCCGTTATAGATGATATTGTTGCTGTAATTTAATGTCTAAGAATACTGGACAAGCTCAGGAAGGGACTGAATGGTATTTAGTAAATCAGATTGCTTCACATTTACTAGCAGATACAATCCCTAGCTATTCCCAGGAGTGTTTTTTTTAATGACCACTTTGGCTAGTAAGTTGTAATAAATGAGGGCCACAAGACCCACCTTTGCTTAAAATTTAAAAAGTCCAAGAATTAATATGACTGTACAGTTCACAAAAGGAAAACTGGGATAACATCCACAGCAAGCTTGCAGTACCTTTAAATATTCTTTTTACAAGTAAGGGCCTGTCTCCAGCAATGGAAGCTTTTCCACCATCAAGACTGAATCCCAAGCCAGCAGAGGTTTTCAATAATTCAACACAGATGACATCACTCATATCCAGGTTTGGATCTGTGACAGAATATACACAGCATTTTGTTATGCAGTTAACAGTAAATTGCAAGTTTTGTTTGGTTGGTTTTCTTTTTGCTGCAGTGACAGAGCAATTCAGAGTTCAGTTCATAATCAAACTAGAACATGCTGTCACCTAATTTCTCAGAAGTGAATATGTATTGCTGCAGCTGTGAAGGAGAGGCAGTACTAAATGCATTTACAAAATGCATTTATGCACAGAAACATTTTCATTTTGCATGTTCAACAAAAAACTGCCAGGGTTGGAGGGGGGGGGGGGTGGGATGGGAGCAAAGTGAAATCTTAGCAAACTTGGCAAGGGTTCTATACATCAACAAAATAACTGGAAAATGACAAAAATAGTGAGTGGAGAGCTTTTTTTTTCATTTCTTCCTACTTGCTTATTCAATGAGTCACATCTTTTAAAACAAGAATAATGAATGAAATACACATTGAATAAACATGTTTCATCCTCTGAAAGATTCACGGGTGTGAATAATTGTTTCTGATCTCCTATCTGTGGAAATAACCACAATTACCTGTAGCTGCATCCTGCCTCTTACACAGCAGGTATTTTTAGAACACAATATTGCTGTAGCTGACATAAAACATGATTTTGCTTAGGAGGAAATACATCTACCGTTTGGGAAAACAGGACCCTCTTTGCCTCGTGTGCATGTAAAAATTATGCAGTCCATGTTATCACAAATTACTGCTACTGTTATCTCAAACAACTTTGAATGTTATCTAAAACATTTGAAGATGTGTTTTGCCTTCAGGATGGAATGATGTTCTCAGAACGTAGCACCGCTGCTTATGAAATAACGATGCCCTCTAGTGCCTGCACCCAGCAGATACTCTGCATTTGTGTTAGTCAGCATGCAGGACGCAGGGAGTTCAGGGTAGAAAGGGGTTCTGAAGCAATTACATGTATTATATTCATGGCAGCAATTCCAGCAAAGGCTGATCATTAATTTACAAAGTGCTTTCTGTTTCTTTTAAGCTGTATTACAAAGCTTTACTGTAAAACCTAATGAAAGCATAAACTAATAAAAACTGCTACAGAAAAAACCAAACCCAAACAGTAATGATTATGGTCCATGAGTTTAAAATGGGTGAGCGGCAGCTCTGTGTTTTAGTTTTGGGATGGTCTGAACTGGCGTTGTCCTGGAAGGTAGGGGAAGCCACATCACCAAATCTCAGTAATAAGCTGTAACCTCTGCCCACTCCCTCCCAAGGACACTGCAGTAGTGCAGGGACATCTCCTGCTCCTGAAGCAGCAACATACAGACAGGTACTAGAGGGTTTTGTGTCTTTACATAGGTTTTGAGAGATCTGTTTGTAACACAGGTGCAGCCTCGACACTGAAGTGCTGCCTTGTCCCCAAAAGGAACTTGCCATTCCACTGATACATTACCACTTAAATCCTTTATCCCCAGTTTCCTACGGGACGGCTGATTTGGCTTTGGCTTTGCTCCATTTACTGCAATATCAAAACAGTCTTTTCTATGGTTTTAGTAGAAACAGTATGAAATCTGCTATTTCAAAGAGTTAAGTCCAGTCCCTATACATAGCCTGGGGCTTTCTTTGAGATGGGTTTTGGGGTTTGGTTTTTTTGTTTTTCTTTTTTTGGTTCTTTGCTTTCTTGCACTGACTACTGTTAGTCCTCAGAAGGAGTTTATCCTGGATTGGAAGTGTATGTGGAATCACTAACTTTAGTAGAAATTGGATTAGGCCCTAAATGCCCTTCTAAGTTTCTGCCTAGTTATGATATTTTAAAAAAAAACCCAAACCTAAACTGTGCTTAGGCTCCAAAGAGAACAAATACAATTTAAAGGTAATTTCATTTGCTCCCTTCAATCACATAAGGCACAGACGCTTTTAATCTAAAACACATGGACATTTTTCCCTTCAGTCTGGTCTGCAAGGGAACACTTCCAACTGTTTTTGGACAAAGATCATACCTGTTCCTATTTCCATGGAAACATCCTTTCCAGACCCCACACATTTTCGGCCAGTTGCTGGTATCTCAAGCCTGGAGGAATTGTTTGCTCTGTCCTTTTCCTTCTGGATGACAATGACTGCGTATTTGTATAGTCTTGCCTGATGAAGAGCATTCAGGACATCCCCATGGACTGAATTTGCAAGAAACTTGCCATTGATTGACAGAACATGATCTCCTCGACAAAGAGTGCCTTCTTGAGATGCCACTCCCTTTGAAAACACTCTGTGGACCTACAAGAAAGATTTTAACTTCAGGATGCTTTACCTCATCAGCACATGTAGTGCCCCATGGGCCAAGGTGTATTCAGAGACTCTATCAGAGTTTGTAGTCAGTGCCCCTTGCCTGAATACCAAGCGCATGATACCTGCTCCAATGATCACCCTCAAATACTAAGGTCTAAGTGACTGGACAAGAACTGCAGTCAGGGATGGGGGGGAAGTGGAAGAAAATATGCTAATATTGGTCATTTCTAAGCCCAAGACAACCAAAAGCAGCTCCAGTGTAATATCACAAACATTTAGGCATCCACTGAACTCCTCCAACTTCTTCAATTAACATAGTTCCAGGTGACACACAGGTAAACTCCACATCTGTGCAGCAGCAAGCACCAGTGTTGCTGTGTGCAACACCCACTCCCCAAACTCCCACTGACTAGGGCATGCACCCTGCGCTGTTTTGAAACGCACACCATTAAGCAGTGAACAGCATCTCTGTAAAGAAAGGCTCTGACTTACTGCAGCTGTACAAGTATTTAATTGTTCATCACAATTTGGCTAATCAAATATCATGCAAATAGATGCAAAGGGGTGGTTTGGTGGCTTGAAATGCATTTTCTAGAGGAAAAGAATATTGAGTGGATTAAACTTGGAGCAAACTACACCAAGTGCAGCTGAGACTTAGATGTGTGCCATTTACAGGAAAGAGCTGACTAAAAGGTTGCAGACCTGATATTTGAAGACTTGCCTATCAGGCACTACAGTTTTAGCAGCCAGGATTCCCATGCAGCCAGTTCTAGGTCTGCTGGGCAAAGGTTCAAGGCAGCAAATCTATGGACACAATTCTGCATGGCATTTTCTCTAGGAGTTCTTATAAGTATCCAGACCAACAGTGAGGAGTCAGAAATGTTTTGGTTTGGGGTGTCCCTCATTGCAAGGCCATGTTGAGATGCACCCAAGTGTGAGCAGAACAGCCCATTTAAGAAGCTCAGCATCCAATGCCAACTGTAAATCCAGATGGGACCAGGAATCCCAGTATGTCAAGGGCATTTAAATGTCCACCCACCTGAGAAGCTTGCTTTACACACACTGAGCAAAGAGGATATGGAAAGAGCAGGAGCTGATGCTCTTTAGATCGCATGGCCAATGGCATTCAGGAGAAAGCCTTCAGCTACTCAGCCTGAAACACCTCAAGATCACATTTTTAGGTAGTGTCCCCTTTTCTAGGTGAGTAGGTCTCTAGGGCAGAACACACTGTTGAGCCTTCCCCTTGCTTAGAAGTGATACTGCAAGTGTTTGGGCCAGAGACAGGAAAGACAACCTTTGTAGTGAGAGAAGTAGAGTCTGTTCTGTAGACATGACTGTGATCTAACTCAGTGACTGCTTAATGTAAAATACATTGACTTATATTGGTCTTATCTAAGAGCAAAATTCAGAAGTTTCCTGTAAGGACTGCTGCAGACCCTGAAGACTGAGGAGGTAACCCTTCTTCATCTCAGCATTTGAAGGATCTCTCTGTTTCAGGGCAGAACTTGCACACCTATCTTGTGTAAGAAATTATCACACAGGACACCGGTTGTGCTGGGTTTTTCTGTCTCTCTGATCTGTTTTCATTCAGTTTGTAAGTTGCTTTTTACATATCAGTATCACTTAGTGGCACACAATATCTCTGGTTCAGAACGCTGTATAAAACTTTAAAAAACCAAACCAAAACAACCACCCTCATTTACTGACCACCCACAGGTCTCAGTTAACACCAAACAAAAAAATGAGGCATGAAATCCTGAATGTACACCGAGGCCTGAAACATCCATTCTCACACCTTGCAGAACCCTTCGAAGACTTTTTTGCAGTTTTCTTTCAAGGGCTGGGAATGGACACCTCCAGTAAAAGCTTGCATGCACTGCAACTGGATGCAGAATTTTATTGACATGCACGGGGTTTAGATGTAGCCAATCCCATCCTGTGACAGACTTTCAAAGACTGAAACATAATTGGCATCCGTCTCCCGTAATAAAAAATAGGCTTCCCAGACACTGCACGATTTAAGTAGCAGATGGTATGCAGCCACCTCTTAGAGTCACTGTTTTATGACTGTGAATGACTTGCAGTGAGTCTTGAGAAATGAGCACTTGATCTAATCACTAGCCTGCTTTAAAGAGAGTTTTGCAAAAAAATGACTTGCAGCCATCACTTACTGTGACTGATTTCTGTTCCAGATCTATTCCTCCAGCAACACTAAATCCCAGGCCAGCTCCTTCTTCTTTGTGCAAGACTACAAAGTATGTGTCTTCTTTGCTCTAGCAGAAAAATAGAGGTGGAGAAGGGAAAGAAGAAGAAAAATGAAAACAAAGATCAAGACCAAGATACCACGCAGATTACAAATTCCCAGTACCCTCAGATTACAGCAGGTGAAAAAAAGCAACCCAAGGAATTGAAACTGATACATTAAATGCATTTCTCTTCATGCTACAGATGAGTAGTACAGGTGACAGCAAAGGTTTCTTCAGCTGGTTCAATGCTAGAAAGCAAAGTCAAGGTATTAAACCTTAGGCAGCCTAATTTTCACAGCCTGTAATCATCTCTGCATTGCTCAACATTTTGCAGTTAAAAACTCAGTAGTTCCCATACACCTTTCTGGGCCAAGCACTGTACTTTCCAGGGAATAACTAACACTTTTTTATCCCCTTTCTCCTTTTGCTGGAAAGGCAACTGTGAAGATGTAATGGGGGGCTGTTGCATGAACCTCTTGTCAGCAGTGCTGGATAATCTTGCAAGGAGCAAAACTAGAGGAAAAAACTGTTTCACTCGTGAGATGAAAGTAAGGAGTCTGTTAGAGATCCAAAGGGGACTAATGTGGATACAGGAACATCCAGCACAGGAAAGGCACCAGTGCAGGTCTGCAGCAGAGCTGAACTTGGCTCCAGATCAGAACAAAGGTGTGGAGAGGGTTTCTGCAAAGTGATGGCCTGCTGCCAAAACACAGAATTTGCCATGAGAGAGAAGCAGCCCTGTTCAGCAAATCTGGTGCTGTTTTATGAACGGTTATTAGGACAAACAGACGCTGCTACAGAGACCACATTTTGTGGTGTAAAGGGGGGCTATAAGCAGGCATCTGGTGGAACAAGGGGATAGTAACTGTCTATGGGGCAGAGACTCAGATGTGGGGAGTAGAAAGCAATGTCTCAGCTTTTCCCCAGGATCTCATCCAACATCAGTAATTTCCAGAAACTGTCAACACTAAAATTAATGTCACATCTTTAAAAACCAATCTCTTAATCTACTTAGCATTAAATGACATATGTAGTTGACTAAACTCAACCAGAGATTATATTTTTGGTGAAACAACAGTCAAATTCTTGGCCTCACTGTGTGCTTTTTTGCTCTGGGAGATTTTCTGCATTACAGGCTTTGCTGCAATGCACAGAGCCAATGTCAGACAGTGATGCCACCCTGTTCCGGATCACTGATCCATCAGTGCTTCAGGAGAGAGGAGAAGTCAGGGCTGAACACCTTAATCTGCAGTCTTTTGTAGTTGTTAAGACCCTTCTTACCTGTAGTATAGTGAGAACAGCTTTATGTTCGGCTAGAAACAAAATCAGTTAAGTATATAGGCTAGCTCCCCTAACAGTGTTGTGAGGGTAACGGAAAGATAAAGTCATAAAATTGTTTTGCTTGGAAAAGGCCTTTAAGATCATAAAGTCCAAGCGTTAACCCAGCACTGCCAAGTCCACCACTAAACTATGTCCCTAAGCACCACCTCTACACCATTCTTAAATGCCTCCAGGGATGGTGAATCCACCATTTCCCTGGGCAGCTGGTTCCAGTGACTGACAACTGCTTAGGAGAAGAATTTCTCCCTAATATCCCATCTAAATCTAATATCTCTGTGGAAGAACACCTGGGAGTACTGGTGGAGAACAAGTTAACCATGAGCCAGCAATGGGCCTTCATGGCCAAGAAAGCCAATGGCATCCTGGGGTGTATTGTGTATTAAGTGTGGCCAGCAGGTTGAGGGAGGTTCTTCTCTGCCTCTACTCTGCACTGGTGAGGCCTCATCTGGAATATTGTGTGCAGTTCTGGGCTCCCTGGTTCAAAAGAGGCAGGGAGCTACTGGAGAGGGTACAAAAAAAGGGCTATGACTGTCACAGAATCACAAAACATCCCGAGTTGTAAGGGACCTATAAGGATCAAGAGTTCAAATTCTGGCTCCACACAGGAGCCATCAGGTCAGAGCATGGGACTGAGCGCATTATCCAGACGCTTCTTGAACTCAGCCAAGCTCAGTGCTGTGACCCTTTTCCTGGGGAGCCTGTTCCAGTACCCAATCCCTTCTCAGTACAGAACCTCTTCCTAATATCCAACCTAAACCTCCCCTGTCGCAGCTTCATGCCATTCCTTGTATCACTGGTCACCAAAGAGAGGAGATCAGCAGCTGTCGCTTTGCTCCCCCTCATAAAGAAAGATGATTAGGGAACTAGAAGATCTCTCTTACAAAGAGAGGTTGGGGGACTTGGGACTTTTTAACCTAGAG
Organism: Laterallus jamaicensis coturniculus; assembly: GCA_022605575.1. Lineage (NCBI taxonomy): Eukaryota > Metazoa > Chordata > Aves > Gruiformes > Rallidae > Laterallus > Laterallus jamaicensis. The sequence continues at coordinate 11,155,597 of JAKCOX010000024.1, read as the reverse complement.
AAGACTGAAGAGGGATCCTATCAATGCTTATAAATACCTGAGGGGTGGGTGCCAGAAGGATGGGGTCAGTCCCAGTACCTCACCAGTGCCAAGTACAGTGGGACAATCATTATCCTAGTCCTGCTGGCCACACCATTTCTGATACAACCCAGGATTCTTGGCCACCTGGGCATACTACTGGATCATCTTCAGCCAGCTGTTGACCAATACCCCGAGGCCTTTTTCAGCCAGGCACCTTCCCAACCACTCTTCCCTGAGCCAGTAACACTGCCTGGGGTTGTTGTGACCCAAGTGCAGGATCAAGCAATGAGCATCACTGTACCTCATACAGCTGGCCTCAGCCCATCGATCCAGCCTGTCCAGATGCCGCTACAGAGCTTTCCTACCTTCCAGCAGGTCAACACTCCCCCACAACTTGGTGTCACCTGGAAACTCACTGAGGGTGCACGATTCCCTTGTCCAGACCACTGATAAAGTCACTAAAGAGAACTGGTCCCAGTGCTGAGCCCTGGGTAACTCATGACCAGTCAGCAACTGGATGTCACTCCATTCACCACAACTCTTTGGACCCAGTCTTTCACCCAGCAAAGCGTGTGCCTGCCCAAGCCATGAGCAGCCAGTTTCTCAATCAGAATGCTGTGGAAAAACGTGTCAAAGGCTTTGCTGAAGTCCAGGCAGACCACATCCACAGCCTGCAGTCTGTAATCCCAGTAGCCAGGTTTGGTTCTAGTTGGGCTTTGGCCCTTCTCATTTTCTCCCTGCCTAACCTCACAAGATCTTTGCAATCCTCCTGAATGGCCTGCCCCTTCTTCTGAAGGTCATAAACCCTCTGTTTCTTTTTCTTCTAAGTTCCAGCCAAAGCCCTCTGTTCAGCCAGGCCAGTCATCTTCTCCACCAGCTCACCTTCTGGCACATGGGGACACGTTCTGTTTTTCACATTTCCTTCTTAAAGAGTGTCCAGCCCAGCTCATATCTTTTTTCATTAAGGACTAATGCAACCCTTCTTGTTTAAGAGGCCAGGTTCTTTCCAAGCCTTGCTACCACAATTTAATTTGCTTACAATGAGGAAGAAATTACAATATCAAAGGCTCAGATGTTAGTGGACTGTACAAGGACCACACACCCTGGGTCAGTCTGAGGCACAGTCTGAACCCTGGGTTTTCATTGCAGTTTCTCCCTCCCCACCTCTCAATGCTGTTCTCAGTCAGCATGTGGGCTATGGGGCACAAAGAACTGGCTATGAATGCTTACTGTTTTATTTGGCCACTCAGTGGACAAAGACAACCTCCAGTAATCACTTTTGTTTAGCCTGTTAGCCAAAGATCATTGATCACAGAGATTTAAAAAATAAAATGTACATATATATATATATATATAATTTATTAAATGCTAGCAGTAATTCAGCACTGCTCAGAGCAAAAGATAATGACAAACACTTCCTGGGGAAGTTCTCAGTCCAAATCAGGCAGTTCATCTCATTTTTCAGCAATTGCATAACTACAAAGAACTGTCCTATTGCGCATTTAAATCCAGAATTTGACTAGCATGACATTTTCCAGCATACGTGCCATACTGGGCTTAAATATGGATAAGAAACTATGCAGACAAGGAGTGCATTCCAAAAAGCATTCAGCTTTATAAATATTTGAGTTCTCTCAAAAATGTGCCATAAACAAATAATCTCTACAAGATCCTATGCAAAATACTTTAAAGAACACATAATTACCTTCAGCCAGAAGTACAATCCAATACTAATTTTATCAGTAAACCTACCAAACCCTCTTAGGTCACCAAGTTCTTAGGACTTGCAAAGTTTAGCTAGATTGTCCCTGGAAGGAGGTAAAGCTGGGTATTTTGGGGAGGTCCTGCTCCCCTCCCCAGCCTGTTCTACATTTGAAATAGCAACCTTCATGAATACGATTCAGGAATGCTCTAAATGTATCTCAGCCAGCAGTTATGCAGACCAGATGGCAGTTTTCCCTCCAGTGCTGTCATTATTTTATCAACTTCTGTTCTGATTTACAAAGGATGTGGATGTATCCCAAAAACACAAACAAAAACACTGCAAAAGGGGAAGTAATGTTCTGACAGTCATTTCACTTTGGAGGCCTTCTTTAAACACCTAGATAATGAAGCAGGTTATCTTAATGCAATAACCAGTTTCCACAGGAAAGAGGAAAAAGGGCACAGCAGTCTCTTACCCTCCAGCAGCTGCCTTCTGGTGTTGCAAGCCACCAGTTCATCATTAAACAAAATAAATTCAATTTCCGTGATTGCAGGTTCTAGCAAAAGATGGGTGCTTCCAGGCACAGACAGCTTCTGCACAGTAGGGAAAGCGAGTCTGATCCAGATGACTGGTGAAAAGTTAAATTCTGATGTGCAATTATTGGCAAAGACAGAACTTTGTCAGCTGTATTAATGCCTCAAATGGAGGCATACTTCTCCACTTAAAATAGGTCTATTTATTGTGGCTCAAAACTGCTTTCACACTAGACAAACAATACCCTTCCTTATATAAAAGCCATTCAAATTTATTATGGGTTTATAGCAGGCATTCAAAAACGACCATTAGTAAACCTACTATCGATTTTAACCTACCACAGGACTGCTGGAGGAGCTCAGAAATTGTTTGGAAAGGATTTTGTCTGCCATTAAGAAAACCCTTAAAAATATCACCAGTAATCTAGTTTTATCTTCTGGTTTTTACCTTTACTTGTGCTTTGACTTCTTGAAGCATAGCAGCAACATCACATTTTGGTACTACCACTGAGAAAACAGATTGCAGTTTTTGCTGGTCCAGGCTTGAGACGAGCAGCTGATCCAAGCTAAAATGAACAGAAGACAGCTTTACATTTCTAGGCTGTGTAGACATATGTTTTGGGTATACAATGCAGGCTGCATTAGGGAATGAAGAGCCAGCTCATTAACAAGCAGAAATCTTGAAAACAGGTAAGAAATGGTGTATGCTGAAAGAATGGGAAGTTGCAGAGAAGACAATTCAAGAATAGTGCTGAAAATCAGTCCCCGTTCTGTTCCCCTTCTCCTTTCCCAACAGCTTTAGCAACAGACATGAACAAAAACAAGGAGACAGCTACATCTGAGGACTTCTTCTGGCAGGACAACAAGCTCGTTTGTTAATGCAGGCTGAGCTAGCTGCCAGCGCTGTGCAGCCTCCCTGCCGGGCAGGCAGCAGGCAGCGACTGCTGTGCTATAACATGGCCAAAAACTGACCAAAGACAGCCAGAGGGGACACAGAAAAGCAACCCAGCCCTGCCAGGATGAAGTGCTTCATTCTGTATTGAAATGCAGACAAGATTGTGAGGGGAACGAGGGCCAGGGCCAATGCTGAAATCTGCTTTGGGGCAGACCTGGGGCAATGGGGAAGGCTTGTGGAGATGAAAATGAAACAGTGGTAGCAAAGCCAACACCTACCTGATGGACCAGCTGTTTTCAGAGTGTTCCCCCTCAGGAGAACTGCCATGGGGCGCATCGTCATCTGAGGCAGACCCTGGTGTCCCCGAGCTGCTGTCCCGAGGGCTGCTGACACCCATCCCCACTGCACCCACCTCACCTGGGCTACAGTGGGTTGACAGGGCTGCCTGACTCTGGGCTGGCATGCAGAGGGCTCTGTGAGGTGTGATTTCAAGCTCTGTCTTGAAGCATGCAGGCTGCGTCGGTCCTGAGAAGCCCTCTCCACACAGCTTGTCCAGGTCAGGCATGCTGAGGGCCCTCAGCTCCCGCAGCCTGGAGCGGGACAGAGGCGGCCGCCCCAGGCCCCGGCTGCGCCGTGCCTGTGAGGCTGAGGGGGGAAAGGCAGAGGGATCAGCCCCAGTGCTGCCCTCTTCGCTTCTCTGGGGCTTTTCTTCCCCCTTGCTGCCCTCTGCCACATGTGTGTGCTCTGCACTGGAAGGAGACTTGGCCATGGCATTGGCCGGGCTTGGGCTGCCACCGTAGGAGCTCAAGCTGCGTCGCAGGGCCCGTGGTGTGTCAGCAGGGCTGGCTGTGGTGACCATCCCACCACACGACCTCCTGGCGAGGGGAGACCTCGTGGCTGAGTGTATATCAATGGCCTTCACAATGGGCCGGTCAAAATTTGCCAGGTTTTCAAAGGATTTGATCCTCTGTTTGACGGAGAAGGATGAGGTAGGTTCATGTGGCCAGTTCAGCTCATAGTAGTAGTAATTCCTCCTGAAGCTCCTCAACTTTTCGGTGGCAGGGCAGCTGGTGTCACTGGCTGAGGGGGATGTGTCATGGACCCTCTGGGTGCTTTTGGAAGTGTATGCCTGTTCCTTCCCGCTCTGGCCATTCGGTGGATTGAGATGGATCATTTTTAATGTACCTGTGGTTGTCTGGGAGTATTTCTCCTCTGTAGCATGGCCCTGGAGTCCTTGCACTGGATGAACCTCTGCAACATGGCAGTCCTCCCTCAAGTGACCTGATAACTGAGCTGGCATTGAGTAAGTCCTTGTCACAGGTTTTGACAAGCCATAGAGATTTCTGTCTCTGGCAGTATCTGCTTTCGAGAAATTCTGCATGGTTCCCATCTCCTCAGTTATCTGAGGCACTTCTGCACTTTCCTCTTCTGTTTTCTCCAGCAATGGCAGATGCAAGAATGATGCTGGTGAGGAAGAGGCAGAGGAGGAGGAAGAGGATGATGAGGAGGAAAGCTTCACCTCAATGAAAGTGCGCTGGATCTCTTGCCCTTCCAGCTGCTCCTGCTGGATTGAGGAGGACCTCAATGAAGAAGAGCCTCCAGCAGATGGTCCTACGTTTTCTAGATCCAGTTGCCTAAGGTCATCTGCACTATTGATGCTCTTGATTGCATTCAGGCCTGTTCCAGGGTTCTCAGTCCTCCCTTTCACATACTCAACTTTTGGTATCCCCTGAGGAGGTGAAGTGACTTTGGACTGACCATCTCTGGCTCTGAAACCATCCACCTTAGCACCCTTACCCTCACACATCACAGGCTGCATGGAAGCTTGCTTTTCTTTTGGCTTTCCCCAGGCCTGCTGCAGGTCTGTTAGCTCCCCAGAGCCACACTTCATTTCACTCCTCACTGTTGGGCTGTTGGTGCCATTCAGGAGAGGCAGAAGTGAATCTTCAGAAATGACCAGTGATGTTTTATTTTCTAGCTCTGCTTTCAGAGTCCCTGAGGCTGCTGAAATGGTCTTTCCAGGATCTGGGTTTGTAGGTGAATTACGGGACAATGGTGTTTTCTTCCCCGGGAGTTTAGGGGACAGCTGTGGAGAAACAGAAATCCTTTTCTGATCAGTCCCACTGACTTTGGTAGGATTAATGCCAGAAGAATCTGGATTTGCCTTTGCTTTGCTTTTGATGGTGAAGCCTTTTAGCTTTGGTCCTGCTTTGGCCTTCTGATTATTTAAAAGGGTGTCCATTATACTTTTTTGTGCCATTCCCTTCGAGTCCTGACAGGACTTTTTCTGTGAGGATGGGCTGTGCGGTACTGCAGCTCCTTTGCAGGGGTTTGTGCCTGAGCTTTGGACTTTTCCATTTGAAGTCCTTCCTGAATTCAGGGAGTTAATTTTCTCATTTTTCCCTGGCAAATCATGAGTTGTATTAGCCTTTGGATCTTTAGATCTAGTGGGGAAGGGAGACCTGAGTGATATTGCTTTTGACGATGATGCATTCACTTGACTGCTGTCTGTTTTAGACAAGTTGGACAAACTGTTGGTTTCTTTTTTCACTAAGCAATAACTGACAGAATGATTACAGTCATCAGCTGCTGTTTCGGTTTCAGATTTGGATCTCTGCTCATCATGACATCCTTCCTTTGCAAGCAAGTTGTTCTCTGAGCCATTGACATCTCCAGCAGAGCAAAAGCTTATCTTTTTGCAGTGCAGAGACCCTTCCCCTTCAGCGGATTCACAGCATTGTGTATGTCTGTTATTGTTCCCCAAACCCACTTCTGTACTTAAGGCACCATTGTTACAGAAAGAGTAAACTTCAGGGATACTGACTGAATTCTTCAGAATGTCTTTTTCTGGCAGGAAAGCTGAGGAAGAAGAACACAAGGATGCAGAGGATACATCTGAACACTGTGAGGGACATGGAGTGGGGCCGCCATGATCTTCCAAGCCCAACTTGTTGATGCTCATCTCCAGTGACCCACACATTGCACAGCCCTCAGTCTGCAAGACTTTGCCGCTGTAAGGGTGCAGCAGGGACAGAGAGGATGAGCTTGCTGCAGATGTGAGATGCTGCTCCTGCGCAGGCTTCTGGGGCTCATCGTTCATGCAGCAGATCTCGATTTGCTCCTCATCGGACTCCGTTACAGTGCAGGCTGCAGGGCTGTTAGCAGTAGCTCGCAGTCCAAGCAGCACCTCGTTAGTACTATCAAAGGGTTCTGTGACAGACTCTGAGTCTGAGTGAGAATCTTCTGCTGCCCCGTACATAGACTTTGGAAGCGGGTCACATCTCTTACCTTCCAGAGCAGTTGCTGCAGGTAACTCATCCTCATTTAAACTACTAAAATTCCTGGAATAGTTATTTAAAGAGTTTTTATTCACAGTAAAAAGTTTGCCTGTGTTAATGGAGTCCAACACAGACAGCCCCAAAACCCCTTGTGCATTAGCTCCACAATTCACAGTTTTTTCCAGTGGCTCCTCCTTGGCTGGCCGTGGCTCAGAGCCGGGACAACCTTCGTCAGTCCCACAGCAGCACATCGTGGTGTACTCATCTCGGAGGGGGCTTTCTGCTCGCGACGGGGTGCGCGAAGCCCTGCTCTCGGCAGAACCCATCTGGCTGAGCAAGTCATCGATGTCAGTGACGGGGATGGCAGCGCAGTCCTCGGCGCGGCTGCCCCTCACGGAGCCTCTCTGCACGTCTTTGCTCGTGGCATCAGGTGGCAGTGTTGATCTCTCCACCGCACAGCCGCCACCAGCGCTTTGCAAACCGGCTCCTTCTCGTATCCCAGCCCCCCGTGCTTCCTCAGCTGCCAGGGGGCTGTTCACATCGGCCTGGTTTTGACTGTCTACCCCTGGAGACAGGATGAGGTTTGTGAATCTGCTGACAGCTGCATCATTGATAAAAATAAATAAATAAAAAGAGAAGGGAAATCCTATCAGATATAGGAAGACATATACCAACCACCAACACCATTTATTTTTTTTTACAGAAACAGACCCCCGTGTACTCAGACAAGAAGTTCTCCCTTTGCTCTGCACTCGTCCTCTTCTGTAATCACATCAACTCAAATCAATCATAACCCTGTATATCTGAGCGGCACACAGGGGGGGAGCAATCCCTCATCTAAGGTGAGCAGTCATGATCTGTTCAATTGTCATCTCTGAAATTTCAGCAGCCACGCTGCCACCTCCCAGAGTGCCAGTGTGCAGTAAGCCAGGCTGAGCAGTACCACTTCTCCTTACTTGTTTGATTGAAGATGTCACCAATAGATGGGAGAAGGTAAACAAAGCAAGCCCCAGCATAGCAAACAAAGGTGAACAGGGAACACAGTGATGAGCTGTGCATAAATAACTTGACTCCGATCCTCTCGGCACTTCTGCAGGTGTTTAATGTGACACGCATGGGTGATGTTATACACGCATTAAGCATATGGGCTTTACAGGATTTCTGGCACAGACCTTTCATAGCTTCAAATACATGCTTAACCCGCTCTTGGGCAACACACTGAGTTCCCTGTCTCTGCTGCACTCTTGACACATCTCTGTTCACCCACAGTCCTTCAGCTCTTCAACTTCACCCTAAGGTAAGCATTGGCTTGCACCTTTCTACACTGCTTCTGGGACATGCATCCCCATTCAAGCTGCCTTCCAGAGGCCAGTTATGACCAGATGAGGCGCAGAAAGGGCATGGAGAAGGAGAGGTGCATTCACTCTCTCCTGCTTGTTAAACGTGCCAGCTCATCCTTCTAATCCTTGCACAAACCTGTGGGATTATCCACACCATTTAACTTAGGTACCCAGGTTAACAAGTGCAGATTCCTATTGGAATTAGAAGGGGAATAGATCTCAGGAGAGCAATCTGAAGCAGATGAGTTAGGATCTGAATGTGTGCTGCCCTGCTTCAGCTTGCTGGATTACACACTGAAGAGACTCTCTGCCAGTGGGGCAAGGTGAGGGGAAGAAGAAAGCAGAAGAGTTCCCTGATAAAGCACTGCCAATGAGCTCCTACCCCATTGCTGTCAGTCTACAAAAAAGCCACCAGGGAAACAAGAACAGAAGCCTCTGCCAAGCCAGGAATTCCTGAAAGAACAACTGGAACTGAAGCATCTGGAAGCACTTTAGGCTCCCAGGTATTAATAGGTACACGAAGATGATCATAAGCTAAAATGAAGCAAAATATTATGTTCTTCCTGAATCTGAAAAGTATGCTTTTTCAAACACTCATTTTCACACCACATAATTTGTACAGTCTGCGGGGATGCATATATTGCTGGAGCAGCATAAATCAGCCCTGAGCAGAAACTAAGGAGGTATCAAATATTTCAATTCAATCTAGAAAACTTTTTATAAGAAACATGTAAATAAACTTTTCCATAAGATTTTAGTTTTCTCTGGTTTTATGTTTCATGTTTCTGCACATTAGACAATTCTGACACACGAAAGGGAAAGAAAGGATGCTTTTATTCTATGTGTCCATGGCAGGGGGGTCAGAACAAGACCTTTGAGGTCCTTTCCAACCCAAACCATTCTATAAGTCTATGATTCTATCATTGTCCGTTCATAAAAATGATACTAGAACTTCAGATTTAAGAGAGACAGATGTGATTTTAAAGGGTCCCTGTATTTACTGAAGAGGCACAGCAGTAAAATGGGCTGTCAGGACACGGTCACTGCTGAGTTAGCTCCTGCATGAGACCACTGCAAATGCTGGCAGGGAGGACACAGTGTAAGTGGGAGTCCTGAAGTTTGGGCATGAAGTACTTTATCTGGCTCACCAATGCCAACACTCTGTACCTTCTGTTCTTTCTCTGAATTGATGTGGGAAGCTGGGGCAGCAGAAAATCAGACCCAGCAGATCCAAGGGAATTTTCTTCCATGGTACTCAGAATAAATGGTATGAAAGCAGAACTACTCTCTCACCTGATGCTGCTTTCTGGATCTCCAGGGTTACAGATGTGGGAAGACACTGCATAAGCAAGCATATCTCCTCGTACGTCATCTTACTGACTGGGATACTGTTGATGGTGGTAATCTCATCTCCTACAGCCATCTTGCCCATTGATCCCTGATGCAATGACAGATCCAAAGAAATTATAAATACACCTGAGAATCCCTGCCACAGGGACAAAGATCTCAGGGGAGCAATTAATAGCTTGTAAGCAACATTCCCTATTTCACATCACTGTAGATCACAGGTACCACTGCTGTCAGTTTGCCAACATGTAAATAAAGAACAGACTGTGATTTTTTCAGGAGAGGTATTAATGATCAACCTAAAACAGGAAGGTCAAGAGAGCTGCTGGATACTTTGAGACATTAGAATCAGAATGGAGGATACAGCCCTCTTCATTTAAATGAATTGGGATTAATCAGCCCTAGCTTCTTCAGGACTGGAATGCTGTCTATTATTTTTGTATTTCATGGGTAAATGACACTCCTGGCCACAACCTCTCATTGGAGCAATGGTACTCTCCTAAACAACTGAACTGGACAGAGGCTGAGGTCTTAAGGTAAAAGCCTGAAAACCACTGAACTCGAGAAAAAGGCAGGAACAGAAGCCCAATCCCCAGTTCTCACAGCCAAACTGAAACTGCTATGACATATCCCCTCTTACCCAACTGGCTGCTGACTAGACTAAAAACCCTACATCCAGCTTTGCACCACAGAGCATACTCTGTCCTTTTCCTGCACCTTTGCATCTACATCAGCAATTCCACATCCAGCATGAAGCAAGCATCCACAGCAGTACGTGCATGTATGAGATGCAGAGGAGTGATATGTTACTGGTACTTCCATGGCATTTTGCAAACCTGGCCAGCACCTACAGCCTCGCATATCACATAAAAAACGTTTTTACCACCAGGATTTGCTTATTTTGTCTTTGCCTATGGTATAAAGAAAGCAAACAAAATAATAGTGTTCCCTCAAAACTATGAGTGTGAGGGGGGATGAGTCCTTCTCAGCAGACTTGCCTCTTGACTGCTTAGTTTTGAATCAGCCAAGGGCACATCTCTGAATCAGAAACATATCCTTTAACAGCAGCATCAGAACAACACAGGATGAGACGTTTTGCTGGGCAGAGACAAACACCTCCCTTGCCCTTATTCTCAACAGATCACCTGCTTAATAATAGCAATCCTGCAAAGCAAAAGCAAATCACAAGAAGGAAGCCCAAATTAAAGAAATTACCATTTCTGCTGGTCCACCTGGCCGCAGTCCTGTGACAACAACCTTTAAGGGCATGGCCTGGATTTCCAAATCCAGCCCAAACGACTCATGCTCATTGCGAACCAGAGTGACTATCTCACCCTGGCCCTGCCCGGCCCCGTTCGGTGCTTCACACTTCTTGCTGTGAGGGAGCGTCCTCGCAACAGGCTTGTTGTAAGAGCTGTGCTCCTCCATCCTCTGTCTCTGCAGGCTTCGGCACTCGGTGCTCATCATGCTTTTCACTCTTGTAACTGCTCTGTGCTCGAGTTTCGGCGACCTCTTGGATTCGAGCTGTGCTTCCCGTAGCTCCTTCAGACTCAGGCTGCTGAGACGAACTTCAGGCACACTTGAGTAATCGAATGCTATGATGGGGAAGAACGGAGAGTCAATTTGCTCCAGCGTGCTGTCTGAAGAATCCACGGAGTTACTGAAGACTGGGGAAGATGTCTCTGTGCCACTAAATCTAGGTGACTCACTGTCCTGGCTCTCATCATCGATTTCTATGGACGAGGTTGTAATGACAATGCCAGCATCCTCCTGGCTCTTGGCCTTCTGTCCTCTGTGCAAGTGGGAACTTTCGTCGTCATCACTAACGTCACCATCATAGAAAACAACCCTCCTCTGCCGATGAAAGGGGCTGCGGGAGGACTTGGGGCTGTCACTGAGGATGCCAGGTCGGACAGACTCCACAGGCTTGTTGTGAAGGCCAGACAATCTCCCACTAGTTGGAGAAGCCAGACCATTTGCTTTCACCACTCCTGCTTCTCTAGTCACTAGGGGGAGGAAGAAAAAGTTATACTTTAATTGCATTTATACATAATTTTTAATACCAGGCACCTGACTGCAGCAGACCATGCGTGGCTGTGTTTGCAGGGGGAGGTTGACCCCTCCTCACAAGGAAAAAACAAGTTATTAATCTCCTCCCTCTATCTACAGTAAACATAAAGAGGAATGGCAGATAGCTCTACAATTTATGGATAATCAGTTTGTGGCACATCTGGTTCTATTTTCAGTTTACTTTTGAATTATGACTATGACCCAAAGAAGAAAGGGATGTAAATTCACATGTGTATTTTACTTTAAACAGCAGAATTTCTTTCACATTTTGCTTAAATCTATGCTCAAGACTGCCTGCATCAACTTACAGAGAATGAAAAATGCTTTCCTCAACAAAGACATAAGCACATGGCAATAGGTTTCAAATTAAAGACCAATAAACCCAAGAACCTTTTTATGTCCTTCTCAGGAAGAACTGCATCTTAGTTTGTAGAAAGTTTGTTTGTTTTGTCAGTATTTTAAAATGTTAAAATGCTGTTAGGGATTAAATTATGAATTTCCAGAGAAAAATAAGCTGTGGAAAAAAAACACTACTTGGGAAGCATAGGAAAGGGAGCACAAATGTAGTATCCTTTCAATGTGAGATCAGGTGTATGTCAGTAAGGAAATGTAAGATTCATCCAGTCAATTACTATGGGGAAAAAGACATATGCAAAGTATCTGATGTCAAATTGAACATCTGGTTGTCTTTGCTACATGTGACATTTTTAAATCACATATTTGAGATGCTATGAATGCCATCATTTAAATGTAATCAATCAGATGATCATCAGTCATTTGAAAGTAAATATGCAGTGCTATCCATCTAGTTTTGACCAAACCAAATAAAGTAATTTTCACAGAATCAAAGCAACAATTTGGACAAAATACCATGGAAACAGGCATTTCTGTCCATTGTTGTAAAGCCCTTCCATTCTCCAGAGTTTTGTATGACCAGCACTGGCTTGCACTGTGCTGCCAGCCATTTTTTACTGCTACAGGAAACACCCTCTTGTAACGCAAACCAGCGCTCAGTGACTCTCCCTACATTAGCCAAATGACCAGACACATTGCCAACGCTTACTCAGGTTGCCAGGAAGAAGAGAGCCATCATCCACCAAACTGTTTCTGTTCTTCTGGCGGAGCTGCTCTTCATCGCAGGAGCCCGTTACAGCGTCAGAAAACGGGAGCTGGCTTGTACCATCATGGGAGAAGTACTGGGAAAGCTCTGCCTCAGAGCTGACAGATCCCTGCTGAAAAGAAGTGAGCCTGGTGACCGACCATCCTCATGGCTTAAAGCCCCTGTCTGCATGCAAGCACCACAAACACTGCTCACGTTGCTGTGTCAGTGAAGGAAGTCTACAGTCAACTTTTAAAACAGAGGAGTTGTTGGTATATTAAAAGTTGAACTGTCCAACTTGGATGTCTGGAATGCTGCACATCAATAGATTTTTAGCCAGTATAATAAAAAAGGATTCCAAACCTCACCGCTTTGCACATGTGGTTCAGTGTAGAAACAAGGGATGAAACCCACTTGTGCAATTCCCTTTATACACCTTCTGCACTGAGAGACAAGGGTTTGTGACTCTGGACACAGTTTGCACAGCTTCTTTGGCTTTCCCAGGAAAACCAGCTTTTCCACTGCAATGGCTATATAGACATACCAAGAGCTCAGCTTTCTGCCCACCGGCTCAGCTCCCTCCTGCTAACTCTGCCTGTGTCCCACAGAGCAGGGGTGCCTTCGAGATGCCAGGAGCCAGGAGCCCACATCTCTCTGCCATGCTCTGCAGATTGCTCCCAAAGGTTACAGCCACACAGAGCAACAGCAGCTTGCTGCTGTCACGATTTAAACGCGTCGTGTAAGAAACCAGCATTTTTTATGGAGCCCATGTGAGAGGGAGCGAATGGAGAGGTTTGGGTTTGAACTCCTTGATCAAGCAAGCGCTTCAGTAAAAGCTGAGTTTGACGCAGACACGGTTTTTACTGCATCTAATCCTTTTACCCGGCTTGCTGGCTCCAGGAAGCGTTTCATAGTCCAGCTGAGGGGAGATGAGGTCTCTCCTTGTTTGGCCTTCACACCAGGGGATGGACTTTTTTGTACAGCTCCTGCTAAACACAGCTTGAGTTAGATGCCAAAAATTAAAGTTGTGGTCCATATATCTAAACAAGATCCTCATTCACCTTCTGAGCCAGGGGCTGCATTTAATCCCCCTTATTTATTATCTGAATTGCTTTCCTAAAGTGAGATTTATTTAACATTTCACGAGCTCTCCCTCAGATCAAGTGAAGCATTATCACAGAGACACATTATGCCAGCCAGGCCTAGAACAGAGATGAGCAGGAGATGGTCTTCCTCACCATCTCAAAAAACAAATTAGCAGCCACTGGCAAGGTTTACTTCAAAAAATGTCTTAGCTGACACAGATGTAAAGAGGATACTTACAAACCTAACACTTCTATCTAAAAACCACCTTACTGGTCACTCTGCCATTGTTAAGAGTTTGCTTTATCTGTAAGATTTTAGGAAGTGCTAAGTCTGAAGTTCAGACACATCAGCCAAATGCCAGAGCACACATTTTGATGTGATCCCAAGGATTAAACTGGAGTTAAAATATATAGTCCAGTATGAAATATCTGGACTTTTTTTAATGGATGCAACAATACTTTCTCCTTTTGTCTTTTTTATTTTCCATCTACATGGATCAGTGTACACAGATGCGGGTTGATTCCTCCCGACATTTCTCTACTAGGACACTGTGTTTCCTGTTTTTCTTGAAGAGAAGAGAGAGCAAACACCTCTTGGCATCCCTGCATACAGGGCATGGCAGCTGAGGAGAACAAAGTAAGTAACGAGCTATTGAGTGGATCCACCTGAACCAGATGTTTTTGCTAAAATTTCTGCAGTAGACAGTGATTACACACCCTAAGCTGTTCTGTTGTTTTGAGGGCCCTCAAAACACTGATGTTGGGGAACCCAAGGGCATGCCCTTATACATTCCTGCATCTGGAAAAGGACAGATATTAGAAAACATGCTGCTACCTGTGACGTGAGAGGAGCTGGCATCCTTGCTCTCTCGGTGTGTGGTACGCGCGATGGCTTCATCCATCTCCTGCTCAGAAACCTGAAGTCAAGTGGAAGATAGAGATCAGACAGCGTAGATGAAACGGAGAAGAAAGTCTGACCATTTACCACCACAGTCACATGATTCCTTTCACATACACTACTATCTAATAAAGATGCAGTAAAGAGGACTTAGTTGAAGTGCTCCTGAGTCCTGGTCCCCTGATTCAGACTCTCTCCACGCCACTCTCCTGCAGAAACCAAGCGGCAGAAGGCTGCTGACTTCATGAAGACCATGTCCAAGTGCCACATTATGCAAACAAATAAACCAGCACCAGATTTAAAGAAATCAAGTGAAGCCATTGCAGCACAACTTTAACTCAATTAAGTGCTGTAGATTGATTTATCAAGAAAATATCGCATTAAAATAGACAAAGGCTGCTTTGTACAAGCATACATCAGCAACAGAAGATATCCTACTACACTTAATCTACCGGAAGAATACCAGACTTCCCAAGATATTAGCTGTCTTTTTAATTTTCATTTCTCCTTGTTTTTAAAAAGAAAACCTAAATCAGTGATTGTTAATTAATGCTTCTCTGGTTTAAGAATAAATACTGGTTTACCATATTTGCTAATTTTGTCCTGAATTACTGCCATGCACTTAATTCTTATTACGGGAAAACTCCATATAATTTTGTAACAGGAACAACTAGTCTGCAGGAATATATATTTAAAACCAGAAAGCAAGTTGATTCTGTCAAAAATAATTTCTATGCACATTGCTTTACATGAATTAAAATTCAGCATAAATAGAGACTAGAAACTTGAATCTTTCTGAACCATGAAGATTTGAAAGATTCCTAAGCAAACTCAGCAGTTTAAACACAGTTTCAATGCCACATTCACTCGGAATAACAAGAAGTAAGAAAATTTTGTGGTATTTCTCTTGGAAGTACATGAAAACACCAAAGTGAACATATTCAGCAACAAAACGTACTGTGGACCTTTTATGTCAAAAAATGAGACATTAAGTATAAAAACGTCCAAAACAACATGAGCTTTTGTAGAAATACATCTCTGTTTTCAGTCTGTGGCATGACCTTACAGCAAACCAAAAGATTCTGAGCTCCTGGGGCACAGGGAGTTCCTACGGGACACAGACCAAGCCCTGAGGGTATGCTCCAGGACCTTTACACAAACTCTTGGGTACAAGATGTTCCAAGGGTATAACTAGGTGCTGGGCAGACTGCAGTATTTGTTTAAAGCTAACCAAAAATCCACACTTCTGCAAGCTCTGCCAATTTTGATTTTTAGCATCTCTGTGCCTCAGGCAGAGCAAACTGGAGACTGACAAGCTAATTCCTAACTATGGTCTGCAGACTGGGGTATTATTATGAGCAAATAAAATAAAATAAAATAAAATAAAATAAAATACCCTACACACATCTGCCCATCCTCCGGAGCTGTCAGAAAAAGGTAACAATGACATAAAGATAAATATGAGTCTCCATATGAACACTCCTGTAGAGATGCAGCTATGTATGAGGGATTGTGGATTCAATATTGCCTGGGAGGAAAAAATGCTTTAGGGTCTCTCCAACTCAACTTCTAGCTTTCCTTAGCATTTCTTGGCAAAGGATTTGTTGTCATTTTAAATATCACTTACGGAAAACTGTAATAGGAGCCACTTAATAGTTTCCCTCTGTTACCGAGTAATAGCAAGCAATTAGCTTAACTCAGTTCATCTTCTCAGCAGATACCTGGTTAGGTCACTCATTGGCTTTCAAGCCACCACTGCAGCAAGATGAAGGACAGAGGAGAGAGAGCAGGCTCCACTGCATGGAATTTTTATTTTGTGGTACTTACAGACTCTCTGTAAAGACTATATGCCTCAATAATACAATCAAATTGAACCATCATGCTGGTTCAGCACAGCATACAGACTCCCTAGAAATACTGTTATCTTAGGCTATAAGCCCAATTCTTCCCCCCTCCCTGCTCACCTTTAACAGAACCACAGCCTTTCTTTTTAGCAGCGCAAGGCCTCACAGCAATGATAATAAACTGTGGGCAGCAGACTCCTATTTGTCTATTGTTTGTATATTTGATTTAGCAGAAAATACCTAATTAATTATAAAATAAGAAACCCGAGTTCTCCTAGATACGGATTTATTAAGGCCTCCATTTGTAGTTATGAGTTCAAAAGTCAGAGCTCTCTGGACCCACTAATACAAATATTTTTACAGCTTCATTCCTGTTTAAACAGGAAGGTTTTGTACACTCATGAAATTCTTTGAAATATTGAAATAAAAGAAGTTGTTATTCCCTGTAGCTTGGTTAAAAGGCTTTTATCTTCTATCATCAATTTTTAAAAATTGCTTGTAAATACTCCCTTTGTAAACATAGCTGTATTTCCAAATTGCCCTTGCACAGATTTCACAGTAGCAGTACATTCCAGATTCTCACGTTTTAACTCCTGAAGGAAAACTTTGATCTTTGGACAGATTTAACTTCTTTAAAAACAGTATTCCTAATGCTTTATCATAGTTGATCAGCTCAATCTGTTCGTATTTATATTCCTGGCCCTAAATTGTATTACACTCAAAGACAAACTAACTGTAAAAGAACTTTTAGGAAGAAGATGACTTGTGCCATATCTGTCCAAGTACTGAGAAAGATGGGAACACTTCACTCAAGTAGTTCCAGGAAAATTGCTTTAGATCAGTGGGTGACTAAGTGAAAAGCAGCAGGGACAGTCCAGCATTTCTACAACTTACAAAACTGGAAGGCATCATTACAATCCTCATTTCTTGCACAACTCATGCCGTAAAGAGAAAAATCCAATATTCATTTGCTGCTGTCCTGACAGCAAGACTCAAATTACAGCACCAGATGAGAACAACCGAGATGCACTAACACATTTTCTCCTCACCTTTGGGTTAGGATGCCGACTAATAATCAGGCTCACTGGTCCTGGACCACATTCACTCAGGATGGCATAGGCTTCACTTAATGCTGCGTGACGTAGACTCACCGAATCTGCCTCCAGGATTTGGTCACCCCGACTGCAGAGAGATAAAGCCAGTTAATCACAGCCTCCTTTTACAAAAACATTTGTGCTTTCAACTGATGGCCAAGCCTTTTCAAAGATACAAGTGTCTGGAAAAGATCTGACTTGCAAAGAAGCCAGTCTAGCTCTTGCTCCCAGTGATGCAAACGCTCTAAGTCCTGTTGATTTTTGGAGGGAGGTCCTTCTGCACTTGCCATCAGTGATACAAACCCTATTAAATCAACAGAGAAAACTGGCTGCATTTGGACCTGAGTGAAAGAAAACTTCAATTCCAGTTCTGCATTCAGATACTTGTTGAGCACAGAAGGGGGAAAATCAGATTCAGATGGGCTGTTCCTTCCCATCATATTGAATTACTTAATGCAAACACCGATAAGAAACTAATTATCTAGATATGAGTTTATAAAATGACTCCGGGAAAAAATTGAGCGTGATATGCCTGTTTTTGCTTCAAATTAACATGTAAAACCCATTAAAAAGGAAAAAAACAACCCTCTTCTGAGAGGAAAGATTGTTTAGTTTTGTTTTTCCAATTTCTTAGCTCTTACACATGGTGCTCAGACATCTGGAACTATTCAAAAGAAGAGATCATCAACTGGGGATAGCATTAAAGCTTTCTCCGTAATTACTAAAGCATTTGCTTTAAATAGACAGTCTCAAACCATCTACTACTGCTGACTGATGTTGGGCTACTTGTGACAATGGACATGAGTTTGCCCTCTAAGTCCACACACCATAGGCAAAATGACAGTTGCATGTGGCAGCCTTCAGTAACCTGTATTTTTGGTAAAGGCTCAGGAAAAAAAGAGGGCGACCTATCTGCTGTGTAATCATGCCGCTGCTCTGCCCATCTTAGTTTTACCCAAACTACACAAATGGAGGCACATAATCGATTGAGAGGGGGAGCTCAGACATGGAGGAGCTGGATTCAAACCTCTCCTGCTATTGCAAAGCCAGTTTTTGATTAATGAAGTTTTCCAAAAAAAAAAATCAAAACCATCCTGTAAGTTTTGGCTTATGGAGCTATGAACCACCGATGGGACAACAGAAGCAATTGCTCAAAGCAGCAAGCTAGAAATCTGGGAAGCATGCCTGGATATAATCAATCACTTAAACCTAATAAATGATACAGCTGTTACATAAAGAGGCAAACAGCACTGCAATCCAGTGGGGCTTACAAGAAAGCAAGTTAGGATTAAGTACTGTCTCCTATAGACATTTCTATATGGTAGGAAAATTCAAGGGTTTTGGCAGGGATGCCACCATAAAATTATCTTCTTCCCTTACACCAAAAAATCAAATTGTTCTATCACAGTTTTCCTGGTCAGCAATGGAACAGAAGGCACTCTCTACCCATCTGAAAGCAATGCATTTTTTGCTCAACCTCACTGCACCAGTGCTCAGCCACATGTTCAGTGAGGATCACATAGTCCCAGCAGGTCTTCAGCACAGCCTCCCCTCCCAAACGATGTCCCCAGAGCCCACCAGCATTTATGCAGGAATGCGGAAAGGTGGAAGATTTCCTCCAATGGTTTTTAAAAACTAGGCTTCCAGGAGAGGACCAGCAATAACTTTCTGTCACTTAATCTGACGTAAAGCACAAGGGAACCCTAGGAATGATTGCTGCTCTCTCTTATGGTTCCTTAAAGACATCCAAACTCCATGACAGAGTAAATGAGACAGGCAGGTCAGCCTGCAGCAATCCTGCCAGGCAGGCAGCAAGGGCAGAAAAGCGCTGCTGCAGCCATGGGCACAGTCAGCAGCAAGAACATCTCCCTCAGCTCTTTCTAAGAGTTTCAGGTGACTGAGCTTTTAGAGGAGCTCTGCCAATTCCCTACCAATCTGGGGTCTCTGGCTGCAGCTCTGATAAAAAGACATGAAGCTGCACTTCTTTCTGCTCCCCTTTCTCAAAGGGTGCTATTAAGCTCAGCTTTCTGTATGGAGAATAAAAAAAAAAAATTGAACAAAGCCACCAAACCGTAATAATTATGCTGCTTCCAGCACAAAGAATAATGTTCCCTGGGTTTTCAATACCACTTTGGAATGTCTATTTAAATGTTTTCTTTTTGGTGAACTCTTAAGTATAAATCCCTTCTCTGCTACACCAACCAACTGGTGAAAACAAAGTCTCAATCAATTTTATTGTAAAACCACTTCAGCTTATTTCTGCTTTAACTAACCTTAATCTGCCATCCATTTTAGCCACTGATCCTGGGGCCAGGCTGTGAATGTAGATCCCTGGAGAACTGTTTTCCAGTGTGAGACAACAGGCACCAATGCCGAGCCCAACCCCTGGCTCTGTGAAAAACAAGAAGTACAAAGAAAAGTAGCAGATTGTAATCACACAGGACACATAAGTGTTTGTGTTCCCACATCCCATCTGAGACTGAGACTCATGTATTGTTTCAGGGCTGGCCTTAGGTGCAGTCAGTCAGGAAGCCAAGACCAACAGTGGAAATCAGGATTGAAAAGATCTGATGCTGACTGTTTTCTCATTGAGATCCATCACTGAGAGGACTAGCTCCACTCCCAGCAAACTTTCTGTGTGCCGTGGGAAGTGCCTGGAAGTATCACACAAGGTCTAATCTGGTCCAAGGCACAAAGACGTAGGGGCAACAATCCAATAAAGATGTCACATAAAATTACTGCAGAAAATGTGAGCACAGAAGATGCTGCTAACTGTACTGCTCTCTGTTGTGAAATATCCTCATGGCATTCCTCAGCAAAGAGGCATGAAGAAAGGTGAGGCGTTAACTCTGGTTCAGTGATTACCTCTGTCCATTTTCACCTCTGCTTTCCTTCTGGCAGCAGCGCTCCTGAAGTGGGAATTACTGGACATCTCTCCTCCTCTCTCCAAATTTTTAACTCAACCTTTAAAATCAGCATACTTTCATTCTTTATAATAGGCATACTTGCCCCACCACATATAATGTAAGTTCTTCTTGTGCAATTACTGATAATGAGAGCAACCCTCAGGCAGGAGTTCAAACAGCTCACCTGGGTGGTTCTGATGCACAGCTCTGTCTTCCAAGAAGGCTGTGACTTTTCAATAAGGGCACAGCCATCTGGGCTGTCGAGAAAGGCTGACTCACATTTTGTCTGGTACCTCACAACCTCCCCCCATCAGCAGCATGGACTGCTCCCCGCAAGAGTCTCCTGACTCCAGAGCAGCAAAACACACAAGGAGAAACCTCTTCCGAAACACCTAACAAGCAGGGATTCGTTCTCCAAGTTTGTTTCAGTGGACCCTCACCTTTATTGAGTGTCACATCCATGACAATCCTGTCCTTTGGGCCGGGTCCTTTGCGGCTGGAGGAGGAACTGTCCGCCTCATCGGTGCCGGGGACAGTCATGCCACCACTGGCGCTGGAGCTGGGGGAGCTGGAGCGGCTCAGCAAGGTGGGAGTCACGCAAGGCGTGAGGCTCGGGCTGCGCAGCCGCGTACGCACCGTCAGGGTCACCACACCTTTCTTCAGTTGCTGGAGAGATACCAGGGAACCCCAGCAAGGTTAACATTTTGCATTCACCAGTGAACCCCCACACAGTAATTTGTGGCAGCAAAACCATATAAAGCCCCGGGTGCTAAAAGGCACTGAACGAAGCAAAGCATGACTCTCTCCTGCAGTACAGCTGTGTTACCTTAAACCTCTGAATCGCCTCCTGATGGGTCAGCCCTTGTAGAGACTCTCCATTAACTTCTAGGATTTCATCCCCTGGCAATCAGATGTTAAAAATGAAGTCAGCAACATACACACTATATGCAAAAAACCCCTTCCTGTACATAAGGCAACCTGCTAGTAAGAGGAGTCCAATTAACTGCCCAGCAAAAGGCCTTTTACTGTTCTCAGTTTATTTTCATTTACCCTAGCGCCTTTACAAGTTAATAGTGATGAATTAACAGAGTAAAGACTGTTCTTCTGCAGAGATCTTAACTTGGCGGTCTCACGTAAAAACTGAAAACACCACAGATTTTAGCTAAAGTCTGAAAATAGATACTCATAACATGAAGTCCAAAGGGACTACAAAACTCCCTTTCTTTTGTGAGCATCAACAGAAGGAATGAGAGCCTAAGTGAAACACTAAACCACGTCGCTTCAAAGCCTGCTCAGAGAAAGCTAACCTTGCATCCTCACACAGAAGGCAAATGTGTCCTCATGCTAATGCCCATGGACGGAGAAGTGAGTAGTCCATGCACTGTGACAGCTGATGCCCTTCTCCCCCTAAGAAGCATGTCTTGTCACATTTCTACCTGCTTCCAGGTTCTGGGTCTTACTATGTGCACCCAGCTGTGGTGATCCATGTTCCTTTTACTAAAAGGAAGGTGAGCGTGAATCAGGTCCCCTTTCTGCAATTTTACTTGCATCTGTGCAGCATTAGATGGGGTGATGTCATTAGCCAAGTCTACCCCCCCTCTCCTTCCCTAGCCCCAGTAAAATAAAAAATAAAATAAAATTTAAAAAAGAGTATGCAAGCTCTGAACAGCCTGCAAAGGCTTGCTGGGTTTGTGGGACAGCTGCTACTGATTGGCTTCTCATGGCGAGTGCACAACCTATGCTGCAGGGACACGAGCTTCCCTCTGGCAGCAAGTGTGAGAGTTGGCACCAAAAGCAGCCTCAAATACAAGTGTGAGGAGATGTAAAGAAGGGAATGATGATATGAGGAGAGAAGTAACACAGGAGCAGCTTGAGAGAAGTAACACAGGAGCAGCTTTCTGTGGAAGAGAAGTAACACAACCCCTGCAAAAGAGCTGTAAACCACCGCTCTAAACTCATGGTCACTTAGTACTTTCAGCAGTGTACGTCCCTCTGTACAACCCCTTCTTGGATCAGCATCTTCAAGCCAGACGTTGGTTGGATAGATACATTTCACTGCTATCAATGACCCTCTCAAGTCAAGAATTGCAGTTTATTGCTTGGGCAAATAAAAATGACCGAAGGGAAAAAAAAAAGCAAAACAGCAAAACACCATGGTGTAGTTTCCTCTTCTTAATATGCAATATAATCAAGTTAACTGCTATGAATGATCTCCCCCAGGATGGGCAAACAGGGTGTGTTACATCCTCCACAGCATCTTGTTGTTGGCCAGGTGCCTAAATAAAGCTGTACTTGAATTCTTCTGCTGCACTGATATAATATCCCACTGTGGTCCTTTAAATGCAGTTGGATTCCTTCTGCCATACCTTCTTTGAGCCTTCCATCAGCAGCTGCTGCTCCATTTGGGAATATAGTCTTCACAAAAATCCCCATGCGTCCACGAGCAGAATCCTGACCTCCCACAATGCTGAATCCAAGACCCTACAGAAGAAGAAGGTGTATAGCTTTCACCTTACTCTATTATCACCTGTGAGAAAGACTGCTGGTGACAAAGGAAAGATGAAAACCTCATAGCTCATGCTGAATCACACTGCCATCTTACTCTCTGCCTGCATTTCCTGATTTACTTTCGCTCTAATCTCAACACACTTATCAGTCCAAAAAGTAGCAACAGGCACCATAAACTAAAAGGCAAAAATGCTTTTCTGAGATTTACTCAGTTTTTAAACACTGGGTCAATGGTTTTATGTTACCCTAGTCCCATTTTAAAAACTGTAACACGTTGCTTTTAAATTGATAGACAGTAGATTCCCACCCCTGAGATCTGTACCGAGGATTAACTGTAGTTTTCTCTGCTGTCACATATCCTGCATTTCCTCAGGAAAAAGAAAAGCTTAAGAACATGACATAAGGTCAGTGCTGTAACGTCAGGAATGTAGCTGGAAGGGGGATGGTGTGGGGGGGCTGCCATGCACAAGTACATTTTTAATTATTCTGGAGACATGTACCATGCTGTATTTAAATAAATCTAGACCAATGCATTCCCCAGGGCTTCATCTGTTAGCCCCTGTGCTGCCCCAGCTGGCTGCAGGACCATCTCACAAACCTCATTGGGGAATGGATGAGCACAGCAGAATGAACTCTGCCCCTTCTGCCGAGTTATTTCCCAGCCAAATCACTTCCTTGATCCACCCCCATCCCCATATTTCTCCTCATGTCACTGCTGTACATGTATTTTACAGAATAAAGTGAAAAGTCACCGACCAGGTGGACAAGAGAGGTGGAAAACTGTTGTGCTTCAGTGATCTGAAGCCAGGGTTATTATTAGCACCTCAGGCAGTGCTCTCCAGCTGACGGATGCTGCCAGGGTAGGCACTGACACTGTGTTTACAACCTAACACACCACCAACCAGCTCTTTTGTTTTATTCTGTGAATATAAAGTAGACTACCACTGTTATGAGCTTCTAGTAATTTGATAAGACATTACTGATTTCCAGAAAGATTTCCAGCATCTTAGCTCCCCTGTGCAACACCAAATAACTCAACTGTTTACTGTGCGATTATCAGTTGCAAAGCAACCTACAGAAAGCAGCAGGCACTTGGCAGGCCCTTGCAAGGACACAGCAGCTCTCCCTGTGGTTCCATGGGGTGTGTTGGGAAAAATACAGCTGCAAAGCACAGCGGTTCCCACGTTAGCCCACGTTCCCAGAGAAGAGCTGCCATTCCACAGAAGAAAAACACCCCTTGCAGATCTACCGACAGATGAAAAGCCAAGGGCAAAGGCTTGGCTCCCAGCCACCAACACAGCGACTCTGTGGAAACACTTTTCAAGCCCCAGGTCCCCAGAGAGATAGTGAAGCAAATGCTACCACGCAAGCTGTACGCAGTGCAACCCCTGAATGAGGTGACTTCTCGAAAGCTGGGTGGATGGGACCCAAAACGGCAGCTGTTTCAGGTGGTTCTTGATCTCTAGAGCTTGCATGCTTCAAACTGCTTCCTAGTGCCTTGGAGCTAGCTGCAGAAAGGCAGGGGAGGGTGGCTTATCCCCCAGGGAGAAATAATCTAATTCTCATGAGAAAAATAGGGTTAAAAAAAAATAGTTAAAAATGAAGAAATATTCGCTTGGTAATGTGATGAAAAACCTGCAGTTCTGGAAACATGGAGAGTTATACTGAGTTAATCTACCTAAAGAAGTCACTATTTCTAACCCTTTGCCAAACCTAAGCAGAACAAGGAATTTGGTTTGTATTTGAGCCCAAAAGTCAAAACAAGCCCTTTTAGTCCAAAACATATTCATCTGATGATTTAAAGAGTATTTCAGAAAAATACATGCCTATTTTTAGCATATTTAAATGACAATTCCAATATTACTGTGGACTGGATTAGGAAAAACATTATACACCTAGGTTAATGCTTGTCTATTTTCCTTCAATGTTCAGCCAGCTGGTATCTAGCAAACGTGCAAACACATTACTGGGGGAGAAAAGAGCACTCTTTGACCCAGAGAATTCCGTGCTCTCAGATAAGCAATCAACCAAGAACCTGTCTTTGGGTTTAACGCTTAATTTGCAGTGATTTTTTTTTTAATGTATCCAGATTCCAGTGACATAAAATACACTTGTCCATAAATATGCATGCAAACAGGTACTCTTCTGTAGCTGCACCAACTATGCATAAACATACATATTTATAGATCCATTATTAATGTTTGATATCTCAGTAATGACCAGATGCACCGAATCTGAATGAAAGCCATCCCACATCAAGTGCATGACTCCAACATCACTTCCCCCATGTTTTGCCAGTGTAACTTCGACATTTACATTTGAAAATGGGATTTGTTTATCGTTGTTGCTGTTATTATTGCTATTGGTTACATTGAGAGCTACTGGAAGCCCTGGGTATGGGAGACACATCTTAATCACCAGCTTTTGCTACATGCAGAAACCCTCACCTTGCCTTGCCCTTTCATCAGGACAATGTTGGAAATGATGGACGGCTGGGTCAGTCTCCATGGAGATTCCACTTGGGCAGCACTGAAGGAACGGGTCGATTTCTTCACAATATGGTAGTCCTAACAAACATCAGCAAACAAGGGGAGTCACTCTGATTGCTTGGCACTGGGATGTCACACCAGGAAAACTGCATGTGTTGGGGAAGGAGGGGTGGGGATCTTACAGACATATTCAGAAAAATGTTCAAGGGACGAAATCCTATCTCATTACAGTCAAAGTGAATCTTGCCACAGTAATTTCCTTGCATTTTGCACAGTAGGATCATTTTGTAATGTACCACTCACAATTTAAATTAAGAAGATTAAGGGTAGCCTTGTGATATACTGAAGTCCTTATCTGCTAAAATTAAAAAAAAAAAAAAAAATCCTGGCAAAAAAAAAAGCCCCTTCATCATCAAATCATTAAAATAAAGAGAAGCAGGATTTTTTGTTGAGGTCCTCAGATGTCTCAGATCATAAAATTAGCCTTAGGACCTTCTGGACAGAGCAAGAAGTACTCTGCTTCACCATCCTCTGAGTAAAGAAGTTCTCTGTAGGCAGCCAACACATCCCATTTGGGTGTCCAGGCCAGGTGGTTTCAGACCCTGTGATGTACCTACATGACCGCGTTTCTCTACCCTGTCTTCAGACAGACTGCGAAGGACAGAGGAGCAAGGAGCCAGCCCTGCCTTTCCACCCACCTGCCTGGCTCCCGCCGACTCCAGCTGCTGGGGCAGAGAGTGCTTTCTTCCACCCCGGGAATATTTCACTGCGATTTCGTAACTCGATTCACCATTTTCCACTGTCAGCTCATCATCTTCTCCCACGGACTCCAAGCGGGATCCGGCACCTGGGGAAAACCACAGGAATACATCTCTCAGACACCTCAGAGCTGCTTTATCCTCTAGCCAGCACGCAACAATCGCCTCTTGCAAACCCCAACTTTAAAAAGTGCTCTAAAACAACACCACAGAGTTCCCAAACAGGCAGTTAGAAGCTGCTTTTGATCGCCCTCAACTAAAAACTTCTCCTGCTGTCACAGGTTTTCTACAATCGTTCAGTGATGCTGAGCTTCTCAGTGCTGTTGCTTGTGGTAGTAAGGAAAAGCAGAAGATAATTGAGCCAGTAGCTCAGGGACAGAAAAGAAATTCAGCTGTTCTCACCCCATGGCACTTGCCAGTGCTCTAAGCTCTCAAGCTTCACTTATGTAAAACTAAAAGACCTGACACTGTAGTGATATTCATTTCTGGAGGTGTCATGTCACTTTGAGGGAAATTTTTCTGGAATGGAAAAAGGAAAAATGTGCCAAATACATGCTATTTTCTTTCCTGCTGGCAGTGATCCTAGTTGTCTTAAAGAAGAGTGCAGAGTTCACATTAGAAACAGAATTATTTCTCTTGAAGGACATCCTGTAATTAGCCACAGAGTACCCTGCTCCTCACACCAGGGCTCCTCCAGTTCTCATTTACTCTAAGGTCCCCACAGGACCCACAGTCACAGCGGTTCTCACACATTTATCCCCACCATGCAGGGAAGTGCCATTAACCCCTGTTTTGCAGATGAAGACCCAAGGCACAGACAGGCCAAATCTGCACGAGCTGGATTTCATGACACTTTAAGATTACATTAAACAAAAGTTAAGTTGGAGCTGCCACAGAAAGGGGCAGCTCTGCTTTCCCTTCATCCCCACTGCCCTGTGCTTACCCTGGGGATGGCTATTACAACCCATGGGCTGAGGCAGACCTGCTGAAAATTTGCCCAGGAAAGCTCCAAATCCATTTTCTGTCATCTCCACCTCGAACGGAGGCTGCACAAGCATCGCTGCTGGTGCCAGCTCAGGGCTGGGGCAGCTGCTTGCTCTCAGTCAGCATTAAGGCAAATCTGCCACCACATCCATGGGCACCACATCCATGGGCATCCATGGGCAGAGTACCTACTGCTCAGAGTGCGACTGAAGCCCTCTCCTTGCTTTGCGCTGTGCAACTACCTCTGGTTTTATAGCTCCCCTTGGCTGAGTGTATGCAGGGCACCACTGCAGCACACAGACAGGACAGCTATTTTGGCAGGACCTATCATCCTGGCATTTCTTTCACTCCCAAACCCTCCTGGAGCCTACAAACCAACCTTTTCCCATCACTTTTCCCTCTTTTCTTCTAGGAGGAGAGTTTTCTGTGTTTTCTGCCCATCTCTGAATGCAGCTTCCCATCCCACACTGCAGCCCAGGCTTGGGACCATGATGGGGAATGCTCCAAGCTCACTGACAGCCCAGGGGCATCAGCACACACAGGAACCGGGGCCGGATCCCCAGTGAACCACCCACACACTGCCACAGGGGCTGCAGGCAGGGTTGCTCCCTGGAGCATGCTAAAAACGTGAGAGTAAATGGAAACTAGGGTGAACTCAGGAGGGAGAGAGACTTGAAGGGTATTAGGGATGAGAACATGATTGAACTCTGCGCAGAGGTTACTGTTAGGACTTGAAGACAAAGCAATAGGAAATGTCAGGAGTGCTCAATATAATGCTTGTGTATACAAGATCTTGAAATATGTCCTTCCAGTATTTGGGCACATGGTGTATATTAGAAAAAGAGGAGAGAGAGGGGTAATGGGAGAGGGTGAGGGAACAACAACAACAAAAAAGCCAACCAACAACAGATTCCAAAGTTTTGCTTCATCTTTCTGTCCATACAATGTCTGGCAACTCTGGAGGCTGAAATGCAAACATCTTCCAGCTGGGATTTTCCTTCCAAATTAAACTAATATGATCTCGAAAGGAAAGGACCTGTCTTACTTTTAGAGAGCTAAAAGAAATACACACCATAAAAATCCTACTATCGCTATCTTCTATCTACGCAGTTTTACCTTGGGAACGACTTCTGTATTTCAGTATGCCACTTCCCAGAGTTGGACTCTGGTTGTTTCCTTTGGGCACGTCTTCACACACTGAATCTTGACACTTCTCAGTTTCCATTACCTGAAAAAATAAAACAAACCAACAAACCCATCCTGATTTACTCACAAACCAGAGAAATTGAAGGAATTCCTCACAAATTTGCTAAAGGACAGACAATGCTGTTGCACATCACGGGTTTTCTTTTCCAAAACATGTCATTGTATTAAGCCAGCACATGTTTTTGTAAGTTATGTTCAGCAATGCCTTTGGATGTTATTGTGTATCTTACTGATGGGTACACCTCCAGCTCAGCATGGCCAGGAAACCTCTGCAGGGTACCACATTCATGTCCCCAGGGCACCTCCAGCACCCACTGTATCTTGTTTAGGGGCTTCCACAGGCATTATAACATTTTTTTTAATGTAGCTTTTGTTGCATTTTGTTCATCTCAGCATGCTTCCAGAGACATCACATCCTTAGAGAAAAAACACTTTTTAAAAAAAAGTGTTATTTCATTACTAGTACCCAGAGCTGAATGCCAATGCATAAAGGATAAAAAGCTAATTTAATGGGAAGTTATGAAGATTACACAGATAAGCACTAAAAGCCTGGAAACGCTCATCTTAAATTTACATGTGGACCTTGAGTAAATGCAGTGAGACAGGAGGACACTGTCCACCCACTGTTATTTGCCTAGATGCAGGTGACAATACAAGGTACAGAGCTGCACGCACCCACAGGGTCAGGGATGAGCAGAGCAGCCCATGGGCAAAACCTACAAAGAGTGTCCCCAGTTGATGCATTGGGCAAAACCCTGGTGACCTCCTTCTCCACTTGCTGCTTCCCTTACTGAGCTACAGCAGTCACAACTTCCTAGATGTGCTGCCACACAGTGATCCTCAACGGGCTCATACACTCATTCTTTTACATTTTCAAGCCATCCCCCTCTCAGGCATCCTCTAAATGATTATTCAGACAGCTCATGGAAAGATGACAAAATTTGCAGTACGACGACTTAATGGTTCCATTATATTTTTAAGGTAATATATAAACTGCAGGAGCGTGGCTAAAAACGAACCTCACCCAAATTTCCACTCTTACTGTTTAAATAATGTCTACTTCCACAATCCAAGATTAAAAATGGCACGATATTCCCCAGGACATGCCTCTCATCCCCCAGTCCCTCTTGTCCACAAATCAAGAAGGCAAAAGTTTATCTTTTGCACATCGTCTGGACTATGTGTTTTCACTTCAAAGGGTGAAAAGGAAAATATAGAACTGGCAAATAACAGGAAGCTGGAATAGAAACTGCTTTCTATTCCTCTCCCTTCAACATGAGCTGCTACACACAGCATACACACAGTCTGCACGCCCTAACTAGTTCTTTTCATGGCAATGCAGCAACTACTTCAGAATCCACTTCTAGTATCAAATACTTTGCAGCCTTCAGCTCCATGTAATCAGATTCATCTGAAGAAGAAAATAACTGCATCAGTCTGAAAAAAACGGAAATCATGATTTGGCAATCCTAATGAGGGACTCATTCCAGGAAAGATGTAAGAAATCAGACCCAAAATCCCACCCGAGAGACACAAAACTTCAGTGATTAGGCCACGGCCAAAGCATCACAATTCTCCCTACAAGAGCTTCTTCTACCCAGAAGACAGCAGAAGTGTCTGGAAGTGAGCGGGGACTTCACACAGTTACACTGGAATTTATCATACAAGGAAAAATACTCTTTATTAAGTGAGAATGTCTCCCTTGTAGAAAGGCAGAAATAATTTGCAGAGACAGAGAAAAGTCACATAGCTGTTAGCTTTAAAGGTGTGCCAAACAATCAGCACTCAGGAGCTGTGTTAACTCTGTGTTAGAGAACTATCTGAAGTGTAGGGATGAAGAAAAACAAGAGGGATGCCTCGCCGTAGCAGCCAGGTTTGTCAGCATGTTGTTTAACTATCCTAACAGCCAGGGATGGGTCCAACCTGACTTTTCTGGAGCTGAACACAACCCAGCTTGGGTGTGGAGCTGTAAAGCCGTTCAGTTTCTGTAACATGCATGGACATGGGCAGTTACACTCAATGAGACCACACAACATCCAGTCTGAAGCTGAACCACTTCTTCCAGCTCAAAGTATGGGAGGAAAAATGAGTTAGTTTGCAGCAGGGTTCAGAGAGATGCTGAAATCAACACTGCCACGGCAAGTTTCCACCCTGAACCCAGACTCAAAGGTGAGCCATCTGGTACATCTTGTGTTTCTACTACATGGGGTTTGGGTTTGGCTCAGAGGGTTTTATTTATTTATTTTTACTGTGCAACAGAAGCAAAGTACAGATGTGTTCTGCAATTACATACACTTCCATTCCATTGGGTGGAAGGAAAAATAGGAGATAATCACTATTCACATTACAACAGGTCACCTCATCCCTTCACCTCTTCACTGTGCAATGCTGGAGGCTGTGACCCTACAGACAGAAACCCCGAAACCCCATGAACCATCTGCAAAAAGGCACGAGTGTGCAAACACCAATGCCAGAGTAAGATTCAAGGCATTCTCACCGGCTTCCTCAATTCACATTTTATCCCCATTCAGACTACAGTAAGAAGTAAAAAACATTTCAATTACCCACGCCTGTGTTTATTTCTTATTTTAGCAAAAACACCTTTCTGACACCGATTATAAACACGTAGGGGAAGACACTCTAGCATTTGTAATGAAGTCAATACACTTTAAATTGTTGAGCTTGTCTAATAAACCACCAAGACTTTTATCCTGCTCAGAAAACACTCAGAAATACGATTCAGAAAGCTTGCGAGAACTCCCCAAAGTCGTGTGTCTGTAATCTTTGGCTCTGTTATAACTTAGACAAGAAGAAAAAAACCCAGCTCCACCTTATCCTTCTGGCCACACGTGAACGTATCGCTTTACTGTCTCGGGGCGGCTGCCTGGATTTAACCATGCCATTTTAATTTTCCTCACTTTCAAGGAAATGGAGCTTATTATTTCAGTTCTGTATGCCTCTTATTAAACTAAACCAATAAATCCTGCCCAACGCCATCCCGGCGTTAAGGACAAGGCGAGCTTTAATACGCACAGTAGTTTGAAGTGAGCTCTAAAAATAGAGCCCATTTTGCCAGTTCATTAAGTAGCTCCGGGATCAAGCGACGGTGACATCTCAATTGATTTCAAAGGAAACGGCGCTATCACGGACACGCGGCCCTGGCACCGCACCAGAACGAACAACTGCCCCCAGAGTCCTCACTGGGCAAAGCTCCAGCGTGACCAGGCCCTTAATTAGGCAAGATGAGGAGCAGGATTACGAGAGTCTGCATTGTTTAACCGCAAACAGCTTGGCAATCATCAACAATCTACAAAAACAAGGCGGCACACAGGAGATGACACAATTTAATAAGCAAACCGCTTTATTGCTGCTGTTGAGGAGCTCCTGAGCTGCTGCCGTTCCCATCAGCAAGCCCATCCGACTCCCCACGGCACAGCCTGCTGGCTCTCGATGCTGAGGAGCACTAGCAGCACGCAGACATGTTTAACCTGATAGTTACAGAGCGAAACAGGGAGAATTAAGACTGAGCCGCCTGTGGCATGCCAAATCCAGACCTACCTGCACTGGCAAAGCAAGTCCACCAGCCAGTCCACTACCCTTCTTAAACGCCTCGTCAGAGAGGAACGGCTGCACAAGCTCCACAGGGTAATTCCTCATCTTCCTCAGTCCCAACACAGCCAGGGCAGCTTTTTCTTAAGCTGCACTACCCCATATATATTTAATCGTGACAGACCCCGGCGCCGCTGCCCATAGGGCATCAGTGGGTCTCTGAATCTCCACCAGCAGCCAGCACTGGACCCTTCAGAGAAAGGTGCAAAATGCCAGATGCAAAGCGGGGTTCACCTGGTCCGGGCACAAAGTCTTTCTACCTGGTACCTCAAGACCAGCTGATGCCATAAAGGCTTTAACCTTTCCAGAAGTTTTGGAGTTTTTCTTTGAAGATCTATTATAATTCTAGCTGTTCCAGTTATCTGTGCAATTATTTATTGCTTTCTGGGGCACAGCATGCTTTAAGCTTTAAAGGTATCTGGTAGGTAAGGAGCTCCACAGGACCCTTTACCTTGCACAGAAAGTAAAATACCTTCACTTTTAAATTAGCTCTTTTTCAATTTAATTGAATCCATCTCCCAGATAAATTACAAACTGCAGCACTATAATTTACCAGAATTAACACTGCAAATGATGCAGAGGACATGGATTTCCTAATCTTGGCCAGCACTGAGTTTTCCATGGCTTACTACTTCTTTTTATGGAATGCACAAAGCTTCCTGGATAATGGAGACAGCAGGATGAGCCAGAGCACACCATGTCAGAGGCTGCAGCACTCAGGGCCCCCTTCTTAAACACGGTACCTCCCAACACGCTAGGAGCACCCTCAGCTGAACCACAGGGCTCCCAACAGGTCCACACTAAACCCAAGTTCAATAGGTTTATGGTGCAAGCTGCAGAACTCCTCTCTTTCAAAAGGCATTGCATCGCTGCTCCCCTTGGTCATGGCAGAAATGGAGAGATTCAAATGGAGTCAGGGATGGAGGACAAGAGGAGGAACGTCACCTCCGTGCCAGCACTAATTTGGTGTCGTAAATGGTATCATCAAAAAACCTGGTGCCCTGGTTTTTTCCTGTCCCTGTGTGAAGCTGCCAGACCAGACAGTGGCCTTGCACATTGGCCAGGACAGGCTCCACCAGCATGGCTCCAGGAGGGCTCATATTTGGGCTATATTTAGCAGTGTTGGTGAAACAAAGCACCAGCTGCCTTCCCCAGAAGCTCCGTCTGGGAGTCTGGGAATTACCCCTACCGGTACCACCGGCTGCAGCCTGTGCTTCCTCCTGCCTGGGGTCATGGGATGGGAACCCGAGGCCTCCACTGCCTAACTATAAAGAAAGTTCTGAAAACTCCCAGTTCATGTGCAGCAAGGAGATCAGGAAGTCTGATAAAGAGTCAAGAGCTGGAGCTGCCCTAATATATGAATAGGTGGAAATGCCAAATAAACAAAACAAAAACCTTTAAAGTGGTCTCTAAGAATGCCTGGACCATCACCATAAATGCCTGCAAAAGCCACCCTAGGACTTCACTATTGCACAGCCCTTGCTTGAAAGGGCAATGCTGTCAGCTTTGGGAGATACAACCCCCCATGGTCATTTTTATTGCTCTTTAACAAGTCACACTCAAATCTGTCTGTGAAACGCAACCCAGCACGCACCACCACAGAGCGAGCAGCAATAGCTGCCCATGCACCCTTGGCAAACTGGAAACGCGCTGCAGTGGAGCTGAGATTCTCTCCTTTTCCAGAATGCTCCATGTATTTTGTACAAGACACTTGAGAACCTTATTCAATGTGTTTGATACCAAGAGCCCCAACACACTGACCAGCCCAGAGGATGCTGGCAGGTTCTCTCCTTAGCAGGATCTCAGCTGTGCTGGCTCCAAAGACTCACTGGTATGACGTATTTATGGTCAGGATGGCACTTAAGTAAAGCAGATTTTGTTCTCAGGTTTCCAAACAGTTGCTAAAATTAATAACAAAGTTTTGAAGAGACAAAACTGTTTAAATGTTCTTTTAAATAGGACGAAATGCAGGAAATGGCTAATGCAACTAAGTTCTCCAAGAAACAGGTATCACAGACAAAACATGCCTTGGAAATAGTAAGGTGCTCCCAGCTAAACAGTTCCCAACCCCCTTCTGGACCAGACTGCTCTTTTTCTGCTCCAATATATTACCATTTTCACTAAAAATATCTTCTAAGTGAGAGGAAATCAAACACAGACACTTTTGAAATGATGCACGAACAGATCACTGCTGTTTTCTTTTTCACGCTTCATCCTTCCACCCTCCCACCCCCAAAAAAACCCATCGAAAAGCATGACACGTTTGCATGCAGTTTAATAGTTGCCCACGAGATGTCCCCATGTGCTGCAGAGAGGTCCCAGAAGATCACTCCTGGTCAACAGAGGAGACAAACGTGGGACTCAAGTTGTATGAAAGCCCATTCAACTCCTCTGTTATTTTCTTTAATAAAATGCTCGGCTCATGGCTCAGCACAAATCCAGGCCCTATGCATCATAGCCAGCAATAAATTGCTTCTGCTCTTTTTTAAATTACAACCCTTTTATTCAGGGTGAGGGACAAAGCAAGCAATAAACAACCCTCAAAATAAACAACTCTCCTGAGGATGAAACAAGACCTTCCTAATACCAAAGTCAACCCACAGCTGCAGACAGCAGTCCCATGATGCAAGGCCGTGGACAGCTCCGGGTCTTAGCTCCAAACCAACATTTTATATCATCCTAAGTACAGGAGAAGATATGGAACACATAAGCATTAAGTGTCTTTCATACCTGAATCAAGGATCTGAAGCCTCACACATTATTTTGGCTGCATTTATTCAAGCACAGTACATTTAGGCTGAATTTTAACCCAGCCCAACCAAGACCGGCCTGTGTACGCGCTCCAGAATTTGCAGTCAAACAAACTGCAGATGTGATGATACGACATTCACGCTCTCAAATCCTACAGCCTTTATCATCTTTCTGATAATGTATGTGAACCGCATGGCTGTGACAGCCTCTCTCTTGTTCCAGTGCCACGAGGGGGTTATTTTTAGCTTGTTAAAGGCAGTTCATCTCCTTCAAAACCGGGCAGCTATCCAAACAGCCAAAGGAGAGACAGGCTGTACTGTATCTGATACTTTATGGGAAAAACCCTCATTCACAAAAACAAAGATGATGCAGAACCTGTACTGCAGATAAACTTAGGTTTCTGTTACTCTGCTGACTTAGCTTTCAAACATATCGCACGGAAGAGCAAAAACTGTAACTCTGGGCATTGTCTACACCAGTATTTATGGTCAAGTCAAAGAGGTTATCTTCCACCAGCCCAAGCAACCGGAGATACTTCATGACTTGTAACCTGCACCACGTCAACAGGGAACCCTTTAGAATACTGGCCCCTGGGTGAAGGTTTTTTCCAGGCTTGCCTTTAACACAGAGGCAGTAGGAAATGTCTCAGAAGGTCTAGGAGTCAAGCACTGGGAAGGATGTGACTCCTGCTGAGGACTGCCCTCCTGACCCAAAGACCACGTTCACATTAACATCTCCTTGACAGGTGGAGTTCAGAACGTGTGAAAAACAGTAATTCAGTGACAGTGCCCTGCGGGGACCTTTCACCACTCTTCCTCCTCATCTAATTAATGCCATGCATGTGCAAACCCTTGCCAGTGCTGCACCACAAACATCAGCCCATCACCAAATGTCCCCCCACAGTAAGACAAACTGCAATCATATTATTTTAACGTGATAAGGCTGCTGGAAGCAACAAAAAGAGAACAAGTGTATTAGTGAACTGGATTTGGTCCGCAAACGTTCTGCTGTTTTCTCTTGCCCAAATTCCTAACTCCATTTACTCTAAAAACTAGTATTTCCTCAGTCCTCTGCAGTCACCATGGGGCCCAATGTGTCTGGTCAACTGCAGCAAGAGTGAATGGCACAGATACACAGGACATGACTGTATCTTGGGAGGATACAGTGCTGCTAGACTTTAAACAAATGCATCATTTATACCCCAGGAAGCAACTCCAAGCCATGCAAAGGTGCCTGCCCTCGCCCACCCCTTCTAAGGCTGATGCAGCACAAGGTAGGATCTGCAGGCATTGCCATTCCTCACTCCAGGACAAGGGCTGGCTGCGACAGAGCCTTACAACAGGCTCTTCATCTTCTTCCGCCATCAAGTAAAGCGTTTCACTGCAAAGCTGATTTTTGACACCGAAAGCTCCTTCTTACTTTTTTCCAGCCATGTAGTGCTGCCTGAGGAGTGAGTCATGTTTCAGCAACCTCTTTTGAGACTGCAGTGCCCTAATGGGAACGAATGCTCAGGTCCTCCAAGTAATGAGGGTCCCTCCCCGCACTCTGCACACATTTAATTGTTGAGTTATGCTTCCTGTTCCTTCTCAGTGCTAATGCTTTCTCTGAAAATCTCTCCCAGTGTTTCCAGAAGAACTTTTGACCCCAGGAGTGTTTTTAAACCTACAGCATTGTTATCCTCTTCCTTATTATGCTTGCATGGCTACAGGTAATGATATATGGATTCCCTGGTAAGACAGAAGGGCTCGCAACAGAAAATAATGAAGCCATCTAAAGGCTCAGATAAAATATAAAAACAGGGAGGAAGGTGAGGTAAACATATTGACAGAACAGGTTTATTTATCCACTTTCAGATGCATGCCTTGCAAAAAAACGCAAGTAGGTTTTGGCAGGGATAAGGAAACCCAACTCATGCAAGAAACCTTCAAGGAGAGACATCCTGTTTCTGTGACTTGTAGGAGGATCATGACCTTGATGGGCCATGGACACCTCCCCATGCAACGTACCCTCAGCTAGGGTGAAGGTGCATATCAAGCACTTCGGGTCAATGCAAAATGAGCAAACATGAGCTAAAAGGTTTCATTATCCCATAGCAAAGGGTCACATAGCTGGGGATGCTGCTGGAGGTTGTTTTCTGGGGGCTTGTTGGTGCGGTTGGCTTAGGCACAGGAGGGCAAATTGCTTCCCTTCCCAACTCCCACCCCAACAGGTAGGGGATATTGATGACCTCCTTTCCCAAATAATAAATTCCTCTTTTGTACAGATCTATTCTGCATGGAATAGGCTCGGCTCAGGGTCCTGCCTCCAGCATCACGAGCAGCAGATACCCAAGGGAGAGCAGAAGATTAAGCACAGTATAGAGGAACAGTCCCCAGGCTTTCCTCCCTGGAATCAAACCTGCCAAGGCAGACATCTTCTTCATAAGCCGGTCACTGATGTTGAACATTTAAAATACTGAGATCATCACATACTGAACAACATAGTACCAGAAGAAACAAAGGCAAAAAACCTTAAAGCAACTAAGAATGGTACATGCCACTGTCTGGGGACCCCAAATTAATCAGATGCTTTACAAATTCTTGGCAGACCTGCTTTCTCTTTAGAGTTCATTCCCCAGGTTGCTCCACCAGCTGATTCTATTTCAAGCGACAGAAATACCAGGAAAAGTGAATTAAAATTAAAAATAAATTGTCAAATGCAAATACTATCATTTAATTGTATTTCACTTGGACATAAATAAAGACATTTTAAAACAGCCATGTCAACTGCTCAAGGCAAAATATGGATTATGGGGAGAGAGGAGGGAGTTCAAAATCCCCAAAGCACCTCAGGACAATTTAAAGCAACAGAGCCCTGTGCTCCAGTTATTTCGTATCTGAAGTTAAGGAACATTTTGGCCAAACTAGTTCTAAGAGAAATGAACTTTAAGGACATTAACATAATCCTTTTTTGGTGTGGTGGCACAAGTTTTATTAAAATTAAAACTTTAAGGGATGTTTCACGTTAAACAGGGCTTTACATAAACACACTGTAAAAACAGAGCTCGAATTAAATTGTATTATTTTTTATTAATGAAACACAACAAGTGGCCTTTCAAATAAGGGTTACAAGCACTATTTCCCTTAAACTACAGTTTTCAAGTGTCACTAACCTCTCCCCTGTATCCTGGGGAAGCTGATTAGTTCAAATGATATTTCCCTGGCTGGAAACACTGGAGCAGAACCTAAATACTTTTAAAGAACTCGCTCACAGGGAAAATTTTTAACATCCATCCCCTAGAAAAGTTTTTATTTGGGGTGGGGTTTTTTTTGTGGGTTTTGTTTTGCTTTTTTTGGGGTTGGTTTGGTGGGGGTTTTTTTAGGGGGTAAGTAATTTTTCACAGAATTGTGGAACAAGACAGGTTGAATGGGATTGTTGTGGGTGCTTGGTCCAGCCCCTATCTCAAAGCAGAGACAAGCAGCAGGGACAATTTAGATCAATTAGGTTGCAAAGAGCCAGGTCCTGCTCAGTTCTGAATATCTACACAGATGAATATATACATTAGTTCCAAGTGATTATTTTCCTGCCTGGCAATGCCCCTTTGAACTCAAACATGGCATCACTGAACACCTCACTATGCATATGTGAGCTGCAGGAGGGTGTCCCTCTCTCAGGAGTGCTTTGCAGAGCTCCTGAAGATAATGTGCCTGGTTCAGCCCCTAATCAAACAGCTGCTAAGGCGTTAACAGCAGGTCCATCAGGTCTATAAATCCTGGTTCTGAACACTCAGCTCTGAACTATATTCCTAGCAAAGTTAAATGAAGAGAGACCTTATACAACACTAAAAGTGCCTTCAAGTTTTGTGGGATCTTGTACATTGGTCAGAAAAGGGCTACCAAACCCCCCAGCACCCAACATACCTTTAAGTCTCTACAAAACCCTGCACAGTAAACAAGAAAACTCATTAACGTCTTTTCAGGTGGTGAAAAAGCTAACTCCTGGGCAAAGCTGGGTTGGGAATAGGTTTCAAATCTAAGAGGTCCGGTGCTCAAATTAAGACGACAGTTCTGTTACCTGTTTCAGACCTTGAGCACTGCCCACCCTGGAAGTCTAAAACTACATTATTGCTGATTAAAAATGGCCCTGCTCAGTCCCTGCTTTAATCATCAGCCCCACTGTGATCCCTTATCTACAGTATAAATGTCATGGAATATATATGAAAGAAACAGAAGACACTGGGGTATCATCAAGAGGGAGTGCAAACAACAGTAATTTCCCAAGCAATTTTGTAATAATCGGTGTAACTATACATATACCTATACACACACACATATATATATAAAATATGATGCTTCATATTCATACCAACCTTGAAATCAAATTCTAAGCTTTGCTATGAAAAATACCCCCCCACTTGCCAGGTAGAATGAAGCCACGCGGGACGTTCACCTCTTCCATACATTTACCTTCCTACATCCTGCCTGATTGCACAGCCTGCCCTCAGCTCTCCTGGCAGACTGCCCTGATCTGATGAGGATGGATTAGGCAGCAGGTAGAGCTGAGGGGTCTACACTTTATGGAGAGCCCACCCCAGGCTGTAGAGTCCTGTCCACACTTCCGAGCCTGAGACAAGAATTATATGGGGAATGCAAAGACATCCTGCAATTTGGATTAGAAGGGGGAGGATTTGATGTGCATCTTAAGCAAAAAAAAAAAAAGAAAAAAGAGAGGTCCTGAGAGTCACACACAACTTACTACACCCCACCCCCCCAAAAAAATTACAATCCCTCCAATAAAGCAATGAAGAGAGAAAAGAAGAAAAAAACCCCAAACTTCCTGCTATTCTTCTAATGTGTTTATTTCTGATTTCTGTGGTCTCCCCTCCATCCCCCAGCCAAGCATTACAAACACACAGAGCTAATGCCATCAGGGGTGAGACAGGCAAGCAAACCAAGCTAGCCCTCCATCAGGCTATTGCTACTGCCAGCTGTGGCACTGGGATGGACATCAGGGCAGGCTCCAGCCTCAGGTCCCTGCTGAAAGGCAGGACTGTCTGGCTGGGTCTTCCCAGCTGCAGCTACCTAAGGGTTTCCCTAGCATTCCTGGAAAGGAAACACCCGGTTAAAAAGCCATCTCTGAAAGCCAGGCAGAGCCTTGCTGGAAGCCAGGAGCTAACCAAGTGACAAATAACTCCCAAGCATGTGCTGAAAGAGTCCCTGGAACGCTGGGGAGCTGCATCCTGAAGCAGCACACAATGAAGTTTTGAAAAAACTGATTTTTATGTTTAAGTGTTGCCAAGCCACAGCCTTACGAAAAATTAACAGAATTTTAAACATGATACATAGAAGAATTTAAAGTATTTTGATAGCTAAAAGAATTCTTAAGTACCCACTCAAGTTAGCACACAAACACTACACTGTCTTAGCATGCTAAGGATCCCTGATTTATTTGTTTTTCGCTTCCTCACCCCAGAAAGGCACTCGGCACACAGAAGAGAAGACAGTGCAGAAGTAACAAAACTTGTCACACTACAGAGATGTGTCAGAACGGAGACTGTTGTCTCAGAGACTCAGAGAAAGTCACAGCTAACAGGCAGATACGAAGGGAACACCAGCATCAGCTAGACTGCAGTGTGAGAGTCATCTCAGGGAGCAGTCTTTTCCTCAGGAAAGGTAAAGTGTAAGAATACAAAATCAAAACAAATCAGCAAGCCAGTATCAAGTCTGAGCAGTCCAAAGGTTTAAGAGATTTATTATAATTGCTGCAGAAGAGAGGGGAAAGAAAGACAAGAAAAGATAAAAGCTTAAAGCGAATCCACCTGCTTTTTCTTGCTGGAAAACCAGCCTCCAAATTCCTTAGAGCAGCAAACATCATTTTATTCTTTGTCTGTACAATACAACAGAGGAGCAGGACACCAATGAAGTTTCAGAGAGCTGCTACATTACAATTAAATAACAATAATCCACTTAATCTGTGCTTAATGCAGCCCTGAAGGGAATGCAAGTGAGATTATCAACTGGGAGCGTTTATTCAGCAGAACTTCAGTTATGGTTCACAGCCAGAAATCCACATCCCTCCCCCTAAAAGTGTCTGTTGGCTTCAACAGAACAATAAAAACTTGAAGACTTGGACCATAAACTGTTAAGGAAGTTTAGTTACAAAAGGAGGGGAAAGAAGAGAGTGTTACTGCGTAAGCACTGTGAGAGACTTTGCATCAGGTCCAACAAAAGCAGTGAAGTGGGTGGAAAACAACCCAGCAGCAGAGAGAAAAAACACAAAACATGATTGCCACATAGCTCGGTGGGCATGAGGGCTCCTGCTCTCAGTGCCACTGCTTCGCTGCAACACAGTAGCGGAGAATGCAGATGCTGCAGTAGTTGACATGCCCATTTCAGCTCCTCACCCCTCTTTCAGGCAAAGGAAGGCTGGGGGGCATTGCCCCATCCCAAGCACCTGCTCCATGTTGGGCCGCAGGAGAGTGTGATGGATGCAAATGGGCATCAAGGGAGAGAGTAAAAACGTCGCACCGAAGCCACACTTACAGTGACCAGTGTTTCAGGAGACACATTCACTTCCTTCACATCTTCTTCTTCTGGCTCTTCGTTTTCCTTATTGTCAGTGCAAGAGACAGAGTCTTGGACTGAGCAAGTGCTAAGCAAGTCTGGCAAGCTGGTAGATGGGTACTTCAGAAAATCCCCTTCCGCAGGTTCCTACCCAAGAGACAATAAAATATGTTACATCACGTGCAGAAAGCCAGCAAAGTCATGGCAAAGCCATTCTGTTTCACCTGCCCAGTGAGGGCTCCCTGGTAATGCTCCCCCTGTTACACACTTCCACATGCTCAAACTTTCATGGCTCAGTTACAAAAAGCAGACCTGGTTTTAAAAAGCATATATAGTAAACAAGGGCCAATACATATCTGAAACATTTAGATTACATAAAGGAGAATTTAAAATAAACGCTTCACCAGCGGGCTCCTCTCCCACTCTGGGTTTATTAAATGTCACTGCGAGCAGACTGAAAAGTCTAAGGCCTCATTACTCATTTCACTGCATCCCAAATCACACTCTGCTCCTGCTCCTGCTCCCTCCCTTCGTGTCTCCCCTTCATACATAAGTCTACCTACGTGCATAAGAATAATACACTGCCAACCCTACTTAGGAAAACAAAATGAAATCTGACCCACCAACCCTCGACCAACTCAGTCCTGATGCTTCATACAGGATCCAATTCCAGTCTCTGGCATGTTTTCCAGGAGGCAAACACCAGCCAAAAGCAGCGGCCAGACAGACTCTCTTTTTACTGCTTTCAGAACAAATTCTGCGTTCGGATTGCTCACCAGGCCAAATGGTGAGGCTGCTTTCCCATAGCTACAGATAGCACCCAGAGGGAGCTGCTGGGGAACACTTCACCTATTTACACCTTCCCTGAGACTGCCCAAAATGCGGCACGTGCTGGATTCCCTGCAGCCTGCCTTCCCAAGTCCTCCTCCCAGGGACACAAAAACTATCCAAGTGCACACAGCTTGGGCCAAGCAGATTCAAAGCCTGACAGGGAAGGTGAAGTTTTATGCCGTAAGCTTATTCGCAGTGATTGATTTTACGCAGTCATCACATGAACAAGCAAGTAATTTTAAGGAGAACTTTATGCAGGCTACCGCCTCGTGTTTTGGCTGAATCCAACTGTCTGGACAAAGCACAAGACGTACCTACTTCAGGTCGAAGCGTGTTGTTTCCAGAATAAACAACAGTGGGGCGAATACTGCGCTGTGAGCCTACAGAAGGCCTTCAGTGAAATGCACGCCCCTAACGCAAGTATCAGAGGAAGCACAGGCTCTTCACTTTGAGTAGGGTGGGATAGAGACTCTTCTTGAAAAACATGAGAATAAAGCATCCCAGGAAGCCAAAGGACATCCCAAGATTAAACTCATAGAACCCTGCAATCAGGTTGGCTGGGGCTAAAAAACATTTTAAATATACTGACACAGTGGCCAGCTGATACAGCATGCTCCACCTGGAAATGCAGGTTTATGTGTGATCCCTTTGTCCCAAGAGGTTCCTGCCACCAGCCCGATGGCCCAAATGGCTCCCACCTGCAAGCAGGTTCTTCTGAGAAACCCTGGGCACTTTTGGGAGCAAATTGTCTGCCAATTGAACACCTGCATTAATCCAAGCAGGGGAGCAGCAGGTTGTGATCAGGGGAGAAGAGCAAACCCAGGGGTGGGGAGGATTTTCTTGAAGAAAAAAAGTATCATGTAATATCCCCTCCATCTCTCCTGTGATGAAAGAAGAGTGAAGAGCTTGACTGATAAATGAGTTTCACCCTAATTTCCTTGAAACTTCATGCTGCTTTATCTGCAAGAGCTCTACTCCAAGCTATTAACCAGGGCAAAATAAGGAACTCAAGCCAAGAGATGATCGTCAAGAGACCTCAGGCACACAGATATGACAAGAGATGAGAGCTACAGAGGCTATGCAGGCAGGCAGCAGAGGAGGCTGAGAAAAGCCTGCTTTATTTAGCACATATTTAAGTAAATGGTTTTGGCCAAAACTTTAGTAACATCTGCATGAATAAATACAGACTCATTTGCACACTGAATGACAGTGACAATACAAATAAATCGTTAAGTTGGTGTATATCTTGCTGATTTGCCACAGATTTATGGCAGCTAATGATCTATTTCCCATAGCTGCACATTAAATTCATCCCAAATGCGCACATTTGATTCCCTATCAGAAATATGCCCTTTCCATGCTGCACAAACTCTTTTGGGCATACGTTCAAGAGACCACCAAATAGAGGACCATACCTTGCTAGCAACCACCAGCTGCACCAGCCCAGCAGCTGAGCGAAGGAGGGCCACGGCATCCTGGTGGGAGAGACCAACCAGCGACTGCCCGTTGATCATGAGGAGCTCATCGCCTGCTGTCAGTCGGCCATCCCTGCGGAAACAGAGCGGGAATGCAGAGCTGGAGGGTGATCCTTCCCCAGTGCCGGGTGCTGGTGGCATGCACTGGGATGTGGAGGTATGGACAACACGTGACCTGGCTGATGCTAAGCTTGCTTTTGATCAGTGCAGCCTGATTTGCCAAAGCAGTGGCTCTGAAAGGTGCTCCCAGGAAATTATTGCTATACACAGAGCCATTTCACCCTCTTTTCAGGGCTGAGACCCTCGCAAACTTTGCCCACACTCCATTGGAGATGACCAGGGAACAGCAGCATGCTCCACCTTCCCTCAGCAAGGAGCAGGGCCAGGGCTGGCAGTGAGCACCCTAGGTGCATGGCCCATGCTCATCCACCACCAACGCCATGGAAAAGGCCCACTTTCTGGAAAGAGACTTGGGAAAGAAGCCCCACAAGCCATCAGGCTCCTTGAGTCTCACTCCCAACACTGTGCAAGCATTTGATCTGTTGGTACTTTGGACTAAACATTTCAAAAGTGGCTTTAGCAACAGATCACAGAAACAAGATTTTAAACCTAAAAATGCCATATTCCCCCCTTCCTGCAATGCATGTGCAAATCCCCCACACCTGTCTCACAGGTCTGGCTAACAGCGATGGTCACGGATGCTCCATCACACCCACTCCCACGAAAGCACGACCGTCGCCTCACCTGTGTGCAGAGCCGCCTTCATCCACATGGGTGACGATGATGCTGTGAGGGGACCGCTTCGACCCTCTGCCTCCCGTTATCTGAATTCCCAGCCCGTCCGTCCCCTTTAGGATGTGCATCTTCCATATGCGGCAACCTTCTCGCTGAGAGAAAATGTGCAGAGAGTCCTTGAAT
Source organism: Laterallus jamaicensis coturniculus (assembly GCA_022605575.1). NCBI lineage: Eukaryota > Metazoa > Chordata > Aves > Gruiformes > Rallidae > Laterallus > Laterallus jamaicensis. The sequence continues at coordinate 11,111,411 of JAKCOX010000024.1, read as the reverse complement.
TTGGATTTGGACAGAGAGAGGGCTGGGAGGGTACAGGAGGAAGCCCCTTAGCACCTTGCTGCCCATCACCACAAATCAGTACAGCTCAAGCTATACAGGTGCTTTGCTTTGTTAGCTGTGGTCCGAGTGAAGGAAGCAGAAAGGAGGAGGCAGCACAGAGCAGGGTCAGCATGTAGAGGTTTCCTTCCAGGGCTGTTTGCAGCTTTCCTGAGCCACGCAGAGGTGCTGCTCTCAAGGCCCAGATCCTTCCTGAAGCGAATAGCAGCCTCAAACCCCTTCGCAGAAACTCAAGGATGAGCTGAGCAGAGCTGCAGAGGAGCAAGACGTTGTTCAAGGGGGACCCTGAACACCAGGTTGCGCAGCTGCTACTGCGGCAGGGACCAGACTGGCATTGCACAGCAGCGTTTCCCTCTCCTGAGGGGTTTGCAGGATTTGAGACGTAGGAAAGAAAAATACCAGCTTCAAATTATCAGCTGCCAATCAAATACGTCTTACTGGACAGCTGTTGTACACTGTAAATAATAAATTTACCCACCGCAGAGAGTAACTCTTCAGTACGAGCAGGGTGATAAGTGACGTTCAGAACATCTTTATTTCTTTGGTATTTTTAATGATTATAAATATTTAATCAAAAAAGTGCTTTATGAACTCTGGAGCAACACAAAATGCAAACAAAAAAACTAATTCCCACGAGTCCTGCTCACAGGACCAGGCACAAGGAAACACAAGTGTGGCAGACATCAGCAGAGCATTAAAAAAAAAAAGGGGGAAGAGGAAAACAAGCAAGCAAGCAATTGCCAGGACTCTCATGGAGAGGGGAAGAACCAGGACAACAGAATTACGAGAAACCCTAGGAAATTTCCAGGCTTGCAAGATGGCAAAATGTGCGGTTTGGAGGCAGTTTTTAGGCCATGTGTTGTAGTCACCAGGTCAGCTATTTCTGACTGGGTCTGTTCAGCACACAAGTAATGTTCTCGCCGTACGTGAATGCCCAAGTAGCAAAGATGATTAAATTTTCATGTCAAACTGTGAAGAGCATGTACAAATTGCTGCTTGATTCTGAGAAGGGGAACTGCTAAATATATCTGCAAACCCAAGGGTTATGGCAGCAACCTGCGGATTTTAGGCCAGCATTGTTTATTAGAGCCTTTATTAAGTGAAGAAAACGTGCTGCTCTTTTTTTTCTCTCTCTCTACCTGATCGCTGGGGCCCCACGCTGAAACTTTTAAATGCAATGCAGCACGAGTTTTCTCAGACACAGAAACAAAGAGGTCAGCATCTACACCAGTATTTTGAGAATAAAATAAAATAAAATATTACTGTTACACAGTCCCTAGACCACTGATAGGAGAAACAGGAAAACCAAACCACACGTCTTAACAAGGTAACCCAAAAGTTTAAGCGTGGAAACACAAACACCTGTGGGTAATACATTAACTCAAAAAGTCAGGCACATGGGCAACATCCCAAAAGGTTTAGCTGGGATCCTCAAAGCACTGATAGAAGCCCAGTCTCCTGCTGAATAACAAGACACGTCAGGACAGATAATGCTTTGAGATAAATTAGTGTGATACATGAGATGCCATGTAAAATGCTGGGGCAAGAGTCAACGATATTTATCTACTTAAAAACCAGAACTGAGCTACAGAATGAAAATGCTCCAACAATGTTTTATTGCTATAAAGTACCTTGCACCTGTAATGGAAACAGTACAACTGAGAAATACAAACTCTGCCTCCCCCAACCAAGCCGAGGCTGAAATGATGACCATCTATTCTCACAAGATGCCACTCCAAGCATCCTGCTGTTAAATCCAGTTTGGAAGCAGGACACCCCCCACCCCGCCTCACAGAGTTTAACAATGCAGTCATAAAATTGCATTTAATGATTTGCAAAATCTTTCTGGAATGTGAGTTATGCAAAAGCCCACGACCTGCAGCGCCTAGTTTGCATTCCTCAGCACTCCTCGCTATCTTATTTTAAAAAATAATAATTAAAAAAAATCCCAAATTTATTCTTAACTGACCCACTCTCAAATATTCATGAACATAGCAAAATACCCAGATAGCAGAAAAAGGTGAGACTGCCACTCTTAATTTAAGCACCATCTTATTCCCCTTGAACTCCCACGGAAATCGAAAGCGCTTGCAGAGTAAAGCATTAATCAGTCCGAACACGGGCGGCAGAACGCAACCACAATAGAGGCAACAAAACCCTTTGACGCATACCCAAACTCTCATTTCTTTCACTCATTTTCAAAGGGCACAGCCACCATCCCCTGTGTAAGAGAAGGCTGTCCCTCGAGTCCCCGCCGGTCAGCGGCATGCACTTCACTGGGAATAAACATTTCGGTGCTGAATGGAAATCAGATCCCCGCACTGTTCTTTCCCTCTTCTTCATAAAACATTCATAGTTCTTCACTTAACCATGTGCTACAAAGCAAATGCTGCCCACTCCATCCCCCACCCCAAAACACACATACCTCCAAGGTACATCATTCCAAGATCTTGAAAACTAAGTATAACGCAGATCACTGCGCTTTGCTTGAAGCCTCCAGTAGAAAGAGGGTGTTTAGCTGGACTCCCTTCCCCTCCCACGAAGCTGCTATCTCTTTTGCACAGAGTAGCCTGGAATGCTTCACAGGGAGCTAGGAAATGCTGCTGCAGCTTTGAATGTGCATCTTATGTGACTCCATCACAGGAAAGCCTTAACAGTAAAGCTCTGCGCCAATTCCAAGAATGTGTAAATGCATTTAAATTTTACTTGAAACCAGTTTTCTCAAGTTATTGGAGAATCCCAGGTTCAACAACAGAAATCCTAAATGCTTTAAAAAAATAATTAAAAAAAAGAAAAAAGCAGAGTGATGCATGCCTTTCATTTTGAACTTTTTAAAGGATCACATTTTCAAGCTTTCCTTCATAAACAAAAAGACTACAAAGCTCACTTAGTCTTTAAGTGAAAGCTAGGTTTCTGGTCTACTCACTCGGCTCCAGAGACTTACAAGACCCAAGGGAAACACCAAGTGCAGTTAGATTTGGCAGTCTTCTGGTCTGATGTCACTGTCCTTGGAGCCTGCATAATCCCTGCCCAGAGGAGGACAAGTTTAACTGCTGACCAGTCTTCTCTGACTGGCTGCACAGTTCTGGTTGATGCTTGGCTGCTGTGAATTTCATATTCCTATTAACATCTGAACTTTTCCATCCTCTCAGAATAATTCTCACAGCTTCATTTATAAATGACTCAGGATAATCCCCCGAGCTTTGTTCACAAGTGATGCAATAAATTTGCACACATGTACCCAGAGCTCTTGGTGCAAACATATTTCACGTCTGAAGCACAGAGATGTGCTGATGCTGGTCCAGCCAAGTTATCTCCAATTCCAGGCATCCTCAGCAAGGACAGAAAGAGAGGCTGTACCAGCTCCTGTTGCACACACGGACTAGCCAATACACTGCTCAGGACACTCTTAAAATAACCCATTTCCATTACCTGCTCTTAACCAAAGCCAGGACTTGAGAACCTAAGTGCAAAGGTCTCACTATGTAAGGTGTGCTGACTACCTTTAGATGACAATCCACTAAATGTCATGCAATTTGCCTGAGATTTGGCCAAGATGGACATTCAGAAAGACATCCATGCTTGCTTTGAGAGTGCCAAAGGAATAAAAAGCCAAAATTTCCTTTTAGAGATTTGTTCCCTACTTCCTGGGAGCAAATGTGGTGTTTGGTGTGTAGATGCAAATGTGATGTGGGGTGTGCAGATGCACCCCATTGACTTTGCTTGTAAACCCTGGGCAGCAACAGACCTGCCTTCACAAAGTGGCCGTGGCTTCCCCTCTACGGAAGGGTTTCATGGACACAATGGACCACCATTTCTCAAAGATGGTCTCAAATGAGCAAATGAGACCAGGTAATCTCTTGAAGTCCATTCCAGACCCACAGTTTTTGACTTCTGACATTTCTGTGAACACTCCTATGGCAAGAAAAAACACCAGTGGTAAATTCAGGCTGCAGTCTGGCTAATGGCTAATGTTTATTCTCTGCAGTACATTATTCTTAGGTGGTTAAACTTCCCTGCTACCATGGTCCTTTCGAGCAGGGAGCCCTCTGGAACAGATTTTTCCATTCGCAGCTGATCAACTTCAAAATGCCTAAGCTACAAGTAATTAAAATGCTTTTAACGACAGTATAAATATTCTACTTGGATTAATTGCAAGAAAAAAAGAAAAAGAAAAAAAAAAAGGGGGGAGGGGAAAGAAGGGGGTCATCTTATGTAAGAGACCGCAAGTGAGAATAGAGAATACAGCTGGCAGCTCCAAGTGAGTCCCTGCAGGCTGTCTTTCTCCACCACAAAGCCATTGTACATCAGGCAGCCTCTGTTCAGAACAAGCCTACATCTGGAATAAACTAGCAGTGCTGCAGATCAGAAAGGAAGCGCGCTGCCAGCGCGACATGGGGAAGCTCGCCTTCTGCCTGCTCCAAGTGCATACCATCAAACGCTCGATTTCATAAGCACATCATTAATAAAACAAAAAGGAACGTTTTTGGGGGGTTTGGTTTTTGGGTTTTTTTTCTTCCCTCTGAGTGTTGAGGGAAATAAATAAATAAATAAATAAATAAAAGGTGACGGAGCCGTTCACTCCCCCCCCCTTTTTCCTTTCACCAGCTAATTGCAGGGGAGTTTAAAGGGGTTTGACTGATTTTGACTGTGCCGTGTTCAAAAAGCTGCAAATCTATATATACAAAGGGAAAATTGCTTTGAAATCTTGTATTAAAGAAAAGCTTGGCAAGAGCAAGGTGTAAACAAATGGAAAACAGAAACGCAGTAAAGTAGTTAAAAAGCCAGACAGTAAAATGGAAAATGTAAAATAGTTGTCTACAAAAAAGCACTTTGTCACAGCAGCAATTCAGCAGAAACCGGCGTAAATATGTAACAACTTCTAAATAAAACCAGAGATAAGCCCTGATGAGAATACCAACAGCCAGGCGAGGTCTGTAGGCACGCGTTGCAGCCACGGGCCCCAGCACAGGCTGCAGGACACCTCCCTCCCGATGCACACCAATGTGCATTTCCACCGTCTGTCCGCAGGGACCAGCCCCCATGTACAAACTTCCCGAGAGCAGCAGAAGCAAACAGCAAGCTCCTCCTCACCAGCCATGAAGCTGCTTTGGAGATGTGATGTTTAATAGAAAGTTGTAAGTTTCAAGCATTAAAAAAACCCTCAAGACACTAACTTCAGTAGGCTTCATAGGAGCCAGCAGACAACGTGCCCATCACACACAAATGAAAACCAGCACCACATCTCCCACACAGAAACACAACGCATTCAGACCAGCAGACAGACAACTGCACTTGAGCAAGGAGCTGCACAGCATCCTCCTCAACAGGGAGCACACCAGGATGGCCACAGCAGCACGGCACTCCCCAATACCCTTCACTGATGCAGGATAAATCAAAAATCACTGCTCCCAGCTGCATGTTCCAGCTGCTTGCCCCACCTCGGATCAGATCATGCCTCCTCCCGTTATCCCTATTCCCCAGAAAACAGGTGGGAGAGACGGATGGGCCGCTGGGGAATTTTAACTTACATGATCACATACCAGGTGAGTAGCTCAAATGCATCAGGCTCAAGATACAGTCAAAAGCCACCACTCTTCACATCACACATATTAGTGTGAATGACTCAGCACCAGAAAATCATGCCAAAAGTCTGATTTTTGCAGATTCTTAACAAAGCAATTATTTCATTAGTGGATAATGAGTATATTTTTCATCTGATCTTAAACAGGTTATTTTTAAGGCCGATCTGACAGCGGGAGTCCTGCTTTCACCTGCTACCTTGGGTTTCATTTTTGTTGTTGTACCAGCAAGCTAAACGACTTCAAGACAGATCAAAAGCAGGGGGGAAAGAAGTATCTAAACTCTTTTACCAATGTATTATTCCAAGAGTTCTTCATCCATCACTACTGTCTATGCAAGTTTCTTAGCACTAAGACACTGAACCTTCTACCTGTGGATGATGCAAGCCATGCAATGGGCGTCTCCCACACCGCCTGAAAGAGGGGTGAAAAACCCAAATCCCATGTAGTCATTAATATGAATTACAGAGTGTTGACCACATGAACTTTCCACGTCCCCAAAACAAGCAGGAGACAGCAGTGCTGACACAACTGCAACTGCATTCAAGTGTCCACTGCTGATCCAGCAAGTCCTCTTGTTTGGCAAACGGCCGCCAGACACTTGGCATCCTTTCACTGAAATGTGAGTACTTTCCCCATGGAAAGCGAAGTGTCCTATGGGACAAAGCCTGGGGAACAGTCAAAAGCAAAAACATACCATCCCCCAAACACAAACACATAATTAAAATACACAAAAGAGGCATCACAGCAGAGTGGATGAAAATTCTGCGACTTAAAGCAGACTGTCCCCCAGGGATCTATCTCCTGAGACAGACTGCTTGTTGACATCATTTCCTTGGCAAGGGCTTTAAACATTTTATCAGCCATTGCAAGCACCTGAACTACATCATCACCCCTTACAAAAATCTGCTGGAGTCATTTGTCATCCTGAGCCATCACCATCTGGATTGCACCTCTCCGGGCTGCTCCCCTCTTGCCGTCAACTGAAGCTTTATTGCAAGATCAGCCAGAAGATTTCTCAGCTATCCTTGACCCCAGGGGGTTTTGGCACGGCAATTGCCCTAGGAAGCTAAGGCTTTTAAAGGTTACATTCCCTTCCCTCTCATTCTCTTGCTGGGCTAGTGGGAATGGTTAGTTTGTTGGCTGGTTAGTTTAGAATTTCTCAGAAAACACCCTTGCTGCCTGCAGTAGATTAAAGCTCATCCTAGAGTAAGTCACCATGATCCCGTGTCAGCTGAAGAGGACCTGTGGGGACTAGTATGACATCTGTCAGCATCAGGAATCCTTCGGGTTTGCTCAGTGGTTTCAGCACCCCGCCTCAAAATTATACGTGTAATCTTATAATCCCAACTAACACCTGAAATGTTACAGCACCTAACCAAACAGCCTACTCTATTTTTAGGCATGCCCACTTGCTTTCAAACATTCACACTTAATGATTAAAACCTGAAATGGTGTGAACTTACATCTCTGCTAAAGCCAGTCCTTTGCATTCCAGTTGCAGGTTCACTCCATCTTTAATATCATATGCAAAATGAAGGGAAAAAAGCCCCACTTCCTGTGTAGGTGGGAAATGCCTTCACACTGGTGCTCTCACCTACAGCTTGTGACCTCCTGTATGACAACCTCATGTATATCTGTGCTGTCTTTGGGCATAGCTCATTTCCAAGACTGCGAGCCCCATTTCGAGATGACACACTGAAACTAACTCATTACAATCTAGCCATTACCAGGCTACCCCTACGCCCAACCCTCTACTGCACCCTTGGATAATTCAATCCGAAAACAAGATAAAGGGACAGACTGCTATTTAAAATTAAAATCTATAGCTAGCATAGTTGTAACTGTCACTTAAATCACAGCAAAGAAAGGCAAAACTTTAAATCAGTTGAAAAAATTTGGCAGCGAGTGAGACTTAACCCCAGCAAGTTGTGACGATGGCTGTTTTATGGCAAGGTGGAACATAACTGACAGCGAAAGAAATTAACTGTAAATTCACTGCTAGTTACATCAAAGCACATCCTAAAACCCCAAGTACAAGCAAGGCCAAGTTTTGTCAGCGCTGTACAGCTACAATTAAAAGACAGCCCTTGACCCCAAGAGAGTTTACAACCCAAAACACGCAAGAGAGAGAGGGAAGACATGCTTATCACTGTGCACATTAAAACTTCAAGAAAGTAGATAGCCCCAGGATTCGCGTTAATGAAAGTTGGAAGCAAACACAACAGATAAAAGGACTTTAAGAAGAGACACAGATTCCAAGGAAGGCCTTTACATGACTAAAGGTGTCTATATTAACAACTGAAATCAGAGTTATTTCTGTCTAAAATACGAATCATGTCAGAGTCCCATAAAAGCCTTGATGAAACAATAATGACTGCTCAGGTTGCCAAAAAAGTTGATGTAAAGCAGCTTCGCTGCAGTAGCTTCAGCGAAGCTGTGTGTATTTACCCTTGTAATTACCTTGCTTATAGCAAGGTTTTCATTTTGGTACAGTAAGTGAATGAGAAGTTGGGGGTTTTTTTTCTCCATCACATTTATAAAATAGTAAAATGCTGAGAGCCAGTACATTATTTCAAGTCTCATGTTTTGATTCCTGTAACCTGCCATTAGCCTTCCTCTTCTGCTTGGCAAGATAAGGAAAATTTTCCATTAACCAAAACGCAAGGTAGGGCTGGCATTTACCAATGCTAATTGGTAAATATTGCTATGGAAAGGCTGTCAGCCTCTCCTAACTAGAAAGCAAAATGCAATTCAAAAGCATTCAGCCTTTATAAGAAAGCTGTTAACAGGCCCGGACAAAGTAGCGGGTTGCTGATATCACAAAACCAAGCACAGTGCCATTGCACTGACACAAAAGCAAGTGCTGGCTGGCGAAGACCCAGCTGGTCTTGTATGTGGACACACGTCCTGAGCACCTTAGCACATGTTCGTGAGTCTGGAGGGGGCTGCGGCCTACATCAGCTGGGCCTGGTGGTCTGCCAACAAGCTGGCTAGGCATGCTGTCCCAGCAGCTGCGACCCACTGTAGAGAATTGTGGTTAACAATGTGAAGCTGAGACCTTGAAATACTCCTAATAACCAGACCTCCCCCAAAAACCTCTGTGAGGCAAGGCATTAACATGCCCTTGCCCTCTCCTCTCTGCTGACTTCAGAAAAACACCTGACATGCCTTACGGGGCCATCAGATGCTGACTTGTCTCCATCCTGGAGAGGCGCCCTGCCACAGTCCCACGCTGCAGTGCTACCACCAGCCCAGGAGACACAGTGCACACCCTGCACTCCTCCCACACCATGTATTTCTCCTAGTGGAAAAATGCCCAAATGTAGAGGCCCAGTCCCTCCCTCCCGTGTTCTTTCACTATGAAAGCGCTCTTACCATGCCCAATCTCCTTTACACAGTTTCCACTGGTGACTGATAAATTTGGATCTGGATTTCAATCTTTTACTAATCCGGATGCTTATACAGAAGAAAGAGGATCCAGAGGGGTTCTGGAGGTGCCTTTTTTTTCTTGGACTAGTCGGTGCTTTAAGGACTTTTCAGAGCATCCTGCTGGGGCCGGAGTAAACAAATGTGGCCAGTCTGCTATGAAACACTTTATCTCAAGCCAAGCTTGTTACGGCTTCACCAATGAAAGCCTCACATTGTTCCAGCTAGACCTGGATCAGTGCAAGTGCCCTTTGAAAACTATACTCCCACCCCTCACACTCATTACCCTGGTCCTCGCAGCCCACGCAGTCCTATTTTGGCTCTCCATCTATGCTAGCTGCACCTGGCCACCTCTGGGCATGCCTTAGAGGCTGAACAGATAAGGAAGTGGTCCACAACTCTTCCAAAAACACCATAATAGGTAAACTGAGAACAAAACTGAGCGATTCTGTCCTACCAGGAAACTCAGTGAAACCACAAAATTGGCATATTGTGACGAAACCTCTCCGCTTCCTTTTTCTTTATCACTTTCCCGCTGACTCCAGCAGTCCCTCCCTGTACTCCTCTTTCATCTGGGACTTTATATAATTACCAGCCTACAAAATACCGCCCTGCCTCAAGCTGCTGAATAAAAGAAATAAACTTTGATTGCTGTATTTAAGCTCCCTGATCTTCCAAGGATGTGACAGATCAGTACTCCATCTCAGAGATCAGCTGGTCTTAAATCACTGCCCACAACCCCTGCTGCAGCCAGCCTGGGTCCTCTCCAAGGTCACGTATGGCTTCCAGTAGATCTTCCCACTAAGCAGATACAGCCCCGCCACTTTGTATCCCCACATTTTAAAGGGCATTTAGGTTCATCATAAAAATATTGCAGCATAACTTAACCACCTGTAAACATCAAATGCTGCCTCCTAATTGACAGGTATAATATTTACTGAGGATTGCATACCAGCAAACAGCCTGGCAAATTTGTTTATGTATAAATGATAGCAATGCCAAGGGTACAGGAGAGAGACAGACCAAGATCTGGGAGATGAAAGCAAGCACCAAGAAGGTGCCTGACACATGCACACCAACCAGTAACACAGGAATCTCCTGGCAGGCGCACCTGACAAACACTATTCCGTCTCGCCTCTCATTTCACAACTCCCTACTGCTGTTAGCAGTACTCAGTGAGAAAACAGGAGAACAGCCCCATGCTCCGGGGCGGGGAGGTACCCTGAAAGCAAATGACACTGAAGACACGTGGATGCCTTAAACACACACCCAGCACAACACCCCAAGGCATCGGCTATGAGCTGGCCGCTGGGTTCAGTACAGCAGCAGCCAAAGACATGCAGACTTCACCCAAGCTCTTTTCCCTTGTTTTCATTACAACATCAAACTAACTTTCTACAGGGAGAAAAAGAGACATTCCTGGGCTTCATATTCCAGCTTTGGTTATTTTCCCATCTGCACCCTGGGGCAGGGGAGGGGGAAGGAACAGTGGTGAGGACCAGGGCAGTGGAGGACAATCAGTGAGGTCCTCCTGCAGCTGCACCATGGCATCCTGAAGCCTTTTCTCCCACCCGCAGCTGACCTCCAGCACACAGGCTGGCTCTCGTTCTCTCCAAGTGAATATAGTGCTCCCCAAAGGCACGGGGCTGACAGCCCTGGATATTCAATTAGTCAACGTGCGGAGGAGACGGCGAGCGCAGGGCAGGCAGTGGGGATAGAGCCGCTTTCCCCACGGAGAGGGTGCCCTGCCAATGCACCTCGTCGGCCCTCGGGAGGAGATAACTCATCCCGCGGCTACAGGAGGTTTGGCTTGCACTTTGAAGCCTGGAAGGAGGCTGCAACTTCTGACACAACATCCTGGATGCAGTTTTCAAAAGGCTCCTGACACAACTGGATCTCACATGCCTGAGTGCCAGGTCACGCTTTCAAAACAGAGCTCGAAGTGAGATTTGAGGCTCCCAAGTGTCTTTATTCCTTGCTTTTTCCTGGGGTTTTTTGGGGTTTTTTTAAGGACTCAAATAATTTTGAAAATGGCATTCACTGTCACTAGTCAATGCTTACTAAGAAACTGAATTAAGTCACTCATTACTCTCACAGCAACTACCCCAGAAATACTAAAGCAATGGGCTTCTATAAGCCCCCTTGTCTTTAGAAGGCTCCAGTTATTCACATTTCTCCCTATTCAGATGTCAGGGGAAGGTAATTAATACTGACACATATAGAGGTCATCTCTAAGCAAAATACTGGGGGGGCTGGGGAGGAAAATTAAAAGTAAGAGAGAAGCAATTTTACTAAATGCCTGTGCCTCCCAACAGGCTCTCTGACAGACACACCACAGCCGAACAGATTATAGCTCTTAAATTTGCAGTGACTCAACTACACTTTCACATTTTACAAAGCCACCTTGTATGTGCTTTGCATTAAAAATGTATTTATTGCTCAAATCGATACATATGTGTTCTGAATTTAACAGTTTATTTCTCAGAGCAAAAGGGCTCAAAATATCGAGGTAATACTAGCACAAGATGGCTCTGGATCAAGAGGGTTTTGGGGTTTTTTTTAATATATATATTTTGGCTTTCCACTTCCTCAAAACAAACTCTGGTCATCTTCATTTATAACATGGGTTTAATTAGACATCCTCAGAACAGATTCAGTAAGTTTTTATATGAACCAGAGCCTTCAAAATACCGATTTATTTATTTTAAAACTTTTAACGTTTTCTTTCATGAAGGTCTTAAAAACTACAATTACAAGGATCGCAAATATAGTACACAAACGTCCTCCCCTCCCTGTTGCACCACAAAATCAAACACGTCTCTATGATGTGAAGAGCAGGTTTTCTCAGTTATGCTGCTTTAAGACCAGTATTTTTTTTAAAAAGTCTCTTTTTGCCTCTCCAATGTATTTTAAGTTAAATCAGTTTAGGTTAACAACCACCATCAACACTACCCTGCAGTAGTGTTGGGGAACATGAACTAAGAGGACACATTTAAACCCATGCTTTCCTCAACAGAATTTAGTGATGAGATGTCCACTCACTGCTCTGTTGCCAGCTTTGAAGTCTTAAAACCAAAACCATCTGCTGCAGCAAGTCCCAAGCCCAACAAAGCGGCACTCATCTGTTTATACTATCAGTGTCTCTGGGAAGATTGGCAGACAGCTCTTCTGGTGATAGATGCATACTGAAACCTGATCAAGGCTCAGTCTATTTTTCTCCATCCAGCAATGCTGCAATTCTAGCCAGGCAACAAACCCCAAGATCTACATTAGGATGAAGAGAGAAGCAATGAAAGCCCCAATCCCACTGTCATCCCAAACATTAACAAATCGTCCATCTCATCAACTCGAAGCAAAATTCACAATAGTTTCCATGTGGTCCCCAAACACTGGCCAAACAAGTTCTGTAACAGAAGTAAGTGCATTATGGTCTGGTGCATGGAAAAGGGAAGCTTCAGTTACAATGTTATCATGAGCTTTATGGTGCAGTCAAGCTCAGTGACAGATAAACATGAAGCTGCAAAGGACAAAATGACCATCCTCCACTGACATCTCCTCCCGTAGTGTTGTAAGTACATCAGTTGTCTCAACAGAAGAAACAAACTCTGAGGCACACCTTAAGAAGTCAGAGATATAAAAACCTTTCCCTCCACAGCTGGAACACGACAGATGTTTGTCACCATTATTGTTTAACTCCCTAATCCTCCTGCCTCCCTGTTTAAGACCCCATCCCATGGCCTGGTGCCCAGATAGCTTGGGTTGTCACTTGGAGGCTCAGCCTGAGGACAAAGCAAAGAATCCAGGGAAACTACTTGAGAAATGTGGTCCAATGCATGCTCAAACAGCAACAAAGCTGGTGAAGGGTCTAGAAAGCAAGGCTCAGGAGAAGCAGCTGCTGGAACTAGGGGTTATAAACAACCCTGGGAAAAAAGGAGGCCTGGAGAAAAGGAAGTTGAGGGGAGACCTTATCACGCTCTACAAGTGCCTGAAAGGAGGTTAGCCAGATGGGTGTTGGTCTCTTCTCCCAAGTAACAAGTGACAGGAAAAGAGAAAATGGCCTCAGGTTGTGCCAGGGGAGGTTTAGATGGGATACTAAGGAAAAAATTCTTCTCCTACTGGGTTATCAAGCACTGGGACAGGCTGCCCAGGGAAAGCTGTGGAGTCACCATCCCCGGAGGTATTTAAGTATAGGTGCTTAGGGACATGGTATAGTGGTGGGCTTGGCTGTGCTAGACTAATGGTTGGACTTGATGATCATGAAGTTATTTTCCAACCTAAACGATTCTATGACATGTTTGCAAGCCTGCTGCTTTTTTCTCTAGAAAAACCCAAAGCAAACGTACCTGAGCAGACTGGTCACCAATGTCTGGCACGCCACCATCCGACAGCCGGCACCGGTACTGTCCCCCAGTGCCCCGAACCTGTTCCTCCCCGTTGCTTTCCGCTTCAGAGGTCTCTGGATGAGCAACCTCCACCTCCATTGGGGTGCAGTGCCCGTTCCCGTGTTCCGAACCTGTTTTTTCTTTGCTCTCCTTGCTGCCTGGCGTTCTTGTGATGACCCCAAACTTCCTGGTCCTTTTCCCATTTTGAGCGGCTCTGTCGCCGGGTTCAGGACTGGGCTTGGCTTTGGGGTCGCAGCTGTTGCTGTTGTTGCCGTTGGAGGGAGGAAGAGGGGCTTTGCGCTTGATGCGGCGCAACATGATCAGGTAGACGAAGCCGCCATTCCAGCACTGCTCGGCCAGGTAACTGCAAGGGAAAGGATGCGTGGGGATTACTGACCGCTCGCCCTGCAGCACCCACATCCTACCCCAATGCCCCAATGCTCTGCACCCTATGATGCCTACACACCTTCTGGGCCAGCTGATTACCCAGCATATGAATATGTTAGGAGACCTTGAGGCATCGGCAAGTGCTCTTTTCCATCAGTGTTAGAGGGAAACAATACCAGGAGCAAGAACAGCCCTGCCAGCCATCCAGGCTGGCATCACAGCGTAATACAACAACCGGTAAATGCCACCAAATAGGTTGCCATCATTCCTCCTTCTGGACTTGCAGCACAGTAACATGGAAAGGTGGAACTAGCAAAGCAAGGCAGACTGCTTCGAGTGGGGTATTAAAAAAAAAAAAAATTAAAAATCATGCAGGCTTCATTTGTGCTGCAGCCCATGGAGCATTTGCATCTGAAATGAGCCTCCTTAGTGAAACTAATCTTCTGCTTCTGCCTACATACATGCTTTGAAGGCCTCAGGGGGAAAAAATATGATATCAGGCACTGGGGTAAGCAGGCATAGCGCCAGTGGCCTCAGCACAGCAAAGCGTGGCACTGTGAGGCATCTCAGCTCCGTGAAGGGACATGGAAATAAGATGATTTCCTTTTTGAGGAGCATATTCTAATCAAAGCAAGAGCTAAGTCACCTTATCTGTGCAATGAGCAGCCACCAGGTTCTTGTACCAGGGCAAAGCATCACCTGCCCTCCCAAAGTCTTTGGACATGCCTTGAAGGAATTGACATTTCTGCTTCAAGCAAATACACGGTGACCTTACAGAAACTGCACCCATTGATGTAAAAGGGGAATCTAACTTCAGGCCTCTTTTGGGAGAGGATATACCTCAACCCACATTCTTGAAATATTTGGGTTCTGAGCCAAGGGTGTAACCAACTGAGAGCACAAACAAGCTGGAATTTGTACTTAGCAGGTTTGTATGTGCCCTTTCACACTGATTTAGCCCCCAAAATATAGGGTCTTCTCACTAATGAGAACAGCAATCATTTACCAGAGCAACTAATAAGCTTCTGCTGCAGCTGCAGTCAACTCCTGACTAATACAAATGAGTTGGTGAACCTGCAGCTATCAGAGGAGATGATAAACTAGGTGTGGAATTAAACCATAAAAGATGATAAGAGAAAAGAACCCAGCACTTGTGGTTGAGAGAGCAGCAGCAACTTGGGAGTCTTCCACCAATTATCTTTCCTCCCTGGTACTTGTAGGCTAATTTTCTCTTTCCCTTTCTTAAAAGTTGTTTAGCCTTAAATACAACCCTTCAAAGTCATTCCTGTGCAGAGGTTTCTTAATAGCGAAACAGGAAAAGCAGCTACAATAACCCCCTGAAGCAAACTTCTATACAGAGGAGTGAGGAAAGCACTCTTAGTTAGTTTGGACCAGCCTGGCAGTGGCTGGAAGTAATGTGATGGGGGGGTGCTTCTGTCCAGGGACATCAGCTGCTAGTTTCACCCCATTTCTTTCCAAAGCTCACATGTCCTCCCAAGACAACACTGGCATTCAAACCACTTATATTTAATTAGGAAGACTGATGCCTAAATGAATATGGCAACTACATAACCTTAAAAGCAGCCCTGGAGCATCAGAGGGGAAGAACAAGTACACTGGCTGTGCCAAATTTCCCCAGTGACTGTAAACTGGGCTCTAAATCCCTGGACAGTCCACTCAGCAGTTTTCATCAGACAAGTATTGATTTCCCCCCACTTTTTTTCTTTTCTTCTTAAAAAAAAAAAACAAACCCAAAACAAACCCCTTAAATATTAGGAATATTTAAATAAAGGCCTAAACTCGTATTTTTCAGAACTGCTGAAAGCAGCCAGCCAACAAGCCCTGCTGCCCACAAAGTCTCTGCAGCCAAGGTCGTCCATCTCAGTGGCCACGAGGTGACACTCTGCACAGGGAGGCACACAGGGCTGGCAGGGTTTATCTAAAAGTATTCCAGAACTAAGATGGCAGTATTTTTGATTATCAAGTTAAAAGCAAAAAAAAATAAATCTTTTAATCAACAGAAAAGGGGCAGTTTTGCTCCAGAAACAATATGGGCTGCCTGTTTTTCACATTTATCTTTCAACTCAAATTTCAAGGCAGCCAGTAAAGTTGATTAAAATTCATGACTTTTGCTTGCAGCAATACCACTGCACTCTGATCCATCACACATAACCCTGATAGCACTGCTTCTCCTGGCACATGGAAGCAGAAAAGCAGCTCCTCTTCCCACAGTCCTGTGGCTGGCATGGGTGCTGCCCACCCTGGTTTCATGCAGCCGGTTCTGCCTGACCTGTTTCTGTGCAGGTGCACGTACAGGATGGGGCGGGGGGGAAGGAAGGGTGTTTAAAACACCAACCTCTATCTCTGAGCTAATCACTGATGTGTTTTTAAGTGCCAGTAACCAAGTACACGCGCTAATCAGCTACCTGATTTAGGAACCAAGTGGAATGAGAGGGAACTTAAGGTATGGCCAAATAAAGGCATTTTGTACAGGCAAAAATAATTCACCATTTCATCTCCACTTGTAGCACATTCGTTCTGTTCATAAAGCATAACACTACAAAAAAGGAAGAAATAAGAGAGGGTCTTTTTTCCTGCCCTCTCTTCGCAGACAACCATCCCTGCAGTCAGGAGCAGGGCTACAGCGAGCGGCAACAGATGCAGCTGTGCTGAAGCCAGCAGAGCCACGCTGATTTACGCCCTATGTCAAGACAGCCTGCATGTTCCAGGCATGCAGCCTGCAGTAACTCATGGGCTTATATCTTCTTGAGTACTTCTCAGCAGTTCAAAGCACACAATAAGTTTCCATGAAAAAAAAAACCAAACCAAAAACCCAACCAAGAAATGTGTTCTCTGGGTCAATGAGAAATTAACTGTGCATGGCAGCAAGTAATCACACACGCCAGATGATGCCAGGTACTTCTGGACAGGGTAAATCCAGCTGTTACTGGTGATGCATTAAGTGGCATCATTATCTCAGAGTTTGTTTCGAACCAAAGACCAGGCTCCCCATGCTGGAAAACCAAACTCACGCAACAAGATAGGCAACTAATATACTAAGACTTTGAGGCCAACCTCTGTATTTCCCGCTCAAGACAGAACAGAACTATTAACCAAAGAGCCTGAGCCAATTTTAAGTTCTGCTAAGGACATGCTGCCTGCTTAGCTGGCTTCCTTCTCTGCAACTTCTTCCCATTTAAGTAAGAAACCAAAAGAAAAAAAAAAAGCAAACTGGAAGCACAGCAAGCTCTTAACACTGGACAAAAGACAGGAAAGGTTGTATTAAATGAGAACCTCAAGATTTTTTCATTACTTTCTATCAATCCATGAGCATCCCATGCCAGATGGGAATAACAGGATGGATTCAATAAAATGTAATTATACAGCCTCTAGACGACAGGAAACTGCAAAAGCTAGACAGGACCTAAAATCCCGCTTCTCAGGGAGTTTAATGTGTGCAGTGTAGACATGCCTCTTTTTTGTTTTTTTTTTCTTTTAGATTTGGTCCCTGTGGAGCACTCAGAGAGATTTTAGCAATCAATACACCAACCTGTCTCAGGCAGGGCAGGATCACAGCTGATGAGCATACACTACACAGCTCTTGGCACAGATGTGGGGAATCAGCTGCAACTTCCAAGTTGTCACTTGGTTTGAATACAGTCTTCAGCTTGGGTAGAGAAGATGCAGGGAGAAAAAAATCTCTCTAATGTAGCTTTCATTGATACACATTGGTTGAAAAACAAGACTCCGTAACTTGCTGTGCCCCATTTTTGTTTGCAAGGGATGGAGTAGGGTTTGGTGAAAGCCCTGTATCTCACACACCATCTTAAGAAACCATGGGCAACTGCTCCTAGTACCAGCAAATGATGACACTAACAAAACCTACTGTCACTGATTTTAAGAACACAACAGATTCTACCTGCTGATTGTACATCTGGTAGTACTAGTTACCAAAACAAAACATTTTACCAACAAGCCATCCAGTCCTTGCATGGTAGTGTCAAGACTCCTCGACACAGCTGGGAGTCCCCTCAGATGCTGCAGCATCATCTTTGCAAGAAGGGTCTAAAACATCACTGAAACAACAGCTTGGAAACATTTCCCAGTGGCATGCTCAGAAGGAAGGACCACATGGCTGCTCCTCCTGCTTTGATCTCACCCTGGCACCAGCTCTGGTAAAACCCCAGCCCGTATAAAACGCCACCCTCAAGCAGTGGGGCAGCCTTGTTCTTCTCTGTAGGAGAGAAACCATGAAAACATTAATAATCCTTAAAGCCAGAGAAAAATTACTTTACACTTGCTTGAAACAGAGTTAGAAAGTTAACTCTTGCAAACCTCAACCACAGGTTAGAAAACACAACTGGTGGCTGGTATAAAGGGGTAGTTAATGCTCCTTTTGTATCAGAGCTATGAAGAGAAGGACATGTCCACGTCTCCTTCAGAGGCTATTTTGAGTTATGCAGCCAAACTCCCTTTCTCCCCTACAGAGCTGAACTGATTGCTGTGATCATACAAAACTGATAAACTTGTGAAGTTTATTCCGAGTTCCTTGGCAGGCGTGTGAAGTGTCAGACTCGGAAATGGTGCCGTAGAGTAAGCCAGTTATTTTTTCATTTATATATATATTTCTGTGTGTGCATGTATAAATACAAAGGTTTACAGACTTGACAAGAGCATGCTGTGACAAGCTCTCTGTCACATCCCATCTCACTTGAACAAATGCAGACAGCCGCAGAAAAACTAAAGCAGATCCAGCAGCCACAAGCAGGCATCTGGATCCACTTTAGGATCAGAAATATTGAAGAAGTGTGTTTATTTTACACTAATAATACTATTTAGCATTTTTCCAAAACCTTTCATCCTGATAGATCAGAAAGTGCTTTGGAAACGATACACACGGAGCATCACTGACATCCCGCCAGCCAGCCCATCGCGCAGCTCACTCGGGCACGGTTCAGAAACCTCAGCTGAGACAACTGCTTCCAGAGCCCCCACCTAGGCCCCTTGGGACCTGTAATGTCCTTAGCAGGACAGACAGACTGCTATTTTTTATGCTCTCCTCTGTAAGACTCTGGCATGGTAAAATGTCTTGAAACTCAATCTTCTTTAGGCTGGAAAGATGAAGGGCAGTGCGGATCCTTGCAGAAATGAAACCTCCTGCCCCAAGGGGGATTTAAAAGCTAAACTTAACAAACCATTTCTCCATGACACCAGCAAACGAGCTAAGTTGCTTTTCAGGTAAGGCAAGGCCAATTAATGACTAACAGATAGTGACGGATGGAAGGGCACATGGCTCCTGATGCTGCCCTCACTGTACAAGAAAACACGGCCCACTTAGGAGAGATTCTGGCAAGCACCAGGAGGTAGTCTACACAGATAGCCGTGTCTTTGGGCATGATTCAAGTCTGCATTAATGCAGGCAATCAAAGGAAAACACCAGGCTCCAAAGTCTTGTGCAAACCTCCCTGCAGCCGAGCTTGCCAGAGTTTTCACCTCTTCGAGGCTGCAGGGATATCCCACGGCCACCCCTCCTCACCTCCACCTCCCCAGAGGACTAAGCTCTCCAACCACCATTTATCTTAGAAGAAAGCAATGGCATTGTTAAATCAGGCTGCAAGTCCAACACCCTCTTGTGAGCACAGAGCTACAGCACACCAGGAACAGCTCAACGCAGCATCTCATCACCAACAAGCCCTTTCCTGCCCTGGGTGCTGTGGGCATTGGCACAATCAAGGGACATGATGTTCTTTGCCTGCACTAATAAATCAGGGGGAAAAGCAGAAAGTGCAAAGGAAAAGTCAGTCACAGGGCTGAGAGACGAGTAACACCCAGGCAGTGCATTCAAGTGGCCCAGGGGTCCCAAGGGGCTCCCATCTCCCTTTTAAGAATGAGCAACCCTCAGCTTGAGGATGAGGTTAAGCAGCATCTCCCCAAGTCTCACATAGGCTGCAGCTTGCTAAACCACACTGAGTTTTCCTCAGGATAGCTGCAGTGGTGGCTTTCTGGAGAACAAAACCCTGAAACCACTTTTTCAGTCTATGGCACGTTTTTCACCATTAGCTTCATAGCAAGAAACGCAACCAGACCTACTGAAATCGTGAAGGGAAAACGAATTTGGAGCCTAAATTTCAAGGTTTATTTCTGTGGCCTTTTTTACGCCAGCACAAGCATGTTTGATGCTGATTAGACCCAATCCTCTGCCGGATTAAAACTGCCTGTGCCTTTGAGCATCACACTGTTCATGCTCTCCGCAGTGACGCTCGAGCTGCTCGCAGCCTGGCTCCCATCGGTCTGCGCAACACAACATCACACCAAGATCTCAGAGAAGCAACGACAACAGCAAACAGATGGGCCTGATCATCAGAGAAACCAAACCACTAAGAATTTAAGATGGACAATAAATCACTCCAGCGCTGAAGTGTGCAAGGGCCCCTGGGGAAACACGCCCCACGCAAGACCTCTTTGCCCACCATGAAATCCTGAATTCTCAGGGAAAAGGGAGAGGAGGGAGGATTGCTGCTCCATTCTCATGGACTCTGCCTGCTCGCAGCTTTTGCTGGAAGGTGAGATTCATCTCAGCCTCGTGACATGGGACCGTGACGAAAGCGTGGTGAGACATCTCACTCTATCTGTATCACTGCAGTGATGTGGCTAGGAATTTGGGAGGACTGAATTCCTTCACTCTGGCTGTGCTACAGATCCCTCGCAGCACCCTGGGCAAATCTTACCATGAGAAAAATGGAGTCAACGTGTCTTATTCCACAGAATGGTGAAACCATTGGCTTTAAGTATTAGTCTCCCAAACACCTTAAATCTGTGATCAGCCAACACCAAACGCTACCACAGCTTTCTCCCCACCCCATATCCTGCTCAGGTGCTGGCAAGGTCATTTTGCCAACAGTACAAGAGAACTCAATGAGGGAACTGATCCAGTTTTAAATGAACCCAGCCAAAGCAAACTTTCAAAAACTCAGATGTCAAGATGGGGACTTCAGACCCAGCACAGTGCTCTGATCTGGTGATGGCAGCACATGAGCAGGGGCAGGAGAAGAGGCTAGTGATGGAAGGGGACCATGCTTCTGCTCCCTCTGACAGCCCCCACCCACACAGGGCTGACTGACAAGTGCAGCAGCAGTGAGGGGAGGGAGCTGCACACATGGTGCAGGTGGAAGTGCTGGCTGTCTTGAGCCAAATGGCATTCAGTTTCTAACACTGAAAGGACAGACATCCTCATCACAAAGACCAGCTGAATCACATCTCCATCGCAGGTGTGGACAGATGAGGGGCTAGATCATCACAATGATGGGGGCACAACACAAAAACCACATTTCTGCCCCATGTCTTGAAGAGATGCCTCAGAAGCACATCCAGGGCTTTGGGAGTTTGACAAGCTGAGTGGGGGCCTCCAAAACACTCACCACACAGATGAAGGACATGAATGGCCACACTGAGCCCTCCCCTCCCAAACATCTGAAGAGGTTTATGTGAGGAATTGCACAGCTTCAGTCAAAAAAGACTGAATATAAGGAGGAACTTTTTCACTGTGAGGGTGACAGCACTGAAACAGGCTGCCCAGAGAGGCTGTGGAGTCACCTCTGGAGACATTCAAACCCCACCTGGGTGCGTTCCTGTGTGATTTAGTCTGGGTGATCCTGCTCTAGCAGGGAGGTTGGACTAGATGATCTTTCGAGGTCCCTTTCAACTCCTAATGTTCTGTGATTCTGTGGTTCCACACCTCAGGATGTCCCCAAGCTCTGACAGACAACCTAAACCTAATAGATTACGCAACTACAGTCATCATAAAACCCTTAAGGATTTTCTGGTTTATTGGCTGTGCTTGTACAATAGAGGAGTGACACTGCATTTAGACTTCAGAGATTCTGGACTTGAGCTTTACTAAGGATCTGATCTTCCTCAACATGTAACTCCCACAAATAGATCTACAAGTCCTGAGAGACACTCATACATGGTGCTTTTGGTTTTGAGTCCTGGAGACAAACTAATAGGTATTAGGGAAGCAAATTCTACTTGTTCCTCCTTTAGCAGCAGAGCGTACAAACAGATGTCGTCTAATCCTGTCAGACCATCATGGCATCCAATGTTCCGATTTGGTAGTTCATAGCTTTACTGCAAACAGCTAGCCAGATATATGCCCTTGCTCACAGCTATCAGCTCAAATTACATAAAACCAAGCCATTTAAAATGACTAGTTATCAGTTCAAAAATTATAAATACTGCCACAAAGGTAGAAAATCAACAGGCCAGGATTATATCACAATACAACTGAGCATTACCACATGCAATTACTCCTCGATCCATGCTGTGTTACTGCTGTTCACATGCAGTCTCTCCCCACGCAAGGACTCCTGCCCTTTTGAAGACATTTACACTCTTGAAGGTCCAGGCTTCAAGATTCCTGATTGGTGTCCTAGTCAATTGGTCTTCATTCTCTCGCTCTCTATGCAATTGCTCTCTTCTTTAGGACTTGGAGGAAGGTTGAGTTTTACACCTCTTCTATATTTCTGCAAAGAAAGTGTCTGTGTGTTTTCCTTTGGGAATCCAGAGGTGGACGTGCCCTCCCCAGAAGAACAAAGCAAGGCCAGACACGCTCAGTTGCTTCATGCCTTTGGTAAGGCAGCTGGAACATGGAGGGGAATAATGCAGCCCCCTAAATTGACATCTATACCCAAACACTATCACTGCCAACAACAGAGAAGCTTACCCCCTACTCCGTGCACTCCAGCTGAATGCCCATCAGTGTTAGGTCTATGAAACCTCATAAAGTTAATTCAAAATAACCCCAAAATAACCACAGTGTGGAGGACACTTCTCAGTGAAATAGCTTCATCCCACAGACTCAATCCCTTCCAGGCTACTGGAATGTCTGCTCAATGCAGACATGGAGTAGTTGTTCCACACCCCTAATGAGAGTATTCTCCACTGTATTCATCCGAAGTAACATCACAAAGACCAGGGCTATCATCTGTATAGGTCCAAGCATGATTTTCTCCTTCACAAAAAGTGTGAGGACCCAACCAGACAAGACTTGCTTGCAGAGCATGCCCAGCACACACACTGGAACACAAATTCCTCTTTACTTTTTGCAGTCCCTGCAGTAAGTTACAGAGCACTACTCAGAGTGTTTTTGCTGCTCCTGTTCATTACAGAGATGGAGCATGTTACCATTAGTTCAGATGTTTGGCTTTCTTAAAAACAATACTTCTGAAATAGACAACAAATCTCTGCAGTGTGACTGAAAAGGAACTGGGACTTTGAATGTCAAACAGAGAGTATGTCAAAATGAAGGGTTTACATCACTGTAGATTGATTTACGTTTAGTCCTATGTGTTTGAGAATCTCCAGTCTTGCATGGTAGCAACTTTGTTTTTCTACACTGTACCTCCTGAGATGTAAGACTCAGCCCATACTGGGAAGCTCAAACAAGTTCACATTTGCAAAACATTAAATAAATCACCCAACACACCTCACTGTCCTAGTTTTGGCTGAGGTAGAGTTAATTGTCTGTCTAGTGGCTGGTGTGGCGCTGTGTTTGGGATGCAGTAGGAGAGCACTACTGATAACACACTGATGGTTTAGCTGTTGCTGGGTAGTTTAAGTGCCTACACTAAGTCAGGGTCCTTTCAGCTTCCCTCGCCCTGCCAGGGGCACAAGAAGCTGGGAGAGCAGCGCCAGGATGGCTGACCCAGCCTGGCCAGAGGGATATTCCATACCATGTAATGCTGGGATCCATCTGTAACTGGGGAAGCGAGCCAGGGCGGGATCCTTGCTCGGAAACAGACAGGGCATCTGGTTTGGGGTTTTTTTCCTGCGTGTGGTGAGCAACTGCATTTGTGCATTGCTTGTTTTATTGTTATTATTACTAGTAGTACTATTATTTTCTTCCTTTGTTACCCTATTAAACTGTCTTTATCTTAGCCCACGAGGACTTTTTTCCATTCTCCTCTCCTTGGAGCAGGAGGGGGGAGTGAGCAGCCACGCAGTGCTTAGTTACCAGCTGGGGTTTAGCTACAAGACTCACATTAAGCAACAAGGATGGGGTGAAAATCAATCCACCTGTGCCCCATGTGCAAAGCATGTACCGCGTGTAACGCTTCTCTCCCTGCACTGGGTCTGCCCAAATCTTGTCACTGTGTTTCACACCTCACCACCCTACTTCCAGGGCTATCCACCTTTCCTCCATGCTATTTTAGGATCACTCCTCTAAAACCTCTTTCGAAGCATCCAGCTTGCATCCTTCTCTCTTCTTCCCCCAAAATCTTTTATCTAAATTTTTTCTCGGTTTGCAGTCACACCAGACAGCAGTCACAGCTGGGAGCAGATTTAACCTGAGAGAAATGGTTTGTACTCAAAATTGAACACGAAGTTCAGCATACAAGATAATCTTTATCATAATCCAGGGTTTTTACACAAATGCAGCACCCAGGGAGGGTGCCACAAAAAATTCTGTGGGTGACTGTCACAGCCCCCTGGTGCAAAGGTTGTTGGTGGGAGGTCTGCCAGCCCACAGAGGCTGGATCACGCCTCCAGCCCATGCTGGGGTGGCAGCTCAGGGCTTGTTTGCTCCAACTCAGGGGCCATAATGACGGTCTGGCTGGGGACTCCCCTCCCTGGGGACCACCCAGATCCACCATGCCTAAGCCAGCTCCCTGCCCCTACACAGCCTTTGGTGCATCTCCCCCCAGCCCGGGGCTGTGAGAATGTGGGAACCCCCTTCCCTCTACTCAATAGCAGTTTGCTCCTCTATCCCCACTCACACCCACACTATTCCTGCATGGTGAGGTTACCTCTTTGGGATAAACCTTCCTGGTTTTCCCCTCGCAGGTATTACCACAAATTCCCAAAAGGGAAAGGAAAAAACAAATCCCACCAAAAGAGTTTCTATTCCAACAGCAAAGTTTTGCAATGGTATTTTAAATGAAAAAAAAAAACCAAAAACAAAACAAAAACCCCACGTAGCCAAATACAAACACAAAAAAATCCCAACTAAAAGTTCTCTGCAACATTGTTTTGGCAAACACATTCTTCATCACTTACATGATTCAACACCAGTTAAAATTCACAAAATAGGTCTTTCCACTGAGAAGTGAAGGCTTGGGATGTCTGTGAGCAGTGAAAGGCAGACCCAGAATATTTACTCAAGTCTATTTTACAGTGGGAAGCAGTACACTGGGGTAGAAGAGGCTTATTTCCAATGCTCTCCTGCAAGCTTACTTGAGCTCGTGAAAGGATCCCCATTCCCAGAGAGAGAGAGAGGCCAGGCTTCAAATAACCCTGCAACTGCTGGGGGGCAGATAGGGAAGGAACAACTTTGTGGCTTTCAGATTTATTTGAAGGGGCCAATTTTAGCAGCAAGGGCTATGTGCCATCAAAAAAACCTTTCAGTTTGGGGTATTTTCCAGGATTCTTCCTAATACTGAAATGGTAGCTCCCTCATTAGCTGTTCCTCCTTACTGAGGGGGAGCAACGCCTGTCATTCAGCATCCTCAGATCTCCTGATTTGATCAAGCTCACAAAGCCAGAATCGCGTGTTTGAGATGAGAAATTCAGCCCTCTATTAACACCAAAAAAAAAACCCCAACCCCAACCCTAACCCTCCATCAGACCACTGGCAAGTCTGAAAGGTTTTTTTATGCCATAAAAAAATTAAGGAAAAAAACTTAATCAAGGGAAAAAGGAGCATAAACTTGTACACATAAACCCACCTCCACATGTGTTACTTTTCGTGACTTCAGAACAGATTTCAGGCTGTAGGAGGGACAAGGAAGAAGGGAAAAGGAGTGAAGTTTGCACAAGTGTGTTCGTTATGGCGAGGCCTTCAGCTTGCCCCACACAACACCTTTACCCATCGCTGTGCTCATGGACTGCAGAAGACCAAGCCAACGCAGCCTCCAGACCCCTGCCCTTCCCAGCAAGGCCCATCAGCGCTCCATTTCACTCGCAGCCACTTTCCCAAAGGACATTGTTGTGTTTTGGGGACCATCGCCTGCGGGGACAGGAGGTTTATTTAGCTATTTAACATCGCTACTTTGTTCTTGGCCGAGACGACAGGCTGCGCATACAGTAAATCCTGGGGATGAACTGCTTTCAGCTCTGACTATGGGCTTGCTGAACCATGCTTCCTCTGCATGCTGCGACAGGTTTCCGACCGTAATAAGCCTGCACAAAGCACCATCTCTCTTGCTCAACAGTTTCCGTCACTCACACCAAACCCTTCCTCTCCCACTGCCTAAATACATCTTTGATATCCCTGACATTTAGCCAGAATAAAGGACTCACCCTCTCTAAAACTAGCAAACCATGCCGATACTCATTCAGATTTACAATTCCCTGTGAGCACAAACATTACCCGTCCAAGCTCCCTGGTGACAGGGGTTGTTTTTGCCCAGGCAAGTGCACTGCTTTGAATTCAAGCACTTTGTTCATGGATGCTCAGGATTCTCAGGTGAAGGCAACAGCAAAACAAGAGCCACTACCAACTTGCTGAGGCATGCACCAGCCCAGGCAGAGAAGATCACCCCTGCCCAGGGGACAACTGCCCCCAAGATGTCACCCCCCCACTGACACCATATGCCTCCAAACCCCATCACTCAAATAAATTTAGGAACTACAGCCAGGAGTCTGCAACAAATCTGTAAAGGCAGGAGTTGGGCAATGCCACATACACATGTGCCTGTCTGCAGTACATTTGCCTCTTTCCTTGGATGATCGCATCATAAACCAGCTTCTAATTACATCCCCACTTTCTGTTTTTACCACAGCAAGTTTGGATGAAGCCAAAAGGGAGAGGAATTAATGAACATGCACGGCAGCAACCATAAACAGTTCCTAACTTTCACTCAGTTTTGCAACACAAACAAGACAGACATGCCCTCCTCAGAGGGCCAAAGGATTAGTGCTTGCAGATGATTCCAACTTCTCAACCAATGCTTTGCACACAGTCAAGTTTCTGAACTTAAACACTCCACCAGCTACAAATATATGGGCATCCCTCCAGCTGGCTATGATGGGGGCCGCCACCCCAGAAAATGCCTTCAGTGGACAGGACAGTCCCCAGCAGCATCCCCAAAAGCAACCAAATAATTTTGACAGTCAGGAGAGTGGATGGGACTCTCCCTTCTGCAGCTATTCACATAATCATCTTCTCCCAGCAGCAAATCAGCCAGCTGCTGCTGCAGCCAAAATGCACCAGGATTTGGACCCAAGCTGCAGCTTCGTTAGATATTGTCAGATGTAACACATTTACAATCCATTATGGGACATGACAGCAAGGGGGAAAAAAGTATTTTTTTTAATTTAAAAATGGAGATTGCAAGCTTTCACTCTCCATCCTGTGTTGGAATATAACCCCATAATGCTTCTACCTAAAGATGTCCCTGGGACCCCTCACACCATGACAACAGTGAGGTGTTTTAATTGATTTATCCTCCCTATGGGATTAGAAATTAGCTTCCTGCAGCCCTGACTCAGCCTCTGAGCAGGGATTGATGCTGCCACCCAAAAAAGGTGACCATGGGCAGCCCAGCCTGGCAGCGACTGGTCAGGACTATTAACACAGAAGCAGGTAAGGGCATGTGTTGTCACATGTGCCCCAGGTGAGGGGAGTCCAAGTACTGGAGCACCTCCTGCTGAGGTTCTACAGGAGCACTGTACTGGGGAAAGGATCCCACCGCATCACCCAGACTTACAGAGCCCCACAGGCTTGCAACCCAGCAGCTCCCAGCTTGCAGAAGCACTTGGTGTCATGGCCCCAGGGGCTGGAAGCCTCTAGCCTTTGCAGGTGAAAAACCCCTAGAGCAAAGCAGAGCGTGTGGGATGGCGAGAGGGTGCTGCACAGTGCAGAAGAGAAGATGGCCGCGGGCACCCCTTCCTCTCCCATCTGCCAGCCCTTGGGGCTCTGAAGCATCTGCTCACTGCCAGGTCACTGCCAGCACACAAGGAAGCCAGAGCCAGGGGAATTAAACACATGTTGCTCTGCACTGTGACAGTAGTCCCCAGTATATCACACCATCAACACCATTTCCCAGAGCAACACAAAATGTGGGACTTCGCCATTCTCCTCCTCCCCCCACCCCTTTTTTTTATTATTTTGAATTTTACGATCCACCCAGAAATCTCCAGCTCAGGCATGAGACAGACCAGCACCACGTCATAAGAAATCCCCTGTAAGCCTTTTGATGACTTTCATCTACTATTCACTTACCACAAATCCTTGCCATTAACAAACTGCACTAAGGGAATCCGAACTTTCAAAGCCCCAAATCTCCTAATAACTATGGCTGCTTTATACACGCTTCAGGATTAGCTATGTCATCTGGTTTAAACTCAAAGCTGCTCTTTATTATTGGATTGAACCTGCCGGCAAACAGCGAAGAGATTGATAATACCGCCACTGATTTCAATGGTGCAGGAGCATTCATTACATGACGTTCTCCTCCCGGACACATCAAGCCCAGTGGCACAAATTTATGCTGTGCCAAAGACACAGAAACCTCCCTCCAGCACACTAACACCAATCCTAGCAGGCAGCATCGGAGTAAACTTGACTGCAAGCACGCTTGGGCTTCATGCTGGCTCCTAGCATGCAAACCAAAGGCAGCTTTACAACTATCTGCTCTGTAAATTAAGAGTGCCTTCAGTGCTTTGAAAAATAAGAGCTTATTTAGTCAGTACATCGGCTTCTTCAAAGAGCCTTCAAACT
This sequence comes from Laterallus jamaicensis coturniculus, assembly GCA_022605575.1. Taxonomy (NCBI): domain Eukaryota; kingdom Metazoa; phylum Chordata; class Aves; order Gruiformes; family Rallidae; genus Laterallus; species Laterallus jamaicensis. Next base: position 11,082,855 of record JAKCOX010000024.1, on the reverse strand, counting down.
AATTAGCCACACCGAGTTACTATTAAAATACAGAGCTTACACGCAATACTCTTGACAATAACAGAGCTGATGCTTTGCTACCAAAGCTATAGAATTAGCACAAACTTCATCAGATGCGTTTTCCTATAGGCTCCAAATGATATTTCAAACTGAATATTTTCCTTTCCTGTGGTGGATGTGGGAATTCACTTACTTCATCTCTAAGTTCAAAGCAATAATAATTTTTAGCCCATGTGCTGCAGATCAAGAGCCTGAATATTCAGCAGTGAAAGACAGCATGAGGGGATGGAAGACAGGCACACAAGGCACTGAAAACAAAAACAAAACCCACGGCAAAAAAACATAAGGAAGGTAAAAAGTAATTGCTGCCCTACAGACAAGCCATACAGCTGTTCCAGATCGACTTTTACAAGAAAGGGGGGGTTGCTTAATTTAGTGCAAAGGGCACACTAGCCAGAGGCAAACCCTCCCTTGTAGATGAAGATAGGCTGTCAAGCAAAACAAAGTTTACAACCCCCCACAAGATATGTAAAGCCCAGAAAAAGCAGACTGCAAGGTTCACAAATTTTAATTCCAAGAGTTTCTGCCCATCCCTGCTTCTTCTCATGGAGCGGGTTTATTTGGCAGATAAGCCTTTGCTACTTAGAAAAAAATAAAATCAAAGGCAGCAGTATCACAGGAAAAGAAATTCCCTTTCCCCTTTTGACTTCCATTCATCTGCTCTACATGCAGGTTTACTTACAGCGGGGACCAGCAAGTATGCATCCGAGAGCTCAGCGCTGCTCCAGATCCCTCCAAACTGGCTCCCTCTTCTCCTCCTCCATCGCCCGCCCCACCCACAGCACCCCAGCCCTTCCAGGAGCTCTTCCAGATCACTTCCCTCCCCAAGGGAATCCGCACTCTGAAGGTGTTACAAGTCGCATTTCTGAGTTTCCGAGCAGAACCTGGAGTGACTGCAGGGAAAAAAGAAAGTCCTGACGGGGCGGGGGGGGGGGGGACAGGGAGGATGGGGTGGAGGGGGCAACTAAAAATTCCCATTACAAGTCATCACGACTACTTCATTACCAGTTTATAACATGTCATACAGCTAATTTCCTTCCCCTCCCTTTGCTAAACTTTCACTGAAGGTATTGATTGGACTTGTCAGCACGTTCTCACGAAAGACTGAATTAAGTTAAACAAAACACAACCAACCTGATAGCATGTATTAGCTGTCTGCTTAAAAACAACAAGCAGCAACATGCACAGGCAGTCAGCGCAGCCCAAACGGAGGATGCTCCATAGCCTATTTTGTAACTGCTATCGGCACAGAAAAAACCAGAAGCAGGCTTTAACCAGCAACTGCCTGCAAGTAGCAGGACAGCAGCAGAGCACAACTACTGAATCTTCTTTCACACACCAGTACAAGAGTTTAATCTGAGCAGCAGCCACGTAAATCCAGAGGGGCTCTATTAAAAACCAGTGTGGTGACTCATCACATGGAGGGAAGCATATATTCAGACTCTGGGCATCTATATATTCCTTAGGAAAGCCTTTTGTTTAGCAACAAGAATTTCTTTGTCGGACAAGCAGGGGGTGACTCACATCCCTGTGGCAGGAACATTTCTGCTCCTCTAGCAACAAAGGGCATTAGACATCTCACATGCAATGCCAGCAAAACATTAGCTGTACATGTGTTTGCCAAGCAACTCGGCCACGGGCACTTTAATGTACTGCTATTTTCCATCCTCCCAAAACAGCCACTGTGACCCTGCAGCAGCCCCAAGCTGTTCTAATCCACTCAAATCTCCAGTAGCAAAACCTCAATGACCGCTTGCCGTCCTCGGACATCAACAGGCACCCTGCTCCCTGCCCTGCCAGACCGGGATTTCCTTCCCCAAGCATAGTGACAGCTCAGCGTCACAGCTGACCCTTCCCAGCCCTTCAGGAAGCTTTGCCAAGAAGGCAGCAGGGTCTTTTTTCCAACACTGAGGAGGCACAGGACTATCCTAACCACCAGCATGGACAGGAGCCCTCTGCACCCAGCAAGGCAGCAACAGCCCCAGGGATTTCCAGCTTCCATTTACTTCCTGCTAAATACCAATCTATTTTTTCTCCCCAACCAATTAAAGCAATTCAGCACAATAGCAACTTCCCTGAAGACAGAAACATCCCACCCACCCCAGCCCTACCTAGAGGCCCTGGTGTTCAAAGATAAAGCCAGTATGTGGTTCCTATTTGTTGGCATTTACACAGAGGAGAAGCATCAAAATGTGCCTTCTCCATTTGCTGTGCTCATGGAAGTCGCACACAGCAGATAATCTCCACAAATTGCCGCCGAGTGCAACAATAACAGACACTTCAGCAGCCACATGTACCCCAGAAACAAAAGACCCACATCCATCTTTATCACCATCGTGCTCCGTTTCCATGACAATGATGACCCCACATCTCACTCCTCCCCCCCCCCCCACGCCACCCCGTTATGCATTAGGACTGAAATATTAAAAGCAAAACCCAGAAAAATACCAAAATCACAGGACGGTCACCTGTTGATACTCTCCTTTTTATTTGGTGTTATCCTGATGCCGAGGTACTATTAAGAGCTTCATCTGCTGTATTCAAAATGAGCCTGCTACAGCCTTTGCTGTGAAATATGTTTAGCACTTACTCTCCTGTGAACGATCCTTCTGTGGCTGAGGTATTTGCTCTCACACCGATCAAACACAGAAGCATATAGGCATACAGATACAATGCATAAACTCTCCTCATATGGATGCCATACAAGTGCTACATGTTTTATGCATCAGACCAGGATGAAGTCATAAACATGACCGAGATACTACAGCACCCACACATATGTCACATGTATTAGAAGCAAACACTGTGTAATATTAATGGACAAAATCCTGCGATGGGCTGGGGGACTGTGTTTGGTTACCTATCAGTTTGGGTGCCAGGTCAAGGTCTGGAGCCTGGAGACGCTTAAGAGAATACCTGTTAGATCTGAGATACCAGAGGATGTAAGACTTGGTATCTAATGCAGGACAATGATATAGGTACTAATATAAAAGTTATAGGATAATTAAAAATCCAACGAAATGTTTATCAAACTGCAAAAGTTTGATTAAATCTGTTGCATCCTACTGGATTTTGTACCTATCCTTTACCTACATAAAACGTGCACACTCCATGCAGTAGAACACAAAGTCTCTTGTCACCTCAATGGACTGAGCCAGTACCAGATCTGTTGTTTCATCACGTTGTTTGCAAGCTCCTGTTTCATTTGGCCAGGCAGAATGGCCCCCTAATGCAGTTACTGCATTTTTCATGTAAGATGCTACATGTTCCCAAAACCAGAGCTGGCCTAAGCTGCCTGTGTCACCAGACGGCACGAGTTCAAGGGGCAGCACTGTCCTCACAAAGCCCTCCTTGTAGCGACTCTGACTAAAGCCCCTTGCTTTGGGGAAGTTTTTGGCATGGACCCTATAGAAATGTCTTGGCAAACAGCAGAAGATGTTGTCAGCTCTCCAAATAGTCCTGCCCCTGGAAAATCCCAATGTATCTTCCAGTTCAGAGGTTGCCCTTCCTCTCCAAACTTTTTTCCCCTTTATTTCTTCAGCATTTTTTTTGGTTTTAACTTTTTTTTCCCCCAGTGGAAGAGAGGCACAAGTTCTTCTTTCCTTCTCTATTTCTCCTAAATACATAAGTGGATGTCAGGGAAATGAGGCAGCTCCTTGTTCAAGCAAGGAGAACACAAAGCCAAAGCACGAAGCCAACTATTTAATCAATACTCTTTGATTTAATTAGCTTTGGACAATGCTCAAAGTCGATGCCTTAGAAGAATCACCACAGGCAAAATTCAGTTTGCAAGAGGGATTACTTTCACCATTTGAGAAAAAAGAAAAAAAGACATAAACCCTGGAGGGACTGAGGACAAATTTACCACCTAAAGAGACCTGCCTTCAGCAAAGCAACAGTTGGCTGACTTGCCTAACAGCTGAACTCCTATGAAGAAAACAGCTATCACACCAAATTTACTGATACGTTTTGTGCCATTTCAGTTTTGTGTTTCAGCTTAGTTAATATCTTCTTATTTTCCTTCTGCACCCTCCTAAGTCAGTTCTTTGGACAGGAAGGCAGACATGGGGCCTCAGCAGTACTGCCCTGTAGCCCCAAGCATACTCTTCCAGCCCTCTCTGAAATGGGTCACAAAAGGCATTTACTGCACATAAAAGCTTATTACCTCCTCTGGTTTATTAAACTTTATCTAAAGATTGAGATCTCTAAGCATATATATGAAACAGAGCTGTTAAGGGAACACACCAACATCTCACTAACATCTACCATACTTCAAGGTCTATTTAGCCTCGACAATATGCATATATTAATCCTAATGTATTGGATCCAGACCAGACGCTAAAAGCCAGGACTGTACTGTAGTAGCAGTCTGGATACAAGTCCGAATTTGGCAGCTCAAACTCAAATATAATCATCATTACTCAAACCCAATGAAGGGAGGGCCGGCCCTAAATCCCTATTAGAATCGTTTACTTAATCATTTACTCAAGTTTACTAGCTTACTTTATTACATCTACTGACCCCATCACAGAGGATTTTAAAAGGAGGTCCTTAACCTATGATGACTGCGGTCGAACACTTGCTCTGTATCACAGATGACACCTTCAAGAGGGGTCAACCACCCTCGCAGACTTGTCTGCCAGACCCTACATTCCATGCCCAAGTGAGTGATGAAACCTGTGGTAGAAACTCCGTGGAAGCTGGGAGCTGGCAAGGGTCTCCCTGCACATCCTATTGCACCCTGTTACATGCTACTCAGAGTCTGCTAACATGTCCTTGGCACCCACATCACAGAGGTTTCTCACTGCTGGTCAAAAATATGCATGGCAGAGAGCACTTAATGAGTTCAATATGAAATAAATTAATCCAAATCATGACCTCACAGCACTGACAGGGAATTAATCTCTCACACCAAAGCAGTGCAAGGAGAATGCAGCTGGAAAACCAGACCCTCTCCAGGCACTTGCTGCTGAGTGCCCAACTGCAGACATCAAGGGCAAGCCCAGATTTTAGGCAAGCTCCACCAGCACATGGGACTGTGCACAACCTCCCTCCCCAAAATTCAGCTCTTCCTTCCAGCTGTGCCACTGAGCAAGAAGGACCTGTAGCTCCCACAGCTGCCCATTAATCCCCTTGTAGGAGAGCAAGAGAGGTCTGTATACAGCACCATGAAGAGCTCCAGTCACAACGGGCCACTGCAGAGATGTTAACACAAGAATGTAGGGATACCCACAGCCCCGATGGTGTCCTGATTGCTAGCTCTGCTCCCCAAAGAAAGCCCCCATATCCCACATGCTACACGAAGCACTACTGGAAGTATCTGCAGGCTTTGCTCAGACCAGCGTTTTCAGCATTTGGAAATCAGCATCTCTCAAGCATCTCCAGATCATCTGACCAGGGATGATGTAGGAAGGCTGTGGATCAACCAAGCTCTGCCCTCATCAAAGCCAGCGCCAAGAGCAGGAGAGCTCTTTAAAGCTGCCACTGACTGCAGGCAGGAGATCCACCATGCCCACTGCTGCCTCAACCTGCCAGTACAAGAAGGGATTAGGAAAGAATCAATCACGTTTTATTTTCAGGCTCACACATCATCTTTACTTCCAAAAGGTCAAACTATGACTAGGCAAAAGACAGAGGAAAAGAGAAAAGAAAAAAAAAAAAAGAGAGTCCCTTCTTAGAATCAAATGAAGGTGATAAAAGCAGTATCTTATTCATAAAGTAAAAAATGTGCCCATCTGTAGGGATGGAAATCGCAGCCAACCTCTGAAGTCCAGAGGACGTGGGAAAACCCAACTATTTCAAACTTGCCTAGCACATAAGAATTGCTTTTTTTTCTGCTTTAAAAGCAGCATTGCTTTCACCACCAACGTGACCAGCAGTTACAAAAGGAGAAATTTCAACAACAAAATGCTGAGCTATGTCATGTCAGAAGGCTGCAGTCCCACGCCAGCAATATTCTGCACTAGACTGTGCTGCCCATCCCCAGCTGCTGCTCGCAGGGCAGGATGAAAGCCGTGTCCCTGCCATGCACACAGGAGAAACAACAGCGCTCGTAAACCCCCGTGTAAAGCTCTTCCATCAGGTTTCTGGTCTAGGATCTGATCAGCATCTTGAAGTCAGGCTTTAACCAGCTGCACAGCTTGTTGGCGTATTAGCTCTTTTCTATTAACCCTTCAAATTATCCATCTTGGCACAGTTGCCACTCCCCCTGCAGAAAGGGTCTGGCCCTGTGCTCTGCTCTGTATGTGTACACACAACACCAAAGTGTTTTGGTATAAGGTGTCATGCCTGCACAGGAACCACCAGAAACTGTCCTCACCTCATACGCTGAGGTTTTATCCTGGGTCTGGTTTTACTTGACCTCTCCACAGTCCTGTTAATGGCCAAGAAAGCTGCTTGACTGTAGCAGCTGGGCATGATGAGTCAGGGCACACAAATGTCTTTTAACCCCTTTCCCAACTGTGCACTGGGAATGTTGGCTGCTCCACTGAGCGCAGCTGAGATTAGCTCTTCTCCATGGGGGAAAACACAGGCATTCCCACTGAGGTCAAACCTTTCCAAGTCCCAATGCTCCTGAGCAGGATTAAAAATTTAAAAAAAGAGAGAACAACAAAAAACTCAAACCACAGCAAACCCCACAACAAAACACGTGGAAAGCAAAAGAAGAAAAAAACAACAGGCAAGCCCCAAGTAGACTTTTCAAATGACTGGCAAAAAAATGTAGGCATCAGAGCACAAAATGTGTTGTGATAGCACAGCTCATAATACAATATAAATCAAACACACTCCAGAGCCTTAGCTGGCTTTATGCTTTGCAGCGCCCACAACTTTTGAATTCAATAAAATAATAAGCACCCTGACATTAATGCAGTCATCAATGCTAAATAAAGCCAAGCAGAGTTGTGCTCCTTTGATCAGTCTTTTCATAAAGGCAGTATAAATAGCATTGCTGATTTTTCTGTATCTTAAGAGGCTTTTACAATTGGAAAGTGTTACATGGACACACCAGGAAAGTAAGTAGTGCTTTGTTACTTTTTTTCCTTTTGGGCTTTTTTCTTGTTGTTGTTGTTGTTGTTTTTCAAATCGTACAGAGAAAAGTTAAAACTACCAACTCCCAGTGATCCCAAACGATGTGTTTACAGAAGGGTTTATAAAATGAAAAAGCAAGTTAACTCCACATTCAGATACTCTGCGCCCCTGCCAAAGTGTCTCAACAGAATGATGTCCTTCGAGGCACAGACTCATGCTATAGTGTTTCCATCCAAAGCATTCTTATTTTAAAAGCCAAATGCAAAGGAAGAAACCCCACAGCCAGCTGCACAGCAGCGATCCCTGGTCTGAAGCAACACGCAGGGTTTGGGCTTGCTTGGGTCAGTGTAGCTGCTTCCATGCCAGCAGCACAAGGACAGGTACCGACTGACCCACTCCTGCATCCTCAAGGATTTAAGCCACCTTGCCGTTACCCGGCCTGGGTGAACTCCACAGCATCCTGCAGGTCCCCACGGCTGCCAGACGGGCAGGTCCCCCACACTGCCAGGTTCCCAGCTGCCATCAGCGCAGCCTCCCCAAGCTGCCAGCAGCTCCAGCTCCTTCAGAAATGTGAGCAACGTGGCCAGCTTAGGTCCTTGAGTCACACAGCTCTCTTTCCACAGGTGTTCACACCCTCCCAGTAATTCAATTAGCACTGGGGGGAAAAAAATTTATCAAAGCATCAACTTCCAGTTCTGCATCTCAAAACAAGATGTGCATGTCTGTCACTCAGCCCTGCATGTGCTATGCAGTAGTCTGACCCAGCTTTATAGTGTTAAACCCATTCCTGCCAACTAGTGAAAAAAAAACATTTCCTTCTGTAATAATTAATACTTACAGTGTTACCCTTCCAGTTCACAATGCTCTACAGCATCCCCGAATCATTTATCTGGACGCACACATGCTCCTGAAAGGACCTGTTTTCATGAAGGTGGTGTTTCAAAATCCTACCATAAACATAAATCAAATTTAATCATAAAATGGAGATATTTTACAGATAGTATGACTGAATACATCAGCCCCTACCATGAAGCATCAGAGTCTCTGACACTGCTTCAGGTTTTGGTCCAGGTCAAACAGAGGCCAGACACCCAAAGTTTTTCACAACAGTGAAAAACCTTCAGACACCTCAATAACACTGATTTCTAGAAAGTCAGGCCCCACATGATCCTGTGTAAAGTACGCAAAAAGGCCTCCAAAGGGGAATGAAACAAATCTGGGTCTTCCTGTCTCACCCTAGCTCCCTGCTATTGTGGCTAGCACCTCACAGCACACGGAGTTCCACGTGCAAGAGCACTGACAGGGTCTGAAATCAGCATCTGAGTCCCTTCCCAACCTGAAGGATTAAGTAAGGCAGCATCAGGGGAATAGGAAGAAAAGGGTATTATTTCCCCTCATTCCTCAAATACCTCTGAGATTCCATATTCTCTCCATCTCATTGTCTCGTTTTTCCCCCTCCTGTCCTCAGCACCCACCCCAAGGCAGCCAGGCAGTCCCTCCAGCTGCAAAAAATACCTTCAAGCCTTGGCAGTGCTGGAAGGAGAGATGCTTCTGCATAAAGTGTGAGGGTCCTAACCACAATTAATGGCAAAAACACCCGACCCAGAAAGTGTGTCAAGTCCCTGAGTCTGAGACTAAGCCTGGAGGGGCTACACTGCTGCAGGGGACCTGAGAGTAGCCCCACACTGCAGCAACTCAGCCATCAGTTAGTCTGAGAAAACCTCTCTCGGGAGCAAAATCTGAGAGCAGAGGAGCCCTGAGAGCTGCCTGCCATGCCTTTTGGGAGCTCCCTTCACCCCGTGCTGGTGGGGAACTGTCCTTCACAACCCAAGTCCCAAGAGCTTTTTTCTTTTTCCCCAAGAGCGACTTTTCTATTGTCAGTCCTCTAACAATGCTTCTTTCCCCCCACCACCCTTCTTATTTTTTACAAAAGCTTTATAATCCTCTGCTTTTTCATGAGTGGAAACCACTATGACAGCTTTAAACTTTTCTTTCTTTAAACCCAGCACTCCCTGCTCAGCTATAATCCTTCTATTGGAAAGATCAGTTTGCAAGTCCCTGCCTCCAGGCAGCAACATCACAGCAGTGATTACAGACCCCAAAATCCAATCAAACATCCTCTTCTTTTAGCTCAATGGCCATGACTGTAATTGCATGATAATAAAAACAAGAAAATTAAGTGACAATTTGCACTCACACACTGTGCCCAACCCACGCCATTCCCAGGTTTAGCCTGCTTCATCTGTGGCTCTCGGGGTCCTTTGAACTCTGGGGATGGCACATCTGAAAGCACCAAAGTGACTTTGACATCGGTGTCCCATTTTTAAACTCTCCCAGGCACACACGCTTTTGAGACCTTTTGGACTTTTGATCATCCTCCACCTTGGTGTGGCTTTTCCTCCTCCCTCCAATTTTACCCACAATGGCAAACGTTTAGTAGCTACAGGGACACGCTGAAATTCTTGCATTTTCTTTGTAGCGTGTCAGGAACAGGGCCTGTGTAATTGAAACAGCAGAATTTTATTCTAAAAGCTAGGACTAAATTTTACTTCTAATTTCGCAAATTCAGAACTCAAGAATTCTTTGTGGAAGAATAAAAAAGAGAGCAAGTTGCCAGTGCTGGAACTAAAGAGAAAGCAGATTAGCCTTCTCCTCAACAAAAGTCAGGGAAGGATATTCAGTGATGATGCAGTCAACACATTTCTGAAATGGATGAAAAACACCCTCACCCCCCTATTTTTTAAAAAACTGCAGTGAAGTCAGAGAAACTGCCACCATCCAGAACAAATCAATGACACACCCTGAATTCAGGCAAATCCAAGAGCGGAGCTTTGGTCAGCCTGCTGCAGATGTAGGGAAAAGCTGCAAAGTTCATCTCAGGATCCCGTTAGTCCCAGCTATGCTTCAAGTCTGCCTTTCTCCTGCAGAAAATACAGGGGGGAAAAAAGCCCCTGTGGAGTTCCCTGTCTTCCCCCTCCTCTGCAGTGCAGTGCAGCCCTAGAAATTCTCACTTTTACAACCCAAATAACCCCTCATCGGTTTAGTGTCACTTCTAGACAGCACTCAGTACAGCTGTGCTGCAGGACAGCAGCAGCCCAGACACAGACAGGGCTTTTCCAGGTGCCTCCCCCCTGTATCCTTGAACAACCAGGCACCAGGGCTCCCCTTGGCTGGAAGGCCATGATATCCCCGAGATGGACCCCTAGCCTGCAAAAGCCCTGAAATCATCACAGGCAGGAAGCAAAAAATAATCCCCAGCATCCAATTCCTTAAAGTTATGGCTTGGCAAAGTTGTCATTTGTTGGTGGTTTTTGGGGTGGTTTGGTTGGTTTTTTTCTTTGAGCTACTGATTTGCACAGAGGTTTTTCCTCACAGGAAACAGTTAATAAGCAGAGAGGGAGACAACAGCATTCTTTAAAAAAAAATAAAAATGGGAAAGTAACAGCATGAGATATGGAGGCAGTTGTTTGAAAGCTCCCTCCCAATATACATAACACAGGAGCCAACTCCTACGTTAACTGCACTGCCATTTGGAACAACATCCTGAAAACTGGGGGACTTCTTGGCTTTCTTATTTGTGCTTCTCTCCCTGCTCTAAACTCCCATTTTTTCCCCCTTTACTAGACAAGAAGTCTCTGTACTGCTGACCTGACCTCATTCTTAACTATATGGCAGACAGCTGCATCCTTCGTTGAATCTCTTCCAGATGTGATAGCAGACGATACCAGCACCACTCCCTACACACACCCCCTTCTCTAGCAATTTGCTGTGCTAATTAACAATCTGTCTTCAGAACAGGCAGTAATCAATGAGACCTAATAAACATACACAAACCCCATACATCACAGCCATTGTCATATCGATGTGACAAAAGGGCTCCTGGTGAAACAAATGGGAGCTGGGAACACTACAATGCAGAGACACAGAGGCACCTATGCTGCAGGCTGAAAACAGAACCACAGAACCATTAAGGTTGGAAAAGACCTCCAAGATCCTCTAGTCCAACCATCCCCCTGTGACCTACATTACTCACTAAACCATGTCCTTGAGTACCTCATCTAAACATTCCTTGAACACCCCAAGGGACAGTGACTCCCCCACCTCCCTGGGCAACCTATTCCAGTGCCCAGCCACTCTTTCTGAGAAGTTTCTCCTCATTTCTAACCTGAACCTTCCCTGGTGCAACTTGCAGCCATTCCCTCTCATTCTGTCGCTACTTACCTGCAAGAAGATGCTGACCCCTGGGTCAACACAGCCTCCTTTTAGGTAGCTGTAGAGAGCAAGGAGGTCCCGCCCGAGCCTCTTCTTCTCCAGACTAAATAGTTATAGCTCTCTCAGCTGCTCCTGATAAGACTTGTGTTCCAGACCCTTCACCAGCTTCACTGCCCTTCTACGTTCAAGCTTGCACTCCAGCCACAAGCATATGGACTTGCCCACCATGCAACTTGCTCTGCTTCTCAGGCAAGAAAGAAAATCTAGCAACAGACCCCACAAAAGAGGGTTAAAATTGCGCCAGCTACACAATGCAACAGGCCAAGCTACTGAAGCTCCTGCCAGGCACACATCAAAAGTCGAAGGACTTTTGCTGGGAGACATAAGGCCATGATGTCAGGTACCACCTGCCCTTCTGCGTACAGTATGAAGTCACTGGCTAGCCTAACAAATCACAGAATCACAGAATTGTACGGGTTGGAAGGGACCTCGAGAGATCATCGGGTCCAACCCCCCTGGCCAAAGCAGCTCCCCAGCTCATACTGCACAGGTCGGTGTCCAGATGGGTCTTGAATCTCTCCAGAGAAGGAGACTCCACCACCTCCCTGGGCAGCCTGTCCCAGGGCTCTGGCACCCTCACTGGGGAAAAGTTCTGCCCCAGGTTGGTGTGGAACTCCCTGTGCTCCAAAATTTGCAGCCATTGCCCCTTGTCCTGACTCCACTGACCACAGAAAAGGGGCTGGCCAATTCCCCCTGTACCCCATACTTAAGATATTTATAAACATTGATTAGGTCCCCCCTCAGTCTTCTTTCCTCCAGGCTGAACAGCCCCAGCTCTCTTAGCCTTTCCTAATTGGACACTTCAGTGTGCCCAAGCTCACATTCAATGTCCATGCCTGATCTGCATCAGATTGGCAGTGCAGCGTGATCCAGGCATGTACAGATCCAGCATTATTAACCAGCAATACCTGCCCACAGACAGATCTCCCACAGCCTCAACGTGAAGGCTCACCTGTCTACCAAAGCAGTCTCACAGCACAGACAACAAGAGCTCCAGCTGAGGCCTCAACATGCTCCAGGAATGACATATGCCAGAGGTCACACCTAGTGATCCAACACAAGACAAAGAACCTGCTCAAAAGTGTGCTCTCCTGACAGCACTGTCTCTTCCGTGCAGACATGGAAAAATCCTAACAAGATCGTTTATTCATGTCCTCTGTTTGACCTGAGCAAAGAGCTCGAGTAAGAACTAAGGAATCTTAAGTCTTCACTTTCAAGTGTTAGAAAGCAATCCAAATATTGCATGGGTTTTTTTGCACATCTCCATTTAAGTAGTCTCTTGTGTATAGCTTTGCCCCTCTCATACAGCAAATTCAGCTGAAAATGAAACCAGTGAAGAACCATTTCAATCTTGGTCCAAAAGCAGCTTCCATACAGAGGTGCTACAGGTATGAAGAAGGAAACAGTCCAAAAGGCCTTCCTCTTACCCACTTCCACACCAGACTTCAAGGTGAACATTCAAATGGGAAGTGATGTCTGTTATTTCTTTACCCATAGAGCGAAGGATTATTTGTAGTGCCTCCAAACGTTGTTTCGTATATCAAAGTCATGAAGCCTCACCGTGTAAAGTCCCACAGGGCTGCAAGTTCTTCAGCTCAGCTCCTTGTCACATCATCCCCTACACTTACACTCAGCAACTGCAAAACATCCTCCAAGTAAGACGCAATGGCTGATTTAAAAGCTTCCACCATCAAACAAAGGACATGCAATGAATACAGAAGCGAGGAACCGATTAGTATTGCTGAAGAGATGCTGCTGTTTCACTCCTAAAACCTTGAGCTTTTTATTTGATTGTCAAATCGAGTCTAGGCAGCTTCAGTCAAAATATATTTGTGCTTGTACTCTAAATATCAAGTTCATGTAACTAAATCTAACACCTTCCCTATACTTTGAACTAAAAGTATAATAACAGTGCATCCGGCATTTAAATAATATAACCATTAGCACCAGCATAGAAGTACCAGGTCAAGAAAAGACAGATGAATACAGAGAAGCAGCATGGGATTGGATTTAATGCCATGTTTACTAGGGATCTGCTGTGTTAAGAAACGCAGAGAACTTCCTCTGGCAGGCTGAGCTCTTTTACAGTATTAAAAATGCAGGCTATGACTAAAAAGGGAGATTTAATTATCTGGCTTAATTGGACAAGGAGGAAAACTAGCTCCAATATAAGCTGCGTGCTTCAAGACAGCAGCAGACTACTTTAGCAACAGCTAGGACACCTACAGAGCTGTTACAGGTTGAAGGGTTTCTGTACTTCCCATTAGAACTTGCAGGTATCTATTCATTACTTAGAGCAGCAGAAATGAGAACTGGAATTTTAAAACTCATTACTCAAGATGAATTGGATTAAATTACACCAAACCTACACATTAGCTTGAATTAGCCTATACTGTCAGCAAGTCCTGATGTCCTGCTTTCGCCTGGAATACAATTAATTTTCTTCCTAGTAGCTGGTGTAGTGCTGTGTTCTGGATTTAGTGTGAGAGTAACATTGGTAACACACCGGTATTTTGGTGGTTGTTGGATAATGTTTACACCAAGTCAAGGGCTTTTCAGCTCCTCACACCACCCCAACAGCAAGGAGGCTGTGGAGGCGCAAGGAGTCAGGAGGGGACACTGCTGGGACAACTGACCCAAGGGGTATCCCGTACCATACGGCATCATGCTCAGCTTATAGGGCTAGGGGAAACTGGCCAGGGGCTGGACCTCATCTTGGGCACTAGCAGGGTTTTGGTAGTTTGTGAGTGAGTGGTGAGTAACTGCGCTGTGCATCACATGTTTATTCTATTATTATTATTATCATTATTATTTTCTCTCCTATTGAACTGCCTTTCAACTCAAATTTTACCTCCCCCCCCATCCCTGGCCCCAATCCTCTCCCCCATCCCGCTGGGGATAAACAACTGTGGGGTTGTTTTAGCTGCCTGCCGGGTCCAACCACAACACCTGGCAACACTCCGACTCGCCATTAGCAAACAACTCCATAAAATTTCAAGTCATGTTCACAATTATTAACCAGATCACATACACAACTGGCACCAGTAGACACAAACCAATCGTACAAAAATTATCCTCCTCAAATCAGGCATTGTGCCCAACCCTACCACTGACTCATCAAATGCCCTGCAGCAGGTCATTTGATGTCTTTGTGCCTCAATAAAACAAGAATACTACTTTCTCACCTTCATACTAATTGCCACTTAAGATCTATAGATGAGAAACACTATGGAAGTGATTACTACTAAATCACATCATGATACTCACAGGCCAAAATTCACTTTGCTCATCACTCAGCAGCAGTTTCCTCTTAAGTTTAATCCAATTTGTTGTGGCTATTTTCACAACAGCCACACTTACTTTCATGGTCACGTAGGGTTTCTGTGATGTCCTTCCCACCAGTGCACGCCACTCACACAAGCCCATGTAGCCCATAGGGATGTAATCCACAGCCCAAGCCACCCTAGCTTTCACTGGTCCCTCCACTGTGAAGCAATGCCAGCGCATCCCCCACTCCTCACTCCTCTTCCCCTGCCCCAAGCTCCCCAGTGGCCCCAGGGCCACAAGGAAATGAGAGACAAACAAGTATTCCAACTTCTTATTAATCCACACAATAAACTGGCTTATGTAAAGCTCAGTACATCCCTGTGTGCCACATGGGTCACCAGCATTTCCCCCACTGTGCCATGGAGAAGCCTGTGGTGGTATTAAGGTACTGGCCACATGGTCATAGAGCAAATCCATACCAGGACTGACAGCAGAAGCAGGATTAGGAAAACCTCAATCAGTGCCACCATAGTGATGTGACTACCCGCTTTTGCAGTCCCATCCATGTTCCAGGGCCTGGGTACACACAGTAGCTCCATCAGCAAACCAGGGAAGTGATGCAATTAAAAATTACATCATGGTAGAATCCCCATCACTGGAAGGTTCCGAGATGTGACCTGGCAGGGTACTTGACAACCTCACCTAAGCTCCCTTTTCCATGAAAGGTGAGCAGATTGTCTTCCAAGGTCCCTTCCAACCTGGGCTATTCTATGAAAAAACATCCTGGGGGATGCAGCAAGGAGCATTTGTTTTCAATGGCGCTGCACACTTTACCTGTCTGGCCATGTGCCCACATGAACATTGGCAGCAGCTCAAGGGTAAGGTGAGAAAGTGTGGCAACAAACAAGGGGAAGGGGAGGAGAAACATGATGTTCCCATTTTCCTCTGTAAGGGTTCTCTGGAGGCTTCAGGAGAAACACCATGTGCTAATCCGTTCCTGAGCTTCTAGAGGAAAATAATAAGTGTGCAAACAGGCCTGAATATTGCTTTCATCAAACAAGTGTTCTCCCACTTGTTGTGCTTGCAGAGATGAATCACTGCCTTCTGCAAGCTGTAATTTACTGGGAGGACATCAACCAGCTCTTTGTGGTAGGCATGTGAAACCAATGCCTCCCCACTTAATTGCCTGTTTTCCTTCAAACTCAAACCTGGTTGACTAGTAGGATCTCACAAGGATTACCAAACCCCAAAGACAGATTTAGTAACAAATGTTACCTGGCTAAGACATCACTTGGTGAAAAACAAGACACCTTTGGAGGAGTTCCTTAAATTCAAAAGCTTTGCTCTGCTTCTTTTCGTAATTGACCCAAATGACCCAATTCTCAAGAAGTAAGATCCTGTCTTTGCCAAGAAAACCTTTATTGCCAAAGGTCTCAACATAGGCTGAGGAAGCATGAGTCAGATCAGATGCAGCAAGGGAACATCAACAGCTAATTAGTAAGATTCACCTAGCTTCCCTCTCATAAAAAAGCAAAATCTACACTACGGAAACAGAAAACATTTGTACTTAGGCTTTACCAATGTCCTCCCATGCAGGTGTCCCTGAGGAAGTGCCCCAGCCATAGAGCTGCTACACAAAAAGCAAGGCAAGACCTCCTCCGAACTTTTTTCTTTTTTCTTTAATTAAAGAGCAGCCACAAGAGCTCACCTGCACACAGTCCCTGTTGCGCATACATGCATGACTGGTCGGCACACCCAGAGATCACCTCACTGATCAGACCTGTGGGGAATTAGGTCTAAGAACATGCAGTTCATGAATTACAGGAGCAGGTCCAGGCATGAGACCAGCACTGAGCTCCCTGACCCAACCACGAAGGCACTGGTATCGAGCACGTGCTGCAAAGTGTCGGAGATGCCCTGGAAAACACAGGCTGAACCCAGGCTATGTGGGTAAGTTGCACTCTAAAGGATGCCTGGTGCTAGGACAGGACAGAGCTCTGTGCAGGCAGAGCGTAGAAGCACTTACTTGGTGCTTACACATGTCTTTATGTGACTCTCACTCCAAGGAAGAAGTTTCTGTGGGTAGGGGAGCAGGGGACACTGCACCTTATTTCATAGATGGTGAAGGAGAGAAAACAGATTTCCTTAGCTTAATTTCTACACCTCGTTAATCCGCCACAAACAACCGGGTGCTGCAATGCTGAGAGCCACACAGATGGGTATCTGAGCTGCTTATGGTGTTCGAACTTAGGGAGAACAAAATCCCACTCCAAAGCCTGGACTAAGTGATTACATGTTTCAAATGTCATTCAGGAAGGTCTGCAGCTTCTTTTTATATACAAGGTCAGACTAAATGGAAACAACTGCCCTTCAGACCTGATAATCTCTCTTCTTGCATACCCTGTAATTTCTATCTGTTTCTTTCTACAATTTTCCTGTTTCTGCTACTGGTTCAGACATCAGAAACAATCAGGATATTTAGGACAATTCAGCTGAGATCAGCTAATTCATTGTAACCTCCAAGCCAGAGGAATCACTAAGGAACAGAAAATTCAGAGATGTCATTTGTGAAAGGCACTTTGTCTGTATTTATTGTACTGATACAACGATCTTATCGGGTATTTCGCCATGGAGAGGCTATCAATAGAGATCCATTTTCCTGTTAAAATACAGTATCATTTAACCTAACTATATAACCTGCGTCTGTCACATCATCACGTGTTTACCTAAGGAAATTACGGGCATGAAGGAGAGAGGAGGCCTGAATTCTGAAAACACAGTACTGTGCAGACAGTAGGAAACACTGAAAATACTGTCTCGTGTATTTGGACCTACGCCTCTCTGAATAAATTAGCATTCAGCCAGTGAGGACACATGGAAGGAAACTTTGCAAAGTGCCAAAAACGACTTGTCTGAAAAGAATTCAGTAAATAGATTCCAGTGCCTGACAAGTGCAAGCTGCACCAAATACTATCAGGGACAGCAGTACCTCTTAGTTCCACGGACTGCTTTTTAAAATGGTAGCTCCTACCAGCTGAAGCCCAAGGAAGATCATCTGAAGGGCCCCAACCAGCCAAGACGGGATTGGTTATGGCGACAGATGCTGCCAAACTGGAATCTTCAGAAGTCGCTGCCTGAACCTTATCAATGTGTTATTTATTTTCACAGACTCATTCCAGATTGTATTTCTGGCACAAGGGGTAAGATCAAGAGCATTTCTTTCAAGAAATGAAGCTAATGAGGATAATTAACGCAACTCTTAAATATACAAACCATGCAGATAACGAGCCTCATTTGAATTTTGCTTTCCTAGCAAAAAGCAGAGGGATTGATCTGCCTGGTTTCATGGGACTTTTGCAGTGCCAAAAAAAAAACAAACCCAAACGCTCTCCCTTTAGCTAAGGATCAATAAGCAGGCCATTGGTCTTCTCCAGTGCTTTGAGGAAAATTTAGAACTTGGTTTAGTTTACCCCTTGATTTCTGCTTCTCCTGCCAACCAGTTGGCAGCTGGAGGAGAAGGGATCCCCCATCACTCTGGCTGTCAGCAGCATCCTCACCATGTACTTGCCCCAGGTCCCACAGATACACAGGTTCCAACCCCTGCACAAGGGAGCAATGGAATGGGACCTTAATCCAAAACTCTGGATTAGGACCAAGTTAGCACTTTAATCCAGAGGTCCTGCAGCACACAGGACTTCAAAAGATCGGCAGGTACTAGATAACCATACTCTCCACTGCCATGAGGGGAAAACCCCCATGAATAATGCAGTGTTTAATTTCTTTGGGTGAATAAAGTTATCAGGGGAAATAATGTAGTATGTACAATCAGTAATGGCTGGAATTTGACCAATTTTAGTACAGGCCAACAACCAAATAAATGCTATGTGGATAGGGTCCCTCTCATGGTGCCAGCATGCTGCAAGAGATGAAAGCAGCCAAAATGTCACAGGCACAGATTGTATGATTTTTTGATCCAAATGATTCACCTCAATGGGATACTGCTCCTGGAGATACGAGGCAGAGCTCACAGACCACTCTCAGGACCTATTTAAACCTCCCCTGCTTGCACACACACACACTTTTTTGGAGTAGCTTCTCAAGAGTACCTGCTATGAGGCTCACACCCTTACTTCTGTCATGTTCCAAAATTATCTTCTGGCCATCACCTCACTGAGCTCTCACCAGCCTCCTGTCATGGTCACACAGCTAGCTCATGCCTACCCAGCCCTGGCCGCCCCTGCACTTTTCTCCATCTCTGCAAGTCACCCACAGCATGCAGGTCTTCCATGCCTGGAGAAGAAAGGAGAAGGGGGGAGGCATGCCTGTATCACTGCTCATCTCTTCCAGTTAAAGGAATCCAACCCTCTGCACATGGAAGAGATTTACAGCACCCAGAGGAATCTCACATCCTGCACCGTAAGGCAGAAACCACTCTGAACCCCCTGACCGCCAAGAAGATATCCAAAAGCCTCATCTGCTAACAAATTTTGGCATTTGATGGGAGGCAGCAAATGGCATGCTCCCAAAGTCTCCTTTCTCTGCTCTCAATAATTTTTTTAAAATGCACCCATGCAGTTAAATTAATATGGATGATATTTTAAACTGGTTTTAAAATGCTTTTACTGCACATGGAAAAAAGAATCAATCACGTGGAATCCCTACCATTTAAAAGAGATTTTAAACAGAACAATATAGACTGTAATAGCCTTTACTGTTCAGACAGTAATTCTGTCCAGAGGTCCCAATGAGGCAAGTGATCACTGTCAAGTTCACGCCTGGTCATGCACATGGGTCTGTTCCTTGCGCACAGACCCAAACCCATCACTGCATCTACCAAGCAGGTACCTGTTCATGCCTACCTGTGAGAGCACTTTGCTGGCATGCCAGCAATAAAAGCACAGCTCGCACTTCGCAGCTGTCAGAACAGATCTTTGATCACTTAGAAGAGGCTGTGCATCTTCCTCAGTTTACACCCCCTAATGCTCAGGTGGACTGAGATGTAACTGGTTTGAATGGGAATACCTGGAGCTGGTTCCCACAGCCTAGGTTTGGGGCCACAACCTCAGATGCTCAGGCTGAAAAGAGACAAAAGCCCAATTTTTAACCCACTTCCATTCCCATGGGATGTGGTTACCTCTTCCCCCTTTTGCCCTTGCTAACAGGTACCTGAGCCCACACTCAGCCCTGCCTGACGGTGCTGAGCTGAGTGGAGGAGCAGACCGAAGCTCTGCGTTGTCGCCAGCCTGGGTACCAGGGACCATGGACACCTTCAGGTGCTAATGACTCTCACTCTGAAGCTTTGCCTTGGAAGTCCAGGTCAAGGCAGCTCTATTTAAGGACAAGCATCACTTACATGTTTTTCTCTCCTCCACCAGTGAGGACACTGGCTGGTCCATCCTTGTGGTCTTCTTTCACTCCCCTCTTCTCTCAAGGTACCAAAGCCTTTCATCATTTTTTTTTTCCTTTATGCACTATTCCATCCATTCAGAGTCCTCCTCTCCACTCACTTCTTACACGATGCCCAGAGGTTATAAATCTACAGTGCTCTCTCGAAGACTGCATTTTCACAAACAACCACATCCCAGTCATTTCCTCTCTGGAATTCTCTGGCACATCCTGTTTATTCTGTAACTATCTTGTTTGGATTGCAAACTCTTCAGAATAAGGACTTTCCACATTTTGTGTCCTATACTGCTTGGCAACACATGGCTGCCACTACCCAACTCGTAGCTGTTAAGGCCAGAAGAGACCACTGCAACAACCTGGCCCGACCTTTGGCCTACCAGACAATGAATTTCACTAAGTGACTTCTGCATTACACCCCTGAGATAATCCTTGTGGAGGTACACTACAAACAGATTATACAGACCGCCCCTTTTGTAATTTTGCTTTTTCCACAATTAAGATGTATATTTAATGTTTAATGTCTTTTTAAAATCATTCCAATGCTTGTCCCACGTTCAAATTTTAGGCACATTCTAAAATACACACATACCTTATTTCTATGCTATCTGCACTAAACCAGTTGTTGTTAATTACTTATTATATTTTGCCTTTTTCCAGTTGGTATTTAATGTACTTGTGCTGAGGTAAGATTTGTCAAAAAAAATAGAACTATAATATAAACAGCAGGCTTACAACCCTGCTTTTGAGAAAGTGTGTCTGCGAAAGATTAAGGAACTGAAATGATCTGAGAACAAAGTAAAGGGAGAGAATGAGCTGATGGCGTTGCTGGCATGTAAGGTATTTTTGGTTAAAAACATATATATAAAAAACCCTTCATATACTCTGAATACCTGTATTTAACGTACAACATGCTATGAACTGATCATCTTCTAAAGAAGTAAAAAAAGAAATTAAATTCCTTTTAGCCAAGTATTGAAAGCAGTCTTAAAGCAGATACAAGAAGAATTCTCACAAAAGAATCTGGTTTTCATCTGTCCAAAAAATGTACTGGCTTCAGCTAGAAGTCAATCAATCAATAACCAAAGAATAAAAAAAAGACCTCTCTCCAGATATAAATATTTTTTAGTGACAGTCATCTGGCACTGGAGCACCACTGACCTAACCTCACGAGCATCTGTCAGCTGGTGATGGCCACGATACTGTCAGGAGAAGACAACAGTGAACTCTTTGTACATGTACTGAGCAGCAATCAGAGAGAATAGTAGTGACCCACCACAGATCACACAGCAAATGGCATAGTCAGTAAGGAAGGGGGAAGCAAACAAACAACTCACAAACTCAAAAAAACCCCCAAACCACCAGCCAAAAACTCCCAAAACAAATGTACAAAGAATCCTTGGAGACTGTCCTGCCCAGGGCACCTGGAGCTCTTGGAGGCTGCAAGGTACCAAAAATCCTCAAGTCCGAGCCACTGATTTTAAGGATCACCACAAGGTGGTTATTCACCAAGCTCGGATTTAGCTATTTTTTATTTTAAGAACACTATTATCCCACCTATACCTGAAGTTTCTCCGCACACAGCATCGTACAAGGCGTTATACAAGAACAACAAAAGTGCTTCCCCATTTTCCTTTTAATTGCCATGACAACTCTGTTTATTTGGATTTAAACATCGTCCTGGGATGTTTATAATGCGAGCAGCGCAATGCAGTGAGGCAGAACAGAAGGAGAGCCAGCTAACTACTGCCCAAACCACGTAATGCTAAAACCCACAGTCAACAGCTCTCATGAAGAAATACGGGGTGGGGGGGTTAAGAATCAAATCCAAGTAAACTTTTCTTGTCATTTGCTTTTTTTTTAAGAGGGGTGACAGTCCTCTTGCAACTCCAGGGGACTGGAAACCAGGGATAACTCTACCAAGCCACACAGCTGCATCTCTGCATCCAGATCTGCCTTCGAAAGCAGGATTTTAATTCGCATCGTCAGCCGCTCTGCACGTGGGCTTCCAGGGCTCGCTGAAGGCACACTGATTAGCTGAAGATCTACTGCACTTACGGTAACCATTGTGTTGCCAAGTGTGCTCATAAATATCAATTATTAAACAGCTTCACAGGAGACACTGGAGGTGCCTGCAGCGTATTAAATCCCATTTCCCTGTGAGGTCTGGCTAAAGTGATAGAAGTAACACACAGACCACCATGAAACTCGGCAGCGGCATGTCACTGTTACTACCTGAACTGACTAGAGCTCAGGATGAGTATCTGTGGGTTGTGTGTCAGGCTGCAGAGACAGGCACTCCGCCACAGCACCACCACCCTTAATTTCACCAGGCATCTAGAAGTGCAAAAAGACACGGTGTCCCCACTGTCATCCCACTCCAGTGGAGGTTGGTGGATCACGAGTGAGCAGACAAATTTGTGTCACTCCATCACACCTTCACTGCCCTGACACCCACCTCACTGGGCTGATGCTTAGCTGCATCATCACCGTGTTTCCCAAACAAGCAAAGTGCAGAATCTCAACTACAGCAGAGGCGGCAGAAAATGCCACATGACACCAGATTTAACATTCAGCAATACAAGGGGGGAAAAAGAAAAAAAAAGTAGCCTAATTTACAGTCCTGCCATGATTAAGATGAAGAACTGAGCAATTGTTTTCAGACACAATAGGCAATTGTTGAAAGAAATTATGAGAAGATCCTGCAGGCCATCTCAGAGACTACCCATCAGCTTGGGAAATGGTCTGTGGCTACATCCGCCAGGAATTTCTGCTGCCCAACTAGCAACAGACTGGCAGACTGGGACTGACATCTCCATTTTCTGGGAATCAGCAGTTTCATTCCTCTGAAACTGGCCAATTTACCTGCACGTTTTCCAAAATTACCATTACAAGGAGATTATTTTCAGTGACACACTCCACAAGCAAAGAAAGTTTTGTTCTGTTTTGCTCTTCTCAGAGTGGCACAGAGGTGGAGCAAAGATGAACTAATTAGCTAATTGCCCCAGGCAGGATGTTTGCCCCCCTGCACCAGGGCCTGGCTACCTCCCTAGCTTCAACTTCTCCCAAATTTTTGATGCAGGGCATCTGTCCTTCCCACCATGGTGAGTTTTACTGCCTTGGAAGAGCTGAAGAACTATTTTGTAAGCACCACTGATCACTCCATGTCGTAGGTTTTCATCTGTTGTGTGCACACTCTTATACAGCTTCTGTGTTCAGATTAAGACTTGCAAAGTTTAGATGCCTCCATATAAACCCCGCAGATGCTATTTCCAAACCCCCATCCCCAAAAAAAGCAAAGAGTCTTTTCAAGGGACCCTCCCACCCTCAGTGGGATAAAAGCTGAATAACGTCCAAACAAGCTAACAAACATGGGAAGCCCCAAAGCTGCAATTACAGCAGCCCATGGGAACATGGGGACACAGGGCCACCGTTACTCTAGGTAGTCCAGAAACCACAGCAGAGCTCCGTCACAGTGTACCTAGAGGCACGAAATCCATTGTCCCAACTGCTGTGTCTTGCTTGCTTAACTGCCCACACAGAACCAGTTCTGTTAGGACTTCACGGAGAGAGGAGTCATAACAGGCCAAAGGCAAATGTCTAAAAACAGCAGCAGGGTGGGGATTAATTTTATTATTTTGGAACTGAAGCGCTGCACCAGGCTTTTTGACACACACAGAGAAAGTTTTCTCTCAGAAAGCAATACACTTTAAAGGACTGGCACAACTAGTGTGATGTCTGTGTGTGCATGAAAAAAATACCAGTAGCTTCTGAAGTGACTTTCTGGGGACTGTTCAGGCTTGGATTTATCAATAAACCCCAGTCGTCCTTTCTAAAGAAGAACCCACCCCAATCTGCATCTGTGGAACAAATGCACAGAGGTTAAACCTGCATGGAGAACCACTTTTCCAACAAACCACCCCCAAAATTTTTAACACCACGTTATTAGTATGTTTTAGTGCCACCTCTGCAGAATGCTGTTAGTTTCTGTCATATTTAACCCCTGTGTGCCAACATCAGCACAGTTTCTGTTGCAGCATTGGAATCTGCACATAATGTGATCTGGCTCAGTGCTCACAGTGCTCCGGGGATCAATTACCATTTTATACATCAGTGTTTCATTACTGAGCCGTGAATGTCCTCCAGCCAATCATAACTTCAGCTCTGCGCTTCAAGAGTCTTAATCTTTGAAAATTAGGTATTTGGCAAGATTTACTGTAAGAAAGGAAAACTGCCCAACTCATTCTGTTTCGGATACATCCAGCTTCCATTCACAAATACTGCTATTGCAGCGGCCACTAGACATTTTCAGTGATGTGATTAAAAAGAAAGAGTGATGGTAATTGCGCAGAGGAAACGTGCTCTCATCTGTCACTTCCTTGGAAAATAATGAGCTCTCTTCCTCGTTACATTCACTGCAATATATCTTCAGAAACATCTTATAGAGATTAATGCTCAATTGCAGTCAATGAGCTTAGCTTTATTTATTCTAGGAGAGGATCTGGCCCCACGGTCCCAATAAGCCGTTGCTCCACCGCCCTTATTACAGGAAAACCCTACACAGGAGCTAAGACAGAACTTTGGCCCCGTGTCTCGCCTGTAAATTCAGCGATGGAGATTTGGCATGCTTTACATCAACAAGCCGTGCCTAAGTGTGTACTTTAAATGAGGCTTAGATACAAGACAGCAAACACTATAAATCTTAGCACGATAAGGCAGATTCAATGTTTCCGCTGCTCATCCTCAGCTTTGCGGCCTCTTCCCCGTGTGCTGCAGCGGCGCCGCTGCCCTCGGCCGCGCTCAGGCTAACGGCATGGGAAACTCATTTGCAGCCGTGTAAATATTTGAAATACTAGATTCGTGAGCAGAGGCTCTGTAGCAGAGACTCTGGGGAATGGAGGCACGTGCAGAGACACCACCTGGGTCCCGGTGGGACTGGAGGCACAGGAGAGGGGGACCGCATCACAAGGAGGAAGAGCTCGGGGAGAAAGCAAGTGTGCTCTTAAAAACCACTGCAATTTCAGTCATCTGTTTTGAAACTGCAAGTGCTGTGAAGTGACAACATGCGAGCCACAACCACATGTTAGAGAGTTTGTTTTAAATCACGGGGTCAAAATAAGAATCCATTATAACCCTGTTTAACATTCCCAGGCTGGTATGCAGCTACGCAACCCATGCAGTGCCTCAGCTGTGGCAGTGAGGTCTTAAAATCTGCTCAAACAGATAGGAGAAAGGACCAGAACCAAAAACGGGGATAGTGCCAGAGGTCTCACACAGGCTGCCGCAATCATCCCCACCCAGCCTTTCCTCTTCCCATCACCATTTACACCCCAGCTGCAACCAGAAGGCAGAACAAAAACTGGCTCGCTGCTTGGGAAGGATTTTTTGCACAAGCTCCATGGTTCAGCAGATCTAAGGCTGCGACTCTAAGCCTCTTACGCTGGCCACCCATAGTACAAGCGTTCCCTTAAATAACCCTTGTTGAGATCTGGGGTTTTCCACACCTTTGTGGAAAGTAACTGGACCTCAAGTAGTAAAAATTTTTCACTAAGTGACAAAACCCCTCTACCACATGACTAAAAGGGATCAGCTTCTGTGGATCCAAGAGCCATTAAAATAAATTAAAAAACATACACTGAAAGTCCGATATACAAATGGCTAAATAGTAATTACCCATAATATAGCTTTTTAATAGAGACTCTGTGAACTAAAACTGGCATCCGGATGAGCAAAGACGTGCAGATCAGCAGCACAGCACAGATGTCAGGCATTAACAAAAAAATAATAATAAAAAAAAACCCAGAACAACAAAAATCTACCATTAGAGGATTCTTTAACAGGAAAAGATCAGTTGAACGCAGACTCCTCCTCCACACATTAAAACAAGGACAAAACTCTAAATTGTCTTTTGTATGCACACGCAGAGCAAACTGTCAGATGTGGATTTTTGTGGCTGGACAGCAAATGCTGCTCATTTTCAAACCAATGTAGTCGGGACTCAGACTCAGCTGAACATGTCGCTGATGCCACTGATATCCTGAGTCCCCGCCAAGCCATGAGGAATGACTTGTTTACTCGTTTTACCTGCTACAATTCTCCAGGTGAGGTTTAAATCTGCTGGAAAAAGGAAACATAGCAGTTAAGAGTGGATTTCCAGGACTTCACCCTCTTCAAATGCTGATTTTTCTATTTATCATGCAAGTACAGCCTTTCCTCTCTGACATACATGTGTTCATGAGACATACAAAGCTAATGCCCTAGATCTGTCATGTTCCCTGTTAATAATTCAGAACATTGGCCATTTAAAACATATATAATGTAAGCTTCAAAATTTAGCCCTTTTCTTTTTTTGACAATGACTCGCTTGGTATATTTGTTGGTTTTAGAAAGGGCTTCACTGCTTGCCGAAAGCACTGGGAGCCCATGGTACTCCTCTTCCAACCAGACTTGGACAAGGCCAATGGAGATGGTCTACTATGGTCTTCTGGCACTAGCCATAAAGGAGCACAAAGATTAAGGTCTTCAAGATAACTTCTGCCAGATAACACACTCAGATAAGCAAGTGAGTTTCTGCACTTACTGTTTCAGTAATGCCTTTAATGCTTGCAGCTGACAGAATTGATAATTTTCAGCTCTGGTCATTCCTGCAGCTAATTAAGAATGTGAATTAAAAATGCTGTTCTCACTTTACATTCCAATCACCAGTTTAATGTATCTACAATTTTGTGGTGGTTTGTTTGCTTGTTAGTAGGGTTTTTTTCAGTGAACAAGCACCTTCTCCAGGAACTGCTAAGCATTGATAATAACAGACCAGAATACAAAGCCATTTTTCACCCTCCAAGAGGAAATATTTAACGTCATGGCTCTGACACATGAATGCTTGTTGCCAACCGCCTGGACAAGCAGTGCTCGCCTGCATATGGATCATCCACCAGCCCAGCTCCAAGATCCATCCTGTTTACTGTTTAGGACAGACATTAGAGCCAAACCAAGCTCCACCTCCCAAAAGCCAGAAGTAGCGCAGCTTGTGCAGATGTTGAAATTCTGGTGAGAAAGACAAACTATAAACAGATTTCCTAAAAGATTTGCCTTGGGACACTCTTATCTAGCAATTCCACTAATTCCCTTGATAGAGAAAGTAGGATAGCGTGAATGAAATCTACAGACATCAGATAGCTGGGAAAGTCTGTCAATTCAGAGGATGGGCAGAAGTTTATTCAAAACATTTGAGGAGTAAAACAACTGTCAGGAGGTACAGCCTGTAATAGGCCAAGCAGAGTCATGCACTTTGGGATTAAAGAAATATGTTCTGCAGCTTGGGAGCTCAACAGTTGGAAGTGATAGAGAAAGACTTTGGTGGTTTAGCAGTTCATGGCAAGAGTGTAAAAAAGCCAGATGTTGCCCAGGGTCTCAGCGAGGAATGAGAAAATACACAAGACACTAGTAAGGTTTCAGCTGGAACAATGTGCAACTTCAGGTTACCAAGTTCAAGAAAGGTTAAGTGAAAACTGGAATAATGCAAGAGAAGGTCAGCAGGATGACCTCTCTCATGAGACCAAGACAGCGTTGGCTTTGCTACTGGAGCAAAATGAAGGGTCTCTTCGAAGGGAAAAGGAAACATAAAGCACTATGAACCAGACGTAAAGAGGTTTAGACTGGGACTTGAGAGGAGGCGTGTAGACGCCGTCAGAGAGAGCTGCTAAAATAAAAAGTAAGGCAGCAGGTTGATTGTTCAATGCACACAAATCTAGAACACGGTTGCCCAAAACAAAGGTGACCTGGTGAGAGGTCCAAAGCTGGTAACAAATTTCCTCACCGTGTACAACACAATGAGCTCACCAACAAAGTACAAGAGACACACCACTACCCCAGAACCACCCAAACCTTCCTTCATCTGTCACCAGGTCTTGTGCTGTCACCAGAGGGACCTGGTGTCTATGCGTACAGAGAGCCCAAACATGCTACTGACACATAGTAAAAGCTACTTTGGATACAAATAGGCTTCCCGAGCCCCTGCACTGTAAAAAGGGTTGACTGTTCCCCAGAAAACTTGAGGTTATGCCCAAATCAGGTCCCAGGAAGATGATGAAATGAGGCCGGTGAAAAGCACAGCAGTTTTCTTGAAATTACTGGGGGCAGAAAAGAAACACTTCCAAAGGAGAGGAGAAGGCTGATGCTTCGAAGGGATGAGATGAGATGAGATGAGATGCGTTACGGCTGAGGGCTCTAGAAACCACCACTGTGATAGCAGGCAATTCTCTATCATGGCTGAATTCCCCCGCTATTCCCCAACATTGCCCAATAAAATTAACAGTGCAGACAGGTTCAAACAAGGGCAGTTTACAATCTCGCTACTCCAAATTAATCTCTGTTTCAAAGGAAAAACATGAAGTTAAAAAAGGGATGGAAGGGGAGAGAAGGAAAACATAGAGGCTAATTAATGTCAATCACTATAAAAACCCGTGACTGATGATTCTGACATGACCCTTCGAGACAGTGTTTCTGCAGACAGTCAAGCGGGCGTGAGACGAGTGCAAGAGTACCATCAGAAGTGAGATGAGGCAGAGGGTGCCTGGAAACACATACAACACAGAACCATCCTGCTCAGACATTTATATACAAACGCCTCTTCCAGATGTTGCAGTAGAGACGTGTGGATGTTTACACCGTGTGCACCATCGGAACCGCAAAGGTTTAACATGCCTGTGTGGTGGGATAAGTAGGAACCAGCCTCCAAATGACTTCCATGATGCACAACTGCTGCCCGTGCAGTGGATGTGGCAAGAAAGGAAGGCTGCTCCCACGGACTCATCTGTGAAGCCACCATCCCACTGCCACCTTAGATTTAGAAAAGCCAAACAGCACTACTAGCTTGTTCTGGGTTAAGAAAAGCCACATGGCACTACTAGGTTGTTCTGGGTTGTCATGCGTCATCCCATTCTCCCTCCTCCCCCCCACTCCCACCGCCCCAATTATTTTGCCCACAGAGGGGCTTCACATGTCCGTTTTGTGCAGTTGCTGTACTCCACTCAAGATTCAAGCCTTACAACAAAATGTAGAGTGTTTTTAGGTTATTAGAATAAAAGGAGTCATTAGCCAAGAGTTCAAATTTAGAGACAGAAATAGTCCGTTTCCCGCTGTTCCCTGACCACAATTCATTCCCTTTATTTCACTGCAACTCTGGGACTAGTACACCCCACATCTCCTCAGTTTGGTAGAATTCAGAAAGTCTTCATTGCAAGACCCAAAGGCAACAATTTTCTGCTCTTAACTAAGCACTGGCAGGAGGCTTTGCTAAGCAAAGGGATTGCAGAGTTAAAACTGCTCTTACCCGACAGCTTTTGAGATTTGAATTAAATTATAAGTAGTTCTATCAAGTGTCCTTAAAACTACCAGGATGTGTCCCCACATCCCCTAAGTGCTCTCTTGCAATTCACCTGCAACACAAACAACCGCCTTTGGCCAACTTCATGTTTGTTTTTAAAGGGCAGCTGAGCTCAGGGAAGACAATATAAAACATATTTTTCCCTGTTCCTCCAGGAGTACCCTGGCTGCTCAAGCCAGCTGCTGCACTTTTCAGGCAGCTGTACTCTCTTAAATTTTCGTTTTAATGGCAAAAAATAGCTTTTCAGCCATCAACCAGATTCCAGCTCAGCCTCCTGCATCCTTCTGCATCCCCAACAGCTGTTTCCGGAAGGCTGCTCAAGTACCACAGCTGAGTGGCGGCTTCTTTAGAAGTTTCTCCCCTAGAGGATAAGTCCAGAAACCATCTTGGCTGGTCCCCACTTCTGCTTTAGAAGCTGCACTGGAAGGAGCTTCACAGTTTTTAAGTGAAAGCAACAGTTTAAAAGGATTGCCACAGCTGGACTCAAGAAGACATGAGGCTCTGTCTGCCTTCATCCAAAGTTTAAAATGGAGCCTACAGCTAGAAGGGAACAGCCACATTCCTGTAGACTGGTGTAAATCACAAATGATTTCACTTAAGTCCAGCTGGAGAGAGCGGCCTGAGGAGAGGTTTCCCTTTGAAGCGCCGTAACTTCTGAGCTCCCTTGAAAGAGGCCAGCAACACCTCAAGGAGCCAGAAGATGCTGCTGCATGGACACGCACACGTTTTCTCTGCAAGACACAACCTACATACCTCCTCTCACCTCCCTTCCAGCAGGCACGTTGCCGAGTTCTTCCTTTGCCACTTCTTGCTGGTACATTCACCTACCAAGAGAAGCATCTCATCCAGAAGCTCTTTCCCACTCCCTCCTCCCTACTCTGCTACTCGGATGCCAGCACAGAGAACTCAACAGGGCTGCACAGTTTTAAGTCTTCTAGACCTCTCATCACTGTAGCTTGTCTGGTGGAGCCCGGTGGTTCCTACCAAAAGCATTTTACTTTTTTAGCCCTTATTTCTTGAACCACATGAAAAAGATGAGGCGAATTCCTACAGAAAGCATTACTACATCATTCACCACCTTCTTCCCCAGAGATCTACAATAAATAACTTCCCTTTGCTGAAGAATGCAACATTCCCCTATTTCTTATCTGTTGGCTCACCATCAACCAAGCAGTGGGCAGTTTACACCAGAGATGCCAGTTAGCCAACAAACAAATCCATCCTGTACTCAAATCCAAAAAGGCATGAGTATCATCTCAGCAAATCACACTCATCCTGAGGTCACTGGTCAAGACTCACGGAATCAAGAAGTCACTTTCAATAAATATTTTCACATTAAAGAATCTGGGAAAGCGCCAGAAACTTCAGCCACTCAGATGAATATCCAGTGTAGGCCAAGCAGTCCCCTATGGTTATCCTGCCTCTGGAAGCTGGCTTCTTGGTGAGTAATTTACATCTCACGCTCATTCATATTTTAAACAGGCCTTTTAAAATCTGTTTTCTATATGTTAGTGTCTTTAAGGATCTCCTTAACTGTTTTGCTTTGGCTGCTGCATCCTCCTCTTCCCCTCTGCTCTTTCAGCTTTGACCTAGAAGAGCACACAAGCTATAACTGGATCAGCCCACATCGCAAAACATCCTGCCCCCAAAAGAGGAAGGTCAGTGTTCAAAGACATAGGACAAAGATCTTTTGCCTGGTACAGTTACTCCCTCCTCGATCTGCAAGATCATCTGTGAACAACCAGCACAGAAGTGTGACCCCACCAAGGCATTCCTGACCATCTTGGATTATGGACGAGAACTTGAAAATGTGTTTCCTTCCTGTTCGGTAGGGCGAGATTCCTGCTCCCCTCTGCAACTCCTGTGTCAGCAACATTGACGCTGCCCTGCTGCTCTCCCAGCTCACCAGCAGCTGTAGGGATTTACAGATACATTCCTCATCTACTTCATACATACTCACAGTAGTACTTGGAAGCCACGCCACAGTTTCTTGAGACAAAAGGTCAAATTCTGCAAGTGACTACAAATCTACATCTCCAGCAGAAATCATCTGGAGCCAAGAGTTTCTCCAAACTGTAGGAAGTGCTGGAGATGCTGCAGTACAAACCAAACAAGCTATACCAGTGCAAAGCTAAATCTGCAGAAAGCAATGCTGGCAGCTTTGCAAACAGCCTTCCCCGTGCAGTGTTAACTCAGGTTCCAGATTTGCATTAGATTTAAATAGAATTAGATTTAGTCCATCACCCACTGTCAGGAGGAGAGCTGTATATTAACTACTAAAGGATGGCAAGGGCCAGCTCGCTCCAGGACAGGGCTAAGCAAACAGTGCCATGTTGCATCCCAGGCAGATCTAGGAGCAGCGGAGCCACATTCCCCTGCTGCTCCAGGGATCCGCGCGACCTGACCTGGCTCTGCACTGAGACATGCCAGGATCCTACAACCACCTCCCCAGAACCAGAAGCCATGAAGACGGACCTCTGGGACGCCAGACAGACTGAGGCCAAAGCATTTCTACACACCCCAAATCCCTGCAACTCTGGAAAATGGACCAGGACCTGTGCCAGCTTTTGGCTCAAGTGACAAGCAACTTCAATCACTGAGTGCTATCAACATTCATGGAACACTCTGCAGAAATGGCAACACTTTCCCCAAATCCTGGGTTAAGCTCTCAGTCATTTACTACATTTTGGTCTACAATAAGGGAATTCCACTGTGTATTTTAACTGAATGTATTATTCCTCATTAGCAGTCTCAGGCTGTTCAAGTCTTTAGCCTAGTAAAACACTGAGTGTATTTACTCCAGAAGTGACAGCATTCTGATGATAAGCAAAATGTTTCCCATCCATCCAGTACCAAATCCTGCTCCTCAGAGTGCGCAGACATCTTCGCAGGCAGCACAGGCTGCGCTGCGTACCAAACCTCTCTGCGGGAGTGACAGCTAGCATGGGGCAAGGTCTGGAGGAGGAAGAGGAAGAACTGGGAAGAAGAAAAGTGACAAAACTCTGAAGATATGTGCCTCAGCCTACAGTGAATGAAAGTGTGTGTGTGTGTGTGTGTGTGTGTGTGTGTGTGTGTGTGTGTGTGTGTGTGTGTGAAGCTGGGGCATATTCGGGTAACATGAACTTCCTCGCAGCCAGCATTTTCATGAGGCTGGCTTGGCTGTAGGCAGCTCCCCAGTGAAATCCTGTGAATCTTTCTTCAAGGGCTGCTGCCTTTCTGCTGTCTTTTGTGAACACACAGCATCCGCAAAAGCATCCGTCTCTACCCACGCGTGTCAAAGGGGCTACCACCTCAAGTTCTCTGCAGTCATAGCTCCACCAGGACTGTACCCTGAATTAACTTACCATCAAGCCAGAGAGAACAGAACTCGACTCTTGTATCCCAGGGCTACGAAGAGGGAGGGGGGGAAAAAACCCAATACCCAAACCAGCCAACAGCTCTTTATGCCAAACGAGCAACTGTATTAAGGAAATAACATCTGAAGAAGACACGCCGCACACACACGTTCTGCAGCTGGAATCTCTTGTAGCTGATGCGTCTCTTGGTGATACACAAGTCAGAAAATAATTCAGCTCAGCCTTGGAGGGCCGTGGTTATAGCAGGCACAAGGTATGGTAAAAAGCCAGGCACAGACTTCAGAAGGTATACAGAGCAAATCTGCTGAGAAGCATCTTTCTTCCCCTCTGCAGTGGACTCTGTGGACATAATATCCCTCCAGTCAGCGCCACCAGCATCAAAGCTCAAGGGAGGGGTTCTGCATCATTGGAGAGAGGCCCTGGGCCACCACAGCCCACAAGAGGCTGTCCTTTTCCCTCAGCTCCCCTGCTGCCAGGCTGCATGTGTACAGGGGAACATCTCTGCATGCAAACGGTGGACACTGCACTAGGGCAGAAAAAAAACAGTGCCCATAGGGAGGGCTATAAACACTCAACTGAGAGTGCCTCAGAAATGTTGGGGTTTTTTTAATAAAAAAGGTAGCAACCACACCACACCATGCTGCCTTCATCAGTTCTTACCCGAAGCCCACATCATTTATCATACTTTAAACAATAATAATGAAGCATTAAATGGCACTGACGTACATAGGTCTGTTTGGCATTTGCTGGAATACA
The DNA here is from genome assembly GCA_022605575.1 of Laterallus jamaicensis coturniculus. Lineage (NCBI taxonomy): Eukaryota > Metazoa > Chordata > Aves > Gruiformes > Rallidae > Laterallus > Laterallus jamaicensis. The sequence goes on along the minus strand of JAKCOX010000024.1, from coordinate 11,049,327 downwards.
CAGGACACCTATATAGAAACAAAACAGATCTTTGCAATTTCACATACCTGACAGCTTCAGAGAGCTTATTGCTCTGCTCCCCACGACAGCATCTCAAGGACTGATGATCAGTGCCAGAATGAAGTCTGCCACCTTCTCTGCTCGCTTCGGGGTATGGGGGGGTAGATGCAGAAGCCTGGCTGCCACGGATAGGACAGATACCGTGGTTCAACACTATTTATCTCCTGTCCTTTGCGCTTGAAGAAAGTTGTTCTCTGCTAAAGACAGAGCATACAGAAGATCCTCCATAAAGGAAGGATCCTGCCACCTCACTGTGTCTGCAAAGTAGGATGCTTGTGGCTCAAAGTCCATGCATAGTCATACATCTGCTAAATCACAGCAAGATCCTTCCATACTGCCACAGGTTTTCTATTTCAAGTGGATTAATAATTTGCAGGCAACACACTTTCCTGACCATGCAGAAAAATCATGACATAAAGGATGTATCATTAACACATTTCCACCAAAAGATCATGCAGAGAGATATATCAGGCGAGATGACTAACCTTTCCAGCAGATCCATGTGAGGAATGAAATACTAAATTACGACTTGCTAAATACCATGATAATGTTTAGTCATTACGTCAAAAATCTTTCCAAGACATAAGAAAAAGTAACATAAGAGACAAGCTCTCTTCCCTTGAAAATTGGGAAGACCTTATTCCCACTCCAGTTGGAAGCTGGAGGCACCTTGCTGTAACAGGTCCCAATAATCACAGTTTAAGTACAAAAAGAAGCCTTCATTACCCTTCTCACCCACCTTTTCCCAGTATTACCGGATGGCTTCCCATCTCTCCATACCCCTCCATCAAGGGGGATCCTCTTTCTGAGCCAGGAGATGGAGCCAAAGAGACACTCCCTACCGTGAAGAAAGGGTGAGATATGGGGGTAAAGAAATTGGCAGAGAGAACCTCAGTTTCTACTGTCAAAGGTGCTACTCTGTTACTGTAAATCAGCGTGAAATGGCAATCCAGAATAATCCTTCAGGATGCCACTGGCAGCTGCGTTAACTCTCAAAACAGCTCTAGAAAAGTTAACATGCCACCCACCTGAGCCAGCAAACACCAGTTACTCTTCCTGTTCAACAATTCAAGAGTATTTCTGAATTACAAACCTAGGACACATACACTACACACTTCTGACAAACACGCTGACCAGAGGTGTCAGGCATCCAAAGTACCGTGGGGAGAGAGACGAGTTAACCTCCCTCATCAGAGCTGCTACTGTTCCAGGCTTTAATACCCGACATTTCGGAACAGCACAGGGTCCAGTTCTGATTTGGGGATGCATCCACAAAACCCAAGAGTTGTGCGAGCCGAGTGGCACACACAGAGAGCGGGCTGTTGTGCAACACAATACTCAAGACGCTTCCCATCTGCACTCCATTTCAAAGCATATTTTACTTGTTAGCTTCATTTAGAAGGTCCCCCCAAGTTCCGCTGCAAGCGAAGACCCTGCCAAAACGCAGGGCTGAGCAGCAGCAATGAATTTGTATCAACATAAGATAAATACGAAGTTGTAAGGAAGTACTTGCCGATGCCCTACATGCACAAAACCCACTAAACACCAACAGACTTTTGCCTGCTGGAGGATCAGGAGGTATTTAGAGAACATGATGGCTGTGGCACTTGAACGCCACCAAAAGCTCTCCCAACTGAAAGCCAGAAATCAGGAGAGATTTAGGAAGGGATAATTCAGCTCTATTTTTTGCATCCAGTTGGAAGACAGTGTATTTTCTTTATTGAAAGCCTTCCGCAGGCAAGCTCGCCAAGCGAAGCTCCTCTGAAGGCTTTCAGCAGCGCTTTCATTTTACAAATCTGGTGTCCCCGTGTCCCGCAGGCACCCGTTCTGCCACTCCAGTTACGAAGCTGTCCGCCGAACCAGCCCTACCGTGCCTCCGGACCCAGCCCCGTCCCCACGGGAACGCGGACCCTCCTGCCAGACCGCTGCTAAAGTTTCTGCCCAGCTCCAGCCCAGGCTGGGGGCCGCCCCGCACCCCTCGCCCCCCGCGCAGACCCGGTCCTGGCGACCACCCAGCACCAGCGGTGCGGCGTTGGGGCCGCGGATGGTGTCGCAGGGGATCCCCGGCACCCGCCGCCCGGCCGGCCCCACACACCGCCCCCACCCCGCCCCGGGGCCGCCGCGCACCCGCTCCGCTCCGGCCGCCGACACAACTTGCGGCTCCGGCCGCCGCACCCCGCGCACCTCTCCGCGTCTCCCGTCCCTCCGGCGGGCTCAGCCTCCTCCTCGCAGCAGCTGGCGGCCGCGGCTAATCCCCGCCGCCCGCCCCCCGCAGCCCCCTCATCCGCTTAATCACCTGCCGGCACCGAGCCGCGGAGCCGCTGCGCGCCGGCGGTGGCGGTGGCTGCGGCTGCTGCTGCTGCTGCCGGCGGGGAGGCACCTTCGCCGGCGCCGCCGCCTCCCGGGCGCGGGGCGCGGCTGCAGGCGGCCACGCACGGCCCCCGCGCCGCCGCCCCGCCCCGCTCCGCGCCCCGCCGCGCACCGGCCTCCGCGCCGCGCAGGCGGGAGCGCTGACCTCGGGGCGCGCAGCGGGGCGCGCACGGAGGCCCCCAGGGCTGCGCAGGGCAGACAGCACGGGCAAGCCCAGCCGGGGACAGCACCGCAGCGTCGCGCTCGCCAGCCCGGTGCCCACCCCGGCCCCGGAGATCCCGTGCACAAGCCGCTCCTGCCGGGGCGCGGGGGAGGGGGCGAGCGGGGCATCCCTACTCTGCCTTCGGGGACCGTAACAGGTCTCTTTCCTAGCGGGACCTGCTCCCGACCCGGCGTTTCGTCCTTCAACGCACTTGCTCCATGCGAGCCGTGCTCCTGTTGAAAGCAGACCTGAGTACATCCCCCCGGCCCCCTCCCCGGTTTGAAAATGTTTCCACTCGGGCCATCCAAATTAACATCCCCACTGCCGCCTCCAGACAACAGCCAGGGGTTGTTCCAGCCCCTGGAGCACGCGAGTGCCTTCATCACAGGCTGTCATTTAACATCTCACGGCCATTTTTCAGGTGTGTGGCTGCCAGCTCCCGGCAAAGCCCAACAGCAGTCGGCTTGCACCCGGTACTGCGTTTTTCACTGCGACAGCATCGGAACTGTGGTCACAGTTGCCTCTTGATGACAGAAGTTCTGGCCCCTACACCAGGAGCAGCCCGGTTACTGTTGTAACTAAAAAAGAGAGATAATAATAAAGAATTACTGTATTTGCCCAAGGAGCGAGTAGGTCAGGCTGCAGTAAGATAGACGAGGGTGAAACTTCCACCCTGTCCCATGCTGTATTCAAGCAGTGTTTTAGCAGTTTAGCTTGGCTCACAGCAGTCCTGGCTCTCAAGTAAGAGTACGACCATACGCAGAGAGAATCATCTGTGTTCCAGGATTTTCAGTGTGATTTTTAACCCTTCCAGGAGTTTAGAGGGAAACAGGAGGTTGGGGGGTGGGGTGGGGGATGTGGGGCAGGATGGACAACAGAAGTCTCAGAGCTTTGGCCCTTGGAGCAAGGTGCATGGCCTGGTGTCAGTGCCTCAGCTCCCAGGCAGCATGGGTAGTTAATTAGGTGCCAAAATTGAACACAGCAATAGTTAACAAACCTAGAGCTAACCCAAAGGGAAGCAAGCCTTCAGTCCTTGGGATGTGCCTCCTTCTGGGGCTCAACACTGCTCACCAGGAAATGCCTCCCTTCCAGCCATGATTCATGGCCTGACATCTCCTGAGTTAAAAAAGAAAAAACAACCCACCCTCGTAAGCCCCTTCTTTGAAAGGAGCGGACATCAGATTTTGAGCACAGCCGGAGGAGGATGTGATGGCTGTGCCTGTCCTCTGAGAAGCACAAAGGCTGGGGGAGTTCATCCAGGATATGGACAGCAAGTTCAGCAGCCTCTCTGCAAGAGGAGAGACATGCACAACCAGCATTGTTTTCCAGGCAGCTCCCGCCTAAGTCATCACTTCTTCTTGTAGCTATATTCCTCTGCCCCAAAAGAATCCAAAATTCATGATGTTCACCTGGGATAAGAGGTTGTCCTGAGTCCCTGCCCTAAAAACTGTTTGTGTTATGCCCACAACCTGGTCATTGTAATAACAGAAGAGTTTTGGAGCAGGAATCACACCCTGGGATGCCTCCTTTTGTCCCCCTACCTATTTGGCTACAATCATAAACAGAAAAAACCCCAAGAAACCAAAACCCAGAAGAATTATCCTTTACAGTCTTCTAAAATACTGAAGTCCAGAAAGCTCCATGAAATTTTTATAATGTGTGACACAAAATATGACCTGTAACTTCCCAATCAAATGCAAAGTAAAATGCAAAGTCCTGCCTGGCAGAAGCAGCCAGAGGGTATGAGAAGTTAGTTTCTCCTCCCAGCTAGCCTGGAGCAGGCGTGGTGGGGAGGGAAATGAATGGGGAGTCCCTGGGGGAGAATATGGACAAGCTGCTCAGGCCCAGGTAGCACCAAAGGGCTCTGGAAGAGTGCACCGATACAGGCATTTGGGCATCAGGAACGTCCAAAACTGTCTGGTACTTCCCAGCTTGGTAACAGTTGTGGAGGGCTTTTCTAGGTCTATCTAGGAGCCAACATCCCATGAAATTTTGGGGTGTTTGGCTCTAAATCTTCTCACCTCATATTTTGGAGAACATTGATAGCATCTAGATATTTTATACAGTGGTGCAACTGTGCATTTCAAAGTAATCTGTTGCGACAGAAGTCAAAAGAGGATTCGAGGCACATGGTTTTTTACAGGTAAAGCATTGATTTATAAACACATAGAGTAAGCCTATCCAAAAACATGTAAACAACAAGAAAAGCTACTTAAACCAGACCATCTTCTACTGCCCCTCACACACACAATAGGGCATCAAATTCCTTCCTAGCTTAAATTTCAGGAGTACAGTATTAAGGATGGAGAAACTCCATCTTCAGGTTGCAGTCAAAAGAAGGCTGCAGAAAAAAAAAAGACCTTGATACTTGGCTGATGTTGCATCCTGTGCCACTGCACTGGGAAAATGTTACATGGCATTTTTGGGAGTACTGTTATTTTTGGCTCTTGTTATCTTAGCACATGCAAGTTCTTGACTCGCATTGAGAAAACTAACAATTAATGTAAATCACCTCAAAGCCAGGCTGGTACAAACTAAATGTCACTGGAATCGGCTCCACTAATGTGTTAGTATAAGGAGTTAACACTTAGTGAAGCAACTGCAGAGAGTTCATGAGTGCTAGGTCAGTACCTAAGACTGCACAACATTTAAGACTTACCTCACGAGCTATCTTCAGGAGCTGGAAGCACTAGAAACATTTGTTCTTCACAAAAAACACAGACATTTACATTCTCCCAGCACTGCCATGCCCCAGGCACCAGATGTCTGACACCCCGACACACAACACACGGAGATAAAGTCAGTTACATGGTACACGCTTGCAGGGTCCAGGCCTCTGTCAATCTGATGGGCAGCAAAATTAATACACAGATTTAAATGAAATTCCTCTGAAAACACAACAAGCATCTACAGCCAGGGCTGCATGTAACCCAAAACAACAACACAATGTTCCTTTTTTTTTTTTCCTGAAAGAAAATAGCTAACTTCAGAACTCAGCCAGAAACCGCAAAAATGACACAAAAGGGGGTTAAGGCCGCACTGAGCCCAGCGCGCCAAGGCAGAGCCAAGGACTGCAGAGGCCACGTTCTACTCCCAGCCATGCCAGTGTAAATACAAAAATCCCTTCCCTGACCTCCACACGGATCGCCCCACAGTTTGCTCAGTCGATTCAGTGCATCCAGGCCACCGAGCTCCCTCAGCCTCTGCAAACACCACCTCTAGAAAGATCCATTTCTGCACCACGTCCTAGCATGCTATGAGAACACTACTGCAGAGAAAGCCTTTCCCTTACCATGCCTTCTGCACACAAGCACGACTAAAGTATTTAATTCTTTCTTTTTTTTTTTTTCTTTAAATGCAAGTTTAATAGCTCCAACACACAACTACTATAAACAGCCCTGGAGAGCTGAATACCACAGCCCACAGCCAGCATCCCCCCAGAGCCACCCGGGGCTCAGCGAGGAGTTACACCCTCATCATTTTGTGCTGGCTGCAAACCCACCACAAGTTCATGGGGTTTTCCTAAAAAACACCAATGACCAAAAAAATTCCAAGCATCTTCAGGTCTGGCTGAAAACACCCCAGCCCTTCATCTTTCGTGGGGTTTTATATGTAAATTGCAGGCAGGCAGGCCCTGGAATTGAGATGTTTTCCAGTGATTGGGTATGGGTGTATGTTCTGATGTCTTCTCCCTATGTCAGCAAGCTCTTCAGCTGTGCTTCTTACTGACACGGTCTGTAGTCAGTGATGGTTTAACTCCTGTTATCGAAGGCAGGGTTTCTTAGGCAAGTATGAAAAGCAAATCAGGAGCAATATTGAGAGCTGTTGGGAAATTGAACCTCTCAATTTTATTAATCTATTCACTTATCTGTAATTATTACTTTCCTAGCACTCAAAATACAGTCAGGAATTTGTAATGAAAGTACAGGCATAGAGTCTTTGTCCCAGAGAGCTTGCATTGTGACTTTCTATGCTAAGGCTAATCACGTTAAACATATGAAATCTCACTAGACTTCAAAACAGAAATTTTAAGAAAACCTCTCCAGTGGACTGTTGGGGTTTTTTGTTTGCTTGGGGTTTCCTTGCAGGGTGTGTGGGTATATGTAAGACCTCACTCTCCCACTGCTCTCCACAAGCCCTTTTCTGGAATACCCCAAGTATACCCCATTAGCAAGAGATTGAGCTCTATGCACAGAGTGCTGTTTGTGAAATATTAATGTTATATCAGGGCTGATTTTATGCCTTTACAGTTTATTAAAAAAAAAAAATCCAACTTTTGGAGAACATTCCATGAAACTCCAAACTGTGATGCCATGTATCTACATTTTGTAGCTCTGACCTCAATTTTTATTTAACTTCTTTATGTGCTCATAGAATTTCCTTGGAGGATACTACAAATCTGCAGGGGACAAAGCCTTCCACCCAGCAGTTCTCTAATTCAGGTAAGTATGTATTATCAGAATGATACAGTATTAATTAATACCCAATAGCAGAGATTTACATGGCATTAAGCATACCAAATTTAACATCAAAATACAAAGCAGCAACTTGAGACTGGAGATCAGGAAACAGATATAAGGAAATGTTCTCTTACTGCTGAAATAAACCAGAGAGTAATAACCTAAAAATCACAGTCTTAAAGCAATTTGCCTTATCTGCTACATTTAACTCCAGCTACAGTTATTAAAATGAAAAAATCCTCAAGCTGTCTTTCACATCTCAATCCTTATGTACTGTTTGTACTTCTCTTGTAATGTCCTCTGTTTAATTTTAACTTCTGTTCAAATTTCTTCTTTATTGTGGATGGCTCAAGTATGAGAAACATGCATTTGCTCAAAACAATGTTATCACTAGGAGTATTTTTTTTCCCAGGGTGGAAACACTTAGCTAAGCTTGTTTTTAGAAATTATAACTTAGGGGCCAAATTTAGAATTTACATTACCCTTGAAAAAAAAAAACCAAACAAACAAAACAAAAACAAACAAAAAAGAAAACAAAACAAAACAAAAAAGTGAAAGGCCAGGTTATATCCTGCCTTCAATTCAGAAGACCCCCAGCAAGACCTCCATCCTCTACACAGAGATGGATATTTTCTCCCAGATAATCTTTCAGGCACCGGGGGAAAAATACTTCAGAAAGATGTAATATCTTACATTATGTACTCAGCCTCAGATCTCTGTTTAAATTCCATTCGTTCCCTCCCCAAGGTGATGCCAGCTTTCTCTGCTCTTAACCTTTCTCTCGTATTGCACAATTAAGACAAAGGTTTCTTCCAGTGTTGAAGACTGTGTTCTGATTTTTCCTTACCCTGTTTGGTCCAAAGGTTACCATTTCACAAAGTATCCTAAGGACATTTTTACTACCAAGAAATATTTTGACAACAAGAACTATTTTTAACTCCACTAAGCTCTGCTGAGTGTAAAATGTAGCACGGGGTGCTCAGCAGCCTCGGGGAGCACAGCTATCGACAGGGTTAGTTGGGTTTGTTTTCTTTGCATGAAAACAGCAATCTGAATCTTTCAGCAGCCAGACTACACACAGTACGCAATGTACATCTCATTACAAACCCAAAGGGTCAACAGATAGGGGGAAAAAATGTAGTTCAGACTCACCAGAAGTCAGCTGGAAGGTGCTGCTGTGGGTTGGGAGGGCTCCACACACCTGCTGCTGCACACATCTTGTAGTGGGATTTCTAAATCTACTGGGGAATATCAATTTAGCCAAGAGATCAACTACCTCATCAGGATGCTGCTGGCAACCTGCTCCTGGATTGTCCCTTCAGGTGCTCTCCCTGCCTCCCTCACTTGCAGTACAGGAAGCTGTAACAAAAATGGGACTAGGCCACACACCCCAGAAAAAGCCTGAGGGAGATAAGGTGAAGTCAAGACAGAGAAGGGCCAGAGCAGAAGACCAGTTCCCATCCTCAGCCATGATCTCAACTGCATGATGATACTGGACCGGGGAGCAAGGCCAGCCCCTCTGCTTGCCAGGAGCACACCGACTCTTTTGACACAGCTCTGTGGGGAGTAGTGCAAGCTCTGGCCTGGTGCATTTTCAGAGAAGCCAAGGGAATAGGGCTTTTTACTCCCCTGCAAACACCCAGCAGGATGCTTGGGCACTACTTGTGTTGCCAGCACCCCAGCTAGCAGGACTTGTGTAGCAGGTAGGGCTACCCAGCCTCTCTGTTCAGGGGTTAATTCCCCTCTAGCCAATACATTGCCCTTATGTGACTGCTCACTAGGATTTCCTATCAAAGCAGCATTTTTCCCCTTCCTTTTAACTACAGAGATAATGTAGGTTACAGCAGAGGTTGCCCACTCCAGCAACCTGTGCTCCACCCTGGAGTCATTTTATATTACTCTCCCCGGTGTCCTAAACCGGCGCTGCAGAGATTGTTCCAAATGTGCCTTTCATTTTATGCTAGAATAACCTCCATTAATGCAATACGGTCTGCTCCATACTTTATGATATTCAAAGTGGAAGCCTAGATCCTGTTTGCTTTTTAAACATCACCGACCATCCTGCGCTTTATCTGTGCATACTACTTCCCAGTGTGTGTCAGGCGTGCCATCCGCTCACCACTTATTAATGTTTCAAGAGTCTTCTTTAAAACATACATGAGATTTAGGGAGGATTTTGTTCCAGGAGTCTTCTGACCATTCTGTGCAGTCAGAGTAGTTTTATTTCACAGGCTGGATTTAATATACAGAAATGTACCGCATCTGTTTCCAAACACTTTCTTTCTAAAACCATTAGGAAGGCCAGTGCCAAAATCTGCTCGTTTCTTTTTAAGAAGGAAACCTTATTTGGATTTCTTGATCCAGATCATCTTAACACCCAGACTCAATTTTGCTTGCTAAAACAATCTATAGGCTCCAACTAATACAAATTTAATCTGTAAGGCTTCTTGCTTGTGCTGGATGGGTCCAGCATGTCTTTGTTAGAGGCTCAACACCACGTATCAGTAGCATCTGGTACTGATTGCAGATCTTGGACATTGTGCCTTTGGACTCCATGGGCAGGATCCTTCTTGGATTTCTGATCCATTTTGGAATTTTTCACTGGGATATCCCTGTGTCTTTTTGGGTTGGAGATTTATGGCTGGTCCTTAACTTCACGTTAATTTCTTGGAGCTGTGATGTTTTCTTATGGACCAATCCGTGGCAGCTGAGAGTACATCCTGCTGGTCTAATTCTGCATTTATATGGTTACCCTGATGTAAGGCTTACACATATGGAAATCAGGAACCAGTCCTCTATCCCCTAATACCTGGGATTCACCTCCTTTCTCCTCAGTGACTGTGTAAAATGGCTGGGGAAAAAGTGAAGCCATTTTATGGTGGGTGAAAAATAATTTGCCTTTTAATTGAACCTGAAGAGAAGGGGTATTACGAACAACAAATGCTCCTCTGTGGTTTCAGACTTTAATTCCCAAGCCTTCCTCCATAGTGAGGAGCAGATTTTGCCATCCATTGAAAGGAAAAAAAAATCAGGCCTCAGTAACTACACAGGAACATTTTGATCAATTGGTGCAATCTAAAGGTTAAAAGTTCCAATATTCATCTGACCTGGAGAGAAATAAGAACGGTGGTAAGTTTAAAATTTAAATATTCAATCAAGCTATTTCTCCAGGACACAATTTTCAGGCTGCTTTTGCTGAAGGCTGCCAAAAGAGCAGGTGGAAAAATGTGACCAAGATGGAAACCCACAGCCACACCTCACATTCACTTTCTTTTGTCCCATTCTCTGAGGTTAGTCCTCAGGACAGGAGGCTGGGGAACCCCAGAAACACAAGTCCCAAGGTAGTGTCAACAGTAGCACAAATATCCTCCCTATGCCCATGCTTGAAACCCCCACACAACCCCTGCACAGTTCCCTGGCTTCCAAGGTGGGGGCCATAAAAGAAGGGGGACGTGTATGAAGAGAGGATGAAAGAGGGTTACGTTTGGGGTCTGTGGTAGAGGGACCCTCCCAGCATTACTAGGTGGTTGCCAGAATGTGGCTATGAGGTGAATTACAAGGTTACATTTAATCACACTTCTATTTTCTTCACATGCTTATCTTGATACTGACAGTGGTTCCTCCTCAGTGCTGTTGCTTCCCAAGAAGCCTGTTTATACTTGCAAGGATGTTCTCACCAAATAAGAATTGCATTGAACAGGAAACCATTTAATCACATTTTCCCCAATAAAGCCCCAAAGAGGCCCTTTTTTCTTCAGTAAACACAGATCCCACATCCAGAGCTGCTCTGCTAGACCTTTGCACTGTTTCAGCTCTAAGAGATAACTCGGTGAGGGTATAGCATGCAGAGTTTTATAAACTGAAGTGATCGCTCCAGCCAGAGAACTGGCAGCTCCAGCCAGCTTAGCTTTGGACCTCCTCACTTCACAACAAACCTCAAATACCATATCTGGAAATCAAACTTCAGCTATGTGTTGGCTGGAGCACCACGACAAAAACAAGGTTTGTTGGGTTGGGTGTTTTTATTCCTCAAAGCCTGCACTAGGTGCAGAAAAGGACAGTGTTTTGGCTTCAAGGCCTTGGAAAAACAGAATTCGGTTTTTCCATTCTGTCATTACTCTAGCAAAGCCCTACAGGTAAATAAGTCTCATTTGTTTACCCTGACGCCTCTTGGAGACACTTGGGAAGACTGGATAATGGCTAAATTCATAACCAGGCAGGTATCTCATAAGCTAGGGCTTATTTGTATTGCTCAAATGTATTTCTGTAGAAACAGATATTTCAAAGAATTTTAGCCCTTATGAAGCTGCTCCGACTTTATAACCCTCCAATAGGCAGGTGCCTGGAAAGAAACGCTCTGCAGTAAAACCCAGCATTTAATAAAGTGCTTTTCCCCCAGCGAACTCAAGCACCTGCAGAAAGTGAGCTGCTGTCATCACATCTCTGTCACCAGTGCCGTGACTTGTTCGCAGTGGGGGGAAGAGGCTTGACCAGAATCCAACACCTCTTAAGTCCACACGTGCTATCCATTAGGCTGTAAGACCCTGACAGGTGGTAGATACATAGCTCCAAGTCATATACAGTTTATGCAAACATAATTTACAAGTGAATGATTTAAAATAGAAGCATGCAGGAGAGAACTGGAAGGTGAAGCAGTTAGCCAGGATGGGCTGGCTGCAGAAAGCAACACGAACTGCAAGCAGGCAGCAAATGCCACTAATATGTGAAGAAGGCAAAACTTTGCATGGAATTTAAACTAGTTCTTTACACTGGGTTCACACTGGATTTTTAGGACAGCTTATGACTTGGTATATAGCAAGGTATATGACATTTTTTAATCTATGACATGGCCAGTGGGTCCCAAGTGCACAGCTCTGCATGTTGAAGATTATATATAAAGGGAGAAGAATACGCCTCCTCATATTCTTTAATACTATTATTGATTCTATCATTAAATGAGAGAATATCCTTAAGGCTGAGAAGACCTCAGGGAGTATGGGAGTTGACACCTGGAATCAGGATTGGTTTCTTTGGTTATTAGAGCTAGCTGAACTGCTTTAACAGATAATGATATTTAATTTAATTACTTATTAGACAAAACACTTCTGATTATTATTCATCTGGACGGAATGGATTAATTTCTAAGTCCCACCTCCATCCTAAATTTTTCCTATACTCTTCTGCCTTTTTTTGCTTTCAAGCTTTTCTGAAATCTACCTCTCTGAAGAGAGATCTGTTTACTTCTCTACTAACTTGCATGATTGTTTTTTGGGTTTTGTTTTTTTAAAATCATGATGCACCTTTATTCATTTCCACAGTTTATAGTTCAATTCTTGGTCCATCAGAGACAACATTTGAGTCTCAAAATAATTCTAATAAAGCAGAGAAATTCTGTGTTTCTAGTATACTATTTAAAACAGAGTCCATGTAAAGGCAGAGCCCTTCAGCAAACCCTTGTTGACTGAATTCCATGCACCAGCCATTAACTTCTGATCCACTTGGCAACTACACACTTTTTAAACTATTATTATTTCTTTGTCCACAGCATAGCTGGTGAATTATTGAAATCCGATTTATTTTAACCACATAATTCATCCTGATGAAACTGGCTCATTTACTAAATAATTTGCTGCCCTGCTGTACATACTTTATGAATGCAGGAAATGGTCGAAAGACAGATCAGAGAGGAGGCAATTTTGTGTGTTGTTGGGTAAGATACAGAGGGGCAGGAGGAAATTTGTGAGGCAGCGTTTCCCCACTTCTCTGTAGGCAAATAGGAAGCCCACAGTGCTACAGTATGGTCAGAGACCTCTGGCATAGCTTTGTTCTTCTGCGCTTCAGACCACTCATCCTTACTCCCCAGCAAGGAAGGCAGAGAGACTGAACACAAGGATGCAAGTTGCAAACCACTGCTGGCTCCTGCAGTACCTGCAGCCATGCACGTGTGACATACCCAGGGCTACCCACGTACAGAGACCCCAGCTCAGGGTGAATCGGCCTCCTCACACCTGCAGCCCCAAACATAGATCCTGGCAGCTGAAGGCAAAGAATAATCCCCCTGTGATTAAGCATTAAGCTGTCAGATACCTTAAAGCCAGCGAGATCCAAACGTGAGCCCTGTACCAAGGCAGTGATGAATATACAGTTCAAACCCAGAGCTATTCATCAGAGCTATGCAGCATGAGAAATGAAACTAAGAATATTTAATTACTGCAAGTGTCTCTCAAAAAAATTCTCAGCATCTTTCAATTTACAAACTCTTTATCATATGGATGTAAGACAGGGTTTAGGAGAAAGTCCAGCCTGGCCAACAGAAGTAATTAAAAAGCAGTTCTCACCTATTTAACTTGTACAGGCTACAGAAGACCCGTGTCCTCAAATTTTTCTTAGACCTTCTTTGCTCAAAAGTAGAGAGCAAATCCTGCTTTGCTACCTAATGCCTGCTGGTTTTGAAGCCAATGCAGCTATTGCTCTTTTTATTCACAGGCCCTTGTTTTCAAAAACAGTGCTTTTGGGAATAAGTGTTTTACTTGAATTAATTGCTTTTCCTGTTTGGGGAAAAACAAACAAACAGGTTTATTCATTTAGGGAACTTGGCAACTGCAGATTGCCCATTACTTTTTTGGAAGAGATATTTTACAAAGAATGTTAACCCACAAAATCAGTAAACATATGGGATTTGCAAGTTAATCCAATAAGGCCATTATGGTGATGCTCCAGAGAACTAGTCACCATCAAGAAGGGAAAGGAGACTAATTCTAAAAGGATTTCCCTAAAGCCATTTTCATGTTGGGAAGTCAAAAGCAAATTTCCCTTTTAGTAGCAGTTGTTTGAGGGAAGGGAGGAAGATAGCAATGATGACAACAAAAAATAAGTCTGTGCCCATGTAAGTGTGTTTCAAATTACAGATCTGAGCTTTAAGGAAAATAAAACAGCCTTTATCCATTTTAACCTTTTATTTTTTTATCCTTTAAACTGTAGTGACTGAAAATTGGAGACAATATTCCTTAAGGTCAATTATTAAGGTCCAAAATGGCCACCTTTGGCTCATACTAATTTTATCAGCTGTTTATATGGACAATTAATTTGAAAATCGCCCTGTTATAAACCTCCATCAAACAAGCAATACAGTTAATGACTTTGGAAAACCCTAATTCTGAGGGAAATAAGTAGTAACACAAACCCTTCTGTTTTCACAGTCCTGTAGGCCACTTACTGGTACTTAGATTTATCCTCTACACTGAAGTTCCAGCCACCAAGCTACAGTAACTGGTAACTTAATTCTCAAGAGGACTGAATTATAATCATTTTTGCAATTCTTTAAATAAGGAGTAGCTGCTGAAAGTCCTTGAGGGTGCACAGGAATAAGAGTCTTCATGAGCAGTCCCCTCTCTGCGCTTCGACAAAACAAATCTGCCCAAAATGAGCAAAGTATTTCTGTGCTCCTTAAAGGGATTAGCTACTGCAGTGGACAGCCCAAGAAACAATTAGAGTACTTATACTATGTACATACACACCCTAAAAAGCATGTAAAGGAACACTTTTCACCACTGTCTTATGAGTTCTTAGATAAGGCAGGCTAAATTCCCAGTTGGCATAACCCAAAAATTGTTTAAAATATTTATATGACATTGCCCTCTAGAGGAAACCAAGAAAAATCTGTGTTTTAGTAGAACTTTTCCACAGATGGAAATATGAAGTGGTGTTGTCTGCAGAACAATTAAAGTGTGTGTGTGTGTGTGAGAGAGAGAGCATCACACATTGGTCTGGCTCCATTTATCATCTGCAGGTTTTCAAGAAGGAGTTTCCCAGCCTGTAGCCCATTTGCCTCATCTGGGCTCCTTGTTCAGATAAAAAGTCCCACAAAGTTTACTGGTTACCACTGGTCCATGTTTTTCTCTTCTCTACCAGAACAAAAATAGCCCAGGCTATGAAAAGTTGTCAAACACTTGGCAGTTCTTCAGTTATCATGGCACAGAGACCTGGTGGTCAGTGTGTATGAGGATCAGAATGAGGATGTCACTGACTTTTGTTTCATTGAATAGTTACTCTGCTAGCTTGAACCCATTCCTATGATCAAGTAACAGACTAGGAAAACAGAGTCTAAACAATTGGTCTTTTAATCAATTCTTTGTTGTGCCAGGTTTATTTTTAGAAGATTGTCCTGTTATCTATGACACCTACTATGGAGAAGGGAAAAAACAGACCGTGACACCTTTTTAAACTGTAAGAAAGAGTCCTAAGCATCAGTAGAAACAATAATCAGACTTCAGTCACATTTCAACAATTCTGTTGCCTTTTGAAAAATCCCGAATCCCTTTTCTATCAGCCTCTAGTTTCTTAGAGTCTTGTTAAAGAGCCTTCAGTCTGGCTGGCCTTCCTCAAACTCAAGATGGTCTAGGTTGAAACATGCTGCTGATAGTCACATTCGCCCTACTCTTGTCCTGTCTCAGCAGGTACAAGTCTCCCTGAGCTGCCCCGAACCTGCTGGCAGCACCTGCCAGCTTATGTTTTCACTGGCCGTGGTCTGTTAAAAGTGTTTCCCTTTGGAGGTCCAGATGATCTTCCTGAATGTCATACATTTCATCCAGAGAAAGCAGCAGAAACCGTAAGCGATGCTGCAGAGCCTGCGATTGATACATAAGCCCTTCCTGTCTTAGCCTGCATCTGATAGAAAGGAGACAGAAAAATAAGTTTCAAGCAGCATGTGATACTGCTCGAAGCTGGAGGCAAGTGTCACATCAGATAAGAAAAGCAATGAGTTTTCCATGGGAAAAAAAAGCCCAGCCCCAAAGCCATCCACCACAGCAGCTGTCTCTGGAGTTATATACCTGCCTCCCTGCTGATGGCACCTAGGTTTCTTGTATTTATCCTCTCACTCATGTCCATAGATGGCAGGTTCATGCTTACAAGCTCTCTCTGAGGCTGATGTTGAGCACAGCCTCTGCCTGTGGAACTGTCTCCTGTTTGCCATCTTTCAACCCTCCTGCTCCTGACCTTTCCAAGCCAGGCCTGATTCCCAGTGACAAGAGATAAGTGGGTTTTAAGCTGCTGCCATCGTTAATGCTTTTAGCTCTGAAGGGTCACAGCTCATTCCTAGTGCATCTTCCAGGACAGCAGCCTTCACACCCAAAGGTACATGGGGCTGGCAAGAAGATATGATCATTGCCTTCTTGCAGAGCAGCCCCAAAACCCTTCTGAGAATGGGAGCACTGCTCACTTAGCCCAATGCTATGAAAAAAGAATACATTTCAGTGAAGACTGGAGGAGCTGTGCCCTTCCAGGACTCGTGGCACATCAGTCAGTATGGGTGGGAAAAGACAACCTGCCATCTATCTTGCTCCAACCCAGCAGCCTGGCTCCAGTCAGTCCCCTCCTGCAGCAGCTCAGTGCTCCTGTCTCATGGAAATTAGTCCTTAGCCCACAACCTGCTTTGTGCAAAACTTTGGACTCTCAGAATGTGAAGAGAAATTCACATTTACGGATTAGAAGAGACACTGTGAATGACTGCACATTGCAAACTGGTGTGTAAGGGCACAAGCATTATAGAAGAGCAAGAATAATGGGCCCAAAATGCTCCTTGCTCATGTGTTTGAACATCTCTATTTTTAATTATTGATGGATCAAACATTGTTCTGTGCTAGCAAATGCACTGCTGGAGAGTCTGTGAAAATAACTGCTGCTGTGGTTGAAGGCCTCACCTACTTCTTGGCTAGGTGTTGGAAAAAAGTGACCCTATTTTGCACATTCCAGCAGTTTGCCAATTAGTTAAATTCTGCTGCATCCTGGCTGTGCTTCCAGATGACCTGAGAGCATGAGATGCTTGCTGCGTGCAAGGCTGAAAATCCATCTCAGGATGGAAAAGAGCTTTTGCAGGCATTTTGGCATCCAGGATAAATGACGATGCAGGAGGCTGATTCACCAAACCAGGCTGTTCCCACAGTAGATGAGTAGGGACGGCAGAGCTCCCTCCCAAACAGTGGGCTTGTTCTCTTGTAATTACAGAGCGGTCAGAACAGCAAATTAAATGGAGATGCAGAGCCATGCATTTGGAAACAAGGTGCAGCCTTCTAAGCAGAGCTTTCACAGCTCGATGGAACAAAACAAAAGCACACAAAAACTGCTCAGGACAACCCACTCTATAACCTCTGAAGCTTTTAGGCCTACTAAGGCAGCACCACCAACCTCTGCCCAAGTCCTTTCAAGCCTGATGCAATCGCTCTGAAAGGAAAGCATGCAGAGCTGGGGCTGGGGAACAATTGCTGCAGATGACTCTGGAGATGCTGCCTAATTATACATGTATGCCCTCTGGGGATCATGGTTTCTATCAAGAGAGGCCAGCTCTGTTGCTCAGTAGCAACAGTGTGTAGAAGCCAACGATGAGCATATTGCTTCCAAAATTTTGGGACAAACATGCAAACACAGAGAAGACATGTCAATCAGTGTAAGTCTTTCCATCATCTTTTATGCATTTTAGATAAAACTGAGCCAAGCAAGATGATTAAGATGCAAAGTTGAAGAGGAAGAGGGGTTTGGAAAGCACTTTGAGGAACCAGTTGTGGTGGTGGGATGCTGCAGATGAGCATCAAGATAAGGGAACAGGCTTGGCCTCCACAGAGGTTGGGCCTGGTACCAGGAGGTCAAGTGGGATGGTAGGAACCACAGGGTGAAACTGAATGAACCCATGCTCAGATTAATAAAGCAAAGACGACAAACAAGCTAAATGATCTCTTCTGAGTCTGGGGATTAGTGACCTTCTGCTTAAGTCTTTGACTCTTGAGAGGATTTGGGATAAAGCTCATTTCTTCAGAGCAATTTATTTCTCAACACGTGTGGCAAAGTCTGCTCATACCTCTCCTGAGGACATAAAAGAAGGGAAGAAAAACATCTTCGATTTTTAGTCCTGTTACATTTTAAGGGTGGAATTAATACCCACTATCAGCATAAAATGCAGAAGCTGTGCTTCAAAGGGGGCTCCATGCTTCAGCATGCAAGACCGTTGGAGCACAGTGAGACTTACCCTGTGTCTGAGAAATGTTACACATCCGTAGGCTTCCTCTTTTCACAGGTTGAGCACACATTCACTGTCTCCCCACTCACAGCAGCTTAACTGCATGAGAAAACCCTCAGCCAAAATCCCCACATGCTGCTTATTTTCGATCCTTGGGACTCACATGCCAGGCAGCTCAGAGGGCATGTCAGCATATGCTCCCATCCGTGCCCATGATAACTAGCCCTAGGTATCAGCCTCTGTGCCCTGGTCCATCACTTAGCAGCATGAAGATTGGAAATACGGTGTAAAAAAAGAAATAAATTCAAGTCCACAATAGGTTGGGGGTATTTTTTAGGTCAGTTATGAGAAGTCTATTCCCTGAGATTGTATTTGGAGGCTGCAGTCTCCAGGACCACTGTGTTTGTTTTTCTCTGTGTAGTCAGTGCTGTTAATATTTTAACAAGGAGCTCCCACAGAAATGTTTGCCCCTTGGCCAAGTGCAAAGGGCCAGGACACATTTCCATTTGTTTTCCTATTAAAACAAAAATATTTTCTTATGCACATAACCAAGAGACAGCCCTACTAACACGAGGCAAAGCAGCTGCTTATACTGAGTAGCACTTTGTGTTGGCAGCACTTCTGCTTCAGGAAGGAGGTGAAGAAACACACTGAACCAGAGGGATCGATCCATGCAACCTGACATGTTGGGGGGTGGTGAGGCAAAGCTTTCTGCAGTGACCAGGGATAGTTTTCTTGGAGCCATTTTTCCCTAAGAATAAGGATATATAAAGGAGATTGCTCTGCCAAGTGGAAAATAAATCCACAATAACTTCCAGAGAAATACGAGCCCGTAACAGGCAGTGGAACCCGTAAACCTCTCTTCCACTGTAACACAAGCATTCACACACCCTAATGCCCAACTGGCCCTACTAAAGATGGGATTTATCTCCAAAGTCTTGCAGTACACACACCAGCTGATGAGCTGGTGGAGCACAGCCCTTGCTCCCCATTCCCAGAGCATGCCATCCCCACATGCCAGGTGGGGCACCTGGAAGCGTTTTGAGCTCACCAATGAGTAAGACGGTGCTACAAAATCCTGCGGATGCTCCAGAGACAGACCGAGCCGCCAGCGCAGGGACAAAGAGGCCATGGGGAGGACAGGCAGCCTCCTGCAGTGCCAGTGCCTCACCACAGCGTGGCAGGAAGCAGTGCCCCACCACGGGTAACGAAAAACTGGAGCTTTGATATGAAAGAGAGATGGCATTCAAAGGGAGATTTTCTTCCCAACAAGAAAATCCTCCTATTGCAAAGGCAAAGCAGTTTATGATAAAAAAAATCACTCAGTTCAAACTTCTGAGGAAGGGGAAGCTCAATAAAAGGACATCTTGAAAGATGTGTTCTGAAATACCAGTTTTCAAACCACACTGGCAGCTTTTTGAGCTGGTCTACTCAGATGTAGCAACAGTCCCTGCTCTCTGTTCTCATCCCCTCAGCAGATGTACCGCTCCGCATCTCCTTGCAGCAAGGCTCCCAACAAGGGGGCAAAGAGGATCTGCACCCTCTTGAAGACCACTGTTCAGAGATGAATTTGGCTCCAGATAAAGCCAGGGACTGCTTATTTCCAGCACCAGCAAGGACTGTTTTGACATAGAACCTCAAGATTTCACCCAGATGGACTCAGGACTGTTATTGACTGCCACAGACAAGCAGCACAAAGTGCTTTGTTCATTTTGAGACCTGTAATTTAGTTAGACATTCAGTATTATGCTCTATAATCAGCTGCTAGCACTTACAGAGAAGCAGGATTCTGTTTAGGATGTCCATGGATCAAACAAATAGCATTGACCTGTTTGGAGGACCAGGATGTTACCTTCATCCTTCCAGCCATACTGGAGCATGTAGATGCAGTGTGCAGTAGTAGACAGCACTCAGGAAAGACCTTGGCTCTGCTGGAAAGCCCCAACTTCAGGTAAGGTCAAAGGTTTGCCTTCATTAATGGCACTAAAAGCTGACTCTCCGTGGCACATATGATTTCTGAAGGTCTTTCTCAACATCTTTGAAAATAAAGTGATTTTTCTGACATTCACAGAATCACAGAACAGTAGGGGTTGGAAGGTACCTCAAGAGATCATCAGGTCCAACCCCTCGCCCCCATTCAGCATGCCGTATCTTGAGCTGGGGTGGAGTCCTAGCAGCTCCCCCAGGACACTGGCTGAAGAGGAGAGACTAAGAAAATGCTGTGCAAAGGTATGGCTGTCAAAACACTTCTCTCTTTCATTTTGGAAGCAACTTTCAGGTTGTGGGTTAAGAAGCCAGCCAGTTCTCTGACTGTATTCCCACACACAGTTATGTTTGGTCATTTTTGGAGATGAGGAACATGGTATTTTAAAACAGTGGTTAGGTTTCCTCAATGACAAAATTATAGTAATATCTCAAGCTTATACTACACTGTCATCACTTGTAACATATCTTACTCTGCTCTCTTCAAAACCCATTTGAATTTGGAAATGTATTCAACACTGATTTTAAAGATTAGATGTATATGGTAGCTGTGTCCAAGCACTGCAGCTATACTTGATGAAATTCTTAATCAAATATTTCAAACAATGATATCCATGACAAAATAATTCTTTTGCAATCCTCCCAGGACTTGCTCGATAGAGGCCCATTCAGTCATGCTCAAGAAATGAAGGATTCATCTGTCATCTGTAGGAATACTAACAGCCTCCCTCCAACAAATGAGTAATAGCCCAAAATGAGAGGAGTAGTTCCAAAATACATACGAAGTTGTTGTCTGGGGAAACATAACCCATGTGTTTTGGAGCTACAGTTGTATAGACAGAAGATAAATAAACATGCAAAGTTTTGATCAACCTTTATTCAGTACTCCAATACAGCTCAGTTCCCTGCAATTGTGGTTGATAGACACACATAATTTGCTAACTTTGAAGACAGCAGTAATTTTCCCTCAGTCACTAACATCACCAGAAATGCCACCACCTACATCATTCCTCTCTAATGTAATAATACCCTGTTAAGCAAAGAGCTTTGATGATTGTATTACTGCATAATGTTTCTCTAATTGAAAAGAAAAGGGAAAAAAAAGAAACAAGCTCAGCAATAATCAACCTGTTTCTGCTGTTTACACGGCAATCAGGTTGAATTTAAATAACTATTTTTTCTTTTAAAAAGTCAAACCTGATTCAACTTCCTTAGCAGGAAAGACAGATGAGTGATGCCCTCAGACAGCTCTTCCAAGAAGCAGAGTGCGGCTCTTCCGTGCTGTGTCTGACCCCATCTGGGGCATGAGGACCTGTAGGCACAGGTTCCACACCTGGAACAATCTATCCAGGGCTGCCCAATTAAAGCCAATCTGTCCAGGGATGCCCAGTCTGTTACGGCTGCAGCCATCTGCCCCTGTGTCCTCAAGAGACTGACCACATCCATAGGACAAGCCAGCAGAAGGGACCATGTGCCACTGCTTCTCCTTTTGCACTATCCAGTGGGACAAGGCTTAGCCCCTTGGTCCAGGGAGGGTTTGCATGGTGGAATGGAGCTGGAGATGATCCAAAGCCTGTGTACGTGGACACATTTCTACCAAACCTGCTGCTGGACGAGTGCCAACCCCCAGGAAAGTAGCATGAGACCCTCTGTTCAGTGTCCAGGGTCCCCAGGTACATGCCAGTTTCCCCAGTTATGGAAATAAATCCGTAGATTCCCCAAAACACAAGGTGAGATGGGGCTGCTGTAGCATACTTGCCAGGGGAGGACTAGATGTGCAGACAGTGTCCTGCTTGCCCAATCCAACCTGGTGCTACAGAAGCTACAGGCAGAATTTTAATTTCACTGACCACATGCAGGCTACACAAAGTATGTCACACTGCAAATCACAA
Organism: Laterallus jamaicensis coturniculus; assembly: GCA_022605575.1. Classification (NCBI taxonomy): domain Eukaryota; kingdom Metazoa; phylum Chordata; class Aves; order Gruiformes; family Rallidae; genus Laterallus; species Laterallus jamaicensis. Next base: position 11,027,349 of record JAKCOX010000024.1, on the reverse strand, counting down.
CACTCACACTCCTTCATATCGGTCTGGAAGAGCTTCTCACACAGACAGAGAAATCAAGCCAGGACCACTATTCAGTGTGCTGTGCTGCCCCAAAAACTTGAAGAACTATGGGGAACAGACTCTGTTTATAGCAGCAATATGAAAATACTCTAGTAAGGCTTCTTCTTTGAAACAGGCTTCCCAAAAGTCAAACTGGCTTTCGGTCTGTTATAAACCTACACAGAATTATCTCCCTTCTGAGCACCCCAACAGAGAAACCTTCTGAAGAAATCTCAAAGCATCCTGGAGCAGATCAGATGAACAAGGTGGCAGCATGGGGTTGGAGGTACCAGCCAGCTTCCTAAGAGGCAAAACCAAGTACTCCAAACTGAGAATGTTCTCAAGGTCCCAAACTGTCATCCATCAACATCACCCTTGTCAAATAGCAGTTGACAGTAAGTTAGGCAAAGATGCTTTGGATGCTGAAAATAAATCAGGTTTTGCCTAAGAGATGTCCTAAATTTTGGCCTAAATTGGATGTAGAATATTCTAAAACAGGATCTTATGAGCAACAACACTGGTCCTGTACCACCAAAAGTCTACATTTATAACGGTGCCCAAAAAATCTCAGCTCAGGAAAATGGAGCACTTGATTCTCATTAGCAGCAGTCACAGCTTGCTGGTCTAATAACAGAGCATTCCAAAGGAACAATCCCAAAATGAAGTCTTCAGGGATATGATAAAAAGAGCAGATACCCAAATGTTTTGGACTTCATTCCGTATTATCTTTCATTTTGCATTAATAATAAGGTAACACTGTGGCTGGCCACTGCAAGCAGTTCCCTTGGATTTTAGGAATAGTGACATATAGCAAAGGAGAAATGGCAAATTAACTGCTTTTTGCCACAAATTTGGGGGTGCCATCGACTGATACTCCCACAATACCAATATATACACACTCGCTGAATTACAGGCTTGAATATAGACTGTTGTTATTCCCCCTGCAAAACCACAGCCCGGTTCCCCTGCCCAGCACCCACAGACTGAGGAGCCACTGATTTTATTCTGCTGCATGGTAGGAGCAGGAGCAGCGGTCAGCCCAACGCGCTGCCGCATTCCCTGCCTGACGGGAGCAAAGGCCACGCACTTTGCAGGATTATAACTTGCAAGTGTTACCCCCCTGAGGCCATTGTGGTTTTGCAAGCCTGACAGCTAAAGCAGCAGATAAATAACCAATGAGGCTTCCCATCAATGCTATATTCTCACTGGACGAATCTGTAAAGATTCAACTCTTTTTTTTTCTCTGTTTTTCCTTAGTGTACAGGCTACTTCAGTTACACAGAATCACAGAATCACAGAATCTTAGGGGTTGGAAGGGACCTCAAGAGATCTTCGGGTCCAACCCCCCTGCCAAAGCAGGCTCCCTATCTCATATTACATAGATAGGCATCCAGACGAGACTTGAATATCTCCAGAGAAGGAGACTCCACCACCTCCCTGGGCAGCCTATTCCACTGCTCTGTCACCCTCACTGTGAAAAAGTTCTTCCGCATGTTGGTGCGGAACTTCCTGTGCTCCAGCTTACAGCCATTGCCCCTAGTCCTGTCCCCACTGACCACTGAAAAGGGGCTGGCCAATTCCCCCTGCCACCCATGTCTAAGATACTTGTAAACACTAATTAGGTCCCCCCTAAGTCTTCTTTTTTCCAGGCTGAACAGACCCAGCTCACTCAACCTTTCCTCATAGGGGAGATGTTCCAGACCCCTAATCATCTTTGTCGCCCTTCTCTGGACTCTCTCCAGAAGGTCCCTGTCTTTTCTATACCAGGGAGCCCAGAACTGGACACAGTATTCCAGGTGGGGCCTGACCAATGCAGAGTAGAGGGGGAGGATCACCTCCTTCGACCTGCTGGACACACTCTTCCTGATGCATCCCAGGATCCCATTGGCTCTCTTGGCCACCAGGGCACACTGCTGGCTCATAGCCAACCTGTCATCAACCAGGACCCCTAGGTCCTTCTCCATAGAGCTCTTCTCCAACAGGTCATCCCCCACCCTGTACTGATACAGTCGGTTATTCCTTCCCAGGTGCAAGACTTTACACTTGCTTTTGTTGAATTTCATTAGATTTCTCCCTGCCCAGCTCTCCAGTCTGTCCAGGTCTCGCTGGATGGCAGCGCAGTGTTCCTGCGTGTCAGCCACTCCTCCCAGTTTTGTATCATCGGCATACTTGCTGAGGGTGGATGCTATTCCCTCATCAAGGTCGTCAATGAAGATATTAAACAGGACTGGACCCAACACTGAGCCCTGGGGAACACCGCTAGTCACAGGCCTCCATTCAGATTCTACTCCACTGATCACGACCCTCTGAGCCCGGTCTGACAGCCAGTTCTCAACCCACCTCACTGTCCACTCGTCTATCCCTTGTTTCCTCAGCTTCTCTATCAGGATGTTGTGGGAGACAGTATCGAAAGCCTTGCTAAAGTCGAGGTAGATGACATCCACTGCTCTCCCTCCATCCACCCAGTTGGTAATAACATCATAGAAGGCTATGAGATTGGTCGAGCACGATCTCCCCTTGGTGAATCCATGCTGACTATTCCTCATGACCTTCTTCTCTTCCAGTTGTTTGGAGATGGCATCCAAAACAAGCTGTTCCATCACCTTTCCAGGGACAGAGGTGAGGCTGACTGGCCTATAGTTACTGGGATCCTCCTTCTTGCCTTTTTTAAAGACTGGAGTGACATTGGCTATCCTCCAATCTTCAGGCACTTCTCCTGTAGTCCAGGATCTGTCAAAGATGATAGAGAGCGGCTCCGCAATCACCTCCGCCAGCTCTCTCAGCACACGTGGGTGTATCCCATCCGGGCCCATGGATTTGTGTGCATCCATTCCTTTGAGTCGCTCCTGGACCACCCCTACCTCTACTAGAGGGGAGCCATTCGTTCCCCAACCACTCGTTCCCCAACCACTCCTACTTACATCTGGGATATGTGAGTCCTGAGAAGCCTTCGGAGTAAAGACCGAGGCAAAGAAGGCATTAAGTTAAAACCTGTTATTTGCCCCCGTTGCAAATCTTGCTTGCTGGAGCACTTTCTCAGCTGGTCTGAAGTGGCATACTACTCCCAAGGCCCATAAAACACGCTGGATTACTCAAACTGCAGATCAACATTTTCCTTTTAAAGAAAGGGCACTTCACTAGCATTTTGTTTCCGTAACTGTCCATCCCCAAAGATGATCCCCCTTTCGCAAGAGAAGGAGGAGGATTTTATTCCCCCCCACACCCTGCCCCATAGGCTGCAGCCTCAGGTATGAATGAATATTTGTATCCTCATCTTTATCAGAGAAAGAGCTTTGCCTTTGCGAAGGGAAATGTGAGCAAGTCTGCCAGCCCACAAAGAGCAAACTGGGCCAATAACTGATTTTATAGCAAGCAGCAGCTGAAATAAAAAAAAAAGCATGAATAATCTCTATCATTTCTGATTTGAACTCTTAAAGGTTTTATGTTTTCTGGGGCAGAAGACAGCTAAAGAGAGCGAATTCAATAAAATCAAAGGGAATTTATTAAAATGAAGTAAGGGAATTTATTAAAAGCAGTTGTTCCAATCTGGAAAACATAAAAATGTCTTGCCTTGAAAAAGCTTCAGATAACATTTAGCTGTCAAAAAAGGTTCCTTCAACTCACATGATTCAACAATTCACATGATTCAACAAAAGTAAGATGCACCTGTAAAAAATTCTTCCAGTGCTGCTGAGTCTGTGTTCATATTTACTTAAAAACATAGTTTTATCAAAACCCAGGAAGATTCCTGTGTTAGTGGCGACCCTCCAACGCCTGCTATTTGTGTTTACACAATGACCCCTCAGCATTTTGCAGTGGATGTGCAAGTAGCAAATGTGGGCTAATTATCAATTTGCTTTTGTTACTTCCTTTGAACATACCTGAAGGAGAAACCAAGCGCTCTCACAGAGGCTGGAAAGCAGAGGTCAAAACGTCTGCTCTCACACATAAAGCAGTGCTGACCGTGACCAGCATCACGTGCCGTGAGAGGTGGCCACTGGCAGCTGCTCTGCCACCCTTACCTCGCACCGGTGACATCCACGCCAACCATCAACTGGCCATTCAGAGAAAGGATCTCGTCTTTCAGGCGCACTCTCCCACACTTGCCAGCTGGGCTGTTTTTCTTCAAGTCTGTCACCCAGATGCACCCGACGTCAAGCACTGGCCCCTTGTGCCCCTTCCTCTTCTTCCCTCCACGTCGCTTCTCCCCATAGTCCCCCAGAGCAGGGATGTTCCCAAAGCTCAACCCAAGTACCTCGTTTTTTCGCATCTCCTGGGCCAGGTACATGGTGCAGATCTCCGTATCCAAAGTCCCAGAGCTCCCTGGCTGCAGGTTGCTCTCATCCACAGAGAAGTTGAGCTGGATGTACTCGCTCAGCTTCTGGACAGCCGAGCGGCAGAGCTGCTGCTCGGCCCCCTCGGCCCCCTCCCGACGGCTGTTCTGTAGCCACTGGCACAGGAGGGGGAGGAAGACCCCTGCGTTGTCCTGCGTGATGGGCATTGCTGTCCCTGTTCATCCCCTCATGGCAGCCCTGGACCTGATCTGCTCCCCAGACGTTGGCTCCACTGCCTGCCACGGCCCCCTGCAGCCTCCTGGGCCATGCTGGAGTGGGGCTCCACACCCAAAGCAAACCTCATCTAATCTCACGGGTACATTTTTGGGGCTCCAGCTGTTTAAAAGCAAACCTAGGCAGGATGTTTGGTGTAAACACACTGCAGCTGGTGCCACAGAAAGGTCAGAGGATGAAGCAGTGGGGAGTGTCTGTAGCTGCCTGGGTAGGCCTGCCGTTGGAGTCCCCACTCCGCTGGGAACGACGTCTCCTTCCCACCACGGTCAGCACACCGTCTTGTCCTGCAAGGGGGAAACAGCATAGTTAGAAGTGCCACAAGCACTGCCGGCATCTTACCGCCCCAGCTCAGTACCCCGCGCCGGGCAGGAGCCCAAAGCCGGCCTTGCACGGCCGGAGCCGCTCTCCTTCTGCGATTTACCACTTGAGGGCACCAGCTGCTCTTCTCAGCAAGGGAATTAAAAGGTCACGATTAGCTCCTGACCTACCCGCTGAAACAGGGAATTGATGAGCCGTGGGGATGCTCCTGCCACAGCTCCAGGCCCGTCACCGAACCAGAGGAGATACTGGGACCAAATCAACTCCAGGGACCACTGAAGGGGCACAGTGTGACGCTGGCCTCACCAGGGATGGAGGCTGGTTGATGCCGCTGATGAAGGCAGCTCTGCCCTCTTCCACGCCAGTGTTTTCAGGCTGCGATAGGCATAATCTGGCCAATTCTCTGATCTAGCTCCCCACCAAGCTGCACGAGGGATGGGCAAGCACCAAGGGTGAAGACAGACAACGGGGTCCCTTCCCTTACTGGCAGCAGTGGCTTACAGTGGACTAAACTTACGCTGCAGGCAAAGCACCTAGGGGAAGTGGCTTCCCAGTCCCTGGGATCAGAGCTGTAGAGATGAGTTCCCCAGTTCCCCGCACTTCTGCGGGACAGGCACACAGGCAGCAGGAGCTGGGGGTTAGCAAGCCAGAGGGTGAGAAAGGTTGGTTTGTTGGGGTTTTTTTGCTAGGGTCGTTAGGATCTATAAAACAGGAAAAAAACTCAGATGTACGTCAGGTCTGGTTGACCGGTTTCTTTTGGGGAGTTATTTTCTAGCAGCAGATGCTGCTCAGTGAGGTGTGCACAAAGAAGGCAACAAAGAAAGGGTTGTAATACAATCACAGATTGACCAGGAAATGGGTTAAAACCACTAAATATCTTAGATATCTAACACAACATTGGTGAATATATTGCTTTTAACACAGAACTTAGGTCTTCTTTAAGGTCTCAGATTTAATTTAAGACAAAAGTGAGGATTTATGTGACCTGGCTGGAACATCTTGTAGTAAGACATCGATCCAGAATACTGATATAAAGGTACATATGTTATATGAACATACACAGTTCATATGTTTTATGAACATACATTGAAAATTAGAGGCAGCATCTCTTAGTATACAAAGGATGATGCATATACTCACTGTGAGGTACAGAGCAGAGGGAGGAAAAACTGCTAAATTCCTTAATTATAAAAGGGGAAAAAAATTATGGGGGATTGCACAACAGACTTCAAGCCGAGAAGATTAAATGGATCAGGCTACCTGTTAACATCTGCAATGGGAGAGGGCAAGCATGAGCTATCTTCCAGGAAAGAAAAGCAGCAGGAGACAGAGAGTCCTGGTGCCTTCAGAGCAATATTCTTGCATAACTGACAGGTCCTGTAATCAGCAGGGAAGTACCTCCAGAGAGGAATGTGTTGGGGGTAAGATGATGGAAGGAAACTCATGTAAGGGTGCTTGTGAAATGATTAAATCTGCTATATGCAAGAGGTTGAGGACAGCAAAACAGAAATATCTGTCTTCAATACATTAAAAAACCCTGCTAGTCAAGAATTCATGGAGAAGAATTTAGAGGAAAAAGAAATCAAGGTGAGCTGTAGTTTCTCAAAGAAACAATATTTTGTGCTTAAAAGGCACAGGCACAATCATATCTCAATGCAGAAAAAGGATCAGAAGACCAGGCAGCATTACAAGCTTTTCATTTCCCTCACAGGTAAGAAGAAAGAACACTAAAGGTTACTGAGCAGGAGTTAAAGAATAGTTTGAACACAGGCAGAAATATTAGAAACATCAGGGCATAAAAATGAAATGAAACTTGCAGAAGATTGAAAAAAAAAAGTGTTACCTTTAATATGTATATTAATACCAAGAAGACAGTCTGGAAAAGTGTTGCTCAAACAGAAAGTTATTGAAAAATGACACCAAAAGAGGCAATCCGGGTTTGATTTTTGCTTTAGTCCTTGTTAAAATTGCCTACTATGCACAGGGGATTAGTACAGTTAACACTACAACACATTGCCACTACAAAGGTGTACTATCCTTTTCTCTGCCCCTTCAAGGGTGAGATCAGTCCTCTGTCCAAGTCATGTACTTCCAGACCAGTAGGGTGGGACAAACTGCCTTTTTAATTCCCTACAAAAACCAGCTGAAGTCATCACAGATACTTCCCTCCTGGTCACCTATGAAAGCTCAGGCATGTCAGGTGCCAGAAGCCAGGACAAGGGCAAGCGTAGTGCCTGTCTTCAAGGGTTGAAAGAGAAGCGGCAAAAGAATGCTACATCAGTTAGTCTAGCTTCAATCCTCTGGAAAACTCTAAAACAAAGGAAAAGTTTGCATGGATATGGAGGGTAACAAAAACATAAGTGCCAGCTGACACAGAAGAGACAAGAAAAAAAAATTAAATCAAATGAACTTCTTTTCATAATAGAGAAGTTGTTAGATACCATTTATCTGGCCTTCATTATAGCTTTTGACATCATCTCAAAAAACTTTCTCATAAATAAACTACAAAAACACTATTAAATGAGACTAATATAAATCCATACCCAGGGAATAGTTATTAACAATATTCGGATGAAAACAGAAGGAGACTGAGCAGAGCTCTGCTGGATCTATATAGTCTACTCCTGCGCAGCACGTTCATTAGTGACCTGGACGATGAAAGGGAGCACAGTTATTAAATCTGCAGATTACATGGAGCTGGGAGTGACTGCAGACACACTGGAGAACAGGATTAGCATCTCAAATCATCTTGACAAAAAAAGACCCAAAAATACAATGTCTAAAAATTAGGATAAAGTTCATCCAGGACAAGTGCAAAGAACTACAAAAGGAAAAGCACATGTAGATAGGGTTGGCTAGGTGGCAAATCTTCAGGAAGAGATGCAGGGTTTGTCGTGAATCATTCCTGTCGAGGAAGTCTGGCTCTTGAAGGGAAAAAGGGGTCTTTGTCTCAGGATGTTCCAAGAAAGGCAAAGCCTACCAGGCATGTGAAGTACCTCTGTAGCCTCACATGGAGCTGGGAAGGTTTCAGCAGCAAAACTGTCCAGTTGCAGCAAAGCACCAGCATGACTACCTGTCTAGAAAATGTGACTTACTAGGAAATAGTCAAGAAGTTAGGGCCTGCTAGTCTGAAAAGAAGAAAGCATTGCAGGTGGGGTGTGAGAACACAAGCTAAAGGTCCTCCAGTACCTAAAAATGCCCCGCAGTCTATTCCCCTTGCCCATTGTGGAGTAATGGATATGGATAACACCAGGCTAGACTTAGGCTGGTGGTTAGGTAACACTAAAGATAAAGAATACCAAAGCACCAGAGGACCCTGTCTCGGGTGACTGGAGTCTTCATCACTCATGGTTTCCGTAGTGGGTTAAACAAATACCTGCCAGGAGCAATAATGAGAGACAGTCTCTCTTGGCCTGTGGGAGAGAGTAATCTATTTCCTTCCCTCTTACTTTTTTTTCCTTTCAGCATCACTTTCTGTCTTAGCAGAGCAGAGTGAGAGGTCATATAGCAGGTAACATTCAGTGAGTCAAAGACACCCTTATCATTGTTTCAATAGCCAACATTGGTACAGCTCCCAGTACCTGTACAGGGTTCAAAACCATTCAGGCTCCAGAAGTGATCTGACCAGATCACCCCTGGAGGCCCTTCTTGGCCTAATAATTTAAGGGGGTGTTGCTCTTAGCTGCTTAATTTTGAGACTGGGTGGGTATGTTTAAGTCTGCCCTTTGCAAACTACCCCGAGAGCAATGGTTCCATCCTGGAGAAATTTGGGCTCTGAAAGCAACTCGCAGTTTTGGCTCCAGAGTCTCCAAATCTCTGCATTGGCCAAAGGCACAACTTGACTTCAGCTTCAACCCTGAAATTACCTGGGCGGGATGGGGCATACAGAGGCAACTGCATCCCACACAAAACTCCTCCAATTTCCATTTAGTGACATTGCTGGAGGGCTCTCCTCCTCCATGCAGATAGAGGAGGAGAGGATAGATCCTCTATCCCTCCAGAGATAGAGGATGACGGCCTGTTCCACCCCTCTCAGAGGCAGGCAGCCTTCAAAGCCCCATTCCTTCTCCCCACAGGAAACACTGCAGGTGTTGGTACGTTGCAGGTTGTCTGTCTATGCCCCTGAGCTCTCTGCAGAGCAATAGCAGACAGTTAAGTTAATCATGTAGTTAATTATACGGTATTTTTAAGAGATTTGATTTTCTCAAACAAAACCTTATATCTTTGGAAAAAAGCCTGACAAGCATAAATAGGAAATACTCCTTACAGCCAAAACAGGCAACACAGCACTGAGCTGAACACCTCTGTGCTGCTGAGAAGAGCAACTCAGTTTGCCAGATGCCAGTGGGAGCTAAAAAATAAAAAGGTGACAAATTGTTCATCAAGAGAATAAATAGATCTGCCTGATAAAAATGGCAAACTCAACACTAAGATGAAATGTATTTTTGCTCTTGACTTTCTTTAAAGACCACTTGTGAAAACTTAACTCACCACCTTGCTTACTTTCTGTAGGTGACAGGCCTGCCAAACCATCCCAGTGTCTCACATGGAATACAAGACTTACATACAAAAGACTCTGCTTTTCTGCCCATCCTGGCATCGATACTTGCCTGGAATAAACCAGGCTCGCGCCAGGAATGGGCACACCTGAGAGGACACAAGTGCCCTGTCTTGGGAACAGGAGTACCTCTTCCTGGGGACAACTTTCCACAGAAGAGACTTTGACCTTGTGACTCTGAATCCCTCTGGGGCTACTGATTCCCACTCTCTGGACAGTGATTTAATCTCGCAGCCTACCTGAGTCTCAGTAGGTGAGGCCTGCCGAGATTCTTCTGTTTGTGGTGTAAAGGGTAAAATTAATGGGGCAAGATTTTGCAGCTAAGGATGTTTGCAGCCCAAGAATGTCTCAGCTGGAAAGATACTGGCATGGCAAATCCTACCTAATTTTCTGGATGCAATATGGACTTAAGTTTAGTCTTGCTCAAACAGCAGGGTGATGATGGTACAGAGACAGCATAGCCGCTCAGCTGGAGGAGGACCCTCAAAGGGGAATATGTCTTCTTGGCCTCTCAGTTTAGTAAGACCTTCACCATGCTGAGTATTGGCTTTAGGGCTCAGATTTACCTTCCTCTGCTGCAGAAGCCCACAACCAACCCACAGCATGGGACAGGCAGGAGGATGAAGCTTTTGGATCAGAAGATCTCAGAGGATCAAAAAAACACTGAAGCAAACACCTTGAAAAAACATGATCCCTTCTCACCCAACAATCCCAACAGCCCAAGTACCACTCATCTCTGCCCAACCACAGAAACAAACAGCCACTTTGCACTACTGCGGCCTGCCCAGCCCAGGTACACACTTGTTTCCAAAGACTTACACCACCACCTAGGAAGTGGAGGAGCCTGTTCTTTCCCCAGCCAGCCACTCGCCACAGGGATCCTGCTCACCATTGTCAGATCAGGTCCCCAGCTACCATAGCAACTCTTTCAACCTCTACTCAATAAAATTAATCAAATTTTAAGTTGAATTAAAGAGGATTTGTATTGAATATTTTGCTGGAGAGCTGTCCAACCACATCACATAGTTGGAAACAGTTTGTATTCTAGCACAAGTGTATTCTTAGTCAATTTATATGTGCAGTCATGTAGCTTCTACAGCTCTCTACTCTTCTTGGTGTTTATAGCCCTTCTTACCTTCACCCCTAGTGTGTCTACAGCCAGATAAATCAGCCTTTACCAGCTCTTCTTCCATCCAGCACTCTAACATAAGGTATGTTCTCAAAGACTGAAACACCACACCCTTGTTAGAAATCTTCTCCCTTCCCCAGTGAAAGGTTTTAGTGATGCCTCAGGAGGCAAGATACTTTGTTAATGTCCAGCCTTTTAGTTCAAGACAGGGACTTAAACAGAAGCAAGATAGGTCAAGAGAGGTTGCTTCTTCTAGGCTTTCTTAAGCAAGAGCTACCTTAAATGATTGCTTATGGAGAAATATTTGAACAAGTTGAGGATCGAACTGTCAAAAGCATATATGGATATCCAGAGCACAGATACACTTCTTTTTTTTCTTTTTCTTTTTTTTTTTTTAATTTCTGGCAAGCTAAGCTTTTTCTTCCTAGACCATCCTCAAAGGAGTGATGTAAAGAGCTCCAATAATCACCTTCTCATAGGGGAAAAAGAAAATATAGAGGGTCATTAAAATGTGCCATTACAGATTTTTAAAAGGTGATTTGTGCAAATGGCTAACATGCAGTCCTCCAGGATAACCCCTCTGGCATTTCCAGCCTAGCCTAAACCTCCAGAAGAACATACATAGAGTTATTCAAAAATTTCCTTTCATCCCTTGAGTGAAATCACTTTATAATCGTTTTAAAGGTTATGTTTGACAGATGCTGTTAATCTTTTATATAAAGATGAAGGCATCGTACTTGTTTTCCTAAAGTCATCTGGGCATTTTAGGACCAGAGAAATAAATCCACTGCCAGCAAAAGGCATTAATTTATTAATTTCTATTCAAGCTTTAATTTCTTCTACCTTTTAGTTAACAACTAATAGCGAAGTAGTAACAATAGCAAAAAAAAAACCAAAAAATCACATAGGAACTGAATTAAGGTGTTTCACTAAGAGACACATTATTGCTGCAAAATGGTTTTACCAAGGTCTGAAATCCTTCAGGACAACAAAAATCTGTTTCATTCAGGATTACCCAGTGGCACAAATCAGATAGGTTATGTTTCTGCTGAATTAGCCAGAGTGCACATTTACAGGTCAGCTTTATGCAAGCCGTAAGAAGACTACCGATATTGGACTTGGCAATAAAAATTTAGATCTTATGCTGGCAGGCTTTGAGAGATTTTGAGCAAATTTGAATTGACAGTGAGTTTTATAGCAGTCAGCATTTTATATCTCATGGCCTCAATGCTTTTAATCCAGCTGTAGGAGCTCTAAAGCTGGATTTACTGCACAGTCAAAACACAGCCTCAGGTTTGACCTCAACACAAGTAACCAACAGGAATACAGGCACATAAGATTTGGGATTTCTTTTCCTTAACATCAGCTGAATCCTCCTCTGAGCTTGTTACCATGGGCTCCCTTTCTGTCCATAGGAGAGAAACGAATCACAGAATCATAGAATCATAGAATGTGTAAATTTGGAAGGGACCTTTAGAGGTTATCTAGTCCAACACCTCTGCAGTAAGCAGGGACATCTTCACTAGATCAGGTCACTCAGAGCCCCACAAGCCTCACCTTGAATGTCTCCAGGGATGGGGCCTGCACTACCTCTCTGGGCAACCTGTTCCAGTGATCCACCACTGTCCTATTGAAGAATTTTTTCCTAATAGTCCACCTAAATCTCCCCTTTTCAAGTTGGAAACCATTACCCCTTGTTCTACTGCCACATGCCCTGGTGAACAGTTCTTCTCTAGCTTTCTTATAGGCACCTTTCAGGTACTGGAAGACCGCTATAAGGTCCCCTTGGAGCCTTTGCTTCTCCAGGCTGAACAAGCCCAATTCTCAACCTATCCTCACAGGAGAGGTGCTCCAGCCCTTTGATCATTTTTGTGGCCCTTCTCTGGACATGCTCCAAAAGGTCCATGTCCTTCTTGTATTGAGGGCTCCAAAGGTGGACACAGCACTCCATGTGGGGTCTCACCAGAGCAGACCAGAGGGGCAGAATCGCCTCTCTCAGTCTGCTGGCCACATTTCTTTTGATGCAGATGCATGTTGTTGGCTGTTGTAGTTTTGTGTGGCTGGGTTCTGGTGGAGAAGGGGAACTGCAAGGGTGACTTCTGCAAGAAGCATCCAGAAGCTCTCTGCAGGCCCCACAGAGCAAACACCAGCCGACCTGCCGCTGACTAAGGCTGAGCCCATCAGCGACGGTCACAGTCCCTCTGGGAGTCACATTTAGGAGGAAAAAACCCACAAGCAGCTGCTTTTTGCCCCCAGAGAAGGGAGTGACAAGATGTAAGGAACTGTGCAGGCACCAAGGCCAGGGAAGTGGGGAGGAGGTGCCCCAGGTGCCGGAGAGAAAGATCCCCCTGCAGCCCCTGGAAAAACCCATGGTGGAGCAGGGGTCCCCCCACAGCCCATGGAAAAGGCTGAGACCCCACCTGCAGCGTGTGGAGAGGCCCCATGCTGGAGCAGGGGGAGACACGCAGGAGACGCTGTGACCCATGTTGGAGCAAGATCCTGGCAGCATTTGCAGCCCGTGGAGACAGAGACATAGAGATGAGCAAGGGAGAGAGAGAGACCGATGCTGGAGCAGGTTTGCTGAGTGACTCGTGACCCCATGGGGGTCCAGGCTAGAGCAGTCTGGGCCTGAGAGACTGAGAGCCATTCTGTGATTTGCGACTGCACCCATAGCAGTGACCCACGCTGGGGCAGCTGGGGAAGAGCTGAAGCCCTGTGTGAAAAGACTCACATTGGAGAAGTTCATGGAGGACTGTCTGCTGTGGGTGGGACCCCATGGTGCATCAAGGGAAGGGTGTGAGGAATGTCCCCCTCCATCCCAGCTAAGAAGGAGAACATCTCCAAGGAAATGACTGAAACCTCCATGCCCCCAGTCCCTGCCCACCTTGTGCAACAGTGTGGGGAAGAAGGGAGTGAAATCATGACCACAGTGAAGTCTGCTAAGAAGGGAGGGGTGGAGGGAGGTGCTTTAAGATCTGGTGGCGCTTCTCATCATCCAACTCTGGTGTAACTGGGGGTGCAGGGCAGGATCATAAATTAGACAGTTTTCTTTCATTCATTCCATGTTGAGTCTCTTTTGCCCATGACACTGACTGTGGAATGATCTCTCCCTGTCCTTATCTACACTCTTGAGCCTCTCAATATATATTTTCTCCTCTGTCCAGCTGAAAAGGGGAGTGATGGAGTGACTTTCATGGGTGTCTGGCCTCCAACCAGGATCAAACCACCACAGTGGCTCATGTCCAGCTTCTCATCATGAGTACTCCCAACTCCTTTGACTCTAAATGAGAACACTTAGGAAAACGTTCATCAGACCAATAGTAGATCTCTATTTTCAGACAGATGCATGACATCTTACAACTGTGTATTCTGTTCCATTGCACAAAAAATGGGTGGCTAAGTCATATAGAGATACCTGAATATGGATCCTATTGTGAAACATGCAGTTAACCAGACAAACTGAGCACAGAAAAAAAACCCCTAATATAGCATAGCAAAACAAAGGCAGTGGCGATCTCTCTGTCCGTTCTTTCAGAAAGGTTCCTTGCAATGCTTCCTTAACTGCTTTGATTTTCAAGTATTTACATTGACTGCATCAAAAATCAAACATCTAGACTTCCTAACACAAACCTAGTAATTGCCCGGATGTTTATAGTATCAGCCCAAGGAAGGCGCTGAGAACAAAGAACGGTTTGCCAAAAGAGCACTGAAACTGCCAAACATAGAAATACAAAATTATAGCAGGAAACATTATACAATAAAATGGACAGAACATTTAAATAAAAACCTATATACTTCAATTTTTTGTAAAAACCTCATGACAACCAGCATGACAAAGCACACAAATGGCTCTCTATAGGAAGTGTTTATATACCAGGTGCTCGCATAGTATCAAAACCACTGGCAATTAGTGAATTTTTTATTTAAGAAAATGTGATTGTTCCTATTTTTAGAAAAAGGAGATAGAGCTACATTAAGGCATGCATCCCATTCAGTCTCATCTCCAGTCTTCCGCTGTATGCCCCTGCCAGGCACTACGCAAGGCACCACATCCTCACGCTAAGCACCAAAGACACATTGCATGAGGATGAGCAGCCTTCCTTCCCCTTCACCACATCCTACCCATTGCCCATGCTGCTCTGTGCAGGTAGGGAGGGTGAGGCCATCCTACCCAGACAGTGGGAAAGGAGCAGGCTCCCCTAATTCCTTAATCCCACACCCCAAATCATCTGAGCACAAGGTGACAGCACTGCAACACTGGATCACTCTCAGCCCATGAACAGTTGGTTTAATACCACTGTAAAGTGGCCTCCACCACTGGTATGACCTCAAAGGCCATTGGGTATGCCCTCTTTAGCAGCACTGCTCAGGAGGAGCTGCCTCAGTTCTCACAGAATGCATCTTGCCCCCATTACTGCTTCTTACCTAGAGCCCTGAAGCAAACCACTGCTTCCAGCATTGTTATTTCCATGTTCATACAACTCCCTATCACTGCCCTCCCAGCTTCTTTCTTTCCCATGCTGCCTGGGGACATTTCTCGTCTGCTCGGAAGTCTCCACAAGTCTTTAATCTCAACTTTATACAAAGCCCAGGCATGTGAGTGTCCATAAACAGGCTGAGAGAGACACATTTCCAGAACATATTGCATGAAACTCTACCAGAATTCAGGGTTCATGCTGCACTGGAAAGCAGTTCCACATGACCAAGAATATGATGGGATTTTACTGATATTATGAATAGGAGAAAGCATTCACTGTCAGTAAGTAACAGTAAAACTTGGAATTGTGGTCTTGACCAAAGCCTCTGGTTACCACACCATGGCCAGGCAGCACGAGCCCTTTCCTTACAGCATGTTGCTGCAGTCTTGTCTATGCTGAGATCACTGGTGTCCTCTGGGGACAGCAAGTGTGATGCCTTTTGGGATGGTGAGACAATCATGCAGGCAGCCCTGGTCTGAAAGTGGGGAAAGCCAAAGCCAGTCATGTTGCCCATGGTAAGAAAATGCTGAGCCAGGGCTGTGATGATGCAGCTTCACAGTTTTACGTCTTTTATACACTAACAACAGGGTTGTTTGATCTGCTCAGCTTGGTAAGGAAATCTTCCGAGTGTACTTTTCAACCTGCCAAAACTGCTGTGGTCTGAGAGGAGATTCAGAGATAGACAAAGCGAGCTTTTAAAGTGGAGAGACTGCTGGGCTCTAAGCAATGGACTGTATTTTCCACCATCATTCAGATGAATTAAAAAGAAGACGGCAGGGGAGGAAGCATCTGCCTGGACATCCATTATTAATGAAAGGATCAAATCTAAACCTCTTTCTGATACTGATACAGAAGCCCTTTACTATGATCAAATTATTCTCTTTAGTCCTCACCCTTTTTTTTACACAAACTGTCTCCAGCAGCCAGCCTCTTCCCCAAGTCCAGGTCAGGTGGGACAATGGGAAAGTTTTGCAATTTCTAAATGACTTTTTAAATCTTTCCAATATTCTTTTACGCTGAATGTACTTTGAGTATTGAAGGAAGATAGGCTTGCCTTTTTGCATTCATTTAAATCAGAATAAAACCCTGGTATAATTAAATCTGGCCAGGGATGTCAAGGGCAACAAGAAAAGTTTCTATAGGTACATCAGTGATAAAAAGAAGATGAGGGAACATGTGGGTTGTCTCTGGAAGGATAAGGGAGACATGGTTGCTCTGGGCATGGAGGAGGCTGAGGTACTCAATGACTTTTTTGCCTCTGTCTTCACCAGCAAGGGCTCTAGCCTCACTGCCCACACTGCAGAAGGCAGTCAGACAGTGAAAATTCACCCACTGTAGGAGAAGAACAGATTCAAGACCATCTAAGGAATCTGAAGGTGCACAAGTCCATGGGCCTGACAAGATGCATCTGTGGGTCCTGAGGGAAGTGATGGATGAAGTGGCTAAGCAACTACACATCACATTTGAGAAGTTGTGGCAGTCCAGTGAAGTTCCCATTGACTAGAAAAGGGGAAACGTAACCCCATTTTTAAAAAGGAGAAAAGGAAGACCCAGGGAACTACAGGCCAGTCAGTCATACCTCTGTGCCTGGCAAGATCATCGAGCAGATCCTCCTGGAAACTATGCTCAGGAACATGGAAAGTACAGACCTGACTGGTGATAGTCAACATGGCTTCACTAAGGGCAAATTGTGCCTGACAAATCTGGTGTAATTCTGTGATTGGGTTACAGCTTTGGTGGGTAAAGGAAGAACAACCAATGTCATCTACCCGGACTTCTGTAAGGCCTTTGACATGGACCCCCACAGCATCCTTGTCTCTAAACTGGAGAGACATGGATTTGCTGGATGGACCACTTGGTGGATAAGGAATTGGCTGGATAGTCACAGCCAAAGAAGTTTAATCTCTAAATAGATAATAGTGATGAGTGGTGATCCTCAGGGATCAGTATTTGGACTGGTGCTGTTTAGTATCTTTCTCAGACACATAGACAGTGGGCTCAAGTGCACCCTCATCAAGTTTGCAGACAACACCAAACTGAGCGGTGCGGTTGACACACCACAGGAATAGGATGCCATCCAGAGGAACCTGGACAAGCTTGAGAAGTGCATCCCATGAACCTTATGAAATTCAAGAAGGCCAAGTGCAAGGTCCTCCTGCACACTGGTCGGGGCAACCCCTAGTATCAATACAGACTAGGGGATCAACATATTGTGAGCAGTCCCACTTATACTGGGGGATGAAAAGCTGGACATGAGCAGCAATCTACACATGCAGTTCAGAAAGCCAACCACATCCTGGGCTGCATCAAAATCAGCATGAACACTCTTGTGAGACCCCACCTGGAGTACTGCATCCAGCTCTGGGGCCCCCAGTATAAGAAGGACATGGACCCATTGGAACAAGTCCACAGGAGGGCCACAAAGATGATCAGAAGGCTGGAGCACGTCTCCTGTGAAGACAAACTGAGAGAGTTGGGCTTGTTTAGCCTGGAGAAGAAAAGGCTCTGGGGTGACATTATAGCAGCCTTCCAATACCTGAAGGGGCCTACAGGAAAGCTGGAGATGGGATGTTTACAAGAGCAGGGAGTAATGTGTTTTGCCCTGGGTTGGGCTAGGATAGAGTTAGTTTTCTTTCTAGCAGCTGGTGCAGTGCTGTGTTTGGGAGTTAGGATGAGAACAATGTTGAGAACACACTGATGTTTTAGTTGTTGCGAAGCAGCCAAGGACTTTTCAGCTTCTCCTACAGCCCTGATAACTAGATGGCAGGGAAGCACCCAGGAAGCTGGGAGGGGACATACACACAAAGGGATATTCCATACCATGATGTCATGCTCAGTATAAAGGGGGGCTAGCAGGGGACGAGCATGCAGCTCCAGGACGTGTGACTTGGGGATGGTCCAGCTTTGGGACAAGTCTGAGCTGCATGGTCAGAGTTGTGCAGTTCGGTGAGTAACTGCATTGTGTATCAACAGGTTTGTATCTTCTGTTGTAGGTCTTGTTGTGTCTGTTTCCCCCTCCCATGGCTATCCCAGTCAACTGTCCTGATCCTACCTCACCAGGTTTGGTTTTGTCTCCCCATTCTCCTCCCCAGCCCACAGTGGAGAAGAGAGGGGAGAGTGAGCAAACAGCTGCATGGTGCTCAACTGCTGGCTGGGAATAAGCACAACACCTTCAAACTAAAAGAGGGTAGATTTATCAGAAAATTCTTTACTCTTGAGGGCAGTGAGGGCCTGGCACAGGCTGCCCAGAGAAGCTGTGGCTGCCCCCTCCCTGGCAGGGTTCAAGGCCAGGCTGAAAGGGGCTTTGGACAACCTGGTCTACTGAAGGATGTCCCTGCCCATGGCAGAGGGGTGGGACTAGAAGAGCTTTTGGGGGCCCTCCCAACTAGTCTGTGATTCTATAATTTCAAAGGACAAGACTCAAAATCAGCTAACTCTCACATGATCTAATGTCCCAGGCTATATCAAAGCAAACTTCTATTGCGGCCAGATAGTTAGAAATATCTAGCTACCTACAGATCTACTCAATTTTGCGGCAGAACAGAAACGGGTTGCTGAAAGAAACAAGTGATTGTACGCTTGCTGAATGATGGAAGAGCTGTATTTAAAGTTTCTTGAAGAATGTCACCCATACACTACTGCAATTGTTCAGCATTTTCTGTGTGCCAGCATGCCTAATCATCCTTTGGATCTCTATCCACTTGCTGAACAGTTCAGAGCTGGTGCTGGGAAGCACCACTGTGAATTTTCAGAGTATTCAGAATTTGCTTCTCATGTAATTTATGGAAGTGAAAACCTGAGTAGCATAATTAAAATCAGCAATGCTTTTCTGGATTTACTTTACAGTTGTGTAGCCACAGCGGAAATCTAATTTTAAGTATGCAGATTCCTAGAAACATCCCCTTACCAAGTTTTAAAATAGCACATTTCTCTCACACACACTGTACACGCACAGAGAATTACATGCATATAAGGAACGGGCTTCAATTTACATTTAGGCACCTAAATAAGTGACCCAGTTTTTGAAAGCTCTCACAATGTCACCTACTTATGTATGACCTTGAAATAAGCACTTATCTGCTACACCTTCATAGCCACAACCCCAAATTTCTCAGTTGCAAGTCTTTCTGAGAAAAGGACTGGGCTTCCATGTAACTTTTTGAACACTCCTATAGGAATTTACTACACACTCAGTTCTTCTGAAAACAACACTTACATAAAATAAGAGACAAAAAAAGGCTTTGTAGATCTGTAATTATTTTTAAATGCTTCCACTCTTCTCAAGACCTTCCTGTGGGAAAGACCTCAGCAATAATATTCATAAAACCAAGAAAATGCAAATAAACATGTTAAGTTTTAGACTGCATTGTCTGCAGGAGTCATGAATCCAGAATTACAAGCAAACCACATACATCATGGGTCCCTTCCAACTCAGTACATTATATGATTCTATGAATTCTATGATCTGATATTCTCATACTGTGATCTATATTAAAAAAAAAATATGCCTAACAAATTGTTTATATTTCATTTTCATAAGCACCAAGAAAACATACAGCTTAAAACCCTGCAAACAATGCAGTTGGAAGATGGACTGATATGATTTTACTGTTACTGGAAAGGGCGTAATTTAAAAAAAAAAAGGAAAGTAAGAAAGAAAGAAAGAAAGAAAGAAAGAAAGAAGAAAAAAGAAAGAAAGAAAGAAGAAAAGAAAAAAAAGAAAGAAAGAAGAAAGAAAGAAAGAAAGAAAGAAAGAAAGAAAGAAAGAAAGAAAGAAAGAAAGAAAGAGAGAAAGAA